>CM030015.1:3151666-4593333 GCA_017639485.1 Pluvialis apricaria
GATCACTCTGAACTTCAGCTCCTCGTTGGTTTCAAAGTCCTGCCAAAAGCGGCACAGCCACAGTGGTAACGTGCTACAATGTGAGGAACATCCACTCCCAGCAGCTCCACTCCCTGCCCGTTTAAACCCGGCCCAGACCGAAGGCGCTGCGGTGAATTCGGCTGCTCGGCCGAGGGCAGAGGCTGCCTCTCCCCCACGAAATCCCAGCGAATGGGAACCGGCCAGGAATGCACCAACCTCATTCTGTACCGCTGAACTGGCATCACCCGGCCTGGGAGAGGTGTGGAGGATTCCCAGTGCCAACCAGTACAGCACTGCTCCCAGTGCCCCCAGCAACCGGTGGCAGAGGGAAAGAGACAGCAAGGAAAGCCATGTGGTTTCCTAACCCGGACCGCGGCCTGAAACCCCCAAACGGGAATGAAACGCAGCCCCTCCACCTCCACCGAGCCCAGCGGGGGGTGACCACAGATCCCGGCTCCCCTCCTTTGCGCACCCAACACGCGAAAACTGCAACCCACGCCTGCCCCCCTGCGCCGCACCAGGGGCTGCCAGCTCCCCTGCCCCACAGCTTTCATCTCCCCCTCCGTGTCCACTCATTCGCTTAATTAAAAAAGAAGTGCCAACTTGTCTTTCTAGCTGGAGCCCGGCTGAGCCACCCGGCACGCAGCCAAAGTCACACTGGCAGGGACGGAGGGCCCCTGCGGCGCCGAAACCCGCCTGGCCCCCCCCGGCACCCACCTGCGAGTGTTTGGAGACCCAGTGCCGCAGCACGTTGAGGACCCGGTTGGTGGCCGCTCTCCGGATCACAAACTCCTTGTCTCCATTCCGCTGGTCCGTTGGAAAGCCTGAAACTGCCAACGACCTCTTAGCACAGTTACAGCTCCGCTGGGAATCGCTCACGGATATTTCCAGGGCTGCTAGAAGGAGCGGCCCCATCTTTCCGCGCATCCCGAAGCCGCCTTTTAAATGCAGGCGCCGGGGAGGCTGCGTGTTACGAGGCGGTGGGGCGCTCAGCCATGGGTGCGAAGGGTTCAGCCACCCACGTCCTGCAGGTTCCTCGGGCAGCCCCCGCACCCAGGCACGCAGGGACCACAGCCCCCAGCGGGTGGGCGCTGGGCTGTGGGTGCTCTGGGCGCCCCATGGCGGGGCTGCCTCCCAGCCGAGGGCAACCCAGCTGAATACGGTAGAAAGAGACACCCTGAAAACGCGTGCCCGCGCTCCCGGCAGCCCAGGGCAGGGTACCTGCGCTGGCCAGGGACATCCTGCGGTACTTCTCCTTCGTGGGGGTCCCCTCGTTGGCTCCCGCCGTGGCGATGGCGAATGCGGAGGCGGCGGACAGGGCGCTGCGGGTGCTGTCGAGCTCCCGGCAGGACGTCATGACCACGCCGTTGTTGTAAGAAAACAAGGAGAAATCTAGCGGGGAGAAGAAAGCCAACACCACTTCAGCCACCGCCGCAGTCCCAGCTGGGTCCCCTCCCTCAGCCCTGGCCACCACTCGCCAGCCCCCCAGCGCCCGGGCAGCCCCCCGGGCCGGGGCAGGACGGGACCGGGGCTCATGGAGGCGGTGGGCGCAGACAGCCAGTGCGGGGCTGCTCCCCACGGAGAGCTGGCTTCCACCCCGCCGGGGCCGGGGCAAAGGAGATGGGCAGCTTTGGACGGCACCGCGCTGTGAGAACTCCTCCAGCACAGCTTTAGCAAGAACTGAGCCAACGGACAGTGTTAGGAAAGCTCCAGGGGAGACTCCAGCAGATCAATCAACGCTTGATGCATCCAGGCTCACATCTCGAGGAGCGTAACTCGCTCCTAAAGCACCAGATCAGCCCCGAGAGGGGAGGAAAGGGATGGGAAGACCCGGTAAGAACCCCAGCTCTGTGATACAGGCCAGAGAGTTGGGCATTTCCCCGTCCCCTTGCAGGAAAATAAAGGGCAAACTCCTGTCCCTTCTCCCATCTGCTTTAGTTTTATGCCCCCACCTTTAGCAGCTCAGCACAGCCGGGTTCCAGGGCAGCGGGCAGCCCCGGGTCACCCCCGAGCACGACGGGTAGTGGCTCACTTGTTACCTGATGAATTTTTGCACTTGATGGACTTAGGAGTCGTCGGAGATTTTGTTGGGGAAGTTTCAGCTTCTGCTTCATCACTCTGGTTGGGATCTGTGTCTGACTCTTCCCTGACAGACACCTCTGAGCCTGGAAGGAAGAGGGAACACCGTTACCATCACCGCTGGACACCTGCGCACCGCAGCCAGCCGCGGTTTAGCTCTTCCAGGTTTTCCTAAAGTCTGAGTCATTCCAGCCGGGCACATAGCAACCAAATACAGAAAAGGTTCAGAGTCCTGCAATTACTCTGGGGCTTTTTGCTGTGGGTTTGGGTTGGGTTTTTTTTTTTGTAGTGGGGGTTTTTTTGGGTGTGGGGTTTGGTGGGGTTTTTTTGTGGTGGTGAGTTTTTTGGGTGGTTTTTTTGTTTTGTTTTGTTTTGTTATTACAACGTACTCAGCTTTCAGGTAGCACAGAACCCGCGGGAGGCAGGCACTCCCCGTGCTGCGCACGGTGCATGTACTGCCAGCTTGGAGGCTCTGCCCGGGGCTGGCGACAGCGAGCAGGACCGCAGGCGAGCTCCAGCCGAGGCAGCCCGTGCGGCAGCGACGTGGTGGGATGCGGTACCTCCCTGGCAGGGCGCAGGGGATGGGAAATCACGCAGCGAGGGGCTGCGGGAGGAGCTGGGGCAGCCTGTCCCACCGCCTCCGGCTCTGCCCTCGCCTGTGGCTACGCGCAGACTGACGCAGCCCCGCTCGGAGCCCCTGCTCAGGGCGCAGGAGGTGCTCACACTGCCCGCAGCGAGGGAGAGGATAACGTCAAGGTGCAAACAGGGAGGCTGCAGCCTCTTCCCGTTTTCCTTACAGCCAGGGAAACTCTGCGAGCGGTGCCGGCGTCGTGCGTGCAGCCTCACCTGCACCGGGGTCCAGCCCTGAGGCAGCCACCCCGCAGCCGGCGCGTCCCAGCCGGGGGTGCCGAGTGCGATCCCGCGGCAGACGGGGCAGCGCGGGGCTGGGCTGGGCCCGGCCCTGCTGAAGTCAGAGGGTCCCCGGGGTCTCCACTGCCGAACCTCTCCCGCGGGGCTATGGCAGGGGGGAGCCTCGTCCTCTGCTGCTGTGCTGTGCTCGAAGCTGTGCCCGGGGATGTCGGCACAGGAGGGCAGAGGGATGCTCAAGGGGGACACGGCCTGTGGCCTTCGCAGTGCCTTAACCACCCGGCTTCGGCTCTCTTCCCCCAGCCCCGCATCGCCGAGCCTCCCAGAGTCACTGCATCACCAGGAGCATCTCCACTGCCACCACTGCCGCCACCACCACTGCCACCGGTGTCCCCAGCACACGGGGCGCTGCTGCGTGCATGCTCGTGGGGTGGGGGCTCCCCGTGCCCCCCCTCGCCAGCACACAGCCGGGTCACCGGCCCCAGCCTGGGCCTGGGCTGCCGCAAAGCCCCCGGGCACGGTGTGCCCAATCCCCCATCCATGTCCCTGTACCCCCTGCAGAGCACCCACCAAAACCAGCCCTCTCCCTGCCCGCTGCCTCGGCCGGAGCCCACCCCTCCGCACACCCCCAGCGACTTACTTTGCTTGCTTGGCAGCGGCTCCTCTTGCTTTTCCGAGGCCGCTTCTCCTTCATCAGGGATTTTGTTGGGATAGTTACTGGACACATACAGTTTGTTTATGTCCAGGGTGGTCTTGCTGAAGGGAGCCATGGAGGAGTACATGCTTGCATAGCCGTTGGAGGAGCAGCTCAGAGCAGCCAGGTCCAGCGCCTTCCCTCCCGTGATGATGGGGATGTTGAGGGAGAGCTTCCTCCGCCGGCTGGGGGACGAGGACTTGGTGATGGAGAGCGGGGGAGGCGAGGAGAACTTGCGGTTGGCTCTGGGGGACTTGGGGGGCTCTCCGTACAGCAGCTTGTTGTTCTGGCTGTTGGCGAAGAGGAGCTCCAGGGACCTTGGTAGGGAAACAGGGAAAGGCTGAACTTGCACCTACCCTGCCCGAGAGGTCATGGAGATCACCACTGGCAGTGCTGGGTCTCCAGGGTGTCCCAGCGCGAGCCCCTGCTGCCCCGCTCCCCCCGTCAGCCCTCCCAGGAGCGGGGACACCCGCAGGGCTCAGGGTTATCTGCTTCCCCGGTTTGCGGGCGTCACAACTCATGGGGAGCAGGGGAAACAGCCCTGGGGTGGCACCAGGGCCAGGCGGGTCTGGAGAGCAGAGGGCTGACTCGGGACAGAAGAGGGGACGGAGGAGCGATGCCACAGCCCCCCATAGACCCCGCCAGTCCCTCCGGGGCAGGACAGCCACCGGCACAGGCACGGCAGCGACGCTGCGCGCAGCCTCACCGTGCAGGGATGGCACTGATCGGCTTCTTGTAGATCGTGATGAGCTTGTCGAGGACGACCAGGGCGGTGGTGAAGACGCGGTACGAATGCAGGAACGTGTTCAGAAAGTCAATGCTCAGGAACCGCAGGTCCGTCAGCCTCTCCAGGAGCCGTTCCACGCTTGCATAGCGGATCTGCAGGACCTTGCAGGAATTCATCGTTTTACTGAACCTAATGTCAACATCATCACAATACAAGCTGGCATCAGACCTGCAGAGAAACAAGATATCTGTGGTTCCAGCCTGGAACGAAACCAAGAGCTGCTTCATGTCAGCAGCTTCCCCCTGAGGCGCGCGGGGACCACGGAAAGTGGAACAGGCCCTCGGCAGCGAAGGAGCCTCGTTCGACAGGGTGTCCCTGCGTAAAACACAGGCAGGAACACCTCCAGGGGAAATCCGCACCCCAGAACGGGTGGAAACATTGCACAGAGCTCAACAGGCTGAGGTTTGTGCAAAAAACATGGAGCAACGGTCCCTGAGGGATACCCATGAGCCAGGACCCTTCCTCGTGCGTGGCAGAGGGCCCACAGCAGTGCAGGCAGTCGATGTGGTGGGGACACCTCTCGTGCTGTCCCGTCCCATCATCCGTGCCCGGACCCCTTGTGCCACACGTGTCCCTCCTCGGGCTGGGGCAGCCCTTGCACCCCAGCACCCAGCGCACCCAGAGCCCACAGCCCCCTGCGCCCCTCTCCACCGGGGCTTCCACACACCCCTTTACTATTATTACTTTTTCTCTGAGCCCTCCTCTTTGACCTTCCCACCTCCCCAAGCCCAGTCCCAGATGAATGCCCTCTCCCAGCTAATTAGTGCTCCTCATCGCCACGCTGGGAACAGAGCCCGGCGTTCCCCACAGCACCCGGCATTCCCCGCAGCGCCTGGCGTTCCCCGCAGTGCCCGGCGTTCCCTGCAGTGCCCGGCCGCAGCAGCACTCACTTGATCATCTGGGGGACGGTGACCTTGGAGTTCTCCTCGAAGGCGTTCATCATGAGGCCGTTGCAGCGGATGTTGTCCACGCACTGGAAGAGACACGGGTGGGAGGTGGGAGAGGCGGTGGCAGCAAGGGTGGCCCTGCTGCCCTCCTGGCTCGGGCACGCCATGGGAGAGCCCGAGCTTGGCCTCGGCCAGACCAGACACAGTCCACGGTAGCCGCATCTACCGTGCGTGATGGGCAGCACAGCTGGCAGTGCGCAGCCGGGAAGGGCAAGAGCTTCTCCCCGAGAACAGGAGCCTTACGATCATGGACCTGCATCCCTGTTCTGGGGGAAGCATCACCCAGAGCTGCTCCCCCGCTACGGCCCGGGCCCGGGCTCAGGGTGTGCTGGCGGCCACAAAGGCATTGCGAGAGTTGCCAGAACCCCCCCTCATCCCGCACCGCCATCCTTAAACTCCCCTCCCAGCCTGCGCTGCTGGGTGCTCGTGGAGGGAGACCCAGTGAGCAGCAGAGCAGCACCGGTCCCTCTGCTGCTGGCTCACCGGCGAGGGCTTTGCTGGGCTGGAGACCCCCGCGCAGGCAGGACCGGCCCCGGGCCGGGTGCCGCCGGCCGACCGCAGCCGGGGGCCACCACCTCTGGCAAGGGGACACAGGCAAGGGCATGGTACAACAGGGGTGGCCAGGAGGCAAACCCTGTTTAACCGATAACTTTTTCTCTTCCTCCCCACCTAGGGGAAAAAAGATCTTCAAAGTCATTTGCATAAAGCAAACGAAGAGCGGGTGTAAATTGCTACCACGTGTCTGAGTCAGGGGAGAAATCCAAACCACACATCTACATGTGCAGGCAGAGCGCGGATGGGACAGACCCTGCGGCGGCGGCGACACTTTCCTACTCCACCTCTTCCTCCTCGAGCCACCAGACACCAGAGAGCTTTTGGCGACGGCCGGGCTCTTGGCACACCCCCACTCCAAGACACCCTCGGCATGAAACAGTTCTCCCTGGGTGACCAGGGCTTGGTGGTGCACCCGTGCTGCTCACACCAGCCCCATGCGGTGAGACCTCAGCCCGCGGCAGGTCCCGAGCACCCCAAAGGTGCCGGGAAAGCACCCAGGGTGCAGACCAAGCCGGGCACTGCAGCTACAGCAGCAAACACCGAGCGCTAATGCTGGGTGCTGCAGCCTGCACGGGGGCAGCCCAGCAGGAATCCCATGGGGGCTGCTTGTCCCCAGGGACCCCGCACCCCAGCATCTCCTCCCTGCCGGGGCCATCCTACCTGGCTGATGTCACTGGTCCATGCGGCCTTCTCCTGCCTGGACGAGGCCACGAGGATAACCGTGAAAGACGGGGAATCTTTTGGTTCCACCACGATTTTGAAGTCAAGATGGTCAATGTCTTGCCCTGACGCTTTTGCTTTGGAATAGAAAAAACACACACAGTGATTGTGAAAAGATTTCCCCACCCCTTCTCCCCCAGCACAGGTTTTATCAAGGTTTTAAGGAGCTCGTTGCATTTTGGGGGTTGTCTGCAGCGAGGAGGGGAGAGGTTTGCTGGTCACAGGCTCTGTGTTCGCGAAGCAAAGCCCGCACACCGGCAGGGCAGCACGGCCTCGCTGCTGCGGCATGGTGCCATGCGCCAGGGGGGGACCCGGCTCCCCTGCATGGGTTGGAAAACTCGTACTGAGGACGAGAGAAAGGAGCCTGTGGTTTTTCACAAGCCTGCAGTTAAGCAGGCACAGCTGAGGACACCCAGCATCTTCTCTTTTCCCAGTTGCGAGCACCGCACTGTGACGCTCGCTGCCTGCCTCAGGAAGGTCAGATTTGCATAAATGTGCATCTGTTTGGCTCACAGTAAATAATTTACTTAATTAAATCCAGCTAGTAGATCACGACTTTCTTGAATCTATTCAGTGTCTGAATTTGCTCCAGCTCAGCTGCAGGTGCTTTTACACCGCACGGACGGACGGCAGGAACGTCAGGAGGACGCCCCATCCGTGACAGGGGACGCCAGCAGTGCTGACCACGCTGCCATCGGTCCCCAGCCACGAAACACACGGCAGCTGCCTCCAGCCGGGGAAGGCACTGCCCGGGGCCAGGAGCAACCTTGTGCTGAGGGTTTGGCGTTAAGTGCAGCCTCCAGTGGGACCTGCACCCTTCGCGCCTCCCTGCACCCCTGGGTGCGAGCTTTGCCCTCCC
Source organism: Pluvialis apricaria (assembly GCA_017639485.1). Classification (NCBI taxonomy): domain Eukaryota; kingdom Metazoa; phylum Chordata; class Aves; order Charadriiformes; family Charadriidae; genus Pluvialis; species Pluvialis apricaria. The sequence continues at coordinate 3,159,196 of CM030015.1, forward strand.
CGCCACGGGGTGACCATGCCACGACCCCCGAAACCACCCATGGCACGCAGCGGGAGACGGTCTGCTGTGCTGGGGATGTTGGCAACCTCAGCAAAGAGGGTCCTGGGGCAGCCGCGACTTTGCTTTTTGAGATGTCCCTGTCTGCTCAGCAGCCGGGGGGGCCCTGGACATGTCCCCAGGGGAGTCTGCTCGGCACGGTGACGGGGCACCTACCATCCTCGTCGGTGCTCTCCTGCTCCTCCACCAGCGTGCAGTCGATGAGGGAGATCACGCCGTTCTGCAGGGGTGGGAGTTGGGTCTCAGAGGCAGGATACCCCCCGGGGCGGCTGGGGGCTGCCCCGGCCCCCCGCACCGCGCTGCAGTGCACCACCCCGGGGACGGGGACAGGGACGGGGCGATGCAGCCGAGGGTTTCGGCACGGCTGCGCGCAGCCCGTGGCCAGCGCAGCGTCTGCTGTCACTGGGAAAAAAGCAGTTCCTGACTGATGGGATATCACAGTTTTCCTTGTATAACCCATCGACTAATTTGTTTATAAATTATTTAATACGAGCTTTATATTAAATTTTCCAAAAGCCTGTTGTTGTAATTATCAACTCTTTGCCATGGACTGTAATTTTTCAAACTGATAATTTAATGCCAGTAATGAGCAATTTCTGTAAGATTCTCGCTCAATTAACTGCAAAACTTCCACCAACAAAAGCGTGAGTCTGGGGAGCGGACTGGAGGAGCCCGTGAGCGTTATGTACAAACCAAGGCTATAATTTAAATTTCTCACTGAATAGATTGTCAAGGTTTCTGCTGCAAATCGGGATAACTTCTTTTATTGAGAACTTGCAATTTCTCATCTTTGCCCGTGACTCAGAGCTTTGCACATCACTGACAAGGCGTCCGGACCATGCCAAATAAGCCCCGTCGCCTGCCTGCTCCCAGCCCAGCCCCCCCAGGAGGCCACAGCCAGGGGAGGGCAAGGATGTCCCTGGACCCCTGGTGTCACCAGGGGAGCCCACCCAGCTCGGGTGGCAGCCACGCCGGCCTCGGTGCCCTCCCCACGCAGGAGCCCAGGCCCCGGCACGCCGGGAAGCAGCACCAGCTCCAAGCCCAGCAGCCGCCGGACCCGCCGAGCCCGCCACGCTCCGCACCTTGGTGAGATGCAGTTTGCCCCCGGAGCCCCTGGTGCAGATGATCAAGTGCTTGGAGAAGAGGAAGCACTGCCGCTCGCCCTCCTTCTTCAGCGAGAGGGAGCCCAGCCGCCCCCGCGTGATCTTCCCTTTCTCCGACATCGGCACTTGGATGAGGGACCCTACAGAGGGGAGAGACCCATCCCTGGCGTCGCCATCGGTGCCGGCCCTGCAGGGCACGGTGCACGGGAGCAGGGCATCGCTGCGTGCCCGGGGCAGGGCAGCGGCGAGCATGTCCCCAGGCGGCAGGGCTGGGACAGGGACCGGCCCCGCGAGCCACCGGCTGTGCGGGTTATCGGGGCCCCAGAGAGCAGGCGGGCACTGGCCACGGCCCCCAGCCCACCCGTGCACCCACGGATGCTCCTCCGGGACCAAACGTGCCCAGGAGGTCAGGATGCGTCCCGCTGCTTCTCTGGCAGCAGGAAATCAATAACAGCTAAAAGCACATTCTGCTCCGTGATGCAATAAAAGGCAGTGCCGAGACTGTCTGAAAGCGAGGCGCTTTGGAGCAGAGAACATTCACAAATGGGTTATATTTTTAAATGTCACAGCTCCCCAGACCGCGCTGCGGAGGGATGCGGGGCCGGGGGCTGCAGGGCTTTGCGTAACCCGCGGAGGGGAGGGACGCCGACGCAAACGCCGTACCTTGTCTTACGAAAGTCTGGCTGGTGTCCAGCAGAATTTCACACCCTTCAATAATCATCCTCTCTATCGCCAGATTTTTTCGAATATTTTCGGTCTCGCTCACTTCATCATGCATTATCCTGAAGGAGGGAGAAGAGAAAACGAGCTCAGACGAGATTTGCACTTTTCCCAACAGACCCCAGGGGGCTGCACGAGGTAAGATCAAAACCGAAGGAATATCAAGAGAATGACAGCAGTCGTCTGCATCCACACAGACCCGGGAGCTCAGGAGGTAACATACACACCAGCCTGAACTGTACCTCCGGATTTCTAAATACTGAAACACGTGTGCTTCTTGCTCGGAAATCACAAAATTCAGATTTAGGGCAGATAGATTCCCCCCCGTCACCAGCCCCCTCTGACATCCCTGCTCCTTGAGGAGTGGGAAAATGGGTGAAAACTCTTTTTACGGATTGCCTTGGGACGGAGGAGTGCCGGTGGGTTTGGCGCCATTGCAATACGGTGGCTCGGGACGCACAGAACACTTTGGTCTGTGGCCTGCGGAGGGAGAGGATCAGACATGGGGAATAACGGCCGATTCCCGGGTGCTCGCTGCGCAGACCGCGGAGGCACTTGGCCCCTTCCCACGGGGCAGCCCCACCAGCACCCAGCAGCACAGCCGCGCCACGCAGAGGAGGACACAGATGGACCTTCAGAGCCCTCCAAAGCTCCTATTTCATCATGAAGGAGCCCTGGAAAACGCAGCCCCCGTCCCAAAGCAGCCGGGCTCCCGTCCTGCTGGCCCCAGGGGCGGACTGGCACGGGGAGGGCAGGAGACGGCACTGGAACGTCTCAGCCTTCGAAACGCAGAGGACGAGGGCAACGGGAGGGCAGGTCCCGGCTAAAATAGCGCAGGGCACCTTTGGCGCAGGGCTCTGCAAAGTTTCATCCTTGTCACGGATGGCCAACGGGCTCCAAGCAAACCGAGGGCTGAGCTTCTCCCGTGTCCCCATCCCAGTGGGACAGCACAGCTGCTCCATCACCATCTCCACCGGCTTCACCCCGCGGGTGCTGTACAAACACCCGAGCCAGCCTGGGCCCGTCAGCGCTGCACCCTCTCCAAACCCTGTGCGTCGGGGTCTGCCTGCCCCAGCCCCTCTCCCCGCCTGCCAGAAGGGCGGCACGGCCACCAGCAGCCACCAAGAGACCCTCCACCAGCCCGAACCGCCCCGGTGCGAGAGCTGCCCCCGGTCCCGCAGCCCCGGCCGCCAGGACGGACAGGGGTGGGCAGGGACGGGCAGCAGTGTGTCTGACCTGGAGAGCTCTTCCAGCTTGGACTTGGCGTAATCCAGGCTGTTCCTTTCCACGTGCTCATGGGGAGTGTGGGCCAGCAGCTCGTGCAGCGTCAGGATGTACCTGGGGATCTGCGGCACAACAGACCAGAGCGGGGCATCAGCTGCGGCGCAGCGCAGGGGGCGGGCGGCATGGAGGGGGTACAGAGGGCTGCGGGTGCCCACCCTGCGCTGCTCCCAGAGCCGCCGTGGCTGAGGACACCATGGCTGGGGACACCGGGCCTCAGACCACCTGATCTGGGAGATTACGAAAGCTTCAAAGCTCTTCGTGCTAAAACTTAACGAAGAGGGGGAACAGCATGGGGTTACCCCAGGACTCTGCTGTGCCCCGTCCCTGTCCCAGCAGCACGGGGTAACTGGGAAGCCAACTGCTTCACCCAGAGAGTCCTCCCACAGCACCACCGAGCCCAGCAATGGCCCAAGCAGGTCCCAGGAGGAGCGCAGGACCATGCCGGGTCCAGCCCCAGCCCACGTTCACCCAGGCTTTGCCTCCCCACCACCCGATGCCTCCTGCGGCGCTGGGGTTTGCACCGCCCAGCCCATCCCTCGCTGCCAACACTGCGGTGGCATCTCAAGGGCTGGTCCTGGCGCCAGCGATCACCTGGAACATAGGGTAGGTCAGGAAGGTCTCCAGGGTCCTCTCCTCGCAGTCGGGCTTGGCCTCGTAGTGCTTCAGCAGCTTGTCGAAGTCCCGGTTCTGCTTGCAGTGGGCCAGGATCTGCAGGCTGTACTGGTGGTTCCTCACGAACTCCTGGTAGATGTTCAGCATGGGCAGCAGGATGTCGAACAAATCGGCTGCGAGCAGAGAGGCGGTGGAGAGGTGGGTGCGCTGGTCCGGCCCGCGCCCTGGGGTCCCGGCACAGCCCCCCCCCAGCTCCCAACCCTCCTCACCCCCAGACCCCACTCAGCGCTTCTCGCTGCTCCTGCAAGCCCCAGCTCGGCCCCGTTCGGGCTTTAAAGACACCCTGTAGTCCCAGCTGAGGGTCTCATCAGACACCGCGACGCCCCGCAGCATCAGCTCTCCTGGGCATGGTCCAGCCCACTCCTTCCACCGCCCCGCAGAACCAGGAACGCGGGAATTGGGTTTCTTGGGGTGTTTTTTGCTCTGGTCTCGTGACTGACATGAAGAAGCAACGAACGTGCCGTGCAATGCATTTCACTGCTGCCGCCGGTTAGCGAAACGCCTGTCGAGTTGCATTAGGAGGAAGAGGGCGGGCTGGGCTCTACCAGCAGGAAGGAAACGCGGCCAGGAGGCGACAGGCACTCACCCAGCACCAGCGTCGGCCAGCTGGATATCCTCGCCTTCAGGCCTTGGTAAAAGATCTGGTGCAAAAACATGATCGTTTCGCTGAAAGAGAAACCAAGGGGTGAAAAGACAGATGAAAAAGTGGCAAATAACGAGTAATTTGGCGAAATGGCCAGCCCAGAGGGTCAAGGTGGGATGCGGAGAAGGTCCCCGGAGGTGTGCAGGGAATGGTGGACGAGGACAGGGGAGGAGAGGGAGGAACCGAGCAGCCTGGCACTCCCCTCAGAGGTCAACCCTGAAATGCAGGGGAGCTCCGACCCCGCTTTCCCGCTGGCGAATGAGCCACCCCCCCCTCCCAGCCCGGCCCCACAGAGTGGCACTGGCAGGGGGGGCAAAAGTGCCATCGGCCCCCCAGCACCCAGCAGCCGCCGTCTGACCCCGTGCACCCCCTGTCCCCATGGGCTGCACACAGGGAGATAAATGGGATTCCCCTTTGCTATCAGTTCTGCCCCCCGTGGGAAACTGATGTGGGACGGTGGGATGGAGCGCAATCTCAGCGAGTTTGCCCATGACACCAAGGTGTGTGGTGAGGCAGACACGCTGGGGGGGAGGGATGCGATCCAGAGGGACCTGGGCAGGCTGGAGAGGTGGGCCCGGGCCAACCTCATGCAGTTCAACAAGGCCAAGGGCAGGGTCCTACATCTGGGTTGGGGCAATCCCCAGCACAGACCCAGGCTGGGGGGGAATGGCTGCAGAGCAGCCCTGAGGAGAAGGCCCTGGGGGCACTGACTGACGAGAAGCTCACCACGAGCCGGCAATGCGCGATCGCAGCCCAGAAGGCCGACCGTGTCCTGGGCGGCATCAGCAGTGCGGCCAGCAGGGCGAGGGGGGGTTCTGCCCCTCTGCTGCGCTCTGGGGAGCCCCCCCTGCAGCGCTGCCTCCAGCTCTGGAGCCCCAACACAGCAGAGACACGGAGCTGTTGGAGCGGGGCCAGAGGAGGGCCCGGAGATGCTGCGAGGGCTGAGCCCCTCTGCGGGGAGGACAGGCTGGGAGAGGGGGGTGTTCAGCCTGGGGAAGAGAAGGCTCCGCGGAGACCTCAGAGCCCCTTCCAGTGCCGAAAGGGGCTCCAGGAGAGCCGGGGAGGGACTTTTTCCAAGGGCATGGAGTGATGGGACGAGGGGGAATGGCTTCAGGCTGGAAGAGGGCAGACTGAGATGAGATCTGAGGCAGAAATGTTTCCCTGTGCGGGCGGTGAGCCCCTGGCCCAGGTTGCCCCGAGAAGCTGTGGCTGCCCCATCCCTGGAGGTGTCCAAGGCCGGGTTGGACGGGGCTGGGAGCACCCTGGGCTGGGGGGAGGTGGCCCTGCCCAGGGCAGGGGGTGGCACTGGGTGGGCTTCAAGGTCCCTTCCAACCTAAAGCACTCTGCTTTAGGTACCTGCTATAGTCTTCTGCTGGTACCCGTCCCTCACTGACTGCGAGGCACGGGGTTTGTCTGATTCCCAGCAGTGGACAAATCACCTTCACATCCCCCTGGCCAGGCAGCTCTGCCCCCGCCCTGCCCGGACATGCCCCACACTCTCCAGCCTTGCCTGACCGCTCCTGCTGCCCGCCGGGCCCAGCAGAGCCGGAACGGGCCAAAGCCTTTGCCGAGAAGGACGCAATGGTGGGCAGAGCTGTGCCGAGCCGGGGCAGCCCCACTCCCCCGGCAGGCGATGCTCGGGGGGAGCACAGCCCTTCGAGACACCCATCTGCATCCCTGCCCTGACCCTGCTGCCCAGCCAGGGCTCCCTGCTCTCCCCACCCGCTGCGGGACGGGGTGCTCCCGGCCGGAGCTCCGAGCTGGCCCCGTGTCCTCCACTGCCCACTCTCCTGCAGACCCCGTGGCAAGAGACTGCCTTCAGGCCATGGCAACGAGAGAAAGCAGCAGAGGGACGCTTGGGAGCGCTCACTCTGCCTGTGCCGGCCCCAGCCAAGGCGCTGGCTTCACACGAGCCCAAATGTGAGCAGAAAATTGGAATTTGGATTCTGCAGTTTGGGTCCATCTCAGCTTCCCGAGAGCGCTGGCACGCCACGCAGCCCCGGGAGCTTGCAGCAGCAGCAGCAGCAGCAGCAGCAGCAGCAGCAGCAGGAGGCAGAAGGGCCGTAGAGAGGGGCAGGAGCGAACGCCAGGAGCCGCGAGTGCTGCTCCCGGGGCTGCTCCCCGCCGCAAGGGCCGGGTGGCCGCCACCTCCAGGGCCGGCTGGTAAGATTTGCCGCAGGTGTCAGTACCGTCCGCGGGACGGAGGCATTGCAGCTGCTGTTAAACCTGGCGCGTAGCGCTGACACACTTGGCACCACCGTGGCCTGGCTGGGGTCAGTGAGTGCCACCTCCCATCCCCGCCGGCACAGCCGCTCTCAGCACGCTTTGCGGTGGCTGCGACCCCGTGTCGCAGCTGCAGGAGAGGCTACGACTTTCCCCTCCACACCACCTCCTGTGAGAGCTGCACCCTCCCCGCTTCGCTTGTCCATCGCTACCTATGGGCTGCTATTAATGCCAAAGGACACCATCCTCGCCACCGCCAGAGCCGGGACCTCAGACAGATGGGCTCCCAGCAGCTCCGACCCACTATGGAAGCCCCGGCGCATCAGCCCCCATGGCACCTCCTCACGTCGCTGCCAAGCGCTCAGTGGGCTGCTTGCACGGGTGTCCCACGGGGACGCTGAGCTTCCATCCACGGCTCCGGGGGGGGCCAGGCTGCAGCCTCCCGGGGAGCTCCCCAGCACCGAGTGCCCCAACGCTCATTCTCGGGGGAGGGAGAGGGCTGTGGACGCCAACGCCTGCCCAGAGGCTGCCAGTTCCGCTGGGGAGCTGCAGAGCTCTCCCCTCGGAGAGGGCAGCCGGGACGGCACCCACCTGTTGAGGAATATGCTGCTGACATCGTCGTGCGTGATGGGGGGCTTCTTGGAGCTGGCCGCCATCCGCAGCGGCCGCAGGAAGTTGTTGACGAGGATGTGGAGCTGCTGGACATACTCGGCCTCGGCCTCCAGCATGCTGAAGACAACCTGGTTCCTTTTGCGCATGCTGTCGGCGTGGGGGGACCTGATGTAGTCCTGGATGATCGTCTTCCACTTCCTCCGGCACAGCCAACCCCGCAGGAAGCTCTGCACCTGCCGAGGGAGCAGCGGCCGCGTTAGGGGCCCGGGCTGACGAGCCGGGCAGGCACCCCGCGCTCCGCACCGCGGAGGAGCCGCAGCTCTGCGGTGAGGTTTCCCTGGCTGCGTGCAGAGGTGTGCATGACGGTGCCGGTTACTGGCGCTGCTCTGAATCCTTCCAGCTGGGAAACCAACAGTAACTCATTTAAATGCACTTTCTTATTGCAGACAATGTCCTCTTTTCCCTTTTACAGAGATGCGTGGAAGACCCCTAGGAGAAGCAAGGATCCCATCTTCACTCCCGACCTCCCCCGGCACAGCGGCACCAGCGGGCACGTCCCTGCCAGCAGGACCGGGGGTACGGAGGCGCCCAGCCTGCCGGGTGCTCAGCCCTCCCAGCACCCCACAATCGCCCGGCAAACCGGAGCACCACAGCTCCCCTGGAGCCAGCACCCATCCGGGGATCCAAACACACACAGATGTATTAAGAAACCCAGAAAAGCTTCCAAACCTTCCTCGTGGAGAGGAGCATCCGCAGCACATCCCGGTCCATGCCCAGAGCTCCGACCGCGTGTGCGACTGCTCCCCGCTGCCCCAAGCCCGCAGGCTTCAACCCCGCATCCCCTGCGTGGGGCAGCGGGCGCCCGGGGCCGGCAGAGGCTTTCCCAGGGGCCGGGTGAGGGCAGGACCCTCCGCCGCTGCCCCCTGCGCCGCTCACCCGCCTCCACCACCCACCTTCTTGATTTTCTTGATGTCGCTGTCATCCTCGCTGGGCGCGCTGGTCTGGCCGGCCTGGATGCGCTCATGGTCCTTGAGCAGGGAGGCGATCTGCAGGAACAGGGGGGGTGAGAGGCCACCCTGGCATGTCCCAGCACGTCCCGGGAGCCGAGGACAAACCCTGCTCCCGCGCAGCGCCGGGGACCGGCACACACCTCCAGCTTAACTGCAGGCACAGGGACATACTGTATGGATTCTGCCTTAACGGGAGCTCGGTAGATGAAGCAGATGAAGAAGTGCTGCAGAGCCGTCAGGGCGCTGCCAACTCCCCGCCATCCCCAGCACCCACCGCACATGCCGCAGAGACGGGGACCTGGAAATGCTGCCGGTCCCCCCCTGCAAACTGCAGCCCTCTTTCCTACGAAAGCCTTCCCGGGCGAGTCGTTAAAAAATGCGTTGGGGAGAAAATGCCAGAAAAATCTCAAATCGTTTGCACCCTAAAACTTGCAGACAGGGACAAACTCTCATCCAGTCACTGCTTTCCAACGCAAATTGGATCGAATCTCGTTAGCTTCAAGCATTGGAGTTTTTACTGTTTCTCGCCTGTACTTTTCCCCACTCCTCTGCTCGTTGCCGTGCCCCCCTCCCCATGGCCGCAGCCATTCCGACAGCTACCGGAAAGGGCAGGAAAACAGAAAACGCACCATTCAGAAAATGAAAACTGGGAAAAACATGATGTGAATTTGATTTTGCAGAAAATAAGAAAAATAAGAAAACAACTTTCAAAGAGTACTTTCCAAAAAGTTTTGGAGAGAAAGGAGTTGAGGTCTTTTTCAGTTGGAGACCGCTTCCCAGTGCCGCTGGGAGCTGAGAGCAGCAGTGGCTGCAACGCCCGCCAAGCGCGTGCTGATTTTTTGGTGTCTGGACTGTTGGGAAGGAAAGCAAAGTAAAGGACGAGAGGAGACCGCTGCTGGGGGAGGAGGACAGGGGCAGGAGCTGCTTCTGTTGCACGGTCACAGCCCGGGAAGAGGAGATGACTTCCACAAAACCCAAACTGCAACAAAGAGCTGCACGTTTTCACACCACAAGAAGCTAAAAAACGCTGTGGGTGAATGCGGTCACCGCAGCTCAACAGTCGTCTCTCAGCGTCGAGCTCTCCCCGAGAGACCCGACCCTCCCAGCGCTCAGCGAGGAGACAACTCCCCAAAACTCCTCACCACTGGGTGCCAGGAGGGAGGGAGCGGCGCTGGTGCCTGGCGCAGGGCTGGGGACGAGCCCCATCCAGCCGGCCCCGCTCGTGCCACTGGTGGGACCAGGCCGTGGCTCCGAGGGGCTCAGCTGGAGGCAGTGGGGCTGCCCCGGCCCCCCGGCCCCCTGCTCTCCCAGCACAGCCGCCCCCAGCGCCACCGGCCTCGGCAGGAGCAGCAACACACCAGAGACCGCGGCTCCGGGCTCACAGGCACCAGTTCAGCTCCTACGCAGCTCAATCGGCTTCACCCCACTTTATTCCATGGGACTGGATTTTAGAAGAGACTTTAGAGACTTTTTTCCTCTCCTCATGCCTTCCTATGAAGCTTCACGCCACCAGACATCCCTGCATCCCCTCTGCATCGACATGTTTGAGAGCACCGAAGCCATTCCCCGCGCCGGCTCCGGCCGCATCTCGGCCAGGACCCACGGAGCGGGTCTGCCTGTGCCGCGGTTTTATTTTGGTTTCTTTTTTTTTAAATTGAGTGAGCAACATTTGCACATTAAAGTAGAAGCTGATTATTTGACCTCTACTTCAAAGCATGTGGAAGAGCAAAAAAACGAAACCCAACACAAGGTTGGGTCAGAAGCACGTGGGCACAGGGGACAGGGTAGGCTGCACCCTGCCAGGCGTCTCTGGTCTCGACCCCCCCACTAATTTCAGGGTTCATAACACATCCCCCACCTCCCCCGACTGAAAGCTCATGGGGCTGCTCATCGCCCCGCCGCCATCACTCGCCTCCCCTGCCCCTTGCGCCGCCGGGTTCCGTGGGAGCGGAGCTCGCCCCAACGCGGGGGCTGGACCGGACCCGGGGAGCTCCCGGCCAGCACCGCACCGGAGCCCCGGGAGAAACCCCCCCTGCCGAGCGGGTGCCGCGGGCTGCGGCCGGGGCGGTTTTGGGGCTGATCCCGTTCTGTTGGACAGCACAAATTCAGGAGTGCCGAAACCGCTCCCAGCAAAGGCTCGCGGCTCCCCAGTCCCCCAAGGCCAAAGGCAGCCTTCAGCGTACCCCGTCTCGCCGTTAGGGATTGCTATTAACCTGCGCTTTTTAACTCAAAAATTCAAAATTTAAGGGAAAGACCACCATAAGGAAGTGCCAAACCACCACTGCCCTCGCTGCCTCTCCAGTTGCCTCTGTTCAGGGCAATTTGGAGATTTTGCTTGACTCGGGGTCGACGTCTCAGCCCAGCAGGCAGCAGGACCCGCTCCTGGCTGCCTCCACCACGAAGCCGCTGCCCAACGCTCCCTGCCAGAGTCGCGGAGGGGGCCGGCGGCAGCACTGGCTCCGGGGCACCCCACTCCCTCTGGCCCCGCCGCACTGCTGGCACCAACACCCCCCAGCAGCCGAAATGTCGGCGGCGAGAGGGTACCCATGGCCGGCCGCAGCCCTGCAACGCGGGGGCCAGGCAGCACGGGGCAGACCCACCCCGGCGAGTATCTAGAGACGCCATCTTCCCTTGGCACCACCTGCTGAACCATTTTTGCATTTTGGTGCTTTGTCTGCCGTGACCCGCGGCGCATCACCCTTCCCACAACCCAGCGCCGCAAAGTCCTGGACAGCAAACGGCTGCGGGAGCTTCTGGGAGAAGCTACGGGGGACGGGTCTGATGGGCCGCTCTCACGGAGGAGATGCTCCCTTCGTGAGCGACGCGTCCGTTTCGTTGACGGCGCCGTGCATGTTGACTCCCTGGCGTGCTCGGGTTGTGCAGCCCGCACCCGGCACAGGTCCCCTCCCGAGGCCACAGATGCCTCTTTGCTTTTCCAGTTACTCCTCTGGCTTTGCACCACCCGGCAGATGTCACCACCAGGCACGCAGCACGCAGAGGGGGGCTAATTAAGGTATCTAGGATGAAAATACGGAAGGCGAAACCATAAGGTAAGGAGTCGCCATCCTCTCCCAATACCTGCTCCCGAACCCGAGGGACCGAACCCTTCCCCGCCACAGCAGCATCCCAGGGACCGGGACCACACCGAGCCCCGCACACAGACGTGCTGCACGGCTCCCGCAAGAAAAACCACCAACGAAGGCGATGCCCTCGGCCCTCTCTGCAAGCAGGGGAGAGGAGAGAGGAGAAGGGGCAGCCCGATGTCGTTAAACAAGCATGAATACGCCGACTGTGACGTCCGTCCCCCGGTCCCCGCCAGCGCGGTGACGCCGGCCGCCCGCCCGCAGCCCGCGGGTCACCCCGGGGGAGCGGCAGCGCATCTGCGGGGCACCAAGGGGCTCTTCACCTCGGCCTTCAGGCGCTCGATCTCGATCTCCCCATCCTCAATCTGCTGGCGGAGTTGCTTGGCAACGGTCTTCTCCGTCTCCACAATCTGCAGGAGATGGAGGTACTTCTGCATCAGCGCCTCGTGCTCCGTCGCCAGGTTCCTGTAGCTGCAGGCAGACGCGGCCGTCAGCACTCCTCCTCCCCCCTGGACGCGCCGCCGTGGCCCCCCCCGGGACGTGCCAGCAAAAGGAGGTGTCTGCCCGCTGCGGTTTGCCGTGGCGGGGGGGCTCTCCCACCCGGCTGCCTGCGCGCTGCCCTGTCCCCTCCGGCTCGGGGTACCCAACGGGTGAAGGAACTGGGAGACGGCTCTTCCAGTTTGGGATGCCGCTCCTCAGAACCGAGCAATTTGGAGAGGACTCGGGTTCCCCGCCGGGGTGCAAACGGAAAAGGCATCACGAGTTTTAAGGAAATGGTAGGAGACAAAAAAAAACCCTAAACACCCATGGCCAAACCTCTCTCACCTGCCACATCTCAAAAGTTTAATGAGGAGGACACGTGTGGCACAAGCTCTTACAAACACCTGCTCTCGTGACGGTGCCGCAGCAGCAGCAATTTCTCTAATCTCCTGCACACAACACTCACCTGCCCCCGCTTTGCGCTGCCAGCCCGGCACCATCGCCGCATGCGTGGCTGCACCATGCTGGTGAGCAACTGGGCTGCGGTACCATTCCCACGAGAGACGGGAGCTTGGAAAAACCTCCTTCCGACCATTTTTGCTATTCCAGGTGAAACCCTTCCTGACGATCTTTGAACCCGACAGCGAATCGGGCGTCCCTCCGGCACCAGGCTGGGATAGGCAGCGCCACGCGGGACAGGGACAGGATGGGGACGGGCAGGCGTGGGGATGGGGGGCACATTTGGATGCAGCCTCCTGCTCCGCACAAGAGGCCCCGGCACGGGGCTGGGGACCAAAGGTGCTCTGCTTTGCCTGCCGGCAGTGCCTGCCTTAACCGGCTCCCTGCCCGCAGCTGCCCTCAGGCATGGCTTTGCCTCCGACACCCCCTGTCCCCAGGTCTGTGCTGGCGGAGGGCGATACCTGGCGTGAGCTATGGCTGCCACCCACTCGTCGCAGTCCTTGGCATCCTCGGTCCTCAGCTCCAGGGTCTTCTGGTTCTCGTGGTTGAAATTAACGGTGAAGTAATGCTGCGGGAGCAAACACAGGGTGAGGTTACTGCTTGCTCGCACAAGGCCATCAGAAAAGCGCTTTATGACCCACCACAGGTCGCTTCATTTTTCAAAAACTAAAACATTTTGAAACATCAGGAGCGTGGCCACGGCGCGCTGCCCTCAGCACTCCGGGAAAAGCCGCTCCTTGCCGGCGGAGGCAGCCCAGCCGTGCTGCAGGCGAGGACGGGGCTGAGAAATGCTCTGAGGGGGAATCCCGCAGGGCTGCAGATCAACCGAAACCCACCGAGGGCCGTGAGGTTGCGGGTCTGAGCCTGCGGCAATTCCCCTGGGGACGGCCCTCGCCCGGGGAAAGGGGCTGATGAGCCAAGGCGCTTAGCCGGCCCCAGCACCAGGCTGCCCGCATCCCTGCCTGCGCGGGCAGCGAGCAACCTCGGGCGCCAAAACGAAGCCCCGCTGCTGCGTGGGGCTTGACGTTGGGCAGAGCCCCGGTGCCACGGGCTCGCACCGCTCGAGCCGGGAGGCTCTAACGGGCAACGGCGTAACAGGACTCAGCGCAGGACTATATTTAGCCTCCCTTGACATTTACAGTATTTGTGCTAATTGTGCGCGGTGGCAGCCCGCGCCGGCTGGGGTTTGTGCTGCTCCTGCGCTCTCCCGCAGTCTCCTAGGAAACAGGTACCACGCTGCAGTGCCGGATACCGCCCGGAATAACTGGGCTAAAACGAAACCCACCAGAAAAAGCTCAGCCTGACATTATCTGCCCCTCTGTTAGGTTTAACGAGGCATCTGAATTAGCAGGTATCTTGGCAAAAAAAAAAAAAAAAACCCAAAAAACCAAACCCAACCTGCAGCAGCCGCTTGCTCCCTGGCACGCGCCCCTGCTGCCCAGGATGGGAGGCAGCGGGCGGCTGCGAGCACCGACCCTGCTGTGCCACGAAAACACAGACGGGGCACCGCAGCGCCCGGTGGGAACCTGCGCCGGCGCCACGCCGCAGGCAGGGACGGGCAGCGGGGTGCTGCACCGGGGCAAGGCTGGCACTCACCCAGCGCAGCGGGGCGGTCCAGCACCATCGCCACCCCTGTGTCGAACACCGGGGGTACTGCGCGCCCCAAAACAGGGCTGCATTGCTCACCCCTACCCCTTCCAGGTCCCCCCAGTCCCCTTCCTCCCCGGGGCATCTTTACTCTCATCCCCTTCCCATCCCAAACCAGGCCCAGGGATTTTAAGAAGGACCTCCAGATGGATGCAGGAGACTTTCCGTGAAAGCAGGACGCAGGGGAGCCCAGGCGCAGCCGCTCGCTGTTCCCAGGTGATGTCGGTGCAGGCAGCACGGACGGACGGACACCCAGCTCCCCCACCCAGCACCATGCCCACCCAGGGCTCGTGTCTCGCTGGGCGACGGCCTGAGAAACCCCCTCTGAGCATCCCCAGCCCACCCGGGTCCTGCCGAGGAGGGGAAGGGGGAGCCCAGGGACGCAGTGCTGCCCAGGGCCCACGCCAGAGCCCTCCCGCAGAAACAACTCCTTCCCCTTTGGGGGGTAACTGCTTGTGCCCGCGACCCTGTGAAGATGCATCTCCTTTACTTCTGCCCAGAATCCTTTAGGTGCAATACCTCTTTATCCCTGATCCTGCAGACGAGTTTTCTCCTTATGGAGCCCTCTCCATGGTAAAACACGCCATCATCCATCTCCCACCCCTTCCCCGTCCTGCCGCAGCCAGCTGGGCCGCGGGGCACATCTGGAGCTGCAGCAGCCCCGCAGCCCCTTCGCTTTTCACCCCCTTTTCTTCTCCCTCCCACCCTCCAAAAGCTTTTATTGGCAACAAGACACCTCTGATAGAAAATTCACCAGAAATGTTTGGCCTCTGAAACAGTGCGGGTCATTACCCCTCCCCGCTTCATGCTCACCTCTCTTACAGCCCTTCCCTTGCCAACGGCATTGAACAGAGCTCGTCAGATTGGCAAGGCTGGAAATCCTCCCCCTGAGACGCCAACCCAGCAGTATCATCAGGCGGGCCAGGGTGCTGCCAAGCGCTGGCTCCCCAGCCCCGCTGCCCCGGCCGCAGGGACGCGAAGCAGGGGGGAAGCCCCTTCTCAGCCCCGGTGCCCCCGTCAGCTCCCGTGCCGCGGGGACAAACCGCCCCAACGCCGCGGCAAACACATTCACTGCCCGGCACTGCGCCGACGCCAACAGCCGGGGCTCGGCCGAGTCTCCGTGAGCCAGAAACACGGGGAGATGCCCCTGTGGCTCCCCCAAACTGGTCCCTGCCCGGCGGGACGGGATGGGACGGGACGGCGAGCCCTGGGCTGCCCTTCCGGATGCTGCGGGTCCCTGGGGGGGGAAGCGGGGGATGGCGCAGCACCCGTGTGTGCTCCCACGGGCGAGCGCACCCGCTCAGAGCCCTGCGCCCACAAGCAGGACCAGGGTTAAGAGCTCCCTCATCTCACCCAGGGCCCTCCGGCAGAGCAGCGCCTTGCACAGCTTCGGGACTCGGATTTTAAAACAAGGGGTGGGAGAGCCCGGGGCAGGGACCAGGCAGGGACGCGGGCCGGGCACCCAGGCTGCTTCTCCCCCTGCTTCCCCCCCACGGTCCACTGAGGCACCCCCCGACACACCAGCACCAACAGGATTCGTCAGAGGGCTTCTGGCTCAGCTAATTCAAACCCAGAAGCTCCTGAAGGTTTTGCAAACGGCGGTTTCAACGCTGTCGGCAGCGGAGCCGGACGATGTGGGGCCGAAAGCTTCCCACCGCAGCCGGGGGCAGCTCCGGCAGCCGCTATGGGGCAGCGGGCAGGACGGTTCGGTCGCAGCCACCGCTCCATGTGCGATGAAATGCCAGTTCCCGCGAGCACACGCACTGCATCTCTCGTGTCACTCTGACTTATCCCCACACAATACCCAGGAAGTGCAGCGCGCTTGCAAGGAGGAAGTTATTTTATAGTTGAATAATAAAACTCCCACCACCTTTTATCTCTGCCTAAATTATGATCCTTCTCTGTTATCACAGTGACACATCAAACTCGACAGCCCGGGAGCGTTTCCAGCGGCACTCGCTGTGCGGGAAGCTGAGGCGCGGCGGTGGCGCAGCCCCAGCCGGGCAGTGGGACAGACGCATGGACAGGACCAGCTGCTCACCAGCACCGCGCAGAGGGCACAGAGCAGCAGGATCAGCCCCCGCCTCCAGCATCACCCCAGTTTCCCTGGGGCAGTTAGTGCTGCTGGGCCATCCCTGCCCTGCACACAGCACGAATCACAGAGCCACAGGATGGTTTGGGTTGGAAGGGATCATCCAGTGCCACCCCCTGCCCTGGGCAGGGCCACCTCCCCCCAGCCCAGGGTGCTCCCAGCCCCGTCCAACCCGGCCTTGGACACCTCCAGGGATGGGGCAGCCACAGCTTCTCGGGGCACCCTGGGCCCGGGGCTCACCGCCCGCACAGGGAAACATTTCTGCCTCAGATCTCATCTCAGTCTGCCCTCTTCCAGCCTGAAGCCATTCCCCCTCGTCCCATCACTCCATGCCCTTGGAAAAAGTCCCCCCCAGCTCTCCTGGAGCCCCTTTCGGCACTGGAAGGGGCTCTGAGGTCTCCGCGGAGCCTTCTCCTCTCCAGGCTGAACCCCCCCTCTCCCAGCCTGTCCTCCCCGCAGAGGGGCTCAGCCCTCGCAGCATCTCCGGGCCCTCCTCTGGCCCCGCTCCAACAGCTCCGTGTCTCTGCTGTGTTGGGGCTCCAGAGCTGGAGGCAGCGCTGCAGGGGGGGCTCCCCAGAGCGCAGCAGAGGGGCAGAACCCCCCCTCGCCCTGCTGGCCGCATTTCTGATGCAGCCCAGGACACAGTTGGCCTTCCCCACACAGCTGAACCACTCACAGCTTCACTTTGCTTCTTCTCATGCTCATCTCTGCTCCTTTGAAGACCTCGTTAACTCACAGCCACGGAGGCACTGACACCCCTTACTCAAACCACCTCTGGCCACGCGTTCTGGCAAACCAAGCAGATGCAACTCCCCAGGTCCCTCATTACGGGGCATTTTCTAGCCTTCCCCGTTCCCGCAGTGCCTTCTGAGCACCTGCTGCGGGATGCGCAGCCCCCCAGTGCCATGGGATGCGTCGCTCCCAGACCTCGGGGCTGGGGAGGGGGGGTTAGTCCAGGGAACCCCGGTCGGACACAGCAGTTCTGCCCAAACGAATGCCACGGGAGCGTTTCAGGTCACAAAGTGAAATGTTAAAAAACCCACCCAGGGCCAGCCACAGCCCCGCCACCATCACCCGGCTCTTCCCGCGCCCTGCCCGCTGCAGGGAAGGGCAGGCACCGAACACCACGGGGGGCAGTTACCGAAGCTCCTGACATGCAGAGACCCCCCCCGGTCTCGACGAGACACAGCCTGGGATGCCAGAGACCCCCAGGACCTTTCCTCTCTCCCACCTTAAGGGCTCGACGGGCCGCTCCAGACATGCTGCATCCCCAGCAGCCGGGGGGGGGGGGAACGTCCGCTCCAGTGGGGAGTTCGGCAAAATCCCGTACCTGGATGCCGAGCGCTGTCGGGAGAGGTGTTGGGCACTCACAGCTGAAGAGGTGCAGGCAGGAGAGGGCCCGGCAATGCCTGCAGGGGCCGGGGCCGCTCCTCCAGGGACCCCCCAGCACCTGCCCCCAGCACCTGCCCCCAGCTCAGGAGACCGTTTCCCGCCGCCGCTCCCGGGGTGCCCCAGCCGGCACGTGCCCGGGGCTCTGCTCAGCCGGCAGCGACCCGGCCCGGCACCCACCACAGCCCCGCTCCCCCTGAGCCCACTCCCCAACTCCACTCCCTCGGTTGCTTTTTCCGCAAAAAAAATCCCCGGCACCAGCTCAGCTATTTTTACTGAGAGGAGAGTACAATAGCAAAATGCTGCTCGGGAGCTATTTCTGCTTCCAGAACCTCAACAAACGACTTTGAATTAATGAAGGAGACTACCCGAGTGATTAATGTGCAGGGACTATCTCCCCACAAATGTCCTCCCACGTGTCTGATGTCCCTGGGCTGGCACCGTCAGCGCAGCGGCAGCTCTGCCCTCCTGCCATGCCCACTGCCGGAGAAGAAAAACCTCCTTCGCATGCAGCCCCGGACGTGGGTCCCTGCCGCCCTGGGACACGGGCCCCTGTGCACCGCAGGGCATGGGTCCCCAGTGACCCCAAGATGGGGGTCCCTGCACTCCCCGAGATGTGCTTTGCCTGCTCCCGTGCCCATGTCCGTCTGACGCCCATTCCCACCTGCCGTGGCTGTGATGCTCAGGCTCCTCCATCCTCCACATCCTCGATAAAAGCCAAAGGGATGACTACAGAGAGCGTCTTTGCCGTTGTGCTTCGGGGGTTCCCACTCTGGGGTCCTGCTGGGACACAGATCCCCGTGTCCCATGGCCACGACAAGGTGTCACGTGGTGTTTCCGCAGGGACGTGGTGTTTCCCCAGAGAGCTCCCGCGGGGCTCCACATACGCAGGGAGCCGGGCTCCCCGCTGGGCTCCCGGCACGCCACGCCAGCGGCTGCACCAGCATTCCCCCCCGTGCCCCCGCTGAGTGCTGCCCAGCCCTCCCGTGCCCACTCCCCGCGGCGGAGCCACACGTGCCGAGGCTTCGGCTTCCCAGCGCCCGGCCAGCCCATGGCATCCCACCCTGCCCAGTCAGCCCGTGGCATCCCACCCTGCCCACACAGACCCCACCGGTGCCCGGCTGCCAGCTCAGGGCAGGCACCGGCACCGCAGCACCGGGGACAAACCAGTCGATTTTCCAGTTTGTCAGAGCAAAGCCAGAGAAGGGCAAAGCAGCGCCAGGCCTGCCGCGAGCAGAGCCGCGGCTGCCGGTCCGGCTAAGCTCCTGAAGCGTTTTCCTTTGCTTCTTGCCTTCTATTAAGTAAACAACAAATAAATTCAAACAAGCTTTGAAATGATGGATTGTTTCCAAAATGGAAAATCACCGTACTCCAAAATTTTTTAAAATTTGGAGCAGGGCGTTCTCCAGCCGGAGAAACTCCCCAGACCGCTCTGGGCGCCGTGACCGATGCGGCCGGGCGCTTTTCCTGCGGATCCACACCGGCCACGGCCGGTGCCCAGCTCTGCGGAAGGGGACGGCACGGGAGCGGGGGACGGAGACAGAGACACCCCCAGCAACGTCGCCCGCGCACAAGCAGTGACCGTCACCCGTTCCCACACAAAGTGGTTTCGTTGTGCCATCACGGGGGCCCCTCCGCCCTGCAGCAGACGCCCCCCGCCGTCCCTCCACAGCGGGGATGCTGCCCGCCGTGCCGGGGACCCGCCTGCCCTCCAGCCGCCCGCGGCAGATAGGTACGCAGCCGCCTGTTCACGACGCTGATGGTTATTGCAGCTGACATAAAGGGCAAGGGAGGAGAATTTTCCGGCTCTGGATGGATGAGTCTAAAAATCCACAGGCAGCAATGGCAGCTTTTAACTTCCCTGACCTACATAGCGTGTGCTCGGGGAAGAGAGGGCCTGGGACTCCGAGTGGGAGATGGGTGGTCAAGCAGCTCATTTGCTCGCTGACAATAGGAAAAAAATCCCAGAGGCTGCAATTTCTCTCCTCTGCTTCAGGCGGGACCGTAGGGATGCTCGTGCGCGGGCACCAAGAGCTGAGCATCCGCTGATTCGGGTGGGCTTTGCCCACGAGCAGAGCAAACCGCCCGCAGGGGACCCTCTGCCGCGGGAGGCTCCACCCCGCAAGGATCCCACTCTGTCTTGGGCAGAAACATTTGTAATTAAAAAAAAAAAAAAAAGAAAAAGATCCATTTTTGCCCTCTCCGGCACATTATCCAGCGATGCCTGCGTGGCACGTGCATCGTGAGCAGCCCCCTGGCTCATGGCTTGGAAACGCAGCCGGGACAGCCCTCTCTGCAGCCATTCGTGAAGAAACCAGCGTTACACCACAGTCCTAACCCGGCTGTATCAGACACTCCCACCTCGGCCAGATTTTACACAGGAATATCGCCATTGCTGTAATGACTCTGCACCTTCGCATTTGCAAGAAATCCGCAAATTGTGTATGTGCAGCCGAGAAAATGTGTCTGAGGCTGCTGAGGTGGTGGGATTGGGCTGGGGGAGGTTTCTTTCCTCTCTCCCCTTGCTTCTCCAACAGATTTCCTTAATCTGTGGGATGGGAATGTGTGAGTAAAGGGGAAGGACTGGCATCAGGTTTGAACCACAAAAATCAGCAGTATAATCGCCAAATTTATGAGCAGTTCAGGTTTAGGTTCACAAATTGGGATTTATGTTAAAAAAAAAAAAAAAAAAATCAGATTGCACGTTTAGGTCTGTGTGCTGCTGGCACGAAGGCCGAGTTACCGATGTGTTCAGGTCATTGTAGAAAGCCTGGCTCAAAGTACCCGAGTCTGGGAAGGTTTTAATTAAAAGTTTGTAACAATCCAACAGGACAATCGCACAGGCCGGCTGTCATGGCAGAGACCCAAGTGAGCAAATCAAGGTGAATTAAGCTGACGGGAAGAGCCAAACAGCTTAAGCCAAGAGACCTCGTAACCAGAAGAGGTCCATGCATTTAAAAAAAAAAAATATATATATATATATTCAAAAACGTCCTTTTAAACTTTTTAACACCATTTTCTTTTTCAGATTTTTTGTTTTGCAGGTGAAAATGCTCTCGGCCTTTTTATCAGAAACCAATCTCTACCGACTCCCAGTCTTTGGCAACCAAAATATCGCAATACGTATTTTACTCCTTCAGCTCGGAGTTTGGATGCACAAACCCACTTTTTCCCAACCATTCAACAACTGGCAGCTCCTCGGACAGGGCTCCCGCTGCCCGGAGGGGGCTGCTGCTCAAGCCCCCGGCAGGGGGCTTCGGGAGCTGGAGCTCGAGTACCGAGACATCGATGCTAAACTTAACTCCGGATCTGGAAAACTTTGGGAAGGTGTTGAACGCCTGCGCTGGGGCTCGGGCCAGGCAGGTATTTACTGCTGAGCACGCGATACCCCGACATACCGGGACGCCGTGCCCAGCCTCGGGGGCCGTGCAGGGACACGTGCTCGCGCTGATGTGCAAAAGGCCGCTGTCGGTTACGGTGGATCTCAGCTTTTTGGAAAACCCTTTGTAAACGTTAAAAAACCCCACAGCCCTGACCACCACTGGGGAATGAGCACCCTTTAACATACACGGCTTGCACAGTTCACGGGTCCTGCGAACACCGGCGTGCCCATCGCGGAGCAGCCCCGGCTGCAGCCGGCCCGTGGCGACGGCGACGAGCACAACCTGAGCCGCGGCTGCCGCCGGCAACCTGCCCAGCATCCCCATCCGCTCATGCCGTGTGTACTGCTGGGGAACAATCCAGCCCATGGCTTTAGCTCCTTTGTTCACAGAGTATCTGTAAGAAGGCCGTGTTGTCCTGAAATTGCCTGGTTTGGATTTATATGACAAATTTGGGCAACAGTTTTTCACCCTATGACAAAGCCAGTTCCCGCAGAGGCAAGGTGTCCTGCGCTCCGGCTCCGCTGTAATCGCTTCATCGCCATCAGTCACACGGATCACACTACATTATCCTCTCCTCTGAATAAGCATCATGTGAATAATCAGAAAGACGGCAATGAGGCAGCCGCACGCTCAGACAGACACCCAGAAGAAAAAACAGACTTTTCTAGAAGACGAGAAGCGCGTTACCTTCCTGCGCAAAGCGTGTTTTGCACAGACTCGGCTGCGGCTGGACACATGGCTACCACGGGGTTCCCGCGCGGCACGGGGCTCGCTTGCGGTCCCCAGGCAGCCCTGTCGCACCAACCTGTTGATTTTGCTTCGCTGCCTGCGTGCCGGGCTCCGGTGGGCGGGCGGGTGCCGCGCTCCCTGCGCGGGAGCATCCTCACCCCACCGCCCCACAGCGCCGCAGCGGAGCAGAGGGTGCCCGGGCTGCAGGCAGCGCCACTCGCGGTGTCATGGATGCCCCACTCACCCCAGCGAGGAGCTGCTCTGCAGGCAGGATCTGTCCCTGGGAATGGAGCTGTGCCCGGCTCCGAGCCCTTCCCTGTGTGCCTCAACACGGGATCACATTCAGAGCTGCTTGTGTGGCCTCAGCCGCTGCTCCCGCTCATCTCGAGCCCGGCCCGTGGCCCCGAGAGCCCTGGCCAGCCGGGCACTGAGTAGAGGTGCCCAGGAGGGGAACCCCTCCTCTGTGGCTCCTCTGACCATTGCGGGAAAGAGCCAGGGGGTTCCAGGGGGCACACGCTGCTCGCCATTGCCATGGGGGCTAGGGCAGCAGCACCCAGCCAGGGCACTCACGTCTCACGCTGGAGGAGAAGGTCTGGGCAAACGCCTTCGGAAGGGCCATCACCACCCTCTTCACCGGAGGGACGAGCAGCAGGTGCCTGCCCCGTCCCACCCGCAGGGTGAGACTGCGTCTGTCCCTGCCTCACCCACGGCAGCCCTCCGAGGGTACCGGGAGCTCTGCCCCGGTGAACCCCCCCACGCAGGGATGGGTGCAGCCGGACCCTGCGGCCCACGCTGCTGCGCCCCCGGAGAGCTGCCCCAGCTCTCCCACCGCCAGGGACGGCTCCGTCAGCGGCGCTGGGGGCTCCGAGAGAGAGGGCACGTCCCACGCGGGGAGCTGGAGGTGCCGGGCTGGCTGGGACTGCTGCAGGTAGCCCCCTCCCAATACCCCATGAGGGAAGGTGTCCCCAGGGTGCCCAAGCATCCCCCAGCCCCGCTGCCTTCCAGCTCTTCCAGCACCGCAGGGATGGGTGCCACCGGACAGGGTGCCCTCGGTGCCCAAGCCTTGTGTCTGCTCGGCACCCGCTACCCTTTGTGCTGTTGGCGCTGAGAAGCGACGTGGCTTTCTCATGCCCTCCTTAGCTGTGCAGGGAAACGAGCAGGACCGGGGCCGGACACACTTCAGGGCGATGGAAGACAAAAATCTTTCCCCGACGTGCTGGAGGGAACCGTTTCCACATGCCTTCCCTCATCCCGCCGGGAAACCACGGTCACGCACGTCCACCCACTGACCGCTCGCCCTCAGCTTTGCATCACGGTGCTAAGTGCTTCCTCGAGTCTCCCCGTCCCGCTGATAGCGCCCACCATAACCCTCACACCCAGCCCTGGCAAACGCCTCCGAGCTGGGGAAGATCTCCAGCCACAGGCTGTGCGCTCCCAAGAGCAGCCCAGGCTTCACGGGAATAAAAGACTCACAGCTCCGGAGAGCTTCCAAGTTTCAAGTCAAGGGTTTTGCACAGTGCTACCACTTGACTCCGCATCATCTTGGCTCTCGTCTGAGACACAGAGGGCTGCTGGTTAAGAATAACTCATGGCACCGGGGTGCAGGTCTGCAAATCCGACTCAGGGCTGGATCCGCGGAGCAAACCCGGCCAGGATTCCCGCTGCCCGACGTGTGACGGAGAGCCCTCACCCCACGCCGGCACCTTCCCCATGCTGAGCACACGGCCTCGAGGTCAGGGATGGATCAGCTCCGGACCCCCGCGCCTGCTCAGCTCCTCCGCCGGGATCTCACTTCAGCCGCGCCGCACCACGTGCGGTCCCACGCCGGGCACCCCGCGTCCTGCCCGCCCTCCCCGGCAACGCAGCTCCGACCCGGGGGTCTCTCATGGCCCCTTCCACCGCCGGGCAGGAGACGGCACCACGTGAAAGCACATCCCACCATCCTCACCCTCGGGGGGGCCGGGGACAGCGGGTCCCGGGGGCGGCATGGCCCAGGCACCGCAGCCGAATAAAAGGGGGGGTTCACACTCACACATACCCCCCACCCCGCCTTGCCCCAACACCGCTGGGCGCTCGCCCATTGCGCCGCCGGCACCACCGGGGCGAGCAGCCCAAGCGCCGCCGTGCCACACCAAGCGGGGCAGCGCAGGCAGAGCTGGCAGAGCCTTCCTCTGGGCCACAGCCTGGAGCCCCCCCAACAATAAAGTACCTTCCAAATCAAACTGGGGCAAAGAAAATGTCATTTGCGGAAAAACATAACGAAACCAGAAAATAAAGTTTCTGGAGGTGCCCAAATCCCCTCTTCAGTGCTTCAGTTTTTCAAATAACTTTGCTCCTTTATTCTCGCGCACACTGTATGTGAAAATTCACTGCATTCCCAGCAAAAAAAATATCCCCCACCAAAGCAAAATTTGTGAACTTTAAAAAATGAGGGGGTTTTGAAAGACCCACCTTTTAAAATGTCTCCTTTGTGGAGGATTTGAAACCTTGCAGGCTTTACTCCAGTTAAGAAGGAATCTAAACGTGAAAGTGCTCTGCTGCAGGGAATGCTGTCCTCACAGCTCCGGCTGGAGCTGCCCGGATAAATAAATACCCTCAGAAAACTATTCCTGGTGATCACAGGCAATGCTAGAAATTTCCTCAGCACCCTCCTGCCAAAGGAAGAGCGGGCGATGCCGAGCACGGCTCGGTACCAGGTGAGCTGGAAGAAAACGCTTTATCTGCTTTGCAGCGCTCGGACACCTTCCCCTCAGAGAGCGGCCGGCTCCACGCGCCGTTCGCTCGCGCTCGGCCTCCGGCACAGACCACGCTGCAGATCTGCACCATAAATACTCTGCTGCTTATCTCATCCAGTATGCCATTAATTAGTTTGCAAAGCAGCGGGCATTCGAGTGCTTGAGCACTTTCATTTAGATTTGTCCTAATGAATTATACAAAATTACGAGCCAGACGCTAAACCTTGGGAAACGGGTGCAGATCAGCGGCCTGGTAAACATCTGGTGTGGCAGCAGCTCCCTGCGCCGCGACAGCAGCCCCGCATTTACACTGAGGATAAATCCGCCAGGTGCATTTTGAACTGGAAAGGGGCTGCGACACACTCCCCTTAACGTTCACCTGGTGGGAAATCCCTCCTGCGCAAACACGTGGAGGCAGAGCCTGGCGAGCGAGCTCGGTTTGAACCTGGCTGGCAAGGTAGAGCGAAGCCGAACCGGGAACGCGCAACAACATCTATAACGCTGCTACCTAAAGGGACACGGCTGACAAACCAGGACAGCAGCGCGACCCCCCTGCGGACGCAGAGCCTTCCTTGCCGCGCGGTGCGCCGGAGGCTGCCCCAGTGCAAGAGCCAGGGCTGCGAGGAGGCACAGCTGCTGCAACAACACACAAAAAAAGGGTATTTTGATCCGAACAGAGAAATATTCCCCTGATCCCCGCCGGGAGCGAGGAGACATGCTGTGGAGCAGTGGTGCTGCACTGCCTCGCTCTTCTGGCAGGGCTTTTTGGGGTGCTGAGCACGCCACAATTAGCCGGAGGCAATGAAGGGGCTTGTTGCCTTCCAGCCAGCCCCCTGCCCCGGGTGGGTGGCCGTGGGGCCTGTCCCCCAGCGCTCACCGCCACCCCCCGGAGCCTGCTTAGGCAGAAATTATGCAAGACCTGCAGAGCTGGACCCAAAAGGCACGGTGCCTCCTGCATGCCCCCAGTCTGGGCTGCCCGCGCCGGGCAAACCACCCCCGCTGCCCCTTGCGAGGGGTGTCCCGGTGCCCTCTGCGCCACGGGCACCCAACCGGGCGTGCGGCTGCGCTCCACGCGCGGCGGTCGAGGGGGCGAACGCAACCGCAACGGGCTCCTCTCCACGGTCCGTGAGACCGCAGGTGATTTTGGAAGCCAGGGCAGCGACGGACGGGGCTTCGCACCCCCAGGCTGGACGCCAGCCCTTCCAGTGCCCCCCCAGCACCAACGCCGTCCCCGCCGGGCTGCTCAGACGCCCCTCGAGCTCCAGCGAACGACGCCAGACAAACACGCCAGCGGTTGCGTGCGCCGCACGCCGCGCTGCTCGGTGCCACGCTGCCCACCGGGGAAAGGCGCAGGCAGGGGAGAGAAACCCACCCCCGTGGGCTGCTGTCCCCGCGGCCGGGCCCCCCCCCAGGCACCCCCGGGGAGGGCACCCGAATTCTCCCAGGGCCTCGCGAGGGTTTTGCTGTTTCAGCGCCGTTCCACCCGCAGCCGTTAGCATCTGGCGAGGAGCGCTGCAGACGAGTGCCAGCCCTCTGCGTGGGATGGGGGGGGGGCCCCGGTTCCGCTTCCCCCCCACCGTGGCATTGCCAGCCGGGGCTGTGACAGGAGCGCCAACCGAACACGTTCCCGCGGGGAGCGGGAAGGGGGTGAAATCCACGTGAAAACATAGCCCTGCACCCCCCCCCGCCCTCCCGCACCCCCCCCGCCCTGCGCTGAGCGCCGTACCCCACCGCGGGGCCGGGTGCGGGTCTGCTCCCCCCGCCCCCCCCCCCGCAAACCCCGCGGGGTGCGCACGGGGGGACCGCGTCAGACTGCGAAACGGCGACGCGGAACGGCGCGGAGGGAGCGACATCCCCCCCCCCCCCTTCCCCCCTCCCCGGGACCCCCCCGCGGGGGGGCACTGCCCCGGGACCTCGGCCGCGCCGCGGACACGCGTGGGGCTCCGCTGCGCAAAGCGCCTTCCGCGGCCGCCGGGGGGCGCCCCGCGCCGCAGCCCCGCACGCCAATTACCGGCGGCTAATTAGCCGCGGCGGGGAGGGGGGGGGGCGCCGGGCAGAGCCCGAACCCCCACCCCCCCCGGCCGCGCTGGCGCCGCGACCCCGGGGAGCATCTCCCCCCTCCCCCGGTCACGCGTGGGGTCGGTGCCGGGCGGCGGCGGGAGCCCCGCGGAAGGGGGGCTGCGTGCGGGGCCGGGGCCGGGACCCCCCGCGGGGGCAGCGGCGGCCCCCGGGGGCATCACCCCGCTCCGAGAGCGGCCGGTGCAGGGGGGCGCCGGCCATGCCCCCCCCCCCTCCCCGTGGCGCCCACCTGCTTCTCCAGGGAGTCCTTGGCCGAGAGGGAGGGCTTGGGGGAGGGCGCCCGGTCGCAGACGCAGCCCTCGAGCAGGTAGAGCCCCGAGGGCCGGGAGCTGGAGTCGGTCTCGAAGTAGAAGAGCATGTTCTGCAGCAGCGCGAACCACTTGGTGTGCCATTTTGTGTTGTCGGAGCTCCGCTTGCTCAGGTAGCCCTTCCTGGCGCCGTCCTTCTTGGCCAGCAGCCCCAGGTAGGTGACGTGCCCGTCATTGAGCCGCATCCCCTTCTGCATCTTGGTGGGCACCGCCAGCTCCTCACATGGTCGCCGCCGGGCGGCCGGCGGGCGGGTCCCTGGCGAGCAGCCGCAGCCCCCGCGCCCGCATCAGCGGCCCCCGCTGCCCCCGGAGAACCGGCGGCCGCCGCGGCGGCTCATGCCGGCGGCCGAGCCCCGCCGCCCCGCCCGCGCAGCGCTCGCCTCCCGCCGGCGGCTCGTCCCGGTGCCGCGTCTGCCGCGGACGGGCGAGTCATGTGATGCCGGAGCCGCCGCCGGCACCGGGAGCCCGTCAGCGCCGGCCCGAGCCGTGCCGAGCCGTGCCGGGCTGGCCCTGCCCCGCCGCCGGCTGCGGGGGCGGCCGCGCCGCGCTCCCCGGGGCCGCCCCCCGCCTCCCCCCCCCCGGCACCGCGCCGGGCGGGACCCCCGGGCCGGGACGGACCCCTGCCCCGCGGCTGGAGCCCCCAGCCAAGGGGCACCCCCGGGCACACGGGACCGCCGGGATGGATGGGACCCCCAGGGCAGATGTGACCCCTGGGTGCGGTGGGAGCACCGCACCGAGTGGGATCTCTGGGCTGGGACGGACCCCTGCCCCGCAGCTGGAGCCCCCAGCCAAGAGGCATCCCGAGGCACACGGGACACCCCCGGGCACAACCGGCACCCCGGGCCAAGAGGGACCACTGGGCCAGATGGGATGCCCAGGGCAGGCAGGACCTCCTGGGCACAGTGGGAGCACTGCGCTGAGTGGGACCCCCAGACCAGATGGGAGCCCTGGGTGAAGTGGGGCCCCGGGCCGAAAGGGACCCTCAGGCCGGGAAGGACCTTGGGACAAATGGCACCCCCCAGGCAGGGCAGGACTCCGGGGTGAAGCGGGACCCCCAGGCCAAGCGGGGACCCCCAGTCTGAGATCAGCCCAGGGCTGGCACAAGCCCCGGCTTGCCATGAGCCCCAGGCTGAGCAGGACCCCCAGGCCAGGTGGGACCCCCAACCTGCGCTGGCACCTGCTCGACTGGGCACTCACCCTCTGCACCCACTCCAACCTCGGGCACCAACCCCCCCGCTGGCCTGGGGAAGCACCCCCTGTGTCCAGCCCCGTGCGTGTTGCTGACCGTGGGACATCCCCACTCATGGCCTTCCTTTTGGCGAGTTGCGTGCAGCAGCGTGGAGCTGACCCGGTCCCTGCAACGCTGCAGTCCCTCGAGCCGGGTGGTCCCTCCGCGTGCAGAGGTGTCGGCGCCCCTCGACACCCTCCTCCCCCTTCCCACCTTCCGCCTCTCATTAGGGCACCCCGGTAAGCGCGCAGCTGCTCGCAGATGTCACGCGTGGGAGAGAGGAGGACCCAGTTTCTCCATGTATTTCTGTTCACCTCACTCTTCGATCCCTCTCCTCCGTCCTGGCCCCAGCAGGGCTAAACTGGGAAAACTGGGCACTGGCGGCAGCTGGAGCCTGTGGAGGGCAGGGAGGGCCCTGGGGTTCCCCATATCCCGGGGGGCTTCCCGCAGCCGGGAGCACCGTGTGGGTCAGACACCACGGTGATGGGCACGCGTGAGAGGGGGTTTGGCTGCGCGGGCGGCGCGTGGATGCTGCTGCTCCCGGGCAGCTGCCTGCCCGCGCCGCAGAGGAGCCGGCCCCGGCCCCAAGCGTGCCCAAGCCCCTGCAGACAGGGAGGGCATCAGGAAAACCGTGTTAATGAGCTTTGTTTCCGCTGAAAAATGCTGGCAGATCTCCAAGGAATTCAGTGAGGTCACGGGTTGCCATGGCAACAGGAGGGAACGGGCTGGAATTGGGAAGGGTGCTGGCGTTTCCCAGGATGGAGCTGCTCGGCCTGGGCCCTCGCCGGGACGGGGATGCGCGCCCTTCGCTGCCCCGAGGGACGCGGCCCGAGCGCCCGCCGAGCCCCGGCCGAGGGAGCGGGGCCGCACGCTGCCCTGCGCCCCCCGTGCCCGCCGGCTCCTCCGGCTGCCGTCCCCCCGGCTGGATGCATCTGCTGTCCCCCAAATGGCAAGCGGGTATTTGGCTCTAGGGCTTTCCCCGCTGGCGTGGCTCGCTCTCCTCCTCAGCCAGGGCTCGCCGCTTTTCTGTTCATCCAGCCTGATCGGTGAGGACCCACATCCCGTTTCACCGCAGCAGCCTCTGGTGGGTCAAAGTGCGCAGCAGAAGGTGCTCCCTGCGACTGGCCCGTCCTGCCAGCCGAGCGCTCATCCGGAATAACCCCCGGAGAAGAAGCTGAGACCTTCCGCGTCCCCTCTGTCTCTCGGCGGATTAGCCAGAGCCGAGCAGGCAGCGGCGGGGCAGAGCTGGGCGGTGATGGCCGTGGCTGCGGGGCTGAGCCTTCTCACGGCTCCTCGTCACGAGGAGCGAGCTCCGGGCAGCGCTGCCTGCTTGTGCGGCAGGGACAGTCAGGCAGGACCTGCTGCGGTTGAAATGGTGCAGTTGCACATGGAAAAAGATCCTTCACGGAAGCCTACAAAATCTTGGGTCAAATAATAACTTGGAAGCTAGCACTGCCGGTAATTCCTACACTGGGCAAAAGTAATGGAAAGGAAGAATGTACCTCGTGAAAATGCACATGCAGCGAGCCTGGCAGCAGGGCGGCATGCGGAGCTGGGCGCCCACGCCAGCCCTGCCCGCGCCGGGAGGGACCGTACTGCACCGCCGGCAGCTGATGCTCTGGGGCTGGCTCCTCTCCCGGTGCAGCCTGCTCCTGGGCCGGCAGACCTGGCGTGCGGAGCGGAGCAGGAGAGGAAAAGCCGTCTCGTGCCCCGGGAGCAGCTGAACCCCCGGCTCGGGCATGGGGCTGTGCCCAGGGACACGGTGTGCCTGCTGCCCGTGGGGCGAGGGTCCCCGCTGCCCTCCGCTGCCTTGCCGGCGCGAGCAGGCTGCCACGAGGCCAACAGCGCTTACGGCACTGGCGACGAGCGGCATTTGGCTGTGGTGGAGCCAGTTCCAGATGAGGCAGCTGGACTCTGGTCCCCAGATAAGAGTCGGTTTAGCTCGCGCTCCCCTTAGATGATATGGAGGGTAATGGAAAAAATAGCCGACAGCTTGCAAGGCTCGAGCAAATACGGAAACTTTGATTTCTAAAACAAAGGGAGGTTTATTTTTTGCATGTGACATTTGCTTTGATCGATTCTAAGGCGTTTGCAGCGTGACCCTTCCGCGCTGGGAAAGCAGAGGTGAAGCCTTCGTCACTTCTCCCGGGTGCCGCTGCACAGGAGGGCCGGACCCGCTGCTGCTGGCTGCCGCCAGACAGGGAGCTTGTCCAGAGTACAGATTTCCCAGCGGTTCCAAGTGTTTTAATTGCAGCGGTTTCATCTCTCTTCATTTGAGTGTTTAATAAACATCGAAGCGGTGCTGTGGGCATCCCGCGCCAAGCCGAGGCCTGAGCCTGGGCAGAATGGCGCAGCAGCAGTTCCTGCAGCAGCACCGCGGGGCGCAGGGCCCACTCGCAAGGGAGAGCCGGGGGGGGGGGCTGGCGGCGCTGCTCGGGAGCAGCGGGCAGGGCAGGACACTGGGGGGCCGCGGGGGGCACACCGGGAGCTGCAGGAGTGGGACAGTCACCAGCAGAGAGGTGTTGCACCCAGCCGGTGCGGCACAGGACGGGTCTCGCGGCACAGGACGGGTCTCCGGCAGAGTGCCTGCTCGGTGAGCACTGGGATTCGCTTGTCCCCGCGCGCTGCCGCTGTTACCGGGGCAGGTGCAAAGCCTGTTGCTGTACACTGCTGCCATGTGAAACCCATCCTGCGATTTCCACGGCAAAATAATCAGCTGTGGAAAACACGGCCCCTGCTGCTCTCAGCCCGTGCTTGAACCTCTCGCCTTAGCGGGGCTCACGCTGACTCAGCTGGCGGCAGGCTCTTGGCGCACCAGCAGCCCCCTCACCATACAGTTCCGTACAGTCTCCTCCTTCTTTCCAGCTTGGATGGAAGGCACAGTTTGCCGCTCTGTATGTCCAGCTCCGGCGGGGTGCCCAGGCTGGGTGCCCGAAAGCTCGCTGCCCGCAGCTCGCACCCTTGCCCGGCAGCATGGACATTTCCCCATCTCTCTGTGCAAAAGCCCCTGGCAGGGCTGGCTCCTGGTGCTCACCGTACCCAGCCGGCGGGGACGGAACGCCCTTGGGAAGAGCCCCGCAGGGCGCTTCGCCAGGGGCAGGGGGTCCCCTGCTCCCTCAGCATGATATGCAGCTCCTGTGATGGTCGGACTTGCTGCCTGCTCTATTCATGTCTCCTTTCCCCGGGGATCTGATGCTCGCTGGCCCCTCGTGCTGCCGAGCGCGTCTCACTGGCAGACTGCAGGCTGAGGATGCTGACGCTGAACATGTGCACAGAAAAAAAAAAAACAAACAAAACAAACCCCACCAAACCAACCCACAACCTTCCCGGCTCCCCACATGCTGCTGGGCAATGTGGGCGCTGGTATTTATCGGCGGCTCCCCCCCGCTCCCGCTCGGCCTCTCCCGTGACGGCCGGGCTTGGCTGCCGCCCCCCCGGGAGGCTGCGGGCAGCGGGGAGAGCCGGCAGGGTAAGGCAGAGCCGAGGCGCTGCTCGAGGAGCTCCCAGTGCGGAGACCGAAAACGGGAGGCTGCGCTTGAGGTGACAAACGTGTTTCTTTCACCTGGAGTAAAACGGGTGTTGGTATCCCGTCAGGCTCCGAGGTATCAGCCCGGGGCTGAGGCATCGGCAGGGCAGGCGCTGATGTTTGTGTCATTAAGGTGTGTTTTCCCAGGACACGGTGTCGTTCTGGGCTGCTGGCAGCCGGGCACACGCTTCCTTCCAGTGCTGAGTGCGGGTACTCATTTCGTGCCCCCTGAGAGCTCCTCTTGTCCGTGTGGTAGGTGTACCACGTGCTTCCCGCTGCTACGAGGGACGCAAAGCCTCTTGGCCTCTGCCCGGACTGGGCTTTCTGAATGACTGCAACCTGTAGTCAAAGTCAGGCCCACGCGCTTGGGCTCCTAAATGACACCAGCAAGCTTGAAAGTCCCATCTTTGGTTGAGCACGTTAAATCTGTGCTCGAGGTGCGGCTGCAGCGGCTGCACAGCGGCTGTGCTGTCCCTGTGCTCCGGCTTCGGGCTGAGCAGGGACCAGCGGGGCTCGGAGCAGCTCTGCGGGCGCCAGGGCTCGGCTCTCTGGCGGCAGGGAGACAAACCCCACCGGGCTCCAGCGCAAAAAGCCAAGTTTTTCCATTCTTAGCAGCAAAGTCTGACGGAGCGGGAATAGGAACTTCGCATTTACTTCCAGGGCACCCCAGCAGAGTTGATGGTGGACCCGATCGCCCACGGACAGGACAAAGCAACCTGATTCGAAGGGCACCTTCATTTAGAGCCGCTCTCCAGTGCGCCCTTGATCTTTATCCAATTCCCCGGCAGCGCTCCAGTGCTCGCTCCTTTGTGTTCTCAGAAACATTGCGAGGGCACTGGCAGGACAGAGAAAAGATTTTCAGAGCACAAGTAGGTATCCGTTACCTTCACACAAATGTCGGTGCTGCAGCCTGGTAAGCAATGCCCTCGCCGGCACGCCAGCACCAGGACACTCGGACTCAGCGCTTTATTGCACAGACCGTTCTCTGCTAATTGGCCCCAAACAACGTTACGTTTTGAGAGCCCAGGTTCCCATCGCTACCAGCACACATGTAACCTTCCCTGACAGCGGAGTCTGCAGGGGAGAGAGAAAACCTGGCTCCTGGCGACAACCTGCGGGCGCAAATCCGCAGCCAGCGGCCCCTCAGGCTGCGAGCCGGGGCAGCGCTGCTCTCTCCCCCTGCACTTCAGCCCCTCCGGCCTTTGCCTTCTGCCCGGGGCAGCCCCACTGCGCGTCCTGCGGCTGCTCGAGAGCCAGCTGCGCCGCCGCGCATCAGCGCGGTTCCCTCTCCTCCAGATGCTCCCAGCGAAGCTGCGGTGCTGAGGGGCTGCCCCGCGCGGGTCCTCCGCTCCCGCTGCCCCTGCAAACCTGCACAAGAATCTGATTTGAGGCAGAATAGTGGGGACCCTGGACCCCGCAACCCAAGTGCAGCAGCACCGCAGTGTTGCCGGCAATCCGCTGGCTGCTGGCGATCCGCTGGCTACCGGGCGGGCTCCTGCCACCGGCTGCCGTCGCAGAGGGAAGGGCAGTAGCCAGGTCCCTGCGGCGCACGGTGCCTCTGGGCTCCGGGTGCCGCTGGGCGGGTGGCACACTGCCGGAGAGGGGTCTCCAGGGCAGTTCCACCAGGTTTGCAGGCGTAAAGACGGGCCGCCGTGGCTTCCTGGTGGCATCGATCTGCGATCGGAGGCTGCCTCGCAAAGGAGCTGGTCAGGAATACTTGTGGAAACACCAAACGGGAGCACCAGCGTGCCGCAGCTCGGTGCAGCCACCGCAGGGTGTGCAAGGAGGGGGGTGGGCCTTGCACACGCGTTTCCCTCCCGCTTTGGCACCGCGGCTGCTGTGTAACCCGCGGCATTGCCACGTTCCTTCAGGCGGTGGCCGCTGCCCAGGCCCCAGGACAGGGCGCTGCCGGCACTGCCCCGCGCTGGCCTTCCGTCGGTAACCTGCACCGCGCCCGGGAATGAGCGACAGGGGGAACGCAGGTTTGCTGAGCGGCTTACGCGGGAAAAGCGTCGTCCCCGACCGCGTTATAAATCCCTCAGTAGTAACTGGTTTCACGGGCAAATGGTTCTGGCAACCTGCCAGGCCCTTCATCTATTTTGAATTTCCCTAATTCGGTGGCTGGCGAAACCAGAAAACAAGCCCTGCAGAGAGACGTTCTCCACAAACGCGATGGAGTTCGAAGCAGCCTCCTCCCTCTCCTGCGAGGCAACTCACAATATTATGTAAAAATGCAAATAATGTCCACGCGAAGCTGCAGAGCCGTAAGTGCCCGGAACAGCGCTCCGGCGAGGAATAACCCGTTGCTCCTGGATGTGTGAATCACAGGCACAAGCAGTTTGGTTTACAAGCGTTTGCGGCGCAATGTGTGCTCAGCGGCCGTAAAGGGCCCTTTACGCCGGGGCTGTGCTGCGCCGCGCTAACGAACAGCGTGCCAGGAGGGCAATCCAGGCAGACCGCGGTAATTTCCCTCGCTGCTCGTGAGCACTTGGAGAGTTCGCAAGACTTAAACGCCGGTAAGAGCTGCCCGTTGACTCCTCGGCTGAAGGAGCCCGGGAGGGATATGGAAATCATCGCCCTCCTGGAGCGTGAGCTCAGGGATGGCAGTGCTTTGTGCATGCCAGGCGGGACAGGGACAGCGATGTGAGGGATAGCAGGGAGGTGGCACAAACCTACAGCCTTGGGACAGCCCAGGCCAGGGCACGGTGCTGATGCTGGTGGTGCTGGTGCTCACCGGGGAGCAGAGACCCCTCTCCCAGACTGAGCCCCACTGGTCCCAGTCGCCTGAGGGAGTGGGGAGATGAGGGAACTGGACTCAGGGGATCTGTGATCCCAGAGCCTTCGGCCATAACCTCTTCCTCCTCTTCCCAGGTTCCGCCTTCACGTTTCCCTGCAGCTCTCCCTGGCCAAACCCTGCCAGCCTGGAGCCCTCTCGCATCAAAGCATGGCGTATGGTGTCCAGGCACCGGGGTGGCTCCTGTGCCCTGGGGACACCGCGCTGTCACCCTGGGAAGGTGCTGGGCACCAGGAGGGACGAGGTGCCACACGCACCCTGTGGCGGACTGATGGCGGGAGCCAGAGCGTGGCCAGAAGCAGGAACGCCTGCGGCGCTGCGGGGCTGGAGCCTGCGGCAGTGGTGGGGGACAGAGCTCTGCCCCAGCCAAACCGCCCCCCCGGAGCCCTTCTCCAGCCACCCCCTGGGATGGGGACAGGCAGCGAGCGCAGGCATTGCCCTTCCCTGGCTACGCGCCTGCTTCTCCCACATCACTGCGAACCGGAGGCTTCCCTCCTGCCCACACCAGCGATGGCTCCCGGTGCCAAGGGCCCTCCTGCAGCTGGCACCTGGGGTGGCATCATCGTTTTGGAACCCGCTCAGCGACACGCACAGAAAACAGGCTTTGTCTGCACATGGCTCCGAGGGAAAAGGGCTTTCCTCAGCCAGGAGTCTGAAATAACCTGGGAATTCAAGATGCTCCAAGAGGCGCTGTGGCTGGAGGAGCTGCGGCCCCACCGCAAAGTGTCCTCCCGTCTAGTGGCTAAAATAAAAATCGTTGGTGCAGCCTGGGCAGGGTGAGGAGCGCTCGCTGGGGCTACCGGGCTGCACCCTCGCCAGGCAGCGGCCGTGCTGGGCAGGGTGAGTGCCGCCGGCCCCGCCACCGGCGTGGACGTCCCTTCTCATCTTGCCCTGCTTCCCCACCAGCACCCCGCCACCGGTGCTGGGGCTGAGCAGACGGAGGAGTGACATTTGCGTGAAGTGCTGGTGGGGGGGGAGAGATGTATAAATCAGGGCTCCTCACCGGCACGAAGATGCTGCGAGTTCATTAGGCTAATTTGTCACTTAGAACTAAACTCTCCGCGCTGGGTGTCAGGAAGGGGCTGGCTGTGTCTGACCCCCGGGTGCCAGCAAGTCAGCCGCGCTGCAGAAATCATGTATTTGTTGACATTTTTTAAATGGAAAGCTTAAGGACTGTTATTATGCTGTGCAAAATTATTTCAGCAGCCCTTTGAACTGCTAAGCTATTCTCTGGGAATCTCAGCGCCGGGGATGACAACGTGGTAATTTATGCCAGCAGCTCTCGCTCACTCTTGAGCCCACGGAGAGGGCTGCTGGCGCAGCTCCGCGCTCCTCGTCACGCGGTGCTTGGGTGCCAGCTCCTTCACCTGCGATGCAGCGGGGGGAAAAGAGCTGCCTTCCAACATTTCACCTAGTCGGAGCTTGCTCGGGTCCTTCCCACCCTGGAAGGGGTGCGGAGCAGCGTGAGGCACGGCAGCATTTTCGGTATCGCAGACCTACGTTTGCGAGGAGTGGCTCCAGGGCCACCAAACCCCGGCGGCCGCTCCAGCCCCAGAGCAGGCGAAGCAGCCGGCGAGGATAACGGCACAGCCTGGAAAAGGCACGGCAGCGTTCCGCGGGGGAAGGCTGCGCAGCCCAGGCAGGAGCTGTGGGAACGATGGCTCGGCAGCAGGGATTGCAGCGTCGCGGGCGCGCTGCTGGCAGGACAGTCCCGGAGAGCAGAGGTTGGGGAGATCTCCCCTCCCGACACTCAGGCCCGGCTTTGGGTGCCCCCGGGCTTCCTCGGTGCTGCCGGGCTGTGCCAGGGGGCATGCAGCCCCCCAGTGCTGATGGGGGCCGGCAAGGGCACCAATAACCAGGCTGCCGGGGCTGACTGCCCCGTCTCCCAGCCCAGGAGCTCGTGGCTTTGCTTTCTCCACAAATGATTGTGCTGCTCTGGGGAGCTACAGTCTCTTTCAGATAAGCATGAGCAGCCCGGCGTGGTCCCAGCCGACGCATGGCTAGGTGATGCAGTGCCCACCGTGCTCGCCAGGGCCACCATCCCCACCTGCCTGGTGCTTCAAGGCCGGCAGCGTAACTCCCGGCAGCCCTGGCCGCGATGGGCAGCTGCTGTTACCACAGGGGCAGCCCTGCTGTGCCCTGGGGACGCCAACCCGGTGGTGCATCCCACTGCTGTGGGTGCTGTGGGTCCCCACCGGGTCCGTGTGTCCCTGCCGGCCTCAGCCATCCCCAGTGCCACCTTGCTCCGCCAGGACAATGGCACGGTGTCTGCCCAGCCCAGCAAGAGCACCAGGTGCCTGGGCACAGACAAAAGTTGTCCCCATCCCATAGCGATAGGCAGAAGGGAGAGGCACCGAGCACCCCACTGCGGCACCCCAAGCCGCTGCGGCACCCTGAGCTGCTGCCCTTTGGGCTGGAGGAGAATGTGCAGTTCTGGGCTCCCCGGGTCAGGAAGGACAGGGAACTGCTGGAGAGGGTCCAGCAAAGGGCTACGGGGATGATGAGGGGACTGGAGCATCTCTCTGATGAGGAAAGGCTGAGGGCCGTGGGGCTTTTCAGTCTGGAGAAGAGAAGACTGAGGGGGGATCTCACCAACGCTCATAAATCCTTCAAGGGAGGGTGCCAGGGGGATGGGAACAGTCTTTTTCCAGTGGTGCCCAGTGACGGGACAAGAGGGAACGGGCACAAACTTGAGCATAGGCAGCTCCATCTCAGCCTGAGGAGGGACTTCTCTCCTGTGCGGGTGGCAGAGCAGTGGCACAGCTGCCCAGAGAGGGGGGGAGTCTCCCACTCTGGAGCCATCCCAAACCCGCCTGGACGCCGTCCTGTGCCACTGCTGGAGGTGCCCCTGCTCTGGCAGGGGGTGGGACTGGGGGAGCTCCAGAGGGCCCTTCCAGCCCTGACCGTTCCGTGATTCTGTGCATCGCTGGCAGCCGGGCCCCGCGTTCAGCGTGTGCGATCACATAACGTGATTAATGTCTCCATGGAGAGCTCCCGGGGGAGCGCGCAGCCGCCGCCGTGGGGGCCACGTCCTGCGTGGGGGCTGGGGCTGCCACACACACATGGCCGCTGCCGGCACCGTGTGCCATGCGCCCAAGCGCAGCAGGGAGCTGTTACGGGGATGGGAGCTCTGCTGCTGCTGGCAATCGGCGTTGAGAGCAGCACCGCGCTGGGCTCCCCCAGCTGCCGCAGAGAGGCTCACTTATTGCAGATACAGCAGTGATTTGGTAACCGAAAGTTATTTTTAGGCATTTCTGAGACAAACTGGAGTGTTTTACGAGCCTCTCCGAATGTATCACAGCTAAAATGTATTTTATATATTTGTGTGATCCTGCACTTCACAGGCCAGGGGTCCCTGCTGTTACATACAGTATTTGCTGCATGATAGACACAGCAATGCTGAAACCTCCCAGGAAAATCACAGCTGCAGGCTTTTAAAAACATTTCCTGTCCCTACAGGTACAAAGTATTTTCAGGTACAAACATCCCCACTCACTCACCCTGTGCCTGACTTTATTGCTCTGCCTTTGACTGGTGGTTCCCACGCTGCAGCTCACGGCACTGCCAGCCGACCGGCAACCCCCAGCCCAGCACCAGTGCCCTGGGCATCCCCGGGGAAGCACACCACATCCCTGGGAAAGCACCCCCCATCCCTGGGAAAGTACCCCACATCCCTGGGGGAGAGCCCCGCATCCCCAGGGAAGCACTCCACATCCCACGGGAGCATCCCGCGTCCCATGGGAGCATCCCAGCATGTGGCAGCCCAGGGCGGCTGGGCAGGGAGCAGCCCTGGACGTGGCTTCGGGGCCGGAAAGGAGGGACATGGGACCCTCTGGCACCGGCAATGAGTGGCGGGGGGTGGTGGCAGCTTTCGCAGGCAGCTTGTGCACCCGGGGCGAGCATGGCACAGGCGGGTGAAGAGCATTGCACTGCCTTGTGCTGAAGCTCTTCTGCGCACTGGCATGGTGGGGAGGGCTGCAGTGCCAGCGGCTCAGCCCACCCCCAGGGAAGGACGTGGCACAGAGCAGGGGGACAAAGCGGGCAAACCTCGACCCCCGCGGTTTTGGCCAGGGAGGGGGATGCCTTGCAGCGGCTGCCTCGCCATTGTCCCCCCTCCCTTCCAGCCCGTCTGGGCGCTGCTGGCAGCGCTGAGCCTCTGTTACACCTCCCGCAGGCAGAGGATGAGATATTACAAGGTTACATCATTTGCAGGTGTCTCCGGGCTCCTTTGGGTCTCAGAGCCCGTAAGGACCAGCTGGAGCGGCAGATGGGAGCTGGAAGGAGAACGGGCAGCCCTGAGCTGTGGCTGAGCCGGGCACTGTCCCAGGGTGGAGAACGGAGAGAATAAACGGAAGAACTTAACAACACTTACTACAAATTTCCTGGTTAGGGTTCCTTTTTTCCCTTCACATATGTAGTGCACGTAGGTACCATCAGTATTGGGGAGCAGTGAGGGCACATTTGCCCTTCCTTGCCATTGCCACCCACAGAGTGGTGGCACCCCAGGCTGTCCCTCGGTCCCTGCGAGGGGTCCCTGGGTGCACAGCCAAAACCAGGCTCTTCGTGGGCTGCTTTGCTTGCGCTGCCG
Organism: Pluvialis apricaria; assembly: GCA_017639485.1. NCBI lineage: Eukaryota > Metazoa > Chordata > Aves > Charadriiformes > Charadriidae > Pluvialis > Pluvialis apricaria. The sequence goes on from CM030015.1 coordinate 3,198,040, forward strand.
GTAGTGAAATGCTGTCATAGTGTTAAGCCAGGATGGAAAAAATCCTAATAACTGGCCCTTTTGCCATGTCCCTGGCAGGACACTTGTGTTGGAGCCAAGGTTTCTGGGAGCCACCCTCTGCCCTGCCTCGGGGGTGCGGAGGCACACGGGTACGGGGGCTCTGCTCCCGGGCTCCCGGGGACGTAACACCTCCGTGTGCTGGCTGAGCACGGCGGGGTGGGATGAGGGACAGCCTGTTCGGTGGCCCTGCTGTAAGGCTGGGACACGAGAGGCTATGTTGGTGCTGTGGGCATAGCTCCATCCCAGAGGATCCCCAGCGAGCGGGGACGGAGGAGGCTCCCGTGGGACCACGCAGCTCTGCAGCCCGGACGGCAGCGTTGGGTAACACACCATGTCTATTGCTTAAACCTCAGGGCACGGAGGCACTGCTGCAGGAGAGCTGACGAGTCAAACCCCGCATTCGGTCCGGCAGTAACGAACTGGCCACCACTGGCATGAACCACATAGAGCATCTCAAGTTGGAACAGAACCCATAAGCGTTGCCGGCTGCTTGGGAAGCAAACCCAGCCGTGCAGCTTCACTTCCCCACCTCGTCCTCCGCAGGCAGGGCAGAACCAGGGCACATGTGCGGCAGCGTGAGGAGCGGTGGAGCATCTTCTCCATCTGTGAGGAGCGGTGGAGCCTCTTCCCTGGCTTCCAGTGCCAGCTCTGGACTCCCTGGCAGCGATAGGGCAGTTGCGAGCAGAAATCCCCATTTCTGGTTCTGTGGGATATTCAGAAAATCTGCGGGCGCTGCCAGCACAGCCAGCGAGGCGTTAGTCACTCCTGGGTATATTTCATGAGCAGGAGGACTAAAATCACGCTTCTGTGTCTCAATTTTGTCAGCACTACGATGGAGTATTCTGTGTGCTTGGGCATTTGCTGCAGGAAAAGACAGCTCGTAGCAAACAATAATGCTCAAGCGCTACCAGGCGCCTGCAAAAACCCAGAGCCTGGTCCCCTTCAAGGTGCCTGCGCACCTCCTTTATGCCTGCGTGGCTGCTGCTGCTCTCGGCAGTGTGGGAGGCCGTTCCCAGCGGGATTCCCCATCTCCCCATGGGGACACGTATGGCAGCTCTCATCATCCTGCAGACTGAGGCTAAAGTTGCCCCTTTACCCACCCTGAGCATGTGGCACAGTGACATTTGCAGATGGAATAGCTCTGCACGTTTTCCCTTATTAGGCTTCAGAGTTAACACCATGCTGGGGGGGAAGGGCTTGTGCTACTCTGAGCTGCTGCAACAGGGACACAAAATTACTTTCCCTAAGCTGAAATTTAAAGCAGAGCCACTCTCTCTGGTCCCCTGACTCGCAGCCGGGGATCCCGGTCCTGAGCATCCCCCACGTAGCGAGGCCAAGGCAGGAATACAGGGAATAAACCCAGCTTTAAACACTTCCCTGAACCTGGGTCTCCGAAGGAGGAGTGTGCTACTTTCTGTTCTCTAATTAAACTAATATTGCATCTTTCTAGTGAAGAACAAGTAAACAAACAATTAAAGACTTGATGAGGTGTTAAATGTGACACAGGAAGGAACAGGGAAGGAGCTGCATAAAAGAGCCAGGCTCTGCCTGTGGGGCAGGCGGCGGCAGGGCAGGCAGTGGGGCAGCCCCCGAGAGCTGTGCATGCATGCGGTGGAGGGGTGCGTGTGTGCACATGTGTATGTGCACACGTGTACGTGCATGTGTGGAAGGCCCATGGCCTGATCTGACCAGCACTCGATCAAGGTGGAGCTGCCACAGGCAGGGAGGGGGTCTGGCACATCTCTGGCAAACCGCATCCTCCCAATCCCAGCGGGCTCACGCGCATACCCAAAATAAGACATTTATATATACATTTATATAAAAGGGCCTTTTTTCCGATTCACTGCTTCCACAAAAGGCTGAAGAGGGCTCCAATCCTTCCACCCGCCTCTCAAGAGCACGCCAGACCTTTATTCAGCAACACTAAAAGCAGATCTGGCAAAGTCTATTTTTGACATCCCCCTGGACAATTTCAAAAACCCAGCTCTGCTCTCAGACAGAGCCGGGAGGAACGAAAATGGCAAAGCTCTGCCTGGAGTCTGCCTGCACACCGGGCAGCCCTGACCTGGAGGACGTGGGCTGCCTGCTCCCCACGGGGCACAGGGATGAGGTGCCAAAGCAGAGCCCGAGCATCCTTCCCTGGGACGTGCCCAAAGGGACATGGCTGAGCCGGGGCTGGGAGCCCGCGCTGGGCTGGCTGAGCCCGCAACCCCGGGCGCACGCAGAGGGGCGGCAGCCCACACCACGGGTCCGGGTTCCTCCCAAACCCCATTTTTGCATCCAGACCTGGGACAGGCAGTGTTTCACAGCTGCTGTAAAATCTCTGGTGCAACCAATTCGGAAGGCGGCTCTGCGCGCTCAGCGTAGTGAAACTGCTTGCGTTCAGACACCTGCAAATTACAACCAGGGTTTTTCAGCCCCATCCAAGCCAGGGACAGACAAACTGCATTAATGCAGCAGATTTTGGCAGCCAGGTACCAGGGAGAAGCTTTGCGGAGTGCAGCCGCTGAGCCAGGTCGCTGCGAGCACGCGTGCTGGTGCAGAAGGTGCTGGGCAGCATGGCTGGATCACCTTGGACAATCCGTCCCGGGGCTGGACACACCGTGCCCGGGCACGTAATCCCCAGGGCCACCGGGATTAGCCCAGGGAAGCAAGGCCAGCGCGCTGCTGCTGCCCCAGGTGCTCCTGGAAACAGCCCTGCCAGGGAGAGCTTCTGGCTGAAGTTGTCATACGCTTTAGCCCGTCTCTAATTAAGAATTTAATAGCCGAATCTCTGGAAGCAATTAATTACTTCTTGTCATGGAGAAACTGTTTCTCCTTCTCTCTCTCCCAGCAGATTTGGAAGACGACAAAGCACTCGTGTATCTGCTAAGAGGCAATGGTTTAAGGAGACGCAGGAGCCGTAGGACTTGGTGTGAGTGGGTGAAATGAGCCCTGATAGCAGAAAATGCTATAAATACACCAGACAACGCAGGCGGCTGTGGGCAGGACATGGGTGTCATTCACTAAACCAGTTAGTTCCCCACTTGCTGCGTGGCAAACACCCACCGATCAGCTCCGCGTTAGCTGCTTATGTGGGCGGGCGGGATTATCCGCACCAAGGGCACGGTGGGGATGCCCGCAGCCACGACGTGCTCCTCCCGCATCCCTTGCGACGCCGCGCTGCAGCCGGGGCTCCGCCAGCAGGAACGAGAGGCCGGCGAAGGCGGGTGTCCGCACACATCTGTTTGTCAGGCAGAGTGCCCCACTTCCACTAGCACTGGCCAGGGTAATTAACCCGCTGCGTGATTAGTGCTGGAAGAGGGCAGGGCCTTTCCGCAGCACCCCGGAGCTCTCAGGGCGGGGAAGGTGGGCGAGCTCCCGGCTGCCCAGGAGGGCTGGAAGGACAGACTGCCCCCGACAGCAGACACTGGTGCAGGGGCACAAACGGCCCCGGGACGGAGAAGGTCCAGCAGCCGGGGCCGGATTCCATCCAGGTGCCTTGTGCAGCCCTGGGGGGAGCAGCAGTTCCCCCTGCACACAGCAGCCAGCGGCAGGGGGAGATCCCAGGGGACAGGGATCGCTCCCACCCCTGCGGGAGCTGCAGCTCCAGAGATGGCGGTCCAGGGCAGCGGGGATGCATCCCAGGATCAGGCGGCATCACCCACAGCAAGCGGGGAGCCCGGCGCGCTGCCGAAGTCCCGCTCCCTCGTGCTGCAGGGATGGGATAATTCGGCTTTCCCATGCGGGACCATCCCCCCTGCCCAGCCGGGATCCCCCGCGGGCGGTGGGGCCAAGCACGGTGCCTGGGGGCAGCAGAGCCCAAGGGTGCTGCCCATTCATCCCAAGCCCACGGCACCAGCTCTGCTCCCCACAGCGCTTCCCCGAGCGCGCGGTGCGGCAGGCACAGATGGCACGGTGAAGGGTGCCCCCGTCCCCAGGCACCGTAGCCCACTGGCCGGCTCCCCTCGTCCGGCCAGGTCAGTCGGCCCCGCGGGCGAGGGAGCAGTCCGGGCCTGGGTGAGACGAGCCCCGCTGACCCGTGCTGGCACTCGCCCGAGGCAGCGCGCTGCCGCCGGCCATACCTGTCTCCGCAATGCATGAGCGACACGCGGTGTCTGTTCCTGCGCTCCCAGCAGTGCACGCAGGGATGGGTTCGTGCGCCCAGCGACGCCGCAGCAGCCACTGGCCCTGGCACCTGCCGGGTCTCGCTGCCCCGGCACCGGCACCACTAGCAGGGGTGCAGGGGCTCACCACTGTGCTGGGAGAAGGAATGTGAGTGCTTTCAGGAACCCAGCGGATTCCCAATGCAGGAATACATCATCCTCGCTCCTGCCCAGCTTGGGGGCAGGGAGGGGACCCCACCTCCCAGCAGGCAGGACCCCCAAGGTCACACCACCGAAGGCATCGCGGCAGGGATGGCAGCTTTGCTGCGCGTTCCCCCTGAACCGAGTCCATTCGCTGCTCCTGTTTCCCAGGAGGGAAACAACCCCAAACACATCTCCATCGTTCAGGGCTGTAATTAGCTTGTTACCCACTGGACGGAAGGCAGAGACCCCCTCCGCACCTTAGTTCACCTTCCCGGGAAGAAAGTGCCGTGTCAGGCCTCCAGCCTCATTAGCCGCCTGTGATTAGCAGGAGGACTTTGCCCTCGCAGCACCCGGCTGTAAGTCCTGCCGTCTCCCCGCTCCCATCCCCGGCACCGGCAATCCCCCCCCTCCAGCAGCAGGCAGAGCCCCCGGGTGCAGGCAGGGCTCCGAGCCCACCCGCAGCAGCATCTCTGCCGCGGGGCCATCCCACGGGGACACGACCCACCTCTGCCATGCCTTTGCCCCAGCACCCACATCCCCCACCACCCCGCTCCGGGGCTGCGCCACCTTCCTCACACCCCAGACCCAGCGCCTGGCCCCCGACCCTTGTTTCGGCAGGGGTTAAGTTTTACTTGCCGTTACAGTCCCTCAGCAACTTTGTTGGAGGTTTTTTTTGGCTGCTGGATGGAACAGGTTCACCTGTGGATGTGGGGGACCCTTCTCATCTGTCCTGTGTTTGCGGGCACATGTAGATCCTCATCATCCTCACCTTGCACAGGAGGTGCACCAAAGGCAGAGAGATTTGCCCAAGGTCCTACAGGGAGTCACAGGGAGAGCGAGGAGAGGCCCCAGGTCTCCTTGTCCTCGCTGGATGGTATTTGCAGCCATGTCAGTAAATGGGTATTAGCGCCTGTGGAGAACAGTGAGCTGCCCCAAAACCTGCAGGAAAGGGACCCAAAACCTTCCCCGGAGCTCAACAAGGAGAAAGCGCCAAAGTTTGGCACGCGCTGCTCAGTTCCACATTACAATGGGATTTGCTGTAACAGATTCCCATCAGTCACAGAAGAGTGACAGATTTATTTTTAATCAGATTAAGCATCTGCTGCTGACAGAGCACATCTCTGCGCAGCCTGGGCAGACTTTCCAGCGAGCAGTGCCCACGGGGGAAACGTAGCAGGAAAACACCAGGGAAGGCAGCAACCGAGCTCGGCTGGCTCATAAATATGTTTTAAGATCATTGTAAGCCAGATGCGAGAGCATCCCATCAGGGCTCGGCCGACGCTGGGCTCCTGCCGGTCCCGCTCGCTGCGGCACGCTGTGGTGCTCTCCAGGCAGGCTGCCGCGGGCTGGCACTGCCGCAGATGCAGATGCCGGGCTCTGTAGGATGTTTTCGTGTTGGTTATAAAAACAAATAACACAAAACATTTGCTAATGCAGGGAGATTCTTCTGGATAAGGCAAATTAATCAGCTGTGATTCATTCTTGTGCTTCCTCTGCAGGACGGAGGCAGCTCGGGGCATCAGCGAGCCGGACGGGAACACTGCGACCGCGTGGATCTGAGCCACTCAAAGGCTCTCCCACCTCAGGTCCGGCAGGAGCCGCTGGGCTGCGGCACTCAGAGCAGATTCAAGTGTCACTGGCAGCAGAGAATCCATTACAGACAGGCTCGTTCAGTTGTCCTGATGAATCCAGAACCAACCAGGAAACACTTAGGAGGCGGTTTGTTTAATTCCCGTTTCCAGGCACCGTCCCTCGCCTGTCCTCGCCGGCTCCGGCAAAGAGCTGCCCACTGCCAGTATTTCCTCCGATCAGCTCACCCTGCAGTTGTCTCTGTGACAGTAAATAGATCCGAGCCTCCGCCTTCAGTCCTTTAAATCAGACTCAAACCTCTTCTCTAGTCTCCGAGTTCGCAATATCCTTCTCCACACCCAGACCCCAGAAAGAGAGCCTGGTCTGACAGGGCTCCCAGCAGGGGATGAGCGACACAGTCTTCGTGACATTGTGTGTGCTCCCATCACACACACAAAGGCCACTTCAGCTCTGCAGGACACGGCAATGCCTTGGACTCCCGTCTCTGCGCTGTCCCCGATGAGCCTTGGCTCCTCCACGAGGCACCACGCACGGGGACAGGGACGGGGACAGGGACCCAGCCCGGGTAAGTGCTCCTCTCTCGTCTCTGGCGGCAGATGCAGGAGCTGATATTTGCACCACCTAAGCGTAAATGGTTTGATCGAACCTACCGTTCCACTCCTTACACCTGTGTGTCACGTCACCTGCAAACGCTCATAGTAACGATTTTCTGTCTTCTTTCAGGTCATTGGCAAAACACATTTGCCAATGCAAGCCCAAAGCTTCGTCCCCAGAGGCCCCACCGCCCCGTTCCAGTGGGTTTCTCCGTTCCAGTCACACTTCAGGGCTGACCCACCAGTTGCTTTAAGCCATTTAATATACATGCTGGTGACTGCAGCATCCCAGGTACCCAAATCACCGTTGACCAACCAGTTCAGACTCCCATCCCCGCCACAACCATCGCCAGCCTTACCACATCCAGCTGCCAGAAGAGGAACTCCATTCACCTCAATCACCCTCTTTCAATTCTTGATTGATGGAGTCTGGTACCAGCTATTGCCGAGCTTTGGGCCAGGCTGGCAGCAGTGCGAGCATCCTGGCCAGACTTTGCGTTTGCCACCACCGCTGTGCCGCACACCGGTGCCGAGCGCTCCCCACGGCGGGCATGGCCGCGGCTCGGGGTGCAGCTCCCTGGGGGGCCCCTCCATCGCCTTCCACAGGGCTGCCCTCCGGCACAGCACGGGGTGCAGGGGGGTCTCCCAGCCCTGCTCCCCCCACCTCTGCTCCCGCTGTGGCGACCCAAGGGGGTGGCCTGTCCGAGGGATAAGCCAGGAAACAAAAAAAAAAAGCCAAACATAAAAAGCTGGTTTCCAGCAGGTCAGCCTGTCCTGCTGGAGTCGGAAGCAATGACGTGAGCCGGCCATCAGCACAGCGAGCGAGCGGGACCACATTGCTTCAGCCATCGAAATCCCAGCGAAACGCATCACACCGGTGCCTCACACAAAATGAATCACCTGCATTTTTACATCCTAAAAAAAAAAAAAAACCAAACCCAAAAGCCAGAGCACCTTGTGTGCAGGGACTAGGGGCCGTGCGCTGTTCTTGCCCAACCTCCGTGGGGGACGGCTGAGCAGGTCGCAAGGAGTGGATTTGTCACCGGTGCTCTGCAGCCCCCGTGACAGCCTCTCCCAGCACCCCTGTGCCTCCAGCGCGCTGCCCGCACCTCTGCCGCCCCTGCCAGCGCTGACCAGCACGTCTCCTCACCCAGGAAGAAAAATGGATTAATGAACCACACGAGAGCAATGCCTTTCATTACTTTTCCCAGCCCGAATTGCCTCGTCCACCCTCTGTCTTTTAAGCTTAACGAGGCGTTTACGCCCAGCCGGGGAGCTGCCGCTGACCCGTGGCCCCTTCTGCTGCCCCGGGAGAGGTGGGGAGCGTGTGGGCTTTCAGACAGCCGGGTTTCTTTTCTGAACCAACACTCTCCGAGCTCACTGCCCAGCGCCGGTGCAATGCCCATCACTTGCCAAAGCCCCATCTTCAGCTGCCCCAGGCTGCAGCTCCACAGGGCACGCCGGCTCCCGCGCCAACCTGGCGCCGTCCAGCGCCAGCACAGCCCTCGCCTCTCTTAACAAAGAAGGTGTTTGGTTAATTTTAACATTTTTCTCCAACCATGTCTCCACACATTTCGTTCACCCAGCTCTTTTAACCCCCGGGGCCACTTTTACTTCTCCACCATAAGCACACAGCATCGGTATCCCCCTCCCCAGGCACACGTCCCCTGCGCCCCGCTCCCCAGGTGCCCAGAAACACCCGGGGGACAGTGCCTGGTGGCCCCATAGCAACTTCTGAACATTGCCAAAAGGTTAACTCAAATATATACACTTGAAAAGTGCTTTTAGTGACATAATTTCCACTGTCTTTGGCCGAGGACGCTGGAACATCTGCGTTACACCGACGCATTTTGATAACCCAACACTCTGTAAGGAACGCCCCTGACAGAGCCCAGGGCCACTGAGCTGTCCCAGGGGTTTTTCTGTCCCTGCACAGCCCGGTCCCGCAGGGACACCGTGGCACATCCCTGCCGTCAGTGGGGTGAGGACACACAGGGCCCAGCACGCACCCCACTCGCTCACAGCCCCGGATTGTCACATGCACAGGCTCGCAGAGAAATAGAGCATTTTCCCTACGTTACTGCTGTACCCGTAGCTCACTAAAAATAAAGACCGCTTTTTTGCAGCGGGTGAAAACCAATGATAAAAATCCCCATGAATACTTCATCAGGCTGCCTGCTTTCCCATAGATTTTCTGTCGCCAGGAGAGCATTTCCAGCAGCCGCTGGTGCCTGGAAACCAGGACCGTGGGGGAACCCAAATCAATTGCATCTGAAGGAGGGAATTTTCTACTAAATCCTACTGCTCCCGGTGGCATTATCCACGCAGGAGCTCTGGTGGCAGCTGGAGCGATGTTTTTTTCCCAGGACACAGAGCGAGGGGGTCAGGGACCAGGGCTGGTGCACCCCGCTGTGGATCCCGGGCACCTTCACCTCCCCGGCCAGATGAGCGCACGCAGAAGACACAGGGCGAGGACAAGCAGCAACAGGATGAAAATACAGCAAAACAGATCCAGCTCTGATGGTATGGAAGGCTTCTGGAGCTGCAGGAATGCCAGAGGCTTTGCAGGCAGATGGGTCACTGGCCAAGGGATTTTGGAGAGGTGACCCTGCCATGGGGCTGGGGTCTCCTCTGGTCCATCAGCCCTTACTGTAGCAGGGTCCCAGGCCACCTTCTGCTCTCCCTGGCACATTGAGCCCCCTGGTGGACCTGGGCTGGCCCCAGCTCAGGAGGAGCCACCCACCCCATCCCTCGCCAGCCCCGTGTCCCCTGGGGTTTGCGGGCTCACTGCATCACTCTCACGAGAGGAGAGACCCAGTGCGGGTGGCAGAGGTTTTCTCCCTAGGATAAGGCCTGAAGACCGACATCCTTATTACCTCGCGTCTGCCTGAGCAGACGTTGAATCATACAGCAAGCTGGCATTTAAAATAGCTGAATCCCTCTTTTTAGCAAAAATATTGCTCAGCCCTAAGAGGAGAGGGCTGAAGGGGATCTGCTCGCTGCCTTCACCACCACACAGGTGGGCACAGCAAAGACTCTTCGCAGAGGCCCACAGCAGAGGACGAGGGACAGTGGGCACTGCGAGAGCAGTCCCGACCAGAGGGCAGGGAGCAGTGCTGCCGCGGGGCGGTCGGGAGCCGGGATGGGGCCAGGACGATAGGGGGCTGGGAGAGCTCCATCCCACCCCATGGGCGCTCACAGCTCAACCGCAGGGTTGGGGTTTTCAGCCCATGAGACCTGACCAGAGCCGGGAGCGGGATGTAACCCGGAGCTTTGAACGGTGGCCGGGGATGGACTGGAGACCTCCAGAGACAGCTCCCACGCTGGGCGATTCTCTTGCCCATGATCACAGCAGATGCCGTTTAACGAGGCGCCATGCCACACCACCAGCGAGCAAAAAGCACAGAACCCTCTGCACGGGAGTGCTGCTGCAGTAATCGCCGCAGCATCTCGGACCCAGCTGCAGGCTTGGGGCTGTTTGTCACCGTCCCGGCCCCCTGCAATCAGAGGCTTTGCCAAGGGTCTGCCGCGTCGGGGCGAGCAGACATCCTCGCCGGCTCTGCTACGTGTGTGAGGTGAGCGGCCATGTGAAGCATTGCCCCCAGCACAGGCAGCCGCCCCCAACCCTCCAGCCCCTCTCTGCCACAGTCCTCCAGGACAATCTGGCTCACTCGAGTCACCGGTCCCCTGCCCTTGGTACCAACGGCGTGCCGAGGGCTCGCTGAGCCCTGCCGCAGGGACAGGTACGGCTGGTCCTGCATGACCTAGTTAGCACCACCAGCAGCGAGATGCAGCTCTGGGAGACGAGCAAAGTCTGTCTCATATCCAACAGAGACGAGGCATCCCTCCCTGCCCCGGGACCCATCGCCAGCCCCGTGGGTCTGTCCCAAACCCCTTCCCGCTCACAGGCATCCTTCCCGAGGCAGAGGCACACAAAATCAGACCTGCTTTCCAATCACAGCCCAACGGCCAGACCCCCCCCCCCCACAGCCTTTTCCCCGTTGCCACCCCTTGTGCAGGCAGGGCTGCATCAGCTCTTGTCAACCGCACGAGCCAGAGCGACACCGACTTCAGACTCCACCGTTCCCCATGGCCCCCGGTGCCTGCTGGGGGCTGCTTCCCAAACCAGCCCACCGGCGAGGCAGCTTTGTTCCCAGTGCCTGCCTTTGTACCCCTCCGAATCAAAACATATGTTCAAACAAGCCCGGCTGTTGTGCAACCCGGCTCACCCAAACCAGCATTTACATAACCTGGGGACCTCAGCAGCAATGATTAGCCTCCCTCTAAATTGCTCATTTTTTAAAAAAAAAAAAAAAAGAAAGAAAAAGAGATTGAACCCAGCTGCTCTGGCTGGCACCGGCACCATGTTTTGGCCTGCCCTAACGCATCAGCCTCCCCCAGCACACGCAGCGCTGCCATGGCCCATCCGGCCGGGCCGCACCGGGAGATGGAGCGGAGGCTGCCTCGGAGAGAAAGGCACTGTTTGGCCTTTTCATCCCACATACGCAGCCGGAGCCGCAGAGAGAGATTCCCACAGGAATCAGCAGCCCTTGGCCCGGGTAGTCCCTGCACAGCCCCCACACACACCAGGCAGGGCCCCCCCCAAAATCCGAGGAGTGTTTGCCCCCTTTGTTGCTGAAAACGACCCAGAAACAGCCCCACCAGCTGCCCTCCTTTTGTGTGGCTCAACGCACCTGGTAGTCAATGCACCTGGTAGTCAATTACTAACGAGGCTAATTAGCCTCCAGCTCCCACCTTGTGGCTTCCCAAGGAGCTGCTCTGAGCTTCCCTACTCCCCAGCCCGGGTTTTTTTCCCCCGTTTTTCCCGGTGATCAGCCCTGACTGATCCCTGCGGGGCGCTGGACATGCTGCCGGGGCGCCTGCGAGCATCCCTGGGGGTCCGGGCCTTTCCCAAGGATGGGGAGCTCCCTTGGAAAGCCGGCTCAGCCCCGCTCCTGCTCCCTGGGCTCTTGGCTCCTCACCCGCGCACGCTCATCACCCTGAAACTCTTCCCAGGGACGGGCAGGAGGGCAGGCAGCTGCCTTCCCGCCCTGCTTCACTATCATTTTCAACAGCCCTGGCCAAGAACAGGCATCCACCCGTGGGCACGTGGTAATATAACCCGCGCCAAGAGCAGGCGTTCCCCCGCTGGTACACGCTGCCCCGGGTGCTCCCAGCAGGCAGAACGCCGCCGGCAGCTCCGGGCAGGACAGCAGGGCCTACCAGCCGGGGGGTGCAGGATCTGGCCCACCACATGCTCTGTCAGCCCCCTGTCCACACTATAAGTGGCTGCCCGAAGCCAGTGGATTGTTTTTGGCCACCTCCACGCTGGCGACAGCAGTAAAACCTCCCGGCACACTTCCCCCGGGCATGGCGGGGATAACGGTGTGAGGGAGGAGGCAGCGCGACTCCGGCACCGCTTCCGAAATAGCTCAGAAAGCGTGCCCAGCGAGAGCAGCACCTCCCACGAGGTGTCCCGGGGTTTGCTGGCGGCTCCCGGCCGCTGGAGGAGCCCCAGGCTGGGGGAGGCGAGGGCAGCGTTATCCCCACACAGCCTCGTACGGAGCATGGGGGAAGCGGTGCTGGGGGTCAGCGGGATCCCCCCTTGTTTTTGTCTCTGTTTCCAGGCAGGGTTTTGGGATGGGTTGCTGCTCGACTTGTCTTTTGCTTTATTACCGGGATGGATAGCAAAGAGCACGGGAGAAAGGACAGTGGAGGCGATGCCGCAGGTGGAGGGCGAAGGGAGGGAAGGCGCGAAGCGGAGCGCGGATGGGGGAGGCGCTGATGGTTGGGTTACAGGCTGCTCCCAGCGCCTCTCTCGCTCTTGAAACGCATCCCGCCACAGGAACGCACCCCAGGGCAGGCAGCGGGGGGACTGGCCGGGTCCTGGGGCTGCTCTGGCAGGGTCCAGCTCTCCAGTCTCGGGAGGGCAAAGCTGGGCAGCGGCTGGAGAGCAGAGCCCCAGCAGGGCGGTGTGCTGGAGGCAGGGACAGGGGGTGCTCACTGCATCCCCCCCCGCTGCATCCCCCTGCTGCATCCCTTCCCCGGCATCCCTTCCCCTGAATCCCTTCCCCTGCATCCCCTCCTGCTGCATCCCCCCCCCCGCTGCAGCGGTGAATGCCGGCTGTGCCATGGGCTCCAGGCTGAACCTACGAGGGCAACTTCTGTGCAAAGAGGGAACGGACCCAGGAGGAGCGAGTGCCCCCGGGCTGCTCGGTTGAAGGTTGGAGGGGAGGAATCACAGGAAATTCCATCTCAACATGGGGAAAAACTTCTTTACTTTGAGGGTGCCAGAAAGGCCGTGGAGTCTCCTTCCCTGGAGATTCCAAACCCGCTCGGATGCATTCCTGTACGCCCTGCCCTGGGTGACCCTGCTCTGCCAGGGGGTTGGATGAGATGAGTTCCAGAGGCCCTTCCAACCCCTTTCAGTCTGTGGTTCTGTGATTCTGTGAAAATAAAGCTCAGTTCCCTCAGATGGAAGATTTTGGGTAACAGCAGTGCACGAGTCCATGAGTGTTTAAAGTACAGCTTCTCGTCACGCCAGGGGAAAGGTTCTCCATGCATGTGTATGGCAGCACTTCAGAGATTATTATTTAGTACATGAATTAGTTCTAAAAAGCCAAACATCAAACAATCTTTTAAAATTTCACATTTCGTGTGTTTTAGGTGTTCGGAACAGTGATATAATGACTGCACACACCCCCGTCGCTGGTGAGTGCGGGTGAGGAACAAAGCAGGCGTGTGGGTATCCAAGAGCTCCCCCTGAGCCTGGAACCACACGGACGAGCCAGATTTCTGCTATTTCAAAGCCAATTTTATTATTACAGCAGAGATTTTTTTTTTTTCCATTTCCCTGAGCTGGTCTGTTTATAATGGTGTGAAATCAGAAAAAGCAGGAATTCCTGCACTGAGGAACAGCAGGAAAAATACAGTATAAAGGCATAAGGTTTTGCCTGGCAGTGAAATAAGTGAGTTTCAAATGTCAAGCCTGCTGAGTTTTGCTGCATTCGAAGGAGCCCTTCCAAGCTGTCTGAGATGTCACAAACGTTGGATTTTGTCTCTCTGTTCCAACTGACTTCAGTAAATGGCAAAAAATGCCACTAAAATACAGCAATTGGCAGCATTGGCTGCACAAATAAATAAGCTTGTCATCATTTTAGGGTTTTTTTCCATTTTCTAAGTGAAAAATCTTCTGGATGCCAAATGCCACCCGTTGGACCAATCTCTGTGTGTACACACAATTAGCAGGAACAACAGGACTGGAACAGAACTGGGGGAGGCGTAAATATGACCTCTGCATTTCTGCACCATGGCTAATTAAAATGCATTTTAGGAAAAAAAAAAAACCCAACCAAACCAAAACCACAGAACCAAAAAAAAAAAAAACCCAAAGCAAACTGATTGGCCAAGAGTTGAGCAACGAAAATATCTGCTGGGAGACCAGGTGTGGGACAAGGGCCAGCTGACCCGGCGATTGCACTGCCAGCCAGCACGGGGTGGAAGGACCCCACAACATCCCAAATTTGCACATGCCAGGCGGGGCAGGCGCAGCGCCCCTGGGCAGAGGATGCTCCCAGGAGCCGTTCGTCCTCCCAGGGTGCTGCTGCTGTGCTTCTGTGGATGCGCTGGGGCACAGGTACAGGGCTGCCCGGCGTCCCTGGTCATCGCAGGGCAGCGAGTGCCTTCGTGCTCCCAAACCCCGAGGGAGAGACGCGGGGCTCGAAGGAGCTGCCCTGGGGAGCCAGACCCTGCCTGCCCCTCGGGCGAGGGCAGTGGGGCAGCATGTTCTTCTTGGAGGGTGAGACCCCCCTCTCGACAGCCGCACGGGGTGGCAGGGGGACGGGGCGGCCCTGCACAGCCTTCGCTGCATGCCTCGGGCAGGACAGGGACCGACCCGCCGGTGGATCTGCACTGGGTTCAGCCCTGCCATGCCGTACTGGGAGCAGGGTTTTGGGGGGCTGAGCCGGGCGCAGCACTGACCCGGCCTCGCCAGGGCAGGCGGCCCCGGCCCCTCTGCCCCACGGGGAGCCGCGGTCCGCGACACCCAGCCGTGCCGCAGCCACCCCGGGAGGGAGCAGCGGGAACACACAGGGACACGGCAGCCCCGGCGATCTGGTACGCGGCACGTTGAAGAGCACCGGGGATGGTGCAAACACACGGCGTCGCTTGCAAAGGCAATAATATATTTAGCTTGTCTCTGCCACAAAAAGACTGCCATAGATCCAGCGCGGCGGTTTGGATTGCATTTACATTTGCTAATTTAGCAAAGGCCTGTCAGAGCCGTTTATCGCTGGCTGTTGACTGTTGGCGTGGAAGCTTGTTAGCAAGTTGTCAGAGCAGATATCGCTGGTGAATCTGAATAACAGATCAGGTGTCAATTGCTGCGGAGCTGTTTGTTTTGGGGATGGATTTAGAAATTCAGCTGAAAGAGAAGGAGCTGTGTCTGTGATAGGAATGGTATGATGTCGGCTCTCCGTGAGGTTTTTGTAATTACAGCACATAATTTGACAAAGCTGCTCCTGCTTTAGTTGTTACACAAAATACCTTCATCCACGGCAACGTTACTCCAAACCGGCAGATTGCTTCTGCATCTCTGCTGGGGGCTCCGTTAGAAAACGACTGGAAAACCATGGGGATGAAGGCTCTTCCCACCCGCGCGAGGCACGGGCTGCCCCGGCACGGGCAGGGGATGGCAGTGCCAGCACCGACCACAGCTGGGGGTGGACCGGGGGTCTCTGACACCCACAGGCAGCGAGCAAAGCTCAGCAAGATGCTTCCTCACGCTGCTGAGAGGTTGGGTGGGGATCTATTTCTTCAGGAGTGCCGGGCACAGCGCTCCCAGGAGGGGCTGCAGCAGCGAGGGCGCCCGTTGCAGAGCCGGGCAAAAGCCTTCGGTGCCTCGGGAACCTCCCCGGCATGGAGAGGGGACAGCAGGAGGGTGATGGAGGGCAGGCATGATGGCAGCGTGCGCAGCAGCAATGGGAGGGGAGTGCCTGGGAGACCGGGGAGGCAGCCCCGTATCCGCAGTGGGGGGACAGGGCACAGCGCTGGGGCAGGGGAGCACAGAAGCGGCGTGGGGAAATGCTTCTTCCACGGGAGGTAGAAACCAAACCCCGCAGCACAGCTGCTGGGACTGGCAAGGACCACGTTACCACGAGGACCAGTGTTTCCCAGGGCAAGCACAGCAGCCAGGAGCATCCCTGCTCCTCTCTAGGGATTTGTAGCCTCCTGCTCTGACCTGCCACGAGCGGAGGGGCAGGGGAGGCAGGCGGGAGGGCAGGAGCCCCCCAGCCCCATCCCCTGCAGTCCCGACCCCCCACCTCAGACCCACACAGCCCCTCTGGGACGGCTCCAGCCCCTGGGACGGACCCAGCCCCAACTCCTCTCTTCCCGAGGAGCAGCCCAGCCGTCGCAGGACTTGGCTCGAAGTCAGACCAACATGATTCAGTGCGGTAACATTTCCCAGGGCCTCGCCGAGATGGGCATGTGGGCGGCAGGGAGCTGGCGGCTGCCGGTACCAGGGGAGGAGGGCAGGGAGGCGACGATGTGCTGATGGAAGAGAAAGGACCAGCCCAGTCCAGGTGGCTCCAGCTGGACCGGGACCCCAACCCAGTCACTCACTGTGGGCTCTGACGCCAGCTGGGCTGCGACCCCCGGCACAGCTCAGCACTGCCCGTGGCTATTGGTGCTGCTGGCACGGACCCCTGGCACGGCCAGCTCACAGGCTGCTCCCACTCCTTGGAAGAAAAGCCCCAAGATGGAGAAAACCCCAAACCCAGTGTGTCCCCAAGGGCCCAGACTATCTGCCTGGGCTGGTGGGGGGCCACCATCACCTTCCCACACCCGTGTCACCCTGAGGCGGAGCAGCCTCCGGCCGCAGGGCCGGGACTGGTCCCTCCTCCCCTCCACACAGCCATATGGGCACTGCTGTGGCCCTCTGCAACCTCTGTAGATTACGTTTGCAACAGAAAAATATGTAGCAAACAATGTGCTCTCTGCTAGAGACCAACAGGGAGCGGACCCCTCTGGGCACACTCATACCCCGCACCAAGGGCAGCGGTGAAGAAGGACAGCAGACAGGGCAACGGACAGACTGGGTTCCGTGTTCCCCCTTGAACCACAAGATCACGGAATGGTTTAGGTTGGAAGGGACCTTGAAGACCATCTAATCCCACCCCCTGCCCTGGGCAGGGACACCTCCCACCAGCCCAGGGTGCTCCAAGCCCCGTCCAACCCGGCCTTGAACACCTCCAGGGATGGGGCAGCCACAGCTTCTCGGGGCACCCTGGGCCCGGGGCTCACCGCCCGCACAGGGAAACATTTCTGCCTCAGATCTCATCTCAATCTGCCCTCTTCCAGTCTGAAGCCATTCCCCCTCGTCCCATCACTCCATGCCCTTGGAAAAAGTCCCTCCCCAGCTCTCCTGGAGCCCCTTTCGGCACTGGAAGGGGCTCTGAGGTCTCCGCGGAGCCTTCTCTTCTCCAGGCTGAACCCCCCCCTCTCCCAGCCTGTCCTCCCCACAGAGGGGCTCAGCCCTCGCAGCATCTCCGGGCCCTCCTCTGGCCCCGCTCCAACAGCTCCGTGTCTCTGCTGTGTTGGGGGCTCCAGAGCTGGAGGCAGCGCTGCAGGGGGGGCTCCCCAGAGCGCTGCAGAGGGGCACAGTCCCCCCCTCACCCTGCTGGCCACGCTGCTGGGGATGCAGCGCTGCGCATCGCCGGCTCACGTTGAGCTTCTCATCCACCAACACCCCCAAGTCCTTCTCCACAGGGCTCTTCTCAAGACCACAGGAGCCCGTGGGTGTGCAACAAACCAAGGGGTGTTACTTGTGTCCTAAGCATATAGAAGCAGGAAAATTAAATTAAATTAAATTGCCGAGCCGCCTCGGTGCAGCGACAGCGGACACGGCACCCACACATGGGGCGGGTCTTCCCGGCAGTGCCGTGCCAAGGATGCGGAGCTGGGAACACTGGGAGCCTCTCCTGCATTCCACAGGTAAAGCCCCACTGCCACCTGCGAGAGATGCAAGCCAAGGAAGAGCACAGGAGAACGTACCAAATCCTCCCTGCAGACCCCGGGCAGGGGGTCTGCACCGGCAGCGGCACCTGACCTGCCCCGGGCACCTGCAGCCGGGGGACCCGCAGACCCCCCGGGTCTTTAGCCAATGTCCCGCAGCTCCTGCAAACCTCTCTCCTCAGGTTAGAGACCCTCTGAGCACCGGCCACAGGGCCCTTCTCCAAAATGCTGGGCAGCGGAGGCGAGAGCTCGGCACAGCCCAGGGCAGTGCCCGGCGCGTCGCAGGAGCGTCCCGGCGAAGGCGGCCGGCGCGGTGCCATCGCTCCCCGGGCAGGGGCTGCGGTGCAGGGACGGGCTCTGCGGCATGACTCCTGCCGCCACCACCACTCCTTTTTTCTGGCTTTGAAATAGAAGTAGTGAATGTAAAAGGAAAAAAAAAAAAAACCCCGATCTAATTAGCAGCCTTCAGCTACAGCATTGAATTAGCAAAAAAAAAGTGAAAGTGGGTTTAATTAAAACTGTTGCTGGAAGAGAATTTTGATTAACTGATGTAATGCATTAAAATTGCAAATCCCAGAAGCTTAAGTGACAGATAAAATAGCGCAAATGGTTTACAAATTAATTTACTTTTTTTTGAAAACAAGCGTGCTGCATATTATTAAAAATTAATTAGTCAGCGAGGGAAGATCTCACACAAAGGTTACAGCAGCACGGGCTGCCGGGATGATGTACGTGTCCATGTGTGGCTGGTTGTTTACCGGAGCTGTAAATCCCAGACACGCGTTCGTGCTGCAGGTGAAGCTGCAGGAGCCGGTGAGTGTCCGGGACAGCCCAGAGGCTGAGTGGCCTCGGGGGGGCTTCGCTCCACAGTGCTCGTGGGGGGCACGAAACGCCCCGAGCAAGTTCACAACTGGCACCCAGCCGTGGGGCAGCTCCGGCCTGGCACTGGCGATGGGTAATTTGGGAGCGCAGCATCCCTGCCCCACTGCATCCCCCCGCCCCAGGGACACATCCCCGCGGTGGTGGCGGCAGCACGGGGACCCTTGGCAGGGGGGGAGCCCCCCGGGAGCTGCTTCCCCAGCTGGGGGTCAGCACGGAGGATGCAGCGGGGGTGCGGGGCAGGAGTGACCCGCTGCCGGCCACGGGAACGCCGGCACCTCTAAAAACCAAAAGTCTTTACAGTAACTTTGCTGCCTGCGGAACAGGACAGCGCGGGAGGGGGCTCTGCCCCAGGGCCCCCCCAGGGAACTCCAGGACAGGAGCCACGTGCCGAGCGACGTGAGGATGCAGCTGAAATGTTGTCAAGAGCAGCAACGTTAAACTAAAATGTTTATTGACACCAGACTGTATTTTTTTTTTTTTTAATTCCCCTTGTTTGACACATTTTGATGATGTTTCCATACCCGGTTGCCACGGCAACTCACATTTGCCTCCCAGCCGCTCTGTGACTCCTTTTCTCCCGTGAGGCGGCGGTGGGTCCCAGTACCCAACAGCCATGGCAGGGTCCGGCCGGGCACGGGGACCCCCCCCCCAGCCCCGGGGCTGCGCCCACACGGCTGCACCACACAGCCCCGTCCCTGGCACCAAGCCGTGCCACCAAAGCTTCCCAGCAGTGACTCGGGTCCATGGGGACAGCCCTGTCACCTTCTCCAGCGCTGCCTTCGTCACATGAAATCCCCCAATTTTGCTCCTGCCCGGCCAGCCGCCGGGTTCCCCGCGCGGAGCCGGCACAGACCAAGCAGGGAGCCGACACCTGCACCCTCACACGGTGCCTCTGAGAAACGGAGCTCAGCGGGGACACGGCCCCCTCGTGCCCCCTTCCCTGGGCTGCTTTCCTGCTTCCACCCAAGCAT
The DNA here is from genome assembly GCA_017639485.1 of Pluvialis apricaria. NCBI lineage: Eukaryota > Metazoa > Chordata > Aves > Charadriiformes > Charadriidae > Pluvialis > Pluvialis apricaria. Next base: position 3,217,438 of record CM030015.1, read on the forward strand.
CCCCCATCACGTTAATGGCCCACAAAGGCTCCATCGCATTCCTGCCAGCAATCCCTGGCAGCCCAGCGTGACAAGTGATCGCGTTCGTCCTCCGGATGCTTCCCCAACCTTTCTGCCCACTGAGGCTCCGGTGCCAGTGCTCGGGGAAGCTTCCCTGCCCTGCCCGACCCGCAAAGAGCACGAAGAGGACTTGCTCTGGGTGACATGTTCCCATCGCTCCCAAGCGTGTGCCGCACAGCGGAGCAGAGCCGTCGCCCTGTTGGCGCGGGCAGGAGCGGGCAGAGGGACGGGCAGCAGCAGATGGGAGGTGGGGCAGTGGAACCCTGCGAGACGGAGATGCCGGATTGTGCCCCACAGCGGAGCGAGGGTTCGTGTTTGCCATCCAGCCCGGCTTGCCAGGAACAGCGCGTCACCGCTGGGTGCTCCGCAGTTTGAGGGGCGCTGGGTCTTCAAATAATCCTCTTGGATTAAAAGTAGCTTGCAGCCACCAGGGACGGTGCCCCTCATTCACGTCACCAACAGGCGATGGTGGCGATCCCCACTCAGGCGCTGTCACTCCCGCACGTTCTGCTCCAGCCTCCCCTCTCCCCCACACGCCGGGCACAGGTAGCACACACCCTATGCACAAAGGCAGTTTTTCAGGAAAATGCCTTAAAAAAAAAAAAAAAAAGAAAGAAAGAAAAATCCCAACAACCAACCTCAAATTCATAGTTTGCTGCCTAAGCAAGTGACCTGCTTTCAAGAGCGGCTGGAAGCAGAGAGAAGGCTTTGTGCTTCCATTGCAAAGCTCAACACGCAGACTCGAAGCCCCCATTTTTGCAGGTGTGGGGAGCTACGGAGCTCCCTCCCCATGCTCCTCGCGTGACAGAAAGGCACCGACAGCCTGGGGGGACTGAGGCAAGAGCTTCCCCCCCTGAGCCCGGGGGGCAGGACCCCCACAGACCCCCAACACAGCCCCGCTCCAGGGTTACACCCCGAGGGGGGCAGTCAGGGCTGGGACAGCATCTCCTGAGCCTGCCCTGGTCCGGCTCTTCCTTCAGCACCCGCTCCCAGCCCCGCTGGAGACGGGCCCCTGTCCGGGCTGGAGCAGCCCCCAGTGTGCCCAGGGTCCTCATCCCGCCCTGGAGCCCAGGGCTGCGTGGAAGAGCCGAATGGGTCACACAAACCCTTCGTAACGCAAACCAGGGACTGGAAAACACTTGCTGCCTCGTGTTGAGGAGCACCTGAGGTATTTTTTTCCGGGCAGCCACTGTTCGCCAGGGTATTTTGTTGTGTTTCCAACGCACAGCCACACTGGCAGCACAGGACCAGCCTGTTTCAGGTGAACCTAGTGATGTATTTTCCCTGGCTCATTAACGGATTCAGACACGGCCTTGGAGCGTTCGAGCCGGCATTGTTTCTGCTGACAAAATTAGCACTAACAAGTAGGACATAAAACAGCATCTACAGTAAATCTAGTACCGCCGTGTGCTGCAGGAGCCGCAGCTCAGACGGGGATTTAATTGTACCCTTTAGGCGGCAGATAAAGTTTTTAAAAGATACAGCAAAATATAAAGCAATGCAAATTCGCCAAACCGCTGCATTTCTCATTGAACGCAGTAGGGGATAGAGAGTCGGAAAATGGAATATCCTTAACGAAACCTGGTAACCCTTTGTGCGCTGTGCCGCTGCCGCTTTCTGCCGGACAGAGGGGTCTGTGCCTCCGGAGAAGATGAGGAGGCGTTCCACAGGCTGCAGAGGGAGCTGGGCTGGCTGTCCCCCTGCCACCCCACACACACCCTGCCAGCTCACGACACCTTCGATCCCCCCGTGGGGACACAGACAGATGGACTGCCAATACGTGCGCCGCCCTTCCCTCGGAAACCTGGCTAAAAACCCCACAGCACACAGAAGTGGGAAAATGCTCTTCAGGGAAACAGGATGCGGAGCAAACATCACTGAGAACACATCCAGGTCATCCCCCGCTGCCGGTCCTCACAAAAACCTCCCTCCCGCCTCCGTATTTTGGTTTTCTACTCAGCCAAAATGGTCCCACCTCTCAAAAAAACCCACAAAGCGCAAGTGGCTGCAGAGCCCGGCGGTGAGCGGATCAGCTGGGGCAGTGCCCGGGCTCCAGGGCCGGCTTTGTCCCCGATGCGACAGCACCACACTGCCCAGCGCCGCTCGGGAGCGCTGCCTGCCAGCACAGCCCTGCGGGCAGAGCCGGCCACGCTGCCTGTGTTGCTGCCTGCCCCGCTGCCTGCCACACTGCCGGCCCCACTGCCTGCTTGTCCCTGCCAGCAGCCCTGACACCCGGCACAGAAGCCTCTGGGGATGCGCCCGTGGCCAGAGATCAGGATCCGTGACCCCAAACACCCGGGGGGACCCGTCCACTGCCGGGAGCCCCCATGGCCAGCGGGGCAGGCAGGGCTCGCCTGGAACCCCCCGCGCTCGTCCCTGCGCAGTGGCCACAGGGGAGCCACGGACCCAGGAGACCGTGAGACTCGTTTGCGCTGTATTGGCTCAACCCTTCACTCCTGCGCACAAACCAACCCGCTTTTGCAGGTGCGAGGGACCAGAGCAGAGCCAGACTGCAGCCCCACACACCACAGTCGCACCACCGCGTGGAGATTTTGGAGTGTGAGGCAGGGAGCGTTCCCAGCCCTTTGCCCTGGGTGGCAGGGAGGGGAGGCACAGCGTCCTGCTCGCACGTGGGACGCCAGCGGCCCCCGACGCGTTCGCAGGGGGACGCGGGGAGGACTCGTCCAGCATGAGAAACGCGCTTTGATTTAGCGGTAGCTGAGTGGCAATTCCAGCTGGCTGATCTCATTTTATTGCAGATTACAGAGATGTTCCCAGGAAGATGGGCTGTCAAACCCAATCTCATTACGCATTCCTGGTGCGCGTTCCACACGCCCCACCGCAGCAGCTCCAGCTGGCAGCGCACACGGGGTGCCGGCGCAGCCCGGCCTCAAAGGCTGCTGTGAAAGAGTTAACATATCCCCAGCGGGGGAGCACTGTCCCCAAAAGCCCCCCAAAAGCCACCGCTGCTCACTCCGGGTCCCAGGGCTGGCTCCCTCCAGGGAGGTCACCAGCGGCCACCAATATGTTTTTGCCGGGAGATGCAGACATCACAGCCGCTTGCAGCATCTCCAGGTGATGCTGACCCGCTGCCTCTGCAGCCAGCGGCCGTAACCCGCTCCGCTAGCAGTGTGCCAGGCGCTTTTCCCCCCCAAGATGCTTGAGCTGGAATCCCAGTCCCCGGCAGCCGGCACAGGAGAAGCCGCACAACAGCAGGGACCAGACAGTGACATGGGCACGCGGGGAAGCGATGAGGGGTTGGGGGCCGTATCTCCTGCTTTGAAGCTCAGCGCTCAGCACCATTATCTGCGGGGAAAATTGGTCTTGGGAAGGAGAGGGGAGGAAATATAGCTCAGATACTGGGATATTGCCGGCGTTACAGGTACAGCATGTTATCTGGCTGGTTGCCACAGTACCTCCAGATCAGAGCAGACACCTCAGCAGATACGAACCAGCCTTTATTACCGAGTATTGTGAAAACGAGAAAGCCAGCTAGGCCAAAGCTAACGCCGCATTTTTAAACAGGCTGACTAGGAGCAGGTCACATGGAGGCCGGTGGAGCAGGACGGACCATGCCGAGATCCCACCGCGGCAGCGCCAGCACACACCCTGGGAGCACCCGGTGCCCCGACTGGGAGCAGCTCACGCACTCCCGCGTCCTTCCAGGACACGGCCAGTTTCCAGAGCTCTGCATCAACCGCTGTGACAAGCTGCCTGTCCGCAGAGTGCCCGCAACCAGCTCCCTCGAGGCGTTTGCGCTCTGAAATTCAGGCTGTGATCCGGCTTTGGTGGTGTCTCATTCCTGCCCACAGGAGTTTAATCCTCAGGCTGCAGTGAGACTGACTGTTGTTCCTGTCACCATGCGGCTGGAAAGCGGCTGCTGGACACCAGTCTGAACCTCCGCCATCACATACCGACACATTAACAAGTCCCAGTTAGACAGTCTCCTGGTACCTTTTAAAAAATACGAGGGTGGCTGCGGCTTGCAGGGCGGTAGGGTGTGTTGTTCTGCGGTGTGGCTGATTCCCACCGGCAGCATCAAGGCTGAGCAGCTGTAGCTAGGAAAGGCGCAGGAGCACGAGTGCAGCCGGAGAGCAGGAGCTCGGACTGAGCTCTCCCCAGGAGCCATCGCAGAAAGCCACCGTACGCCACGGTGCACAAGTGCTTCCAAGAGCCCCGAGCCAGAGCTGCGTGTATCCAGCATGTCCCAGTCAGCCACTGGCCACTGGAAAATCTTCTGCACTTTCCAGTAAAGTGCCCCTTAGCCCCTAACCAAAGCGGGCAGGGAGCAGCCAGACCTGCGGCGGCCCAGTCCCTGCCCTGCCGTGAGGGTCGGGACTGGCAGTGACATCGTGGAGGAGTCCCCGTTTGCCTTCAGCACACCCCTTCAGAAAGGGTGAGCGGAGCCCCCAAAGCTGCGGGCTAAACCCAGCTCCCACTTCCCTTCGCCCGTGCTGAGCTCAGCTCGGACACAGCCCAGTGCTGGCCCTGTTCGGGGGGGGAGATGTGTCCCAGGTGCCTTTGGGACGCCAGATGCTGGTAACACAAGCAGCAGCATGTACTTTAATCCCATTAAAATTTTGCTAATTGCCATCAGCTATTTTTCGGGCAGCACAAATGCCCTTTCACGCTCTCTGTCTCCGTATGGCACTGCCAAGGATCCATTCCAACGACACATCTCCGACAGGCTCCACTCATCCGGGCTCACCTGCAGCTGCATCCGGCTGCCATGGCAACCAGGGCTGGGGACCACTGGCCAAGCACCATCCCAGCAGGCGCCTCCAGCTCCCAGCCCTGCCGCACTGGGCGGCACCAGTGCCCATGCTGGGAATCTCCGAGAGGAACAGCCTCTGCAGTACATCACTGACAGGGGCTGCTTCGGCCGGCTGGGAACCAGGAGCAGGGTTTGTGGGGAACTGCGTGGGCAGAGCCACCCTGACCCCATCCCTGCCTCAGTCCAGCGCTTCTTTGGGAGAAGAGCTCGCTGGAGTTTAGGGGGGGAGCGACAGGACTTCTCCCCAAACATCTTCTTGCCAAAAATACACTTCACTGCAGAGCTGCAAACCAAGAACTGCCCATGTTGGGGCAACAGCCCCACAGGGCGGGCGCAGAAGGGACACTGGGCAGTGAGGGAGCAAACCGCCAGACACCCCCCAAAAAGCAGCAGTCAGCAATACCTCCAGGGCAGCAGGCTGCACGCTCCATTGGCAGCGCCCACAGACTCACCCGGCGTGCACCAGTGTCCAGAGCTGGCTGGCAGGGGTAGGAGGCAGAGGGTCCAGGACAGCCGGAGCAGTGGTGATCCCAATGGACACCTCTCCACAGGAAAACCAAGCCAAATCACCAACTGCTTAGATGCTAGGGACAGCAAATCCTTGGGGAATGCAGGATCCACCGCCCTGGCTACACCCCCAAAAGCCTCATGGCACCTTGTTTATGCCCCAAAGAGCAGTGCACAGCCAACACCAACCCCTGGAGCAGCCACTGCCTCCCCAGCCCAGCTGCTATAAAGGCTGGGGCTCGTTAGGGTTGAGTGGCTGCAGATGCCTGACCCAGGGATGTGGTTGCTCTTCCCCTCAGCTCCAGACATTCCTCCGAGGCCTGGCTGGGTCTCCAGGCTCCCTCACTGCCTGCAGCTCCGCTGGTGTTGGACAGAATCACAGAATCCCAGAATTCCCGAGTGGTGGGGGCTGGCAGGGCCCTCTGGAGCTCCCCCAGCCCAACCCCCTGCCAGAGCAGGGTCCCCTCCAGCAGTGGCACAGGACGGCGTCCAGGCGGGTTTGGGATGGCTCCAGAGTGGGAGACTCCCCCCCCTCTCTGGGCAGCTGTGCCACTGCTCTGCCACCCGCACAGGAGAGAAGTCCCTCCTCAGGCTGAGATGGAACTGCCTATGGTCAAGTTTGTGCCCGTTCCCTCTTGTCCCGTCACTGGGCACCACTGGAAAAAGACTGTTCCCATCCCCCTGGCACCCTCCCTTGAAGGATTTATGAGCGTTGATGAGATCCCCCCTCAGTCTTCTCTTCTCCAGACTGAAAAGCCCCACGGCCCTCAGCCTTTCCCCATCAGAGAGATGCTCCAGTCCCCTCATCATCTCCGTAGCCCTTTGCTGGACCCTCTCCAGCAGTTCCCTGTCCTTCCTGACCCGGGGAGCCCAGAACTGAACACAGTGCTCAGCTGCGGCCTCCCCAGGGCAGAGCAGAGGGGGAGGATGCCCTCCCTCGCCCTGCTGGCCACACTCTGCTGGGTGCCCCCCAGGGTGCCATTGGCCTTCTTGGCCACCAGGGCACATTGCTGGCTCAGGGACCCACCACCCCCGGTCACCCCGGGGCTCTCGGCACCCCTCAGGTGGGCACAGCCAGCACAGGGAAAAGGGCTCCTTCTCCAACCAGCACCACATGTCTTTGCTTTAGGAATCAACCCGAAATACGGTGCAGGGGCCAGACTCCAGGAAGAGGTACAACAGGCAAAATGAGGCTGTGCTAAAACATGTGTAGGGCGAGAAACTCCCCTGTCACACCGCTGGAGCCATCTCCTCCCGTTCACTGGTGCCGTTGCCCTCTCGGCACGGGAGGCTGAGCTGCCCCCTGCATGGCAATGGGAACGGCTGTTGGGTGCTTGAGAGGTTACAGCTGTGCAACCGCCTATGAATCAGACATTTCTGACTGTGGGAGCTGGTCCTCTCCATCTCCCCTGGGGCCGTGGCACACGGCCGGGGTGGCTGCACGCTGGGCAAAGCCAAGGTGCTGAGGTCGGGGGGGCTCTGGTCTCTCAGCGCCGGTGGGACGTGAGCAGTGCACAGCACCCACGGGACGGAGCACTCGGCCGAGCTCCGCACACCCACGTGGGTGCCGAAGGGGGCACGAGCGGGTGAAAGCTTCTCCATGTCAGGCCGTCTGCAGGCAAGATACGGCCCTGAAAATGCGGAGCTGCGGCTCAGAGCACGTGCAGCCCCGCTGCTGACTGACGGGGGGTGGCAGGGCCGAGTCCGGCCGCGGTGGCTCACGGCAGTGTGCCCGTGCGCGGGAACACCCACCACTGCGCTGCACCCCGACCCTCGCCACGTGCACCCCGGGCTGCGCTGGGGATTTGGGTTACACTGTCAGCCTCCGCAGACAGGACTGGGCAGCGTCACGGTGCCTGCGCACCCGGGCACAGCCGAGGAGGAGCAGCAGGACGGCGAGCCACTTGCACAGCCATCCCTTCCTCCTCTATTCACCCTCAGCGCATGCTTTGCAGCTGCAAACCAAGGGCAATGACAGGGATCTGTGGCACCTTTCCTCTTTCGCCCAGACCAGAAAGCACCGTTGATTTACAAAAACAATTCCCTTTAACCATCCAGAAGAGCTGGCTCTGAGTACGGGTCTTCAATTAATAACTTTTGCATCTATCCATTTGCAGGCTTCCCTGGCCATACGAGGATTCGTGCCACAACCACACTAGCCGGCTGGTTGGAGCCCTCCCCTCCCTGACCCTCACTGCAAGGAAACCTCTTCATCCTCCCCGGCTCCGGGGGAAGGGACCTGCCCTCCGCACGGCGGCGCAGCCCATGCCGGCGAAGCGGGGAGGCAAATGGATGTACAACCCGCCGCTCCGCTCCCAGAGCGTTTGCAAAGAGCAATTGTTTCGTGGCCAGTTTTGCTCATGAATAAACACAACCACTAACAGCACTGTTTATGTTGGCCCCTGGGGAAGTGTTTCTGCAATTTCTTGCTAGAAACCCTCTAAATGCATCACTTCCCTGATCCCCCGCGGAGATGTTTCCACAAACAGAAACCTCTGGGCTGTTGCATGTGAGTATAACCTCCTGAATTTTTTAAAAATCCCATCTCGCCCACCTTTTCAAGGGGAGAGTTCAGCTCGTTTCACCAAGGCAGCAGCTTTGCTGAAGCCTACAAAATCATTCTGTCTCCCATCTCTCCGTCCTGGGAGCACATCTCTGCCTCAGACCATGAAAGGAGCAGCAACGACAGGAAAAAGATGAGAAGACAAGTGGCATCGTTTCTGTGCTGTCGCTAGCGGGAAATAAAGCCCAGCTTCTGAGATGCTGCTCCCGCCTCCCAGGGGCAGCACTCGGTGGCATCCGTAAGGCACCAGAAAGCATCGGTCACCTCCCCGGGCCATGGGCTGGGTGGCACCCCCGGCCACGCAGACCCCGGGGGCAGCGGGAACCCCCTCCCCACCCCTCTCTCCCCACACCTCGCCCCATCACCGCCTTGATGCACTGGCTACCCCGGTGCAGACCAAATCCGGGTGGCAGAGTTTTGTCCCCGTCCCCTCGGCCAGGACGGGCAGCCCGCCACACGCGGCACACGCGGCAGCCGCCCCAGCGTGGGGCTGTGGGGCGGTCTGGTCCCCGCCGCCGGGTGGGATGCGCTGGGGCACCACCATGCTTGGAAATCCCACCGCGGCGAGCGAGGGTGGTGCGGAGCCCCCGTGAACCCCCTTTTCCCCGTGGGTCGGGGCTCAGGACCGGGGCACGGGGGGTCGGGCTGGGCAGGCAGCGAGCACCCGTGGTGCCCTTCCCGCTTTCACAGCCGGCGTGTTTTCCTCTCGTTCGCTGCTTAAACGGGCTGCGCACGAGCTCAGCTGCAGTGCGTTAAACAAGCAGCCTGAATTTGAAAATAACCAATCTGTCAGGCTCGTTCCCGAGCGTTTTTTGGAAAACCCTGCAGGCAGGTGCAGGTGCCACATCAATATGTCAGCGCTCGGATGACGAGTTCATAATATTTTCTGCTTGCATTCCACTGTCTCCGCGCATTAGCAAACAGGCTGCTCCCAAGCGCTGCTCTCCAGAGCCAGGGGTTGCAGATTTAATAACAAAATCATCGTTGTAAATCATTAGTTGGTGATTCAGCGTGGAAATACCTCATTATCACTTAAGCATGTGCAGTATGCGACTTATGAAAACCTCTAAATTATGACTAATTAAGTGCAGGCCGAAAAATATCCCAGATCAGAACTGTAGTCATCCACTGTGGAGAATAAAAGAAGTGAGGCCAACAGTGCTGGCGGACACTGGGAGGTGAATACACCCCTGCGAGGTTTTAATTGACCGGTACATGGAGAGCAGCAGTGTGCTGCTCAGAAAGCTTCTTCCATCCCAATGCATTGGGATACGTAGTAACACGAACCTCTAATTAACAGAATCTTTTTAATCTGCCACATGCTAATTAATTTCTATATTAATCATGAGAACTTTGAACACTGGCAGGTTCAAAACCTCTTTGAAACAAATCTGTTTTGCTTAGCAACAACTGACACCAGAGCAGCCGGTAACTGCACCCTGCGCCCGCGCGGCTCTCCCGGTCTGTGGGACCGGAGCCATCAGCGCCGAGAAGCCAGGGGACCCGCCGTGCCCCCCGCCCGGGACCCCGCACGCTCGCGGCCCCGCGCCCGACGGCTCCCGGTGGTAATTCCGGGTTAGTCCCAGGCAGCCAGTGGAAAGCAGTGAGGACTGAACCGCCGCCGAACGAGCCTCTCGCGCTAAGAAAGGGTCTAAAAATAAGCTTTTAATACACTCTTGCATCCTGTCAAGGCTTTAAATAGATGTTTGGAGTTCAAATTTTAAAAACTGTTGAGCTCAAATCATTTATGACAACTTGAGAGCCAAAAATAAATGGGAATGAGGGAAGAGGAGGAGTCCGTCCCCACTGTAGCTGCCGGGGAGAAGTGCCCGTGGGCTGAGCCCGCTTGGCAGCCGGTGCCTCTGGGGCCGAGGGGTGAGAGCAGGTTGTCGTGGGGGTCACCCCCTGTGGTCTGGCCCTGCGGTCACCCCATCCATCACCTGCCGAACCCCGTGCCTGCGCCCGGTGCCTCTGCATCGCCCTGTGCCTGTGAAGGTGGGCAGCCTGCGATGGCCGGCACGGCCGGAGCCCTCCCGGTGCGGGAGCAACCAGCGTCCTGCCGCGGCCGGGCACTGCTCCTCCGGCAGCACAGCAGCAGCAGCAGCGCAGGGCAGCCTGGCACTGCCTGCAGGGGTTCATTGGAAGAGCTGCTTAAACCCGCCCCATCGCCCGACATGCTGCGGTTGTTCACCCCGCGCATCCCATCCATCCCATCCTGGGTGGCTTTTCCCCATGCTCCGGCAGTGGGAGGGCAGCCCGAGCTCCCCGCGGGGTGTCCCACACCGGGGGTGTCCCACACCGAGGGTACCCATGGCCAGAGCAGCCGGGCGGGGAGCAGCACCCTTCATGCACCGCGTGAAACGGCAGGGCCGCAGTCGGAGGGACGGGCCGTGTTTACCCCGCAGGGCAGAAGGGTGGCAAGGGTGCTTTTGACCAGGAAATTAAGTCAAAATGACATGTGAGCCAAGGAAGGAATCTGTCTCTGAAATGCTAAGTCACCAGAGGGACCAGCTGACTGCGTCGGGTTCTCATAATTTTGATCCATTGTGAAGATGTTCTTTTACCCTGTAAAGTGTTAGACCACACTTTAAATCAGTTTGTAATAAGAGAAGTGCAGGGAGCGCTTGCTCATCTCCCTCTCCAAAGAGAGAGACCTGCAGAGCCTATTGCACATTTGCTCTGCTTTTTATAAATAGGAGGAGCTCTCGTGAAGAGATGAAAATGAACAGCCCGCTACATCCCAGTTTAAAATAGCAAATTCTTGTCTCAAGTCCTAAGAAGCTGCTTTGGCCCAGCAGGCTCTTGGGAAAACAGCCGTGCCCCGGCCCCCCATCCTCGCCCTCTGCCCCGCGCCATCGTGGCTGTGCCCAGCTCCCGCAGCACTCCCAGGGCCGGTGGGCTCTGGAGAAGCGGCTCAGTGGGGGAACATCGAAGAGCAGTCCACCACCTAGGAGCAGCCTGGTTTAAGCCTCCCTGCGGCGGGGGCTGTCCCGAGGGAGCTGCTTCGGTGGCTGCATGGGGTCTGAGCGCCTTTTCGGTGGCGCCCGCAGGGATACCTGCAACCCCGACAGCATCACTGCTGCTGCAGCGGGCTGGGAGCAGCCCCTGAGCTGGGGACATGTCTCTGTCTGCCGTGGGTCCCTCCTACAGACACCTCGGCTGGGGTGGGCTCTCATGGCACGGAGACTCGGGGCTGGGTCCCCACACCTGTGAAAAACCTCCTCTCCGCCGCACAGTGATGCCCAGACCCATTATCGCATCTTGCTCTCTAAAAGACCATCCGAGGGTGGGGGTGATCCCTGTGTGATGCAGTTCTGCCCCCATAAGCGCCATCGCCGGTCGGGTCGGGTCGCCCGCCGCTGCGTGGGACAGCCCCATGTCTCCCCTCCTTCTGCCTGTCGAGCTGCACCCAGCCAGCGCTGTCGCCCACGCTGTGCGCCGGGCTGTAAGCAATCGCTGCTTGCGGGCTTTCCAGAAATATTCCGCTCTCTTGTTCACTGAACTTTGATCTTTTATTCAATTTTCATTCTTCTGGAAAACTAAGAGACAAAAAGGATGCCCTGATGCTCTCCGTCAGGGAGGAGGCTGCAAACGATGACGGTGCTGCCTGCCTGCCTGTAAAAAATAGCAACAGGGCTGCGCAGGGAAGGGGCTCGAGAGCACAGGGCCAATTATTTCGTGTTTTCTGGACTTTGCAGGAGCCGACCCCCCTGCAGCCACTGCTCTCCAGCCGGTGAGGGAGCGAAGCATCTCCTCTCAGCAGCCTGCCTCGGCTGTGGCGCGCGGCCCGGGCTCGCTGCTCGCCAGCGTCAGGGGGAGGAAGCAGCAAGCTGCAGCTCAGCGCTCTCCTCCTAAAACAGCTGAGTAGGAGGTGATGGAAAAAACATGTTTTCCCAAATCCCCGGCACTTTCCGCTGCAGCACTTGGCTCTGGCTCCACCTGCATCTCGCCGCGCAGCTCAGCATGCTCCCCGGCAGCCGGGGCCGGCCCAGCACCGGTTTTCTCTCTCACACACGCACGTTCCCGAGGTGGGAATACGGCTGCGGCGCAGGCTGCATGCACCGCTCCCTTGCATCATGTACGGGGTTTTAAATCTACTCCTCAAAGAGCCTTTGAGAGGGGCTCCCCGTGTGCCGCAGCAGCAGGGTTTCCCGCGCCACGGGCTGTGCTGCAGCCGCTGCCCCCTCACCGCATCACCACCGGCCCAGGGCTGCCTGGGACCCGGCTAGCTGAAACCGCGGGCTCGCGCTGCGCCGCAGAAAATCCCCAGCTGTGTTTAATCAGCATTTTCCTCGGTCGTGTTGGAAACCTTTCAGGAGCGCAGCTTTGTTCCTGCTTATTTATGTTGAATTGCTTTTAGGGGGCTAATTCCCAAACAGATGCCTGCGCAGGTGCCTGCCAGCAGAGTGCGGGCTTTACAGGCAGAGGCTGGGTTGGTGCTCGGGGCAGGGATGCGGCTGCTGCCTGCTCGAGGGGTGAGGAGCGAGGGCACTGACGCTGGGAGACAGAATTGACCTGAGCAAGCCAGTGGCTCATGAAAGCCAAGGAGAAGCAATGGCGCGCACGTCTGCTGCCGGGGGGTGCGTCAACTCTGCCCTGTGAGGCCGCTTGTCACCTGGCTGGGGCCTGGAGGTGTGCAAGGCCGGGTTGGATGGGGCTGGGAGCACCCTGGGCTGGTGGGAGGTGTCCCTGCCCAGGGCAGGGGGTGGCACTGGATGGGCTTCAGGGTCCCTTCCAACCCAAACCATTCTATGGTTCTGTGATCCCCAGGGCTGACACCCACCTGGGTGCAGGCAGGTCTGGCAGCATCCCTGCCGCGAGCAGGCAGCACCACAGCCCTTCGGCAAAGCCCTTGGGCTGTTCTGGGGTTTGCACAGATCAGCCAGCGGTGCCCGCCGCCTGCTCGTGCTGCCTGCAGCTCACAGAGACAGCGGGACCCTGCAAAAAAGGAGGGATTGCGGTTCACGCTGGCAGGAACAGGTCCTCGCAGGCGAAGCCACAGCCCTCAAGGAACCTCCGGGTACCTCAGGGAGCCAGAGGCAGCTGAGGCAGCTGGTGGCAACCGCAGGGAGAACAGGGACGTTCTTCCAGGCAGTGAGCGGGGACCTGCCCGTCTCCCCCCTGGGTCAGGCAGCCCAGCGTGGGGACAGATGTGCTGTGTGGCTGAGACAACTTTGCTGTGTGCCGGACAGTGAGGGACACACAGCCCCAGCACCCAGCACCAGGTCCGGGCATCCAGCGCCAGGCAAGAGTGATGAGCCCTGACTGGTGGGGAGGAGAGGGGGTGCAGGAGGGAAGGGTCCTGGGGGCAGGCGGCTGGGGGCAAGAGGCTGGAGTACTAACTGCCCCGAAAAGCATCAGTTCAGTATCAGGGAGATGCTCCTGGCAGCGCTCTGTGGTGGGCCTGCAGCTCGCCCCGCTGCCACCAAGCAGCAGCACCTGGGGAAATACCGCACTAATGCGAAATGAGGACCAACCTCGCACCCTCCTCTTCCACTGCTGGCGGGCGGGAGAGCAGACTCAGCGCCTGGAGGATCGGGCCCTTTCGCAATAAAAGGCACCCTGCCACACAGCCTCTGGGTTTGGGTGCCTTACAAAAGCACCTCGGTGCAGCAGCCACGCTGAAAACAGTTTTGCATGCAGCTCTTTCAATTACCAGTCTCAAATATTAAAAGGATGTATCCCACAACAGCAGAACAATGTGGATGTGAAAATGAAACTTAATAATGAATAATTTGCTCTCTAGGGGAAAAAAATGCCAAATGGAAGTATATTGTACTTGCAGTCGTGTCATTACAGATGTAGTAATTTTGTGGTTCTTACCAACCCCTCATGAAAATCACATTCCGGAGCAGCCTCCCCGCCAGCGCCCGGGAAGGCTTCCCCAGCCCGGGGCAGCGCTCTCGGGACCGCGACCTCCCTGTCCCAGGGCTGGCAGAGACGGGTCGGGAATCCCCAACGGGACCGTGAATGTGAACGTGTCAAGAGGAGCAGAGAGGGAATAACGAGCGGGAGCGGCAGAAAGGGAGCCGAGCCCCGGGGAAGCCGAGTGTGGAGGTGTCAACGGCAGTAGAGAGGAAACAGCAGCCTGGGCACGGCGCGGCAGAGCCAGGCTGTGGGGACGGGTAAGAGCTGAGCAAATCCTTAGCTTTTGCTTGCCTGGATTTTTTTTTTTCCTTTTCTGTCTTTTTTCCCCCCTCCTGCACAATGGCTATTGCAACTCACTGCGCATCGCGGGGGGGACACAGGCAGAGGAGAGGGCTCAGCACCCACACCCGGAGCTGCTCTGGGGGACCCCTGGACTGGGCTGGCGCTCATGGGGGTCTTTCTTCCTCAGATCTCATCTAAATCTGCCCTCTTCCAGTTTGAAGTCGATCCCCTCATCCTATGACTCCATGCCCTTGGAAAAAGCCCTTCCCCAGCTCTCCTGGAGCCCCTTTAGGGACTAGAAGGAACCTTCCAGTTCCTTGGGCTCTCCTTTTTTAAGGAGAAATATTGGAATATTTTCGCCCACCCTCGAGGTGGGAGTGCTGGGAGCTGCTGCGGCCAAACCCAGACCCGTCCTGGCACATCCTCTGCATGCCTGCCTGCCGCGGGGAGGCACGGGGCCATGGGGGAGGCTCTGGACACTTCGTAGCACTACGTGCGGGTCTGCCCGTCTCCGTCCCACATCACCCTCTCCCACCCTGTCCCTGCGCTCAGCGGTTTGCAGCTCCATCAGCGCGAGGGCCCGGAGCCGGCCAGCAGCGGGTGCAGGGCAGGGCCACAATGCTGGGGTAGGGGCTCAAGGCTTGAGAGTGGTCTCCGTGCCCTCCTGTGCTCCCTGTGACCCTTCTCGCTGGGAAATGGGGTGAAGGCAGAGGGCCAGTGCTGTTGGCAGGCATGCCCCGACGAGCAGGTACCTGCTCGCATCCCACACAGGCTCCTTCCACTCCCGAAACTGCAGCTGAGGGGTGGGTGCAGATGGTGACACCCCCGCAGCAGTGCCGCTGAGACCCCGACAAAGCCCCCATAGAGTCACAGGGTGGTGGCTCTGCCTGGCGGGTTCGGGCTGTGCGGAGGTGACAGTTGGCATCAGGGTTTCCAGTTACGGGCACCCCGAGCGCTCCACGGGCGCTGGCGGTGCCGGCTGGGGCCAACGCGCTCACCAGCACAGCCACGCCGGCGCTCTGCCCAGGACGTTTATTCCCAGAGAAGGGTTTGCCTTCGCAGCGCAGCCCGCGCCCGCTGCAGGGGATGCGTCAGCCTTGGACGCACGCAGAGCGGTGCATGGGTCTGCACGTGCCGCACCAGCACCCGGGGAGGGGGACCAGAATAGGGGAGTGCTGGGGACCAGAACAGGGGAGTGATGGGGACCAAAATAGGAGAGTGCTGGGGACCAGAATAGGGGAGTGATGGGGACCAGAATAGGGGAGTGCTGGGGCCAGCGCTGGCGACACAACCACAGCTCTCGGGGGCGTCTGGGAGGGCTGCGAGCGAAGGCCCCCGGGGTGGGCTGCGCTGCTGGTGGCTGTCGGCGCTGAGGGGGCGGTGAAGCGCCGCCCGGGGCGTCGCAGGACAACGGGAGGGAGACCCCGGAGCGCGGGGAAGCTGCGGCGCTGGAGGGGGCCGCGGGTCCCGGGCGGAGGGAAGGCTGCACCGCTGCCTCTGGCACCCACGGGCTGCTCTCGGGGTGCCGATGTGCTGCCCTGCCCGGGAGGGTGGCCCGGGTCCCCCCGTGCCGCTGCCGCCCGGGCACCCGGGGAGGGGGGGCCGCCGAGGGGAGACCCCGCAGCCCCGGCGCTGCCAGGCAGAAGCGGGGGCTCGGGCAGGGCCGGGAGCAGGACAAGGCTGCCATCTACAGACCGCCGGGGCTGGCGGAGGGGGACCCTGCCCGGGCGCGGGGATGGGGATGGGGATGGGGATGCCGGTGGTCCCCGGACCCCGCGGCCGGCAGCGTGAGCGGCCGTGGCTGCCGCGAACCGGCTGGTGCCCAAATATTTGACCCCCCAGTGAGGGGCCCGGGGAGCCCCCAAAGCCCTGGCGCGGCTCCGCGGGGTGTCCTGCAGCCGTCCCTGCTGCGCGCCCGCAGCACCCCGCGCGCTGCCCGCAGGGAGCACATGGGCAGCCGGGCGAGAAAGGGCTCGGTTTGTGCCACGTCATTTAAATTCATAAATCATGCCACTGAGATCTGCATCCGCCACAAATGTCTTCATTAGGCTTTGGTCATGCGTTAATATTTAATAGGGATCTCTCGCTGGGGCCAAGCTGCCGGACCCCTGACCCCTGGCAGCCCGGGGGGCGCAATGGGGCTGGGGCAGCTCCAGGCAGAGAGCTGAGCAGGGAGCTGTGTCACAGCAAAACCAGCCTGGCGCATCCCATGGGAGCCATGGTCCCACCCCGCCCAAGGCTCAACCCTCCTGAGGCCACGGCACCGGGTGGGAAGGTGGAGCCCCTCTGCGGGGAGGACAGGCTGGGAGAGGGGGGTGTTCAGCCTGGAGAAGAGAAGGCTCCGCGGAGACCTCAGAGCCCCTTCCAGTGCCGAAAGGGGCTCCAGGAGAGCTGGGGAGGGACTTTTTCCAAGGGCATGGAGTGATGGGACGAGGGGGAATGGCTTCAGACTGGAAGAGGGCAGATTTAGACGAGATCTGAGGCAGAAATGTTTCCCTGTGCGGGCGGTGAGCCCCGGGCCCAGGGTGCCCCGAGAAGCTGTGGCTGCCCCATCCCTGGAGGTGTCCAAGGCCGGGTTGGACGGGGCTGGGAGCACCCTGGGCTGGTGGGAGGTGGCCCTGCCCAGGGCAGGGGGGTGGCACTGGGTGGGCTTCAAGGTCCCTTCCAACCTAAACCTTTCTGTGATTCTATAAGGTCCCATGTATCACCTTCAGCCTCCCCACGCTGGTGGCACAAGGAATGCTATGTCCACCTGCCAGCCCACGGCTCCTCCAGCCCTGCCCAGAGCAGCCTGAGCGGCTCTGCCCCTCACCCTCACCGTGGCCAGGCCATGCGTGGCCAGCCGGGCAGGGAGCTGCGCCGTGTGCCGTGTGCTGCAGGCGAGGGGCTGGCAGGTCCTGCGCGGCGTGTTTGAATACTGCAGCGATTTTCCTGGTGAATAACCAGCACACACCGTGCTCGCAGCATGCTGGGCACAGGCTCCGGGATCTGGCTCTGCAATCACATTTGAAGGTCTTGCCCAGGCTGACTGCCCTGGTGCCGGCACACATCAGGAGTGTCACACCGAGACCCTGGGTGCCACCCTCCAGGGTGCCAGAGGATGGTGGCTTTGGGTGTCCCAGCCATGGACGCAGAGGTGTGGATGCAGCACAAGCGGGTTTGCCGGCGTTGGCTCCTCATCTGGCACAAGAGCCCTTCTCCATCCCGGGCCGGTGCCGGTGCCGGTGCCCTGTGCCGGGGCAGAGCTGCTGGCAGCCTCCATTGCTCCCGCAGCCCAGGCCGTGCCAGGAGCCGTGCGGCGCCGTCCATGCACAGTCCATATTGCAGGTGACATCCAGCGGCTGCGGGAAGGCAATGCAGCCCCATGGCCACCCCGCACCCCGGCACCCGCACCGGGGCATGCGGCCGCTGGCCCTCAGCGGCTCCGAGCAAGCCCAAATGACGCTGGACCCCGCTCTGCTGGAAGGGTGGCACGGACGTCGGGCGAGCCAGAGGACTCGCTCGAGTGGAGCTCCCCGTCCCTCTGAGCATGGCCTCTGCCTCCCCGCAGCCTTGCGGTGCGCGGCTGAGCCCTGTGCCACGCTGGGGCAGGACAAGGGTGGGAGAGGGACTGACCATGCCCCGCTGCTCCCGGCGAGCTCCTCCCGAGGTGCCGGCACCCTGCGCACCCCTCTCGGCAGCACCGCGCTCATGCTGGGATGCGGTAGCTGCCAGGAGAGCCCTTCCTCCACCGCCCTGCACCGCTTACGGGCTCCGGCAGCGCCCGGCAGGGCTGTGACACTGCTCTGGGGGAGCATGGGGATAAGGGACGCGCATGGGCCCAGCCCCAGAGGGAGACCCTGGGCGCCCAGCCGTGCCTCCCTCTGCTCCCCTGGGACCTGGTGCTTGCACAGGACACTGGGACCCCCCTGTGCACCAGTGGGTGCCTCTGAGCCAGGGAACGGTGGGATGTCTGTGCCAGGTCAGGACCAGTGACAAGCAGTTGGAAGACAGCTCTAAACTGGAGTTTCAGGACGTTTAGTCTGTGGGCAGTTCTGGCACGTCACCCCGAGGCACCCGCCGGGCAGGAGGCTGCCGCAGGTCGGAGGCGCCGGGGCACCCTCCATCCCGGGCAGCCAGCGGGTCCCGCCGCTCGCTGGGGAGAAGGGAGCCGCGGGGAAGGGGAGGCGTTAGGAGGTATTTGCAATTTCCTCCCACCCCAGGGCGATTTTCTCTCCCCTCTCCAAAGGGCAGCAGGAGAAAACTCACTTTTCGTCTCCCTCCCAGAGCTACTTTAATAACAGAAGTATGCGGGGGGGGGGGGAGGCCAGTAAGCACGAATAAATCCGCAGATGGGAGCAGCAGTGCAGGGAGCTCACCTCGCACCCAGGGCCTTGCTGGGACCTCAGCCCTAGACCCCCGTGGCTCCCACACCTCCGCCCCACGGCAGCCTGGGCCCCGCTCCCGGCCAGCGTGTCCCGAGCTCTCCTGCCCGCTGCCAGAGGGGGTTTGCCCCACTGGCAGCAGGTGTCGGCCAGCATCGAATGCAACCGGGACGGGACACCCCACTCCTGCAGAGCCGGGACCCGAAGGGACACCCCAGCCCAGCAGAGTGGGGACCCAAAGGGACACCCCAGCCCAGCAGAGCGGGGACCCAAAGGGACACCCCAGTTCTGCAGAGCGGGGACCTGATGGGACACCCCCATCCCAGCAGAGCCAGGATCCAAAGGGACACCCCAGCCCAGCAGAGTGGGGACCCAAAGGGACACCCTAGTTCTGCAGAGCGGGGACCTGATGGGACACCCCATCCCAGTAGAGCCAGGACCCAAAGGGACACCCCAGTCCTGCAGAGCAGGGAGACCTGATGGGACACCCCAGCCCAGCAGAGTCCAGATCTGATGGGACACCCCAGTCCTGCAGAGCGGGGACCCAAAGGGACACCCCAGCCCAGCAGAGTCCGGATCTGATGGGACACCCCCATCCCAGCAGAGCGGGGACCCAAAGGGACACCCTGGCCCCACAAGCAGAGCAGCCTTTTGCTCGGCTGCTGGCGGCCGCAGGAACCGGTGTGTCAGCACCGGCCTGTCTGAATGCACGCCACGTCTCAGCAAACACTGCCAGAGGTCCCCCCGCTGTCCTGCCCAAGGCCGTGCTCCCCCCAGGCACGTCCAGCTCGGCACGGCTGGGGGACAGCAGGTCCCTTGGTGCCACCTCTCTCCTGGCGCCGCTCAGCACGGCAGCCACTGTTTCTGCCCCTCCTTTTGGGGCGCCAGCCCCACCGCCATCGTGTCGGCATCCCGAGTGAGCAGCTTCTGCAGAGAAACTCGTTTGGGGAGCGAGCCTTGTTTACTCTGAAACGAATGTTCACATCCCTTGGAGCTACTCAGCTACATAATCATCAAAACCAACACGGGACCCAGGGCGGCTCTTTCTTTTTGTGCTTGTCCACTGGCCGCTCACAAAGATAAAAGCCTTGGCTCCGGCCAGCCGCAGCCAGTCCCGCGGGCTTTGTCTGCCGTGCTTTCCCACCGCGCCGGGGTGGTGGCACCCGGTCACGGCACGGCAGCGCCGGGGCAGGTGGGAACACCGTGAGAGCTGCCGGTGCAGCCAGCGATGCTGCGGGACTCTCGTGCGGGGCTCAAGCCTCCTGCTAAGACTGACACACGAGGCTCTTCCGAAAGAGCCCGAGACCTCTCACAGCCGGGGGGGAAAGCTGCGGGTCACCTTCCACCTTGGGCAGGGGGTGCTCGCAGGGCGCAGGGTGCTGGTGCCAGTGGGATGCTCTTACAGCCCTGTGGTGTTTGTCATACCCCCCCCCTTCTCTCCCACCATCCAAAGCAGTGGGGACGTGATTGTCACTGTCACCCGGGAAACGGGGGTGGCTGCGGAGGGGGGCACACGCCAAGGCAGAGCCAGGTCCCAGCGCTGGGGGGACATGGGAGGGCAGAGCCCACGGCTGGTTCCAGGGGAGGGCTGGCATTGGGACAGCTTCTCACAAACCCTCGTTTGTGCAGGAAACACCCCGGGGACACTGTGGGGACGAGATGTCACCCCAGACGTTAGTGCCCATGGGCACAGACCCTCTCACCCCCACACGGGTGCCTGTGGAGGTTTTGATCTGGTTTAACCTGGTCAAGCCCAACGGGGACCCCCAGTCCTGCTCTGCACCCCAACGGCCATCTCCACACGTGCTGACCACGACCGTCTTGTGGGACCCGGACAGCAGCAGGACACGATTGTCACTTGGATGTGTGCCTGACCCAAGCGACTGGGGGGCACGGGCAGAGGGTGCTGCTCCCCGGCGCTCCCGGCAGCGCGCAGTGCCGCTCGCCTTAGGATGACGCGGGGGAACATCTGTCTCCTCTCCTCACAGATGTTTTAAATGGGACAGTTTGTACCTTCCAGCGCAGTCAGACGCTGAACGTGGCCTCGTCCAACAGCCTGAAGCGCCGGCGCTGCACAGCTCGGAGCCGGGGAGGCCACGGTGCCTCTCGCTGCCGCCTGCCTGAGGCCGTGGGGAGCGGCGCGCTCCCGGCGCGCTCCCGGCTGCCGGCAAGGGTCTCCCCGTGTGTGTTACCTGCCCCTGGCAGGCTTTTGTTAACTCCCGTCAGTGGAAACATTCCCCAGCCGTGTTTTCCATGCGGAGGGAGGCCGGAACGCCGGGGCAGGCTCCTGAGTCAGCGGGACATGTGCGGGTTCCTGAGCATGCGTGCGCTGGGCGCCGAGAGCCTGCGGCAAGCGCCAGATGCAAAAGGGCTTAACGCGGCCCCGGGCGCTTCAACAGACACTGTTCCTGAGCCAGGCGAGCCGGAGCTCCCGCACCCTTCCTATGGGACGGCCACTGCCCCCGAGGGACAGCCACTGCTCCCCGAGGTGATGGGTCCAGCCAAGCACCCCCGCAAAGTGCAGAGAGACCGAGGGGGCAGTGAGGGGCAGCGCAGCAAGCTTGCCAGTGCTGTTGATGTCTCTCGCCGTTACAGTAGCAAATAAACCCGGACCAAGAAGAGAATGAGCTGAAAACACAGCTGCCGCGAGCTCAGTGCCATGGGGGAGCGCAGGCTCCGGGGTCTGTGCTGCGAGCGCGTGTGGAAGCTCCCACAGCTCACTGTTCTCCAACAGAGCAACCAGGTGAAAGTTTTAGTCTTGAAAATATGGCTGTTTCCATTGGTGAGGTGACCCTGGGCTCCCTCCGGGCTTGTACATGGCCCGGGGCAGGGTGACGAGGCCCCCG
Source organism: Pluvialis apricaria (assembly GCA_017639485.1). Lineage (NCBI taxonomy): Eukaryota > Metazoa > Chordata > Aves > Charadriiformes > Charadriidae > Pluvialis > Pluvialis apricaria. The sequence continues at coordinate 3,238,702 of CM030015.1, forward strand.
GGAAAGCAGTGGGTGAGGGGGAAGGGGGAGGTCGGGGTGGGGGACAGTGACCTGAAGGGAGGACACAGGGCACGGCTATCGATGGCCGCTTTATTGACTCCACCCTTCCCTCCAAACCTTCCTCACCGCTGCTTTCCAACCCGGTCTGCGTGAGCTGTGCGGGCAGCGAGGCCGGCTGCAGGAGCAGGGGATGTGCCAGCCCCAGGGCACCCCGCAAGGGCTCTGCCACCCACCTCCAGCCATGCGCCTGGGCAGGGGGCAGTGGGGGGGCCGTTAGGGCCAGCCCCTCATCCCAGCCCCAAAGGGTCCTGAGGAGGGTCCCCACGACCCAGCCCAGTGCCAGGCGGCTGAGAACCGTAACCACTGGCATCCGCTGGACCAAATTCACCAGCGTGCCATCACTACTGAGCATCGGTGATTGCCAGGGCCAGCCCCAGCCCTGCGGAGGGGTCCCCACCCTGGGGGGCATCACTCCCACCTCGGGGATGCCCAAAGAGGACCCTGAGCGTGGGGCAGTTGAGCCAGGAGCACCTGGTTCAGCATCACCACGCCTGTGGCTCCAGGGGCGTCCTGGGGTTCGTTAGCCACTGACTCGTGCCAGGAGAGGACCTCTGGTTTAACCCAAGCATCCCTCATGCGCCCGGTGCAGGACCGTTCCCCGGGCTCTTGCTAATGCCTGCGCCGAGTGACTTGACGGCCGTGACAAGCTCGCACACGCCCGAGCCGGGGAGTGGAGATCCGGATTCCTCGGCTCCAGCCTCGGCAGCACTGGAGCTGAAAGCGGGAGGGTTGGGGTGCTCCGGGGCGAAGGCGCCGGTCACAGCCCCCCAGCCGTGCCGGCAGGTTCAGCCCCGGCAGGCAGTGACTGATGCTCGCCTCCCCTGTGCCTCCCGGTGCAGAGCAGTGCGTGCCCAGGGCTGACCCACCCCACCGGGGTGCACCGGGCTTGGCCGCTCTCCTTGGAGCATTGCCCTCCAGCGTGCTGAGGGGGAGGAATCGCTCCTGAAGGGAGAAGAGGAGGACAGCATGGGGACACGGTGACATGGGGAGCTACCTTGGGGCACGGGATGGGGTGCCCAGGGACAGGGGCAGCGGACAGGGGCAGCGGACCTTTCCCAGCCGCCCACAATGGGGTTTTCTTGCCTGTTGGAAGTAGGGCACCCCCATCCCCAGTCCCCCCGGCATCGCCGCAGCGGCGGGCTGGGGAGGGCGGTGGCTGTCAGCACCTTTCTGCAGCGTCAGACAAATGCACCCGGCTGAAACCCCGCGATTTATACAGCTTAATCCAGCGGCGGGCAGGTCCCCACCCGCAGCAGCCGGGCCGGGGTGCTGGGCTGAGCCCCGGCGGGCGCGGGGCCGAGGGGGACGGTCCCACCCCGCAGGGAGGGGACTGAGGTTATGAAATTTGTGAATGGGGAGTGTCTGTGGGGCTGGAGCAGAGGCAGCCCACGGGGCGCAGGGCACTCTCTGCGGGCGGCGCAGGCGGGCCGGGGCTGCGGCGCAGGCAGAGGCGACGCGCATCCCGAGGACCCAGCGCCACACCGCCCGCCCGCGCCAGCACAAAACCCCATCGCCGTCCCGCGCCCGACAGACGATGCCGACTGGAGGGAAGAGGCAACCGGTGATGTCCTAAACTTTATTTCACGCATTACCGGTCTAGCTTGCTTTTTGCATTTCATATTCTACAAAGTTTTAAGGAGGAGACATCTCCTGAGGCCATTCGCATCTCCTTATCACTTTTCCAGCCCAGCTTCTTCACTGTAACTGTTGGACGGAGAACTGATAAGGGTATGCGAGTGACACGAGCGACTGTCTCGGCACGCGGGCCCCCGGCTGTCCCGGGGCCGTCCCCGGCTGCGGTGCAGCCTGCGCGGGCTGGGATGCGGCAGGCGCGCTGGCGTGCTCGGCTGCAGATGTTGGCTCTAAGTAAAACCGGCTGCAAAGCAAACTCAAGGGTTAAAGAAACATTATATATATTTTTTTTTTCACTAAGAGCTGTCAGGTTCTGTCTTTCCTGGCTTTTTCTCTTGCAGCATCTACAACGGGTCTCCCGCAGGAAAATGGGGGGTTTTTTTTCAAAAAGGTCTTGAAATACTGTTTGTACGAGGTGTCCTGAAATGTTGTTTTAGCACTTTACCGTTTGCTTGTGTTTCAGCGGAGTTGGCTTGAAAGTCTTTGGAAGCGGTATAAAGAGCAACTACAAAAGTAAGAAAAAGTGTTGCGTAAGTGTAAAACTCCTATGCTTTCTGTGTGTCTGGAATTGTTCACATTAAAAGTTATTTATTCCAAATGTTTACATGATTTTAAAGGTGAGCGCTCGCAATACGGCTCGAACTGCAGCTGATGAAAGGAACTGCGTTGCCAGAAAAGCCAATACCCCCGTGAGTCAGAGGAACAAAGCCAGGATTTAGGGAAGCAAACCAAAGCGTGAGGTAAGGGGGCATTTGCCCATGTCCCTGCCGAGCCGGTGACGCCGGGGCTCCCACAGGGGCTGCCCCCCGTCTCACAAACCACTGCTTTAAAGCACTGGGGATTTGCTTCACATTTCCAGCCTCTTTTTTCCACTTTTCCAGCTATCCCGGTCCGTCAGACCTTCCCTCCCTGCCCTGAGAGGCGTTGCGCGTGCGGGGTGCGGGGAAGGGTGATGCAGAGCCTGTGCCGGCACGCCGGCGTTCCCGGGTGCTCGCCCCACGGCCGTGGGGCCAGAGGGAGAGGAAGGAGCCGGCACCGGGGGGAGGTTTCTTTGCTGGGGGAGACAGCCTGGCCTGGTTGAAACCCATCGGCCGCGCAGCCCTCACCCCAGGGCTGCCCTGGTCCCCCCTCAGCCACGGACCACTGCGGTCCCACGGGGCTCCCGGAGACACCGCCGTTCCCCCGGGATCCAGTCGTCAGGGAAGGGGCGACACCAGCGCGGGCAGCCCCTGCCCTCAACTCCCTGCGTGTCCCTCGGCTTGACGGAGGCTCAAGGGGGGGGCCAGAGCCACCCCGGGGTGGGTGCCCCAAATCCCCTGCGTTTCCAGGCGCAGGCGTCGGGGCAGGGACCGACACGGACGAGGCAGCTCCAAACCAGGCACCACAATCACCGGCTGGCCTGGGGAGGTGATGAACCCCCCCCCCCCCCCAAACCTGGGTGCTGCCTGCAGGCACCCTCCTGCCCACACCTTCCCTCTGCCACAGCCGGGCCCCATCCTGACCCCTTAGACCTGGCCCAGCCCCGGACACTGAGTCGGTGGCACAGCAGCAGTGGGGGGGGTTTGGCCCCCCCGGGCTCATTCTTCCGTGGCCAGGGGGGGGTAACAGCTCTCTGCACCCGCTGCAGCTGTTTGGGGAGCACCCGGCTGCACCCTGGGTGCTCTGCCCCCGCTGCAGCGGGGGGGACGTGGCATCGCCACCGGCGCACGCTCCTGCCGCAGCCAGCCCTTCCCGCGGAATTCACGTATCCCCCCAGAGCAGAGAGGGGAATACCAATATTTGTGCTGGGCTGTGTCACCCCTCGCCTTTAGCTCTGCCAGACGGACTCACGAGGTGATAACCTTGGGGTGCGACCGTCGCCCCCCACCACACTGACTCAGGACCTGGGCAAAGGCTGGCAGGATGGGGCCCCCCCTGGCAGCACGGCTCTGCAGAGCAGGGGATGGGTCTGTGGGGACGGCAGCGAGCAGACATCCCAAGCAGACTGGCACCAGTAGGCACGGAGCACTCGGGGGTCCCAGGGCGTCCTCTCAGTCCACCCACCCACCAGGCGGCAGGAGGGGCAGCGCGCTGCTCTACAAGTGGCACCTCCACCTTCTCCGTCAGGCAGGGCTGCCCCCATCACCTGGGGGGGTTGGGAAGGTGGTGGTGAGCCCCCCAAAAAAAGTGGGAGGAGAGGAGGTTCCTCCTTAGCTTCCCCCATGAGCCGGTCCAGGGGACCAAGCCCGGGATGCTCCCACCATCCCTTGGCCTTGACTTGGTGGCTGGCGGTGCTGGGGTTTCCCCGGGGAAGCAGCAGCGAGGTGAGAGCCGAAAGCTGCCGGGAGCCACGAAGCAGCCGGGCGCGAGCATCCGCATTCCCACGGCCGCTTCTGCATGAGGGGTTCAGCGGCGGGACGGGACCTCATCTGATCCCTCTCCAAACAGAGCCGCCAGCGAATTGTCAGTGTGCATTTGGATTTCACCCCTGGCAGGTGGTGTGATTAGCCATGAAAAGCAGGCTTAGCGCAGGCTGGAAAACTACTGAGGCAGCCGAATTCCCTACGTCAGCCCCAGCCCAGCCCCGGTGATGGGGAGCCGAGTGGGGGAATCCAGGGCCAGGGGGTGTCAGAGCAGAGGGAGAGAGACGGCTGAGCCAGCACCGGCACTGCCGCTGCGCAGCCGCTTCCCTCCCAGAGCACGTAGCCCTTATATTAAATCCACAAATAGGAAATTCCACGTCTTCAGAAAAAACAGAGTCCGGATATTTCATAAGTGTCCCAGCGGACATGAAAGACGAATCAGGAAATTTCACTCAGCAGCGATATTAAAATTGCCATCGACCTTCAGCCAGCCGTGGCACAGCACCCATGCCGCGCGCCCAGGGCCCGGCACAGCGCGAGGGCCGGCTGCAGGGACACGCGTGCCACGGCTCCTCGACCGCGGCGGCTGCACGTTACACCATCCCTCACGTCCCTCCTCCCCACCGGGCCCCAGCAGGTCACAGCCGCTCTTTTCTCTGCAATAGGTGACGCCAGGTTTAGCAGAGACGGGCTGCGTCCCACGGGAACGCGTCGCCTCCCACCCGCGGCGTTCCCAGCCGCAAAAGCGAGGCCCCCCTCCTTTGCAGCCGTGGCCCTGGCAGAGCTGGTGCTGCCGGGCTGCCTGCACTGAGCCCGCCGTGGGCAGCACGGACCCTCCCCGCACGCCGCTGCCGGCATCGGCTGTGTGTGCTGCACAACTGCGGCCCGTCTGAGCCCTGATGGCGGAGGGAACGGGCTGCAAGGGCAGAGACCGAGGTGGCCGAGAGGCTTTTCCTGACAGAGCCGTGGGGAAGAGGGCAGAAATGGGGTGTGCCGCTGCGGCGCAGGATGGTGGGGAAGGCAGAGGTGAGGCAGGGAGGTGAGCATGAGCCTGGGCCGGAGAGCACGCTGCCGGTCAGAGGTGCCACTGGCAGGTGCCTGCAGGAGAGCCTCACGCTGCCAGCGGAGCCCGGCATGCTGCCATGGCCGGGAGGGGAGAGCTCTGCCGCTGGCTGCTCTGCAATGCCCCACACCAGCCCTGCATCTTCCCGGCGCCGTGGGACCGCTCCGGTGCTGAGACAGGCAAAAGGGTCCTCCCCTGCATGGCAGGAGCAGAGCCAGCGCTGGAGGTGCGCGGATGCCCTCGTAGTCCCCCCGCTGCTCACAAACCACAAGCTGCCCAGAGCAAAGCCTGCCAGCTTTCCCGTCCCGGGGCTGCGCAGGCAGGGGAGGCGGGATGGGGAATCAGGATAATCGTTCACGCTTTCCCACGTGGCGGCACGTCCACAGGTGGTCGTGGGAGCGCGGGGAGACATGGCTCGGGAAGGTGGGCAGCTGCCCTGGCACTGCTGAGGCTGCACTGCAGTGCCTGCGGGTGCCGGCTGCGGCGCCGGTGTTTGCACCACGCTCCGCTCCCACCCAGCGCACGCGGTGCCGACAGCCCGTGGGACGCTCAGGAGGAGGCAGAGCCTCGTGGAGGTTCGCACCGGGGCTCCCCAGTGCTCCCCGTGCCCAGCACCCAGCCCACCTCCACCCACCGGGCACAAAACGCCCCTTTGATTGCCAAGGACCCCCCCTTGGGCAAACCCCACCGGCTCGGGCAGGGCTGGGCTGGTGCTGTCCTCGAAGGAAGAAGACAAATGGCAGCCCCGCAGGCACCAGCCCCATCGCCGCAGCCAGGGCACGCGGGTGAGGGGCTCAGGCGGACCCTATGGGCATGAAAACCAAAAGCAGCAGCCGCTGAGTGCCCCCCACCACACGTGCCGGGTCGGGCTCCTGCAGCTTGCTTCACCTGGGCCGTGGGGGGGTGCCACCCCCGGGCACTTGGTGACGGGTGCCCACGGGGCCGGGCACAGAGGTCGGACTGCAGCTGCCCGGGGCCGTGGTTGCTGCTTGGCGACCCGCTCCGTGCCCGTGCCAGAGCCATCCTGCCCTGCCGGCAGTGCAGCCCACCGGCCCCGGCACTGCCAGCCCTGGCCCTGCCAACCGGCACCTCTCATAGCCCATCTGGGCACCCAACAGTGTTGGCGCTTGGCCACGCTTAGGTGCACACCGAGCGTGGTGCCCTGCGCAGGCCACGAGAGCACCACGCCGAGGGGGGAGGACACACGCTGGCAGCAGCCACGTCCATCCCCACAGCGTGTGCAGCGCTGGAGTGCTCAACCCCTCGCTCTGCCAGGGAAAGAGCCGCCCCCACAGGCACCGCGCAGAGGTAATTGCAGGTTATTACACTGCTCTGTTGTTAAATACGGATCACTTCTCTTCCGACAAGCATTCTGTGTAATGCAAACTCAAATCATCTCCCTCCTCCACAGAGCACCTCTCCTCACCTGCCAGGAGCCATGGCAAGTCATGGCGCTGGCAGAGGATGCAATGTGCATCATGTCAAAGCCGTGGCAGAGGATGCAACATGCATCACATCAAAGCCGTGGCAGAGGATGCAATGTGCATCATGTCACAGCGGTGGTAGAGGATGCGATGTGCATCGTGTCAAAGCCATGGCAGAGGATGCGATGTGCATTGTGTCACAGCGGTGGCAGAGGATGCAATGTGCATTTTGTTGCAGCAGTGGCAGAGGAGGCAGAGGATGCAATGTGCATCATGTCACAGAGGTGGCAGAGGATGCAATGTGTATTGGATGCACCATGGACACAGACACCTCAAACCACAAAGTTATTTTCCAGACCCAGAGTACGTTTGTCCATCGGATCAGCTTGTGGGTGAGTCTCAGGCCGGGGAAAGTTGTGCCTCTCCCACCGTGTACGTTCGGGAGGTAATTCAGCCTACAGTCTTTACAAGGCTCTTCCTGCCATATCGTCCCGGCTAAGGGACCAAATTGCCATTTCATTGCCCTCCTGCAGAATCCAGCTGCTTTCCGTTTGACATTTACCCTGTGAAGTGCAGAGATACGGTGCTGCAGCAGCGCTGTCCCTTCCCCAGGCGCCCACCCTCCGGTGCTGCTCGTGTCCCTGGCTGTGAGACCTTTCCTTACAGGTGCCCCAATAATTCTTTCATTTATGTCATTTTAAGAAAAAACTGGAAGTTAACGAGGTGCTGTATTTACCCACTGTGGCTCGGCCCCTGTTCCACCACAGCACAGGCCAAAGCGATTGCCACTGTAATTACACACACGTAGCAATGAGGGAAAAAGGTTGGAGTCCTGCAAAGCCAAGGCCAAGGATGAGTCCATCCGTCCTCTCCCCTCGCCAGGTGTCCTCCAGGCCCCCACCTGCCTGGCCAGGACATGGTGCCACAGCTGTCTGCTGGCATTTTGAGGCAACAAGAGAAAATTTCATCCCAAAGGGCCTCGGCTGTGGCAGAGTCGGAAACCGACTGCCCAAATCCCGGGCTCTGTCTCCGAACCTAGCCCGCCCTTGCGCTGATGCGCTTACCGCGGGCAGCAGGTTGACCTTGGCTGGCTGTCAGGCACCCACCCAGCCGCTCGCCCACGGGTGCCTCCACCCTCAGGTGGGCTTCAGACTCTCGGGTGGGCACAACGCGCCGTCAGCCTGGTCCCCTTCGGCAGAGCGGCACTCCCGGCACCCGGCAGCCAGGGCGAGCCCTGTGCCATCGAGGGCTGATGCTCTGGCACGGCGTGTCCAGCGCTCTGGCACTGCCTCAGCCGCAGCTGCCCTGCCGACGGGGGGGGGCTGTGCCACACGCGATGTTCAGAGCCCCCCCGAAGCTGTCTGTTCCCAACTCGGCCACACACGTTGTCCGGGGAGAGGCAGGGAGCATTGGTGTCATCTGCTTTCAAGAGACAAGAGCATGAGCTACAGGAAAGAGAAATAGGGAGAAGAAATCCTTAGCAGTGACACTTGTGTGGCGTATGGCACACAAGACCCCAAAACCCTCCAAAACCTTTAACTTTGCTCTGTGAGATGGCTGCAGCCACGGTGCAGACACCGCTGCTCTCTGTGGGCAGTGGGTACCGGAGAGGCCCTGATCCAGCGAGCGACAGCGCTGGGGCAGGAGCACAGGACCGCCGGCTGCACAGCATCCTGCACCGCTGCCCTGCCCGTGAACGAAAGCACTGACCCCCATCCCATCAGCTGCCCTTGTCCAGACAATCACGAAAATGAATGTTTCATCAGGCAGAATTGGTATGAGGGCAAAACAAAATTACTTTCCATGTAAACGAGCTTAAATCGAGATGATTTTTAGATGAGAATCTGCTTGCCGTGATGGGTCTCAGCACTACACGCATAAGGCAGGAGTGCCGGAATGGCAGGCCCACTATTTACCCAACCCACCTGGAGCACAAAAAATGTCTGGAATGGGAATTCGGCAGAGGACACTGATGAAATGTGGATGCCAGCTCACGGCCTCGGTCCCTGCAGACTGGAAAGCACGAGCACGGCGAATCGGACACGTGTGCTTTGCGTGGTCCTCGGGGCAGGACAGCCCCGCCGTGCTGCCGGCTGCGCCTCTGAGAAATAGGAAATTGGTCTGGGGGAGAAAATCCTTCTGTATTTTGCCGTTAGTGTAACAGCAAGTTAAAACAAGCTGGTTTAACCCTTTGCTCTGGTGAAATAAGGTTTCTGGGTCAGGAGCACAGAACCCCAGTGCCGCTGGGCAGAGGAGCACCGGGAGCAGCCGATGCCCGTCTTGCGGGCTCCATCCCCGGCACGGCTCAGGCACAGCCGCTCCAGCACTCACGGGACCCTGCAGTGCCTTACGCGCACGCTGCCAAAATTCACCCAGCAGCTCCTGTTCGCCGGGTCTCAGGGGGGTAGACGGGGCCGGGGAGGGGGGGGGGGGAGGTGAGCTGCATTGCATGTGCTTCCCATGGCAGGGCAGAGAGCGAGCAGGGGTGCTGGGGGGGCACTGACCCTCGGGCTGCCGGTGCGGCTGGGTGCCTGCAGACCCCACGGCAGCGTCTGCTGGCTCAGGTCCCACCGGTGCTCCCCAGGGAGAGCCGGGGTGGGGGCAGCCGCGGTCTCCAGCCAGCCCCCTGCAGACCCTCTGCACAGCCGTGGGGTCTTCTCGTTTCTTGTCAGAGAGCGCTTTCCTCTGCGTCGCAATGTCTCAGCTTTCCATCCGAAGCGCCGCGCCTCTGCCAGTGCCGAGGACGGGGCGCTGACATAGTGCTGCTGTTGTTCCACGCGCTGTGATGTTTGGAGATCCTGACAGGGTTCGAAGTGAACCGCAACCCGAAGAGTGGTGTAGTGACTTCTCAAGAGGTAATGAGTTTCTAAAATTAAACCAGCAAAATGAGCGAATGGAATATTTCTGCCTTGATTCCCTTGCCACAAACATTTATAAAATGTCGTTTAATAATATTAAATAAGATAAAAAAGAGCACTGGGTGAGAACTCTGCCTGCATCTCTGTGCTCCCATCAAACTGCAGAGCACACGTGAGAAAACACCGTACCGACGGCCATCCTGAGCCTCAGCGACTGCACACCCTGCGAGGAGCGGAGCTGCAGCATCAAATCCAGCAGCTCAGAGCAGGAACCCACAGGTTAGAAACAGGTAAAATCCCCAGAAAGACTCACAAACCCCCATGGAGTTTATCGACCGTCGTGACAGCTCACTCCCTGGAGAGCCCCCGACACCCTGGGCACCCAGGTGCCTGGTCAGCCCTAGCAGGACCGCGCATGGCCCTGCAGGCGGCTCAGGCGGCGACCGGCAGGCTCCTGCCCCTGCCTAACGCAGGCAGAGCGGGCAGCGGGAGACGGAGCCGGCGGCCTGAGCTCTGGGCACCGCGACAGACGCACCATGTCTCAGACACGGGGCGCCAGCATCACCCGCCCCGTCTCTCCCCCTGCTCGCACTCGCGCTCCCAGCCTCACCTCTGTCTTTTCAACCCCTGTCCTCAGACCAAGCGGCTTTTTTCCTCTGCCTCAGACACTGCCTGCGCTCATGTTAATTGGCAAATAATCGCTACAAATTGAATTGCCACTCAGCTCCTCCCACGCCTGCCTATTAACTCCTGGAGCTAGCGGGTTCAAAAGCACTCGTGTGAAACTGCTCTCCATCACAGGCTTCAGCCCGGTTCCGCGCTCCAGCCCTGGGCTTGCCCACGTACGCCCAAACCCTGCTGCAGGGACCTGCCGGCCGCCCCGGCCCCAGGGGACCCCGGGGGGGGGGGGTGTTACGGCTTTGGGGAGCGGGTGGCATTGCTGTGACAGTCCGTGGCTTCGGAAGGGCAGAGGACACCGTTCACAGCGGTGAGATGGAGCAGTGCCCCTTCACTCGGCTGCAACACAACTGTCCTCATCTTCCACCGCCACCTCTCTCCCGCCGGGGTCCACAGGGTCCCAGCCCAGCACGGAGAGTGTTTCCCTGCTTGCAACCCAAAGGGCTTCTCTGCAAACCCTCCGGAGTACAGCTGAGATGAAACAAACCACAACGTGGAGGTGCGAGAACGTATGGATTACAAAGGAAAAAGGATGAAAAAGTGCAAGGAGAGGGATACGTTGCCAAGGCAACCACCAGGGATGAGAGAGGGAGGCGGAGGGGGAGCGAGGAGAGGAGGCAGAGGGGAGCGGGGGCACCTGGGGCTGCTTGTGGCCCAGGGGAGCTGGGCAAGACGCTGCGCCACGGACACAGCTCGCCAGAGGAGACGTGGTTCCCCAGCACACAGCTCCCTAAGGGCAGGAGCACATTCATAAAGGCTTTCCCAGCTGCTTTCAAAATCCATTCCCACCCCACCTGTGGCCCACATGTGAGAGGAGAGAAGAGGGAAAAGGAAGGTTTTTCTGGAGCGACCCTTCGCCTCGGGAGCCCGGGGCTGGAGATGGAGGATGGAGATGGAGATGGAGGATGGAGATGGAGGATGGAGACGGGCTGTCCCCAGCCCCTCTGCCGGCCGGGGCAGCTTCCATCCCCGCTCCGAGTGAGAGAGGAGAGCTCCCGGCACAGCAGCAGCCCCTGAGCCTGCGTCCCGCCTGGTCCCACAGCCCCGCTCCCCGCAGCCCAGTGGTCAGGATGCAAGGCATGGAAATTGCAGTTATCTGAGGTCCAGCACATTGAGTTAATTGTGCAAAATGTCAACCGGTAATTAGAAAATGAGAAGCACTCGCTGTTCAGTGACACATAGCAGTGGCATTTCTATTTTCAGACCTTAACACAACTTATTAGAGTCAAAGCCTAATTAATGCACCACACTGTCAAGCAGAGGATGGAGAGTGACCCAGATCTCACCCATCTCCAAATGTCCCCCGCGTACAGGAAGGGTTTAAACTTTGTTCACGCTTCAGACATGGATCAGAAGGAGATGGGCACTGAAGTCCCCAGAGCAGGGCAAAGCGCTGGCGTTGTACAGGGACTCACTCCCAGGCTTGTGCTCTCCTGTACCGGTGCCGTTTTGTGTTTTGTTTGCAAGTGGAAAATGAAGTAATGTCAGACTCACCCTGCCGGGAAGGAGCAGGCAGTGCTGGCAAAGGGGAACAAGTGCATTTCCACATGGCTCTGCAGCGGGGAGTGATGCCATGAAACTGCTGGCCCCCGGCCGGGCTGTCCTCATGGCCACCGCTGCCCCCGAGGTCCCCAGGTTTTGGTGCGATCCCTTGCAGAGGATGCTGCACCCCGTTGCCCAGCCCTGGTCCCAGTGAGCATCGCTCCTGCTGCAGCACGGACCTGGGCCACTGACAGGGCAGCCACAGCCCCGGCGCACGGGGCACAGAAGCGAGTGGCTCTGTGCGGACAGGGCAGAGCCCACAGAGGGTCCCCAAAGCATGGGATGTCCTGGGAAGAAGCATGGCCCACCCCTGCCTGAGGACAGCCCTGCCTCTGTCACCACGCAGCACCGCTGGGATGGCAGCAGAGCCCCGCATCTCCTGTGCCCCCCTGTGCAAACCACCGGGGGGTACAAACGGCCCCCCCAAACCCGGGGTGAGCCCGAGCTGGCTTTGGTGTGGCTGAAGATGCCCAGCTCTGACACTGGGAGTCAGGCACTTAACCCCCCCTGAGGGCCCTTCAGCTGGCCCCAAAAATCACTGCCCCGGGGGTCTCCCGTGGGATTTAGGCTGCTTCTGTGTTCCCCTGGTGCTGGAGCTTCGACAGCCTCCGCACGGCTGCGCAGCAGACGCCCTCGCGCAGAGCCCAGCGGGGTCCGAGCCACAGCGGAGAGCCGGGATGGGGCTGTCCGCACAACCAGGGCAGCCCCGGGCACGGGGAGGGGGACAGCAGGGCACAGCCACCCGCCAGCTCTATGGTGGCCAATGCAACCGCCAAGCCGCCGGGCTGACACGGGACGGCAGCAGGGAGGGCAGCCCTGAACCCAAGCGGAACAACACAGCAGTGACCGTGCGTGCCTGCTCCGGGCATGGCAAATCCTTCACGCCTGTTCACTCCAGAGATCCCCCGGCGTGCAGACGCCCATCACCGTGCCTTCGGCCGGGAGCCGGGACTGGGAGAGCGCTGCGGGGCCGAGGGGACAGGCGGGGGTCGGTGCAGGAGCAGCCCAAGGCTCTGTGCTGCCACGCTCGTGTCCTGAGCCCCGCGTCCCGCTCCCTCCTCCCCTCGGCCACCCTGGAGCAGCCCTGGCATGGGCGGCAGCACCGCCAGCCCCGCTCGCCAGGTGACCCCCCGCTCCCCCAAACTCCGCATCCCGGGAGCTTCTCCCCGCCGGGGCCTGACAGCTCCGAAAAGCTGCTGCACTATTTTTACCCCGCGGTTGCTATAGAGACGTCAGACCCACTCGCCGTGATGCAGGCTCTTTCGGAAGCGCTGCATCACCGCCTGCCTCCATCAACGCACGGGGCAGGAGGCCACTATTTTGGGCAGAGCCCCACCGCAGCTGGAGATAACGCAGCCCTGCAGGACAGCCGGGCCTAGGAAGGCTGAAAGGTCCAGCAGAGAGGGGTGATGTGGATGGGAGGGGGAGGACAACCGCATTTTGGAGCCCCGGCAGCCCATCACTCTGCCTTCCCCATCCAGCCTCGCTGCTCTGTATGCCCTGGGCAGGAGAGGCTTAGACCTGGGCTGCTTTTAAAAGCAAGAAGGGAAATGTTGAGGTTATCCAGTGCAGGTTGTGTCAGGAAGGGTTTGGGGCCCGGAGTTCACAGAGCCGGGGAGATGTGAGAGCACACGCGCAGGATTCATCCCCTCTGCCGGGCTGCGCCCAGCCCTGCGATACCCACAACGTTCGGGAATAAAGGGGCGGCAGCTTTCTGACAATGCGAGAAAGGCTCGGTGACGGCTGTGCTGGAGCAGGAGTGGGCTGCAGGTCCCCCTGGGCACCCCCTCCAGCCCCGGAGAGCTTTGCCAACTCCCCCCTGCCCTACCGAGGGGCGATGCCGCAGGACACGGCAGCAATCAGCCACCTGCTCCATCGCCCCGGGTGCTCTCACGTCGAGGGCGAGCTGCTGCCTCCCCCCAGCCTGGCCGAGGTACAGCAGTGCCCAGGCGATGTCCCTGTGCCGGGGCTGTCCTTCCCCGGCACCGCAGCCAGCTCGACCCTCTGGCCAAAGGCAGGGACAGGAGGGGACACGGAGCCGGCTGTACACAGCACGGCTGTGGCACTGCGTGGCCACACAAGGCGTTAGGGGCAGGGATGTCACTAGCAGAGGCCGTCACAGATATTAGCTACTTAATCTCCATTACGCCGTGGGAGCTGGTACTTACTTGCTTAATTTCTCCAGCAGGAGAAATCAGGGTCAAGATTGAAGGCAATGCAAACCTGCCCCAGGCTTTGGCTCTGCTCGGGTCTGCGGGGAGAAACCTCACGATGTCGCAGGAACGGCCGGTGCCCCTTGCCCGTGAAGACTCCCCCGCGAGGAGCATGAATGGGCCTGGACACGGCAGCACAGGGACCTGCTGGCCCCAGAGGCTGCGCCTCCCCGGGCAGTGCGGACAGGGCTGAGGGGCTGACCCCAAACTTTGAAAACCCATCATCAGTCCTAATTAGTAACGCACGCCTGCAGCATCCTCCTGGAGCAGCAAGGCACGGGGCAAGCCCACCGCGGGGCCGAAGCACAGACTGCTGCGAGTTATGAGCACGCTGAGGGGCTGGGACCCCCGGCTGCCCTGCGTCACGCACACGGACCCCCCTGTGCCCCACGGGTCGGGCGACGCGGGCCGTGCCACAGCCAGGGTGCAGGGCGGCAGCAGCGCTCACAGCAGAGCCGGTGGTCCCCTCCGAAACACCGGCGCTGACAGCTCCCCCCCCATCACCTGCGCTCATGCCCCCGGGGCAGCGTGTTTATAAAAAGAGGCTGTGCGTGGATGAGCTGGCAGAAATAGCTGCGCGCAGCCCTCGCCGCGCGGCGTAAGGGATGATCACCAGCTGTTCTGCAAAACACCCAAAATAGAACCAGCGCTGCGCAGCCCCCGGGGAGACGGTCCCTATTTAGCTCAGGCAGCCAGAGCGGCGAGGCTGGGCTCGCACCCCACTGCCTCCATGCCCCCCCTGCTCCCGGGAGGGGTCTTTGGGAGAAGCCCCTTCCCCAGGAGACGGAGCAGGCTCTGGCGAGCCAGGGACTGAGGCGCTGCAGCTCCTCCCAGGGCTTTAGAAGCGCAAAAAGCTGCGATTGCCCCTTGCCAGCCCATCCCTGAGCCCACACTCATGGCAGCATCACCACAGCCCCTGCTCAGACACCCCTGGGGATCGCAGCTGCACCACGCACAGACCAGACAGACCCATTACCGTCCCAGCAAGCAGCCGAAAGCGGTTCCCTTCTCCTCTGGGCTGGGCCAGGCTCTAATTATAACTTCAGAAAGCTGTAATAAACGGATGGGAGCTGCCCAAGAGCTTGTCTGCAGTGAGATATCGCTGGAGTGGCCCAACGAAGCACTCGACATCTCTGCTCTTCTCTTCGGTGTCACAGTTGTGTCACCTCCGCCTCCCTCTGCCCTGCCCAGGAGGAAGGCACTGGGAGGGAGAAGGAGCCCCTCTGCCGTGAGAAGCGTTCTGGGTACCAGCGTTCCCCGTGCCGCTGCCCCGTGCACGCCAGCAGCACCGCCGGGTGGGCGCCCAGCCCTCCGCAGCCTGCCGGGGCCGCTAGGGCAAGCAGAGCGGGGCCCAGAGCATGCACAGCATGGCACCCCAGGCACCCGCAAGACCACCTCCATCCTAGTCTTGCTCCAAACTGGCTGGGTCTGGACACCATCCCGCAGCCCCTGAGCACTGCTGCAGCACTGAGGATCAAACTGAGGGCTCAGAGCCCTTGCACCGGAGCCGCAGCTTCTCCTCCGCAGCCGTCCCTGCCAGTTCTGTTGCCATGGCATCCTCAGGGATGGCACGGATGCCGGTGAGGAAGATGAGGAGGATGGAGGTAGGTGGGCACGTTGGCTCTGCACAGCCAGGGTGGGGCTGGGGCAGATCCAGAGGCCCTCCTGCAGTGGGCAGGGGCCGTTCCCATTCCCCTCCTCGGCGGTCCCAGCTCTCCGGGATAACTGGCAGCAGCAGTTCCCGGAGAGCCCTTTGCCTGCCGGCCTCCCTGGCAGCAGGAGGCCACGCGAGGTGCTGAGCCCGTCTTGACAGCACAGACATCACCCTGCACTGTGCTCCACCGCTGCCTTCCCCGGCCCTTGGCACACCGGGGGCGAGAGCTTCGCCTCTCTGCAGCTCTGATAAGGACACGGGAAGGAATCAGCACCTGCGGACACCCTGCACTGGGTTACAAACAGCAAACGGGCTGAGGGCTGCTGCCCCCGGGTCCACCCCCGCCTCTGTCTCTCTTGCTCTCCTGCCCGATCATTTGAGACCAAGGAGTGAGCCACGCTGGTGCTGGCCCCACAGCGGAGGTGACGTGGAGATGCTCAGTCCAGAAGGACGGTGGGGTTAAAGCTGAGACGGCCCAGATGACATTTCCCAGGTGGCTCTACACGTCCCTGGGTTCAGCGAAGCCCTCTTCACGTCCACTGCTCCTCATGAGCCAGGGGAGGAGGAGGGATGTTTAGCCCAAATCTCCTATTTAATCCATCACCCATTTAAACAAACTCTCCCATTTTAGGAACGTCCCACCTCGTGTTCATGACAGCTGAACTTCGTACTCGGAGCCTGGCGAGGCGGCGCTGGGCACGCAGAGCCCGGAGTCCCGGTACCTGTGCAGGGAGCGGGAACGGTTCCCCCAGATCCCACGGTGAACCACGGGGGAGTAAACCGCAGCCCGAGGAGCAGCGCAGACATTACTCAGCAAATCATTATGAATAACTAATAGCTCTGAAAAAAAATGCAACCTCTGATCATGTGCAAATAGGAAGGGGGGGAGGGGGGGCATCTCCATTAATCACTCATTATGAATTATGCAGCAAAAGAGGAAGCAGAAGGCAAACACGGCGACGATTTGTGTAGAAAGGGGGTGGGTTATCACCGGCGCTCAGCCCCCTCCACAGCCACCCCCGGGCCGTGGTCGCGGCAGCGCAGCCCTGACAGGGCTGTCCCCAGCGGTGCGCGGCAGCCCGCATCCAGCCCTGCCTCGAGAGAACCGCGGGCAGCCCCGCCATGGCAGCTCCTCTCCGGACAGGCACCCCACGGGGAGACGCAGCCGGCGCCGCTGTGCTCATCCCTCCCTGCTGGGAGCAGAGCCCCCATCTCCCACCCCACCGACACCTGGAAGCCGGGGAGTTCAGGCCGGCGGGGCAGGAAAGCAAACTTGCGGGTCTGACCACCAGCGAGGAAAGGTTATTCCTGCTCTCCAGCACCGCAGCCACGCCGGCAGTGAGCGGGAGAGCCCGGCGCTGTGGCCGGGAGCCGGCCTGCGCTCAGATGGAGGGACGATAACTGATGGGAACCGCAAAGTACACTGAGGAGGAAGGGTGGCTTGCAGGGGCGGGGGGTGTCATCTCCCCTTCCCATGTCACCGACACTCTCCTAATTGAGAGGAGAGCTACCAGGAGGGTGAATCGAAGCCCAGAGAAGGTTGTGTGGGACCCACGGCGCCTCAGCAGCCCTCCGCGTCCAGCACGGCTGTCCCTCCCCGTGCAGCAGCTCATGCCGCAGGCTGGGAACAAGCAACCCCCAGGTTTTGAAACAGCCCTGCCACAGCTCTCGCTGAAGCTGCGGGCAGTTCTCCTGCCCTCCAGGCCGTGGCCGGCCCAGGCGCTGCAGGGAGAGCCCACGGGTGGGAGACGGGGCCCCTCCAGCCTCCTGAGCACCCAACCAAGGGGCTGGCTTCGACCTGCGTGGGGTCATTTCTGCCATCTCCACCAGTACTGAGGCTGCAGCGTTTGTCCTTCATGATCCAGCTGCAAGCCCCGAGGCAAAGAGTGACTGTTTTTTTGGTATTTCATAAATGAATTATAAATTGCCAAGCATTTATGCAACCCCGCGTTACAAAAGCAGGTTCGGTGAGAAGCCCCAGGTCGTGCGGTGAGGCAGGAGCACCAGCTCCTCTCCAGAAGTACCCCCGGGGTGGGCGCGAGTGGCCCTGCACGCACGGCTCTCCGCTCCTGGCACCCACTCCTGACAGCTCGGGTGCTGCAGGACCTTCCCTCCTCCCGCACTGCTCCCTCCCTCCTCGTGGCTGTCCCTTACCCGTCCCTCGCCCCCCCGGCGGCGTGAACTGCCCCCTCGGCCGGGCACGAGCACACCCGCTCCGCGCCGGGACGCTGCGGTGGCTTTCTCCGGCGCTGGAGAACAAACCCCCACTGCCAGGCAGAGCCTGTGCTCATCCTGCCAAGGCAACTTGTCTGGTTCTAAATTTGGGGTTTTTTTTAAGCAGAGCTTCTCTACAAATAATCTGGTGTACGTGCGTGCATCTGAAAATGAATGGAGAAACACATACATTTTCAGGGCTCCTGCAGCCGGTTCAGCAAGCCACCGAGAAGCCTCCGCGCTACTGGAGTTAACAAAGAAGCTGCCATAAGGTTTTCCTAAATGTTTGTTAATGTAATAAGACCTACTTCGTTTCTCTGCTAGCTCTGATTATTATTGTTATTATAATCTCTCACCAAAGGCGGCTGCAATCTTAGATTATATTTTAGTAATCATGGGAGAAATTTCCCCTAATATCAATCTAATCTAAGAGAGGGCTACGGTAAATACCGTTACAGGTAGCAGTGCTCTGGTAAATTATAGACCCATGTGTAACTGTGTTTATTGTGCATTTATGACCATTTCCCCACCTTCTACCCAATTACCTGTTTCTGCTGGGACTGGTCCTAGAGCGCCAATCTTCTCAGCAGCCGTGGAGTGAAATGGGCTGGAGACTGCAGGAAAGCAGTTTTCTGCCCGGATGAGAGATTCGGGGACCAGAGAGGGACAACAGAAGAGCGCTGCTCCTGGTAACTTCCCACCAACACCGAGGGGAACTCCATGCCCTGGAGAGCAGCATACAGGGACTGCGGCTGCCCCCTGCACCGCACAGAGCACTTGGCTACCCCAGAGGCTCACTGGGACCACAGCGTCATTGACACTGGAGGGGACCTCAGGGGGTCTCCAGTCCACCCCCCTGCTCCAAGCAGGGTCGGCTGTGAGCTCAGACCAGTTTGCTCACGGCTGCATCCCACCGTGCCTGGAAACCCTCCACTGGCGGAGGCAGCACGGCCTCTCCGGAGAGCCCACACCAGTGCCGGGTGGTCCTTGCAGTGACACCCGGGCACCATAACACCCACGGGGCACACAGCCGTGCGGTGGGCACGGGGGCACTGGCAGCACACGCGTACCGGCCCATGTCCACCCTCAGTGCCCGGGCGCACGCAAGCACCAGGGAACACGTGTGGCACCGCTTCCCCCCCCTACAACGTGGGCACACAGACCCATAGCAACATGGGCACCCCCCTGCACATGGGCACATGCTCGTACGTGGGCAAACACGCGAATAAACATGTGCGAGGACATACAGACATGGGCACACACAGGGATGCCACCCACGGAGGGACACACGCCTACAGCACACCCCCACAGACAGGCACCCGGCACACACCCACGTGTACACACAGAGGCACACACACAGCTCTGTGCCTGTCACCCACGCGCACAGGGACAAACACACACCCCCACACTCACACCAGCATCACCTTGCACACGCATGGGGACAAACACACCCCCCCACACTCACACCGGCATCACCTTGCACACGCATGGGGACAAACACACACTCACACCAGCATCACCTTGCACATGCATGGGGACAAACACACCCCCCACACTCACACCGGCATCACCTTGCACACGCATGGGGACAAACACACCCCCCCCCACTCACACCGGCATCACCTTGCACACGCATGGGGACAAACACACCCCACACACTCACACCGGCATCACCTTGCACACGCATGGGGACAAACACACCCCCCCACACTCACACCAGCATCACCTTGCACACGCATGGGGACAAACACACCCCACACACTCACACCGGCATCACCTTGCACACGCATGGGGACAAACACACACCCCACACTCACACCAGCATCACCTTGCACACGCATGGGGACAAACACACCCCCCCACACTCACACCAGCATCACCTTGCACACGCATGGGGACAAACACACACCCCACACTCACACCGGCATCACCTTGCACACGCATGGGGACAAACACACACCCCCCCCACTCACACCGGCATCACCTTGCACACGCATGGGGACAAACACACACTCCCACCGGCATCACCTTGCACACACACGGGGACAAACACACCCCCACACACACCAGCATGGACACAGACACCTCCGACGTGTGCACATGCACACACACACACCCCCCCCGCCGCCCCCAGCGCCTGCACACACAAACTCACCCCCGCAGACCCACACCCCCGCACACACACACACACCCCCGCAGGGGTGGGCACGGAGGCTCACACACCTCCCACTCCCGCACACATGCACACACCCCACGCACACGCACCCCCGCACACATCCCCCCCCGCAGGCGGGCAGGCACACGGACCCCCCCGCACACGGACACCCGCCCCCCCTCCGCCCCGCCGCTCCCCCGCACCCCACCGGGGGGTGGGTGGACGCGCCGCCCCCCCTCCCCGCGCAGCCCCGGTGCGGGCCGGGCAGCGGCGGCGGTGACGCAGCCGCCCGGAGCGCACATAAGGGACGGTGCGGGCGGGGGCAGCGGAGGGGTAACCGAGTACCGGGCACCGCCACCGGGCACCGCCACCGGGCGCCCCCCGCCCCCCCCCATCAGCACCGCAGCCGACGGGACGGGACGGGACGGGACGGGACGGGACGGGACGGCCCCCGGGGGGTGGGGGGCACCGGCCCCGGGGGTCCCCGTTCTCCGCTCGGTGTCTCTGCAGCCCCGCGGCGGACCCCCGGCGGCGCCGGGACCCTCCGGCGGCAGCGCGGAGCGGGGGACGCGACCGGAGAGGAGGCGGAGGTGAGAGCCCCCGGGGACGGGGACGGGGACGGAACCTGCGGGGTCCCCGAGGGAAGGGGCCGCGGGCAGCTCACGGGGACGGCGCCGGGGCGGGGGGGGGGGGGCCACCGCTTGTGCCTTTTGGGGCATGGGGTGTGCGAGCACTTGCAGTGGGTCCCACAGCTGCAGCATCCCCGCGTCCTGCGGGGCACGAAGGGCTTTGGGGGAGACCCGGTGAGCGCAGGCTGCCGGGACCCCCGGGGCAAACCAGGCGGGCTCAGGAGGGTCCCTCGCAGGTGGGGACGCGCCAGGGAAGGGTTAGGAACGGTCTGAGGAGGGGAAGCTGCTGCTCCTGGCCCGACAGGCAGCAAAGGGCGATAAGAGCAGGGGGGCAAGCGGGCGGCAGGGCCCCCGGACACGCTGGCTGAAGGTCTGTTTCTGTGCCTCTGTGATGTTTCCATGGTGCTGGGCATCTGCTGGTCCCCCCAGCACAGCCCTGAGCTGCTACCTCAGCCTTGTGCACGGAGCCCACCAGGTCTCAGGGCTGCAGGGGAGGGCTGGTGTTCCTCAAGGACGCGGGTAGGAGGGACGCGAGGCACTCGGGTTGCATATCGTGGCCATGGAGCGATGCACGGGGGCCTTACCTGGCTGGGGCTCCTGTGGCCAGCCCATGCCACGCAGCAGCAGGGAAGCACTCGCCAGCAGAGACGATGCCTGTTGATCCTCCTGAGCGGGTCCTGCTGCAGGGGCTGCTGTGAGTGGAAGCCACTCTTACGGCACTCTCCTACACAAGTGGCTCACACCAGCATTAAGCAGCGTGGGGTTACTGACAGCCTGACCGCCGCTGCTTCACATTTCCTTCAGCAGCGAGGAAGCAAACATCGTGGCTCCGGACCAAGAATCTCTGGGAGATGCTGACGCTGTCTCCAGCAGGCTCTGCCTTACAGCCCGAGAGACCTAGAAGAGGCAGTGGAAACCATCTCAGCATCAGGACCATTCTGATTTCTCTGGCACTTGGGGAAATCAGCTGCACCCAGGCAAATGCCAGCATGGCTACTGGGGAAGCAGAGCCGGAAAAGAGCAAGGCAAGATGAACCGAAACATCACCAGGGAGCAGCGAGAGCAGAGCTGCTCCGCAAGGGGAGACGAGCCGTAAGCCGTGGGTGACCACCGCACAGGCTGGGGGCGAGACGTCGTCAGGAGGGCAGGGACAAGGCAGTGACAGGTCCCATGCGCAGCCATCACCAGGCCAAGGCGAGGCGGCAAGGCACGTCCCGGGTCAGCGAGGGAAGGCCAGTGGACCAGCCTGGTCTGACAGGGCGGACGGAGCCTCAGGCACCTCCATGGCTCAAACCAGGGCTGGTGGGGTCTGGGCCAGCGTTTAAATAGAGCCCCCGGCCCAGGGGCAGAGGGAGGGTGGGTGAGCGGGGTCTCAGCCGAGGCTGGTCAGGGCAATTAAGGGCAGTTGGGGCGCTCAGGGCTCTGGCAGCCAAGTCCTTCGGAACATGTAGAAGAGAGGAAGGCTGGAGGCTCCGCAGCCGACAGGGAAATACAGCACACCCTGGAGATGAGATTATTGAGAGGGGCCCAATGCCATCTGGTAAATGCACGGTACGGCTGTGGGAAGGCAGGGCCGAGGCAGCTCCCAGCCGGCAAAGATCAGCTCCTTCTCCCCCGGGGGGCCCTGAGGAGAGAAAGCCTTTCGTCCCGCTGCCGCTGCCCTGCCGAGCACCCCGGGCACCCCCACGGGCAGCAGGAGACCCTGCGGGCGGGGGGCTGTGGTGCTGCCCACGGGCAGGGGAGATGGCTTTGGGGGGCTCCCAGTGCCCCAGGGTGGGGTGGACGGGGTCAGAGGGGCGGTGGGACACGGAGCAGTGCCAAGAGCGTGACGCCCCCAGGAAGGCAGGGCAGAGGTGGGAGCCAGGGCTGGGGAGCAAGCCTCACCTCTCCTTCACGGTTCCCTCCACAGCTGCCAGCCGACGCTGTCTTTGCCCACCAGTAAGCAGCGGCCGGTGCCATGGATGAGGTGACAGAGCTGGAGATGGGGGGGAACTCCCTCCTGAAGGCAGTGTGGCTCGGCCGGCTCCGGCTGACCCGGCTGCTGCTGGAAGGGGGGGCTTACATCAACGAGAGCAATGAGAAAGGGGAGACCGCCCTGATGGTGGCCTGCATCACCAAGCACGTCGACCAGCAGAGCATTAGCAAGGCCAAGATGGTGAAGTATCTGCTGGACAACAGAGCCGACCCCAACATCCAGGACAAGTCCGGGAAAACAGCCCTCATGCACGCCTGCATCCGCGGCGCCGGGGGGGACGTGGTATCCCTGCTGCTGGAGAACGGGGCAGACCCCAGCCTGGAGGACCACTCGGGAGCATCAGCTCTGGTCCACGCCATCAACGCCGACGACAAGGATGTGCTGCAGCACCTCCTGAATGCCTGCAAAGCCAAAGGGAAGGAGGTGATCATTATCACCATGGACAAATCGGCCTCTGGCACCAAGACCGCCAAGCAGTACCTGAACGTTCCCCCCCTCGCTGGAGTTCAAGGAGAGGGCCCCCCCCCGAGGCGTGCACAGCACCCTCCAACGCCCACCTGAAAACTCCCGTCTCGGCACCTTCCCCTGCTGAGAAGGAGAGCGGCGTTTTCGTCCCACACCCATCGCACCCGGGGGACAGCCCCTCCGCCAGGGCTGCCGACGAGCCCCCCTCCCCGGGCCGGAGAGCCGGCGCGGCCAGGAGAGCCCGCCTGCCCCAGCTGAAGCGGCTGCGGTCAGAGCCGTGGGGTCTGGTCGCGCCCTCGGTGCTGGCGGCCTCCACGCACCACGACGACACGCGGGTCTGTGTGGACGACGAGGTGATCATGGGCATCAGCGACCTCTCGCTCTCCAAAAAGGTTCCCCTCACGCGGAGCGGCAGCAGCAAGAGCAAGGACCCCTCTCTCCTCCCGCCGGTGGACGAGCAGGCTCTGAGGACGCCGCCAGCCGTTGGGCCACTGGCGAGGAAAGCAGCCTACGAGAAGAGCCAGGCTGCCCACCAGCGCCTGCCGCGACGGAGCACGGTCCCCGAAGAGCCTGAGAGCGTCGGCTCCACTGCCGCCGGCTCGGCTGTGGCCATGGATGCGCTGCATTGGCGGAGGTTGGGTGCCGAGCACCACGACTGTGACCCCCAGCTCTCCGGCATCCCCGGCCCGGCGGAGGCGGGGAAGGTGCCGTCGGAGAGGAGGAAGCTCAGCGGGTCCCACCTGGCCTTGCTGGGCAGCTCGCGGGAGTCCCTGGACAGCATCGCCGGCACATCACCTGGGACTGTGCGGCGCCGACCGCCCGGCTTGCTGGAGAGGCGGGGGTCTGGGACCCTGCTGCTGGACCACATCTCCCACACAAGGCCGGGATATCTGCCCCCCCTGAACGTGAACCCCAACCCCCCGATCCCCGACATCGGCTCCAACAGCAAAACCTCCTCTCCTCTCGCTGCTGGCTTGAAGTCCCTGGTACCCATCGCTCCCAGCTCGCCCAGGCGGGGCGACTTGAGAGCCAAAAGGAAGCTTCTCCGGAGACACTCCATGCAAGCGGAGCAGATGCGGCAGCTCTCCGATTTCGAGGAAATAGTGGCCCAGTAGCCATGTCACCATTTGCTTCCCAGGAAGGCTGCCGCACCAGCACTGTTCCTGCAGAAACGTGACGGCTCCTGCACGTCGCTCGGCCCCGGGGAAGCGCTGGCAGCTGCGGGGGTCAGACCTGTGCCCAGAGGGTGAATCGGGAGGTTCCTGCTCCCACTTGCCAGAGCTGTGAGGAGAGCCCGGGGCATCCAGCCCGAATAGCTGAAGTCTCTCTTGTATTCTTCATTCACTTCTGGACCTTTCCCCAGGAGCGACTACCTGAGAGGTTGATCCCAGAGCACCCGAGATCGTCAAGCTTCGCACAAAGGCTCCTGCCTGCGGTTTGCTTGTTCCTCACTATTTACAATTTGCGTTTCTTCCATCCCACTCATTCTGAGACAGAATCCCGTCTGGAGCCCCACACCAGGGAGCCGTGGGGCCGATGTGTTTGTGAAGTGCCTACTGGGAAGGGAAGGAGCTTAATGCTGCGCGAGGCTGGAAGAACAGAAACACCCCTCCCTAGCGAGTGAGTGTATCGGTACCCTCGCTGTGCTGGAGAGGGAGTCAGTTCTCCACCTCAGAAATTTCCAAGCACTTTGAAACTCCAGAGGCTGAACTAAACCCGTTACTGCTGCACCCCAGTGCCTTCAGCGGGCCTGGAGCGGGAGCAGGTTTGTCTCTGCCTCTGAAGCGACGGAGGTTCAGGGGCATTTTCCACCACACTGAGCGACTCCCAGCACTGGATTCCTGGGCCGAGAGCGCTCCCAGCTTGTCTGCGTGGGAAGTTCCTGCCGGGGATGGGGGAGCAAGGATGCCGAGTTGCCAAGGATGGCACGTGGTGAGCGTCAGGCGTTCGTCCCAGCAGAGGAAAGCTGCAGGCGCAGCGCTGCAGCCAGTACACCCCTCTCCTGCTGACCCCGCTGCAACTACAGTGTTTTGGGGCCGAAGCAGAGCTGAGCTGCTCGCAGGCAGGAGGAGGGGACAGCCGCAGGACGGGTCTGCATGGCGTCGGTGTCTGCACAGCACTGTCCTGATGCAGCGTGAGCCGGAGCCAGCACAGGCGTCCGCGTGGCTGGAGGTGCGCCTGCGATTCCCTCCCGATGCATTGGGACACGGGTGCCCAGCGCTGCGGACGGGGCCATGCAGCACCCCGCTGCAGGACCGGGCCTGCACCAGCAGCACGTGGCAGCTTTGCAGCACCAGGGCAGCGAGACCGTGCACTGCCGGACCCCCCCCGTCCCACCCCCACAGCCCCAACCGGGCCCTGACGGGCGGTGGGGATCACTCCTCACCCCACGCTCAGTTGGGACGGTGGGCTGGATGTGCGCCGTGGCTGCTGTCAGCCCCCGGAGCCGGCTGTGAAGAGAAAACAGCCCAGCACGCCGTGCTGCTGACACAGTGAGCTTTTCGGACCTGCAGCCTACCCCGAACGCTGGGCCGCTCGCACAAGGCCAAGTGAGAGCAGCACCCGCAGGTTTACTCAATGAGGTCTCGCGTGCCCTGACGCCCGCCGCGCAGGCAGTGTGGCTTTGACAGGCAGCAGCGTCACCCCGCCAGGGCTGCTGCCGGATTCTGCCCTCGCCTTGGTCAGCCCAGCACGCGCTTCCCTCCCTCCGTCCGTCTGTCCGTCCCAAACCGCTGGCCACGAGCCGGTTCCTCGCCCGGGGCATTCACTGCCTTTCTCCAGGCTGTTGCAAAACTTTGCACGGTTCCTGCGCAAAGCAGCGTCGCGGTTTGGTTTTAACTGCACAGGAATGTTCTCTGAATGTACATTTTAGATTTCAATGCGCTATTTAGAGCAAAGGTGGGTTTATATTTTTACAGCCTTAAAGTTTATACTTTCTGTAGGTCGTGTCTTATAGATTGAATTTCAGGCATATCTCCCCTGTAACGGTGATGTTTGTCTTACGTTTTAGAGCGCGGAATTTTAAATCCCGCAGTTCACCTTTTCCGTCCATTTCTAAATATTCCCTTTTTTTTTTTTTTTTTTTTTCCCCTCGTTTGTCTTTTCTTAAGCAACGTTTACCGCCCGGCGCCAGCGGTGGGTGACCGGGGCGCCCACGGACCGCGGGGTCGCCTTCTTCGGAGCCGCCCGCGTTGCGCGGCGTCGCGGCGGGGAGCGCGAGCGGCGCTTCTCCGCGGGACGATTTTAATGAGTTTATTGAAATGAGCGCGTGCGTATGCAGGTGCTTGGCCGATGACGTCATGGAACGGACGGCCTTTTCCCTCTCCGCTGCCGCAGTACGGAGAGCTCCGCGCGGGGCTCAGAGCCGCCGAGCGCGGTCCCCCCCCCCCGCCTCCCGCCGCCCTCCGCTCCCGCCGCCCGGGGCGGGGGGGGGTCCGGCCCCGCCGGCGGGAGGAGGCGCCGCGCTCGGGGCCGCCCCCAGCGGAAGCGCCGCCGGTGCCGGTGCGGGCGGGCGCCACGTCAGGCGGGGCGGGGCGGGAGCGGCGGGATGCGGGCCGGGACCGGGACCGGGACCGGGATGCGCGGCGGCATGCGGACCGGGATGCAGACCGGGATGCGGGGCGGGACCGGGATGCGCGGCGGCATGCGGACCGGGATGCGGGCCGGGACCGGGATGCGGACCGGGACCGGGACCGGGATGCGGGGCGGGATGCGGTCGCTGGTGCTGGCGGTGGTGCTGTGCGCGCTGCGGGCCGGCGGCACCGAGCTGACCTTCGAGCTGCCCGACAGCGACAAGCAGTGCTTCCACCAGGAGCTGGAGCGCGGCCTCAAGTTCACGCTGGACTACCAGGTACCGCCCTGCCTGCACCCCTACCCTGCTTGTGCCCGTCGCCCCCTGCCCGTCGCCCCCTGGCCCCATGGCCCTGCCCGCACCCCCCACCCGTGCCCCTGCCATGCCCCGCAGAGCCCCAGGCAGGGCCACAGTCGCACCTCTCCCCTGCGCCCCCCGGCTCCCCCCGGTGCTGCACCCAGAGACGTTCCCAGCCCTGGCCCCGTGCCCACCACGGAGCCAGTACTGGGATGTGCCCACAGCGGCCACCCCCTGACCCGGCCGTCAGGGCTGTCCCCCTGCCCAGGCGCTCCACCTGAGCTCCGGGCACCCCACCTGAGCTGCAGGCACCGTGGGGCACAGCTTCCCCCGTGGCTCCCCAAGCCCGGGCCCCCATCCCGTGGCAGGCAGCCATGGGCACGGTGCCTGTTCGCTGCGGGCACGGCCATGCACACAGGCGTGGGGCCGGGCAGAGCTGCTCCCTCCGGGGCGGCAGGGTGCCACGTAGTTTGGCAGGTGCCACCTGCGTCTCCTTGCGCAGGTGATCACTGGGGGACACTATGACGTGGACTGCTACGTGGAGGACCCCAATGGCAGGACGATCTACAAGGAGACCAAGAAGCAGTATGACAGCTTCCCGCATCACACCGAAGTCGGGGGCGTCTACACCTTCTGCTTCAGCAATGAGTTCTCCACCTTCTCCCACAAAACCGTCTACTTCGACTTCCAGGTGGGCGACGAGCCCCCGATCCTGCCCGACATGAGCAACCGCGTCACCGCCCTGACACAGGTGGGTCACTGCACGCTGCCGCGGGAGGAAGGTCCTGCCGCAGCTCCCGCTTGTGGCCAAACGGCCCCACAGGACGGCGGTTGGGGGCTCATCCACCTTGCCCTCTGCCAAATGCAGAAGTGCCAACCGCCAGCCAACCGCCCCGCTGTGGGCGGGCCACGTCCTCTTCCCCGTGAGACGGGCAGAGAGGGACGGGGGTGCTGCTCTGGGTCTGAACCTCCCCCGGCCTGAGCACCCAATTTCCATGCCACACACGGGAGGAGCAGCAAAGCTTTTCCACCCCTTGGCATGAGCCTGCGGGGATGGCTGCACCCTGGGCTGGGAGCCGGACCCTGCCCTTGGCCCCAGCGCCTCGGCAGGGCTCTCGGTTGTGCCCCGGTGATCACAGCAGGCTCTCTCCACCAGCCGGGCTCCAGCGCTGCCCCTTTAAGCAGAACCGCTCTCGGGTGAGGGTGGCAGAGACTCGGCAGCACAGGGCGCTGCTGTCCTGCTCGCAGGTGCCCCAGCGCAGTCCTCGGCCGCGGGCGCCGGGCCCAAGCTGTGCTGTATCAGGAGCGATGGAGCGTGCTTGTCTTCCCAGATGGAGTCCGCCTGCGTCACCATCCACGAGGCTCTGAACACGGTGATTGACTCCCAGACCCACTACCGCCTGCGGGAAGCGCAGGACCGGAGCAGAGCCGAAGACCTCAATGGCCGGGTCTCATACTGGTCGGTCGGGGAAACCCTCATCCTCTTTGTGGTCAGCATTGGGCAAGTGATGCTGCTCAAAAGCTTCTTCACCGAGAAGAGACCCGGCAGCGGCGGGGTTGGCACCTAGAGCCACAGCCGTCCCGTGCCCGAACTGCGGGGGGGAAGGCGGGTGGGCAGCGTTCTCCTGGGTCACGCTTTACCGCTGTTTTTTACGAGGTGCTGCTGTGGGGATGTGGCTGGAGGGGAGCAGGGGATGATATGACGCTGCTGAGCCAGGTCAAAAAAGGTCAACCAAGCATGGACGTCCCCTGGCCAATAACCCCAGCGTCACCTCTCACTTTGCCTTCACCTGCCTTGCGGCCCCGTCCCCTCACTCAGGCAGTCTGTCCCCGCTCGCTGCCTCCACCTGGGAAGTGGGTCGGTGCGCTGGGGTTTGGCAGCAGCGCTCTGGCCCCTCGTCCGATGCCGGGCGCACCTTCAGAGCCTGACCTGACTGCAGGGAGCTCTGCCCGGGCTGCCAAGGGGACCGAGGGGACGGGGCAGCACTGACCCACCCAGTGCCCACCTCCCCAGCGCTCCGGCACCGAGCCAAGTGCTGTTAGCCCGGAGGAGAGCTGCCCCGTGGGCTCTGTGCCTGCGGGCAGAGGAGGGGCGAGCGCAGCTCCCCTTTTCCCCCTGGGACAGGCAGGGTGCTCCCCGCAGCAGGGCCAAAGCCGGCAGCAGCATCCCAGGAGCCGCTGGCTCAAAAACGGAGGCACGGTTTCCGTAAGGGCTTTTTGCTTGGTGATTTCCTTTGCTTTGCAAGCCCCCGGCCTCACCGCGGAGCATGTCCCAGGCCCCTCTCTGCCGCGGGAGCGAGCAGCAGGCCCCCTACCCGATGGCAGTTCCACGCTTACCCGAGTCCGTGCCTAGGGCGTCCCACCGTGCCCAGTGGGAGCGGGCACAGCTCTGCGCAGCCCGTGCCGAGGAAGCCCCATCCCCACCCCAGCAGCAGCGAGGACCCTCCGGGCCCCTGGGACTGCAGCCTGGAGCCCCCCCAAAACAGAGACACCCCCCCCCCAAGAGCCCCTGGGAGACCACCCCATGCGAGAGCCCCGGGGAGACTGGAGCCCTGGCTGCCGCCAACAGCCCTCGAGCAGGCGGGCGCAGGAGCGCTCCTCCAGAGCCGGAGCAACACCACCGGCGTTTCACTTTGCCACTTTGCAATAAACCCCTGCGACCATGTTTCGCGCTGCCATCGTTGGGCACCGCTCCCTCGATGGACTGCCCGGTGTGGCCACGGCCGCTGCCGCGCGGGCTGTCCCTGCCTGTCCCCGCCTCATCGGCACTCAATCCCCCCAGCGCTCTGCAGACAGGCTCGGCAGCCGCCGGGGTGATGCCAGTCTCCCCCCGGCCCTCAGCAGACCCCTGTGGGAGAGGAGACGTTTTGGTGCATCCGATCACCGCAGCCCTCCCCTGCTGCGTGCCCGCAGCCCTGCCACGCGCCGGCTGAGCGTGCTCCGGGCACCGGACCTGATGCCAGAGCCAGGGAGACCCCCGCGGCAGGAGCAGCTCTCCCGGTGGTCCCCTCACCAACGCGGCCAGCTTATGCACGAGTCCGCGCTGTCGGCCGGGGCTTCCCCAGGGCTACGGGCAAATCCCTAAGGCTGGGACTGAAGGGGGCAAGGGAGCCCAGCAACCCGCCGCAGCAAAGCGGGGAGCTCCGGGCTGTCTGGAGGTGGCCTCTTGCTTTGGTCGTGGCTCCAGCAAACCCCAGCACTGCCGTAACCCTTCCCCGAGGCCGGGGAATGGGATGCCAGGGCAGTTCCCGTGAGCTGCCCCTCTGCTCCTGGCGTTGCTCCCGGTGCCGCGGGGAGGGAGGGCTCGGACTGGCTGCTCCGGGGCGCAGGGGGGAGTGAGGGGCCCAGGTACCCACAGCCCCCTCCCCGCCTCCCCAGCCTCTCCCGGCGCCGCCAACGCACCAGCTCCCGCAGCAGCGCTGGCCTTGGGGCAGTTGCCACACAGCCGGGAGCAGCCAGCCCCCCCGTGCTTCGCAATGACCTTCATCGGGAGCCGAGAGCTCCCGTTTCGAGCGGAGCCGCCGGCGGGTGCAAGGCCACATCCAGCAGCGCGGCACCCTGGGACTGCTGCT
Organism: Pluvialis apricaria; assembly: GCA_017639485.1. NCBI lineage: Eukaryota > Metazoa > Chordata > Aves > Charadriiformes > Charadriidae > Pluvialis > Pluvialis apricaria. The sequence goes on from CM030015.1 coordinate 3,269,046, forward strand.
GGCTCAGCTCCCGTCCCCAGCAGCCCTGGCTCTGGGGACCCCAGCCCAGCTCACGGACAGGAGTTGGCTGCGGGACACTTTATTGCTGTGCTGGGCTCTGCTCCCGCGCCTGTGCGGGGCTTGGCAGGCACAGAGCGGGGAGAGGGGACCAGAGGGCACCCACGCCAGCCCCGCAGCCCACAGCGGCACTGTGGGGCATGGGAAAAGAGTGGCAGTGACCCGGTCCCCACCAAGCCCATCCTGCCCTCGCTCTCCTGCCACCGGTCCCCTCACGCCCGCAGCCTCGGTGCCTGCTGAGCACCCTGCGGCATCCCTGAGGGCACGGGGCTGTGCCCGGCTCAAAGGGAGCTGCTCTGGCAGGAGCCGGCCCCAGTGCGCACCCGCGCCCCCGGGACGCCCCGCTTGGGCGGCAGGGAGGAGGCCGAGCAGTGGAAGGAGCCGGTGGCCGGGGAGGGCGGCTGGGGCTCGGCGCCGTGCCCACAGGGGCAGCCCCAGCCCCTCTGGAGGGGGATGGTGAAGAGCCCGTAGGTGATGGGGTCCAGGCACGCGTTGAGGAGGCCGAAGATGAAGAGGACGTGGGTGAGGGCTGGCGAGACCCTCTTCTCCATGGCCCGCGGGCAGAACCAGTACCACAGCCCCAGCAGATAGTAGGGGGTCCAGCAGAGGATGAAGGAGGAGACGATGACCAGGCTCATCTTCAACATGCGCAGCCGTGCCCGCGGGATGTTGTTCCTGGAGCACCGCAGCGACACGTCCCGGGAGGAGACTGGGGGGGGGGATACACAGCCCGTGAGCGGGGGGACACTTAGCGGCCTGGCTGGGACAGAGACCCCATGCCTTGAGGGAAGGCTGGGGGGTCCCCGCACAGCCCCAGCCAGGGCTGCCCTCGGCTCCCTCCATCACAGGGTCCCTGCAAAGCCCCCTGGGCATGGGGACACAGCAGCCCGGTGCCCCGGGCACTCACAGAGGCTGGAGCCCATGCGCCGGGAGATCTCCAGGAGGATGCGTGCGTAGCAGCACACCATGATGAGCAGCGGCAGCAGGAAGAGGCAGGCGAAGCCGAGCATGTTGTAGAGCGTCTCGTGCCAGGGCTGGGGGAAGCTGCCCCGCGTGGTGCACTGGGTGAAGTTGTGCGGGGGGCGGAGGGTGACCGTGCGGAAGAGGAACAGCTGGAGACAGAGCAGAGGTGGGACGGCGGCCCCGTCCCCAGGCCCGCGGGGTGATGGGGGACCCCGCGCCTCCCAAAGGCAGGGCACCAGGGTCCCGAGCCAGGGACCACTGGAGCCACAGGGTGAGACCCTGCCGGCGGGAGTGGGACCCGCAGTCACCCCTGCGCCAGCTCCGCTCCCCGGGCGCCGGGACCCACAGCGGGGAGGGGGCAGAGGTGGGTGGAGGGGGCACACTGCCACAGCCCCTTCTTTGCTGCCCGGCTCGGTTGCCTCTCATCCAAGCCCTCTCTGTCCCCATCCCGCAGGGCTCGTGGCAGCACCAGTCCGGCGAGCAATCCCAGCCGGAGCAGCCGGGCACCTGGGACCCGGTACAGGGGCCGGGCACGCATCTGCCGCGGAGCACGGGGCTGGAGAGGAGCTCTGGGGACAGGTACCTGCGGCACCGAGAGCCCGGCGCTGAGGAGCCAGGCGACGTAGAGCATGATGCGGTTCCTCCTCCGGGCACGGGTGATGGCTAGCGGGTGCAGGATGGCGGCCTGCCGGTCCAGGCTGATGACGACGGTGATGAAGGCGGAGGCGTACATGGCCAGCAGCCGGAGGTACATGAGGAGGCGGCAGGCCAGGTCGCCCGCCCGCCACTGCAGCGTGATGTTCCAGATGGCATCCAGCGGCATCACCGCCACCGTCACCAGCAGGTCGGCAGCGGCCAGGTGCAGCAGCAGCAGGCGGATGTGGGAGCGCCGGCCGCCCCGCCGGCCCCCCGCCGCCCGCAGCACTGCCAGGTTGCAGCCGGCAGAGAGGGCGAAGAGGACGAAGGTGACGGCCACGCGAGCCTGGGCGGCGGGGGAGAAGGTGGGCAACTGCAGGGGCTCCTCGCTGCCCTCAGCCTGGGGGCTCCAGGCGCAGCCCCGCTCGGGGGGGGATGGATTGCCGGAGGGGTCTGCGCTGGCGTTCCCCGCGGCAGGGTCTGGGTCCGGACGGCCCCTTCCTGCCGTGACAGGCAGACGGGCAGCGGCAGCCTGCCCGGGGGGGGCCCCGGGGTGGGGGCTCCGGGGGACACAGGTCATACTCAGTGTAGGAGGTCTCGTTCCCCGGAGCACTGCTCCCTGCCCAGGGCCACGGTGCCTGCACCGCCGCCCCTTCCCCAGCTCCCTGCATTCCCGTCTCTGCATCCCGCTGCTCCTCCAGAGCCCCCAGCAGCCCTCAGAGCCCCCCCACACACCCCGTAGAGCTAAGGGGGTCCCTGGAACCAAGCAGGGCAGAGGCAGACAGTCTCAGCGGACCCCAACCCACCACCCACCCCGGCCCATTCCTGCTGCCCATCCATGGCCCACCCCAGAGCATCCCTCGTGGTCCCGCACGGGGACGAAGACCCTCCCAGTCCAATGCTGGGACCCCCAGGGGACGTGGCGCCCTGCTCCCCGCTCCCACCTCACCTCCAGCCAGGGTGTCCTGCCCAGCACTGCCCAGCCGGGCCATGCCAGGGCTGCTGCTCACTCACTGCGGGGTCTCCGTGCCGAGGGCTCCTGCATCCGAGCCGTGCCCGGTGGCAGCGCGCCGGCGGGGGCCAGGGAAAGAGGGGGAGCGGGGCAGGTACTGCTGGGATGCCCTTGGTAGCTCGGGTTGCTCCTTGACGTAGCCAGCCCGCGCAGCACGGCTTGGTCCTTCACCCCGCACCACCCCAACACCCCCACACCGACACGTAAGCGTGCGCAGTGCCCACACACACAGCGACTCGGATGCACGGTCCCGCTGATGCAGGCACAGATGCACACATGCACGTACACGTGCACACACAGGTCTGCCCCGAGACCTGAGGCCCTCTGCCCCCCACCCGTGGGCAGGCAGCTCCGTCCCCCTCTACCATCCCCCTCGCCCGCTGCACCGGCTCGCCCCAAACCCCATCCCAACGGCGCAGGGCTGGTGTGGCCCCTGCTCGGCACCCGGCAAACCCGCCTGGGTGAGCCTGGGCAAGGCAGGAGGTGCCCAAGGCAGCGGGGCTGGGGGCTGGGTGAGGGGCTGGGCAAAGGGAGATGTCCCACCGCCGTGGGAAGGAGCCCCCCCAGAGCCTGAGCACGTCCCAGCCCGGGGGGAAGGATCCCCAGGGCCGGAGATTGGGATGCACAAGGTGCCTTGCTTTGGGGTGCATCATTTCGGGGCAGGGGGGGGAGCCCAAAGGTCTCTTCTCCCAGCCCTGCCTCTGCCTGCTGCTCCCCCAGAGCGTGGCTGTCCCCACAGCCGGAGCGTGTCCCCAGTGGCTGGAGCGTGTCCCCACGTCCCTTGAGCCCTGGCTGGGGGGAGCGGCAGCCTGCTGGGGAGGGGGGGGGGGGGGGGGCAGGGGGGGGCTGCTTTGCATCTCAAAGGCTTTGCCCCCTCCCCGGCCGAGGGAATTAACGTTATTAGCAAGCCGTTTCACAGGTAAGTGGGGCTCATTAGCCCTGCAGACCCCCTGCCCCAGGGCCCCCCCGGCGCATTAGCACCCGGCTGTCAGGCCCCGCCGTGGTCCCTGCAAAGGATGCTCCAGACCCTGGTGGCCGCGGGCCCCTGCACCCCACAGGGAGCCACCGAGGGGGCTGGGGGACAGGGGGGCCCATCTGCAGCCCCCCCCACGCTCCCCTCCACCTGCGGGGTCTGCAGTCCAACGGGGTTGCCCCGGCTCCATGCTTTTCTCTGTTGCTGGACCCCAAATATCCACATTTAACGCTGTGCTGTGGGGGGGGTCTCACAGCACGTGGCGGGGGCAGGCGATGCTCAGCTCGCACTGAGCCCCAGGGCTGGATCCGGAGGGTGCTGGTGACCCCCACGCCTCGCCGGCCGGGGGGCAGACCCCTGGGCAGGAGGTGTCTCTCCCAATCCCTCCTGGCAATTGCTTTCCCAGATGCTGTGCAGCCGCGTTGCAGCTGTGTGCCGCCGTCCCCGGTCCCTGCAGCCTGGCAAGGCAGCGCTGGACCCGTGCCGCGGCCCCTGCCCACGCCTGGCGGGATGGCCATGGCCTCCCCTGCTGCAGAACCGGCATTTCACCCGCTCAGCCATCCTCTCCTGGCCCCAAACCCGCTCCCAGAGCCAGCGCGGTGGCCCAGGCGTGCTGCACCCCGTCCCGTGCCCGGCTCCTGCCGCAGGAACAGCCACACGGTGACACATGGAGGGGCACAAGGGTTTATTTATGTACAGTCGCAGCCACCCCAGCACATCCAGCACAGCGGCAGGCTCGCACAAGAGGCAGCTCTCGTCCCCCCCCACCTCTCAGCTGTCCAAGGGGGCACACGCGTTCCCAGAGCTGCAGCCATCCGCACGGTGCGTCGTGGGGCCGCGTGGCACTGGGAGCTCTGGCGCTGGGGAGCTGGAGGCTCGTCCGGGTCAGTCCTGGCGCTGTGGCGGGAGCAGAGCCTCCAAAAGAGAGAAGAGGTCCGTGGAGAGGTCCTGGGGGGGGAGCAGAGGGCGGGTGAGATGGTGACCGGCCAGGGCAGGGGGCCAGGGCAGGGCCGGGGTCTCAGGCAGCGCAGCAACAGGGGTGGCAGAGCCCGCCCGCCAGGAGGGCTCCGGGTCAGGGACCAGCAGGACCGTGGCCTGGCTGATGGGACACCGACAGACGCGAGGGAGGATGGCACCGGGGAGGATCGGAGCATGCTGAGGGAGCCACATGCACCCACTGCAGGGAGGAGGGGGGAACATCTCTCTGTTCCAACCCCAGACAAGGCTGCTGTTACCCCAAAACCAGTCCCCGCACTTCCCCAAGCCAAGGGGGCTCTGAGCGCGCCGTGGGGCGTGAGCCCTGCCCCATGCCAACCCTGTGCTGGGGGCCACCAGGGCTCACCCCAGTCCCTGCCGGTGCACGTACCTGGGTGACTGTCCCTGAATCCACGAACTCTGGCAGCATCAGCCCCGCGTCCAGGAGGGGGGCGCTGGGGAGGTCCGGGGGGGCCCCTGCCCCTGCGCAGTGAGGGGGGGACAGCCAGGAGGACGCATTGGAGGCGACAGCCTCGTGCAGCTCCAGGGGGGTCCCTGTTGCAGGGATGTAGGGGGGCGACCCCCAGGCCCCCATCCCCATCTCAGGAACCCCAAGCACCTCTGGGGGGGTCCCCGCAGCAGAACCACAGGGGAGTGACCCCCAGGCCCCCGTCTCCGTGCCGGGAGCCCCGTGCAGCTCCAGGGTTGTCCCCGCCATGGGAGGTGACCCCCAGCCCACAGTGCCGGGGGGCGAAGCGTCCCGCGGGGCCGGGGCTGGAGGGTGCAGGCGGGGGTCCGGGCTCTGGCAGCACCCCAGGCCCTGGGGGCAGAGGGGGCAGTGCCGGGGGGCCGCCCCCCGCCGCCGGGCCAGCGCCTCCTCGCTGAGCCCCAGCAGGGCCGAGAGGTGGGCGATGTAGCGGATGGCGAGGCGCAGGGTCTCGATCTTGGTCAGGCTCTGCCCCGCGGGTGCCAGCGCGGGTGGCAGGTAGTGCCGCAGCCGCAGCAGCGCCTGCGCCAGCCGCCGCATCCGCAGCTTCTCCCGCTCGCTGGCGCTCTGCCGCGGACCCCCCGGCCCTAAGCCCCGGACCCCCTTCCTGCCCCCAGGGCCGCCCCGCAGGCGAGGGGTGGCGGGACCGCGGCAGGGTGCCCGGGCAGCAGCGGGGGACGAGAGGCCGCAGGAGTCGGGTGATGGTGCGGGTGAGCTGCTGCTGTAGCCCTCGTGGTCCGGGGGTCCGCGGCAGCCCCAGTCCTGCAGCAGGGCCGTGGCGGGGAGCGGGAGGCCGGGGGCTGCTGAGTGGGCCATGGCTGTGGGACCGTGTGCCGGTGTCTCCCAGCCGCCCTGGCTTTATGTGGGGCCGGAGGTGTGAAGTGGCACCTTCGTGGCCGGCATCGGCAGCACTTCAAAGGCCGGGGGGGGCCGAGGGCAGCCGGCTTTGAACAGGCGGGTGACGAATTTTACCCCAGCGGTGTGAGGCTGCTCTGTGCTGCCCACCCCCCCCCCGGCACCCCTCACCCCCAGCACTGTCCTGAGGAGGGGTCTTGGGCCCCATGCGGGGGCTGCAGTGGGGGCTGCAATGAGGTTGACAGTGGGGTTTGTAGCAGGAACTTCATCGGGGTCTGCACTGGGATCTGCATAGGGGTCTGCAGTGGGGTGTGCAGTGGGTGTCTGCAGTGGGGGGGTCTGCTGTGGGGGTCTACAGTGGGGTCTGCAGTGGGGTGTGAGCTGCAGCGGTGCCGTCTCTGGGTGCCCACGTCCCCCACCGCGCAGCGTGGCCGCAGCCGGGCAGCCCCGGTGCCCAGCGTGGCTCTGTGGGGCACCATCCCCCGCGCCCGGTGCCGGGGGGGGGGGACACGCCGGGCCCACCGCCCCGCGGCAGGTTCCCCGCAGCCCCCGCTAATGGCGTTTCACACGCTGCCCCTGATGAGCGCGGCCGCCCGCTGAGCCCCGCCGCGGAGCCGCGGCCGCAGCCCGGTGCCGGCGGGTGCCGTCGAGGGGCGGCCCGGGCGCGGTGCCCCCCACCGGGGGGGGGGGGGGGTGTTGGAGGGGTCCGGGCCGGGCGGGGCGGTGCTGGGAGGGGCCCCCCCGCCGCTTTCCCACGCCCCGCAGGTGGCGGTGCCGGCGGGTGCGAAGGTTTCCACGGAAACCCGTCCGCGCCGCGGGAAGGGAAACCCATCAGCGGGCGGGGGGGGGGGGGGGCGGGGAGCCGGAGCTCCACCCCCGCCACCGGCACCGGCACCGGCACCGGCACGGCCCCCCCCCCGGCAGCACGGCCCGTCCCGCAGCACGGCCCTGCGGTGCCTTGGGGTACGGGACCCCCACACACCCCGGCCGTGCACGGCCCCGGGGGTACGGGCGGTGCGCACGGGACCCCCCCCACACCGACCGTGCACGGCCCCGGGGGTATGGCGGTGGGCACGGGACTCCCCCCACCCCGGCCATGCACGGTCCCGGGGGTATGGGAGCCCCCCACACCGGCTGTGCATGGTCCCGGGGTATGGCGGTGGGCACGGGACCCCCCCCCACTCCAGCCATGCGCGGCCCTGGGGGTATGGGATAGCCCCCACACCGGCTGTGCACGGTCCCGGGGCTATGGCGGTTGGCACAGGACCCACACACACCGACTGTGCACAGCCCCGGGTGTATGGTGGTGGGCACGGGACCCCCCCCACACACACCAGTCATGCACGGCCCCAGGGGCATGGCGGTGGGCATGGGACTCCCCCCACACGGGCTGTGCACGGCCCCAGGGGTACGGGACCCCCCCCCACACCAGCCATGCACAGCCCCGGGGGCACGGTGGTGGGCACAGGACCCCCCCCCCCCCCCCCCATATAGGGTGTGCACAGCCCCCTTAACACCAGCTCTGCAGAGGCTTCCCCAATATGAGGTATCGGCCACAGGGCTGGGCACGGGGCACCGGGCCGGCTGTGGGGCACCGGGCCGGCTGTGGGGCACAGAGTTGGGCACAGGGCACCGGGCCAGCAGCGGGGTGCAGCGCCGGCCGCTCCCCAGGGAAGTGCTGGTGACAGGGTGGGTGACCTGGTGCCTCATGGCTCACCGGATCCTGTTCCCCAGTGGTCACATGCAGCTTGTTCCCTTTTCCTTGGCAGTGCCATGACGCAGAGGTGATGAGATAAATCCTGCTTATCGCTCACCACCGGCAAAGCGCTCCTGCCGTCCTCACCGCACTCACCGGAGCCAGGCACGTTGCTCAGCTCCGTGCCAGCCCCAGCTTTGGGGGGGGCACGGGCAGGGGTACCTACCACAGTGTTGTGCGGCTGTCGCGGGGCCCTGGGCATCCAGCGGTGCAGGGGCTGCGGGGACACAGTGCTCCCTTGCCACGGCCTCTTCCTGCCACCAAGCACACCATGGCACCCAGCCCTGGTGTGGCTTAGAGCCATGTGGACCCCGAGGCGTCACCCCTCAGCCCAGCCCCGGCCAAGCCCTGTTCCAGGCACGCACACCTTGAGGATATCAGCATCTAACCAGCTGTTATCTCCCCGCAGACATTGCAGACACGGCACAAAAATGCCAGAGTTAATTGCTATTAATCCCTTCTGCCCTCCCGCTGGAGGAAGTGCCATGCCGCTGCCCCAACCAAGGTCCAAGGGCACCAGGGCCGACCCGGACCCGCAGCACATCTCTGGGCACACAGACATCTGACGCCGTCCCAGAGCCTGTCTCCGGGGCTGGGGGCTGCGGTGGGGGTCCAGCGGCAGCCTGGCCACGGGAGCTCTGCGGCGGGGTGCTCGGCGGGGTGCTCTGCACCCAACAGCACAGCCTGGGGCACAGCCCCTGCCCCGCACGCCCCTCGGCGCTGCCCTGGCCCCGCTGCCCCCCATTCCCAGGCCCCCTCCTGGGTCTCATTAGCTGATGAGCTCCCGGGTAATGAGTTCTGCAGCCCTGCTGGGCGGCCGCTTCCCACCTCCCTCTGTGTTTAGACAAGTGCTGGAGCACGGCTGGGCTGTGACAGTGCTGGCCGTGGGGTCAGAGCCCCCCCAGGGGACAGCCCGCAGCCCCTCACCCCTCGGGGGAAATGGGGTCCCCCCACATCCCTCCAGCCCGTACTGATGGTGTGTGGGCGCAGGGCTGTGGGGCAGACGTGGAGAGGGCGCTGGGGTGGAGCTCGGCCGCAGAGCCGCAGGGCTTCTGATGGCGCCGCCGGCCAAAGCCTTCCTCAGGTGGTCGGTGCCCGGCTCGGACCTGTGCCCCCAGGAGCAGCCAGCCCCCCACTGAGGCCCTCCCCAGGACACCCAACTGTCTGCCTGGGACCCACCGTCCCTCCTCCAGCACCTCCTGGGGGTCAGGCGTCCGCAGGGCTCCCGGCCCTGGCTGCACACTCTCGTACCTCCGGCTGGGCCGTGGATGGTGCCCGGAGGCTGTGCCCAGCCCGGGGGAGAGTGCCTCAAAACCATCCCAGCAAACAGCCCTCTGCAGCTGGGGAGCACTGCTCACCCCAGAGCTGGGCAGGCAGCTGCCTCCCGCCCTGCTCCTGCTGCGTCCCCCCTGCTCCTGGTTCATCCCCCCTGCTCCTGCTGCGTCCCCCCCTGCTCCTGCTGCCTCCTGCCCTGCTCCTGGTTCATCCCCCCTGCTCCTGCTGCCTCCCCCCTGCTCCTACTGCGTCCCCCCCTGCTCCTGCTGCATCCCCCCTGCTCCTGCTGTGTACCCCCTGCTCCTGCTGCATTCCCCCTGGTCCTACTGCATCCCCCCTGGTCCTACTGCATCCCCCCTGCTCCTGCTGCATCCCCCCTGCTCCTGCTGCATTCCCCCTGCTCTTGCTGCCTCCCCCAGCCCACAAATGCTGACAGGGTCTCCTGTCCCGCAGCATCCTAAAGGGCTTAGCACCCCAGTACAGTGCTGCCCGCTGCCTCGGGGACCCTGACGCAGGTTCTGGGGCTTGCAGCAGCTGGGCAAGCTGCACAGGGAGCCCCAGCTCCGTGCCAGGGGGAGCACAGCCCAGTGGGGCCCCACAAACACTCAGGCTGTGCCTCCGGCTTCTCCAGAGCACGCCGGGAGCTGAGAGCCGGGGCTGCATCCCACGGGGTCAGGGAGCTACGGCCAGGTGAAGGAACATCACCGGGGAAGGGAGCACACTGGTCCCACCACCAGCGCACCAGCCCGGCTGCGGCATTCCTGCATCCCCCTGCCCCTCAGCGTGGCTGGTTGGAGCTGGGAGCACACCCAGGACGCGCAGCCCTCGGGCTGGCAGCTGCGCAGAGGGCAGGGGAGGTGTGGGGACACCGTTGGGTGTCAGGGCTGGCAGCTCAGGGTCCCGGCGCTGGAAGGTCAAGTCCCCACTGTCCCCGGCAGCACAGCCAGCCTGGCACAGCTGCCGTGGGGGGCCCTGGCAGGGCTGGTGAGCGCATTAGCATCTCTCACGGCCGTGTGAATTGGTGCCTGCACACTTCCCAGCGCCGGGCAGCACCAATTAAGGGCCGGAGGAGTCAGAACTGACACCTCTGCAAATGGGTCCGGCATTCCCAGGCTCCCGGCCGGCCCCAGCCAGGCTCTGTAGGTTTTGACACCTCCAGGCGGTCACAAAGGTGTCACCTCGCACCCCGGCCCTGCATAAAGCCAGGGCTGCCTGGGCACCCCCAGACGCGGGCGGCAGAGCAGACCCCAGCCATGGCCGGACCCCCAGCCCCACTCCTGCCCCGGGGCCTCCAGCCCCCGGCGGGCCATGCCCTGCTGTGGGACAAGGCGGGGGGCCGCACCAACGCCACCCCCCCCACCCCCTTCCACAGAGCCCTCCAGCGCATCCCTGTGTCCCCCACGGGGCCGGCGGCCGGGAGTCTGGGGGCAGCAGGGTGGTGGGGGCGAGCCAGGGGGGCGCAGGGGGCCGGGGGGTCCGCGGCAGAGCGCCAGCGAGCGGGAGAAGCTGCGGATGCGGCGGCTGGCGCAGGCGCTGCTGCGGCTGCGGCACTACCTGCCACCCGCGCTGGCACCCGCGGGGCAGAGCCTGACCAAGATCGAGACCCTGCGCCTCGCCATCCGCTACATCGCCCACCTCTCGGCCCTGCTGGGGCTCAGCGAGGAGGCGCTGGCCCGGCGGCGTGGGGCGGCCCCCCCGGCACTGCTCCCTCTGCCCCCAGGGCCTGGGGTGCTGCCAGAGCCCGGACCCCCGCCTGCACCCACCAGCCCCGGCCCCGCGGGACGCTTCGCCCCCCGGCACTGTGGGCTGGGGGTCACCTCCCATGGCGGGGACAACCCTGGAGCTGCACGGGGCTCCCGGCATGGAGACGGGGGCCTGGGGGTCACCCCCCTGTGGTTCTGCTGCGGGGACCCCCCCAGAGGTGCTTGGGGTTCCCGAGATGGGGATGGGGGCCTGGGGGTTGCCCCCCTACATCCCTGCAACAGGGACCCCCCTGGAGCTGCACAGGACCCCTGACTCCCCCTGGGGGTCCTGGTCATCACCGCCGTGCAGCCTCGGAGCAGTGACCCCGCTGGAGCTCCCCGAGAGATGCGCCACAGCCACGGGCACCGGGATGGCTTCCTCCTGCTGCTGGGAGCCCGCAGCCCCTCCCCAGCCTCCTGGGGCAGGACTGACAGACACAGGGCCCCCTGGGACCCCCACGGGTGACTCCCGGCTGCCTGCGCACGACCAGGTACCCACAGCCCCCTCCCCAGCCCCTGCTCCCGCACCCACCACCCTCGGGGGCAGCGGGGCAGGGCAGAGCCCGGGGACGGGGGGTGGATGCGGGCAGGGCTGCACCAGCAAACGCCCCCGCACGCCGTGCCCGGGGTGTCTGCCTGGGCTGGGGGGCACAGCATGATGCGTGCTGAGCCAGCCTGGGTGGGGGGGCACGGGGTGCAGGGCGGGGGGGCACAGTACCTCCCCACGGCCGCTCACCTGACGCAGCTCTTTCTTTCCGCACAGCTCGGCAGCCCACCGGCCATGGACAGCCTCATCTCCCCGGCCCCCCGTGCAGCCCCCGTCCTGCCCAGCTGCACCCCAGCACGGCACTGGGGGGGATGGAGCTGATCCTGCACCCCCGGCCACACAGGTCACGCGGTGGACAGCGCTGTGGCCGTGCCACAGAGCCGCACCGGACGGAGGCCGGGGAAGAGCTCCTCATTAAATCTGCCGTGCACTGCTGCACCCCGACTCGTTACTGCGGCACCCCGCCGGCTGCGCCCTGGGCACCCCCCCCCCACACAGCCACGCACTGTGTGGTGCCCCCTCCCAGCCCCCCCCGGCAGCTCAGACATGTCCCCAGGGGTGATGGAGGGATAACCCCCCCCCGGGGGTCTTCCCCAGCCCCACTGACTGCTGGAGGGGCAGCTCCCACCCACCCACCGGGTCCCGACCCATCCCTGTGCCCAAACCGGTCCCTTCGAGGACCTGGGTAGCCCACGGGGGACAGTCCCCGGGGGCAGGCAACTGCTGGCACCCCCTCCTGTCAGGGCAGCCCAGGGAAGCCCCGGCTGCCCCCTGCCCCGACCCCACAGAGCCCACCCCGGGGGGGACCGCGCGAAGGCATCGCAGCCCCGCAGGGACCAGGCACACCAAGCCCCCCGTGCGGGGCGCGGGGCGGGGGCCCAGCAGGAGAGCTCGCACCCAGCCGTCAGACGAAGGGGCCGGGGGGGGCTGGCGTCGGCAAAGCCCCCAGAGCCACTTAGCACCAGGCTCCTAATGGCCCGGGGGGGGGGGGGGGTCTGCATCCCCGGCCCCCCACCCCGTGCCCACTGCGGGGTCCCGGGCGCTTCCTGCCCAGGCTCCGGCACAACCCCCCAAGCAGACATGCGCCCCCCCATGCCCCCCAGCATCCAGGGCTACCAGTGAAAGCTGCCGTGCAAGCCTTTATTTACACCCCCCAAGCCTTGCACGAGAGCCCAGCGCCGCTCCAGGCAGCCAAGGGCAGCAGGACCCCCCCACCAGCCCGAAGCCCCCCCCATCCCCGCTCCACTGCCCATCATAGAGGCGCCAGGCCCTGCCCGCGGGCATCAGCCCCTGCCCCTCACCAGCAGCGAAGGACCCTGCTGGGCTGGCCCGGGCCGGACACGCGGGGGCCACTGGGAGGGAGAGTTTGGGGCTGGGGGATGGAGTGCGAAGAGCTGGGGCGTGGGTGAGGGTCCAGCCCGGGGTGAGGCGGTGGGGTCTGCGAGTGTCAGTTCAGCCCCCGCCAGCTGGTCCCCTGGCCAAGTTGGGAGGCAGAGGGGACCTCCTTCTGGAACCATTCCAGCACCATCTGCTGGTTCTCCTTCACCCAGTTGATGTTGGCGCGGGTCCTCTCCAGCGCCTGCTCCAGCGCCCGCGTCCCCGACCCGAAGCCAACGTCCTGGTTGTCCGCCTTGAACTGCTCCAGCTGCCAGGGAGGAGAGGGGCTGGAGCAGGTGTGGGGCACCCCAACAGCCCCTCGGCAGCCCCCCGGCAGCCCCCAAGAGCCCCCAGCAGCACTCCGGCTGCCCGGACCCCCGGGCACGTGAGGGGCAGGAGCTGCTGGCAAAGGGCGAGTCGCAAGGCACCGGCAGCACAGAGCTGTGTCCCCACTCCTGCCAGGGCTGGGGTCCCACGGACCCTGCCAGGGTCCAGCCTCACCTGCTGCAGCTCAAACTCCGTGGAAAACCGCTGTGTCACCGATAAAATCAGCCGGGAGAAGGAGAAGGAGCCGCCGCCGTACCTGGGAGAGCAGAGGGACGGCTGAGCCAGGAGCCCCGGGTAGAGCAGCACCGGGGGTTGAGGCTGCCCTGAGCCCTCGGGGACCACCCGTCACCACCCCGAAGGGGCACGGGCAGGTGGGGGATGCTGCGCTGCTCACTGGCTGAAGAGGGTCTTCCAGTTGCCACGGATGAAGTCCCAGGCCAAGGGCTGCCCTACCACGTTGCTGGCGATGCTGTTGATGGTGGCGGTGGCATCCTGCTTCCGGATCTTCTTGGGGTCAAGGGTGTACTGCAGGTACCTGGAGGGGGGGGACACCGCCAGGTGAGGGGCCGGCAGGGGCAGAGCCACGGTGCCCACCCAGGACCTTGCACCCACCGGTTGAGGATCCAGGGATGGGGGCTGCAGGAGAGGGCCGTGCGGAGCTTGTCAGCCTCGGACACCACGGTGGCCTCTTGGAACTTCTTCCAGAGGAAGTCCCAGGCTTCCTCCCCACCTGTGGCCACGATGCTGCAGTAGATGGAGGAGCGCAGGTTTGGGGGGATCCTGTGGGAGAGAAGAGCTGTCTAAGCTGGGAGCCCCTCGTTGCGCCCAGCCCGGCCGTCTTCCATGGTGCTGGGGCACCCTGGGGACTCACGGGTTACGGTTGGGGTCTTCCTTCCACTGGAGGAAGTATTGGGTGGACAGGTTGTGGCACTCCTCAACGCCGTAGGAGCAGGCTGTGCTGATGGCGTTGATCTCGTTGTACCTGGGGAGAGAGGGGCCGCGTGGGGCTGGGGACCAGCACGTGGCAGCCGGGCACCAACCGGCCAGTGCTGAGCCGCAAGCGGGGCCATGCCGTCTCCCCAGCACACACCGGGGTGACCGTGCTGGTGCGGTCGGGGAGACCCCAGGGGTCCAGCCTGGCCCCGGGGCCGTGGCACTCACTGGTCCATCAGGCCACTGGTGAGGTTGGCCCAATTGTTGGTGATGTCCTTGTAGTAGTTGAAGAGGGGCGTCACCTGTTGCTTTATGTATTTCTGGGGGGCAGGAGGACGGTCAGTGCCCGGTGGCCCCGGCAGCAGCCCCCCCACCCAGCTCTGGGTGCAGACCCAGCCCCTCGCCCCCGTTCCCCCCAGCACGGGGCTCTGCCAAGCGGCGGAACCTGCGGCGGGGCTGGACGGGGGTCACTGCTCACCGTCATCACCCCGAAGACCTCGCTGCGGTCAAACATCAGCTGGAAGTAATGGAGGTTGTTGAGCGCCGCCTCCCAGGGCATGTACTCCGTCTCCTGGCGCAGGAACCGCGTGGTGCTCAAGGCCAAGGTCACGTTGACATACTTGGCCCTGTGAGTGGTGAGGGCAGTGTCAGCTCTCTGAACCCACAGCCGCTGCTCGCTCCCAAGGGCACCCAACCCACCAGCCCCGCTCGCCCCAGAGGGCAACTGGGGCAGCCGGCGCAGCTCACCTGGCCAGGTTAAAGGCGTCGTCGATGATCTGCGCACGGTTGATCACGGGGATGGCCTGAGAGAGGGCAGAATCGGCGTCTCAGGGCAGCCCCGAGTGGGGTGCGTGGGTGTGTGGGAGTGTGAGGCGGGGGCCCCCCCCGCAGCCCGGGCTCCGGCCCCGGCTGGCCCCCGTGTACCTGGTGGTTGGTGGAGAGCTGCTTGAGGAGCTGGTCCCAGTTCTCCTGGTCGTAGTTGACGCGGAAGTACCCGCTGACGTTCAGGTTTAGCAGGAGCCAACTGCCGCTCACCTTGAACTTGTTGTTGGTTGCTGGGAGGGGGAGAGGAGGGTCTGCCAGAGTCGCCCCCCTGCCCACGAGGGAGGCCGGGCTCAGCCGCCCCCACCGGTGCCCCCTCGGGGGACCCCAACCTCCTTCAAGGAGGCAGCAAGACACCCGCTCCCAGCCCGGGCAGGACGCACCGTACCTGAGGCTTTGGTCAGCCAGTACCTGTCCCCAGTGGTGTCACGCGTCATCCAGGTGACGGGGACGATCCAGGTGTAGCTGTGCCGGAGACAGGCAGGTGGTGGGACCATTCCTTGCCCCTCCAGCCCCATCCCTTGCCCCTCTGGCCCCTCCGGCCCCCCGCCACTGACAGCCCCCGCCCCACTCACTTGAAGATGGAGGGTCTGTCCACCACGGAGTTGGGGTCCAGCAGGAAGTGTTTCTGGTTGATGGCGCCGGTGAGGGTGTTGACGGACACCACAGGGAAGCCCATCTGCAGCGTCCAGGTGTCCATGATGTCGCTGATGGTGGCGGGCAGCGAGACATTGTTCCTCGCGACAGCCTGCGGGGAGGGCAGCGCCGCGGGTCACCGGTGCCGTGGGGTCCGGGTGGGATGTGGGGCTCAGCCGGCACTGCACCCCTCGCCCAGCACGCGGCAGCGATGTGGTGGCTGGGACCCCATCCCACCCACCAGCAGCTGCCCAGAGCCGGGGCAGCGGCAGGGAAGGCGCTGGGCCGGGG
The DNA here is from genome assembly GCA_017639485.1 of Pluvialis apricaria. Taxonomy (NCBI): domain Eukaryota; kingdom Metazoa; phylum Chordata; class Aves; order Charadriiformes; family Charadriidae; genus Pluvialis; species Pluvialis apricaria. The sequence continues at coordinate 3,284,710 of CM030015.1, forward strand.
GGAGCAGCCATCCCCCTCATACCTCTTGCAAATAACGCCAGAGGTCCGTGTAGACGGTGTTTCCATAGGCAAAGGTGTGGAGGTAGGACTGTGGGAGAGCACCAGGAGAGACGGGTGGGCAGGGGCAGGTCCGGGGTGCAGGACACCCGCAGAGCACCCGGGGAGGCCCCTACCATGGGCCGCCCACCCCGCACTGGGGCTCGGTGCCCCCCAGCCCCAGCAGAGCCTCACCTGCAGCCCCTGCTTGAACACGTCCTCGGTGAGGAAGTCGGAGAGCATCCGCAGCACCGACGCGCCCTGCGGAGACGGCGGGTGAGAGACCCTGGGTGCGCGGGGCACCCTGCAGCCCACCCCACCGCCCCGGGACCCCTGCGCCCGGTCCCCGTGCGCCCGGGGCTCCGCGCGCCCACCTTGCTGTAGGCGATGCTGTCGAAGACCTCGCTGATCTGCGCGGGGGTGTTGATCTCGTCCTCGCGGAAGGAAAGCGGGTGGGAGGTGCTCAGGGCATCCGTCGCCATCACCGTGTACACCTCGTTCAGCACCATCAGGTCTTTCTGTGGGGGTGAGTGCCAGCACCCGCTTCAGCCCTGCGTGCGCCCTCCTGGCAGCAGGGGAAGCCCCCGGGGGTGCAGGGGTGGCTGTGGGGGGGTGCCTGCACCCCCTCCCTGCCCGCTGGCCCCGGCACTCACAATGTTCCAGGAAGGCTCTGCCGAGTCGGCACCCAGGTACTCCACGTAGGAGGCGAAGCCCTCGTTCAGCCAGAGGTCGTTCCACCACCGCAGCGTCACCAGGTTCCCGAACCACTGCCGGGGGAGCACAGCACCCCGTCAGCCCGGCTCAGCCAGCCGGCGGGGCAGGCGGGGGGGGGCCGGCAGGTACCTGGTGGGCCAGCTCGTGGGCGATGACGGTCACCACCCGCTCCTTGTTGCCGATGGAGGAGTAGGCGTTGTCGAAGAGCAGCGAGTTCTCCCGGTAGGTCACCAGCCCCCAGTTTTCCATCGCGCCCGCATTAAAGTCGGGGAGACCGACCTGGTCTAGGGGACAGAGCAGGGTCCCGTAGGCACGCTGCTGCCGGGGTGCCGGACTGCCTGCCCACCACCCCCCCCCCTGCAGCTGGCGGCTCCTCCCAGAGACCTGAGCACCCCGTGGCACCCACCGGACTTGGGCAGCGGGTACGGCGTGTCGTAGTGCCTCTCAAAGAAGTTGAGGATGGGGCCGGTCACCTGGAGCGCATAGTCGCCCTGGCCCTCAGCGATGGCCGTGGGGCGGCCCCAGATGCGGATCTGGAAGGGAGAGACGTGGGGCTCAGCCGCCGGCCGGGCTCAGCCCCCCGGGCAGGCAGGGGTGCCCCCCACCCTCAGCCTACCAGCACGTCCTCCGAGGTATTTTGAACGTAGTCGAACTGGCTGACAATGAAGGCCAGCAGGTAGGTGGACATTTTGGGGGTGGTCTGAAACTTGGTGATGTTCCAGTCCTTCTCATGCATCCACTCCTGGGTGCCTGCGGGGAGCGGAGGGCTGGGGGTCACCGCACAGCCCCGCCAGGCCCCTGGACCCCCCCGCCAGGGCTCCCCCCGCCCCACTCACTCGCGACAGGCATGTTGGAAATGGCACTGTGGTTGGAGGGGTGGATCAGCGTCACCGTGAAGTTGGCTTTCATGGCCGGCTCATCAAAGCAGGGGAAGGCTTTCCGCGCATCAGCCGCCTGCATCTGAGTGGTGGCCACCACCTTCCTGCAAGCAAACCCCGTCAGCGCCCGGGGGCCTCTGCAGGGGCCAGCCCCCCCCCGGCTCCCTCCGCTCCCCCCGCGCCCTGCCTGCTCCCCGAGTCCCCTCCTCGCTGGGGTGGCGTGCAGACACAGCAGGGCACAGGGGCTTCCCCGCAACCCATCCCACCATCCCAGTGGGAGAGAAGCCCCAAACTTGCCCCGGCCCCAGGCCAGCCTAGCGTCGTGACCCCCCCTCTCTGTCCCCCTGCCCTCCACCTACGTTTTGCCAGACTCATCCACGTATTCGCTGCGGTAGAAACCAGCCAGGTCGTCAGCCAGCTCCCCTGTGAAGATGCTGAAGAGTCGGTAGAGCTGGTTCTCCTGCAGCGGGCTTTCCAGCTGCACCACCAGGTACTGGGTGGGGGTCTCCAGCCAGGTCTTTTTGATGGGAGGGGCATCGGAGCCGTTCACTGCCTCCAAGGAGGCGTGGAAGGACCCCTGCATGGTGTATGTCAGCTTGTTGCTGTGGATGAGGATGAGGTCGGTGGCTTGCGTGCAGATAAAGACCACGCTGCTGTTGCCCTTGAAGATGTACTTGTTGTTCTCATCCGGCGTCAGGTAGGGCTGCAGGGTCACCTCGTAGTACTCTGGCTTCAGCGTCGTCGGCAGCCTCCACCGGTTCCAGGGTTCGTTGGGGGCAGCAGTGGTGGTGTGGGTGGTGGCCGTGGTGGGGCCAGCGGTGGCAGTATCTGTCACCTTGTTCTTCTCCTGGGCGTACACCACCGAAAGCGCGATGATGGTAGCCACAGCCCCCAGGCCCAGGACGATGGCTACGATGCCCACGCTCTTGCTGATGAAGAAGCCGGCCGCCATGGTGGGGCTGTGGGAGCGGTGCTCGCGCAGGAGGCACTGCCTGGCTGTCACGGCTTTTAGCCTCTCACTCCCACGAGGTTTATTAGTCCAAGTTAATGGGTGAAGTATTAAACCACCATGAGGCTCTGGGTGGCGACAGCACCCGGGATGAGCTTTTCCACCCACCTGCCTCCCGGCCTCGCGGGAGCACTAACACCCAGTGCCACTACAGCAGGAGGTAAAACCAGCAGCTCGGGATTGCACCATCAGGGATGGGCAGTGTGGGAGCGGGCACGGGCTGCGGGCCAGGACTCCCAGGGTCCATCCCAAGCACCAGCCTGGCCCTGCAAAAGGAGGGACAAAGCGGGTTGTCACAGCTGGTGGCCACGTCCCCGCCTCACCGCGGGGCAAGGCAGGCAGCCCCGGCACCCGAGCACAGCCTCCGGTCCAGCATCACCCTGTTTGCTGTCAAGTAATGGGGTCTGCGCCACGGCAGGGGGGTCCGGCTGCCCCTCTGCCTGCGAGAGACCACCTGAAGGCACAGCGGGTGGGGGCCATCACCCGCACCCTGGCAGGGGTACACCTCGCCGGGCTGCCCACGCACCAGGGGAAGAGCGGGAGGGCGCACAGTGCGGGTCTGGGGCTCTGGGCGGCACGGGCGCAGCCTGGGACCGTGCTGGGGAGCCTGCCCTGCCCGCAGCCCTCTCAAAGTCCAGGGTTGCATTGCCAGGCTTGAACCCAGAGGTCAAACTCCGGGGCCCGTGAACGCAGCCCAAGCAGGCACGTGCCCACCGCCACCAGCCACAGGGCACCCAGCAGCCTGCACATGCCATGGGCCGCCATCAGCCCTCCCACCAGCCACAGCCCGGGTGAGCCGGGGGGGTCCCGACCGGCACAGCGTGTGGCTGGGAGATGGAGGGTCCCACGGGCACAGCCCTGCCTGCGCCCCACGGAGCAGAGCCCCCGGTCTGGGGCTTGGATGGAGCCATGCAAACGCACCGGGGCTCGGGGCGCTGGCGTGTGGGGTGTGGGCACACGCTTCTCCGCGAGAGCTCTGCCCTGGCCAAGGGAGAGCAGCTCGAGTACCCCAGGCCATGCGGGTCAGCCCCGGGAGCTCTGCCAGAAGTTTCCCTGGGCTGGAGCGGCACGATGGGGCAGGGCAGAAAGCCAGGGAGCAAAGTCCCCATGGGACAGGGTGGGGAGCTGCGGTGCTGCATCCCACCCTGGGAATAGAAACTCCTCTTCCCAAGATCCCACCTCTCCAGCGGGGTGACACAGGTACGTCCTGCTGGGAGAGGCACCTCTGGAGCAAGGGGGAAAGATGGGAAGAGGCTGAGCGGTGTCCTCAGGGAACTGTGCCCTGTCCTCGACAGCGCCCAGCTGCACCCGCCAGCGTCACCGGTCCTGGCACAGCAGCCCCAGGATGCTGCGGCGTTCCTGGGCAATCCCTGCCCTGCAGAGCCCGGCCATCCCCGCGGCCTGCCCGGCCACCACTGTGCGTGGGGCTACAGCACAGGCACGCTCTGCCCCAGTCCCTGCCCTCGCTTTGGCCAAAGGCACAGGGTTTGGGGAACAGCGTACACCAAACCACGGCAGGCACAGCTCCTCCGGGAATGGGGGCCACAGCCAGCCGGGAGGGTGCCGGGCACCCTGCATGCCCTCTGTCCTGCACCGACAGGCACGCTGCGCCCCTGCCCAGCGCTGGCCCTCCCCACACAGACCCACACTCACCCCAGCGCTGGCCCCCTTCACACACGTCTCCCCCATTAACACCAGCTGGCCCCCGCGCCCCTCTGCAAGCTCCCAGCCCAGGCTGCCTGCACCGCCCCACGCGCCCCATTGCCCCCAGCCCCAGCGCAGGCAGCCCCCTGCTCCCCCCCACCGCAAAGCCTCCTGCTCCGTGGAGCCCTTGCGGCCGGCACACACGCGCGTCCCATGTCCCACACACAGCACCCAGGGGATGGACGTTGGGTGTCACGCATGGGCACGCAGCTCCCCTGAGGCTCTGGCCCCGCACGCCGCGTACCCTCACACGCACACACATCCCAAAGCCCTCCGTAACCTCATGCACCCCCATGGGCTGACACCCCAAATCCCCCCATTTGTGCTCTATAACCCCCATGCACACAAATCCCACAGCTCAAACCCGCAAGCCCACCGCCCCACACCCCATAGCCCCAGCCTGACCCCTTCATGCACCCACACGGCCCCTTTCCCTCCCCCCGGCCCCAAGCCAACGAACCCCCAGGGTGGGGGACCCCCAGGACCCCTGGCTCGGGGTCTTCTCCCACCCCTACCCCCCGCGAAGGCAGCAGCATCGCCCCCCACTCACCTTCCTGCGCTCAGCCGCGGGGAGCGAGGGGCAGCCCCATCCCCATCGAGGCACCCAAGTTTGCACCCCTGCCTGCACCCCTGCCTGCGATCCCTGCGATCCCTGCCTGCGCCCCTGCCTGCACCCCTGCCCGCGATCCCTGCCTGCGCCCGTCTCTCCGGCGTCCGGGCTCGGCTCGCTCAGCCGCCAGCGGGAGGAAACTTTCCTCCTAAAGCTCCAAGGGAAGTAACCCGGAGCTCCTCGCCCCCTTAACCCCTGGGCTGCTGGCCGGCCCCGGGGGCTGGCGGGGCACGGCCCGGGCCGGGGGGCAGCGGGGGGCACAGCCCGACCCGGGGGGTCCCGGCCCCAGCACGGGCTCCCACACCCCCGGCTCAGGAACAGGGCGAGGGGGGGGTCTCTGCTGGGGGAAGGCACCCCCAGCCCCGGGCAGAGCGGGACACCCCCTCCCCAGGGCTGCGGGACTCCCCCCGGGGCTGCGGGACCCCCCCCCAGCGCCCCAGCTGGGCGGCGTTGGTCGGGGATGTGCGCCAGAGGATGCCCGCCAGCGCGCACAGCCTGGGGACCGCGGTACATCGCTGCTGGGGACAAACCACCCCGTCCCGCTCAGCCCCTGCACCCCAGAGCCCCCCCGGCGTCCTGCTGGGGGTCCCCTCCCTCAAAACAGCCTTGGCCACCACACTCATCCCTGGGGATGGCAGGAAAGGGGACAAACCATCACCCAGCAGCAACCAAGCCAGGCTGTCCCACCTCCCCACAGCACCCGGAGCACCCAGGCGCAACGGGAATGGTGTCCCTGCTCAGGGGGGGTGCCCCTCGCTCAGCCCAGCGCCCTCTGCCCCAGCCCCACCTGGCTCCCTCCACCCCGGCTGCGGTGGGTTCGGCGATGTCCCGGTCCTTGTGGGTGGCCCGCGGGGCCACGGTTGGAGCGCAGATGGGTTTGCCGGGTGCAGCGCCCCAAGACAGCCGGGCCCCAGGGTGTCCCCCCCCTCGGGGAGTGACCCAGCGCAGCCTGGGCGCGGGACTCGGGCTTGCCCGGTGCTTGGCAGGGCGAGGGTAAACATTTGTCCACAGCACCGCAGGTACCCACGGAGGGACTGGGCAGGCGCCAGGCTCCATTGCCCGCTCCCCTCCGCCTCGCTGCAGGGCAGGGGCGCCTGGAGATGGGGGACACGCTCCAGCAAGCAAAAACTCGGCAAAATCCAGCACCTACCAGTGCCAAAGCACAGCCTGGGTGAGGACAGGCGCCGGCGTCGGCAGCCAGCCCCACGACCCGGCCACGTCTCCCATCTCCAGACCACGCGGGCAGTTTGGACAGGGGAGCACTGAGCCCCCCGCGGGCAGCCCCTGCCCTCCACGTCCCTGCACATTGCTGCATCACCCCAGCTCGCCTCGGGGTGCAGGAGGGGGTCCGGTGACCCAGCCGCAGCCCCTTGGGGCGCACAGGGTGAGTGCCAGCGCTGAGCGCCTCGCAGCCCTGCCCTGGGCAGGAACGCTGCTGACCGCAGCAGGAACCAGATCCTGCCTTCAGCGCGGCCTCCTCCCTCCACTCCGCGGGGTCACTCGGCGCTCCCCTCCCCGGGCAGGACCCCGGGGCGCCCGGGCAGCCGAGGGGGTCGGGGCTTGGAGGGCCACCTCTGCCCCGGCCACGCTGGGGCTGCTCCCACACAACCCCGTGGGCTCTGGGGTCAGGGCTGCAGCCCTCCTGCGGGGGAAACGGGCGTCCAGGGGGTCGGCCCTGCTCATCCCGGGGTGAACCACCCCATCGCCTCTGCCCTCTGCTGCGAAGGAGGGGACAGTGAGCAGCCGGGAGCAGCAGAGGGACTCACCCTGCCCCAGCGTGGTCCTCGGTCCTCGGCCTCCCGCAGCCCCGAGGCTCCGGCAGGACGGGGGAAGGGGCAGCGCGGCCAGAGCCGTTACCGGAGGCGGCTGCGCACAAACATCTCCTTGTGGCAGAGGAAGTGCCGGACACATCCTGCAGCGGACACCGCAGGGCAGGACGCAGTCATGCCCCATCGCAGCCAGGGCCGCTTGTCCCAGCCCAACTCCCCCCCCCCCCAGCACCCACCGTGTCCCAGAGCAGCACGAGGGCACCACGCCGTGTTCCTCACTGCGAGGCAAGCTGGAGTTTTTCCATCCAATTGTCCCAAGTGCCTGTTGGACCCCGTGTCCCAGCCCCAGGACACAGTCCGGAGCACCACTCACCTGCTCCCTCCACCACGCTGCTCCGGCAGCCAACAGGAGGAAGAGGAGGGCTGGTAGAGAAGAGGAAGAAGCAGGCTGCCCAGCTCCTTGACCTCCACGAGCTGCTGGCGGTGGCTCATGGCCAGCTGGGGAAGGGTTAAGCTGCAGGGAGGGGAGACAACCACGAAGGCAGGAAAATTCCTTCCAGGCAGAGTCACGGTTTCCCTGCCAGGGGAAGTGGAGGCAGAGCCCTCGGGAGCGCAGCTGGACCAGCCGGCGAGGGGAAGCAGAGGAAGGGGCCCCCGAGCCAGCCCAGAGGCTGGTGGCCACAGAGGCTGGTGGCCAGACGGAGCCGTAGCAGAGCCAGTGGCCCAGGGCACCCACAGTTCGAGGAGCCCCACTGCTCAGCGACCTCGCTGCCTTGCCTGTCCCCCGGCAGCCACGCTCAGCCTGAACCCCAGGACCAGCCCCGCTCCCCCCAGGCCTCGGGGGGGACGCTAGCCCCAGCCCCACAGCCTCCACTCGCCCCGCCGAGCCGCACGGGGCTCAGTGCTGCCCTGAGAGCGGGCAAGGGATGCTGCGCAGCAGAGAGAAGGCAGGAAAGCCGGCAGGAGGGCAGGGGGCACTGGCAGGTTGCAGGCTGCTGAACCTGCCTCCAAAGGCCCGGAGCAGGGGACGCCGCTGTCACAGCCCAAGCGGGGCCACCGTGCTCCCCCCCCTGCCTGCTCCAGAGAGCAGGGCAGGCTGCGGACAGAGACCCTGCCCCGGAGCCCACGCTGCAACCCCAGCGCTCCCCCGGGTGGGGTCCAGGGTCCCCTTTCCCACCCCCAGGCAGCAGCCTGGGCACCAGCGCCCCACCAGCCGAGAACCCCCCCGGGGCTGCGGCCGCCCTGCAAGAGCTGCGCAGAGGCCCCCGGCACCCATAGCCCCCTCCCGGTGCTCCCCCCCCGGGCAGGGCCAGCAGCACTCACGGCAGACACAGGTTCACACGGTGGTTTATTAGGACACAGGGACATGCTCCAGGAGGCCCAAGCCTGGCCTGGCCCCAGCCCTGCAAGCCGGCGGTTCCTCTCCCCGACGGCTCTCGGCGCAGCTTGCCCAGCCCTGGCGGAGGCAGCAGGCAGCTCCCTTCCCTCTCCCGCTCCAGCAGGTACCACCCGCGCTGGCCCCGGCTCCGGACCTCGCAGCCGGTCCCATAAGCAAACCCGAGCAGGCTGGTACCGATCCCAGCCAGACCCAGCGAGCCGGACCAGGGTGGGCACAGGGATGCCGGACAGGGGACAGCTCAGCCCAGGGAGGACGGAGGAGACAACAGCTACGGCTCCGGCGGGAACCAGGAGCTACAGGTGCATTTTTACAACCAGGAATCCCTAGAAGTGCCGGGAGGGGCAGGAACTGGCTCTTCCCCAGTGAGGAGAGAGGCTGCGCATCCACAGGGAGGGAGGGAAGGAATGGCCACCCTTCTTGTTGGGAGACCAGTGAGCAGAACCGAGCCCAGGTCCGAGGTGACGGACAGACAGGCAGCACCACCCCATCCTCGCTGAGCCCCATCACCGCTCCCTACCCTCCACCAGACAGCCCAGGCGCCCCGGCAGCACGCCGGGTCCACCGTGTGCCGCACGGGCAGAGCCCCTGAAGGGGCAGGGGGAGCCCAGCGGAGCCCGGCTCCTCTCCCCAGCCAGCCCAGGCCACAGCCCGCGCGCGTGGGCAGCCCTCCCCACCGCGGGACGCTCACATGAACTGTGACAGGTTGGGCACTTTGATGTTGATGTCTCCGATGTTGATGTTGCGAGGGATCTCTGGCAGGTTGATGTTCTTCACAGCCGAGACGGCACGGGAAGGAGCGGCCGAGAGGCCCCCCCTGCCGACAGAAGGGACAGTGACCACCAGCCCCTTGTCCCCGCAGCCCCCCGGCGAGGGGCTCCAGGCCGCTCCCAGCTCAGCCCCGCGCTTTGCAGCAGGAGCAGCCCCGACCCGAGCCCTGCTCCGTGCTACCCCGCCTCCCCCGAGCCCCAGGGCCCGGCCACGTCCCCCCCGCGCGCAGCTCGGCACGGGAGCAGCCCCCCCGTCCGCCTCCCACCCTGCTGACGGACACGGTCATATTAACAGCACAGCACAGGGAGCGGCAGGGGCAACGTGGTGCATCCCTGCGACCGGAGCAAACCTGCATCTTCACAATGACCGCACAAACAAGGGCAATAAACTTCACTACTTCAGGTTATTAACCTTGATGGGAGCAGCCTTTTCCGCGCTCGGGCTGCTCGCTATGCACGAAGCACAGCGGGGGAGGGATGCCCTCAGCCCTCGCCCCGGGGACTCAGGCAGGCAGAAACTGGGGATACTGGGGGTACCCCACACACGTCAGCTCCAGACCCCCCTCGCAGCCTGGAGTACATCAGCCTCCCGCGGCGGAGAGCCGCAGCATCGCCACTCACCTCTGCCTTCTCCAGCTTGCTCTGGGCCTCCACCTGCGCCACGATCTCGTTCATGTTGGTCTCCAGCACCATGCCGCCTATCACCACCTCCTGCAAGATGTGGTGAACCTGCGAGGGAAGGGAAGGCTGCGAACCCAGCCCAGCGCACGGGCCGGCCGGCAGCGGCCACAGTGCCTGCAGGCTGGTGTGGAAGCGCCGTCGGGCACTGGCATTTCCCCGAGAGATGCAAATCCATCCCCGTCCTCCTCTCAGCCCACACAGCAAGAGGGCAGCCACAGTCCTCAGCACAGGGGGGGTCCGGCAGCCCCGTTTACTGCTTGCACCTCTGCTCTGGAGGACACCTACCGCAGGGGCCGCAGCAAACGTTGCCTGCTGGACCACCGGGCACAGGGCAGCCCCCGCGGAGCCCAGGTGGGACCCGGCCTGCTGGCTCACCCCGGCTGCCCCATCTCCGACACCTCAACTGAAGTCTGATGCCTCCCTGGGCCGGGACTGGGGTGACAAGGGGGGACCCTGCCTAGAAAGCGTGCTGGAGAGGAGCCCACAGGGCAGCAGCAGTGCCAGGGCCTCCTGCAGCCATGGGGCAGCACACTTCTTCCCAGAACCAGTTTCTTCTCCCCCGTAAGCCGGGCCAGAGCCCAAGTTCTTGGTTTTCCCTTAGGAAAGACGGGACTGTGACACACACACAGAAACTGTTAAGAGAGTTTGCTTCCTTCCCCAGCGTCCGCCCGGCTCCAAGGGTGAGCCAGAGCAGCGAGCTGCTCCCTCCTGCCAGCCCCGGCCCGGGGGGAACCGGCGATACCCCGCAGCCACAGCAGGAGAAAAGGCCCATTGCGGCCGCTGCAACACACCTTCGCTCCCCCGCCCCGCACAGCCCCGCTTTCCCTGCCAAGTCAGCAGCTCCTAATAACCACCCAGCACAGATAATGAATTTATGGGTCTCTGGTTACTTCCATGAAATAGGCTATTACTGGAAGATGGTTAAGTTATTATATCATTTTATGGCTTAGGAGGGCAGGTTGCACCATGTGCGAATACTGCCAGGGCGATGCTGTGAAAAATAAAGCAAGCTAGAGAACCTGCTAGGAGGGGGAAACCCAGCTTTGTGCAAATGGCGAGCCTGACGCCCCGCAGGGCTCGCCGCGGGTCCCGTCCTGCTCCGACAGCGCCAGGAGCAGCAGCTCGGTGTGCGGGATCAGCACTGCGCAGGGCGAGCCACGGGCGATACAGCACCTTCCCAGGACACCCGCAGCACTGGAACCGCTGTGCCACAGCACAGCCCGGCCCCAGCAAACACTGCACCAGACGGTGCTAGCAGCTCCCCGGCTCCCCGCAACAGGAGAGCATCTGAGCCGCAGGAAATGTTGTTCCTTCGAGATCTGGCATCAGCCCAAGTTGGACCAAAACCAGCAGGGCAGAAGTCCCAGGCAAGCTTTTGTTTTCCAAACCGAAACACAGCATTTCCTGAACAAACCATGTCCTCTCCAGGACCTCACAGCTGCTTAGCGAAACTCACGTTCTCCTCCAAGGTACAAAGCGCAACCAGGGGCTGGGCAAGAGCCTCCTTTGAGCCTCCCCACGGCTTCAGGGCTCCAGCCTCCCCCCGCGGAAGAGGGAACCCTGCAGCTCTGAGGCTGCTGCTTCCAGAGCACTGGTGTCACTGGTACTCGAGAATGGCAGACCCAGCTGCCACATCCAGCTGCCCGCTGCAAGACCAGGGACCCGAAACCCACAGCAGCTCTCGTTTCGCAGCCCCTGTGCTGCATACAGAGTGTAAGGTGTATCTTAAGGCAGTAATAGAAAGCCACAGGACTCAGACAAGGCTGCACTCAAATCCCAGCCAGAACCTGCTGGGGTGGGGATGTTCACAGTCTCTGCTCAACAAATCAGCGCTTTCCCACTGATGCTGGCCTCATTTCTCCTGTTCCAGTCGGGAAGCCACAAACTCTGCAATCCATCTGCCAGAGCGGAGGGCAGCACCGGGCCCTGGACACCTCGTGACAAACTGAACTCCCGGCGGCAGGGCTCCGTGGGAGCGCTGGGGCAGCATTGCAGCCGCAGAAAGCCCTGCCCGGGCATCTGAGGGGCAAGATCCGGGGACGAGCAGGACACACCTGCGTATTCCCAGCACGCCTGACACCGCCCATCTGCAATCAAGCTCTTGGAAAGCACAGGCACTCAACACGAACACATCTGAGAAATAAATAAATGCCAAATATATAAAGAGAGATAAGAGGACAAACTGATAGTGGCCAAGGACTGAAATCAAGGCTGGGAAGCAGCGGGAGCACGGGATGGGAAGTAAACAAGCCTGACTGGCAGGACAGCCTTGCGGTGACCGAGCCCGGGGCCTCTCCTATCAGAAACCCTCCCGACTCCTGTCTCCTTCGAACCCTTTGCTTGGCAGTGGAGTTCAGAGGAAGGGCAATCTGTGCTACTGCTGGCAAAACAGACAAGCAACAGGGTAATCTCTTCTGCCTGTGGGCTGCCTATTAAGTCTAGAGCTGCCGGGCCTTGGTCACGCCACAAAAATAAGTAACTGAGAGCACATCCTCCCCCAGATGTGGCCAGAAGTGATCTGGGCGGCTGCCATCCCTCCTCCCACAGGTACACCTCCTTCCTTCTGACTTCCTCCTTCCCCTCCTTTTGCTCGCTTTGATAAGAACGCTTTTGCTGACAAGATAATCAACCTTGTAACATTTCTAAAAGTTTACACTCGGGCGAATTATGAAATAAAAGTCGCTAGTACATTCAGCTGAGTCAGATCGCCTTCTAAGAAGATTTGCTAACTCCATTCCACTGCCAGAGTTCATAAGTTGGAATCACCAACAGAAAGAGAACATTTTGCAGCCTTATTTCTTCCCCACTCCCCTTTTTGTTGGCATGTTTTGTCTTCGACAAAGCAAGAAAACCCTTATCAACAGCAACACAAGTCCAGCACACGTCAGCTAAGTCTCTCTCTCGAAGTCCTGGCTATCTTCAGCCGCATCTATGAGATGATCAAAGAGAACAGGTTTCCGCCCAGAAACTCTGTCCAGCTATAGAGGAAGCATTAAAGGCTGTGGCTCAAACCAAAGTTTACCAAACACTTTGTATTCCAAACACTCCCATTGTTCCTTCCCTTTTTTTCCCTGCAGCTCTAGTAAAACGTTAACAGGATTCCCAGCGGGGCCCACAGCACAGGAGAAGAGGCACTACGCCCCTGCACCATGCCAGAGCCTGCCCAGCTCCACCAGCGCCGGCCCGTGCAGAAGACCAAGAGCGAAGCCTCAGCGCAGATACCCATCACTTGACCGCACGGTTACCCAGCACCGGTGGCATTCACCAGGACAGCCCCCACACCCCGCCACGGCCGTGCCGCAGCAGAGAGCGCAGCCCTGCAGCAGCAACGCAGTGGGGCGAGCGCTGAGAGCCAAACGCCAGCTTACCCGTGCACTCGGAACAGAGCCCAGCAACTCCGAGCTCTTGGAGGACACAAAGGGAGCGGCATAAGAAGATCCCATGCTGAGAACCTCCCCAGCCAGGATTTCAGTCTCTCCCCAAAAAGTGACCCCTAACGTACCACCGGCCTCTCCTGAAAGGCCCCAGAGCTCAGGGCCGGGCCGGCGCCTGCCCGTGAGAGCACAGGCTTCAGGGAGGGCAGGGCTCCGGGGCAGCCAGGCGCTGGTGGCCCAGAGGAGCAGTGGCCCAACAGCAGTGGCCAGGAGGAACACAGAGAGTCCACAACCCACCTTGTCCATGTGGAAGATGAGGTCTAGCTCACAGACGTTCTCAAAGCACTTGTCCAGCGTCTCCACAAACACCTGAGGTGGCAGAAAGGACGGTCAGTCCAGAAGAACACAGCAAGGTGCTTCCCGCACACGGCCCCAGGGCCTGCAGGCACAACAGGCTGCAGCCCCGGCCAGAAACTCCGCGAGCACTCGCTGCGCTCCAGGCGGGCACCCTGAGTGGGGACAAACCCCTCTCAACAACCCCGCCTCCCTTCCATGGCAGGGAAGTGCCCGTTCCCAGGGCAAACACCGGCCGGTCCAGCCCAGGGGCTGACCAGGACCCCCAGCAGCGGCAGCAGCCGAGGGCAGCATGGGTCAGGGGGTTGCCACGCGGGCACCGGTGCCAGTTCTTGCTGCCACACAGAAACCAGAAGGAGAAGCGCAGACCTGCTTGAGGAGAGAGACTGTCTTGGGAAGGGGCTGCGGCTGGAGCAAGAGCCTGGCCCTGGCCGGGCCGGCTGTGAAGGCAGGGCACGGTGGGTCCCAGCTGGGCAGCGCGGAGGGCTCCTCCTCCAGCCCCGGAGAGGCTCCCTCGCAGCAGCGGTGTGTACCCCCTTGCTGCCGCCTTCAGACACTGCCTGCACACCCAGAACCTCGCGTTACGGGGATCTGATCGAGCCCCAGCTCAAGGGGCCCAGCCCAGCCTGGTCGAGGCCACCACAAAATGGGACTTGGCCGTTCTGGGGGGAACCGCAGGTGTTGGTGTCCTGATCTGCCGCAGCACTGGGACAACGGCTGGTCACCGTGTCAGGGGCAGGGCTGCAGCCCACCAGAACGGCCTGAAAGGGGCCAAGTTATGGGAACTGCGCGCTCACCAGGCGGGTGACCCCAGGAAGGCAGGTGGCCCCTGCCAACTCCTGCGCCGACACTCTCCCGCCTGCCGTTGGCCGTGTTTAGCAAAGGCCCCTTTACAAGTCCACAGCGTTTGAACACAATTTTAAAAATGTACTTGTAGTTTTGGGCCCCTCACTACAACAAAGACATTGAGGGGCTGGAGCGTGTCCAGAGAAGGGCAGCGGAGCTGGTGAGGGGTCTGGAGCACACGTCTGATGAGGAACGACTGAGGGAACAGGGGGTGTTCAGCCTGGAGAAGAGGAGGCCGAGGGGAGACCTTCTCGCTCTCTACAGCTCCCTGAAAGGAGGGGGTAGCGAGGGGGGTCGGGCTCTGCTCCCAAGGAACAGGCGATGGGACAAGAGGGAACGGCCTCAAGTTGTGCCAGGGGAGGTTTAGGATGGATATTGGGAAAAATTTCTTCACAGAACGGGTTGTCAGGCATCGGAAGAGGCTGCCCAGGGCACGGGTGGAGGGCACGCCATCCCTGGAGGGATTTACAAGATGTGTAGATGCAGTGCTGAGGGACGTGATTTTGTGGTGGACTTGGCAGTGTTAGGTTAACGGTTGGACTCGGTGATCTTAAGGGTCTTTTCCAACCTAAATGACTCTGTGATTCTACTTTTTAAACACGCTCATTCAGACTGACCTCCCCCGCTGCTTCCAGGTGGAGGAGCTGCGTATCAGCTAACGCGCGTGCAGCAAGCCCTCCCTCCCCGTGGCACCCCCCGAAACCGCTTCTCAGGTGCTTCCAGAAGGGCCGGCACAGGGATGCCACACACACAAAGTGCACCTGAAAGGTGTTGTGGCTGGGGCTGCCCGGCAGGGACTGTGCTCCGGGGGAAGGTGCCTGCCGGCTGCCCTTGGGCAGCAAACCCGACTGCAGAGGAACCGACCTGGATGAGGTCCAGGATGCCCAGCTCGCTCTCCGAGGAGTCCACACAGAAGACGAAGTACAGCGTGGCATAGTGGCGGTAGATCAGCTTGTAGTCTGAGCCACCAAACAGGCTGGGGAGACACGAGGAGAGGTGAAGGGCTTCGGGGAGGGACATGCAGCCCGGGCACTGCCCCGGCCACGGGGACAGCCCTGCACGGCCCCCCCTGCGCAGGACGGGCAGCGGGTTACCTGCCGCACTCCAGGAAATTGCAGATGTGGTCGTCCCGCTTCAGCACCAGGTGGAAAGTCTCTCGGATAATCTGCTGCTGGACCTCCTCTGCCTGCAAGGAGGAGAAGACAAGCACCCGTGGGTGCACGGCCTGGAGGACCCACGTCCCCCGCTCTCCCCCGCTGCCCCAGGGATGCCCTGAGCCGCAGCTCCAGGTGACAGGCGGGTCCCAGCTCCTCGCTGGCCCTGGCACCGCAGGCACAGCAGTGGGGGTGACCCGGCCATGGGGTGACCGCGCCATGGGGTTACCGGGCCATGGGGCAACGCGAAGGCCCAGCCCCACAGCCACCCCCCCACCCCACAACCCGGGGCCCTCACAGCCGCGCCTCCCCGACACCCCCAGCCCCACCCCGGGCTCGGGTACCCGCTGCCACCAGCCCCAGCGCGGTCCCTGCCCCGGCCCCGCACCAGGTGCTGGTAGAAGCGGACGAGCCGCGGCTTGCCGTGGTTGTTGAACACCAAGATGGCGTTGATCATCCCTGCGGCTGGACGGGCCGGGCCGGGCCGGGCCGGGAGCAGAACCGGGGCCACAGCGGCCGCAGCCTCCTCGCAGGAAACCCCCCCGCCCGCCCCGGAAACGGCGGCGGAGCAGCGGGGCGGCGCTGCGGCCCGGCCCCCGGTAGGCTGAGCCCGGGCGGCCCGGCGGGGATCCCGCGACCCTGCAGCAACCGGGGCCCGGCCTCGGCCCGACGCGCGGTGCCGGCGCTCCGGCACCGGCCTTAGCGGGGACGCTCAGAGCCCCCCTCCGCGGCGCTACCCGGGGCGGGGGCGCAGCCGCTCTCCCCCCCCGCCGAAGCCGGGGCCTCCCCGGGCCCGGGCTGCTGGACCGGGGCCTGCCCCCGCGCTCTCCGGGACAGCGACAGCCACCGGGGCCACCGCGGGGAGGGAGGCGGCCGTTCCTCGCGGCCCGCAGTGGGGCAGAGCAGGGGCAGGCCTACACCCGCGCTGCCGGGGCCCGCACCGGCTCCGGGACCGGCGGTGCCGCCGCCAGGGGGCGCCGCAGGCCGAGAACGACGGCGGCCGCGCGGTGCCACTCCGCGGCGGCGCGAACCGGCGGAGGGGGCGGAGCTTGGCGGGCCGGGCCACGCCCTCCCTTAAAGGGCCAGCGCCCCCCGCCTGCCGGGGGGCGTGGGCGGGGTCAGAGGTCAGCGGGGTCTCCCCGCCTGCTGCCCCGGCAGCCCCGGCCCTGTTGGGAGGGGAGAGCCCCCCCCCCTCCCAATAACGCCGTGTGCCATAGGGTAATTTGGAAGAGCAGAGGGAGAAGGAACCGCGTGCAGCTGCGGCTGCGCTGGGTGCTCTGTGAGGAGCGGGACAACCAGAAGAGCGGGGCGCAGGGCGGGGGGTCCCGGGGTAGCGCGAAGGAGTCGCAGGAGCAAGCAGGGTACAATCCAAGGAGCGCGGCGTGACTGAGTTACGAGTAGCGAGGGACATCCAGGGCTACAAGGAAAGGGTTCCCGCGCTGTACAGCCGTACCGGGAGGAACGGGGAGAGGGGACGATAAAGATCCATAATCGAGGACACAGAGGAGAGCAGGGCAACATGGGGGAGAGCCGGGGAAGGGACATCGAAGGGCACCAGAGCTGGAGGAGGGTGATCCCAGAAACCGTCATTAGAAGATGGAGGGGAATCGTCCCCGGGGCCGTGCTGCCGCCCTGTGCTGGCACCCGCTCCCGGGGCAATGCCGGACATGGCAGCAGCCCCATCACCGCAGGGGATGGTATGGTGATAAGAAACGGTCCCATGAGGATGACACCAACGCAGCGGGAGCCCCTTCCTCTGCCGGGGCAGCGGTAAATGCCACGTGCCTTCATCCCCACCACGGCTCACGACACACTTCCATGTGAGGCCCTCGTCACCAAACTAACGCCCTGTGCCCCCCCGCGGGGAACACGGGGTGGTGGCTCAGCTGCCCCCCAGACGCAGCGGGTGACAGGACGTGCCGACGGGCAGTGGCCGTGCCGGCGGAGGGCACTTGCACCGCGGCTGGCCTGGTTGAGCCTGTGTTTCCCTGAGGACCTGGTCACCAAACCAGTGGGCGGCATCAAACTGGGAGGAGCCCGACGTGCCGGGCAGGACGACCTCTGGGCTGAAAACCACCCTGACAGGGTAAGGATTTTGTCCAAAACCAACCAGCTGAGATCCCACGGAGAGCAGGGCGAGGAGCCGCTCTGCGGGAGGACCGGGAGGCGCGAAGGTTGGGTGTCCCCCCCCAAAGCGTGGCCGTCCCCAGTCTGCTGAGCACGGGGGGAGCCCCCCCGCAGCCGGTGCCCAGGCTGGGACCACGCACTCCGTCGGGGATGGGCGCCATTCGGGGGGCGTTCAGGAGGGAGCGAGCAGAATTCATGAAGCCCAGTAACTTGGCTCATAAGGAAAGGAGCGGGGAAGCACTTCAGGCGTCCACAAAAAGACGCGGCAACGGTCTGCTGCTGCCCGCGGGCGCTACAGGTCAAGAAATCAAGAAATGAGCTTTGATGGCAGCGAGGGAATCTCCTGTTTGCAGCTGTTTTGGCCTCAGACCCCCCCTTCTGGAGGCAGAACCTCTCTGGCCGGAGGCTGCCCCGGACAAAGGGGACCTCGGGGGGTCGCCAGCCCCAGGCCCCGCTCCAGCGGCGTCACCCGGAGCCGGCGGCCACGGCCGGGCTGGGGGGGCTGCAGGGATGGAGACCCCCCAGCGCCCCGGGCAGCCTCTCCCAGGACGGTGCTGTGTGGACATCCCACCGGGACGGCCTCCGGCACGGCGGGAGGCACCGGCCTCCGCCAGGGGACACCCATTGGCTGAGCTTCACCTCCGCCATCCCTGATTGGCTGAGACCTCCACAGACACCGCGTGTTCCTCCACTGCAAGAGGCTGTGGGTGCTCCTGGCCCGGCGTGCTGATTGGCTGAGGCTGCTGCAGCCTCGTGTCTCATCATCCTGATTGGCTGAGGCTGCTGCAGCCTCGTGTCTTGTCATCCTGATTGGCTGAGGCAGCTGCAGCCTTGTATCTCATCATTCTGATTGGCTGAGGCTGCTGCAGCCTTGTGTTTCCTCATCCTGATTGGCTGAGGCAGCTGCAGCCTCATATTTCCTCATCCTGACTGGCTGAGGCAGCTGCAGCCTCACGTCTCCCCGTCCTGATTGGCTGCGGCGGCGGCCGTGGGGCGGCTCTCCGACATGCGGGTGGGCCGGGGGCTGCTCCCCACTCCGCCGCCCCGGCTCCCTCCGGCCGTGGCCGTGGCCGCGGCACCCGCTCAGCCCGGTCCCACCGCGGCCACTCGGGTCGCCCCGTGCCGACGCCTGGCGCTCACCGCACGCCCCAACTGCGCCGCACGCCCCACTGCGCCGCACGCCCCACCGCGCGTCCCGCTGCTCTGGGCACACGCAACAGCCGGGGCGTCCGCGGGAATGTGAGGGGGAGAATCTCCTTCAGCTGTGTTTCTGACCCTTTAATATTTGCAAATGTCGGCGCGGGGCGGCCCGGTCCTCAGCACCGCTCCCGGGGTGAGGCAGGATCGCAAAACCCAGGAGAGAAGCGTCGGCTGAGGTGGACGTTCCCACCAGCCGGGTCGGGTCCGGCCTGCGCCGGTCAGACAGCAGCAATAGCGTGGCGGAGGATGCTTGGCCAGCGCAACGTAAACGGGCCGGCGAGATCAGTTTTCACCCAGGAATACAAAAAACCCACGGAAAACAAGAAGTGCGTCTGCCAGACAAAGGACTGCGTTTTTAGACAAACTCTTTGCGGTGATTAGTCTGTCCAGCTCCACCTGCTTCCATGGAGATGAGAATCTCCATCTCCCGACGCACCAGCCGAGCCCCGGCTGCCTTCGCGTATGCCTTCTTCGCATGAGGAGGAGACCCTCATCCTCCTCACAATGGGGGCGAGAGCTCCCGTCCCCCCTCCACAGCTGTAAAACACTTGGCAGTCGCCAACCGCTCCCCGTACCACCCCGCGTTACAGCCCCCGTCCCTCCCTTTGGGGACCTGCCACCTCCTGCCACCACAGCCCTGTCCTGCCGCCCCACCGCGGCGGACCTTGGCCTCTCCTTGGCCACTCTGGTGGGGGGGTAAACAGCATCCCCCCCCCCCTCCCCAAGACCCTCAGATTTGTGGAACATCCCAAATTCCGCTCATCCCTTTCTTTTTTGGGAAGGGGGGGGGGACACACTTTGCCCTCAGCCGGTAGGGACATAACCCCTGCAAGGTTGCTGGGGCGCGGATGATGATCGTGGAGGGGAGCGATGCTCAGCTGCCGAATTGGGGGTCCCATCGCCCATCCCTGCGGCAAGAGCGCGTAACCACCCCACCACCCCCACCGGAGCATCCCTCTACGGGGCGATAACCCCCCCAAAATACCAAAGGATGCTCATGCCCAGGGTAAAATAACCCTTGGGGTTGGGGGTTCTGCGTGGCCACCGTGGAGGAGATGCCGTGCGGGGCCGGTGCGGGCGCGGGGTCGGGGTGGCCACCCCGACCCCGCGCCCGCACCGGCCCCGCACGGCGTGGAAGGAGGGTGGGGGTCCCCATCGGACGCCCCCATCCTCGTTACCATCAGAGAAGCCGCGCCCCGCAGCTTTGTTCCCCGCAAACCGGTACCCAGCGCGGAGCCGGCACCGGGGGATGCGTGGGAACGGGAGGCGGAGGGGTGGGAAAATCGCGGTGTTTGGGCAACTTGGTGTGTCGGGGGGGGGGGGGGGGACGGGGCCGGGGGTGGGGGGGGGGACGGACGGACACGCGGGGGCACGGCGGGGGAGATAAAGGGCGGCCGCCGGCGGCCGAGTTAGGAGGAGCTGTTTTGCATCCCTTCACGTCAGCTCTGCCTCATTCCCTCCTTCTTCCTTCCTGCGCACCCAGCGCCGGGCCCGCAGCCGCCGCCGCCGCCCCGCACCCTGCCGAGCCGCACGGTGAGGTGTGTGTGGGTGCCCCCCCCCCCCCCATAACCCCCCCCACTACCACCCCTCCACCTTCCTCCCGACCATCGGTCCCTCCACCGCTCCGTCGCCGCCTTCTCCTTCGCTTCCACCTCTCCCCCCACCCCCCCGACGGAGACGGGAGCGATGGCGGCGGGAGGCACCGGGGCCGGGGGGGGGGGGGTGTTGGAGGGGAGAGGGGAGGGGAGGGGGGGGGTCTCTCCGCACGTGGGTCCGCCCCCCCCCCCCCCCCCATCGCTCCCCCGCCAAGTTTTCCCCCGTGGCCGCTCGCAAACTTTCTCGGCGGTGGCGGGGCCGGTGAAGTTACGGGGGAGGGCGGGCGGGGGCTGCCGCCCCGCGGGGTCGGTCGGTACCTGCTAAGGGGGGGGGGGGGGCGCGGCGGCTCCGGGGGATGCAGCACCCCCGCAGCGAGGGGGGGGCTTTGCGGGGGTGGGGGGTGCCCGCGCAGGTAACGCGGGGCGGAGGGGGGGGGGATGCCCGGGGGGGAGAGGGTGGGTTGGGTGGCGGGGCGGTCGCCGAGCAGCACCCCGGGGTGCTCCGACCCGGTCGTCCTCCTATAGCGGGGGGGGGGGCACCCGGGCCGGGGGGTTCACGGCGCTGTTGGGGGCCGGGACTGGGGGGGCGGGGGGGGGGGGGGGGCGGGTAAGCCGTGGGGTCCCCCCCGCGCGGGGCCGCGGCCGAAGTTTGGGGACAGTTTGCAGGCGCTGGGGACCGTCCCGGCGGTGGGTGTCCCGGGGGTGCTCCCCCCCCCATCCACACCAGGAAAGTGCCACGGGGAGAGGGGGTCCTGAAATTAAATGGGTGGGTGACTCCGGGGGGGGGGGGGGGGGCCACGCCGCCCCGTCCCACACCGGGTAGGTTCCACTGGTGCTTTCCGTCACGGAGATTTCGCAGTGTCGGGACCCCCCCGATGGCACCGCGGGGGGGGGGGGTCCTGGTGCGGGGGTACCGCTGCTGCCGGGCCGGGGGCTGCTTTGTCTTCTGCTTCCCTGCCAGGGACAGCGGCTCGGCCAGGACTCCCTGTTTGTGCAGCTCCCTGTTAATCAACAGGATGCGGTGGTTAAATTAGTTATAATTAATTAATTAGTCAATCATTAGTAGTTTCTTTGTAAGCAGCCTGTGTGGGCAGAGGAGGGGGAGCCATGGGAGTGGAAGGCGGCATCCCGCAGCCTGACCTCCTGCCGGGTCCGAACCCGGCAGCGCCACGAACTCCACCGGTCTGCCGTGTCCCAGGCAGGAGGGACCCACGCCACGCCACACCGCGCCACGCTCCCGGCGTCGTCGGCTTGGTGGCTTCTCGCCGCGCTGGTTCAAACCAGCCTGACGAAGCCGTATGTTCAGCGGTTCCGGCAGCCGCGGTTTCAGTGTGGTTTGTGCACAGCCTCAGCCGTTGTACGCGCGTGTCTCCGGTCGGAGGGACACCCCAGACCCACGGCCTTCCCAGGGACGCTTCGGAGAAGTCGCAACAGCGGCAGTGGTCTCAGCATCCCCTTTGGAGCCCCTGGGGGTCCCCGGCTCCCGACAGTTGGTTGGGGAGCAATGGCATTGGCAGCAATCACCGTTGCGGCAGCAGGACGGCAGGGCTGTGACCGGTCCCCCCACTCCCACCCGAGTGACAGCGTCCCCACCCGTGGGAGCCAGGCCATCCTGCTCAGCCGAGCCAGCGCGGGCAGAGCCCACCTCACCGCCCGGCTGGGCCGGGCTCCTCTTCAGCGAGCAGGCTTCCATTAATGCCCTCTTTGAATAGCAATCGCGTTATATCCCTCTGAAATGGCAAATTAGACCGCAGTAATTTGTGCTCTGCTGCACACCGAGGAGCATCCCCAGCCCAAATTTGGGGGGTGACTGGGAGGGTCAGGCATGGATGCCCGCGGTGGAGGGAGTGGGAGCATCTTTCACAGCGCCGGAGTAGCGTGTCTCCTCTCGTTCCTTTTGACATCAGTGGGGTTTGGTTTAATCTCTGAGAAAGTGGGTTTAGTTGGTTTTATTGGACCACAATGCAAAGAAAGTTTTTCATTTATAAACCAGTTTAGGAAACCGAGCGTAGAGAGGGAGGAGCGCAGATGTCGTCCTGCTCTACTGTGCAGCTGGAAATGTTAAGGAATAGGCAAAACAGCAGTTTTGTACGGCAGAGAATGTGCCAGCGTAAAGTCCTGTGAGCGAGGGTGTTGCCTACACTCCTTACGTTTATTTTACGCCTATTCTTTGTCGAGAAGTCGGCTCCGGTTCAGCATCTGCTTGAGCACGGTCACCTTGATGTCAGCGGAGCAGGTCAAGTCCTCGGTGTTCTGCCAGGCCGGGGCCGGAGCAGAGGCCAGGGGAGCCGCGCGCTGCGCCGGTCGCCGGGGGTGTCCTGCCGGTTTTACTGCCCATGTTCCCCTTCCCTCCGCTGCCCACCGCGGGTTTTGGTTTCCCTTCACCCGTTTCATCTCCTCCTGAGTCACGGTCCCCACCGAGGTCCCTGAGCCTTCCTGCAGGGCTGGACCTTGGGGACAGGGGGCTGTGATCCCATGAGGAGCGTTTTCCCTTTGTGCCGCTGTCCCACATGCTGCTCCTCCAGCCCGTGCATGGCTCTCCTCCTCCCTGGGTCCTTCTCACAGGCGGCGGCACGTCGCGGCGGCGTTTGTGTTGGGAGAGGGACCCGGCTCAGCCCACCTGCGTCCAGGCACGGCTTTTGCTAAAAGCCCCGTTTCTGCCGAAAGCCCGGTGCGGTGGAGTGAAATGCACAACGTCCGTTAGGAACGGTGCGTTTGCTGGAGGGAGTTGGGGGGGGGGGCTCTGTATTTGAAAAAAACCTGGGGGGCGACCGCGCTTCTTCGCCCTGGCTGCGATGGAGGAGCGGGGTGCGCTCCCGCTGAGAGAGCGCGCACGTAATGCAGGGTCTTTCCCAAACTTTAAATCAAGGGGCAGGGGAAACATGATCTTCAGTTTTCCTCATGGTGGGCTTTACCCTTAACCGTCTGTCCGTCTTCTGAGGGGCAGTAAAGTATTTCTGATGGAAATGAACAGAAACAACGTGTAAGCACCCTGCGTAAAGAGCTCTTTGTAAGAGCGTGTAGGTTCCAGCATGCCCTTGTGCTGTCGCCGCCCTCCCGTTTCTGGGCACAATTGTACAATGTTCTCCACAAAGTATCACCGGGTTTGTAGGAAAGGAGAAGTGGCCCGGGGTGGGAGGGATGGGGAGAAGGCTTCTTGTATTTTAGGTGCCAGCTCTCCTGGATCGCTGTGAGCATTCTCAAGTGGGAAGAAAAACCTCATCTCCCACCCACCCACCCTTCCTTCCTTCCTTCCCTCCTTTCTTCCTTCTTCCTCCCTTCTCAGGCCGCGTCTGATTTCACAGCAGAGAAACCGAGGGCGACGGGCGGTGTCCGATGGCCCTTTTGTGCAGGGCAAGGAAAAACCTGTAGAAAGTTCACGTGAAAATTCACAAGACTTGCTGCCGGGGTGGAAAAGAGCTACTTGGGTGATGGGGAGCACCAGAGGCTGCGCGCGGGGTGAGGATGCTAAATCAGACCGAGGTGCATCCTGCAGCCCCGGGGTCCGTCCAGGAGTCTCGAGGGGCGTCAAAGTTGTATAAAGGGATTTGAAAAAGCCAAGGCACGTTATTCTTCATTTGAAAGGGATAATCTCCTGCTCAAGGCTGAGGGGTTGGAAACGTTACGCTGGGTTTGCGCAGGTCTGTGGGATGGGGGATCGGGAGCCTGGGGGTCTCACGCTCGCAGGTGGCGCGTTGGAGGCACCGGTGTGCGTTCGGACCTGCTCACCGGTCGCCGGGGGAGTCCCGAGCTGGCAGGATCCGGCCATCACGGAGCGCGGTCTCCATCGCCGCACAGGATCTGTGCGATTTGTTGGTGAGGCGGTGGATGAAGGAGGATCGGGGCATCGGTTGCTCGGGCTGCCGAGGGCTTGGGGAGGTCCTGGCGCAGTGACGGCGAGGAGCCGCTCGGCGAGGGGCAGCCGGCTGCCAGCGCAGCACAGGGCGGCACCGGGGCTCGCACGGCTCAGCAATACACAGCTCACACGGGAAGGGATGAGTGGGAAATTAGTGAAAGCCTGGTTTATCCCCAAAGGTAGTACTCGCTTTCCAGGAGTGGCGCAGAGGAGGGAAAGGGCAGCGCGGTGCGGAGCACGGTGATGGTGACGGTGACATTTCCTGTGGGTAGCTGAGTAGTAACCTACAAAGGAGTAACATTTGGAACTGTTCTTCACCTTAGAAGGTTAAAAATTAACTGAATCAACCAAGAATCGGACAAGAGCATTGCTGCCGGCAGCTCAGGCGAAGAGGTTTGGGATGCAGCTACGACTGGAAGCGCTGGTGGAGGGGATGCTGCTCCCTTGGATAAAGCGGCAGACGGGTGGGTGGTGGAGCGGGAGCAACGGCCGGAGCGGGTTTGGTCTGCACTGCCCGAACGGGAGCCCTCCCTGAGGTCGGAGCTGCTGGCGCTGGCACGGGGCTGGGCTTTCGGCACTCGGCGGTGGCCCCGGTGGGTTGAGGACCCCCCAGCTGAGGCAGGCAGAGGGGTACAGAGGGCTGCGGGTGTCTGCCTGGGGCTGCAGGAGGGCGGTGAGGGCAGCACCGAAACCCACCCGCAGAGCAGGGGGCTGGAAAGGGCCGGGAAAGGGTTATTGATGCTGAACACGCGGTGGAGCTCTGGCCCAAAAATGGCCTAAAAATGACACTACTCAACAGTTCCCACTGCTGCACGTGCGTGCACGTGTGTTTGCGCCTCGGAAGCGCCCGCGGGACGGGGGTCTCGGTGGTATGGGGACTGTGGCGGTGCCTGGTGGATCCATACCCGGCCGGGCACCGGGGCTGGAGCCGTCGGTACTGCAGCGAGAAAAGCAACTTCCAGGGCAAGCGTGTTCTAAATGGATGCCGTGACGCAGAGTGATTGAAATGAGTGCATTTAGTTAAAATCAAAACTCCATTCTTCATCTGTTTCCCCGTGCTCCTCAGCGCATTCTGTGGGCCCCCGTGCCCTGACAAACCGCATGCTTCCCTCTTGCATGCAAAACCCCACGTATCTCCAGCGCAGCCAGCAAACGCCAGTCACAAAGAGGTTTTGACTAAGAAGGAAATAACAGTCAGTCCTTTAAAGGCTTTATCTCAGCTCGTCAGTTTGGGGAAGAATGAGTTTTAACTAGGAAGCAGCACGTGGACGCGTTCATTGTTTTACTTCCACGTCTTGTGTATGTGAAACCGTCTTTCTGCATGGGCATTGCTCGCCCAGATGCGCTTTGCTGGGCGGCGTGGGAGCTGCCGCAGCTGAAAAGGGGAATTTCGTGGGGATTGCAGGCTGAGGCCACAAGCACTTGGGGCAGAAATGAAACCTTTAGGGCTCGCTGCTCACTGTCCATCCGAAGCCTTTAACATCCTTCCCTACGAGGCACGGCGGCAGGGCTGGGTTTGTCCCTGGGTACAGCCGGCACCGCCGGGCTGGGGGGAAAGCCGGGCTTTGCCCATGGCAGGCAGAAGCCACCCTGGGCTGGAGCCTGTGTGCTGCCTGTGGTCATGAGTGACCCGGCGAGGGAGAGGAGGGGGAGGAAGGACAGGCAGAGCCACAGGAGGAAGAGTGCTCGCTGGCTGCCTCTAAATTTATCTTTCCTGTTTCTCGGTAGCGGCGTTGTCTCGTGTCTGTGCTCCGTGGCGCCGGGTCACTTCTCCCCCCTCTGCCCGTTCTCCTGACATCTTATCGCTTGGCCAGATTATCCAGCTTTTAACGAGCTCTCTGTCCTTCCCCTGCTTTTTCTTTCAAATTTTTAGTTCTTTAAGTGCTCCCTGGTTGGTTTTCCCTTCCTTCACCCTCAGTCTGTCCTGACACTCTCTGACCTGCCACCGCTTCAGCACTTTCCCCTTGCTGAGCTCCTCTCTCCCACCACACCTTGCCGGCACATTGGCATCACGGCCCGGCCCCAGCTCTGCTGCTGCTTCCCCGATGCCGACCACGGCTCCGGTTTTAATGCTCGGGACAGTCTGAGTGGAGATTTCGGCTGTAGCATGCCCACCAGAGCAGAGCCGGCAGAGGAGGCAGGCAGGTGCCTGCCCACGGGCAGCTCGGCCGTGCTCCTCCTGGACCTCGCTTGGGAGATGCTCCTCCTGGACCTTGTTCGGGAGATGCTGAGCGTGGCCCCATAGATCAGAGGTGTCTGGGACTGGCCCGGCCGGCAGCTGCTTTTGGGAAGTGTTAGTCGTTGTTGTAAGGATGGGTATTCCGGGGAGCTGGCTCCTGTTCCCAACCGGGACACGCATCCACGGGGACTGTGGGACTCACTTTCCTTAGAATCATAGAATCACAGAATGGTTTAGGTTGGAAGGGACCGTGAAGACCATCCAGTTCCACCCCCCTGCCCTGGGCAGGGCCACCTCCCACCAGCCCAGGGTGCTCCCAGCCCCGTCCAACCCGGCCTTGGACACCTCCAGGGATGGGGCAGCCACAGCTTCTCGGGGCACCCTGGGCCCGGGGCTCACCGCCCGCACAGGGAAACATTTCTGCCTCAGATCTCATCTCAATCTGCCCTCTTCCAGTCTGAAGCCATTCCCCCTCGTCCCATCACTCCGTGCCCTTGGAAAAAGAGGGCATGCCCTTCCTCACAGAGGACTTTCCAGTCTCTGGTACTGACCCCTCAGTCACCTGAAACGGCGGCACCATAAAATCTGAACTTTAATATCTCCCTACACTGTGCAAATTGTGATCTTTTGGGTTTTTTTGAGCTGTCTGAGAGTTACCATTTTCAGGCACTGATCAACCTTCCCTGCTTAACTTTGCTCCGGCAATGTCGGTATATGTTTTCCGTGGCGGTTTTGCGCTCCCGGTGCCGGAGGCTCACCCTTCAGCCCTCGCTCAGGAGTCCCCGCGGCTGCTCTGGGCCAAGCGGCTCATGGCGGGCATCTGGCTGCGGACCTGGGTTGGTAGGCACGGTGTGTGCACCGCAGAGAAACACGACTTTCGAGAGGACAGAACCGTAGACAGAACTTTTCCGTCGGTGGTGCCAAGCCTCTTCGCTGAATTTCTTCTCGTCCTTCCCCATTTCACGCCCTGGCCGTTCAGCACGCGCTTGTGAAGCCCATCAGGGTAATTGCAGAGCTCGTCTGCAGAGAGCGAGCCTTGATTTATGGGGGCTGGAGTGGTTTGGTTTCATTTTATGATTATCAACAAGGGACACATATAAGCAAATTATTTCAACAGCTGAATATTCTGTATATTTATAGGACTTTCTTGCTGTAAGAAGAAAGAGTGCAGAATACAGCAATTATGCAGATTGCGATGAAAATGGGGACTGGGGTGGTTCAGGCAGACCCGAGTGTGAGCTTGGTGCTGCCAAAGCAAAGGCAAAGCTGTAGACAAAACCAGCCCTGTAGATGCATTGTAAAATATTTATTAGGATGAGTAAAAAGTACAAACATCCCCACCCCCTCGGTCACGGCCTGTGTTTGTCCACTGCATTTTCCCTTATATTCGACGATAAACTCTTTGCAAGCGCATCACACCGGGTGGGTGTCACGTTCCCCCCAGTGCCCACGGCACGTCCCTGCCCCGTGTCACCCGGCATCTGCCCTGGTTTCGGGAGTGAAACGGCTGCGAGCTGTGGGGCCCCGGCTATGGTGTGGGGTGAGCGCCAGGTGTGCAGGGCTGCGTCCCTGCCCGACGGTGCGGCCGGCGCGGCACGCTGTGGGCGGCGATGCAAAGCTCTGTCCTTCAAACACCATTTGAAAAAATAAATAAATACATGGCTCTTGTGTAAAATTTCAGCCCCCGCTCAGAGTTAGGAGTGCTGGGTGAGCTCTCACCCAGTGAGAGTTATCACGCGGTGATAACATACACAAAAACATGAGCGCAATAAGCGGAAATTTCTTTTTAACTTGGACCTGTAAACTTTATAGAAGTAGGTCGTTAATGCAGCGTTCCCACGGACCGGCAAGAGCCTCTGCCTTTCCCTGCGAGAAAAGCAGCTGTGGTCCTCTGGCTGCCATAGTTTCTGAAGACATCTGCCGTGCAGAAAGGACGGTGCCTTTACGGTTTGTCAGCAGCCGGTGGCAAGCACGTAAATCCAATCGCATGGGCTACGCAGACCGTCCTCGGTGAGAACGTGCAGACAACTGCACCCAGGGACCCACCGGCTGGACGCGGCTCCGGGGGAGCAGAGACGTCACTGGGGACCGCTCTTCCCTCTGCTGCTCCAACCTGATGCGTTTCAGGACTCAGATTTCAGAATCTTGAGTTTCTGCTCCCCTGAAGTCACTGCGAGCGTGAGGGACGGCGGATGCCGAGTCCTTTATGCCGGGAGCCTTTCTGCACACACCACTAGATGGGTCCTCACTGGTGTGCCTGAAGTGGAATAAAAAGTAGCTTTACTTAAAAAAACCCAAACTTCACTCTTTCATAGACTCTCAGATAGTCTGAACTTACACACACAGCCTTTATTTGCTGAAGCACCCGTCCCGTGGCTGCCGTACATTCATTATCCTTCGTCAGGGCAGACGCGGAGCCTCCTGCCTTGAAGAGGCGCTTTCCACATCGGTCCCTCTGACTTCACTGGCTTGAATTTTACCCGTCCCTGTCTCAGCCGTTTCATCTGTGCTAGGTTGGGCTCCGTGCTGGAGGATTTTTGCCTTTAATGCCAAAGTTCGGCGTTTTGGAACAGACCGTCTGTGTTCCCGCGGTGCTGCAGCTCGGGGCTGGGGGATTCGGGACGAGGCGCCGGTGCCGACCCCCGCAGGCCGTACGGAGGGGTGGGTGGTGGAGGGCGCCGGTGTGTGCGCACCGGTGCTTGGAAACCTGTTTGCTGAGCTTTGAGAAAATGAAAGCGACGCAGGGCGTTTGCCGTATTCCCAGCGGAATGCCTAACGCGCGCAGGCGCAGTCAGGGGCAGAAATGGCCTCGCCACGGACGGGGACGCCGGGGGAGAGCTCGTGCTGCCGGGAACTGGCGAGAAGGAGCAGGGCAGCGCCATCGGCTGCGATGGCCTGGTTTGCAAGGACAAGGTTTTGGCTACCGAAGCCCTCCGTGCTGGTGGCTATCAGGCAGCCACGCTGTTGTTTGTCACTGTGTGCTCTGTGGCTGCTGGAGAGCGTCGGGACCATGGCAGGAGAGTGGACACGGCTGGCTTTGGTTCATCCCCTGAAGCCTGGGGGAGAAAAGAGAAGGTTCTACTGAGAAAGGGATCTGAAACATTTTTCACCTTGTGGATCTGAAAGTAATGTGGGGTTTGCAGCTGAGCAGTCAGGTTTGCTCCTAAAAGGGTGCAACACGTCCAATAACGCTGTTATCCGAGAAACCAGAAGCGGGACATTCCCAGGGGTCCCGCGTCCCCAACCCCTGCCCGCCTGCTGCGGGAAACCTCTGATTCTCCCTCCTCCTTTCACCTGTGGGCCACAGAAAAGTGCACTTGATGTGTTTGTTAATTAACATTTCCACCCCCGTGGCTGCTGTCACCTGTAGGTTCTGCAGGGGACATTCCGTGTGTTGGTGGTGATCCCTTGAGATGTTGAGGTGCTGCATTCCTCCGCGCTGTTTTGACCGTACTTCACCTCGCAAAGGCTTCTCGGGTATCTTTTCCCTTCACCAAGATCAAACCGCAGTGGCGGGGTGCTCAGGGACTGCCGGCGGCTGCGGGCTCATAGGGGCCGCTGCGGTTGGCAGCACTTTTCTCCAAGGCAGAAGAGCCTGAAAACCTGAAGTTCACGGAGGAGACGGAGGGCGAAATGTCTCTGTGCTGGCAGCAGAATCCGGCTCCGCTTCCCAGTAACAGTGGGCTTCAGAAGCTCTGAGTTTTACATGTGAAAGATTATCTGGTTGAGTATTAATTAACGCGCTCAAATTAGAACCCCTTGGCTATGATTACCGTATTACCCAGTGCCGCAGAGGTGATGGGGGATGCAGTGAGCGTCGCGGCACGCAGCAGCCCCGGCTCCCCGGATAATGTGGTGCAGCCGCTGGCGCTGCTGCCCCATCCGGAGTCTGTCCTTGTGCCGCGCAGTGGTGCCGTGCCGGCGGCAGAGCTCAGCCAATGCCCGGCCGCGGTGCGCGCAGCATCCCTGCGGGGAGCGGGCAGGGGAGGAGGTGCAGGGCTCCGCGGGACCCCCGTGTCTCCAACAACCAGGAGCGGCTGTTTGTGCAGCAGAGGAGAGTTTTGCGTGACCGTACTGGAGGTTGTGCTGCGGTTCCTGTCCCTGCTTGCCCCGGCGCCGTCAGTCGCCCTCTCCCCTTTCCCCGCAGGGAGAGGGGTAACGTCTGCACGGGGGCTCGGGGGGAACGTTCTCCAGCACATGGGAATATCAAACTTGTCAGCACAATCCCGTGCAGTCCGGCGTGTTCACCTTCAGCTCTCTCTGGTGGGAAATGTCCGGCTGCCGGGAAAGGGCCCAGGCAGTCCCTGGGACCACATTTCTCCGATCTCACAGCCCAGCGTGGGAGGGAGCCCGGGGGGGGGGAGAGGGGGGTGGCTGGGCCCAACGGCCGCCATCCGGCGGGCAGCACTGCCTGTGGGCAAGCCCCACACATGGGGAATATTAAAAAATAGGTTAAAATTGTTCCTAAGGATAAGGGCTGCGATGCTCTTGAAGGTGAGACTGTCTTCCCACCGAGAGGGGGGTCTTCCCTCAGTCCTCTCACCCCGAGGGGCTGTTTCCCACCCCATCAGGCAATGCCGGCTCCCACTAGGGTGGCACACATCTCAT
Organism: Pluvialis apricaria; assembly: GCA_017639485.1. Taxonomy (NCBI): domain Eukaryota; kingdom Metazoa; phylum Chordata; class Aves; order Charadriiformes; family Charadriidae; genus Pluvialis; species Pluvialis apricaria. The sequence goes on from CM030015.1 coordinate 3,315,570, forward strand.
GTCTACAGCATTTTGGTTGTTTTTCCCCTTTTACAACCAGGGTTATCCACACAAGGGTGCCTGAGCTCCTACTTGGGTATGGGTTCCTCTGACCTCCAGCCCCTTTTATTGCTCTGCTTTCAGGTCCCTGCGGTTTATGATTAACCCCTGGCAGCGGGGGATGCTGAGCCGGAGCGATGCCGAGCGGCTGCTGGACGTCATCTTCTGCCCGCTCCGCACTCTCACCTGCAGCGTTGCGGTTCCAGCTCCAGCGTGCTGCCCGCAGCGCCCCGGGGCGCCTCTCGCCCCTCGCTGGGTTTCCCTCTGCCCCGTGGGGACCCTGCTGTCCTGGTGGGCTCCATCTTTACTGTTTTCTCCTCACAGCATTTCTCCTCTCCCTTTGTCCCACGTTACAATGCCTCGCTGCCTACTGCGCTTCTCAGTTCACTGTCAGACGTGCGGGTCTATCGCCCCCCCCCACCTCTGCTGAAGATGCTGAGCAGAATGGGACGGTGCTGGGGTGTGCAGATCGGGGTGAAAGCCCCGTCCGGCCTCTCCTGGAAGGGGTGTCTGCCGTCACTTGCGTCTGCTGGGGGGTTTGGGGGGGCACTGGGCACCAGCACACCCTTCGCCCCCCCGGCACCCACAGTGCCTGGCCCAGAATCAGCCGCCCCCCTCGGGTTTGGGTCTGTCATGGCCATCCCTGGTCTTTCTGTGCAAGGTTTGGGGGTTGACCTAAATCTCTGGCGCCGGTTGCTTTTCATGGCCGCGCTCGTTTCTGCAGATCTGCGTTCTCGGGGTGGTTTTTCCTGGGGACGGCATGTTGGCTCTTCGTCTGGGGGACCTTCTGCGTGAGGACAGCCCTTCCCAGAGCCGCTCCCTGCAGGATTTCATTTACTTTTTTTTTTTTTACATATCTGCATGTGCGATTACGGGGAGAGGTATTTTTAAAAGTAGCTCGGCGTCTCTTTCAGGGAGTTAGCAAAGAGCAGATTTATTTTCTGCTATGCTGAGAATTAACTCCCCTTTCTTCCTCTTCCCTCTGCCCCCGCTGGAAAGAGAGAGAATGCAGAAAAGAAGAAAGGATTTACATTGTGGTGGTGATTGGCACAGGCTGTGAATGAGAGGTCATTTCATCTGGCTGTTTCTTTTCAAGCGCTCTTTTTTTCATGCACACTGTATTCAGGCTGGGAGCATTCTTTCTTTTCAAAGCTTCTCTGTCTGTCTCTCTCTTCCCCCTCCTTTATTTTTCATCCCTTTTCTTTACTTTTGCTGTCTTTTCATTCTGTTTTTCTCCACCCCCTTGGGGCTCCATTTTTTTCTTTCCCTTTTCCTCTATTCAGTTCCTTTTTTCTTCTCGCATCTTTTTTGAATAGCTCTTCTATTTTCGGAGAGGAAAGGGAGTATGTCGAAGAGAAGTCGTTGCAGCAAGGAGGAACTTGAAAGTCTTTCTTTCCCTGTTTATTTCACTTAAAAGCAAAAAATTGTTTTCCAAGGGAGAGCGAGGATTCTGTGCGGAGCCTTTGAAGCGGGGCTGGGACGGCGGCGGGGCTGGCTGGGGTGGGATTTCTCCCCGCTCGTCGCCACACCACGAGCACCATCGGTCCCCAGCTGCTGACGAACACCCTGAGCCCCGTCAGGCACAGGGGGCTCTGCGGGTCGGTGTTGTTTCGGTGGGGGTGCAGGTGCTCGCGCTGCGAGAAGGGGGGTCCGAGCAGGAGCAGCCCCTCGCCCTCGGCCCTGGCTGGGCTCACCCCACACCTCCAGACACCAATTACTTGTATTTAATCACTATTTCTGCTGCTAGTGCTCCTGTGCGAGTGACCGGGAGTGTTTCAAGACAGGACATGACAAGCTCTGAAAGCAGGATCCCGAGAGCGCTCTGCTGCGGAGTGGGTCCCCACGCGGCGCTGGGAGGGAGGAGGGTGGACGGGGATGGAGAGGCCACGTTGGCGTCATTTTGAAGGGGGAACGTTGTTCTTGCACAAACAGCCCATGGGAAAGCATGGGATGTGCCGGAGCACTGCGCCAGGCAACGGTGCCGGGTCCCTGGGGCGTGGGGTGGCCGTCGGCCGCGGAGAGCCGCTGCACTCGGGTCTGATGGACACAGGGGTTTGGGGTGCCAGGCTCTCCCACAGCAGAAGAGCAGGAAGGGCCTCGTACATGTCCATAAGACCCCAGCGATTCCAGCTGGGTCTAAGGGAGATGTCCTCGCTCAGCAGGACAAGGCTGGTCCCCGAGCCGCTGCTCCCCAGACGCAGTTTGGTGCCACCAGCAGCAGCTGGCTGCCAGAGCCCTCCTCGCAGCTCCGTCGTCTTGCTTTGAGAAGAGCTGCCCAGGCGGGAGGGCTGATGAATCAGGCTCAGAACTTGGTCAGTTCGGTCTTCTAAAGAAGAGGTGGTGTTGTGCTGAGAGGTAAAGCGACAGAGTCCCTCGAGGAAGGCAGCCAGGGGGGGCGAGGAGAACCCCCCCTCCCCTCGCGCTCCCAGTCCGAGCGCTGCTCTGGATGTTCACCACCGGTGGGGTTTGGTGCGGCTTTGGCTGCTCCAGGAGCAACGGTTTTGCGATCCCTTGGCAGGAGTGTTCTGCTTTGGCTCGGTCGGTCTGTGCACAGCCGCTTTCTAAGGGGACTTCCCCAGTGCCGGGAAAGCCCCGGGTGGTACCGAACCTGCTCCGAGGGGCTGCTGGCTGTGCTGGGTACCACAAAACGGGGGTCCCCTGGAAGTGACCCTGCGCTGCCAAGCCAGACCCAGGCCTCTCTGCTCCATCCTACCGTCCCCCAGACCCCCGAGGAGCCTGTCCTCCTCGGGCGGCGCTCGTCCTTCCATCACCCCCATGGCCAAACCGATGCAATTAGGACTCTGATTTTCAGAAAGCGTCTTTTCGCCGTTCATTTTAGTCCCCCCTGGCTGCTTGGAAAGAAAGCAGAAGTTGAGGGCTGATCTAAGACACACGAAGAGGCGTTGGGCTGGAGCCACCGGCTTTCACGTCGGCTGTCTTAGAGAGGGGCTGGAGGACGGGGCTCGGGACCGGCTGGCGAGGCTTCGCGGGCAACCACGTCACGCTGCGGAGAGCGAGGCCGAGAGCACGGGTGTGTGCCCGGGGCTGCTCCTCTCCTGCCCAAACCGCGGCTCCCGGTGAAGAGTGTGTGCAGGGTCTCCTTGCGGTGCAGCCCCAACGGCAAACCGTGGGCGCAGGGAGCTCAGGAGGGGGATCGCCCGATCCTGAACGTCTTATGGCGTGAGAGGAGAACTCTGCTCCCCCTTTGTTTGAAGGGCTTTGGAGGAAGGTTGGAAACCACCGAAGCACGGTAACTTTATCGTCCTCTGGCAGCGGGGCACAGTGGGGCGCAGGCATGGGCAGGGGTCCCGAGCCGCGCGGGTGGGCTGCGGGAGGAGCGGGACTGGAGCCGGTGGCACAGCGGTTAATGAAGTAGATTATTTTTTAAAGTGAGATTCAAATAATTGTAACCCCGAGACAGAGAAGACATTGGAGGAGATGAAAAGGGAGAGAGAAAGAAAGGAAGCAAAGGACGGAGGTTTGGAATAGAGAGGGAGATTAGGAGATAGATGAAAGAGAAAGGAGAAAGATAAGAGGGAGAGAGGGGACAGATCTCCTGTGCGAGATGGGCGTTGCCAGGGAAACGGGAAGAATGAGGGAGCGATGGAGGGATGGAGGAGCGGAGGATGCTGGGGGTGGGGAGCGACGGAGGGATGGAGGCTCAGAGGGATGGAGGCTCCATCTTGGGCGGAGGAAAGTGGATTCTCAGCAGAAAGGGAAGCAGGAGCGGGATGTCCCGGGTTGGTGTGGGTGCCTGTCTGCTGGGAAGCCGCAAGAGCGTTTGGGATGGAGGCTCCGTCCCTCCGTGGTGAACGGCTGCGGCATCTGCTGCGGCTCACAGTCTGACCCCTCTTGCCCTGAGTTCCCATCAGCGGGAACAGTTCTTGCCCACCGCAGGGAGGTTTTCCTCAGAAGCCAGACGCCACGGTGCCCCCGTACCTACTCGAACACGTGGATCTTCTTTGGGAGGGCTGGCGGGAGGTGGGAGAGCATCTGACCTGGGAGGGGGAGCCGTTGCCTGTGCTTGGCCTCGATATTTATATTCCGCTTCCAGATGCAGCTGCTGCATCTCAAAGATATAAAAAAGGTAGTGTGTGGCGGTGAGGCCGAGAGGGCAGAGCAGTGACCTGCTCGCTGGGGAGGACGGGCACCGAGGCGCTGTGCACGCTGTGCCGGCGGGCGAGGGCAGTGCCAGGGCTCAGCCGGTGCCACCTGCACCAGTGCCAGCCTGGCCGCCGCGCGTGCCTGCAGCGGGACGGTGCTGGGTGGGCAGGGGTGGCCGAGCATCCCCCTGCCTCGGGGCGGCCGAGCATCTACCCGCCTCGCCGGTGTCAGGACGGTGGCTTCCCAGCGCTGCCCCCCTCCTCACGGCAGCGGAGCGGTGGCCGATTCCCGTCCCATGGAGCAAAGGTTCCCCGGCAGAAGTCAAGTGCCGGGTCGGGATAAATCCCGGGGTAATTTATTGCAGCCGCAGGTGGCTCCCGCGGCCAGAGCAGGAGCTGCCGGGCAGAGCCCATGGTGTGACGGAGCACGGGGCCGGGGCTGGGAAAAGAAAAAACTTGCTTGAAAACCATGCCTGCGGTAACGGAGAAGCTTCGCTTGTGAGCTGCAGGGCAGAACCCCTCCTGCCGTGGCAATACGGGTGTCATCTCAGAGCCCAGAGAGAGTTTTGGGCTCAGCAGCTTCGGCTGGTTCCTGGGAAGGTCCCGAAGGCACTGCTGCTCCCGCATCCCTGGGCTGGCCGTGGGGGGACCAGGTGGCTTCGTGCTCCGTACACGTTTGTTCTGCAGAAATGGTAATTTCCAGTTATTTGAAAAACATCCCTTTTTCCCTTCCAGAGTTTGCCAATAACCCAGTGGCTACAAACACAAATATTTACTCCTCACCCATGAACAGAAGGGTTGAGGTAAGAATCACTGGAAGAAACATCATCAAATCCATCGGGGAAGGGTTTAAGGTGATCTGGCAAAGCTGGCGCCGCTCCTTTCCCGAGACATTGCCTGTCTTACGGCCCCAAAGTTGTCATTTTCCCCACCTTGTTTTTCCACCCAATCTTACTAAAAAACATTACCTATATCACGCTGCAAAATGTAGGTTGTGTCCTTTTTCTTTTTTTTTTAAATTAAAGCCCCCAAAGACGGTAATTTCTCCACCCAGAACCACTTCACGTGACACACGTGATATCATATGCGTCTCTCCTTGTCAGAAAGCACATCTAAGGCTGGAGACAGCAGTTCTGCTTTCTGAGCAGCTGAAAATAAGTAGGCTTTTTTCTTATTTCTAGAGAAGTCATTAAAAAAAGTTTTCCTTAAAAAATTGAGTTAGATAGTATCTGGTGTGGAGACACTGATTGAATTAATTTAAAAATTGTTTTGATTTCTTTCAAAATGCGGAGTTGATTGGGTAGCGGCAACCCAGCACCGCGCGTCCTCCTTCCCGTTTCTCAGAACTTCGTCTCCTTAAGTCCGGTTTATCCGTGTCGGACCTCCGTTGCGAGGCGAGAAGCAGTGTTTTCGGGTCTGCCGCAGGCTGAGGCGGGTGGGCTGCGCAGCGGTGGCCGGCAGCTGCTCCGTACCCGCAGCCCCACGGCACACGCTGCCGGCACTGCCGTACCCGGCACCAAGCTGGGGTCCGGTGTGTGTCCCTGGCGTCCTGCAGCCCTTGGCCTTGACCAGCCCCGGTGATGGGGCTCATGCGGCAACACAGGCACCAGGGCGTGGGTGTAGGCGTTGTTTGAGCCCGGCCACAGTGTGCCCTGCATGGGGGAGTGCCACGGGAGACCCCCCCGCATCCTTCCCTCGCTCAGCCCCAGCTCAGCATTCGGTGAAACCGCGGGGAACTCGTAAATCCTCAGGCCCGGTACAGGACAAAAGCTCTGGGTCGGTTTTATGAATAACTTTAGTTGTTTGTTGGGATTTTCAGGGAAAACGATTTTTCTGTTTAGAATTTTTGTGGGCGCTTTGAGCAGCTTTATGTGAAAACCGCAAAAAAAAAAAGATGAAGGACTGATTTTACCTTTATTAAATTTAAATGAAAGCTTCTTTTAAGAAAGGAAAAGAGAAAAAAGGTGTTCTCGCAAATATTACAGATCTGTTGATCAGCCATTTTCTGTTCAAAATTGTTGAAAAGTTTTCACACCTCCTCCCCATACAAGATGACCCCCATGTGCCCGACTTCACCCAGTGGTCTTTAGCCCCAATTTATGCTCGGGCTCAACCCCAGGACCCCGGGAGCTTTGCACAGTGCCTCCGCTGCCATGTCTGCCCCTGCCATAGGGGTCCCGCAAAGGGGGTCTGGCAATGGGGGTCCCGCAATAAGGGTCCCACAAAGGGGGTCCCACAACGGGGGTCCCACAAAGGGGCTCCTGCAATGGGGGTCCCGCCATAAGGGTCCCACAAAGGGGCTCCCGCAATGGGGGTCCCGCAGAGGGCTCCTGCAAAAGGGGTCCGGCAGCAGCCCAGCCCTGACAGCGCCTTCCGTGGGGTGGCAGCCCAGCGGGGTGAAGGTGTGGGGGGTGGTCCCCTCGGACGGCCAGCACGGGGAGAGGGGCTGTGCTCCCGCAGCGCCAGGCACTGGCCACTGCACAGGTTTGAAGCGGGGGAGCTTTGGGAGAGGTGCTGCGTGCCCAGCCGGGACAGCCGGACCGCGTGGCTCAGGCTGCACCACTGATTTTCTTTCAGCTGGAAACAAGTCCTGAAGGTCCTCCCGGACTGCTGTTGGGTTTGTCACACAGCCCGTAAGGAGGAACATGGGTGCAGAGGTGACTTAGACGAGATAAGCCGCTGCTGGTACCAGCTGGGCCCTGGCACCCGCTCATGTGCCGGCGCTTACCTCTGATGGGGCAGAGATAACACCGGCGGCAGCGAGGAGGGCTCTGGTGTCCTGGGGGTAGGGGGGTCACTGCTCCTCAGGAAGGCTGCGGAAAGGTAAACCGTACAAACCCTTTGGGATTTTGGGTGCCGTTGACCCCCTTTCCTGCAGGAAGGGCGAAGTTTGGTGGTTGCTAACCCTCACCCTGCTGGGGCTGACGTAGAGCGGCAGAGAGAAGGGCGTTCGATCAGGAAATGGAGCCTGAAGGGAAACACGGGTCTTTGCAGTGATTCGTAGCTCAGCGGAGAGCGGAGGCGGTCGGTGAGGTGGGCAGGAGCTGTGGTCCCTCGCAGAGCACCTTTGGTGGGGGCTTCAGCCAGGAGGGCAGTTTGTGGGAGCGGGTGGTCCTTCTGCTCTGGTTCCCCTCCTCAGGGGATGGGATGTCGTAGGCAAAGCTCGTTTGCGTGCACCGGAGAGGCTTTTATGAATTGGACGTAATTATTTTTAGGCTGTTAAATTTAGGATTACCGAGAGTCTCACGTGCGGAGCGGCTGCACCGGTGCCTGCCGCGACACGGCCAGGACTGTGGTGCAAAGCGGTGGAGCCGCTCGGGAGTGGCCGGGCGACACCAAGGGAGTTAAAACAGCAAAGGGAAGGGAAAAGTGTCCAGAGATGGGTGGCTTTTAGTCTGGTGCAGTGGCCGGAAAATCTGGAATCCGGCAAGAAGGGTACTGGGGGATGAAGAGGCTGTGGGGCCAAACACTGCTGTGGGAGGGGACCTTCCTGGTGTTAAGCGGCGCCAGGTGAGAGCGTTTGGGTGGTCGAAGATGAAGCAAGAGAGGTAAATAGAAGTAAAATTACATAAAGAAGTGAAAGCTATGTAAAAAAACCAAACTATTTTAAGTGTGCAAAGTGCAGGAGGTGAGTGAGGAGCTGGTGGGGGCTCTGAGGCGGCAGCGGGGGGCCGGGGTGGGCAGGAGCCGCAGGGATGTGCCAGGGCAGAGCCCAACTCTTCCCAGCTGTGTTGAGACAGACGGGAGGAGAAGAGAGATTGCACCGAAACAAAAACCTCCCAGGAGTGGGAGGAGAAATGCTGAAAGAAACCCGAATTTCACAACCCCCGGCGGAGCAGGGACAGGAGCTGCCGCTGCTGCCGGCCCCAGCTGCGTCCATCCCGCGAGCATCGGAGAAGGGATGGCGGCCGGGGAGGTGCTGGTGAGGGGGAGCGGGAGCGCGGCACGCGCGGCTTTCGGCAGGGATGCCAACAAGTGTGTTTGTGTAACTCCACGTGCAGGAAAGGTGTGGGTGGGCGAGTGTCTCCATCAGCAAACAAGCCGGAGGGCATGTAAACCTGAGCGAAAGGCTTTGATGGGAGCCTGGAGGAGGGTTCAGTTTCGGCTCCTGTACACGGGCAGGGACGGCTGCGTTTGGTGAGCACAGACCCACCAGGTACAGCCACGGGAAGAATCCGGAGACTCGAGCTGGGGAGGAGGAGGAGTTTCTCTTGTGTTGCTACTGAGATCAGTATTAAGACACTTTTCATTTATTTTCTGTTTTTCCGACCTGAGAGGTGGGACAGAGGGATGAGCTGAACATGTGAAAAAAAAAAATAGTTGGAAAAGGGGATTAGGGAAGTTGTCAGCGTGGAGAGGTGTGAAGGTGCCGGATGGGGCAGACAGCTGTGGGGGAGCGGACCCCCTCCCCAGCGGTGTGTGACACGGCGCCCCGTGGAAGGGCCCGTCCCCTCAAGCTGGGGGCGGGAAGCCGCAGAAATGGTGTGATACTGCAAAACAGTGAGTATTTAAAAAATCGGTACCCGTGGCAGAGCTGGGACCCCTGCCCGCAGCACTGCTGTGCACCTGCCTTTTTACAGTAGTCCTCGCAACTCTCCTCAGAAATGGATCTGGGCATCGTACACACCAAAACAGTGCAACTCTTCCTCAAAAATGGATCTGGGCATCGTACACACCGAAACAGATACAGACTTTGTGCCCCGGGAAGAGATAGTCCAAGGGAAGGATGGGGAGAGCAGAGGAGCACAAAGATGCAAGTGCCTCGCCGGAGCCACTCCGTCACCGCTGGCCATCAGCACGGCACGGGAGCACTCTACAAATTTGCAGAGATCAGAGTAGTAGCAGATTTTTTGCATAGAATTTTTTTTTTTCTGCCCCTGAAAAGCTGTGAATTTGTTGAAAAACGGGGTGATGAAATTTGTCATTGCTGGTGCAGTTGTTCGTTGGCAACTGTGGAGAGCTGGGATGGGCAAGGGCTTAGAAGGCGAGCAGCTCGTGCCTGGTGCAGAGCCGAATGATGGGAGGGAGGGATAAGGGGGGACACAAGAAGTTGGCAACACAACCATCTTCCACCCGGCCGACAGGAGCAGGACGCTGTCAGCCAGCGCGGCACAGAGCTCTGCACCGAACGAATCAAACTGCAGAATGATTAATAGCTCCTGAAAAGTTCTGTTTGTGGGTATGGAGCAGAGGGGCAGATCTTGGATTGCACAAGGAACTCGTGTGCAGATCGGGGAGGCCAGCGAAGGAGCGGGTGGGCATGAAGGCAGGAGAAGAGGAGATGTTGGCCAGCAGGTCAAGGGAGGGGATTCTGCCCGTCTGCTCTGGTGAGACCCCACCTGGAGTGCTGCCTCCAGCTCTGGAGCCCCAACACAGCAGAGACACGGAGCTGTTGGAGCGGGGCCAGAGGAGGGCCCGGAGATGCTGCGAGGGCTGAGCCCCTCTGCGGGGAGGACAGGCTGGGAGAGGGGGGGGTTCAGCCTGGAGAAGAGAAGGCTCCGCGGAGACCTCAGAGCCCCTTCCAGTGCCGAAAGGGGCTCCAGGAGAGCTGGGGAGGGACTTTTTCCAAGGGCATGGAGTGATGGGACGAGGGGGAATGGCTTCAGACTGGAAGAGGGCAGATTGAGATGAGATATGAGGAAGAAATGTTTCCCTGTGAGGGTGGTGAGCCCCGGGCCCAGGGTGCCCCGAGAAGCTGTGGCTGCCCCATCCCTGGAGGTGTTCAAGGCCGGGTTGGACGGGGCTGGGAGCACCCTGGGCTGGTGGGAGGTGGCCCTGCCCAGGGCAGGGGGTGGCACTGGATGGCCTTCAAGGTCCCTTCCAACCCAAACCATTCTGTGATTCTATGTTTGTAGGACTGGGGGGGAAGTGGAGGGAGTTCAGTTTAAGGTTCAGCCTGGCCTCGTTTGCTCTTCATGGGGTGGAAGGTGGGGGAGACCGGGATTTGCCCAGCGCCTCAACCTGCCAGCGTGCCTCTCGGTTAGCGTGTCGTCCGTAGCCCACCTTCCCCACTCAGCCCGCGCGTCCCCCTTGAACAGAGGAATGGGCACGTCCCGCTCTCTGGGCAGAGTTTACTTATTTTTTAGCAACTTCATCAAGGCAGTGCTGCCCTTGGTAAAACTCCTAACAGTCTCGTCTTTCTCAGCAGGATGGAGTTTAATTGTTAAAGCATCCTTATGGCTCCTGGAGACCCAGCCTGCTGCTCTGGGATGGAGCAACGCTGGGGCTCTTGCCTGGCCAGGACAGACTGGCAGAATCCTCTCCTCCCGTCCTTGCCCTGCTGCCCACGGGTCTTCCCGGTGTGCCCAGTGCTGCAGTGCCACAGCTCCCGAGCCCCCAGCCTTGGAGGGATGAGTCTTTGTGGGAGCTCAGCTGGTGGTATTTTGTCAGCACCAAGAGGGACAGTGGATTTGTGCTTATTTTCCTTCCCCTGCCCCTTCTCGTGTGGCTGAGGTGGGTCGGGGCTGAGCGGGTGCTGCTGGGGCGAGTTCCCCTCAGCTCCCCCGGCGTCCTGGTGGCTGCTGCGCCGGCGCTGCGGAGGGCTCCTGCACGGGGGTCTCTCTGGGACTCCTCAGGAGGCTGAGATCTCTGGCCGGGTTTTGGCCGCGGGCGCTGCACGAGCCCCGCTGCCCGGTGTCTGGGTGCTCTGTGTGCTGCAGCCCCGGGCTGGCATCACCTGGCTTCACCCGGGAGCGAGCGCTTCACGTGGCACTGGCTGTGGCAGGTCTGCGCTCAGGCGCAGCGCTGGACCTGAGGGCCGCCCCCGGCCACTGCTTCGGCTTCTTGAGCAAGACTGGAAGTGGCTCCCCAGAGAGCAGCGGTTGAGGCGGAGAGCAGCAGTTGAGGCTGCGTTCTGTGCCCCGAGGGCTGCCAGGGTGTTTCCTGGGGGAGCTGAAATAGGTGACCCAACCTCACTTGCCCAGTGTGTTGGGAAACGGCATTTCCAGCCCGCTCTGCAAGACCTGAGAAGGCCGAACAGGGAAGTGAGAGCGAGAAGTGAAACAAAAGCGTCAGTCCCGTTCCCCACTTCTCTCCCTGCCGTGTTTGTGCAGCTGCGGCGGCAGCTCGGCGAGATGTTGCGGCCCCTCGCTCTCTCGAACAGCAAAGCTCCATTTCTCATGCACCAGGGCTGGTGCCTTCGATAGGGAAAAGTGCAAAGAGTGATTTGTGTAATACCAGGCTTTTATTTTCATACTGAGGGCCCAGGAGAGCGGAGCTCGTCCCCCTTTCTTGGGGTGCCCCAGAGTAGGAATCCACCGCTTACTTTCTTCTAAAAGCCTCTGGTTTAGGGTTCTTGTTCTCAAAACATATTGGTGCTGGTCTCGAGAGCATATTTGAGTGTCGTTCTTTCAGTTTCCCTGTCTTGTGGTGCTTCTACTGGGAGGCAGAGACCCGGAGCTGTGCTGGGGGGTCCAGGTGACCCCCTGCAGTGCCAGAGCTGTGGGGAGAACAGTTGGGTCCTGTCTCGCGTCCCCTCTCCTGTCCCAGAGGCTGCCAGCTGGCTGCGGGGCGGTCCGGGTTGTGCGTTGCCCTTGTGTGGTGCTTAATGGCACCGGCCATGGGGAGCAGGATCTGGTGGCGCCCTCCTGTCCCTACCGGGAGCTGGGGTGACAACACACCGCTGCAGGAGGAGGTATGGGGGGTCTTTATTGTCCTGTATAAGTGGCTGTAGAGAAATCCTTGGGAAAAATGGAATCTCGACTGGAAGAGACATCTAGCGTATGTGGAAATAGAAACTGTGCCCCAAACCAAGGAGGCAAACAAAACGCAAGACCAGACCAGGCGGCCTTCCCTGCTTCCCAGCCTCCTCCGGCCAGGGCAGGGCAGAGGGACCCCCCTTCCCTGCTGGGGCTGAGACCCCCGGCGAGGCGGCTCTTCATTTCAGCTTCCTCAACTCCGGTGAGAATTCCATTAGCAGATCCCCGGTGGCAGCGGCGTTGCTCACGTGCTCCTTCCGGGAAACCGCTGCTCGCCTCTGGCTGCCCCAGAGCCTTGGCTTTGCGCTGCCCGTCACCCAGCGCCCCGGCCGGCGTCCCTGCGGGACCCGGCCCAGGCCATGGGGTGGCTGGGCAGGGTGGGCGCTCGGCGGTGCCGGACGGGCACGCGGCCGCTTCGGGGAAGTGGGAATGGCTGCGGCCCTCGGAAGCTGGCAGGGATCGCGGTGGGTGCGCTGCCTTGGGCGGCTTTCCCTGGCAGCGCCGCTCCCCGCAGGGATGCTCCGTGAGCGGGCAGCGAGCCGACCCCGGGTGGGCAGCCCGCGGGTGGGGGGCACCGTGCGGCCGCCCCCGCTCCGGCAGGGACCCCCCGGCAGGAGGAGGAGGAGGATGATGGTGATAAGGAGGAGGAGGAGGAGGCAGGGGATGAGGTGGCTGCCCGGGCGGTGGGCGATGGGGTCGGTCAGCCCGGGCCCCCCTCGGAGCCTCCCGGGAGAGGGGGTCCCAGGCGGGGAGGGGCGGGCCGGCAGTCGTCTCCCCGGCTGCTCCCTCCTCTTCCTCCCCATCCTTCCTCCCACCCCTCCTCCTCCTCCTCTTCCTCCCGCCGCCGCCCTCCCCCGCTCCTCGCTTTGTTTTGCTGCCTCCGCACTCCCCCTCCCCCCTCCTCCCCATCCTCCTCTTCTTCCTCCTCCTCCTCCCCCCCGCATCCTCTTCCTCCTCCTCTTCCCCCTGCATCCTCCTCCTCCTCTTCCTCCTCCTCCACCCGCATCCTCCTCCTCTCCATCTCCTCTTTGCCCGGTTCCGCAGGGTTTCTCCCCGGTTCCGCACCGGGGACTGGGGGTGTCCATGCCTGAAGCCACCCCCCTCGTCCCCCCTCGTCCCCCCGCGCCGTTCCTGGCCCCATGCTCTGGTCAGGCTGCCCAGTCCCCGCCGCCGGTAACCGGCCTGGCCGGCGGGACGCGGCGTGGAGGCCGTGTGGGTGCGACGGGGTGAAGCGCGGGGACGATGGCCTGTAAAGCGGGGCATCCCCGCTGGGAGGGGAGAGGGGTGGTTTGGCCCCGGGGTGCCTCTCGCGCCGTGCGGGTGCTCCTGGGATCTGCCACCTCGCCTGGGTTAGAGTTTATTCCTCATTTACCCCCACCCCCCCATAGGATTTCTCTTTGTTGTAGCTGCAGAAAGAATTATATTTGGAAGACCATCCGCCGCCGTGGGAGGAAGCGGCGGTCTCCTCGCGTTCATCTGCTGGTGGCTCTCCCGGCACCTCCCTTGCCGGCCACCCCAGGGCTGCTGGAGGGGGGCTGCTGGGGGCCCGGTGCTGCACCCTGACAATGGGGGTCCTGGGCTGTCTCGGCCCGGGGGTGTCGGGCATCGCTGCTCCACACTCTGCATCCCTCCAGGAGCCTGCCCTGCCCTCTGTGGGGCTGAAACGGGGCTGTCGGGCCCCTGGGCACCAGTGAGCCGAGCGTGAGCATGTTCTCAAAGTGTTGGTTTAATCCTCACACAACAAACCGCGTAAACTACCCTCCAGCTTCAGGGAGTGTTTTGGCAGCCGGTGAGTCTTTCCCCAGCCCACCGGCGGGCTGCTCCGCTGGCTGGCGGACCTGCCCGCGCCTTTACATCTCTCCCGCTTCTCATCTCACTCTGGTTTGCGTTGTCCGAAGGTCTCCCGTCCCTGGTTCCCAGCCTGAACCACCAAGGAACCTGCGGATACCAACCGGAGGCATCTGGGGATGGATGGTGCAGCTGCAGCCCCGAGGCGCGGTGGTGCCTGCCGCGCTCTCCTTGGCACAGCAGCTCCGCCGTGCTTTGCTATCCCGGATTCCTGTGTTGTTTATGGCAGCAATTCCTTGGATCGCTGGCCGGCTGCTCTCGTGCTGGTAAGGGGGGTGCAGGCTCCGTCCGCCTGGTGAGGAACGCCGGCTCTTCAGAAGGGCCTCGTCCCACCCTGCGGCCGTTCCCACACCGGTCACACCGTTTTGGTGAGAACGTGCCTCGTGCTCTGTTCTCCAGGCTGGTGGGTGCCTGGAGACCACCAGAGCACAGGGAGCTTCTGGTCTGGCGTGGGTTTGTCCCAGGCTCAGGAGTGGAGCTGTGTCCCCAGGGTGCCCCGTGCCTGCTGCCACCGCGGACCCGGCACCGGTGGCCCAGCAGTGACTGCCTGCAGGCACAGTGCAAACATGGGGTTTTCTGCTTGTTTGTCTTTTGACTTTCACTGCTGAAACTGAGGCCCCTGCGGGTGTGCTGTGGTCCCACGTGTACCCACTGGTGATATCGTTGGCATTGCCCTGATCTCCCAGTGCGCTCCCCTGTGCTTACGCACTGCTCCTCCCCTCTCCACTGAAGGTTGCTTGTCCTAGTCAAAGCTGGCTGGTGTCTACGTGACCTTCCAGGTCTGTATTTCCCAATCTGGCCGGCACCGTGTGCCACTCCCATGTGAGCTCCACCATCGCCTTTCCCCCAGCCATCACCAGCGTCAAATGCAGCAAAGAGCGGCGCTGGAGCGGTTCTGCGTGTGCCGCCTCTCCGGCGGGCTCTGGCACGCTCCTGCAGGTTGCCCACCCGGGTGCTGGAGGCTCCGCGTCGCTCGCAGGTCCAGGCCGCTGCCTCACACCCTGCAGCCACATCTGCGCCCTCGTCCCTCTCCGTGTGGTCTCTCTTTGTTTCTACCAGGATGACTTGCTTGGGGGATCCTGTGGCGCCCCCACGCCCAGGCGGGCTGTCCCGCCAGTGAGTGCCATGGCGATATGCTCCTCCCCGGGCAAGTGAGCATCGTTTTGCGTGTCATCCGTGAGCACCTACCTGACTTTCTTCCTGAAAATAGGTGGAATGGTTAAATAGCACAAGGTCAAGACTGGAGTCCTGCAGGACCCCGTTACAAGCCCTCCTGGCGCGTGGTGGGGATGTGTCTCTGCGTCCCCAGAGTCTGAGTAGGGATAAACCAGTCGTGGTCCATTCGCCGCATGCCCCAGGGTGGCATTGGTGTTGGGTTAGTCCTGCTCTTACCCCGTGTGTGTCCTGCACCTCTTGCCTGTGTGCCTCGGGCGCTCAGCCTGCTGGCCCACAGCTGACGTGGGCATGGACGCTTTGGGGGCACCTGGAAGAGGGGGGCAATGGGGGAGGGAGATGACTCTTAAACCTTCACCATCTGGGCTGCTGCTCTTCTGTGCTTGCGCCGGGGCCCTGCAGAACCGTGGTGTTTACGGGGATTTTAGCTGACTCTGTAGCCCTCTTCTGACAGGTGACCCGGTGAGCAGCCTGCGCGGGTCGGCGGTGCCGCGGGGGGAGGGAGGCAGGACAAACGGAAACAAACCACTTACGAAACCTGAAGAAATACTGCTGGGACCTGGCGTGCTTATTGCTGGGGCACAACAGCGCTGCTGGAAGGCGTTAGTAAAAGCAACGGGGAGAGGAGGCGCTTGCCGTGGGGATGAGAGGGACGGGGCAGGCGGGGAAGGTGAAGCTGGAGCGCCGCTGTTGGGGGCGGTCGGAGCAGTGAGGGGGCTCACGGGGCACCAGCGCAGCCTGCTCCGCGCCAGCACGCCCGGACCCAGAGCTGCCTCCCGCGCTGCGGCGATGCTCGGACTCCCACGGGGGAGTGTGCCAAAGGCACCGGCACTGAGCCAAGCGGAGCCTCTGCCGTGCACTTCGCTCGGGCTTGCGAGCCTGGCAGTTTGACCACTTTCGAGATGCTCCCAATGAGGAGGGTTTGGGCTTTGGTTCCTTGGGCTCCCCGTGCCCTTCACTGCCACTTCTCGCTCCTGCGAGGAGGACAGAGCAGAGCGGCACGTTCGGCTTTCTTGGCTGGTCCCCACACTGCACGGGCGCCTGTCCCCAGGAGTCGCCGCCAGGGAGCTCTGGGGCACGTGAGGAGCCAGACCTCAGCCTCCAGGGCTCGACAGCCCGGCCGAAAGGCCGACTGGACACCGAGCTGAGCTTCCCCTCCATAGCCTGGCTCCTGGTCCTCCCCTGCAGCTGAAACCCCTGGGGCCATGCTGCGCCCACATGGTGGAGCACGTGGTGCCAGGGACCCATGTTGGCAACACCCGCGTTGGTCTGGGTTTTGCTGGGGACGATGATAAGGAAAGGGTGACTGCTGGAACGGGCCCCTCGTGGAGCA
Organism: Pluvialis apricaria; assembly: GCA_017639485.1. Taxonomy (NCBI): domain Eukaryota; kingdom Metazoa; phylum Chordata; class Aves; order Charadriiformes; family Charadriidae; genus Pluvialis; species Pluvialis apricaria. The sequence goes on from CM030015.1 coordinate 3,331,763, forward strand.
GCGTCCCTGGTGGCTGTGTGGTGGCAGGGGCGCCAGGAGGGCTAACGGCTGTCTCTTTCCCTCCCCAGCCATGACAGCGTAGGCAGGCGGCGAGAGATGGATCGCTTCACCGAGTGCGGGACGCAGACGGATGCGGTGGTGGTGCTGTCCCTGGCGCAGGCTGCGGTTCTGGGCTTGGTGTCCGAGAATGAGCTGCTCGGGGCCACCGTCAGCCCCGCCGGCTTCTTCCCGGGGCTGGGAGGGGAGCTGCCGGACACCGCCACGGCAGAGCCCGGGGAGCCGGAGGGCGAGTGCCAGCTGGAGGGCGAGGGGCAGACACCAGGGGACGGGCAGGAGGAGGACGCCCTGGAGGCAGAGTCCTCCCTGGAGAAGCACGCCCGGAGGAGGAAGCGGCCTCCGGTGAGGCTGGTGCCCAAGGTCAAGTGCGAGAAGACGGAGGCGGAGGATGAGGTGCTGTACGAAATGTCTGTCCCCGGGGACGAGGAGGGTGAGCAGCAGCGTGGCCGTCCGCCCCCCCTCCAGGACCCCAGCCAGGAGCAGACGGTGCAGAGCAGCGCCATGAAGATGATCGACCTCGGTGCCTTCAGCAGGAAGCCCCGGCGCCTGCGGCACCTGCGCCGGCACACGCGCCAGGAGCTGGAGGGCACCGAGCGCCGCCTCGGGGATGCTGACCCAGCCGGCGCAGCGGAGGGTGGCACCGCAGGGGCCCTGCGGACCGAGTGCGCCTTCGAGGTGGGCGCCCCGTCCCCTGGCGAGGCGGAGGCCCCCGCGCCGGCATCCCCCGAGCAGGTGAAGAGCGAGCAGGGCTTCTCCTGGCAGGAGCCGGGGGAGCTGGAGGCGGAGGCGGCGGGTGCCACCAGCGAGCGCAACAAGAAGGCGCAGCTGGACCGGCTGGACATCAACGTGCAGATCGACGACTCCTACCTGGTGGAGGCGGGGGACCGCCAGAAGCGCTGGCAGTGCCGCATGTGCGAGAAGTCCTACACTTCCAAGTACAACCTGGTGACCCACATCCTGGGCCACAACGGCATCAAGCCCCACTCCTGCCCGCACTGCAACAAGCTCTTCAAGCAGCCCAGCCACCTGCAGACCCACCTGCTGACCCACCAGGGCACGCGGCCCCACAAGTGCGAGGTGTGCAGCAAAGCCTTCACCCAGACCAGCCACTTGAAGCGGCACATGCTGCTGCACACCGACATCAAGCCCTACAGCTGCCGCTTCTGCGGCCGGGGCTTCGCCTACCCCAGCGAGCTGAAGGCGCACGAGGTGAAGCACGAGAGCGGCCGCTGCCACGTCTGCGTGGAGTGCGGGCTGGACTTCTCCACGCTCACCCAGCTGAAGCGGCACCTCTCCACGCACCAGGGCCCCACGCTGTACCAGTGCCTGGAGTGCAGCAAGTCCTTCCACTACCGCAGCCAGCTGCAGAACCACATGCTGAAGCACCAGAACGTCCGCCCCTTCGTCTGCACCGAGTGCGGGATGGAGTTCAGCCAGATCCACCACCTCAAGCAGCACTCCCTCACCCACAAGGTAGGGGCTGGGGCACCCGAGGGGTGCTGCCCTCGCCGTGCCCGGAGGAGATGTGCCGGCTCTGGATGCGGGTGCTGGGGGAGAGGGGTGTCGCAGTGCCACGGAGTCCTGGACAGCCCTGGGTGGTGCGGGCGGGCAGAGGTGCCCATGGTTGGCGTTTGCGAGGGGTCATTGATTAGCAGCGAAAGGGCATCATTATGGGCAGGGCCCTGGGGCTGCCCAGCCTCCCTTCCTCCTGGGGGGGGTTCAGACCTACCACGGGTGCTGCAGCAGGGTGATTTGGGGGACCACGCGCTGCCGCAGCCCTTTCCAGCGGGCTGTGAGTGAGGGCTTTGCCCCTTTTCCAGGGGCTCTTTGAATGGAGAGCAATTGGGCTGAGCCAGAGAGCAGAGCCAGGTCTCACAGCTTGCAGAGCCTGTCCAGCCACGCTCCCCGCAGCCCACCTCCCGCACGCTGCCAGGCTCTGGAACATACCCCATGCTGGGTCGGCTGCCGTACGGCGGCCGTGCTCCCCAGCCAGCTCTTTCCCGTGGGTGCCGCGTTGCGGAGCTGCTCTCGCTGCAGCAGTGACCTAACGCTGGGTTTTCCAGTGCTGCAAATGCATTTCCAGGGGGGCTGAGATGATGGTGTCTGGGGATGAGGCAGGAGCCAGGATCCTGCCCGCTGCAGCACCGGGCAGGAGGAATTACCCGCCGGGGCAGCACGGGGACGGCCCCAGGCTCGTGGTAGTGCCCACTCTGCTCTCGCAGGATGGGCAGGGAGAGGGGAGCAGGCGATGCTCCTGGGGAAGGTGCAGATGAGCTGATGAGGGTAAATCTGCCACCCGGTTCCTGCGGTCCAGCCCGCTGATGGTCCCCAAAGTTCAGCTTGGGAGAGGAGCCTGTCCCATACCTCTCGGGAAGCGCAGGTCCTTGCTCTGCACCGTGGCCGGCACCGCTCGTGTGCCCGCAGGCTCCTGCGGGGTCTGTTTGGAGGTCCCCGAGCTGCCGCGGCAGCGCTGTGCGGTGGCCCCCGCTGCGGCAGGCAGAGCCCTCCCCGCTGCTGCGCCCCGGGCCGGGCTGTGCCCCCTGCCCACGGCTCTCCCAACCCCTTGCAGGGCGTGAAGGAGTTCAAGTGCGAGGTGTGCGGGCGGGAGTTCACCCTGCAGGCCAACATGAAGCGGCACATGCTGATCCACACCAGCGTCCGTCCCTACCAGTGCCACATCTGCTTCAAGACGTTTGTGCAGAAGCAGACGCTCAAGACCCACATGATTGTGCACTCACCGGTGAAGCCATTCAAATGCAAGGTACCGTCGGGGGTCCGAGGGGCTTAGCAGATCTGGGGGGGGAGTTAGCGGGGGCCCTTGTGTGCTGTGCTCCCAGAGCAAGCCGGCCAGGCAGGGTTGAGTCCTCAGTCACAGAAAAGCAGTTGTGTGATGCCTCCCTCTGTTTGCTCGGGCAAATGGCTCGTCCTGCCGCGTCCGCAAGGAGCTGTGCAGCGAGGAGCTGCTGCGGGCAGGGCATGGGCACCGCTGACAGAGAAGGACGATGAGTACCTCTCTCTGCCCAGCAGTTCCCAGCAACACCAGCACAGCAGCCCCGAGAGCTCCCACCGCAGAGGGGGAGGAGGGAAGCAGCCCTTATTACTCTTGGAAGTTGGTGGGAGCAATGGGGGGTCCCAGGGGTGAGGTCTGCTGTGAAAAGCCCACGTCCTTACGGCAGCACCGGCTGTCATGAGCGAGCGCCTGCCAGTGTCCCCCCGCTTTGCTGGGGGTGGCGGCGGGAGAGCCCTCGCCGACCCCAGGAACGCTGCCCGCAGGTCTGCGGGAAGTCCTTCAACCGCATGTACAACCTGCTGGGCCACATGCACCTGCACGCGGGGAGCAAGCCCTTCAAGTGTCCCTACTGCTCCAGCAAGTTCAACCTGAAGGGCAACCTGAGCCGGCACATGAAGGTCAAGCACGGGGTGATGGACATCAGCCTGGACAGCCAAGGTGGGTGCAGGCTGTGGCCAGGTCCCTGGCGCTGCCTATCACAGACTGGGTGCTGCAGTCTTTCCTGGGAGCGCCCAGTTCTCCGCTGTTTGCTTCTGGCGCTGGGCTGTGCCACGGCGGCTCTGGCAAGCGCCTTTTGGCGAGCTCAGGCCCCGTTGCCCGAGGGCTGTCCTTGGCTTGGTCCTGCCAGCACTGAGCGGTGACACACGCTGCCCCCCCCACCTCCCCTCCGTCCTCCAGCACCCGTCCTCCCGCAGGGGCCACGGAAAGGTACCAAGCAGGAGCTGGAGTGAGCTTCATAAACTTGGTACAAATACAAACAAACAAACTTCATTAAAAATAAGTTTAAAATAAATAGCTCCTTAAGGAGCCATGGAGACTTTGGCGTGTCTGGCCAGGGTGGTGCCCTCTGGTGACGCAGGGGCTGTGGTTTCGGTTTCAGTCCAAGGGTTTTGCAGGGCGGGAGGGGTGAATGCCACAGTTCTCGCCCCAGCTGCCCCCGCTGCGCCTGCCCACGGCGGGACGGGAGGTGCTCCTGCCGAAGGTTTCCGCGCAGCATCAGCGCAGATGCTCCACCAGCAGCCTTGCGGCGGGACCACCCCCACTTCCTACGGACAGAGCTGGAGATGAGCTCTGGCTCTTTCATCCCCTCGGTTTCCCCAGCAGCTCGATGCCCACCTCAAGCGTGTCCTGGGGGGAGCGTCCAGCAGGATCCCCTGTTCCTGCCCTTTTCTCCCTCCCCACCTCGGACAACTCGCACCCCAGCTGAACCTCAGCCGGTGCCCGGCACCGCGGCGCGGGTAGGGAGTGTGAGCGTGGGGGCTGCGCTGGGAGGATGCCTTTCCTGCGCTGCCCTCCTCTCCCCACCTGCCCCAGCCCCCATGGTGGGATGGGTGCTGCAGACCCCTGCGTGTGGCACGGGCGCTGGTCAGGGGCGAGCACGCACACGGCTGGCTCTCTGCCGGCAGCCCGTCCCGGCTGCGGTGCGTGGCTGGGCATCCTCTGAGCCCAGAGCCCCCGACGAGCGGCCTGGCTCAAGCAGAGCTGTAGCTCCGGAGGAGCTTTGGGCTCTAAACCTGAGCTGCCCGGGGAGGAGAGGTGCCGTTGGCTCTGCACCTTCATGCAGGTCCGTCATCGGGTGTCCCTGTGCTGAACCCTAGATCCCATGATGGACCTGGCCGGGGCCGACCACACCGAGCTGGACGGGCAGCAGGAGATGGATGACTTCGAGGAGGAGAACTCTTACGGCTATGGGGGGGTGGGCAACCCTCCGGACGAGCACGCCCTGACCGAGCAGGCCATGAAGGAGATGGCGTACTACAACATGTTGTAGCCAAGGCTGGAGGAGGCTGCGTGGACCTTGCGTGGTAAGAGGAGCTGCTGCCGGCGGGCTGCAGCGCCCAGCCAGACCCGCACCACCACCCCTGGAGAGGGGGGGGCTCCAGCTGATCTTGGTGAAGGAGAAAACAGGGATGGCCAAAAACCTTTGCCGGGGCGAAGGCAGGAGCGGAGGTTGGAGGCGGCACAGGGCAGCGGTCACCGCCGGCCACAGGCGCGCCCACGCTGGTGCCGCGGGGGCTCAGCTCCACGCTGCTGCCAGCCCCTCGCAGGGCCTCGGTGGAGCTCCCCCCATCACTGGGGTGCGAGATGTGCACCAGCTGCCTCCAGCGCTCCTGCCCGGCGCTGACCCCCCCCCCCCCCCCCCCTTCGCTCCGCTCCTGCCTGCCCGCCCCACCGCGGTGGCAAGCCGGGACCTTGCCTCTGTCCTCACCCTCGCCTGTACCCCAGCGTCCGGCATACTTGAAGCTGCAGGCAGGGGAAGGCACGTCCCAGATGATGATGATGATGATGATGATGATGAGCATTACTAATTATTCTACCTCCTGGGTCCTCCCGCCATGGCCGTGCTGGAGCTGCAGCCCGGCTGGCCCCCAGCTCCCCCCCTCCCTCCCCCCAAGCGCCCCGTGGGGCAGAAGCCCCTCTGCCCACGGCGGGGAGGTGGGTTTGCGTTTCTTGCGCTTCCCCGTCTCCCAAGCGGGCGAGAGCTGTCCCACTTGCTCTGGCACCGGCTGCCGGCTGGCACGGGCGAAGCTGTGGCAACCTGCGCGGGGCCACGGGGCACATACAAAACAGAATATTTTCTTACAAACTAACGGCGAAGCTCAGAGGAAGCAGCAGCAGCTCTGGGTGTGGAGCGGCTGTAGCGAGCAGCGTATTTAAAGGAAGGCAAACCCTGTTCAACTTGAGCAAATGATGGTATTTTGAAAGTAATTTATTTTTTTCAGATGTGCCGCGTGGTTGGATTTATCTTTTCACTGAGTTCAGTTTCCTTCAACCAATGTGCTTTGTAAACCTGTGTAACGTGTGTGGTCTGTGCGCAGGGAGCGGTGGGGGCTGCCATGGTATTTGGGGTGGGGTGGGGGGTGTTGAGGACCAGAGTGGGGTTCTGCCCCCTGTGGGGCAGCCGAGCACCGGCACCCCCTCCTCACCCCGCTGCGCTGCTCCGGGGCTCAGGAGAAGGCTCTGGCTGGGGCAGCGCAGCCCCCGGGATGTGGGTTTGCCTCCGACGCTGCCGGGTGCCGCGGAGGGGGGGAGACAGGGGCTGGGACCACACTCTGGCTTTCCACCGTGCCTGCTGCGGGGCAGCACCCAGAGCATCGCTGCCTGCGCACACCCTGTGCCGCAGGACCCCGGCAGCACCGCTACCTCCTGGGCGGCTGCAGGGGGGCCGAGCCATGGTGCTGGCACAGGGTCCGGGACCCCCAACCTGACCTGCCCTATATGCGCTGCGGGCGGCCGAGCAGGCACAGGCGCACGTCCCACCATGCTCCCTGGGGCAGGACACCCTCTACTCCATCCCCAAAAGCCCCAGGCTGGCACTGGGGGGCGGGGGGGGGGGTGAGACCACTCAGCCCTCCAGGCTCCCAGCCCCCAGCAAAGCAGGGTGCCCCCATCCTTGCCATCACCTTCTCCCCCCGCTGCCCCCCGCGGGCAGTAATGTCCCCCAGCCTCGGGGCAGGATGGAGACAGCCGCAGCGGTGGCCAGCCCGGACCCCCTCCCCACAGCCCCCTCCATGCTCCCGGCCAGTGCAGCCCACTCCCCCCCACGCTACCTCAGTCCCGTTAACCAAAAAGCTGCGATGTGCGCGTTTCCCTCCGCCATGCTGGGTGAGGACGGGCTGGCGATGCCGAGCCGAGGGGGCTGTGGCACCGCAGGACGCGTTGCGGGGGGGGGTCTCATGCCAGTGGCACAGCAGGAACCAGCGGCCACGTGGCTCCCTGGCATCCCCCAAATTGTGCACGCAGAGCGTTCATCCCCCCCCCCCCCCCCCCCCGCCTCCCACCACCACCTTGTGCAAAGCCCTACTGTGTTTTGGTTATTTTTTTACCTCCTCGGTTTGAAGAGCTGTTTAGCAATAATTCTAATAAACGCGTATTCTTTCGCTGCTGGCTGCCTCCTGCGGCTGGCGCCCGCCCTGTGCCCGCGCCGCGAGAGCCGTGCCACCACCACGCGCCGTGGGCCGGTGAGGTGTTTAATGGCTGCTGGCAGCGCGAGGTGGGAGGGTACATGGATCGGTGTGGGACAGGCTCCCCCCGGACCCCCACCCCCCGAGTCCTACACACCCCTGCTAGAAAGGCTTTGAAAACACGCGTAAGAAAACTGCTTATAAAAATTATTCAACTGTTCCTGAGCCGTGTTGGGTGAGCTGGAGGCGGCGCTGGGTCCCCGTCCATCCGGGTGACGGTGCGATGGTGGGGCCAGGCAGCCCCCTCCCCGTCCCCCCTACTGCTTGCCCAGGGCTTTATCCAGGTTGTTCTTGATGGCATCCAGAAAGTCGGTGGTGTTCACAAAGTGCTCGTTCAGCTTCACGCTGGGGAGGGTACAGAGAGGGGATGGAGGGGTCCCGCAGCCAGCGGGGTCCCTGCCCACCCCCGCAGCAGCCAGCCCGGCTCGAGGGCAGAGCCCGGGCCAGCAGCGCTGCCCTGGGCATGGGATGTGGCCACTGCCTGGCCACGGGCGCAGCCCGACCCTGCGAGCTGTAAATAGACGCCCCCAAGTCCCCAGGGACCGCCTGGAGGCCAGCGGCCGCCCTGCACAGCCAGCCTGCCTCCGTGGCCACCCCACGCCGCTCCGCCCCGTGAGCCACACGTACTTGGCGAGGCCGTGGATGCAGCCGGCGAGGTCCTTCGTCATTGTCCCGCTCTCCACCGTTTCCACGCAGACCCTCTCCAGCGTCTGAGCGAACCTGGGGACGGCGGCACCACACACAGTTCCAGCAAAGCCGGCGCCTCGCCGGCACTCCTCTGCCATGAACCCCACCACGGCTGGGACCGGGGTGGTTGGTGCCAGGGGCAGCTGCTGGCAGCGTCCCCCACCCCATCCCATCCCACCCCACTCACTTGATCAGGTCCGGGTTACTGTCCAGCTTGCCCCGGTGCTCCAGGCCACGCGTCCAGGCAAAGATGCTGGCGATGGGGTTTGTGCTGGTGGGTCGCCCCTGTGCAGAGAGCGCACTCAGCCACCCGGCGCAGGCAACCCGGGGCAGGCAGCACGCCACGGGCAGAGCGCACCCACCTTCTGGTGCTCCCGGTAGTGGCGGGTGACGGTGCCGTGGGCCGCCTCGGCCTCGATGGTCTTCCCATCCGGACACACCAGGACGGAGGTCATGAGCCCCAAGGAGCCAAAGCCTGCGGCAGGACAGACGTCAGAGCAGCTCCAAAAGGGCGACTGCGTACAGCCCACCCCACATCACCCCAACCCACCCCACCCTCTCCTGCTGCCCCACCTTGGGCCAGGATGTCCGACTGGACGTCCCCATCATAGTTCTTGCACGCCCAGACGAAGCCACCGGAGGACTTCAGCACCTGGGCGACCATGTCGTCGATGAGTCGGTGCTCGTACCAGATCTTCAGCTTGTCGAACTCCGTCTTGTAGTGCCTGGGAGCCCAGGGCAGACGTCAGCCGTGCCTGTCCATGCCCACCCCAGGCCAGGTCCCACTGCCACCCCTGGGCAAGAGCCAGCTCCCAGGGCAGCTTTGCCCCCCCAGCAGCCCGAGCTCCTTCAAGTCCATACTTATCAAAGATCTCCTGGAAGATGTCTTTGAAGCGCCCATCGTAGGCCTTGAGGATGGTGTTCTTGGTGCTCATGTAGAGAGGCCACTTCTTCTGGATGGCGTACTGGAAGCAGCTGTGAGCGAAGCCCGAGATGGACTGCAAGGGAAGCGCGTGGACCCCCGTGGGATACCCGCCCCGCCAGCCTGGCTGGGTCCCCCACAGATGGCAGGGCATGCCACCACACAGGGACCCCTCCTGCTGCCCCTGGCCCGCCCCGTTACCTCGTCCGTGTTGTACATGCCCATGCCCACGCCGCCGCCGGGGAAGTTGTACACCTCCCACTCCTTTGCCCCGCTGCCGTCCTTCGGCGTGAAGACCATCTTGAATGTCCCGGACTTGCCCACCACGAAGTCAGTGGCTTTGTACTGCGCGGGGCAGGACAGAGCGTTGGGCAGGGTCTGGCAGGAGCCGCCAGATGCCCCCGCGCCGCAGGCAGCCGCCGCACGGGGCTCACCTGGTCGCCGTGGGCATGTCTGCCGATGGTGATGGGCTTGGTCCAGCCGGGTACCAGGCGGGGGATGTTCTTGCAGATGATGGGCTCCCGGAAGACCGTCCCCCCCAGGATGTTTCGGATAGTGCCGTTGGGGCTCTTCCACATCTTCTTCAGCTTGAACTCTGGGGCACGCAGAGGTGAGGCCCCCGAGGGACACCCCCCCACCAGGCACAGCCCCAGCAGTCACCCCAGCCCAGCGCCCGGCCCCTGCCAGCCCCCCCCCCAGCTCCTCCGTGCCGTGGGCTGCTGCCAGAGCCCCGCTGCCAAGCCAGCCAAGGAGAGGGACAGCCGGTGCCGGCTCATGACTGGCACTGGGCAGAGGCCGGTCCGTCCCCAGCCTCACACCCGTGGGGTCCCCACAGCACCCCCGAACACCCCAGGGCTGGGGAGGGGGGGGCACAGCGCTGAGCACGGGGCCCCCAGCCCAGGCGGCGGTGCAGCCCCCGACCCACCAGAAACCTGCGCCAGCGTGGGGGAGGCACTGCTGACCCAGGGGGTCCGGGCACGCATGGAGGGCTCAGCACCCCACGGGTCTGCCGGCACCACCACCCCCCTCACCCCCTGCCCACCTTCCACCCTGGCTTCATCCGGCGTGATGGTGGCACACTTCACGGCCACGCTGTACTTCTGGGTGGCCAGCGCCGAGTCGATGGTGACCTGGTCATCTGTCTTGTCCCGGTGCGGCAGGCCCAGGTCAAAATACTTCAGCTGGACGTCCACGTTGGGCAGGATGAGCTGCGGGTCCCGGGAGAGCGTCAGACTGGGGGGACGGTGCGGGGTGCCCGGGGAGCAGCACCAGGCACTGCGGCACAACCGGCACCGGCGCCCAGCCCAGCCCTGCTGCCTGCCCGGGATGGTCCCCCCCCTCCCTGGGACGGTCCCCCCTCCCTGGGACCTCCTCACTTCCAGGTCCCGGCGGAAGCTGTGCTGATCTCACCACCTGCTTCCTGCAGACGGACGGACGGACGGACAGGGCAGGCAGCGCGCAGGGACTGTCCCCTGTACAACAGCCACCTGTTCCCCTGTACAGCACCCGCCGTCTCCACTCGTGCGACACGCGCCCGCTGCCCAGGCAGGACCCCGTTACCTTCTCCTTGATGAAGGCCCAGATGATCCGCGTCATCTCGTCTCCGTCCATCTCCACCACCGGGTTGGCCACCTTGATCCGTTTGTCGGCATCTGCGGAGCGGCGGTGGGGGGTTAGGGGTGCGCGCCCGGCCCCGCTGGCACTGGCCCCACGGCTCCGCACCGCAGAGGGACCCAGATGTCCCACGGGGACCGTGAGGCCCCGTCTGTCACGGTTCTGGTGCCACCCCTGCTCAGGGCCGGGTGCGGGTCGGGGCGCAAACCCCGCTCAGGTGGAGGTGGGGGTACAAACCCCAGTGGGGTCTGGGCTGGTTCATGGCACCAACCCCACACGGGGCCGGGCGTGGGTGCAGGTCAGGGTGCAAACCCCGCGGTGGGAGCGGGTGCACACCTCTCTCAGGGCGGGACGCGGGTGCAAACCGGGCTGCAAAGCCTCACGTGAGACCGGGACTGGGTGCAAACCCCACCGGGGCCAGACGCGGGCACAGGCTGGAGTGCAAAAACCCTGCACGGGACCCCGAGCAGGAGCAAACCCCTCTGAGCGCTGGACCAGGGCGCAAACTGGGGTGCAAACCCCTGCGTGGGACGTGGAGCGGGAGGAAACCCCTCCGGGAGCCAAGCCTGGCGTGGGTCGCGCTACAAAACCCCACGTGGGACTGGGACGGGGACCGGAGGGAAACCCCTGGGGGGGTGGGACCGGGGGGCAGTTGGGCTGCAAAACTCTACGTGGGAGCGGGAGCGGGAGCAGGAGCGGGAGCAAACCCTTCTGGGGGCCAAGCCGGGCTGCAGGTTCGGGCGGCAAAACTCCACGTGGGAGCGGGCCCGGGTGGAAACCCCTCTCGGGGCGGGCCCTGGGCTGCAAAACCCCGCGTGGAGCAGGAGGAACCCCCCGCCTTGAGGGGGGGGGGGGGGGGCAAACCTGGCTGCGGATGGGGCAGCGAAACCCTGCGTGGGACCCGGACCAGGAACAAATTCCCCCAGGGGGCAAAGCGGGTACAATTTGGGGTGCAAAACCCCACGTGGCACCGGGACCGGCAGCAAACCCCTCCGGGACCAGACCCCGGTGCACAACCCCGCGTGGGGTCCGTGACCGGTAGCAACCCCCCCCCCCCCGGGGGCGGCTGTAAATGGGAGTGAAGGGTACGGATCCAGCTGCAACCTCCCCCCCCCCCAAAAAAAAAACCAAAACAAAACCGAACCGGCCCAGCGTGCAAACCCCACTCGGGGGCGGAGGGGGGGGGGCGGGACACACGCACCAGCCGCCCTCCCCGTCCCCAAGGGCACGGGGGCTTCCCCTCCCACGCCCCCCCCCCCCCCTCCCTCAAGGTCAACCCCCCCCCCTCACCACCCACCCACACAACTCACAGTGTCGGCGCTGCCCCACGGAGGCGGCGGGGAGGGGGCAGCGGGTGAGGCGGCTCAGCGCCGGGGCGGCGCGGAGGTAGCGGGCGGCCATGGCGGGGCGCGACGGGGCGGACACGACGGGGGCGGTGGCGGCAGAGCGGGGACGCGGTTCGCTCCGCCCCGGGGCGGTCCGTGCCCGGTCCCCGTCCCCCCCCCCATCCGTGGGGCCCCGCGCGGGGTCCCACGGGGGGGAGCCCGGGCCATTGCTTCACCCCCCGTCCCCCACTACATCACGCAGCGCACCCCAAAACACCCACGTCGGGGGGGGACGGGGAGGGGACTCTCTTGATGTGTCCCACGAGGCGAAAGGGTGTTCCCCCCCCCCCCCACTGGGGTGGGCCGTGGGGGGGGCGGGGGGGGGATTGAGGGGGTGGGATGCCACTTGCTGGGTGCGAGCGGTGCCAGAGCACAAGGTGACCGGTGAGGCCGGGATCGGCTTTCACCGGGGTCCTTGGGAAGGAGGTGGCAAGGGCGGGTGTGCAAGGCGTCGTGTGCCCCCCCCCCCAGCCACACGCTGCGTGTGCAAGGCCGCACCTGGCTCTGCTGGGTGTGGGGGTGCGAGGAGCAGGAGGGTTTGCGGTGGTCCCCGTTCCGGGCGAAGGGACATGTGTCCTTGTCACACACACACACACACCCCGCCCCCAGCAGGTATCTGGGTTGGGGACACGCTGCCCGCTGAGTCCAGGGCTTGGAGCTGGCTCCGGCTTTCCCTACATAGCAGCGAGCGATCCTACACACTGCCAGCGCGTGACTCAGGGCGGCTGGACCCAGCGGGACGGGCAGCTGCGGGGAAGGGCAGCTGCCACCATTTCCCCGGGGGACCTTCGCCTCGCCTGACCCTCCCACGGGGGAGGACGGGAGCGATGCACCCCAGGGGCACCCCGAGAACGCCTGCGGGAGCCAGGAGGTGCGCTGGGGCGGCCGGCAGGCTGCTGGGCCCGGGAGGTTTGCTGTCCCTCTGCACGGGCCAAGCCGATGGCTTTTTTTAGCCACAGGGGACGGGCAGATCCCGCTCTGGGAGGAAAAACAGTCCCGCCGGAGCTGCCGGCCCCAGGCATCGGGGCTGGGGGGGAGGCAGGGCCAGGAGCACTGACGTCTGCCTGGCTTTAACATTAACCAGAGCAAAAGTCTGGGGGGCTGCCAGCCGCAGGGGGGGGGGGGGGGCGGCACCCGCTGCTCCAGGGCAACGCTGGGGTCTTGGGTGTCCCCGCTGCCCTCCCCGTGGCACCCCGTCCCGCCAGCAGCCCTGCGGCCGCATGGCCGGCACTGCTGGGGCTGCCGCGCAGCGTGGCAGTGGGCAGTGTTGCCGCAGCGCAGGGCTCCGGGGGGGCTGTCCAGCTGCGCCCGGCCGCAGCGCTGCCCCCCCCCCAGCTGCCCTCGCCCCGGCCCCGCGGGCAGAGCTGCCCAGTGACCGCGGCTCTTGCAGGGACGAGGTCACGCCAGCGCGGCGGCCGTCCCCCTGCGGAGCACGGGCTCTGCCGGCACGGAGGAGAGCGGCCATGTGGCACCGTCCCAGGAGAGGTCTGCCTTCAAACAAAGGAGTCCATCCCTGGCCGGAGCCCAATCCACACGCCCCGGGCTGCTGCCAAACCAGCCTGCCCCGAGCGCGGCTGGCCCCGGGAGGGACACCGGGGGCTGGCAGGGGTGGCTGTGGAGGGCTGGGGCCAAGCTCCAGGGAGCGACGTGTCCCGGGAAGGCTCCAACTCCAGCGGGTTGGGGACACCGAGAGCCCAGCCAGAAGACGAGCAAGGACCTGGGAGGGGGGGATTTGTCCACGCGTGCACCGCTGCCTGCAGGGCAGTCTGCCCGTGGGAGAGGGGCACCGGGGTGGGAGGCCGAAGGGCACCGTGTGCCCGGTGGGGCAGTGCATGGCATTTCCTTGTGCGAGCAGTGCTGCCCCCAAACATGGGCCTCCCTCACCGGCACCACTCAGAGCTGGGCATGCAGGCTGGGGGGCGGGCGCCGTGCCCCCCCGACTTTGGCAGCAGTCTGTGTCCCCAGGGGCTGCTGGGCAGTGGCGTGGGCTGGGGATGACAGATGGTGGGGCAGGGGGCACAACCCCTACCAGCAGCACCCCACCGCACCCCCTCCAGGCCAGGCAGAGCCTGCAGCGGAGCCTCCGCACGTGCCCGTGGCACGGCCAAGTGCTGCCCGTGCTGCACGGGGGCTCGGTGGCACGGCTGCCCTGGGGACACGGTGCAACGTCAGGCTGCCGAGGGGCTTGGTGGCCCATGCGGGCAGATGGCAGCACTTGGGGACAGAAGGAGGGATGGAAACTGCATGCTGCCTGGCCAGGCTGGAAGGATGCTCTGGGAAGAGGGGTGCTGGTCCATGGCTGGCTGGCGCTGGGACCCCTGCCCGGCCCAGCACCGGCACGTCGGTGCCCACGACACTGGCTCCAGGTGAGCTGGAGCTGGCAGCTCTGCTCCGGGGCTGGGGGGGTGCTCTCCCTGCTCGCCCCCCCTACCCTGGAGCACAGCTGGGTGTCCTGCCCAGCTCACCCCTCTGTGCCCAGGGCACGGCTGCCTCCTGCCCCGCTCCCCCCCGCCAGCCCCTGCCCGGGCTCTGGCAGCGCTGCGCACCACTGACACCCAGCCAGCAGCCTCCAGCTCCAAGCATGTCACCGTTGGGACACCTGGAGCCGTGGGCTACCCCAAAACACACGGAGATGTGCATCCCCACGAGGTGCCCGGAGCCACGAGCTACCCCAAAACACCTGGAGCTGGGTGTCGCCCACGAGGACCTCACGGTGACGCCCGGAGCCATGTGGCCCACGCACTGGGTGTCCCCGCAGTTGTGCGGCGCAGACACCTCTGCTCCCGGGGCTGCCACCCCGCTGTGCCACAGCACCCCCTTCCCTGCAGGCTGTCACCCACCCGGCAGGACACACGCTGCTGCCCCCAAAGCCACGCTCCCTGCCGGCCCCCCGGTGCTGCTGAGCCCCTCGCTGCGCTGAGGCCGGCGGGGCAGCGTGCGGCCACCCTTGCTTGGGGACACCAGCACCGTCCCGGGGCCGGCAGCCCCCCGGGCAGCCCCGAGTGGGGACAGCCCGGCAGATCCCCACCTCCCCCCGCCCCGGGGATTCTCCCTCCCCTGACGCTGAGCCCGGACGCCCCCCAGAACCGGGACCAACCCCCTCCCCCCCCCCCCCGCCCTCCCCGATCCAGGAGCAACCGCCTCCCCCGGGCTCCTGCCCCCCCCCCCCGGCAGGCGGGACACCCGGAGCGGTGCCGGTGGCGGCGGCGGAGCGGAGCCGTGCGGCGGCGGGGGCGGCCGGGCGGGGCGGCCCTTTGTTGCGAGCGGCGGGCGGAGCAGCCGGAGCCGCCCGGAGCCGCCCCGCCGCGGGTGGGGACCCCGGAGCCGCCCCCGCTGCCGGCGGGTCCCGCCGCACCCGCCGCCGAACCGGTGAGCAGCGGGCGGGCGGGGGCGCGGGGGGCACCGGGCGCGGCGGGGGTGTGTGTGTGTGTGTGTGTGTGTGCAAGGGGGGGAGTGTATGCGGGGTCTGTGTGCAAGGGGTGTGTGTGCAAGGGGGGGGTGTGTGCAAGGGGGTGTGCACGGGCGGCTGCGTGCGAGGGGGGCGCGTGTGTGTGTGTGTGCAGGGTGTGCAAGGGGCTGTGTGTGCACGGGGCTCGCCGAGGGACGGGGGGGGGGGGGGCGGAGAGCCTGGGAGTGCGTGTGTGGTGAGTGTGCATGCGTGTGTGTGCATTTGTGAGTGTGCATGTGTGTGTGCGCGCGCGGGTGCAGGCGCGTTTGGGGTGGGTGTGCAGACAGCAGCCCACCCCAAAGCGTAGAGCGGTTCCCGTGGGGGTGTTCCCAGGTGTGTGTTTGCCGTCCAGGTTGTGCACAGCCCGTCAGCCTCCCTGCGTGTGTTTATATGTGTGTCAGGTGTGCGTTACGC
The DNA here is from genome assembly GCA_017639485.1 of Pluvialis apricaria. Classification (NCBI taxonomy): domain Eukaryota; kingdom Metazoa; phylum Chordata; class Aves; order Charadriiformes; family Charadriidae; genus Pluvialis; species Pluvialis apricaria. Next base: position 3,347,265 of record CM030015.1, read on the forward strand.
ACAGTGCTTTGGCTGAGGGTATGGAAGTGCACGCACAGCACTCGGGACGTGTGTGTTACAGGTCCCTCGTAAGGTGCCGTGTGTGCACACTCGGCGTCAGGTATGGGGCACGCGTGTGTGCGGCGTGTCCCGCATGTGTGGATGTGCCCTGGGCACTTGCAGGCTGCACATGTGCTGCGTGTCACAGGCGTGCGCCCACTGAGCCTGACGATGCTGTAGGTGCCAAAGCAGCCCGTGGGCTTGGGGCCACACGGGCTGCGGGGTCTCCCCACTGGTCCTGGGTGGCTGCTGCAGCTGGTGCTCTGGCTGCTTTTGGGGTCTGGCACCCCCTCCTCCCCCAGGCGGCACCGCACTGTGCTGGGGTGAGCAGGGCTGTGGAGATCAGCGCTGGTTTGGGCTCTGTTGGAGCCAGGGATGGCTCAGAAGGGGTCACGCATTCCTGAACCAGGACCCCCCCCCCCAGTTCCTGCACCCCTGGGTGCAGAAGTGCCCAGGTCCATCACATCCCTGCCCTCCAAGGGGTGCTCACTGTCTCTGTTTTGCCCAGTGCCAGGGGTGCCTGACCGGCAGCGGGGGCTGCAGCTTCTGGGGCTGCAGCTTCTCGGGCAGGCGGTGAGCGGTGCAGACAGCGCACGGGGACAGGCAGTGTGGGGATGCAGGCAGGTGCTGGCACTGAGGGGGCGAGCTGCACCGTGGGGATACCCCGGACTCCTCAGAGCCGAGTCCGACAGCGCGCAGGAGCGTGGGGCGGGGGAGCGATGGGAGGGATGCGTTTTGGTGGGCTGGGTCCAGGGGCCCCCACAGCGTGCCCTGCCTGGTGCAAAGGGGATGCTGTGGGGCAGCGTGGGGCTGGCTGCGTGCCGCTATTGCACAGGCACCGGCACCCCAGATGAGGGAGTGGAGTGGTCCTGGCAGTGGGGTCAGGGCTGACCAGGGGGCACAGGGGCAGGCAGGATTTGTGTGGCTGCCGGAGGGACAGAGAGCAGAGCCACGGCCCCGTGGGAGGCCCTTGGCTCGGGCAGGGTGCCCACGGGACAGGGAGGATGCCCTGGAGTCCCTGGGCCCTGTGGGGAGCCCTGTGGTGCTCTGCCCGGCTGGCCGTGCCCTGCAGGCCCTGCGCTGGCGCCAACACCGGGCTTAGACCTCCCGCGCCGCAGGCTGGAGGCCGCCCCAGCCCCTGCTCCTTCCCCTCGTCTCGAGCGGGGCCTCTCCTCTGGGGCCGCCGGCTGCTGGGGTGCAGCGAAGCAGAGCCGGCGTGCCCGCGCCTCGCTCCTCTCTGCTGCGCCGACTGCGGCTGTGCCGTCAGAGGCAGCCCGGCTCCAGCGGGACGTGCGGCCATCTCCGAGCTGCTGGCGCTGAGCAGCTGGGTCTGGGAGCATCTGTGCGTGAATCAGCACGGCCCGGCAGCCCGCGCGGCTGCAGGTGTGCGTGCAAGCGCGCTCACACTCTGCCTGTGTGCGCGGACGAGAGGAGGCCACGGGTGGGAGGGGGGGGCTCCGGGAGGGGGGACCGCCTGGTGTTGTCTGGCAGCCTCCAGGAGAGCTCCGAGTCGGGGGGCGTGCGTGCGAGCCCCAGGAGACGTGGGTCGGAAGGAAGAGCCTGGGCGCGTAGGTTGTGTGCGAGCCGGCTGCAGGTCTCTGAGCAGGGGACGTGCTTGCGCTGCTGCCTGCGCCGCTGCCTGCGCCGGGGCAGGCTGCAGGAGTAAGGCGTGAGCACACAGGCAGTAGCAGCAGCAGGGCACACGCAGCCCCAGCCCTGCTCCTAGCAGGCAGCAGCACCCGGCTCCGCGGCTGACTTCCCAGGCACCCGCCGCCCGTGGGAGCAGGGTGCAGGGCGCTGGCGTGGGAATTCGGTGGAGAAACCACCGCCCCACCTGCCTGGTGACCCCAGGCCACAGGTTTTGGTGCTGCCCGGGCCCGGCACCCCAAGCAGTTTCCCCATCGCCAACCACTGTTGCGGGCTGAGGGTGGGCTGGGACGGCGGCGCGGCTGCCACACTTGTGCGTGCAGGTACCTGCAGGGCTGCGCAGGGCGCGCAGGCACGCACATGCCGGCCCGGCCGGGCGCTGCGCCTGCGCGGGTGCGCGAGCAGGGCAGGGTGCTGCAGGGTGCCCCTGGCGCTGCCCCGCGCTGGCAGCCTGCGTGGGCAGGCAGAGGAGATAAATGGGAGTTTGTCGTAAACAGGCCTGGCTGCCAGCAGCGGTGGGGAGCGCCTCGCAGCCGCGCTTAAAGGCGCAGGCTCTGGCCTCACTCCGCTGCCTGCTGGCTGCCCGGCCAGGGCCAGGGCAGCCTGGCCTACCTGCCCTCCCTGCCTGCCCTGCCTGCCTGCCCTTCCTCCCTGCCCGCCCCGAGAGCAGCTGGACTCCCCGCGGGGGGGTTCCCGAACCTGCGTGCCATCACACTGGGGTGTTGGCACGGCGCTCCCACGGCCACGCACAAGCGATGGCCGGGTCCCCAGAGCCCCCCATGGACCCCCCAGGGTGCTGTGGGACTGGGGGGATGGTGGCTGCGGGGGTATCTGCTCCCACCCCTACGCAGGGGTGACGTGCTTGGCTCCATGACGTAGGGAGCCTTGTCCCATCTGGGGCACTTCCTGGGCAAAGGGTGCTGATAAAGCAGGTGGAGTGGAGTTGTCGGGGCTGTCCCTGACCCAGGAAGGGACGTCGGCCGCCGGCGAGCGCAGCGGGAGCAGGAAGGAGCCAAGGGAGGCAGGGGCACTGCCGGCAGCCCCAGCACCTGGGTGCCAGGTACGGCCCGGGGAGCAGGCACCATCCGGCAGTGCCGAGCAGGCAGAGCGGGGAGTGTGGGCAGAGCCACCCCAGGCGTGTGGGGTGCGCTTCTCCCGGGCAGGGGGCTCGCTGGGGACCGCGCTGGTGGGGTGATGATGGCCTGCGGCGGCCGGGGCTGGCTGAGCAGGGTGGCGTGGAGCTCTGCCCCACATGGAGGTAGGGGGGGGCAGCGGCAGGGCGGCCCCAGCCCCAAGATTGCTGCCCGCTGGGAGGAGAGACCCTTTCCCCCCGTTGCCATAGCAAAATAAGCAGCTGTCATTAATAAAGTGTTGCCATGGCGACCGCTGGACGAGCTGGAGGTTCTCTGGGGTCTGCATGTGCCTCTGCCGGGGGGTGGGGGGGCTGCGATCTCCCCCCGCACCCTGGCTGGGATGCAGAGCCCACCATGGGCGCAGGTAGCGGGTCCTGCCCAGCACTGCCCACGGGACGTCCGTGCCCACGCCGTCCTGCCCACACTGCGGCCCTGCCAGCACCATGCTCGTCCCAGACCCGCGGGGACAGGCCACCGGGGCTGGCAGGGACCCTGTCCCGTGTCCCGCGTCCCTGTGAGGACAGCAGTGCCGGTGTCGGTGGGAGCTCTGCCCCCGGGGTGGGCCGGCACGGGGTCCCGGCTGTCCGGTGGGGCCGTACCCGGGGGGAGCCCCCCGCTCCCCCAGGGAGGGCAGGGAGCGCAGGGCTGTCCCCGGCTGCCCGGACCAGGGCGCTGCGGCAGCAGCACCGGCTACCCCACGGGGGCCGCGGTGCCCCGGGAGCGGGTCCCGGCGGGGGCGGGGAACCGACCGCCTCCTCTTCCGAGCTGCCCGCCCCGCCCGGTAGCACCGGCACGACTCGGTGCAATCTGCATCGGTACCGGGCGGGCGGCCGGCTGGCTGAGCTCGGTGCGGGCGGGCTGAGCTCGGTACGGCTGGAACGGGCTCCGCGCCTCGCCCCGCCACCCCGCCCCGCCCCGTCCCGCCCCGGTGCCCCGGGGCCGGGGCGGGCGGGGGCGGCGCCGGGCGGGCGGGCGGGCGGCGGGGCCGAGCCGAGCCGCCCCGCTGAGCCCCTCTCTCCCCGCAGGTCTGCAGCGCCCGGGCGGCTTCGCGGGAGGCGGCGGAGGGGCGGCCCGGTGCGGTGCGGCGCTGCCCGGCCCGGGATGGCGGCGCGGCCGGTGCTGCCCGTCCTGGCGCACTCGGTGCTGGCGGCGCTGCTGCTCTCGGCGGCGCAGGAGCCCGTCCCGCGGGTCAGCCTGTCCTACGGTGAGTGTCCGCCTGCCCCACGGTGAGTGTCGGCTCCAGGGGGGGTCCCCCCTCTCCCGGGGCGGCCGAGCATCCCGCCCATCCCCCGGGATCCCCCCCCCTCCCACCTCGGGGCTTCCCCCCCCCCCCCCCCCCCGGCTCCCCACGCCGCCCCGCGTGGAAACGCCTTGTGACAGCCGGCGGTGCTGAGGCTGCACAACACCCTCCCAGCCAGCCCGGCAAGCTGGGGCTCGTGTCCCGCCGTGGGGCTGAGGCTGGGGTGGCCGTGCTCCCCGGGGACGTGGGGCGGCGGTGTCCCCCGGGCAGCGGGGCACAGCAGCGTGGGCTGGGGGCCGGGATGCTGGGGGAGGGCAGAGCCGCCAGGGCTGCTGTGCGCACGGTTTTGGGGGGGGAAAGAGGCATATGCTCCCCTCCGCCGGGACCCACTGCGAGGGTGTGAGCGGGTCTGGGGCACCCGTGGGTGCTCGCGTCCCTGCGTGCGGGGCAGCAGTGGCAGCCACGGCCTGTGCGAGTGTGGGATGTGGCGAGCCGGCCACGGGGGCGCTGCCTGCCTGCGGGCTCTGCCGTGCGGTTTCATCTTTGTTTGGGGTGCCTGCCGGCCCCCTCCCCTCTCAGCTGTGTCCCCAGGGCTCTGCGCAGCCCCTTGCTGTGCTGCTCCGGCACCCACTGCCGCCCCCATCAGCAGCGTGGTCCCAGCAGTGCTCGGGGCTGCAGCGGGGCAGGGGCTGGGGAAGGACAGCCAGAAGGCTTCTGGGCCAGGCAGAGCCCCTCGCAAGCAGGGGGCTGTCCTGCAGACCCCTCTCGCCCTGCGGAGAGCTCCCCGGCGGCTGACGGGGGGCAGGGGAGCAGTGGGGCACGTTGCACAGGCAACTCAGTCTCGGCACCGGCAGCTGCTGGGCCCAGCTCCATTGTCCGCGCTGGGGCTGTGGCATGGTGGGGACTGCCCACTTGTGTCTGGGCTGGCTGTGCTGCCAGGAGAAGGTGGCTAAATCCAGCTGCCACCGGCCAGCAGAGCCCATCCCGTGCTGGCTGCCGGCTGGGCAGCCGGGGAGGGTGCAGTGGTTTGGGCCGGGCTGGCTCTGGCAGCGAGGCGCGGGCAGCTGCGAGCACTGCCTGGCTCAGTGCGCTGCGGTTCGTCCGCGTGGACGTGGCCCCACCACATGCTCCCGTGACCGCCGGCCACGGTTGTGGTGGCACCAGCAAAGATCTGGGACCCGCTGAGTTGGACGGCAGGCCTGGGAGCCAGCAGGACAGCCCAGCTCGGCGTCGTGCCATGCAGTGCCACACCGCGTCGAGCCACGCTACCCGGCCCTGCCTGCACAGACCGGTTCTGGCCGAGCTCTGCCCACCTGCAGAGGCTGCTTTGGCTGCAGGGGCTGCAGCTCAGGGGCAGTACCCGGGGGTACCGACCTGGACCCCCAGGGCTGCTGTGGGGAGCCGGGCAGGGGGCGCGGGATGGCCACTTTCCCGGCGGCAGCGTGTGCCCGGCGGTGGCTCCTGGGGAGCACGGCCGCTTGGGGCTTGCGGTTGGTGGGAGGGAGGAGCTGGCGAGCTGCTCCCCTGGAAGCGCTGGATGTGCCTCCAGCAGGTTTGTCTGGAAGAAGCAGGTCTTGTCCTAACAGGTCCCCTGGCAGCCGGCACGGGCTCCCGCAGCTTCCCGGGCCGGGCCGGCCCTGCGGGGCGCAGGGGCCCCCGCTGCCCCTCCGCTGCCTGTGCTGGGCTGTGCCTGCCACGGGCAGCATCACCCTAGTGCTGGGGCGCGGGACCCCTCACGGGAGGATGCCCTGGGGGGGGGGTCAGCATCCCTCCCTCTGCGCCGCTGCGGGAGAGCCGGGGTGGGTGCTGTGCCAGGAGCCAGCTGAGCCCCCGGAGAGGGAGGAGATGCCGCCATGTCCAGGGGCAGCCGGGGCTCATGGAGTGACACGGGAGGGACAGAGGAGCAGGGTCCGGCCCCGCAGCACTGCCGGCACTGCGGCACCTCGAGTCTTTGTGCTGGCTCACACCGAGTGGGGGCTCGCGGGAGCCCCAGGGCCATCCCGGCAGGGATCTGGGAGCGGGCAGGGGCTCGGAGAAGGTCGGGACGTCCCCGGGGCGCTGGGGGTCAAGGGTGAGGGAGTTGGCAGTGTGAGTCAGCCCGACGTGTCCCGCTGACACAGCCAGGCCCATCTGATTCAGAGCGGCTGCGGGAGAGGAAGGGCTTCCGGGGCCAGGCCACCCACGCGGGACGGGCACACGGGTGTTCCCTGACTCAGCTGGCAGCCTCTGCACCGGTGTCCGGCACTGGCAGCCACCGGGGCTGCCCCATGGGCCAGGGTGGGCAGCCGGTCCCGGTACCCGTCCCTCCCCGCCGCGAGCTCGGGGTCCCCACGGGGCCAGGCTGGGCTGAGCCCGGGGGGCTGCGTGCTTCTGGGCGAGCACAGACCTGGCTGCGCTGCCCAGTGCCGGCAGGGCTGCTGCGGCGTGCCCCGGGGCTGTTCCCTGGGGCTGGGACAAGGCAGTGGCTCGTGGTGCTCGCAGCAGCGCAAGTGCTGCCCTCGGGCGCTATCACGGCCCGTGCAGAGTTCACCGCGGTGCGGCGTGTGGCTCACCGCGTGGGGAGAGCTGGACCCGGCCCTGGCAGCTCCGTGCGGGCGGTGTGGCTGAGGCACGAGGCCAGGGCAGCAGCGCCGAGCAGGGGGGCCAGGAGCGAGCCGTGGCGCGGGGGCCCGGGGGGTTCGGGTGCTGCCCCATGTGGGCTGCAGGAGGCTGATGCCCGTTGCTCTCCCTCCCTAGACTCAGCCGAGCGGGTCGTGCAGCGGTTCGAGGTGCCCGGCGTGTCCAACTACACAGCCCTGCTGCTGAGCCCGGATGGCGGCACCCTCTACCTGGGGGCGCGCGAGCTGCTCATTGCCCTCAACACCAGCCACTTCCAGCCGGGGGCACCGGCTCGCAGGGTGAGCCCACGGATGGGGGCCGAGCCCCCGCATGGGACCACGGGAAGGGGAATGGAAGGGGGGCACCTGGCCAGCTCTGGCACAGGGGTCCCCTCCCCAGCACTCCCTGGCAGCACTCGGGATCTGTGCAGGCTGCCGCACATTCAGGAGCTGGTGGGGACAGCACGGAGGCAGCTGCCCTGGATGTCCTGGGCACAGGGTGCTTGGGACAGCCAGCGGCTGCCTCACCGCCCGACTGGGATGGGGAGGACATCGATGCTGGGGAGGGGGGTGAGCTCCGCCAGCGGTGTGTGGGGATTAGCCAGTGACGGGGGGGCTCCCAGTGACTGTCCCCTCTCTGCAGCTGCCCTGGAGCGCGGATGAGGAGAAGAAGAGGCAGTGCGTGTTCAAGGGCAAGGACCCCCAGGTGAGCCCTGCTGCTGGCGGGTGTCTGGGGGGCGTGGGGGAGCGGGCAGTGCCGCGGTGCGTGTGGGCAGGAGGGCTGAGCCGGGTCCTCTCGCCCCTGCAGAGAGACTGTCACAACTACATCAAGATGCTGCTGCAGCTGAACAGCACCCACCTCTACACCTGCGGGACCTGTGCCTTCAGCCCGGCCTGCGCCTACATCGTGAGCATGGGGAGCGGGGCAGGGGGCCGCAGGTCCCGCTGGGGGTGTGGGCTCCCCCTCCGCCGTCAGGGCGCTGCAGCAGGGGTCCCGGGCGCTGAGGTGGGCACTGGCAGTGCCGCCGGCTCACAGCCTGCTCCTGTTGCAGAACGTGCAGCACTTCAGGCTGGAGCGGGACGCGTCGGGGAAGGTGCTGCTGGAGGATGGGAAGGGACGCTGCCCCTTCGACCCCGAGTACCGGTCCACGGCCGTCATGGTCGGTAAGGCACACCGCCCCGGGACCCTCGTCCTCTCTGCAGCGCCCGTTTGCTCAGCCGGGCTGAACCGGGGCCGGGCTGGCACAGACACTGGCGTGGGAGCGGGGCTGTGCCGGGTGGCGTGTGCCGGGTCCCAGCGGGAGCGTCTCTTTGGCAGACGGCGAGCTCTACGCCGGGACTGTCAGCAACTTCCAGGGCAATGAGCCGACCATCTACCGCAGCCAGGAGAGCCGCATCGCCCTCAAGACAGAGAACTCCCTCAACTGGCTGCAGGGTGAGAGCCGGGGCTGGCACAGCGGGTCGGGGTCTCCATCCCCCAGGATGGGGAGGGCATGGGGATGAGGGCCAACCCCGGCAGTGCGGCAATGCTGAGGGTGTCTGTGTCCCCAGACCCGGTCTTCGTGGGCTCAGCCTACCTGCGGGAGAGCCTGCCTGACGGCAACCCCGAGGGCGATGATGACAAAGTCTACTTCTTCTTCAGCGAGACCGGCAAGGAGTTTGACTACTTTGAGAACACAATCGTCTCCCGCATCGCGCGTGTGTGCAAGGTGGGCACGGGGCAGCAGGGGTGTGCATGGGGGGCCATGCCCAGGCTGTCACTCACCGCGGGGGTAGGGGGGGGGATGTAGGACCACCCTGCACATCTCCATCCCCTGGTTCCTGGACACCTCAGGGGGTGACGAGCGCCCACAGGGGACCCCTCTGTGTCAGTTCCAGCTCCCAAGTACCCAGCTCAAGGCTGTGGCTCAAGCCCACTGCTCCCACCAGCCCCGTTGGTGGCAGCGACCGTTCCTCATCTCCTCTGCTCCCTCGCCAGAGGGGACACAAGCCCCGTACAGCTCTTGGGTCATGTTTCCCTTCCCCTGGACATGCTGCTTCGCTTGTGGCTCCCCAACACCGGGGCTCTTCCCCCGGGACCTCGGCACCGCTGCATGGACAGACAGACCCCTGCTCGGCTCCCCCAGCCCCGTGGCATCATGCCCTGACCTGCTGTGCCATGCAGGGGGACCAGGGTGGGGAGCGTGTGCTGCAGCGGCGGTGGACGACCTTCCTGAAGGCGCAGCTGCTCTGCTCGCACCCCGAGGACGGCTTCCCCTTCAACGTGCTGCAGGATGTCTTCGTGCTCACCCCAGGGGAGCTGCACTGGAGGGAGACGCTCTTCTACGGGGTATTCACCTCGCAGTGGTGAGCAGCGGGCAGGAGCTGGTGGGGGACCCGGGAGCACCCAGGGCAGTCGGGGGGGTGCAGGTTGGCTCTGGCCACACTCAGGTTCCTGGGGCGGCGCAGGGGTCTCGGTGGAGCCGGAGTGCCTGATCTTGCCATGGGTTTTGCCTCTGCCCTGCCAGGAACAAGGGCGGCCTGGGCAGCTCGGCCGTGTGCGCCTTTCCCATGCGCAGCGTGCAGCAAGCCTTCGGCGGGCTCTACAAGGAGGTGAACCGCGAGACGCAGCAGTGGTACACGGACACTGGCCCTGTGCCGGAGCCCCGGCCGGGCACGGTAGGTGCCTCTTTAGCGCCTGCCTGGGTTCAGGATGCAAGCAGCCCCTCACGCTCTCCTGGTCCTGGCGGCTGCCGTGGTACGGCCGCCCGCCTGCCTGCTGTCCTGTGCCCCAGCTGAGCCCCTTCCTCTCTCCCCAGTGCATCACCAGCCACACACGACACCTGAAGATCAACTCGTCCCTCCAGATGCCAGACCGGGTGCTGAACTTCATCAAGGACCACTTCCTGATGGACAGCCCCGTGCGCAGTCAGCCGCTGCTGCTGCAGAGCCGCTTGCGCTACCAGCAGATCGGTGTCCACCGCGCACGGGGCCTCCATGGCACCTACGACGTCCTCTTCTTGGGCACGGGTGGGTGCAGCGGTGCTGACGGGGGCGGGTACTGGTGCGCTGTGTGCCCCCGGCCCTGCTCAGCACAGCCCTTGTGTTTGCAGATGACGGCCGGTTGCACAAGGCTGTGCGTGTGAACCATGGGGTGCACATCATCGAGGAGATCCGCCTCTTCCCCGCCGGCCAGCCCGTTCTCCAGCTGCTGCTGGACCAGGACCAGGCAGGAGCCGGGCACGGGGGTGCACTGGGGCTGGGGCGATGTTGGGGAGTGCCGTGGGCTTAGCCTGTGTGGGGCAAGTCCTGTTCGTGGGCTGGGGGCCAGGGAGCCCGTGAGGGCAGGGATGTGCAGGGGCTGACCCTGCTGCATGGCACCGGGGCCGCCCTCTGACCCCACTGTGCCCCCTCCCGCAGGGCCTGGTCTACGCAGCCAGCTACACGGCGGTGGCTCAGGTGCCCTTCGCCAACTGCAGCCTGTACCGCAGCTGCGGGGAGTGCGTGCTGGCGCGGGACCCCTTCTGCGCTTGGAGCCGGGGCGCCTGCCTCAGGACCACCCTGCACCCCCCGGCACACCCCCAGTAAGTGCTGCACCCTCTCTCCGTACCCCGGCACCCCGCGGCACCGTGCCACCCTGACCCCTCTCTCTGTCCCCAGGCTCTGGGCGCAGGACATCGAGGCTGCTGACACGGAGCGTCTCTGCCAGCTGGTCAACGCCTCCCAGCCCCGTCCCCGCATCCTCCTGCCCCCAGGTGAGCCCCTGCGGGTTCTGCCCCTGGCGCTGGGGCCGCTGACAGCTCCCACATACCCCAGGCTCCTGCTTGGCACCCCCCATCACCCTGGTCCCCACGGCCTCGCTGACGTCCCCGTGGGTTGTTTTCTCCGCAGCCTCGGGCTCCCCGTGCCAGCGGATCCAGATGCCACCCAACGCGGTGCGGCCGCTGCCATGCCAGCTGCTCTCCAACCTGGCGTCGCGGCGCTGGCTGCACGACGGGGTGCCCGTCAACGCCTCCTACCTGGTGCTGCCCGACGGGGCCCTCATCCTGGTGGGCAGCCCCGAGCGGGCAGGCACCTACGAGTGCTGGTCGCTGGAGGAGGGCTTCCGCAAGCTGATGGCCAGCTACTGCGTGGGCGTGCAGGAGCCGGCCCGCGGGCCACTGGACCCCGGCAGGAAGGGGACCGCTGGCCGGGATGCCCTGGAGACTGTCAGCACATCCCGGAGCACTTCTGCGGTGGGCAGCGCTGCGGCCCGGCTGGATGGCAAGACCTACTGGACTGAGTTCCTGGTGATGTGCGTGCTCTTTGCCACCGCCGTCCTTGTGCTGGCCCTCTTCCTCCTGCACCGACACCGTGACGGCATGAAGGCTTTGCTGGAGCCCGGCGACCCCAGCCGGCACCAGAAGCCACCCCGCAAGCCGGTGGAGAGCCTGCCCCTGAACGGCAGCAGCCTGCCCAGCACGGTGCCCGAGCACAAGGGCTACCAGGCCCTGCAGGACAACTACATCGTCAGCACCCCCGTGCACGAGCCTCCGGGGGGTCCCCCACGCGCCTTCTCCGAATCGGAGAAGAGGCCCCTCCACGTCCGGGACAGCTTCGTGGAGGTGTCTCCCGCCTGCCAAAGACCCCGGGTGCGCCTGGGCTCCGAGATCCAGGACTCGGTGGTGTGACAGGGACGAGAGAGCCGAGCCCTCACCCACGACCGCCTCTGCTCTGCTGAGCCTCACCGGACCGCGGCGCCGCGGCTGGGGTCCGTGTTGTCTGTCTGTGCATGCCCGCAGCCCGCGCCCTGCTGCGGCACCCACCCAGCCGGCAAGGCCGGCACCACCTCGTCACCCTCGGGGCTCGGCTGCCCTGGGAGCTCCCCAGGCATCGCCTTGGCTGTGCCGGCCCCGCTCCTCGGGACAGTGCTGGCGGCTCCGGATGCGAGGGGTGCTGCGTGCCTTCCAGGGATGTGCAGGGCTTTTCCCGCAGCCCAGCGTCCCCGCCGCAGGGATGGACACGGCGCCTGGCTCAGGCTGCTGGTGCGGCCCTGGCTCTGCCGGCTCCGCGGGGCCCTGGCCCCCTCTATGCAGAGGGCAGGAGGGGGCGGCCGCAGCCCCCTCGCGCCCCGACTCACTGTGACGTCCGACCGTGGGACCCGGAGCCATGCGTGCGGCCGGGTGGTGCCGGCGCAGCGACCCAGTGGCATGTGCTGTGTGTCTGTGCTTGGTTCGTTTTTAATACGTTGAAAATGTGAATCGTGTCCTGGGAAGTCAGCGGGGAGCGGCGCTCGCCCTGCACCGGGCTGGGCAGCAGCTCGCCACCATGTCCCTATGTGCGTGTGCAGAAACGTCTGTGGTTTTTATATAAAGTCCAGGTGTCTCCTTTGTACGTGTGTGTGCTGCTGTGCCCGCACAGCCGGCGGGGCTGGGCACCTTCCTGGGGCCTGGGGACCATCCCGGCAGCGCCGCGGAGAGGAACTGTGCCCAGCTCACACTGCGGTCTTGGGAAAACCTGCCCGTGGCCAGCTGCTCCTGGCTGGGCAGGGATGGACAGACGGATGGGGCAGGAGGGTTGTGCTGGTGATCAGTTCCATGAAGTCCCTGTGTGCTCGGTCCAGCATTGGGCTGGGGCACAGAGGGCGCCTGGGGAGGTGCCTGCGAGCCCTTGCAGTGATGCTGCCCAGGGCTGGTGCCAGAGGGTCCCTGTGACCCTGCTGCCAGGGCATCGTGCATCCATGGCAGCGAGCTCAGGCAGCACTCAGCTGTTTTGGGGCCGTGCGTGGAGACGCGTGCTGCGGCAGCAGTCTGGTGGGAGCAGAGTGGAGTGACCCCCGTGGTGCAGGCAGCTGCAGAGCGAGGGGGTGATGCTGTCCCAGCACCCCGAGAAACAGCGGAAGGCAGAGGCGACCGGGAGGAAGAAAAGTGGGTGCCTGGGAGCGGGGCAGCCTCCAGCAGGAGAGGGGCTGTGGCAGCCCCATTCCCTGGGACCACAGTGTTGTGGTGCACGTGGGACCCCGCTGCCAGCCCAGGGGGCAGGCATGTCCTTGTCCCCATCCCACACAGCTGCAGGCAGATCCCAGCTGCTTTGCCAGCAGGACTCAAGTCCGTGATGGCTAACGACTGGGACCTGCGATGCGGTGCTGTGCGTGACCCCCTCCTGCCTGGGAAGCGCCGGCAGCGCGAGCACGGGGTTGGGGGAAGCCGTGAGCTCCACACCAAGCTGGCGTGTCGGGACAGGCCATCCCCCCAGGGACGGGCACTGCCTCGCTCCCGGCTGGACCAACGCACCGAACTTCCTGCCCAGCCTGTTCTGGGACATCAAAAAAGCCACCGGAGGCGTTGGCTGGTGCTGTGCCAGCAGACATGGCCCCCAGGGCCGCAGGGGCACAGGCCGTGGCAGGCAGATACCATCAGCACCGTGGGGCACTGAGCTGGAAGGGCCAGCACCGCCGGGAGCGAGGAGCCGGTACGTGAGAAACGGCCGCACCGGCGCCCCGAGACAGCCATCAGCCACTCCACCCCAGCGCGGGTGCTCCCACGGGGTGAGCCGGACCCCAGGCACCGCACCAGCCCTTGGCATGTGGTACCGGAGCCCAGACATCGCCTCGCTGAGCAGCTCCGGCGAGGAGGCTTGCCGGCATGGTGGGAGCACCGCTGCGGGGGGGGTGGGGGTGGGTGGCGGGGGCGCGCTGCGAAGCACAGGCAGGGCCGTTGCCCACGGCTGGCAGCGGGCCAGGGCGAAGCCTGATGGATGAACAGACACAAAAGGCTCCGGCGCTGCCCGCAGCAAAGGTAGCTGCTCGCCTGCCCTGGATTTCCCTTTGTGCCTCTCGCTGGAGAGCCGAGCTCTTTGTGCTGCTGAGAACAGTCCCCGGTTTTAGAGGAGGGAGGTGGCCCACGGAAAGGGCTGTCACCGAGCAGGACGTGGGACCCGTCCCCTGGAGCTGCGGCTGGCGCGCAGGCAGAGGGGCCTGGCAGGAGGCTGTGTCCCCAGCACCCTTCATGGCACCGATCCCGCAGCAGTGCCGGAGCAGCCCCCTCCGCCGTCCCCGCAGTCAGACAAAGGCGGCACAGAGCAGAGGGTGAAACCAGAGCCCTTTATTTGTGTCTCCACAGGAGCAGAGGGAGGAAGAGGCCGGGGCAGGCAGAGCAGCTGCTGAGCTTGGGCCAGAGGAGGGGGCAGAGAGGAAAAGAGGAGGAAAAGGAGAGCGGGCCCTGAGCGCGGTCAGTGCCAAGGCAGCACAGGGTGAGCCCGGCTGCGCTGCCTCACCGGGCGGTGGAGGAAGGCATCCTGCGTCCTGTGCAGCCATGGCGGGGGGACGACAGCTCTGCTGCCGGAATGGCACAGCTGCAGTGCCACTTGAGTTATTGCTTTGAGAAATGGATCCACGTTTGGGTTATTGCTTTGAGAAATGGATCCACATTGCAGCAGGGAAGACCCCCCGGGAAGATGGCAGAGCCGGACAGGGGCTTGGCGGCGGGAGGCTGCTCCCTGCCTGCTAGTGGAAGGCACAAATTGGTACTGAGGGAAGAGAGGGGCTGTGCTTGGTGCAGCATGGCTCCTGGCCAGGAGCACTTCGATGTGCCCCCCTCCACCCCCAGAGCTGCCCTTGGTTCGCATAAGGAGTTAAAACCCGGTCCTGGGAGAGCAGAGCTCCTGCCTGCTCTGGCAGACAGGCTGGGAAAAGCTGCCTTGCCTGCAGCCCCAGGGCCCCACCTCTGCAGGCTGCAGAGATGCCTGCCATCTCGCCCACCGGGAGGGAAAGGGGAGCAGGAGGGTGTCCTGCCTAAGGCACTGTGTGGCGCTGGTGAGGAACAGGGGCCTCTGCCGCTCCGCTTGCAAAAAGAGGAAATGTCTGAGACCATGAAGAGCTGCAACAGCCGGAGGAGCAGTTCTGCTGGAGAGCCGCAGGGCTCTCACAGGACGATCTTGAAGGAGCTGCAAGAGACACGACATGTTCTGTACCTCCTTGCTGGATCACACACAAGTGGTTTGCAAGTGCCCAGTGCTACAGGGAGGCAGCGTTACCCTGTGCAGGAGAGGCTCTCTGCAGAGCTAGCACAGGATGCAGTTCCCTCTGCTGTTACAGGAGACCTCGTACGGGGTAGCCTTGCCTTACTACCCCTGAGAGCTCTGCCCCAACACCGGCACAGCGATCAGGCCGGGCGAACACTCCAGACAGGCCCCCCCAGGAAAAAGCTGTGCCACTGGAGATCACCATACCTGGTGAAGTCCGGGGAGCGGGAGACAACATGCTGGAACTCAGAGAGGTTAATGGTGCCATCCTTGTCGATGTCAGACTCCTCCAGGATCTGCATGGGAGGGAAAGGCGAGCGGTGAGCTCTGCATGGCTAGGAACATGCAGTGGGCTGTGCCCCACCTGATGGTCCTCACGTTTCGGATGAGCTGCTCCATCTCCGCACTGCTCAGCCGGGACTCCTCGCCTTGCCCCGTCAGGCAGTTCACCAGTTTCTCCAGGTCCTTTCTGTCCAGCGCCCCATCATCATCAAAGTCTTTGCGGAGAGGAAAAGTTTGATTTTGGGCTGCAGTGACCCCAGAGAGTCATAAGCACCCACGCTCAGCGAGGAGAGGGCGCGGGTGACCTGAGAACACAGCAGGCTCCACGCCGCACCTCTCAGTGCACGTCATTGCGCTGAACCAGCAATTTCCACAGGGAGTTCCTAAAGCCACCAATCCCTGTGGGCGCTACAAGGGCTCTGCTAGCGCTCCTGAACAAGGATTCGTACTGCCTCCCCCCACGATGTGGGAACCCCAGGACAAGGCATCCACCCCCCGTCTTACCAAAGATGCGGAAGGCGTAGTGGGATTTGATGTCTGGGGTAGCAGAGTCGCTGAAGGCACTCAGCATATCAAGGAAGTCTTCAAAGGACATGCTGTCGTCCCCATCATCCGAGGTGGAGAACACCCGGCAGATCCGGTGCTGGAAGGGGTTTGCCTGCCAAGACAGGAACAGCTCAGGGCAGGGCCGGGCAGTGCCAGGCCGGCTCCCTTGCGGCAGACACTGGCTGCAGGCTGGCGCCGACCCCACGCACAAGCGGGTACCCCACTCTGCCATCGGTCCGTCACACACGGCGCAACGGTGCCGGTCCTGTGCCTCCCCAGAACAGCAGCCCTGCACAGTGGGGATCTCTGGGATCCTCCGTGGCACAGTGCCAACGAGGAAGCTGTTTCTTGGCACAGCTGACGTGTGGTAAGGGAACGGCTTCCCCAGGTGACTGTTGGAGCAGCACGTCAGGGGCAGAGCAGCGGCACCGCAAGGGCCGCAGCGGGTAAACAGCGCCCTGCCCAAACACGCCCAGACCCAGGGAGCAGCAGCGAGTCCCGCTGTCTGCCAGGCACCGTACCCTCAGCTCAGGCAACGTCAGGATCCGGCTCTTGGGAACCCGCGCGGAGCAGGCATTCTCCCTCTCCTCCTTTGGCAGCAGTTCACTGAACCTCTTGTAGGCACTTGAAGAGGCAAGAACAAGAGACGCTCTGTGGCGTGAGCGGCGCAGGAGGCAGCCCTCTGGGCACGGGCAGCGCAGGCAGCTCTTCCCAGCACTGCACAGAGGCAGACGGCCCGTTTCCCACAGCTCCCTGCCAGCTGCGCCCAGAGCCAGCCTGGGGCAGGAGCGTGCCGGCCCAGGTGGTCCCGCAAAGCCAATGCCTCCGCGCCCGCTCCAGGGACCCCAATGGCTGGCATTGGGGGGGAGCAGTGGGGGAGAGGAGCCGGCCACGCTGCCTGTCCCCCCGCAGATGGCTGGGACCGCAGAGGGGGAAAGAGCCGCCTCGGGCCAACTCCGCAGCCAGCGCCCCGCTCTGCAGGGCGTCACCCGCCAGCCCTATGCCCTTTGCCGCCCGAGGCCCGGCACCTCCTGCTCAGCACAAGGGAAGCCCCGCAGCAGGGCCGGGGCCCACCACACCCCCCCCCCGGCGGAGGCAAAACCCCCTCCTGGGGGCGGAGGGGAGCGGGCTGGCCCCACGGGTACATGGGGCCCGGGGCCAGCACCCCCCGTGCCGGCCGGGCCGGGTGCCCCCACCCCGCGGCAGTACTTACAGCAGGATCTCCTGCTTGCTCAGGAACGTCAGCTCCTGTGGGGAGAGCGCGGGTCAGCACCGGGGCAACCCAGCTCCGGGGGCCCCTGGCCTCGGGGCAGCTCCGTCCCCGTGTCCCGACCGCCCACGGCCGAGCCTCCCCCCACCCGCGGGACCCCCCGGTCCCGGTCCCGGTCCCGGTCCCGGTGCCGGTCTCCCCGCACCTGGTACTCGCCCAGCGCCTCCCGCGGCAGCAGGCTGGCCGAGCCCCCCATGGCGGCCCGCGCCGCTTCCGCCTTCGCCCGTCACTCTGCCGCTCCCATGGCAACGCCCCGCCCACCCCGCGGCTCCGCCCCGCCCACCCCGCCCCGCCCCAGCCCGGCATGGCGGCGGCGGCGGGCGAGGAGCCGGGCGACCCGGGCCCCGAGGAATTCGTCTATGGGGAGGAGGACTTCATCCTGCAGGGAGTCGGCTGGGGGGGCGAGCCGGACTCCGCGCCTTCCCGCTTCGACCGGGCGCTGCTGGAGTGCTGGAACGACAGGATGGAGCGGGGCTTGTTCCGGTACCGGCTGGGGCCGCTGCCCACCCGTGTCCTGCCCGGCCCCATGCGCCTGGTGGCCCAGCTCAACGTGCAGCGCGGCACCGAGCGCCGCCCGCCGCAGGCCGTCCGCAGCCTCCGCCAGCCCTTCGACCCGGCGGCCTTCAACTTCACCCGCCTCCGCCCCGCCGAGGTGCTGCTCCGCCTGCGCAGGGCGGAGGGGGGGTCCCGGCGGCCCGGCGGCCCCCGACCCGTTGCTGGTGGCCATCAACGCCAGCCCGCTGGAGCGGGGCCACGTCCTGCTGCTGCCGGAGCCGGCGCGGGGGCTGCCGCAGGCCCTCACCGCCCCGCTGCTGCGCGGCGGGCTGGAGGCGGCGCTGCTCAGCGCCCACCCGGGGCTGCGCCTGGGCTTCAACGGCCTCGGGGGGTGCGCCTCCGTCAACCACCTCCACCTGCACGCCTTCTACCTGGGCCGGCCGCTGCTGGTGGAGTCGGCGCCCGCCCGGCCCCTCTGCCCACCGCTGCGCCTCGGCCTCCTGACGGCCGTCCCGGCCCCCGCTTTCCTCTTCTACGCCGCCGGCCCTGCCGACCTGCAGGCGGTGGCCCGGGACGTGTGCCGGGCGGCGGAGCACCTGACGGACGCCGGCCTGGCCTACAACGTCTTCATCACGCGGGGCGACCCGCCGGGGGGCCCCGGGGCGGACGGCGAGCGGGGGCTGCGGGTGCTGCTGTGGGCGCGCAGGCCCAGCTTCGGCGCTAAGGCGAGCGCCTCCTTCAACGTGGCGCTCTGCGAGCTGGCCGGTTACCTGCCGCTACCGGCGGCGGACCTCTTCCAGGAGATCACCGAGGACGAGGCCCTGCGCGCCATCCGCGAGCACCTCCTGCCGGAGCCGCAGCTGCTGCGCCTTGGCGAGGACCTGGCGCGGCTCCTGGCGGGCTGACCGGGGCCGGGGCCGCTCCCCGCACCGGCACCGGGACGGGGCCGCCTCCGCGCCGGTACCCGCGCCGTCCGCCAGGGGGCGCTGCGCCAGGGCGGCTGGTCACGTGACCGCCTGGGGGCGCCGTGACCCCGCCCCGTCGCCATGGCAACACAGCGGCGGCGCCCCCCCCTCCCGGCAGCCGGCGCGATGGAGGCGGGCGGCGGCGGGGGGCGCCCGGCCCCGAGACCCCCCCCGGGCGGCGAGGCGGCCCCCCAGAGCCGCCCCGCTGCCCCCGGCGGCCCCCCCGGCCCCGAGCCGCGGAGGAGGCGGAGGAAGCGTAGGCGAGTGCGGCGGGCGGGTGGGAGGCGGCCCAGTAGGCCGCACCCCCCCCTCCCCCCCATCCCGGGCCGTTGTGCCCGTGTTCCGCCGGGCCCTGGGGGAGTCTGTCCGACCGCCTGCGTGTCTGTCTGTCGGTAGCCCACGGGCCGGGCCCTGCCCTACGCCCCGCCTGGCCCGTGTCCCTTCCTGGGGCTGCGGGGTGCGGGCCCGGCCCTGCTCCTCACCAGGGCAGTGCCCAGCCGGGCTTCTCCCTGATTCAGCCACGGAGAGGCTTTCCAGGGACTTTCGGAATCAGAAAATAAACGCTCTTTCCCTTAAATTGTCCCAATAATCCCAAGCGTGACGCATCCAGGGACGGACCCGGGTTCAGGACCCCACTGCCATGTTGCCTCACGGCGTGCTGAGCCCGTGTTGGCTCCAGATGAGATCTGCCCGTTAGCTCCATGGAGCCTGAGTTGTGTGTGCACAGGAGCATAGTTGTCTCCCTCTCCTTCCCCTGCTGACTCTGCCCGGGACGGGGCCCCGGTTCCTCGCTGAGCAGCTGTTCTGTCATCTCTTTCAATTCCAGTGTGCCCTCCATCAATCTGACCAGCTGCAAGTACGAGAGTGGTAAGTCCGAGATGCTGCAGGGTGTCCCTTCGGGTCAGCCCACCAATGGCAAGCTCTTTGGGTGTCCGCTCAGCCAGGGAGGAGCGCTGGTACCGAATTTCCACTGCACAGTCACTTTTGGTTTATGGATTTATTGGTTGCGAGCGACTTGGGCCCCTGTGAAACGTATGGCGTTTTTCACACTTTGGACTGAGGTGCTCTCTGGTTTAAAGAGACACAAAATGTGGAACAGCAGTGCAAGCCCTCATGTCCCCCCACCCCTACATCTGCCTTTGCCATACATCTGCTAAAATTGGTGAGGAAGGTGTAGTTAGGGGCACTTATGATGCAAGACTGGTGCCTGTGCTTGAGGAAATGACGTGAGAGCTCTCAACTGTTTAGTGTCGAGCCGGTAATGGAACAGGCAGGATTGGTACCTCGAACCTCTCCCTTTGCCGTCCGTCTCCAGTGACGTGCTCCGGGGAGCTCGTCCCCTCTCCTGTCTTGCTCTTCTTTGCTGCCACAAGCTGTATCTTAAAACAACAGACTCCTAGCTTTTGATGGATGTTATTAGCCAATTTGCTCACAACTATTCTAGCAGTGCAACCACGTGTGCGTTGTTGAAGGTCACAGCCTGGTCAGCTGTGCAAGGAGCACAGTTCTTATACAGAGGGACAGGCACTGCATGTTTTGCCTGGGGCCGTGCTCGGGCAGTTTGGTGACAGGGAGGTTGGTGGGGACTCACAACAGGAGGTGGTGTGGCAGCATGGGTGCCACAGGAACCAGAACTGTTTCACAACAGTTCCTAGCGTGCCTTGACCTTCATTGCCTCCCCAGCCTCGTGAGAGGCCAAATTGAGAACTGGCACTAACACGAACCATCCCAGCAGCAACCTTCTGCTCCAGAGCTTGTGTGTTCTGCTGCCAAAGAGGTTTTGATTTTGAAGATGAAACTAATACCTTCAGAAGACTTGTATCTGCCTGCATGGTGTCAGACCCATGGCGGATTCAAGCCTGCTGTAGTTTAGGAGGTGCTCTGGGATCCCGAGGCATGGGAACTTAGCGTGATAGCTCCCAGTATACCTGCAGCCAGAGGCTGGGGTGAGTTTAGCTGGGTAAAGCTTGTGTTTCTGACACCTTGAAGGGTCCCGCTGATACCTTGCATCTCTGAGAGTGGAGTGGCAGCCTGGAGAGCTTTATTCCATGCTCCATCCCAGGTTAATTTGGGGATTTGACAGTCTTGTATCCTCTACCTGGCCCCTTGTCATGTGCTTGCTTTGGTACAGTGCGGCGGGCAGCACGGTACTGCGGGCTGAAAGAAGCGGGAGAAAATGAGGAGTGGACAGTGTATTGGACAGACTACTCGGTCTCTCTGGAGCGTGTCATGAAAATGAAGCGGTTTCAGGTAAATACCCCACATGCAAAGGCTGCCCAGCAGGAGGAGCTCAGGAAGGAGGGTGAGGCGGGGGCTGTTGGTGGAACAATGTGTCGCAGAATCAAGCAGAAGCGTCCAAACTAGCACCCGTGCACCCTTCTCTGCATCGATTCCAGAGGGCGCGGGTTCACAAGCCTTTACTTCTGTCGCTGGTACGGTGCCATCAGCAACACTTTGGCAGTTAGTAATGTGAATTGGAAAGCTGCCAACCCCTTTAATGTAGCATGAAATAAATGGTTCTTGATGACAAACGGCTCCCTTCCTGAAGCTGTGATATTCCAGGGAGAGAGAGCCTCAGGGCTGAGATGGAATGGCAGATAAATCACACTGGTGAAGTTCAGATAAAGCAGTTGTAGCGTAATCTTGTCCCTCAGCAGTGGTTCAAGGCAACCGCAGTCCCGGCTTCCTGTTCTGCGTGCTGGTTTCTCAACACGTGGGCTTTCCTCCGGTCTCAAGGAGGATCCCTGCTGTTCCTTTGCTGATTCTGTTTTTCGTCTGCACCTCTTTCAGAAAATCAACCATTTTCCAGGCATGATAGAGATCTGCCGTAAGGACTTATTGGCTCGCAACCTTAACCGCATGCTCAGGCTCTTCCCCAAGGAGTACAATATATTCCCCCGCACTTGGTGCCTGCCAGCTGAGTGAGTGATACGCATTAATGCAGCTGAGAACAGGGGTATGAAATCAGAAAGTGGGAACCACTATGCTTGACAGCCGGGGCTGGGATGGGGGGTGCCTCTCTGAGATCTCATGTCTTGGTCTGGGCCTTCGTAACCTTCCCTGGAACAGACTGGGGGGTTGAGACACATTTCTAGTTTCATACATATTTATTTCCTATTAGACTGAATTAGCCTGTGGAACGGCGTCCTCTGCGATGTGTGCCTTGCCGCTGGGCAGACCGTGTGCCACAAGGCTACATCTGGGGAGAGGGACCCACCGGGAAAGCCAAAGGGCAGTGGGCAAGTGGGAAGTGTAGATCTGTGTTTCGGTGGAAGATCTCTCTGCGGCTCAAGGTGAACAGGAGAGGCAACTGCAGGGCAGCGTGGCAGGCTCCTTCCCCCCACCAGCTGGGTCGGTGGGGGAAAGGGGAAGAGCACAGGACCAGGGTACGAGGCAGTTCCACCCCAGCGACTGTGACAGCTGCCTTCACAGCCCCCTGCACCTCCGCTCTCCGCTGCAGCAGAGCACACTTATGGCATAGGGTAGCCGGAAAGCACAGGTCACTGTGCTCACACAGATACAGTTAGATGTAAACCATCAACAAATTACTCAAGTCTTGGGGCAGAAGGCCGGGCTTCTCTGGTCATATACAGGCAAGCAAGGATAGAAACGTGGCTAAAAGACACCAGAGAGCACTTGAAGTTTCAGTGGTTGTAAGGAGACAAGATACCCATTCTTAGACAGATTTTATCCTTACTGTTTCCTGAAAACCTCAAAGTAGGGCTCCCGTCACCTATTCTGGAGCTGAACTCTCCTCACAGTTAGAATGATTTTCTTAATATGTGACCTAAAGCATCTTTGCTGAAATATCAGCACTTTAGTACTTCTCTCGTTTGCACTGGCCTTAGAGAACAGTGGTTTACTGTGTTTTGCTAATAGTGTGTCATGTCCAGAAAGGCTGTTGCCATGTGTCCACTCAGTCTTCCCATTTCTGGAGAAGACGGACCTGGATCTCTCATCTTTCTTTCCAGGCTGCATTTCCTGGCTTTTGATTGCTCTTGGCACTGTTTTCTGGGATTTGTCCTGTTTGCCTCTCTCTTTCCCTAAATATGGAGCCCACTAGAGAGACAGTGCTTCTCCATCTACAGCAAAATAATTAATTGGCATATGGGCATATGACTCTTCAAAGCACCATACTCCCACTGGAATTGCTCTTGAAGATCAGCCACGTAACGTGATATGGGAGCTCAGCTCACGAGCCTCTGTGCCCTGCATAGAATGCTTTGGCCGTGGCCTCCTGCCTGCTTGCTGATGAGCTGGCATAAAAGGAGATGCCATGACTTGTGACTTCCTCCTCCTTTGTAGCCAGGGCTTGTTTATTTTCTCCTGCTCTCTCTATGGCAGCAGAGCCAAAATCTTACTGGCTCCTGTATGCACAGTGATGAACGCTTCCTACGAACCTCCTGGTAGAGGTGGAGATGTCTGCGTCTGGCAGAACCAGGAGAGCTTTGTCAGGTCTTGCAAGGACCAGTCTGTGACTGATGTAGATCAGGAATAGCCGTACTATTCCTCTGCTGCAGAAGTTTGGTCTGTACCGGCCTGCAGCACCATAGCCGGAGTACCTAACTGGTACGAGAGAATTCAGGGGCTGGTTTTTTGCAGCTTTTAACAGTCACCCCTTCCTTGTACAGCTATGGAGATTTCCAGGCCTACAGGCGCATGAGGAAACATAGAACCTTCATCTGCAAGCCAGACAGCGGCTGCCAAGGGAAAGGTATCTTCATAACACGCAATCCAGAGGAGATCAAACATGGGGAGCACATGATCTGTCAGCAGTATATTGCTAAGGTAATGGGGACAGTCTTGAAATACAGATGCAACCTCCTAGCTCTTCCAGCCTCCCGCATCCTCCTTGTGTCCTTTGCCCTACATCTTCCTGGACCTGCCAGGGGCACCGGGGTGGCTGCAGCGCAGCAGAGGCATGGCAAAAGCTTGCTTTTCTCCTCGCTGCTGAGCTGCCGAGGAGCAGCCCAAGCAGTGCAGATAGAGCAGCCAACCTCCAGGAGTTGGCAGCATGCCCAGTAATGTTTCTTTATCTCACACTTGCTCCTGTCTTTTTTTTTTTTTCTCACAGCCTTTCCTGATTGATGGCTTTAAATTTGACATGCGTATCTATGTGCTGGTCACATCTTGTGACCCGCTGAGGATTTTTGTCTACAAGGAGGGCCTGGCCCGGTTTGCCACCATGAGGTACATCGATCCCAGCAGCAAAAACCTGGTAAAAAAAGGGAAGTTTCCAAAAATGCTCGTGTAGTACCTGTAGGTTTTAGTCCCCAATTTGTCCTAGCGGCATTCCAGACCCTGAAAAGGCAGGGGCCGGTGGGTTTCGCGGGACCCAGCTTTCTTGTTTCCTGTTCTCCCCTCCCTCTGTACTTCCTCTTCACAGGAGGTATTTCAGGAGTGCCTGCAGCAGATGTACTCCCAGGCCCCACGTTTGGGCTGTTTACTGGCATTATCACAGAATCATGGAGTTGTGTCACTTGGAAGGAACCTTGGAAGGTCTCAAGTCCAACCTTCTGCTCAAAACTGGGTCAACAATAAATTCAGATCTGGTTTCTTGGGGTTTCACCCAGTCAGGTGTTGAAAACCTGCAAGGACAGAGACCCCACAGCATTTCTGGGCAGCACTCCTACTGCTTCTTGCCTTTATGAGCGTTGTCGAGTCTGCACCATTCTTTGTCTGCCTGTGCTTCAGATGGAAAAGAGGGACTCGGGGATTATCTGGTGGTACTGGAACAGCCTAGGAGAGACAGGGAGGGGAGCCGGGAAACCAAGGTGCAGAGTATGGCCGTGCCCATCTCCAAGCAGGGGTCTGTGACCTGTAAAATCCCAACAGAAGATGGACTGTAGTGTTGGACTGCTGTGCTATGGTCACGGGCTGCCCTGAGATACCCCACGCTTTGGCTATCTGCCTGCTTGTCCCAGAGCTGCGTATGTATACATCCTTCCTCACTCCAATACGTGCATGTCTTGGAGAGGTCTTCTGCTTTGGGTGAATAAAGGAAGAATCTGCAGAAATTTGCTGCAGCTTCTGTCCTGAGGAGTCCCTTGTTTACTGTAGAGGCCACAGCTGGAATGGCATTTGTGGAGCTGACTCCTATGCTCTCCCCCAGAGATAAGGACAGAGGTGTGGAGAGGGTAGAGCTCTGTTAGCTCTAACTTTTGGCTAGAGAGGGAATCACCAGCATGATTAACTGCTTGCTGCAAGTCACTGCCACAGACAAGAGGCAGAAGTGGGTGTAGTTGGTGGCTAGATTAGCGCTAATAGGGCTGTTTCTGTTCTGTGGTTAAGAGTAAATGAAAGTCTCTTGTGGTTCCTCTCAGGGTGATATCTGCATGCATTTGACCAATTATGCTATCAACAAACGCAATGAAAACTTCATCCAGGATGACACGATGGGCAGTAAGAGGTATTGTCCTGGTCCAGGTACCGCAATACCCTGTGCACATCCTGCAGGAAAGCTGCATTTGGGACACGGATTTACTTGCATCTTTCTTGGGGCAAATGTGGCATCACAGGTCAGCTCATATCATCTCCTGTCCTCCACACAGGAAACTGTCCACCCTGAATGCCTGGATGATGGATAACAGCTACAACACAACAAAACTCTGGGAAGATATTGAAGATATTATTATAAAGACTCTTATTTCAGCTTACCCTGTTGTGAAGCACAATTACCAAAGCTGCTTTCCGAACCACACCACTGGCTGTGCCTGCTTCGAGATACTGGGTTTTGATATATTGCTAGACAGAAAGTTGAAGCCGTGGTTGCTAGAGGTGAGGAAGGAGTCTCCTGCTGTGTTGAAGCAACTCTGGAAGCAGCAGATAGCCAAGAGCTGGCTTCTCTGGGGGAGGCTCCAGAACAAGGAGTGGTGGGGTGAACAGAACTCGTTTGATTAAAAAGGACCATCTCGTTGGCAAAATTAAACAGGCTGTGAAGACAAGTAGCCAAACAACCTGCTGTAGGCTAGGACCTAAGAGCCCATTCCCTGTACATCCTCGCTAAGAGCAGGGAGTTCCCTGAACCTTAGGACTCCTTGACCTGTAACAGCATCCTGAATTTATGATAGCTGCCCCGTGCCTGTAGTCCTGGCGGGGTGCGGGATCTGAGTGATCTGCAGTGCAGGTGGGCATTAGACTGCAGGACAGAACCAGCCGCTGCGTGCAGTTTGCTGCTTTCTGTCACTGTTACAGGGAAGAACATCCATGGAAAGCGTGTGGTGGGGCAGACTGGGGCCCGCGAGCTGGCTGCTGGCAGTGCTTGCTGGGAGCTGCCAGGTTAGATTAGCTGCTTGTTTTGGCAGGTGAACCACTCTCCCAGCTTCACCACGGACTCTCGCCTAGACTGTGAGGTGAAGGATGCTCTTCTCCGTGATACCATCAACCTGATAAACGTGCATGCATGTAACAAAAGGAAGGTGCTGGAGGAAGACAAACAGTGGGCAAAGGAACGACTCCTCCAGGGCCATCAGGTTTTCCGTGCATCCAGGTATTGCTCTTCCCCATAGTGCTACAAGTCCCTAGTGAGAAAAGATGGGGCATGGTGGAGCAGGGTAAAACCAAGGCTGTGTCCAAATTAAAGCTCCCAGAGGCTGTGGCACTATATAGCTTCTGAGAAGAGATCACCCGAGCCATCTGCATCCTGCAAGAAGAGCCAGGGCTCGTCGCTGGGTGCTAGGAGATCCGAGATGCCTGGTGCTCTGGGCCCTGTACAGAGTCATCCCCATCGAGCTGCGCCGCCTTGTCACGTCCTTCAGTGCCAGTGGGCTCTTCCAGCATCCCTGGGCTCACACTGACGCTCGACGGACTGCAGCACTGCTTCAGGGACCAAGAGCACCCGGGGGCACGGGGTTCTTCTCCAGAGCAGGGTTCCTTTCCCAGGGTTGAGGGTTTTTGCCCGTTCTCTGTCTGCATATACTTTCATGATTAATTAATCCACGTGGCCTCTCGCAGCCACAATGAGCCTGCTGCCCGGGCTTTTCCTGCCACACAGGGCGAGGCAGAAACTCCCTCCAGCTCCCATTTCAATTAGGAGACCTGGGATAACTCCAGGCTGGAGACGCTGTGTTAGCCCTGCACTCTGCGTGCCCCTGCAGCCTTGGCTGCTCCGAGCTCCCTTCTGGCAATGAAGGCTCCCAGCAGCGTGCAGGGTGGCAAATATTCCTGGAATGGGCACATTTTAACTGAACTTCTCTTGTAAGTGTGTTAATTGGGTGAAAAGGCTGAGGAACAGGGTGTGAGCCTGGGTGGTAAGGAAGCGACCTGAAAACGCTTCACCAGCACTCTACAGGTAGAGGATGAAGACGTGCAGGTTGCTTTGGTTCCCTGCAGCGCACCTAATGTGACACAGGCTCCCAAACAGGGAAAGATGGGGAGAAAGTGCTAGCTAGGCCCTTGTCCCTCAGCCAGGACAGCACCTGGAGCCTATCGCAGCTCCCTGCCTGCGCTTTCTCCCGGTTCACAGACGCGAGGAGTTAGAAAGCAACCAGGCTGCCTGGCTGTCTCAGGCAGAGAAGTATGAGGACTCGCACCTGGGTGGTTACCGGCGCATTTATCCGGCACGTGGAACAGAAAAGTATGAGCCATTTTTCAAGCAGAGCGGCTCCCTCTTCCAGGAAACAGTGTCATCCAAAGCACGAGAGGAGTGCGCCAGGTACACTGCTCCTGCGGAAAACCCGCTCCTCACAGGGGTGGCATAGTGGCCGCTTGTTTCTCATCCCTTCTTGGGGGTGACTCTGCCGCTTAACAGACGTAAGCAAGTTGGTGAGAGCTGGAAGCAAAGAAGTTGCGTGTGCTATGTCACCATAGCAAAGCAACTTCCTTTCGCATGTACCCTTGAGAGGCAAATACAATATTCCATTGACTTTTGGACTCTGGAGGCACCGTGTTGCAAGTGTCCTCCACCCTTTCGGCAGGCACAGCCTAATTCAAGGGCATTTCTTAGAGCAGTGAGAGTCTCTTTAAAAGTACTCCTGGCCCATTTCTTGGCACACCTCCATTATGGTCTATTCACTACAGAACTGACTACAGTAAAATGTCCTTGAATTGAAGGCTTCATAATAGCCTTTTGCTATTATGCCTCTTACTGAACCAGTGACCAAGACTGTTGTTCCATGGCAGGCAGCAACTGGAGGAAATTCGCCTGAAAAAAGAAAAGTTGGAAGCTGTTACCAGGAAGAAGAAAACGGAGAGGAAAGAAGACCTGCATGGAGAGTCAGCTGGGGACAAATCCCAGATCCATAATAAAACCACAGCTCCTACAACCCGCCTCACCTATAGAAGCACCAGGATGTGGGATAGAAAGGTACCTTGCTCTTGTCGGTGGTTGCCCGTGGGGCTCTCAAAGGCAGTAACGTGGCTCTGGGAACACAGCTGGGCTGTGGGTGTCTCCCAAAGAGCACAACTATGAGGCTGAACTCCCCTTCATGAAGTCCAGAGAGCTGACAGCTTGTGCTGGGAGGTACTCACAAGCACCAGTGCTATCCCTTCCCTGTTGTGGCTCCCACTGGGATCTTTGTCCCACTCCACCGCGAAGTCTGTAATTCTCTTTAGGGCACGGAGCAGTCTGCAGCTTGGTCTCTCTTGTGCGTTACTGGGGCTTCAGCTTTGATCTAACTCAGGTCTGTCTTTCCTAAGATACAGCGCATGCAATACGACTCTATGCAACCCCAGGATATCGTGGAAAATGAGGAGAAGAAAAGAGTAAATGCTCTTCTGCAGCGCGAGAACCTTGTCCGAGGCCTGGGCATCATAGATCAGCTCTCCCAGCTGCTCCCCACAACTGATAGACCAGCCGACACCCAGAGATTCTGCACCGTTATCTCCAAGAGCCAGGTAACTGAAGATTGCTCAGATCCATCCTGCAAGGCCGACACAGGAGACAGCCATTTGCAGGAGGATCGTGAGGAATGAATCACAGGCGTTGAGCATCTCTGGTGTGGCTCAGTTAAATGAGATCCAATGCAGTGTCTGGGTCTGTGGGTTTTCATACAGTTACTGACTTTGCCCCTTTCCAAACGGGCGTGCTGGGAGTGTGCCAATTGGCCGCGTAGAGCCCCTGAGCACCCTTCCCCAGAAAAGCCCTCTCCCCAGTATTCCAAAGAGCAGCCCACCAGGATACTGCCTTTTGGACACTGCTGTCCCCAGCACACGGCTTAGTGTGAGCTGCTGCTTCAGGGCAGCGGTGAGCGGGGTTCTCCTAGCTGGGTGAGAGTAACTCCTGGGTAGTCTAGGAGCGTGGTAAAGGAGCACACACAGCAAAGAGGGACTGAAGGGAAGCATAGGAATGTCTAAAAAAAAAAAAGATAAAAGAGTCTTTAGGTGAATTCTGCACTGCAAACAATGCCTTTCCGTAAACATCTTGCCTTCTACATTAGACCATTCCCTGCCTGGGGAAGGTGATGAGTTAGTGCATGTGCCTAAAACCCTGCAGAGCTCAGCCCTCGGACTGGGGCTCCCCCTCCAGAGTCGTCCTCGCTCTGCACAAGCACACTACGGTGTAAACCCTCGGCGGTGCTGCTGCCGCGTCCCGGACTGTCTTGAGGTGCACAGCTGAAGAAAGCTGGGCTTGGCAGAGGGCTGCACCAGGGGAACCAGGGGTTGGATGGACTTAGAGTTAAAGGAGATCTGTGTGGTTGTCTCAAATGGAGTCTTGGCTGCCACGCTGATTCCCAAACCAGGTTACCGGTCTAAAACCAGACAAGGAGGAAGCCCACAGTCTTCCTGTTGGAAGCTCCTTCCCGGAGCCTGTTGGCTCCATTAGGCTACAAGGGCTGTTCTGGAGCACTGACGGTGGCTGTCACCTGCTCTGTCGGGGAAGGGAGAGTTCTGGATCTGCAATTAATGAAAAACTTTGCAAGGTCCATTGCCTCTTCCAGCGGCACCATCTGTTTACAGAAAGGCCTCCTACTCCTGGCTGGAAAGGTGACACACCTCAGAAGGATGCTGACAAACTCAAGGCACCAGGCAACCAGAGTTGCAGAAATTATTCAGGACCTAGGAGTACCTTACAAGAAATTGGACACAGTCCATTTAATTCAACAAAAGAAGTCTTAGAAGGGATTTGGTCTGTAGGAACTGATGGTAGCTGCCTTTTCCTCTACTACACATAACAGAATGGAACCTGAAACCCAAACTCTGCCTAAAATCTAGACAATTTTTTCAGCAGTCAAAGGATTATCTGGGGGTGGGTCAGATCCTTCATCGCTGCATCTTCCCAGCCCACTCCGGCATTTTTTTCCACAAATCCTGCTCCAGCTCAGCCCAGTATTATGGGCAGAGGATGGGAGCGTCAGTACTACTGCAGGCAGGTCAGGCAGGCAGCTGCCGTGACCCCTCAGATGATTCGAATCTGGGAGGGGGAGTATGGCGTGCCCTGGGAGAAAGTGCAGGGCAACGCGTTAGTGAGCGCCTGTAGAGGACTAGGGAAGACTTTTCCTCCCTGTCTCTTACCAAGGCCTCCAGAGCTAAGCCGCAGCCGCTTTCTTTCCTTCCAGCCACAGTTTCTCTGGGATGCGCTCAGAGGCCAGGACACCCACCGCTTAATGACGCTCATCCCCCTCTCTCTCCTGGGAGGTCCAGTCCGGCCTTCGGGACAGCCGTTCGTACACAAGCCCGGAGCCAATGCCGAGCTGCCAGCCGGCCTGGGCTCAGATCTCGCCGCCGCGGGCACCCTCTCGGTTCGAGGCCAGAGCATCCCTTACCATAAGCAGCACAAGGTGCGGCAGGGCCTCTGGGTGCAGGACACGGGCTGGCTGCGTGGCCAGGCAGCAGTTCCACAGCCCTGCACCCAACCAGAGGGGCTGCAGGTGAGAGGGCAGCAGCTCCCTGGCGCCGGAAACAAGGCTGAAGGCTGTGAGTACGCATTCACCTTCCTTTAGCTCTGAGCGTCCGCATAGTGGAGGCTCAAGTCAGTGAGCCAGAGCTGCGGGCAGACGCCTGGGAGCTGCGGATGTTCCTGGGCTTGCTGGGGTGGGAGGAGTGGGTGGGCTGGATGGAGCTCCGAGTCCTTGGGGGGCTCAGACCTGCAAAGGGGATGCTGCGCTCTTCTCTAAGAACCGGTGACTGCTGGAAGTCTCTGCCTGAGGCCAGCAGCGTCCCATTTGCAGGGGCAAGGAAGAAAGTGGGTGGTTTCCCAGGACCATGGGTTGATGTGCTGGGATGGGGGAGCATGAGAAGCCCCAAAGTACTTGAGAGTAGGGTCAGAAGTGCAGCAGATGGGACAGCCAAAGGAGTGCGTTGGCTGTGGGAAGTACAGAGACGCTCGGTGATACAGCACAGCCCCCAGCCCCTTCTCAGGCCTTGCTGCTGCCACACTGCTCCCACCACCCACACTGTCACCCAGCCCTGCCCACCCTCCCCGTCTCCCCCACCATCGGCTCCGGCTGTTCACAGCCTGAGGAGCTGAGAGGGTCATGGGCAGAGGGGGGTCCGCTGGGGCGTCGCAGGGCTGAGCACCATCACAGAGGGCAGCAGCAGGCTGCTGACCCACACAGGCGCCGGTGTCTGCCTGTGCTCTTCCAGGTGAAGCCGGCAGGCTGTCCTACTGCCCAGGCAGCGGTCACCCGGCGTCCCCAGCCAGCGTAGGCAAGGCCACAGGTGATGGCAACTTCAGCCCCGCCGCGGCCCAGGCGCTCCCCATCACCTCTGCCGCCCATGTGCAGCACACGCGTACCTCGCCCTGCGCCAGCGCCTCGCACCCCTGCAGCCTGAGAAGCCCAGGTAACGTGGCAGAGGGGACACCGCGCACGGCCTTCCTCCCCGTGGGTGCTCGCCAAAAAACCACGGCTGCTGGGCGGGGAGGGTCGCCCCGGGGCCGGTGGTCTGTGCCCCCCTGAGCGGTGTCCGGACTCACGGGTCCCACCGCCGGGCACCCCGACCCCCGCCTGCGCCGCCCACACCCCCCCCGGCGGCAGCCGAGCCCCTGGGCAGGCTGCTCCCTCCCGGCGCCGACACCCCGCCGGGCCGCCCCGCCCCCGGTTCCCGGTTCCCGGCCATGGCGGCGCTGCTGCGACGCGGGCTGCGGGCGACCGCGCTCCTCGCCGGGACCCCGCGGAGGGCGGCGGCGGTGTGGACCGACGACCCGGAGCCGCCGGACCCGGAGCTGGAGGCGGCCGAGAGGTGCGGGGCCGCCGGGCCGGGGACGGGGCCGGGAACCGGGACCGGGCCGCTCACGTCTCTCCCCCGCAGGGCGCGGCGGCAGCGGGCGGCGGCGCGGATGCAGCGGCTGCGGCGGGAGCTGGGCGGGGGGCGCGGAGCCCCCGAGCGCACCCTGACCTGGCAGGCGATGGAGCAGATGCGGTGAGCGGCGGGGCCGGGGCGGGCCGAGCGGGGGCGGACCGGGAAGGGCCGTGCCCCGGTAACCGTAAACCGTACCCGCAGGTTCTTACGGCGGGAGCTGCCCGAGGAGTGGCCGCCGGAGCGCCTGGCCCAGGGCTTCGGAGTGAGCCCCGACGTAGTGCGGCGGGTGCTGCGGAGCCGGGGCTGCCCCCCGCCGCGCCGCCGCCTGCGGCAGGACGAGAGAGCGCTGAACGCCGCACCGGCACCGGCTGCCGGGCAGGAGGTGCGCGCCCCCGACGGCACGCTGCTGTACCGGCTACCGCGGGGCCGGGGCGGGCCGGGGCCCGGAGCGCAATAAACGGCTGGACGAGACCCGCCTCCGCCCGCGCTGCTTCCGCCGCGCCGGCCATGGGCTCCGAGGCGGCGGCGCTGCTGGAGGCGGCGGACTTCGCGGCCAGGAAGCACAAGGGGCAGCGGCGGAAGGACCCCGAGGGCACCCCCTTCATCAACCACCCCATCGGTGCGGAGCTGCGCCGCCACCCGCGCCGAGCGACCGCCCTGGGAGAGCCCCGGCTCCCGGGGTCACCGTGTGCCACCGGGGGATCCCGGGGACCCTCCGCCCACCCCGGACCGCCGCCCGCCCCCGGGAAGGAGCCCCCGGGTCCCTTCCCGCCCCGGAGCGCTGCTCGCCCCCGGGAGCCCCCTCCTGCCCCGGAGCGCCGCCCGCCCCCGGGAAAGAGCCCCCGGGCCCCTTCCCGCCCCGGAGCGCTGCCCGCCCCCGGCAGCCACCCACCCCGACCCCTGGAGAGAGCCAGGTCCCCTCTCCTGTGCCACATCCCTGCCGCCCGACGGGGATGCGACCCTCCACCCCCGAGCACTGCCCACCGCCGGGAGACAGCCCCCTCATCCCCATCCCCCGGGGTCCCCTCCTTCCCCTGCCCTAGCGCCGTGTTCGGCCGCCGGGAGGTTCCCCCCACGCTGTTGCGCTGCCCGGGACGGTTCGCACGGGAGCAACCGCCCTGGCCCGGAGTTGCCGGGCCCCTTCCCCCCCGAACCCCCTTCCCACCTCTCTGCTCTGCGTCGCAGGCGTAGCCAGGATTTTGGCTCACGAGGCTGGCGTGACGGACATTGTGGTGCTGCAGGTAACGACCGGCCGGACTTCCCCCCACTTCCCTCCCTCCCCGTCCGCTCCCGGCGGCGGCCCGGCACCCCCCGACTGTCCCCCTCCCGGTCCCAGGCCGCCCTCCTGCACGACACGGTGGAGGACACGGACACCACCTTCTCAGAGATCGAGGAGCGTTTCGGGGAGGCGGTGAGGCGCGTGGTGGAGGAGGTGACGGATGACAAGGAGCTGCCCAAGATGGAGCGAAAGCGGCTGCAGGTGGAGCGCGCCCCCGGCAGCAGCCCCCGGGCCAAGCTGGTCAAGCTGGCCGACAAGCTGTACAACCTGCGGGACCTCAACCGCTGCACCCCGGCAGGTACCGCCCGCACCGGGGCCGGGGGATCCGACACCCACCCCCGCCCCCGGCCGCTGGGCTGCTCCCCGCTGCCTCCGTGGCGCCGAGGGGGCGGACGACCCCTCGGTCCCGACCGCAGCTGCTCCGAGCCCGGCCCGTCCGCAGGCGGGGAAAGGGAGGGGGGAGGCACCGTGTCGGGGGTGGGGGGGGGGGGGGGCCGCCTGTGCCGGAGGAACGAGGACCGGGCCCCCGGCGGGGCCGCAGCGCCCGGAGACGGCCCGCGGCCACAGGCGGGCCCGGGAGGGTCTCGGGACGGCGGAGTCTCCCCCGGACCCTTCTCGCCGCTGCTCCGCGGGCCGGACGTGACGCAAGCCTGTCCCCCGCAGGGTGGTCGTCGCAGCGCGTGCAGGAGTACTTCCGGTGGGCGGCGCAGGTGGTGGCCGGTCTGCGCGGGACGAGCCCGCCGCTGGAGGCGGCGCTGCAGCGGCTCTTCGAGGAGCGCGGCCTGGACCTGTGACCGGCACCGCCGGGACCCGGCGGGCGGGGGCGGGGTGGGGTGCGGCGGTTAATAATAAACGTGCGCAGAACTGAGAGTGTCGCCTCCCCTCGTTGCCATGGCGCCGGGCACTTCCGGTGCGGTGTTCCGGCGCCGGGTTCCGCCGGGGCCGCGGCCGCGTTCGGGCGTTCCGGGGTCGCTCCCCGCCGCTCCCCGCCATGGCCTTCGCCGGCCGCCGCGATGTGCCCGAACCGCCCGACTTCGGTATCCTGAAGCGGCTGGCGCGGGACCAGCTCATCTACCTGCTGGAGCAGGTCCGGGCCGGGGCCGGGGTCTGCCCGGGAGGGCGGCGGGGGGAGGCCGGGCGCGGGTCCCGGAGGGATCCCGCACCGGGGGCGGGTGTGGGGGAGGTGGGCACGGCCCGTGAGGGGCCCGGTACCGGCAGGGGAGGGCGGCTCGTCCCCGGGACCAGCCCCCGGGGCAGCGGGGGTCGGAGCCGAGGGGCAGCCGGTGGGGCGCCGGCCCCACGCCCCTCCTGCCCTCAGCTCCCCGGGAAGAAGGACCTGTTCATCGAGGCCGACCTGATGAGCCCCCTGGACCGCATCGCCAACGTCTCCATCCTGAAGGTACCGCGGGGGGCCGGGGCGGGGGCCGCCCGCTGCCCGCGCTGCCCACCCACGCCCCGGCCTCTCCCTGCAGCAGCACGAGGTGGACAAGCTGTACAAGGTGGAGAGCCGGCCAGCCCTTAGCACCAGCGACCAGTGAGTCCTGCGGCACCGGGGCTGCTCGTCTGGCCCGCAGCCGGCCCCGCGGCCAGGCCAGGCCGGAGGGATTCACAGAGTAGGCGGTGTGAGGCGAGGGGGCAGGTGGAGGTAGGGGGGACAGGTGCCTCTTCCAGTTGTTAGCTCTGGATTTGGCTCCCCTGGGCACAAGGAGCCTCTCACTCCCCTCTGTGACTACAGGTTCTGCTTCCTCGTCCGACCACGGATCAAGACGATGAGGTACATCGCTGGTGAGTGCGAGCGGCCAAGGGGGCACTTGTCCGTCACCCGCTGTCGGTGGGTGACATCTCAGCCCCCTGCTGAGGCTCGGGGTGCAGCTGCCTCTTGGGGAGCATCCCACGCTGCGTGGGCTGAGGGTCGGTGCTCTGGGCTACTGGTGTTGAGTGGGCTTGTGAAAGGCTTTTGGTGAGGCCACAGCCTTGGCAGACAGGCCCTGCACCCAGGGTTTTGCTTTCTGCCTAAGGTATTTCGGGTCCTGTGAGAGGTGGGACCCTCATCAGACAAGAGGGGTTGTGCCTTTTCAGGGGCTTGGGCAGCCTTTGCAGGGTCTGCACCGTTTTCGTCCGCAGATATTGTCAATGCTGACAAGATGTCGGGGAGGAGCAGGAAGTACAAGATTATCTTCAGCCCCCAAAAGGTCAGTCTGACTGTGCTCTGCTGCCAGTTACCCCACTGCTCTGTGTCTGCCTGGCCTTTGTGCCTTCCATCCCTTCTACGGACACCAAAAGTTCTTCATTTCTAACGCAGAAATGTTTAATTAAAACCAAATGTTGTGATGCCTGTGAATGAGCTGGTGTCCTCCCCCATCAGATCTTTGCCTGCGTGCTCGGAGCCTGGCTGGGCCCTGAGGGTCTCTCCTTCTCTTCCAGTTTTACGCTTGTGAGATGGTGCTGGAGGAAGAGGGAGTCTTTGGTGGTGAGTGGGGCTGTGGTGCCTGCCCTTTCCCCTCCCCGAGGTCTGGCTCATGCTAACTGGTGCTGCAGAATCCCAGTACTGGGATCCCTGTGCTGGCAGGGACAGGACCGTGGGCAGGAAGCGCAGGTTCCCTCGAGCCTGTCTGCCTGCAGGCAGGTGTGTGCACACCACAGCATCAGCACCTCTCCTCTGTCTTTTGGGAGGAGAGTTGGTCCTGCCACGAATCCCTGGGGAAAGGCCCCATCTCTCTGCTCCCCACACCCCTGTTTGTAGGGCTGTTTCTGCTGAGGGCTGGATAACTGTTGCCTTTTGCCGTCCCAAACTCAGATGTCACCTGCGATGAATGGTCCTTCTATCTGCTCCCTTTGGACGAAGACATCATCAGCATGGAGCTGCCCGAGTTCTTCCGCGACTACTTCTTGGTCAGTGGGACAATGCTGCTGGGACACTGCCCTGCAGGGTAGCAGCCTTTCCCCTGATCGTCTGTTGGGCTCGGGACAGAAGAGCTTTGTTCAAAGAGCTGATGCGCAATGTCCTGCTTGGTCCCTTCAGCCCTCGCTGCGGGCCTTTGCTGTCCTGGGGTGGCTTTTGCCAGAGGCAGCTGCTCTGACGGGCTGTGATGCCTCCCCTCCTCCACACGCAGCCCCGCTGTGTTGGCCCCTCCGTTCTCTCCCGAGCAGCTTCGGGGCACCCCGGCATGTTGCTGTGCGTGTTCCTCCTGGAATTGTCAAGCCCAGGGCCTGCTCTGTCCCCAGTCCCTCTCCAGCCGAGTCCCCCGACATGGCGGTCCTTTCGTAGCCAGCCTGCTCGCTCCCTGATGTCTCGTGGTCCCTGCAGGAGGGAGATCACCGCTGGATCAACTCCGTTGCTCGAGCTCTGCAGTTACTGAACTCCCTGTACGGACCTTTCGGCAAGGCCTATGGGATTGGCAGGTGTGCCAAGGTACAGCCCACACTGCCGGGCTTGGCCGGCGCCCCGGGAAGCCTCTCTGGTCCCTTAAAGCTCGCAGAGGGAATCAAACACCATCAGCCATGTGGCATCACATTGCAGCATCCGCTGCTCACTGGGGTGTTGCAGATCACCCCGTACCCTGGAGGACAAAGCATTTGTGCTCAGCCTTAGTTGGCGAGCCCCAGGCCTGCTGCAGCCCGTTGTCCCTGTGGGTGGCCTTGTCCCTTGCCCTGGCTGGCACGCCACGGCAGCACGTGAAGGGCTGGGGCTGGGGCAGGCTGTGGGCTTTGGTGGGAGTCTGGGCTGCTGCCCCACACCCTGGCACGCTCTGCCCATCACAGATGAGCTATGAGTTGTGGCGGGACCTGGAGGAAGAGAGCGAGGGCGACAGCCAGGGCAGGAAGCCGGAAATTGGCAACGTCTTCCTCATGGACAGAGGTAGGCTGGAGCGAGGCGGGCAGTGGGCGAGGGCTGGCCAAGGAGGAGCAGTTTGGGCCGGCGGCTTTCCTGGAGAAGGGTCTCCTGGCGAATGGGGCAGGGAGAGCCTGTGCTGGCTGCGGGGAGCAGCAGGAGGTGCGGGGCGGTGGGCAGCGGGGGTTGAGGCCCGGCAGGGCCGTGACGGGCAGCGAGGGCGGGCAGGGCAGGCGCAAGGAGCGGGAGGGCAGCCTGGGCGCCGGCTCTCGTTGCAGACACAGACTACGTGACAGCGCTGTGCTCCCAGATGGTGTACGAGGGGTTGGTGGACGACACCTTCCGCATCAAGTGCGGTAGGTCACTAGGGAGGTGATGGGGCAGCGCAGGGCTCTGCCCCCACGTAGGGAGAGTCTCTGGGGTTTGTGCCTGGCATTGGCAGACCTGGAGCCTGTGTGCTGCAGCTGAAGCTGTGTCACAGTGTGGGGTGCTGCTGGATGCTGTCCATGAGGACAGCCCTTGGTCTGACCGAGTGGCTGGGCAGGCATCGCCGTTCTCTGCAGCCTTGTGCAGCAGGGATGACACGTGCCGGGATGTCGCCAGTGCTGGGGCAAGGCAGCTCTTCATCCTTCTTTGCAGGGAGTGTGGATTTTGGGCCAGACGTCACCTCTTCTGACAGGAGTATTAAGGTGCTGCTCAACGCCGAGGACAAAGTGAGTCCTGCTCACGTGCTTCAGGGGAGGTGGGTCCCCCCACGCTCCATGCCCAGGTGGCACCGGGAGCAGGCTGAGCGGGGCATTTCCTCCCGTAAGACTGAGCAGGGAGCAGCTGGGTCTCAGAGCGCAGGTTGGGATGGGTCGGGACAAAGAGACCAGAGAAACGTGGTCTGTAGCCGCAGCTCGTCTCCTGTAATCAGCAGAGTCCCCGCGTGCAGGGGTGTGTTGTGACAGCCAGTTGGAATTTTGGGGCACTGACCTCCCTGGCGGGGATACCACCTTGTCTCGCTGCTGTTCAGGCTGCTGGCAAGCGTCAGCTCTGGGTGCTGTGGTGCTGGGGGCTGCGGCTGGCCGGGCCCCGTGCTGGCACAGGGGAGTGTGGGGCCCAGCACCGACTGTTTTGGTGCTCTCTGCAGGTCTTCAGCCAGATTCGGAACGAGCACTTCTCCAGTGTGTTTGGCTTCCTGAGCCAGAAGTCGCGTAACCTGCAGGCACAGTATGACGTGAGTATTGCCCCAGCGTGCAGGACGCCCACGGTGCTGTCCCTCCACAGCCGGGTCACCTCCCTGGATGCTCTGTCTTCTGCAGCGGCGCCGTGGCATGGACATCAAGCAGATGAAGAACTTTGTCTCCCAGGAACTGAAGGGACTAAAGCAAGAGCATCGCCTGCTGAGCCTGCGTAGGAACCGGGGCTGGGACGGCAGGGAGGGAGAGGCCTTTGGCCGCTGCAGCAGCTGCCGGGGCTCCCAGGGGTTAAAGGGCCCTGCTGGACCCCAGGAGGGGCAGATGACCCCAGCAGTGGGCAGGGCAGCAGAGGCTGTTAGTTCATCCATGGTGGGGCTGGGGGGACAAGCGGCATGCGGAGCCTGTTACGCCTCTAAAGTGGCCATCTCTCTTGGCTATGCAGATATTGGTGCCTGTGAATCCATCATGAAAAAGAAAACCAAGCAGGACTTCCAGGAGATGATCAAGGCTGAACATTGTGAGTGCTGTTCCTTGTCCCACATCTGTTGCTACCCCAGTCCCAATCCTCACTTCCCTCACCCTCTGCTCTGACCCACGGCCTCACTTGTCCCAGGCCTGGGCAGCCCCACACCTGGGTGTTCCCCGCGTGACCACAGTCCTTCCAGACCATTTGCACTGGGGTGGGTCTTGAGGTCCTAAATAGGGTCAAGTCTCATTCTGAGTGGGCTGGCGTGTGGTGGGGTGGGAGGCTCAGCATTGCAAGTCTGCCCTGTTCCCTGGGGCTCGGGGAGGGAGGCCGAGCCCAGACTCCAGCTCGGTTAGCTGGTGAGAGCCCTGGGGGTGGACAAAGTGACACAGTCTCTTCCCCCCGCATAGCTCTGCTGGAGGGCTTCGACATCCGTGAGAGCACCAGCTTCATCGAGGAGCACATTGACCGGCAGGTGAGACCTCACTGAGCTGGAGGGACGGGCTTCTCCGACCACTCTGTCCCGCTGTGGGGGCTGCACGTGGCTCACTGCCTGCTCCCACGCAGGTGTCCCCCATCGAGAGCCTGCGCCTGATGTGCCTCCTGTCCATCACGGAGAACGGTGAGGTGTCTGACTGCACTGGGCAGGGAGGGGCGGCACCGGGGGCCCTGCAGCCTTGGTGCAGAGCTCACCCTTGTGCTCCCCACAGGTCTCATCCCCAAGGACTACCGCTCCCTGAAAACCCAGTACCTGCAGGTGAGAGGCTGAGGGCTCACAGCAGAGCAAGCGTTGCGTCAGACAGGGCTTCCCCTCCCTGGCTGCTGCTTGCCACGAGGTGCCAGGCAGCAGCAGCGCTCCCCAGGGATGCTGAGACTATCTCTGCAGGACAGCCCCTGCTTCCATGGGCTGCACACAAGCCCCGAGCTCTGCCTGCCCCTGCCCTTTGCCTGCGGGGTCGCTCTGTGCAGCCTCCCCGCAGAGGTGGCACCCTGCCACCGTCCCACGCTCACAGATGGGGCTCTGTGCTCATCCAGCTGCTCCCGTCCCCAGAGCTACGGGCCTGAGCACTTGCTGACCTTCCACAACCTCAAGCGCATCGGGCTGCTTACCGAACAGTCGGCTGGAGAGACCCTGACTGCTGTGGAGAGCAAAGTCAGCAAGCTGGTGACGGACCGTGCTGCAGGTGAGAGCCAGCCCTCTGCCCCACGAGTCCCCTGGGAGCCTGGGCTGCAGGGAGCCCTGGGGCACAGACCTGCTCCGTCCAGGAGCTGCTGCTTCAGAACTGGCTTGGAAGCACATGGCAAACGTGGGCACTGCAGGCAGGCACAGAGCACGTCCCCAGAGACGGTGCTGCGAACGGGGCAGCAGGACTGGCAGGCACTGCTGCCGGTTCTCTTTTGGAGCCAGCAGGTCTGCACATCCCTCTTAACCCAGAGGCTCTGAGCTGTTTCTCCTTGGCTTGTTTTCCAGGAAAGATCACAGATGCATTTAATTCTTTGGCCAGGAGGAGCAATTTTCGAGCCATAAGCAAGAAGCTGGGGTTGGTATGTTCTCATGGGGCTGCTGGCCTGCTGCTCTGCCCACATCCCCTCTGGTGGCAAAAGAGCTCTCTGGTCAGTCTGTGCCCTGCCCGGCTCTCCGCGCTTGGCACCCCCAGAGGCACACACTGCACGGGGCCAGAGCTGCTGCTGCTGCTCCAGGCAGCGGAGGGGCTTTTTCCCTGGACAGGGGGTTACTGTGGGCTTCCCGGTCTGCCCCAACTCTGGGCCTTGGCACTCCGGCCATGCGGGGGCCAGGGCTTGCCTCACCCCCTGTGAACACTGCGGCCCCGCTCCAGGACTGGTGCTGGCTGCGTGCAGCTGCCTGGCGCTGGGGTGGGCAGCTCTGTGGCCTCGGTCCAGGGGACAGGTGACGTGTCTGTCCCTGGCCTTCCAACGCACAGCCCACATGGGCTGTGTATATGGACATGGGGTGGCAAGGCAGGAGGTGAGGGCAGAGGCTTGCTCTGAGTGTCTGTCCCTCCCTATCCACATGCAGCTCTGGGGGGGCCAGTGAAGCCCTGAGCAGGCTGGTCCCGTACCTGGAGTATTGCACATCTCTGCAGATCCCTCGGGTGGACGGAGAGTACGACCTGAAGATGCCTCGGGACATGGCTTATGTGTTCAGTGGCGCCTACATCCCCCTGAGCTGCAAGATCATTGAGCAGGTGAGGCCCCCTGTTACTGGGGAGAACCGAGCATGTCCCACCGAGCCCCGGCCCCCTTCTGGGGGGTTCGGCAGGTGTCCCTCTGCCTGGGGCTGGCAGTGCTCCTGGGCCTGAGCCTGCCCCATCCCTCAGGTGCTGGAGCGCCGGAGCTGGCTGGGCCTGGAGGAGATCGTGCGGCTGCTCAATGGCAACGAGTTTTCCGTCTCAGGTAGGGCCAGAGCCGGGCTGGGGGCAGGTGGGCCTGGGGCTGGTGGGTCCGACAGTGTTCTACCCCATCCAGACACCACCGTGGAGGACAATCCTGCTTGGGAGTCCCAGCGTGTCATCCTCGCCGTCTTCCTGGGGGGCTGCACCTTTTCCGAAATTGCTGCTCTTCGGTTTCTGGGGAAGGAGAGAGGTAAGAGCCATGGTGGTGGGGGGGACGTGGACTGCTGCCCCCCCGAGGGGCGGGGAGCGGGCAGGAGCTCTGGGGACTCCCGTGGCCAGGGTGTAAAGCCGAGCGGTGGCCACGCTTGGTGTTGGCGGTGGATGACCCCTGTGAAGGGGGTGCTGAGATCCGGGGCCCCGCAACGGGGAACAGCGCAGCCCTTGGCCGGGAGCACCGGCTCGGCCCTGCGGCGCAGGGGACACTGGCAGGGCCTCTCCCCCCAGGGTGCAAGTTCATCTTCCTGACCACGGCCATCACCAACAGCGCCCGGATGATGGAGGCCATGATCGAGGCCAAGGCCTGAGGCCCGGGGGGGGCTGGGGGGGGGGGGGGGGCGCTCTGCCGCCCTCCGACCCCCCCCGCCCCTTCCTTCGTGCCAATAAACATCTCTCCCGGCACGTCTCCGGCTCGGCTCCGCTCGGCTCGGGAGCGGGCGAGGGTCCGGGCCGGGGTCGACGGGCCCGGGGCCTTGTGGGGTCGGTCGCCCTTCGCCCCCTGTGGCGGCCCGGCGCATGCGCAGTGGCGCTCAGGCACCGCCCAGAGTGGGTATGGGGTGGGGGCTGTGTCCCGCGCGAGGTCACGTGGCCGCTGTCGAATAGCGAGCGCGCGCCCCGCGCCTCGCGGAGTGCCGTTACGCGTAACCGCACGGCCATAGCGGTCTGGCTTGTGATTGGTTAGAAACGCCGAAGGCTTCTCGCTGCCATTGGCTGGCAGCCGGCTTGGGGCGGGGCAGGAAAAAATCTAACGGAGGGCGCGGCCCGAGTGGCCGTTGTGGGCGGGGCCCGTGGTGACGCGGTCGCCAGGGGCAGCCAATGAGCGCGTCCGGTGGCGTGTTTTGAGTTGGCGGAGCGAGCGGCGGACGCAGAGCCGGGTGGTCGCCATGAGGAGGAGGTGCGGAGCGGTGGCGGGGATCGAAGGGCGGTGGGAGAGCCGGGACGGGAACCGGGAGGGCGGCGGGTACCGGGGAGCCGGGTGAGGGGCGGGCGGGGGGCGGCGGCGGGCAGCGGCCCCGGTTCCCGGCCCCGTCCGGCGGCCGCTGATGGCCGGCGGGTCCCGGTGCCCTTAGTGAGGTGTTGGCGGCCGAGGCCGTGTCGTACCTGAACCGAGCTGTGGCGGCGCTGCGGGACATCTGGGAGGAGATCGGCATCCCCGAGGAGCTGCGCCTGGAGCGCACCGAGGCCGTCAAGAAGCACATCAAGGTGAGGGGGGATGAGGGGGGTTCCCCGGCCCAGCCCCGCCCCGCCCCACACTCGCTCGCCACTGGGCCTGTAGCCACAGCCCCCCCCCTCCGCCGGAGCAGCTCGCCCAGAAGTGCTCTGTTGGTGCCCCCGGGCCAGGCGGCGAGTGCGGGGCCAGCCCGGTCTAGCGGGGCCGCCCGGGGGTCCTTGCTTGGGTCCCCTCGCCCGGCACAGCCCGGTGCTGCTGGGCACTGCCTGCCTCTTCCTCTGGCCCTTCCTGCGCTTGGCCCCAGCGGTGGCGATCCGGCTGCTGTCCCACCGGCATGCCCGGTCTCCCTGCCTGCTCCCTTCTCCCTCTCCGTCCCCGCGGCCCGTGCCTCTAACCACCCCTGTGCCGCAGAGTCTCCTGGACATGATGGTCTTGGAGGAGCAGAGCCTGAAGGAGCGTCTGTTGAAGAGCATTGCTATGTGTCGAAAGGAGCTTGACACCCTCTGCAGGGAGCTCCAGCTGGACCCTTTTGAGGTGAGGCGTTGCTTTTTACTCCTAGGATCCGGCTGGCAATGGTCTTCTGCTGCCTGGCTTCTGCCCGGCTGTCTCGGTGAGGCTGGAGCTCACAAGGCCTGTTCAAAACCATTTTCCCTGAGGCTTGGTTGTGCTGAAGGTTTTGTAGCCCCTTGTGGGTTGGCAGAGGCACGTGTTTGAGGAGGCCGGGTATCTTGCAGCATCTCATTTTGTGTAGTGCTGCTGTGTTTGCACCTTCCTGGGGAACATCTTGTTCAGAACTAGGATTTACATCCCAGATCGTTGTTCAACAACCCCTAAACGTGAGTCAGGCCTGCAAGAGCTGTGGAGAAGAGAGCCGATTTCTGGGTTTTTCTAGGCAGAGGAACAAAGTACCATTCTGCAGATGGAGAAGGATTTGCGTGCTCGCGTGGAAGTGATGTTAAAGCAGAAAAGGGACAGGAAGGAGGAGTTGAAAACCCTGCAAGAACGAGATCAAGACTTGTGCGACATCCTCTGCACAACCCCGTTCTGCATTGACAGCAATGCTGTGCCCAGCCTGGACGATCTGGATCGTTACAGGCGCCACTTGGCCTCCCTGACTGCTGAGAAGGTAAGCAGAGGGGGGCATGGATCTCGCTGAGGGTGGCACACAACGTGCTCGCTGGTTTCTAATGCTGCTTGTCACCTCCAGGAGCAAAGGCGAGAACAGTTTGTCAACAGCAAGCGGCAAATCATCCTCCTCATGGAGGAGCTGGACCACACTCCAGACACAAGCTTCGAGCAGGACGTGGTGTGTGAGGACGAGGAAGCCTTCTGTTTGTCTGAGGACAACATTGCTGCCCTCCAGAATCTGCTGCAGCAGGTACGTTGGCACACTGAGGCAGCGCTGCTGTGATTGATGGGGCTGTGGAGGCTGTCGATGGGTCCTGGCAGAAGTTGGCAATGTGATGTAAAGAGCCACTGCTTGGTTTACACCAAGCCTGTGTGTTAGAACATCCTTGCGGGAGCTTTTGCAAGGAGATCTGGGAAGATGAGCGAGTGGCTGTGCTAGGTGCAGTAGAGCAAATGGCCTGCTCATGCCCTTCGGGGCCGGGCTGCGCTGGCGCTGACCCTGTGCTCTCCCTCCTGTAGCTGGAAGCCCAGCGATCCCTGAACGAAGCTGTGTGCACAGAGCTGCGCTCCAGAATTGTTGTGCTTTGGGAAAGGCTGCAGGTTCCTGTGGAGGAAAGAGAGTCTTCTGCGGTGCACATGACTGGGTCCAGAGCCAAAACCAGGAAAGCTGTAAGGACCCTCCTGTGCCCTTGGCGGGGGGGTGGAGGGTTGAGGAGCAGCAGCTCTGGGTTTCATGCTCCTGTTTGCTCAGCCAGAGTGGAGGAGCTGCTTCCTGCAGTCAGGTGCAAGGTGAGCAGGCCAAATCCTGCTCTCCCAGGTGGAGGACCTGAGAGTTGGTGCTGGCAGCTGCCTCATCTTAGAAAGGGAATTATGCAGAGGATAAATCCCCTTCTGCTTCTTTTCTTCTTGCGCTGCCTTCTCTGAGTCTGTGCTCCAATCTTGTTGGCAGCTGCAGTTGGAAGTGGACCGTCTGGAGGAGCTGAAGCTGCAGAATGTGAAATCTGTGATTCAGGCAGTCCGAGCAGAGCTGGCTGACTACTGGGACAAGTGCTTCTACAGTCAGGAGCAGAGGGAAGGCTTCAGTCCCTATTACGATGGTGGGTGCTGGCTCTTCCCACTCAGACTCCCCAGTGGGAGCTGCAGGCTGCCTGCTGGCAGCCCAGCTGCTGCGAAGGGCTGCCCTCAGCTCACAGAGGCGTGGGGGCCTCCTGAGGTGTTGTCTCCTGAACATGCTGTTGTACCCTCTCCAGAGAACTATTCAGAGACCCTGCTCGAGCTCCACGATGCTGAGGTGGGGAAGATGAAGAGGTACTATGAGACACACAAAGATCTACTTGAGGCAGTCCAGAAATGGGAGGAGAACTGGAAGCTGTTCCTGGAGCTGGAGGTATTGTCTGGGCAGGAACGTGCTCTGCATGGCCCAGCGTTAGGTCACTGGGCAGTGCACGCCTCTTCTCCCACGTGCAAAGTGCTGTTGGGAAAGAGAAAGGAGGCACTAGGAAACCACAGTGGGTGGGTGAGGGGATGGGGTGCTGTATCTAG
This sequence comes from Pluvialis apricaria, assembly GCA_017639485.1. Lineage (NCBI taxonomy): Eukaryota > Metazoa > Chordata > Aves > Charadriiformes > Charadriidae > Pluvialis > Pluvialis apricaria. The sequence goes on from CM030015.1 coordinate 3,391,867, forward strand.
AGCACTGGTGTGGTTTGGGATGGAGGGCTGCGCAGCAGGGATGGCTGTATTCTGGTGGGGGTGTATTGGGCTGTGAGACTGAGTGGTGCATTCGGTTCTCTCCTGACCTCCGTTCTGTACCAGAGGAAAGCCACTGACCCCAGTCGCTACACCAACCGTGGGGGGAATCTGCTGAAAGAAGAGAAGCAGCGAGCAAAGCTGCAGAAGACACTTTCCAAGGTAGGTTCAGCCCTGGAGAAGAAGCTGTAGTCCCAGCTGGGCCTGCATATCACTGACCGAGGAGAAGCACAGCGTTTGAAGCCAGCAAGGGCTATCTCTGGGTGTGGAGATGCCCACGCAGCCTCCCTACACTACTCTTGTGTCCTCATCAGCTGCAGGAGGAGCTGGAGAGCAGGGTCCAGGCCTGGGAGCAGGAGCACGAGGGGGCTTTCCTGGTGAAGGGGCAGCAGTTCATGGAGTACGTGAGGGAGCAGTGGCAGCTGTACCACCTGGAGAAAGAGAAGGAGAAACAGGAGCGGGTGAGTGCGAGGCTGAGCATGCTGCCTCCTGGCCTGGAGGAGCCTCTGCTGCGTTGAACGCCAGCCTGGCGGTGACCCTGCCCTGCACGGGTGGGGGAACTGCCCCAGCCACCGCCTGGGGCTCTCTGTCTTCTTGCTCTCTGCCTGGAAGTGGCTCTGCGTGCAGTCACCTTTCTTTGACAACGGGACTGGTGTCCATTGCTATCAGTGTCTGTGTGTGTTGATCCCCTTTCTTGGTCCCTGCTTGGCTCTGGATACCTGTAACTCTACTGAAATACCTGCTGCTTGGCCGTGCTGTCCGTAGGGCATTGCCCGCTGGCAGCGAGTGGTGAGCAGGCGCTCCGCAGCTCTGCGCAGCCGGCTCTGCGCTGCTCCTCTGCTTGGGTTTCTAAGTGCAGATCTCTCACACAGCACCTGAGGAAAAACCGCCAGATTGAGGCAGAGATGATGTACGGAAGCACCCCGCGGAAACCCATCAAGCGTCAGGTGCTTGGCCCCCACACACCTGGCAAAGTAAGGAAGGTAAACTGTTTGTGAAGCAGCGTAGATGTGCTGGGACCCTGCCGGGAGCTGAGCACTGTCATTGGGGTAGAGTCCTGCCTTGTTTTAGGCTGACCTTGGCCCCGTGCAGAGATGCAGGGAGGGTTTGGGGTGCTTCAGCAGCACAGTGGAAGCGGGGAAGGGCCCAGGCCATGGGCACCTCTGCTCTCCCTGGGGACAGCCGGCCTGTTGCGCTGTGGTGCTCTGGAGGCAGAAGGCTCTGTGCAGCCATGACTCCCACCTTGGTTTCTCTGGCACGGTGCAGCCACCAGCGTCCTCCCCGTGTGACGTCTGCTCTGCTTTTCCCCTCAGCTCAATGGCACTTCCATCTCCAGCGCCCCATCCAACAGCACTGTTCGTTCAGCTTTTGGGGGAGCCATCTACCACTCACCAACATCTCGGTTGCCACCTTCTGGAGGGAAGGTAGGAGCTTTCCAGCAGGGTGGGCTGGGGAAGAGATGGGTGGGCTGGGATGGCACAGCTCTGACTACTCTCTGTGCTTTGCTGCCTCCCCTGCCAAGCTCCTGGGGTGAAAAGCCCCTGTTAGTCCGCAGCCTGCTGTGCTGGGCTGCCACGATCCAGGCAGGATACTGCTGGGACCTGAGGGAGGAGGAGGGTAGTAGCAGCATTCAAGAAATCCTCCTCCAGCCCCGATTTTTAGTGTAACTCTTCCTCTGTGCTGAGCCTGCAGCCTGGGGGACTTTCAAGACGGGGGTGTGGTGCTGTATGCTTCCAGGATCAGAATTTTGGCCCTAGACCCTGCAGGGCTCCTGGAGCTTGAAATTGCTCTGGCACCACCGAGCAACAGGCAGCGAAACTAGCACAGCTCTACCACATTCATGTATCCTGTCTAACTGTCGCTTCTTCCCGTAGTTTGGCCAGGCTTGGACTCCCAACCGTGTGGCTGCGAAGCTCCCCCGTCCTGGACACAGGGAGCAGAACAAGGAGAACATGTCCCAGCTGAATGGAACCACCCTGAGCGGTGGGTGCACCCCTACAGCCCATGCCCAGCGTAACCACAGCATTAATTCTGTTGCCAGCACCTATTCTGAGTTTGCGGTAATTCACCTCTTCTAAACCCACCTCCCCTCGCTGGGCAGCACAGGGGCTGTGTTCTCCCCCTCCCAGAGCACCCCAAGAGGGGGCTCGGCTCTGCACAGCCCTCCCGGTGTCCCCGCGCAGAGGGGCTGTTCCTGCCAGTGCCTGTGGCAGCGGATCTGTTATTGGCTTCACAGCAAGAACTTAAAATTGAGGTTTGGTGGCTGAGGCCAAGCACTGCTCACGTCACACAGGGGCCCTGAGCAGACCAGTGGGGAACAAACACGAGAGAAACGCTGATGTTGGGGGCAAAGCTGTAGGTGGCCCAGGCCCCCTGGAGCAGCCCCGCTGCAGCGATGCAGCCGCTCTCCCGAGGTGGGGCTGTCTCCAGCTGCTTGAGCAAAGTCTCCCACCCGCCCCCAAGGTACAAGTCACTTGATGCAGTGTTTTTTTGGGGGTGGTGATGCTCTCTAGCCTTTCCGGAGGCTGCAGTGTGGTGGCCTGTGCAGCTGGCAGCAGCAGCGCTCTGTCGCTGGTCTAACCCGCTCAGTGGGAGGGGAGAGAGGGTCTCCTGAGTCCCCCAGACGGGGGGAAGCCTTTACCTGCTGCCTGCATGGACTCATCAGGCACAGGCTCACGTGGGATGCTGCTTGCTGTCCCCTCCTCGAACTGACCCTGCAAAGGGACCCCGGCATCTGTCCCACCTTTTCTGCCGCTCTCTGCAGTGTGCGGGGTGAGCCAAGGTGGGGGAGCTGCCCCAGCCGCTCTCTGCTCATGGACAGGGCTTTGCTGGCTGGAGGCCCCTTAGTGGCCTCTGCCCTTCCATCAGGATGGGCTGAGCCTAAGCTTTGACATCTTCTGACACTAGAAGGCTGCGAGCATCCCCGTTCCTGTGGCAGCTGAGCCTGTGCGTGGAGTACCCTGTGTGCCCCGGCTTTCCTGGCAGCCAGGCTGTGAGCCCAGGCTCGCGCACAGCCTTGGGGCAGGGAGTGGGCTCTGTGTCTGGGTATGGCTGTCCCTGTCCCCCTGTCCTACTTCCCTTCACTCAGCAGCAGCCTGTCTGCTTTCTGCTGATGTGGCAGAGCTTCCCAGGACAAACAGCCCGCTGCAGGAGGGATGGATGTGGTCCCCAGCCTGGGGCTGTTTGGGCAACAGGTACTCCTGTTTCTGGGAAGACGAGGGGCTCGGCGCTCTTTCTCAGCTACTTGATGCTAACTGTTTCCTGCTTTCTTCTGAAGCAAGAGGGGTGGGGGCCCAAACAAACAAGCAGGAGCAGCCTGCCTTGCCCTCCTTGCTGGCCTGGAGCTATTCCTGCTTTCCCACAGAGTCATGGAGCAACAGTTCTGTCCCTGCTGCCCCCTCTGTCACCTCATCCCCATCTCCCGCTTCTTGTTTCCACAGCGAGAACTTTCAAAGGCGTCCAAATCTGACACCGGTTCCCGCGTCCTGAACTCCACCACCACCACTGCCTTCTGCTGAGGTGCTGCCCGCCGGCCTCCGGCTGCTGGTAGTCATAGTGGGTCGCTGCTCAGGCAGAGCATTATGCAGCTCCCACCCCTGCGCCAAAGCGTTCTGTGCTGTAGTGTTAACTTTTACCTGGTTCCCAGGCGTTATTCCGGCCCTCTGTGGGGCAGGGGGGGTTCCTGCCTGCCAGGGTAGGGTGCGAAAGGGACATTTTTAAAAACTTTCTTTTGTTTGGGGAATTCTTAAAAATGTTTGTGATTAAAGAGTTGAGTACGCGGTTGTGTTAGGGTTAGCGCAGTGGTGGGTGCTGGCTTCTGCTGCAGCCTGGCTGGCTGGGGTGAACGTTGGTGCTTGGTTGCAGGGGCTCTGCCTCGCTGAGCATGCTCTGGGACAGACAGGACTTATTCAGGAGAGCTGGCCCCGGTGCCTTTTGTCACAGGCTTTTTTCCCCCTCCGTATTTTTGTAGCTATCGTCTATCAGCATCTTCCTTTCTCAACATCACAGCAGGCTTACTTCAGTGGGGGCTTGCTTTAGCTGAGGTCCCCTTCCTGGGCTTTGCTTCACCCCAGAGGGCTGGGCTCAAGCCTGCTGCAGGCTGGGCGCAGCGCTGGGGGGCTCTGGGGAGGAGCAGTGGGGCTGGGGTCCTCGGCAGGGACCAGCAGGGCACTTCACAGGCAGGAACCTGACCGGGCATCCTCCTGGAGCCCCGCTGGCAGGGAGTGCCTGAGCACACCTTATGTGCAAGGACGTGAGATACGGTCAGCCACGGCCGCCTTCCCTGCCATCGAGGAGGGGGCTGCCTTTTCCTACCCCCACGACCTCCTCCACACCGTCCAGCGCTTGCGCTCCAGCGGAGGGCAGTAGGAGACCGCTCTGGGCATGGCTCAGGGGGTCTGCACCTTTGTTAACAAAGCTCTGTACGTATGTTTCTGTCCCTGATTATGACTAGTTTGCACCTTGTTATCACTACAGTCCCCGCTTGCTGTTATTTATTCTCCAGGTTCTGTCCCCTTGTTTTATAACTCTGTATATACTGTTCATGGGAATAATACATATATGTGTATATAGCTGCTGCTGTCTGTGTGTCTGTGGGGTGATCTGGTGGGGCCCTGCACCTGGGGAGGGTCTGGCACAGCTCCAGAGGGGCAGGGGGGAGCCGGGAACATCCTTTGTACGCAACACAAAGCACCACCACAGCCCTTATGGAAAAACAGATGTAATAAACATGTACAACCCTTCCCTTGGTGTCTTCAGCCAGGGCAGGGGCTGACTCCAGTGCGTGAGTTCAGTTCGCTGTGGGCTAAACTCGGCCAGATCCTGCCGTGGGGGGCTGCCTGCCCCCTCTCTGAGGACAGGGTGGTCCTGGGGCAGGAGCTCGGGTCTTCCTCATTGCAGGCGGCCGTGGCGGCATGCGCAGTTTCTTCTGGTGGTGGTCGCTGAGGGTTGAGACGATGAAGGCAAACCCATTCTTCTTCATCACCGCAAATGACTCTTTATTCCTGTCTCTCTCTTATCAGACTCCACAACTGCAAGGTCAGTTCCAGCCGGTTTCTTTATCAAGGCCGGTCATGACTGTTCTGTTTTTCTCTGCAACTCCCCTCTGCTAGTTCCTGTTTAAACGTCTTACACGATGGCCAACCTTATAATTATAGATATGGCTTAAGCGAGGCAAGGGCTACAAGGTTATAGATACATGTTTTGCATTAAGCAAGTTTCCTCCTGCTATTAGCCCTTAAGTGTTAGTTCTCTCTCTCAGTGGTGGGAACCTTTGGGCCTCTCATGGCTCCAGCACGCAGACGTAGGTGGTCCAGGGCCCGCACACCACTTCCTCCACCTGCAGCCCCTCAGCCACCAGGTACTCAACGCGGTGCGGCTGGTCGGAGCTGGCATTGTCCCCATGTCCCAGCTGCCCGTATTTACCTGCAGACACCACAGTCATGCCACCATGTGGCCCTGGGGACTCAGCCCTCGCAGGGTGATGGCTCCGCAGGTGTTTGGGGGACAGGGAGGAAACACGAGAGCATCCCCGTACAAACGGCTCCAGCCAGGGACCCGTGGAAGCGCTCTGCTATGAAACCTCATGGTGATAAAATAACTCATTACACAGTTAATAGCAGCCGAGGGTAAGGAAGCAGAAAACAAAAGTGGGTCTGGAGGGGTGTTGTACCATCCCGGAGCAAAGGCATCACTTACCCCAGCCCCAGGTGTAGAGCTCTCCGCCTCCTGCAAAGAGGACAGCACCCATCAGCCAGCGCCAGCGGCTGCCGGCCTCTGCCCCACTGGGTCCCAGTGAGCCCCAGCACCCATCGGCCACCCCATCCTGCTCCTGGGCAGCACCGAAAGCGGGGGTGCCACCCGCTGCCCCGCCGGCGAGAGCCGGGCACTCACGTGTGACGACGGCCGTGTGCCGGGAGCCGCAGCTGACCTTGCTGACCTCCACGTCCTGCGGCAGATCCAGCAATGCGGGGAACGCTTGGATGGAAATGAACGCAGCATCCTTGGTAGCTGACTGCTCCTGGTGGGGCATCAGCCCAGTGTCCCCTGGGGAAGAGCAGACCCTCAGCTCCAGGAGGTGTCCGGGTCCTACCAGGCTTGAACCGCACTGGTGCCGCATCAGGCGGCCGGCACTGCCTGTGGCTGTGCAGCGACCACACACCATCCCCGGCCCGACCAGCAGCACCCTCACCTGCACCCACGTCCTCGCCCTGTGCGCGCTCTTCTGCCAGCGCTTTGGAGGGCAGCGCCAGCTGGCCAGACTCATTCCAGCCCCACATGTAGAGGTCTCCTGCCTCTGTGGGGAGGGGGGACCACATCAGGGGTGGCCCCGGAGCAGAGCTCAGTGCTGAACCCCTGGCGGTGGCAGTGTCTGGGTGCTCCGGCAGCACCAGCACTGTGCGGGCACAGCACTGTGCACCGCGCACCCCCGGGGACCACAGACATGGGACAACCGCAGCACAGGGATGGGTTCTGCCAGGGCTGTGTGCTGCCGCCGGCCTCCCCGACCACCCGCACCCGGCACAGCCCCTCACCGCTCACGCTGGCTGAATGCCACCCGCCGGCCGCCACCTCCTGCATGGGCACGCCAGCCAACGCCTCCACTAGCCGCGGCTGCAGCTCCGACTCCAGGGTCCCGTGGCCGAGCTGCCCGTGCCTGTGGGGAGATGCACACGGACAGACAGACATCTCCCACACCCCACCGCCCTCCAGCCTTTGTCCCCGCTCCTGCCTGCTCCTGCCCGTGCTGCTGCCACCCATCACCCCGCGCTGGGGCCGTGTCCCAAAGGCCCAAAGGCGCAGTGGGGCTGCAGAGCCCAGGCTTGGGGGGGGTGGAGAAGGGTGTCCCTGCGCCCTGGCGCCAGACGGCGTGGGGGGCTCGGTGGCCCCGGTGCCCAGCGTGCCGGGCGGGCAGGTTGCAGCACGCAAGGCTGCAATTTGGTAGCAGCTGCACAATGCGTGAGACGGGAGTCTGTGCTGTCACGCAATCACAGGGAGTGACACAATGCCGAATTAATAACTGTGTTTACAGATTAATCCATTGATCAGCTAATTGATTGCTGAGCTTATGTGGGGCCGCGCTGAGCCAGCAATCAGCAGCGCGGTGTCAGCAATCAGTTTGGCCCCGAGCCTGAAAGCCAAAGCGGGGGATCACTCAAGGGGACAAGTTGGGGCTCATCGCGGGGGGGGGTGGCACCAGCTGACACAGCGAGCGTTTCCCATGGTGGGCACACACGGGAGGGTAAGGCCCGTGGGACCCGGACACACACGCTGAGGTGTGCGAAATCCTCCCTGCGCGGGTGAGCTGTGCCGCTGTGGGTGCTGCAGCAGCGCCGAGAGCACCAACAGTCCCGGAATGCCAGGGGGGGTGGGCAGCCATGTCCCAGGAGAAGGTGAAGGCTGGAGGGGGTAACACACAGCTCCTGGCACCATTCCGGCCAGCCGAGCCTGAGCTGAAGGAAAAACCCCACAGAGCTGAGGGGAAGAGCTGACTCCAGAAACAGGGAAAAGCCGAGCACCGGTGGGAGCACGCTGCCCAGCGCAGGGCGGCCAGCGCACAGGATCAGAACCCTGACAGCCCAGTTACAGACTGGGGGGGGGGTTGGTGGTGGGTACATGGGATGGAGCACGCCAGTCCTTTAACTGTCAGAGCAGTTGCAAAAGCAGAAAGAGTTGGAGGGGACTGTAAAGGTAAAACAAACAGCTCAGCGGCACATAGCAGCTGCGTCCTGGAGATCATCAACGTGTCGGAACGGGATGCCAAGAACTGCACTAATGCAACAACACTGGAAAGACTTTGTGCTTTCCTTCATAGAGTCACCCACAGATGACCATGGGGTGGCAACGCACCCAGCGGGGCCGCTTCCCGGCCGGGAGCCGACAGGCAGGGAAGGGTTTGCAGCAGCGGGGAACGGCGCAAAGGCTGCGGTAGGACAAGGCCTACGAAGGCTTAAGCGGGCCCAGTACCTAATGACCAGCCATTATGCAGAAGAGGGATGTGGCATTGGGATCTGTCAGAGGAGTCTCAGCTTTCTCAAATAACCAAAGCTTAATATTAGGTTTTTTTTCCCCAAAACGTTTATCCTAAAAATACATGCTCACAAGTGTAGAAACCATTCTGCTGAAGGAACTGCAAGAAGGACAAGCTAATGGCAGTGTCTGTACATGTAACAATTGCTGATTTAAACTTAGTTTTATGTTTGCTAGTAGGACCAGCTGGCCAAGCCCCAGCCAGCAGTGAACAGAGAATGGGGACCAGAACACTCCCAAGCCCATCAGAAACGCTGAGGGAGGGCGATGGGCCCATTCCCACGGCTCTGCTGCCTACGGCCGATGGACTTTGGTGCTTTTGTCTTCCATAAGTGGCAAAGAGGCCCAGGTAACCCCTCCCACCCTACAGATATTAACGACTAATAGTTTCTGTGGCCAGGACTGATCACGCACTGACAGTCCGACCGAGCGCCCGTCTGTGGCACTGGGGATGTACGGCCACAGCCCCGTGGCTTTACCCAGCGGGGGCGATCGGAGTGCAACAAGACCCAGCGGTGCCTCAGCTTCGCCCAGGACTGAGCCTTACAGCCCCTACGGGGCTTTAGCGGCTCATGGCCACCAGCGCATCATTGCAGCTGTGGGACTGAGAGGCTGCACCACCTCGAGCTGTGGCCCCGGGGAGGGTTTGGCCCACACTGCGGGAACCGATGGCTCTGGATGGGGCAGGAACCTGGAGCAGCCACAGCTGTGGGAGCAGCAATGCTGCATACGAGCGGCGCAGACGGCAGCACTGGTAGGAATTGGCACCTTGTGCCGGCAAAGCCGTAAACACACCTTGACCCTGGAGCCACGGGATAAGCGGGAATCCCTCGGCAGGCAGCAGGACTCAGATAACCCAGAGGAGGGACAACCCGGCGCTGCGCCTTCAGCCCTCTTCTGGGAAAGTGTTACGGACGTGGGGCAGGCAGGGCAGCACGTGCAAAAACAATTGCCAAACTAACAGAACGCAGCTTTACGAGATTAAATGGAACGATGCCTCTGGCTGTTTATTGCGGCCAAGTGCAACAGGGGTTAGATGCGTTTCCCAAGGGGTTTACGCCTCCTGCAGGGCTGTAGCAGAGGGATCAATCTCACACTGAAGCCTTAACAGACGGATGGTACCACTCCATCTCCGAAACACAGAGATCTTTGATGGCAGGTGGGTGCTTTTGTGACAAGTTACTGAGGAGCAGGAACAGAGGGAGCTGAACCTTGCACTGACTTGAAGCAGCCGGGTGAAGGATGAGGCAGGGCACGGCTGCGGCCATTACTCGCCCATGGGAATCTCAGCCAGGGACTGGCCGGCCTGAGCGGGTGAAACATCCCGACATCACCCCGAGTGAACCCGAGAGACCAGAGGGCTGACAGGCCCAGCGAGTGCCTTAGAGAATAAAAGCCTTTAACTGGGGGCTGGGACCAAACTGTACATCACTGGTGTGACGGGTGTATGGGACAGTCCCCAAAACCTACAGCTGTGTTACACCTGACACCGCATCCTGCGGTTGTGTTGACAGCGCTACAACAACTGCCCTTTATCATCCTGTACGTCTAGTGCCGGGTACCACAGGAGCAGTGCTGCGCAACCGGGAGGGTTACGTGCCTGGGAGTCCTAAAAACTGCATCGGGCTCAGCCAGAAGGGGCTGCAGGGACCTCAGCGGTCACACAGAGAGACCCGAGTGTCCTTGGAGGTCAGCACCCATGGAGGAGACAATGCTGCCGGAGGGCCCGCAGGCCAGTGAGGGGGGGACCCAGCAGGAACAGGGGGGCACGGCGGGGCCAGCACACCCCAGAAGCCATGACCCACGCTGTCTGCACCGGGGGGGCTATGCTGGCCCTCAGTGGGACCTGTCTTGGGCGAGTGACAGAACCTGTCGGCACAGGGGTGAACATCGTGCAGCGGGGGGGATGCAGGCACCCGGGGGGGATGCAGGCACCCGGGGGGGATGGGAGCACCCTCCAGGGACAGCGCACCAGGTGCATCAGCAGTGATGTAGGAGGCTGAGATTGCTTAGTGATAGCGTGAGAAATGCCAAATTTGGGTACAAGTGGCAGAACTGGGACCAAGAGGGAACAGTACCAGGGACGACCCGCCGGCCCCTCCATTGCAGCGCGGGCGTGGGAGAGCTGAGCCAAGAGACTCACACCCAGGTGATGCCGGAGGGAAGGAGGGATGGACTTGCACCCCAATACCTCTGTGCTTGCTGCACCCCCTTCCCTGAGCCCCTGCACCCCCGTCCCTAGCACCAAGCAGTGTGGCAAGGTAAGGAGGGAGACACTCGCACCCACACCCCAGGCAGTGCAGGAGGACAAGGAGAAAGGGCTGTAACTCGACAGCAGTTGTATGTAATCAAGGTTACTTAAGAATTATTAATTGTAGCTCAATAATTATGTGCAACAGCATGAAGAACAACAGGATCGTGACGTAATGAGCAGTGTGTTTACTAGTCAACTGTTTACTGGTCATGTAATCACTTTATTATTTTACTGTGTTGACTGATGATCACTACAGAGCCTTGAACCAGTTTGCCTTAAGTCTGCAAGCTAACCGGGGGTGAGGGGGGCTCAAACCCTGAGGTGACCCCCCACCCTGACTTCCTCTCATCTGCACCCCCCACAGTCCCTCACCCCCCCCCCCATCCTCCCCAGCGTCCTTTTTGCACCCCCCCATCATTCTCTCTTCGGTCCCTCTCCCCCCAGCATCATCAGTCCCCGCATCACCTCCCGCTCCCTCATGTCCTCAATCCCACACCCGCCTGCCACAGCCCCCTCAAACCGTCCGGCGAACCCGCAGCCCCCCCTTCCCCCGCACCCCCCACATTCCCCCCCCCCCCCCCCTCCCCGTGTCCCCTTCAGTCACACACCCCATACCACCTCCCCACACCCCTCCTGCACACCCCACCCTGTCCCGCTCACCCTTTCCGCAGGGCGGGTACCCCGTGCCCGCACCCTCCTGCGCCCCACGGCCCCGTTACCCCCCCGACACCCCCCCCCCCGGGCTCACCTCCCGCCGCCCCACGCGTGGATCTCCCCGGCGGCGCCCAGCACCAGGACATGTTCGTGGCCCAGGACGAGCCGTCGGGCCTGCACCCCCCCGGGCAGCGCGGCGAAGAAGGGGGGCCGCGGGATGGCGAAGCCGCCGCCGGGCAGCAGCGGCAGCGGCGGGGGGTGGCGGGGCGGCGGCGACAGGTCCCGGTTCCAGGCGGGAGCGCCCCGCAGCTCCCCCCGCAGCGCCGCCGCCCGCGGCCAGGCCTGGGCCCCCCCCCGGCCCCCGCAGCACCAGATGGGTCTCCGAGGGCAGCGCCTCGGCCCAGCCCGGCAGCCGCCGCCGCAGCGCCCCGCTCCGCACCTCCAGCCCCGCGCCTGCCGCAGCCCCGCCGTCAGCGCCCGGCACCGGGCGGGGGGACCGGGGAGACCGGCGCTGGGAGCGGGGGGGGACGGGGACATCCCGGGGGGACCGGCACTGGCGGGGGGACGGGGACATCCCGGGGGGACCGGCGCTGGGAGCGGGGGGACGGGGACATCCCGGGGGGACCGGCACTGGTGGGGGGACGGGGACATCCCGGGGGGACCGGCGCTGGCGGGGGGACGGGGACATCACGGGGGGACCGGCGCTGGGAGCGGGGGGACGGGGACATCCCGGGGGGACCGGCACTGGCGGGGGGACGGGGACATCCCGGGGGGACCGGCGCTGGGAGCGGGGGGGACGGGGACATCCCGGGGGGACCGGCACTGGCGGGGGGACGGGGACATCACGGGGGGACCGGCGCTGGGAGCGGGGGGACGGGGACATCCCGGGGGGACCGGCACTGGTGGGGGGACGGGGACATCCCGGGGGGACCGGCGCTGGCGGGGGGACGGGGACATCCCGGGGGGACCGGCGCTGGGAGCGGGGGGGACGGGGACATCCCGGGGGGACCGGCACTGGCGGGGGGACGGGGACATCCCGGGGGGACCGGCGCTGGGAGCGGGGGGGGACGGGGACATCCCGGGGGGACCGGCACTGGCGGGGGGACGGGGACATCCCGGGGGGACCGCACCGCTGGGGGGGAAGAGCATCCCCGGGGCCGGGGACATCCCAGGGGGACCGGCACGGACAGGGACATCCCGGGGGGACTGGGGACACGGGACGGGGACATCCCGGGGGGAACGGCACTGGGGGGGGGGGGACACAGGACGGGGTCATCCCAGGGGGAACGGAACAAGTAGGGGGAATGGGGACATCCCAGGGGGACCGGCGCCGCCGGGGGGCGGGAGGGAGGGGACCGGGACACCCGGGGGATGGGCACCGCAGGAACACACACACACACACACACACACACACAGACACACGTCCCGTGGGGACCGGAGGCGGGGGGGGGGTCCGTCCCGGGGCTCCGGCGTCGGGGGAGGGACATCTCGGGGGAACCGGCGCTGTCGCGGGGGGATCCCGGGAGTCCGGGACAGGTACGGAGGGGGGGACCGGCGCCACGGGGGATGGGGGGGGACGGGACGGGGGGACGGGGACAGGAGCCCGCCGTGCCGGGGCACCGACCGGCGCTCACCCGTCTCCACCACCACGTAGCTCCAGGCGGGCCAGAGGCGGCGGATCCCCGCGGGGCCAGGCTCCAGCCGCCGCGGCCCCAGGCCCGGCCCCGGTTCCCCCGTCGCCTCCTCGGTACTGAAGCCGAAGAGGATCCATGCGCGGCGCGGAGCCGCCATGGCGGCGGGCGGGAGGGGCGGCCCCGGCGGGAGGAGCCTGCACCGGGCGGCAGGGAGGGGGCGGGCGGACCGACAGACAGACAGACAGACAGACACACACACACGAGGCTGTGGTCCAAGAGCAGCTTTTAGTGCGGTGACACCGGGCGGGCCCGCCGCCGTACCGGGCCCCAGGCCGGCCCTCGCGGTTAAGGCAGACGGTGGCAGAGGCAGCGGCGAGCCCCGTCCTCTCCCTGGCCCCGGGGCACCGGGCGGGTGATACCGAGCCCACCCGTAACCCCCGGGGCCGCAGCATGCCAGCCCCCCGCGGGCAGCCGTGTCCCCGTCGGGGGACAGCCGTGGCAGAGCAGCGAGTGAGTGCCAGCCCGGCGCAGCGTGTGCGGGCAGCCCCCGGCCGGGTCCTCACTCCTGGCCAGGGTTGGGCTTGATGAGGCCGTAAGCCACCGCCTGCGCCAGGCTCTCCTTGGCCGCCTGGGCCACACGCGGCTTGTCCTTGTCCTTGGCGAGCACCGAGAGGATCTCCAGCATCTCACTGGCAATGAGCTGCTCGGCCACCTCCCGCTCGGCCGCCATCATGTTCATCACCACCACAGCCCCGCGGTGCTGCAGCTCCACGCTGGGGCTGAGCAGCAGCGCCTGCAGGATCTCCAGCCAGTGCACCGTCTGCGGGGGGAGTGGGGCCAACCCTCAGCGCTGCCCCCAAGCGAGAGGGGGGGACCAGCTCCCCACAGCCCTGATGGCCCCCGACACCCCCAGCCCGGGCTCAGAGTCAGGCTGAGGTCAGGACAGGTTGATCCGTCTCCCAGGGTCAGCACTGGGACACAGCTCCGGGACACCAGGGGAGGGAATACGGGACCTTGGGTGGTGTCCCAGGGGGTCCCGGGTGCCCCCCGTCCCGCCGCTGGGCACTCACCACCTGGGGGATCCGCTTGCAGATGGGGGGGTGCAGGGCAGTCAGCATGGCCAGGGTCCCTGAGGCTGCCCGCCGCAGCTTCTCATCCTCCTCGCCGCTGTACAGGACCATCAGCTTCAGTCGGTCACTGCCCTCGGCCAGGAACAACTCCTGCACCTGCAGAGGAGGAGAGGGGCGGGTTTGGGGGGCCAGGGACCCAGCGCAGACATGCAGCCCGCCCTGGCCCACCCCTCACCTCCTTGCTCATGGCCATGTTGCACATGCACTCCGTCGCAGCCAGCCGGATCAGCTCGTGCTCCTCAAACATGTACCCCTCGATCATGGGCACAGCCTTCTCCTTGAGGATCTTCTGCCTGCGGCGGGGTGTGCGTCAGCGCTCCCTGCCCAGGGCAGCATGCCTCCAGGCCAGACAGGGACGGGACAGGCCCCCCTCTCCCCCCCCTGCCCAGTCCAGCTCCACGCTGGCCCCACCACCCCTACCGCAGCCTCTCGCTGATGCCAGCCAGGTTGGTTAATGCCATTAGCCCCTCGAAGTTCTCCAGGCCCGTGCGCTGAAGGTGCAGAAGGCTTACCAGGGGCCGGACCACCTCGTAGATCTGTGCAGAGAGCGGGGCAGGGTTCAAACCCTGAGCGAGGGGCAGGGAGCCTGCACCTTGCGGAGCAGGGGGTGCAGGGAGCCCTGAGCACAGCCTACAGGCAGAGCTGCTCCCAGGGTCAGGCCTTGGCCATCGGGCCCTTGTGGGGAACACCAGGGGTCTTGCCACCTCCCGCTCCCCAGGGAAGGACAAATTCATGCTGCGATTCTTGCAGCGGAGGAGGGGGCAAGTCTGTGCCCACTGCTGCTGCCCACGCGGGGCCCCAGACCCTTCCCCCAGCCCACAGCGCCGACACTCACCCTCTCTCCAGGGAATGCCATCTCCGGGTTGGAGGTGATGGTGATCTTTGCCAGGGCCTGAGCTGCCTTGGTCTGCCCCACCTCGGTGCCCTCCAGGGACAGCGGGATGAGAGCCTGTAGGCAGAGACACAGCAGCCAGTCCTGCCACCAGGTCACAGCTTCCCCAAGCCTCATGTATGAGGGAGCGGGTCCAGTCCCCTGCCAAACCGCAGCCACCCCCCTGCAGAGCCCCAGCGCGTGGCGCAAGAACGACACAGCGGGGCTGTCCCCTCACCTTGCCTCCTCCCTGAGCAACCACACCGCCCCGGTCCTCTGCCTCCTCCACCAGTGCCAGGAACACTCTAGGGACAAAGTGGGAGCAGCTGGAGCACTTGGACACCCGCAGCAGGCTCAGGCTGCACCAGACTCCCAGACACCCCCTTCCTTCTCCAGGAGTTTGCATTGACCACAGGCGCACAAGTTCACCAGGAGGACACTGGCAGCCTCAGAACCCAGGTCCCTCTCTGCCACCCCCCAGCACGCCCGTACCTGGAGATCAGCTCCCGGCAGGAGTTGGTGAGTGCCGGGTTCTCGCTCTTCACCATGCAGGCCAGAGCTGATACCACACCAGCCGTCAGCAACTTCCGCACCCGGCGCTTCACAAAGTCCGGCTTGTCCTGTCCCAGACAGAGGGTCACTGCTCGGCTTGGTGGCATCCAGGTCTGCCACCTGCTGCCATCCACTGCAACATCTCCCACATCACCCCTGAAGGTCCCAAGGACACCCTGTCCCCACCTGGGACCCCAGGCTCTGTCCCACCCACATGCTCCCCTCTGGGGCCAGGGCTCCCGGCAGCTCCCGAGAACAGCCGTGCCCTGCTCACCTTGGGGTGCTGCTCTGGAATGTGCTGCTTGGCGTACTTGGCCAGCTCCAGCATCTGGGGGTCCGGCTCCTCGTGGTCGTAGCTGTTGGTGCAGTTCACCAGTGTGGAGGCGACGGCGTAGAGCACGCTCCTGTCCTCCGACTGCAGCAATAACAGGGCACCCGTCACACCCACGATGGAGAGAACAGGCCGGGGCTCCAGCCCAGCCAGCACCACTGGGCCCTTCCACACACCCCAGCGCCACAGTGTGAGCCCCACAACCCCCTCCGGCACCTTTCCCCAGAGCCAGGGTGCCCACCACCCAGGGCCCCCGCCCCAGTGCTCAGCACACACCTTGGCCAGGTGGAACATGGCCTGCATGGCTGCCTTGTCCTCCACAAACTCCTCCTTGACATCCGCATCAAAGGTGAGGTAGGCCAGGCCCTCCACCGCCCAGCGCCGCGTGCCCGCGTCGATCGTCTCATTGCAGAGCCACCTGGGAGAGGTGCCCCGTGAGGCCAGGCCATGGGGCACCCTGCCCAGCTCCCCGCTGCCGCGCACCCCGCAGCACTCACTTGCGGCACTGCTTGGCCAACTTCATGGTGGAGCCCTCAGCAAACTGCTTCATGCTGAAGTCGGTGCCTCCGGCGGATCCCAGCTTGCAGAGCCCCTGCAGCCGGGAGTAGAGCGTCAGAGCAGGAATGGCCACAGTCACCCCGACGCACCTCTGAGAGCCCCCCAGCAGGAAGGCGACAGCGCAGCCACAGCCCACCCAGCACCACCCAAGGGCTCGGCACAGCCGCTCCTCCCATCCCGCTGTGTCGCCAGCACGCTCACCACCAGCGCCCGAATGCGGATGCTGTCCCTCTCGCTGTGCTTGTAGATCTCCTTGAGCAGGCTGACGCCGTTGGCGGTGATGAAGGAGGCGCGTTTGGCCTTGTCGGCAGCATGGATCAGCGCCTCCACCGCTACCAGCTGGTGGGCCTCACAGACGGAGGCGCAGAGGGACAGCACACTGTCCATGATCCCCTCCAGCTCCAGCACCCTGTTCCCAGCATCCGAGGGGCCCTGCAGCAGGCATGACACCGTCTGGATGGCCCGCAGCTTCCCAGCCAGCTCGTGCCCCTCAAACCAGCTCCTGCAGGGGAAGACCACCAGGAAGGATAAGGTTGATCCCACCCACTGCCTTCAGCCACACGCAGCGCCATCTGCTGAACCCCAGCACAGCAGGTCTCTGGTGGGTCTGCAACCTGCTTTTACCACTAAGAACAAAAAGGTCTGGGGATAGGGGGGCTGCTACTTCCCCAGAAGGCTGCTGCCTGTATGAGACTGAATCCCCTGCCCTGCCCCCAGGGATGCCCGGGCTCACCTAACATAGTCCTCACACAAATGGTGGAAGTTCTCCCTCTCGGCATCACATTTCAGGTCGTCGTAAAGCTTGCTCAGCAGAACCGAGGCGCTCATCCGGCTGTTCTCCGTCACGGGCAGGCTGCCCGGGGTGCCGCACACTGTACTTCCCACCTCCAGGATCTTCTTCAGGCCTAGGAGGATATGAAGGACAAACACCCGTTGAAGAGCAAAAGGGGGTGCACGGATGGAACCAAGGTGCATAGCACCCCGAGGCAGAGGGGCATGACGCCCCAGTGGGACACTGCAGGCTGTTCTGCTCACCCTGGTCAATCACCCAGAGGCTCATGCTGTTGTTGGTCTCCTTTGGCGACTTCCTGGGCACCACCTTGATGAGCAGGTTGAGGGCATTGTCACGGCCGTGCGCAGAGGCCCCTTCCAGAGCTAACAGCTCCAGGAGGTGCTTGATCAGCAGTTTCAGGTCCTTGGAGGAATCTTCCAGAAGAGACAGTGCCCAGCAGTCAGCGCCCCGGGCACAGGCCTCACCCCTGCCATGGTGAGGCTGGCAGGAGATGCTGCCATGACCAGGGCCTCCTGTCTCCCAGCTCAACCCTATGTCAACCTGGACCAGAGCCCCGGCTCTGTGGCAGGGCGCAGCAACAAGGTGGGCACCAGGAGAAAAACCCACTGCAGCTCAGCGCCTCCCCAGGGCGCTCTCCCCACCCCACCCCAGCCAGCCAGGGCGGCAGGCACTCACCCAGCACCACCGCATCCTCCTTGCCACGGAACTCCTTCTGCAGCCCCTCCTTCAGGGAATCAAACATCACGTGCAGAAGATTGCAGGCGGCCAGGGAAACCTGCTCGTGCTCCACACCCAGCACCGCCGAGAGACGAGGGGCCCCCAGCTCCGCCAGGATGGCCATGGTCTGCAGATACAACAAGCACAGCTGCCTTGGCGTTCCCCAGCACGTTATCAGGACACGCTTGTCACAACAAGGATCTCACAAACTCAGGCCTGGCAGGTGACAGCTCAGAGCTACTCTGCTGAGCAGGGCTGCAGCCAGCGGCAGGCAGAGCTCAGCGACCCTCCCTTGCCTGACACGCTTCACAGACATCGATTTCCCCTGGGCCAGGCCCTGTCACGCAGGACAGCCGGGCTGCAGGGGGACCTACCCGAGAGCGGTGCCCGGAGCACAGCCCCACCAGGGTGCGCAGGGCCGCCAGCATCAGGTCAGCCTTGGCTGTGTCGAGCAGCTGCGTCAGCAGCCGCACACCATCGCTTTGGAAGACCTTCTCTGCT
The DNA here is from genome assembly GCA_017639485.1 of Pluvialis apricaria. NCBI lineage: Eukaryota > Metazoa > Chordata > Aves > Charadriiformes > Charadriidae > Pluvialis > Pluvialis apricaria. The sequence continues at coordinate 3,409,947 of CM030015.1, forward strand.
CCAGCCTCCTCTCGTGCCAGCACAATCAGGTTCTGCGCAGCCTGGTAAAGGAGAGTGGTGTCTGGGTCACCTTGCCCACCAGAACACAGCCCCCCGTGTGCAGGGAACCTCCCCAGCAGGAGACAGCTGGGCAGCCAGGGCAGCCGCAGGCACCCGTCTTCCACCCCCAGTCTGCAGGGAGCATGTTCTGCTGGTGGGAAGCCCAGCGTCCCTCAGGGAGCGCTGTTCAGCCAGCAGCACTGGTCTGGGAGTACTGTTCCTCTCCTCCTTGCTTTCCAGCCAAGCTGTGTTGCCCCCCGCGCCCCAGAGCTCAGACCTTTTGCTTCTTGTCCGCATCCTTTTCTTCAGGATCCAGCAAGATCTGGAACATCTGCTCCACCTTTGAGTCCGTGCAGGACATGGTCTTCATCTGAGGCAGAGCAGAAAGAGCAGCTCAGCCCTAACCACCTCCCTCAGCCCACCACACCTGTGGGGGGGGCCACAGCAGCAGCAGCAGCCTCAGACGCTGCTTCCCTGCTCACTTTCTCATGCATGCTGCTCCCCAGGGCGTGCAGGGCCTCCTGGAAGGCCTTGTTCTTGGGCTCCAGGCTCACGCACCGCTGCAGGTCACTGACAGCCTGGTCCAGGCGGCCCAGCTTCTGCAGCGCCTGGCTCCGGCGGAACAGCGCCTTCATGTCCCGGCCATCAGCTTCAATGGCTGCGGATGAGCAGGGGGATCTATCGCCAGAGGCCCTGGACTGCTCTGGTCTGCCCGGATGGGCAGCACAGAGAGGCCGGTCCCCTGCCAGCCACCACTGACAGTACCTTTGGATGCATCAGCCTCTGCCTTGGCGTAATCTTCCTGCAGAGAGAGACAGTCAGCAAGAGGGGAACGTCTGATGCGCTGCCTGTGCGGGCCTCGCTCAGCCCAGCCTGCTGTGCGCAGAGGCAGCACCCGCCGCTTTCAGAAAGAAGAGCAGGGAAACGACTACGGGGTTCGAGGATGGCAACAGTCTCACCGAAGACAGTGAGCCAGCCCAGCACGACATCCCGTCCTTCCCAGAACACAACCCTCATGGGTCCCCGAGGAGCCCTAGGGCCCCCTGACACTTTTTGAGTGCTCCTGGTCCACTCGAGCCCCTGAAATTCCTTGTATTCCCCCTTGTCTCAGACATAGCTCCATGGTGGGAGATCAAAGACCCTTGTGACTGCGTGGGGATCAGCCCCAGAGCACACGCACAGCCTAGACACAGACGGGACTGTCCTGCCCAGGCCCTGACAGCCCACCAGGGACGTGGGGCAGCACAGGATGGTGGGCAGGGCCAGGAGAAGAGGTGAGTGGAGGCAACACCCGACAGCACCCTGCCTGGGGACCAACAGCACCCTGCCCGGGGACACACAGGGCCTCCCAGCGCAGGCGCGCAGCTGGCGAAGGCGGCTTGGCCAGGGTGGCCACCAGCCACGCAGCCCCAGCAGGCCGGGGTGGCCGGGCAGGTTCGTGCAGGCCCAGCGGTGACACGAGCTCCCGTCTCTCACCAGCTTCAGGTAGCAGGCGGCCCGGTTGCGGTGCAGCACGGCTCGCTCCGGTTCGGCGTCGCAGAGGCTCAGCGCCTGCGTGTAGGCGGCGAGGGCCGCGGCGTGGTCCCCGGCTTGGAAGAGCGCGTTGCCCCGCTCCCGCAGCTGCCCCGCCGTCACCTGCCGACGGGCACCGGCTGGGACAGGCGCGCCGGGGCGAGGGGGTTCGGGCCCGGCCCTGACCCCCGCACGGGCGGCTGCGCTGGGGATGGGCCCGGCACCGGGACCCTGGGACAGCACCGCGGCTGCCCCGCGACGGGCCCTGGGCACCGGCACCGGCACCGGCACCGGCACCGGCACCGGCACCGGCACCGGCACCGGCACCGGCACCGGCACCGGCACCGGCACCGGCACCGGCACCGGCTGGCCCGTCGCCCCGAGCCCCCCCGTCCCGATCCCCCCCCCGCTCACCGCCTCCTCCATCGCGCCTCTCTCGCCGCGCCCGTGACGTCACCGCCCATCGCCCCGGGCACCCCGACGCCACCGCCCGTGTCACGTGACGGGGGACGGAAGGGGCGGGGCGGGGCGGGGCGCGCTGCAGCGCCGCCACGCGCGCCGGCGGTGCCGGTACCGGCCACGTGCGACCTCGTGTGTGCGCGTCCCCGTGTGTCCCCCCCCCCCCCCCCGCTGTGACACCCCCCCTCCCACTCCCCCCCCCGTGTCCCGCGCAGGGACAACCCCTCCCCGACCCCCACCCCGCCCCGCTGCCCCCCCCTCAGCACACCCGCCCGGGGGGCGTCGGGCCGGGGGCACCGGGGGGCAGGCGGGAGCGGGGCCAGGGCGCCCCCGGGTGACAGCAGGGTGGGCGGCAGGTGCGGGGCAGGAGGCGGCCGAGGCGGCAGCGTCGGGTCCGGTAGAAGTGGACGAGGTCGACGGCCATGAGGAGGATGATGAAGAGCCCGTAGAGCCCCACGAAGGGCAGCGCCAGCGGGTTCCTGCGGGGCATGGGGGCGGGGGGGGAAGCACCTCAGGAGGGGGCGGGGGGGGGGGGGGTGCAGCCCCCACACTGTCACCCCTGCGCTTTGGGCCCCAGGGATGACACCACGCCAGCCCCCAGGGCCGTGCTGGGAGCCCGGAGCCCCCACCTCCCCCTCCCACCTCCCAGGCACCGCAGCCCCGCTCACCGGAGGAGGCCCGGTCTGGCCAGGCTGGAGAGGTTCACCCCAGTGAGGGCCTCCACGGCCAGCTGGGAGCAGCAGGACTTGAGGGCGAGCGGGCTGGGGCGGCAGCAGTAGCGGTGGCCGGCGGGGTCAGTGAGCCGTGGGCAGTAGAAGCCGGGGTGGTAGCGGCCGTCGGGGCCCGCGTAGCCCTCACAGAGGTGCAGGTTCTGCACCGAGACTGCAGCGAGGAGCGGGGCGCTTGGTGAGCACCAGGGCTCAGCCCCCGCTGCCGCAAAGCCCGTGAATGGGGTACACACTCCTGCATCAAGGGGAGTCAGGGTGCCAGCAGCCGGCGCAATGCCGGTGGGACGGGCTGCCAGCTCCAGCGAGGTGGCTCTCACAGGGACGCTGCGGAGCGCAGCCTTCTCCAGCCCCAGGAGGGCTGGGCTGGGAGCACCATGGCCCTGTGGGGCCTCGCCGCCATGGCACAGGAGCCCCCAGCTCGTCCCTCGCGGTGGGCTCGGGTCGCAGCTGGGCTCCAGCCCCACAGGCAGCACCGGCTGAGCACAGCCCCCACCCAGCACTGCCTGCTGGTGGCCCAGGCCCCATGTGTGCCATGACCTCCAGCGCTCGCCATGGCCACGGCAAGGGCAAACGCGGGCGAGCAACGGCAGAGGGGAGGGGAAAGCCCCAGTCTCCCTGTGCTGAACCTCCTCCCGTTCCCCATCACCCCACAGGGACAGCACTCCTCACCCCACAGACATGCTGCAGTGGGACCAGCCCCAGCACCACCTGGGCCACTATCTCCAGTGCAGGCGACCACCACCCGGCACAGACCCCCCCAGCCTCCATCACAGGCCATCAGGGAGCAGCCCACAAGAGACAAGGCCCCAGCAAGGACAGGGAGGACGGGCTCAGGGAGTAGCAGGGGCGGGAGTGGTGCTATACCTGTCCCAAGGAGGCCGGGGCACAGAGCCATGGCGAGGAGCAGCCGGAGAAGGAGCCCACCCAGCATCTTCCCTGGGCAGAGGCAGCTCTGGCTCCGGCGGAGGCAGAAACCACAGCCCCTCCTGCTCCCGCCTCCATCGCGGCCCATCAAGAGCCGCTTGGAGCCATTAGAGCATCCTGCACTTGCTGCCTGCTCCGCAGGGACCAGGGCGGGAGGCGGGAGCATCGCTAATGAGCTTCTCGGGGGCCAAGTGTGGGACGGGAGATACCTTCCCCACCCCACAGCGGGCACCGGCTGCCAGGTCCATGGGCCCTGGTTGGGCATCTCAGACCATCTGGGGCTCCCGGCATCGCAGGCGAGGGGCTGCAGGCCAGGCTGGGGTGCAAGGCGAGCGCCTGGCCCTGGGGCTGTGGCAGGCAGGCTGTGCCGCAGCCCCCTCGGCAGCCCAGCCCCGGTGGGCAGTGCGCCCTGTGCCAGCAGCCTGGGCCCCCCGCCAGCCACGCCATTAGCCAGGCTCCGGCGGAGCTGCTGGTGGCACGCTGTGCCAGTGCAGGGCTGTGGTTCGCCGCTCCCCAGCACAGCACTGCAGCACGCTCGCACCCCCAGCCGTGCACCAGGCCTGGGGTCTTGCCCTGCCCTGTAACAGGGCAGTGCGAGGGTCCGAACCACCAGGGCTGTTCCATGCCGGCTCCACGCGCTCTGCCTCTTCTCGGGGCCGTGGCCAAGGAGGCTGTGCGGGAAACTGAGACAGAGCTCAGCCAGCACCACATCCTCGCCAGCCCCCCCTGCGGCCCTCTCTGCCAGCACCCCTTCCCAGTAATTAGCTCCAGTGGGGCCAGGGGAGAGCGGCAGCCCCTGCGGTCCCCACAGCAACCAGGAGGATGCTCCTGGTGACACGGCTTCCTGCAGTCCCTGGGGCACCACAGACCAGCCGGCCGTGCTCCTCCTCGGGTGCCAGAGCATCTCTGCTGGCTGAGGGGTTCGCACCACTCCATCTCAGCCTGCTCTGGACAGCTGGGCATGGCCGGCAGCGCCCCACGGCAGCACCCCACGGCAGTGCCCCACGGCAGCACCCCACGGCAGCGCCCCATGGCTGGGTGCACAGAGCAGGGTCCGGCTCCCTCGGCGGCTGCAGGCGTTTCAGCCCTGAGAGCAGCCGGCAACCCCAGGGCCCGGGAGGCTGCTATACCGGGTGCTCGTCCCAGCAGTGCCGGGGTGCACGTGCGGGTGCTGCAGCAGGCAACAGCCCCCCCATTCCTGGGGCGCACAGGGGTCCCCAGTGACTGTCAGCACCCACCCCTCCCGCTACCGGCAGCCCCAGGCTGCCAAGCTCACACTGAAAAGGTGGCTGAAAGCACTAGATTTGGGAAGGGCCATTACCTCACTTAAGCCACATGTTGCCGCCTGCACAGGGAGCTGCCTAACTTTGGTCTGCGCCCCATGCCCCATGCTCCCGCTGGCACCAGATGCCGCCTGCCCCCAGGTATGGCTGGGTCTAGCCATGCCACTGGCCTCCCACATGTGCCCGAGGCCCCACGCCAGGCTCAGCCCCAGGAGCACCGGCAGGGCAAGGGACCTCATGGAGCGGAGCGTGGCACAGCCCTGGCAGCCCACAGCCCGCCTGACACAACCAGACTGGCCCTGGCCACTGCTCCCAGCCCGCCCCCCCGCTGCCTCGGGGTGCTGTCCCGTCTCCCCATGGAGCACCGTTCCAACTCCCCCACGCGACCAGTGCGAGAACCACAAACCAGACACAGACTGAGGCCCTTTGAAACAGCCTCGTGTTTCCTACAAGCTCCAGGCGAGCTCAGTCTCCAGTCCACAGCACCTCCCCGGCCAGCTGCCCCAACACACCAGGGTGGGCACCCTCCCGGGGCAGCCGAGCGAACGCAGCAGGGCAGCTGTGCCCATCCCGCCGGCAGCGGCAGAGCCCGACCCGCTGCCCCCGCCAGCCGTGCTCTGCTCGGAGCAGTGCCCGGCCCGTGCCCTCTACACCCAGGCAGCGTCTGGCAGCCTCTGCAGTTCACTTCTGAAATCTATCTGAGAACACAGGACTAATAAATTAGAAGGCAGCAGCCTTTGCAAGTCCGGCACGTCCTGCCCAGCACCCGCCTGCCTGCCACGGGCCCCTGCCCCAGCCTCTCCTGGGCTGTGCTGGTGCTGCTGGGCTCAGCGGCTGGTCCCACGCTGCCCAGCCAGTCTGCTCCTCTCCCGCTCCAGGAGACGTTACCCCAGGCGGATGCGGAAAGTGGCGATTTCCATGGGGTCCAGGCGGATGTTGGTGCTGTTCGAGGCCGTGCCCAGCGGGTACATCAAGGTCAGCGAGGTGGGCTGCAGGGAGCCCAGCTCCAGCCCTTGGAACAGGCTGCCCAGGGCCAGCTAGGGAGAGAGGAGGAAGGGCGAGTGGTCTGGATGAACGGGATGTGGTGCATGGCAGCGCAGCACTGTGCACGGGACAGCCCCACACGTTCCCAGGCTCCCCGCAGCACCCAGGGCACCACGCTGACCCAGCCCCTCCTCGCTGGGGGATGCAGGGCTCGTGCCAAGGCTCCAGACCCCCTTCCTCACGAACCACCATCCTCCAGCTTTGCCTGGGCACGGCGCACAGCGGGGCTGTGTGCTGCACTGTGGGACTCTTGACCAGTCACCGCTTCTGGGACACTGGTGCTGGGGGACCCGGGGGCCCCCTCCAGCCCCCATCCCGGCTTGGCACGAGCACAGGGGGCAGGCCTGGTGCCAGATGGGCTGGGGGCCACAGCCTGGCTCTGACCCGGCGGCGGGTGGAGGTGGCAGCCTGGTCTTACCTTGCCCTGGCTGGTGGTGCAGTTAAAGCCCAGGTTCTTGGCCTCCAGGCTGCAGTCAAAGCCTTTGCGGTGCAGGATCAGGGCCGCCTCAGCTGAGGGAAGGGAGTCATCCTGCCGGGGAGCCGGGGTGTGAGGTGCAATGCTGGGGACAGCGGGTGCCAGACCCCCCATAACAGTCCTGCTGCTCCGGGCCATGCCTGCCCTGCTCACGGGGCGCAGCTCACCTCTGCCTGCAGCATCCGCAGGTTAAGGATGTGAAAGTCACAGGGAAGGGTGGTGGAAAGGGGCACGAAGGAGCGCAGGGCTGGTGGGGACAGCTTCTCCTGGGCCACGGGCATGACCAGAGCCTCGGCATTCAGGTGCATGGAGGTGATGTGGCTCAGCAGGGAGGGGAAGCTGATGGGGCGGCCGTCCTGCACCTGCCAAAGAACACACGGGTCAGCGCAGGCCAGGGGAGCGGCAGGGCCAGACAGAGCCTGGACACGGCCATGGGGCCTCCCCCTCCTTGCAGCCCCTCCAGCAGCAGTCGGAGAACAGGCACCTGCCAGCACAGGGCACCCAGAGCTGCTCCCACCCAGGCATGACCCCCCCACCCCAGTGCCCGAACAGGGAGGGCAGCTGCCGGCCGGGCAGCCTGCACCGACCCCGGCTAGCCGATGGTGAGACTATGGGCCTGCTACGGGGCCTGACTAGGCTAGTCGCTAGCAGCTAGTGCACGAAACAGGGAGAGACAGCGTGGCCAGGCCGGCCGTTACCTCTGGGCTGCCAGTCCTGGCGCCGGGGAAGCCCAAAGCTTTAAACATGGAAGCCAGTTTGGAAAAGAAGCTGGAGCTCTGAATGGGCGACATGGCGCATGCAGAGAGAGCAGTGAGGCGACGGGACAAGGACACTGTGATTACGAGGGTGGCGTGGCTCCGCAGGACAGACCCCACTCCATGGTCCCACCCTCCCCACACACCCCCTACTCCAGACCCGTCCCGGTGCACTGTGCAGTGCCAGCACGATGGCCAGGGGGACCACAGGGCAGCAGGGGAGGAGACCCTGCATCCAGTTGTATGCATGGCTTTCTGCAGACGCCTCCACCCTGCTCCGTCCCAAGGCAGGGCTGGGCTCTCTGGGCGAGCAGCACCCTGCCCAAACCCCATCCTGCAGCCTCACAGCCCACGAACCTTGTTGGCAGTGGCGCGGCGCTCCAGAAGGAGCCGGAACCGGTTGCAGGTCCGCTTGTTGTCCTTCAGCCCTTGGCCCAGGCCCCGGTTGTCATCCTGCATGAGGCGCCGGTCCAGGATGACCTCCAGCTGGCCTGCAGAGAGCGGGTCCCAGTGTCCTGGGCTTTAACAGGAGCCAGCCGCCCCACACGGCCCCTCTGCTGCCATGCACAGAAACGCTCCCACAGGACTGGGGGCAGCCAGGGAGCCCCCAGAGACAGCAGAACCGGGGCACCCTGCGCCCAGCCTGCAGCACCCTCCTCCCCAGCGTCCCCCGCCGCGGGCAGCCCCAGCTTTGCGGCGTGCCCCCTGAGGCACAGCCCCACGGTCCCAGCAGGGCCGGCTCACCGCTGCCGAGGCTGGAGACCCCCAGGGCCTGGGCTGTGTGCAGCGTCAGGCGGCTCTGCGTGTCCTGGATGTAGGCCATGGCAGGCATGGGGTAGAAGTTGGCCTGCAGCGGCAGCTTTCGCTGGTACCTGCGGGGCTGGATCTGCCAAGGGACAGAGGTCAGCGGCTGGAGGTGGCTCCTGCAGTGCCCGGTGGCAGGGCATTGTCCCCACAAGGGCAGCTGCTGTCCCTCCCCAGGCTGCTGGATACCTGGAAACCGTTGAGGTCTGTGAAGAAGGTGTCATCGCTCTCGATATCAGTGCTGAAGCGCAGGGCCAGCTCCTTGTTGATGTGATCACGGATGTCCACCAGGCAAGACACGTCCAAGGACAGGCCCTCCACCCCTGTGGGCAGGCAGTGAGGGGCTGCGTCTCCCGGACAGCATCACCCAGCACCCCCAGGACAGCGACCTCCCCAGCACAGCCTCACGTTGCCTCACCTGGCACATTGTAAAGCCGCACCACGGTCTGGACATGCTGGTAGTAGCTGGTGACCTCTGAGAAGAGGGGTCCTTCCGTCACCCGCACTACTGGGGGGTCCTTGGGGGCATAGGGCTGTGGGGGAAGGAGGGCTGCGCTGAGGCTGCTGCCTGCAGGAGTGTCACGTGGCCGCGGGTATAGCTGCCTCCTGGCTCTCAGAGGCTGTCCCCATACCTTGGCCTCACCATCAGGCAGAAACAGATAGGCTCCGCTTTTGTCCTTGGAGGTCCTGGTGCCGTAGACGAGGAACTCGCTGCTCACCCTCTGCTCCCGTTCCTCCCCAGCTCGGCGGATGCTCTGCACAGCGCAGGCCGGCACAGCCGTGAGCACACCTTGCACGAGGCAGCGCTGTGTCCCCCTCCCCTCCTTCACCCCCACACCACCCGTCAGACCCCTGCGCTTGCCTGCAGCAGGCCTGAACGTCCCGAGAAGCAGGCCTGCAGGTGCTGGTTCTCCAGGCAGAAGTCATCGGTGGTGGCCGGGAAGACGTGCACAGGTATGGCCTCCTGCTTGCGCACAGGCAAGTCCCGGCCATGCAGGTACAGGCGCACAGAGGACTTCAGAGTGGTGTGGCCATTGAAGGACTTGTGCAGCTGCAGCACACGCAGCCCCAGCGCAGGCAGGCGGGCCAGGACAGACACCTGCAGGCAGCATGGAGATCAGAGTCACCCCTCCACAGAAGGGCAGCCGGCACGTGGGGACCTGCTGCCTGTCATAGAATCATAGAATGGTTTAGGTTGGAAGCGACCTTAAAGATCATCGATTTCCAACCCCCTGCCATGGGCAGGAACACCTCCCACCAGCCCGGGTTGCTCAAAGCCCCGTCCAACCTGTCCCTGTCGTCAGGGCAAAGACCCCAGCTTGGCACTTCTGGGGCCTCCGCTGAGGGGGGACGTGCATGGGGCCCTGGGCATTCACAAGCAGTGGAAGCTTGTGTTGTGGTGTGGGGACACTTGTCACAGAAGAGGGCTCACAGGGTGTCCCGGCCATGGGAGCAGTGTGTGAGAAGAGGAGGCTGGGACGCATGGGCTGTGCAGGCTGAGGATGGGGACAGGCAGTGGCACCGCAGCACCCCATACCTGGTAGACGTCAGGCACCATGTCGGTGGCGGAGCCCCAGTGCGCACTGAGCTGGGAAGGCAGGGGCTGCCCCTCCTCGGAGAGCACATGCACGTGTGGGGAGTCCACCAGCACCGGCACGACGCTCAGGCGCTCCTGCTCCAGCGGGTTGAACACCACCAGCAACCTGTGGGGTGGGGTAACACAGGGATGGCCACCCCAGCCCCACGGCGTTATGGGTGCCCCATGCCCCACAACACCCACGGGTCCCACGCACCCACCCACTGCTTCACAGAGTCCCAGGTACCCCCCTCACTGCCCCACCACGGCCCCACAAGCCCCGAAAGCAAGGCAGGCAGCTCCTACCGGGGCGAGGTGTCCAGTTTGACCACTGTTCTCTCTGGGAGGGAGTCCTGGTTGGGGCGCGTGTCATCCTGGGGAGAGAGAGGAGCAGTCAGAGCCAGGGTGCGCCCACCACCCCTGTCAGCCGGGCCCAGGGACACAGGCACAGGCAGGAGCTCTTTCTCCGAGCTCTCCGAGCCGGCAGGCAGGGCTGTGCTCCCTGGAGGCATGGGGCATCTGGGGCGCAAGGAGCCACAGAGCGAGGTGCTGCTCACCGCGACGAGGAAGGGTGCAGCAGGGTCGTGGCGATAGGCATCCCTGTCCCCCAGCACAAGGTAATGCGCAGCGTTGATGATGATGCGCTTGAGGTTCGTGAGGGAGTGCAGCAGCCTGGGGCACAGGCAGAGTGAGGCAGTTAGGACCATCCTCCTGCCCTGTCCCAGCGTTCCCCCAACATCCTACTGGGAGAGGGGCCCCACGGGACCCCCACACCCAACCATGCTCCCAGCCCCATGCCACCAACTCCCATGCGAGACAGGTCCCCCCAGGGCTGCACCCCATCCCCTTGCACGCACCGGACTCCATAGTCAACCGCCACAGCCTCCTTGGCAGTGCCGGTGATGGCGTCGTGGTGCTGGAAGAGGCCCAGGTTGCGGCGGGCGTTGCTCAGCAGGGAGTAGTCGGAGAGCGGGTACCTGCCATCAGCGCCAGCGCGGCGGGCGTGGGCGAGCGCCAGGCTGTACAGGATCTCTGCCCCCCTGCGCAGGGACAGAGTCACCGACGGTCCCTGCTACGGTGCCCCAACGCTCCGGGACGAGCAGTGCCAGGGCAGAGGGCAGAGGAGGAGCAGCCAGCCCAGCTTGCCCTGGCACCGACAGCACCCAGCCAGCACGCTCCACGCACAGGAGCCTGGCCTCGGGGGGGACCTGGTCAGGTTGGACGCCACACAGTGCCCTGGGGCTGGGCAAGGGCTTGGCACTGCCTGGGCTGTGCATGGGCCACCCCCAGGGCGCTGGTGGCCGGGCGCAGACCGGGGGACTGCCAGGCCAACCCTTGCCCGTGCCCCTTGCACACAACCCCTGCCCCGGGGCCCAGCCTGCTTCCCCTCACCGGAGGTGGGCCTCCAGCACCCGGTCCAGGCTCTTGTAGAAAGGACGGGAGGTGTAGTAGCCTGTCCAGTAGTGATCCTCCCGGTCCGCGTAGGAGAAGAAATCCCCAGTCAGCACTGGGAACCCAGGTGGCCTCATCCCCGGCACAATGCCCATCTTCTTGTACAGGGCATCAAAGTAGTCGGAGAGCGTCCCAAACTGCGCCTGCAGGGATGGCATGGGCAGCGTTGAGGAGCTGCTGTGGCTCCTGTGGCCAGGGGCTCCCACCACTCCCCCCAGCACTGTCCACCCTCCGGCTGGGCACTGCGGGTAGCCTTCCCACAACCTCCGCCTGTGGGGTACTGCTCCCCCGAGCCCACCACGCTGCCCCAGACCTCCCCACACGTACCTGGACGTGGAGGTCAGGACGGGAGTTGAGGAAGTCGAAGATGCGCTGGTAGTTGAGGAACTGGGCATCCCACTCTTGTGGCTTGTCGTAGCGGAAATCGTCTCCCAGGGGCACCAGCAGCACCTTGCTGCGGTACAGCTTGGACTTCTTGCGGTACTGGTCCAGCAGCAGCTGGGCTCTGCCGTGGGGAGGCCCAGGCGTGAGGTTGGCTCCCAGACAGGGCCGCGGGGCTCAGAGCCGCTTGCCCCTGCACCGGCAGCACTCACCGCTCTGCCACGTTGGCATCAGTGATGGCTCGGGGAGGCACCTTCCACGGGCAGTTGATCCGGCCACCCGGCAGGCGCTTGAAGTCGAACTGGCAGCAGATCTTGGGGTCTGGCCCACAGGTGTGGGGCACATCGTAGCTGTAGAAGGGCATCATGTGGCAGAAGATGTCGGTGCTGGCATCTGGATCTGAGGGACCAAGGACAGATGAGCACCAGCAACGGCTCTCCCTTGCCTATCCCCATGCAGGGGGACCCACGGGCACATAGGCGCAGGGACGGCTGCTGGGGCGGAGCAGGTCTGGCACACAGCCTCACCTGCTTGGACCCCAGAGAGCACCGCAGCCTCCCCCAGAGTGCCAGGCGCGGAGACAGCTGGGGAGTCACCCTGGGGCTGTCCCACAGGGCACCACTGCTGCAGGGCAGAGACATCACCTCCTGGTGCTCAGCTCGCCATCTGCACAGCAAAGCTGTTCCCTGCTGCCCCCAGCCCCGGCAGGGCCCCCTTTGTGGTGACCTCCCAGCAGTCCCTCACCCCATGTCTGTCTCCACATGAACTCCAGGTTCTGGGTGGCAGCAAAGTGCTTCTTGATGGCATAGTGCACGCGCTGGATGAGCATGCCCGTCAGGTTGGAGCGCTTCAGCAGGTAGGGCATGGTGGAGCTGTAGCCAAAGGGGTCGACGGCCCAGCCCGACCGGGGCGTCACGCCTGGGGGCACAGAGACCTGTCAGCCCCGCTCTGGGCCTGGCAGTGCCTCCCGTGAGCAGGCTCCTGCCAGGGACGGGGGTGCCCGCTGGCGCAGGCCCCCAGCCAGCACTCTGCCCCTCCTGCCTGGCATCCCGCCCAGCTCTCACCAATGTTCTTCTCCAGCCACTGGTGCCCCTCGATCAACTGGTCAATCATGGCGAAGTAGTGGGAATTGGCCTCGTCAGGCATCACCCAGCCACCCGTCACCATCTCCAGCTGCCCGTTGCCAACCAGCCTGCAAAGGGCACACATGAGACGCAATCAGGTCCGGGCAGAGCCCTGTGGAGAGCCCTATGTCCATGGCAGATCCTCCCCCATCTTGGAGCCACCTGGGTCCCACCCGCAGCCTCCACAACCCCTGGCTGCCATGCCCCACTGCCCACACTGTCCCCACGCAGACAGACATCCCTCCACAGCACCACGCTGGCTGAGACCCCAACCAGAGCCCACTCACACACAGGCCAACACCCTCCACTGTGCCCTGCAGCCCACGTTCCTTCTGCCCTCCACCCCCAGCCCTCACGGGCATGGGGGGCTGACAAGGGGGCCCTCTCCCACTGCACAATGCTGCTATCCAGGTCTCCCACTCCCCTGAGCGTGCCCTGGGCCTTGCAAGGCGCTGGCGCCACTCAGGCTCTGCGGCAGCGCTCATGGTTACAGTGATGCGAGGGAGTTTCCCAGCCCCGTGAGCACAGGGAGCGGCGCAGGGTGAGACCTGCCTCCCCCAGCCCCTCAGGCCCCCACTGCGGAGGCCCCAGTGCTGGCAGCACCCTGGCTCTCACTCCACACTGCTGTGGTTTTGACGTCTCGTGGCACTGAGAGGTTGCTGGCAGTGCCAAGGCACCCCATGGTGAGCGGTGTGGAGCCCACAGCCCCTGCACTGCAGCCAGGGCAGCCTTCGTCTCCCCAGGGCCCTTCCCTCATGCCCCCCGTGCTCCCAGCCAGCGCCTCCCACAGCCCCCTGCCTCCGGGCAGGGACGGTGCCACACAGCGGGGCCAGGCGGGCAGCCCTACCTCCGCACCGCAGCCCGCTTCTGGGCACTGATGTTGTCCCACCACTTGGAAAAGAAGGAGATCTCGGACCAGATGAAGCGCCGGCGCGGGTCCTCCTGCATCTTCAGCACCATGCTGTTGAGGATGTGCTGCGTCTGGTCATAGTAGTACTTGTCAAAGGTCTTGATCCAGCCTGCCAGCACACGTGGGGGGTCACCACGCAGGGCTCAGCCCTTCCCTGCCAGCAGTGTGGGGCGGCAGAGGCAGAGCTAGCCCTTTCCCTCCCCTGCCCACCTTCGCCCACTGCTCACCTGGGTCGTTGTGGGAGTGCGGCACCACAAACACCTGCAGGGGCTCAGCGTCCCACTCATTGGGCTCATAGGTGATATCAAAGCCCTGCTTCCACACGCCGCCATCCTGGTTGTCAAAGGGCAGCAGGGAGTACACAGCCAGCATCTGCCAGGTGGGAGACAGGGCTCAGGGCAGACACCGGACTCAGAGACCCCCAACAGAGTAGGGCTGGGACCCCACGGATGCCCTGGTACGGACCCCGTCACGCTAGCAGAGATGGGCCCTGAGGTGCTGGGCTGAGACACCGGCCCCTCACCTGCAGGTCTGGGCTCTGGCCCTTGCCCCCCAGGGCAAACTGGCAGTCCTGTGGGGAGACGGAGAGGAAGCTCGGGCGACTCTCAGGGGGCAGCACCCAGGAGCCATTGGGCGTGTGGTGGGGCACTGCCGGCTGCCCCTCTGCGTGGGCTGTCAGCTCCAGCACAGAGTCCTTGATGTGGCTGATGATCTCGTGGTTCTCCTCCAGCAGCTGCTCCAGCTGCTCGATGCGGTTCTGCAGCACCGAGATCTGGCTCTGGGGACACAGACACCGCGGTGAGAGCCTTCGGTGACCTTTGACAGCCGGGTCCCGGCCCCTGCGTGCACCGACAGCAGCAGGGAACAAGCCCCAGGCAACCGAACGGCCTCAGGCTGTGCCGGCTGGCCCCCGCTAGCCCTGGCCCGCTTGCCCACTCTCCCACCCCCGCAGCCTTGCCGCTCACCCTGGGGAAGTTGCCCCCGCTCTGGTGGCGCGTGGGGTCGTGCTGCACCCTGTCCAGCATCAAGTAGAGGGAGAAGACGGCCACGCAGAAGATGGCAGCTCCACACACTGTCACTTGCTTCTTCAGCTTCATCCCGGAGGGCCGCAGGGACAGACCTGCGCCGGGGCAGAGCGGTGCCGGGGCCGCTGCCAGCGCAGCCGCGGGGACGGGGCCGAGGACGGGCCGGGGCCAGGACGGGGGGCCCGGGGGATGAGGGACCGGGATGCGACAGCCCGCCCCGGGGCTCCCGTCCCCTTGCCTACCTGCCCAGCCTGCCCCCGCCGCCCCTCACCACCACCACGGCCCCCCCTCCCCGCGTCCTACTTCGCTTAATCCGGCGCCGGGTATTTATAGCCCGGGCTGGAGCGGCGCCGGCGGGCGGTAAGGGCCCAGGGCCGCCTCGGGCCCGGCCCGCCGCGGGGACGGGGACGGGGACGGGGACGGGGACGGGGACGGGGACGGGGACGGGCCAGGCCGCGGCGGCGCCGCCGAGCCGGGCAGCCCGGGGCCTCTGCGCGGCGGCCCGGCGCGGGGAGGGGAGCGGAGCGGAGCGGGCCGGGGACGGGAGGGGAGGGCCGGGCGGAAGGCGGGGAGGACCGGGGCCGCCCACCGCGGGACGGCTCCGGGGGCGCGGCCGCTCCGCTCTTACCCTGGGCGGCTCCGCGACCCGTCCCCGGCTCCTCACATCGCCCGCCTCGGGGCCGCCGGCTGCCGCGGCCGGGATGGGCCAGGCCCCGCCCGCCGCCCCGCCCCGCCCGGCCCCGGCCCCGGCCCCGGCCCCGCCGTCCGCCCGCCCCCTCCGCCGGGCAGCGCGGCGGGGCGGTACCGACCCTCCCGGGACCCCCGAGCGCCCGGGGCCCACACGGCCCCACCGTAGCGCCGGGGACAGGCCCGGCCGGGACCCCCACAGCCCCGGGGCAGGCTCGGCCATCCCCCCCCGTAGCCTGGGGGACACGCCCGGACAGACCCCCGGTAGCCCCGGGGGGGCCGTCCCGGTGCGCCCGGTGCCCGGTACAGCGCAGGCGGTATGGCCCCGCTGGCTGCCACGGGGTCTGCGCCCCCCCCCCCATACCCTCCACGGACGCGGTGCTGCAGAGCTCGTTCATTTATTAGGCAGGATCTGCAGGTGCCGTGTCCCCGGGGTGTGCAGCACCCCCTGCCCTGGGCTGGGGAGGGGGCACAGACGCGTCCGGCCGCCCCACAGCACCCGCTTCCTCGGCAGGCCCTGCCCGAGGGACGCACGCTGCCGGCGGGATGGATCCGGGGCTCACGGTGCTGTCCTGAGTGGGGCCGTCGGGGCGCTGCCCTGCGCCCGCTGCTCCCCCTCACCGGTGCTTCTTGCGGATGGCGATGAGGTCCTGGTGGATGGTGCTGAAGCTGGGCCGCTTGCGGGGGTCGTACTCCCAGCACCGCTGCATCAGCCGGTACACCTCCTCAGGGCACTGCTCCGGGGGGTCCAGCCGCATGCCTGGGGGTGGCAGGGATGGGGACATGGCAGCCTGGGCCACCCACCCCTCGCCCTCCCAAGCCCCATCCCGTGGGCACAGCTCCACAGTGGACCCGCAGTGCTGGGCCCATGACCCCGCAGTGGCCCTTGAGAGCCGGATCCTGGCCATGTCCCTTACCCTGCTCCACCGCCTCTCGCATCTGCTGGTTGCTGAGGTTGGCATAGGGGACGGCACCCAGGCTGAAGGCCTCCCACAGCAGGATCCCGAAGCTCCAGACATCGCTCTCCGAGCTGTATCGGCCTGGGGACATGGGGCGGGATGGATGCTGGTGGCTGGGGACACCCATGGCACCGCTGCCCTGGCTGTGCCCATGCTCATGAGGGCTGGGTTGCCCCGGCTCTCTCTGCCTCCCCCCCAGGACCAGGCATGTGGGAGCAGGACGGTGTGCCCCAAACTCCTAGCTCCCAGCTGTGCCACGGGGCTGCCAGGCCATGCCTGGCTCCATCCCGTACCATAATTGAGTGCTTCGGGGGCGGTCCACTTGACAGGGATTTGCTTCATCCCCCCAGTGGAGGCGTAGATGCCATCCTCCTCCTCTCGTGACATCCCGAAGTCACTGATCTTCAGGACGTTCTTCTCTGTCACCAGGCAGTTGCGAGCGGCTAGGTCCCTGGGATGGTCCAGAGCCATCAGCCACACACGCGGCTGTTACCAGGGGCCTCTGCCTGGCACGGGACGGGGGCAGCGAGGGCTCCGGGGTTCCCCCTGCCCTGCCCAGTGCCCACCCGCGGCTGCTGGAGCCCACCTGTGGATGCAGTGCTTGCTCTCCAGGTACTCCATGCCAGCGGCAGCGTTCTCCGTCATCTTGATCAGCTCCTTCACCCGCAGGTGGGGCCCCTCGCTGCGCAAGAAGCTCAGGAAGTCCCCCCCTGCACCCAGGATTGCCGAGCTGGTGGGTGGCTGCCCTGGCACACCGTGGCGAGCTTGCACGCATGTGCACTGGCTGCCCCAGCGGAGTCGGGGCTGCAGGACGGGGCTGCTCACCCTGCACAAGCTCCATGACAATGTAAATGGGCTGCTTCTGGGTGCAGACACCGATGAGCCGGACGATGTTCGGGTGGTTGTACTGCTTGAGGATCCTGTGGGGACAAGGACAGACACTGTGAGCCTGCGGGGGCCTGGCAGCCCCATGCGCAGGCCATGTCCGTGCCATCCCCAGGGCTGGCCTGGGGACATGGCCCTCAGTACACGGATGCTGCAGTCCCAAAAGGGTTCGAACTGTCCCGAGGACAGCCAGACGAGACGGGACAAGGGTGACAGCCACACAGACCTGGCTTCCTGCAGGAACTTGGCCTTGAGCTCGGGTGGGACGGTTTCCCGGCAGGCTTTCACAGCCACGGGAGTGTTGTCAGCACGCAGGCGGCCGCTGAACACCTCCCCAAAGTTACCCTGACGAGAGACATGGGTGCAGTGGCACAACTTGCCACGGTGTGGTCCGAGGCAATCCCTGCCCTCCCGCAGAGCCCCTGGGGACATGCCTGCTCTCCTGCAGAGCCCGTGGGACAGCCCTGTCCTCTCACAGACCCCGCACAGGCAGGGACCAGAGCACCCTGACTCACCCGGCCGATGCGCTCCCCCAGCAGCACGTCCTCGTGGTTGAGCACCCATTTGTCCTGCAGCAAGTGGACACTGAAGGTGGTGAGCCGTCCCCCAGCCCACCCCAGTCCCACATCCCCTCCCTGCCCCTGCAGGTCCCTCTCACGGAGCGCCGGAGGAGGGTCCCCAAGCCCCACGGTCCCATCCCTCCCCGCGGGCTGAGTCCCCACGTATGGCTGGAGAAGCGTGCTTGGGGCTCCCAGCCCAGCCGTGGGCAGGAGAAGGGGTCGGGCAGCGCTGCCCCATGTGCAGGGGAATTCTCCTCCTCCCCACTGCCTGCCGTCACCTTGGGCACGGCCCTGGCCAGGACGATCCCGCTCTTCCGGGTGATGGGCTGCTGGCTCTGCAGGAGGTGCTCGATGAGCAGCGGGATGGTGGGGAAGCCTTCCCCCTCCAGCCGGTACATGTTCTGTGGGGAGGGGAGGCTGAGGGGTTTTCCTGCCTGCGCACGTGGGTGCGCTCACAAGGGCTGAGGTGCATGGCGGTGCGCGTGTGGATGAATATGCACGCATGCGCATGGCGCAGGACATCCACGCGCACTGGGCACGGCAAGCACGCACAAGTGGGCATTCACACGCACGATGCAGGGCTCACAGCCTTGGCCTGTGCGAGGATGAGCGCTCACAACTCATACCGCACACCCCCCACCCCGTGCACTCACACCGGAGGCCATGCCCGGGCAGGGATCCCTGCCTGCCCGCACAGGGCCACCCCCAGACATCTGTCCCCGCCTTTGGTCACTCACGTCGGCAGCCTGGATGATGAAGTGCCGGGGCTGCCCGTCCCACAGCACGCTGAGCACGTACTCCTGCTTGCCCTGGCTCTCCCGCACCAGGAAGTCCCCGCTGCAGCTCAGCAGCTCCTGCACCTCTGAGCGCGGGATGGCCCCGTGGTACCAGACCTGCTGGCACAGCGGCTTCTGCACCTCCGGGATGAGGGGCACGGGGGGAGGCAGCTGGATGGAGATGGGGGTGAGCCCAGCCGTGCCCCCAGGTCGTGCTGGAGTTGGGGGCAGCAGCAGTGGCTGGAAGTGGTGCCCGAGGCAGGGTGCAGCAGGCAGGGTGCAGCAGGGGCTGGAGGGGCTGGAACACGGAGAGGAGGGGGCAGGGGGTGCCGAGGGGCTGGGAGGTTTGGCAAGGCAGCTGGGTGGGAGGGCAGGGTGGCCGGAGGTGCCCAGGGACTCACCAAGTACTTGGGGCTGAAGATGCCCGAGATGTGGTTCTTGAGGGTCTCCAGTGCGGTGGGTCCACTCCGCTCCTGCTCCTGAGCGAAAGTGTGAGCTGTATACTGGGCAGGGGGGGGCGATCCCAGCTCAGTATGCCCCAGTGCTGTGGCTCCCGGGGCGCGGTGGAGCAGGACTCACCACGGAGGAGACGGACTGCCGGTCCTCCTGCAGAGGCAGGGCGGGCAGGGGCTCCCCGGTACCCAACTCCGCCAGCTTCCCAGCCAGCAGGTCCCGCTGCGCCTGCAGCTTGGCCTGGGTGCAGAGGCATCCCTCGAGCTGCTGCTGCACCTCCTGCAGACCCTGTCGCTTGCCCAGCAAGTGCACCCTGGGGACGGGATGGGACAGGGCGGTCAGCCCCCGCCGCCCCCGGCCCCTCGCTCCCCGCCTGCCACACCTCACCGCTCTCCGGGGCTCCGGCCCTGCTCCTCGCCCCGGATCTCCGCCTGCAGCTCCTGCACCCGCTGCTCCTTGCTGCTCACGGCCTCCGTGGCGGCCACCAGCTCCTCCTCGACCGCTGTCAGGCTGCAAGAGACACAGGTGCCAGAGAGTGCTGAGCCACACTGATGGCAGCGACGGCCCCTGCCCATGGCCCGGCCCCACTCACGAGTGCTGGACGCTCTCGATGGTCAGTTCATTCAGCTGCAGCTCCCCTGGCACCAGGCTCTCCGTCTCCTCCAGCAAGCTCTCATCAAAGGACACAGCCTGCGGCACCTCGGAGCCATACCTGCGGGCACCCAGCGTGGCTCTGCCTGGTGCCAGCGGCCGCTGGCACCCATGGCTGGCAGAGCAGCTGCAGCCGTGCGGGGCCGTACCTGTGGCTCTGGACGAAGCCGCTGTACTCGGTGTCGGGGTCGATGGCCTGGATGGCACCAGCGATTTCCTGGTGCACGGCCAGCACGTCCTCCTGCACCAGGCTGCTGATGCTGTAGTACTCCCCAAGGATTTCCTTCCTGCGGGGACATGGGCGCTGGGAGCTGCCAGGCTCTGTACCCCCCAGCCCGGGGCCTCTGTGGCCAGGTGCCACCACTCCTGTCCCAGCCCTGCCACCCGGGCTGGCCAGTCCCCGTGTCCCCCTGGCTCGCACCCTCAGTCCCCACATCTCCTGTGGCACTGCGGAACACCACCATGAGGGCTGCGGCAGGAGGGGCAGGGGGTGTGCGGGGCAGGCGATGGGGCAGGGAAGGTGCAGGTGGCTGTCGGGGCTCCGGCAGGAGGAGGGAAAGCTGCTGGTTCTCGGGGCCCATGGGGGTGCCCCGGGACGGGGTGTGGGGCAGGCAGCGGGGCACGGGGCAGGGAGGGCTCTTACAGGACGAGGACCATCTCCTGCTGCAGGCTGTAGAGGGACTGGTGGAGGCTGGGCAGCGCCCGCTGGTAGTGGTGGTGGTGGTGGAGCGTGGCCGCCTGCACAGCCAGCACATACTGGTTGTGCAGGGCGTAGAGCTTCCAGAGGCTGCGCACGTACTTCTCCTTTGCCTTGTCCCGCTCCTTGTCTGGGGGGAGAGGCCATGGAAAACACCCACCGCTGCTGCCACAGCACCGGTGGTGCATCCCCACGAGCAGCCAGCGAGGGGCATGGGCACCCAGAGGGGCTGGGGCAGGTGCGGGGGGCGTGATGGGGCTGGGAGGGTGGTCCCAGGGCAGGCAGGGGGGGCCAGGGCAGTCACACACCTCCCCGTGCACAGGGATGCTCCTGACCCGCAGCACAGTGTCCCAAGGCTGTAACCCCCGGGAGTTTTGCCCGGCTCCCCAGGGACAGGCTGGGCTCTCCCCATGCCACCCCTGGACCCCTACTCGGTCCAGGCTCCGTCCGTCCCTGACCCACGAGGGGAGCCGGGAGGGGACAGAGTGGGATGGGGATGGGGGGAGGCGGGGGGCTGGGCTGGCAGACACCTTTGCTGGCCTCCTGGTACTTGCGCTTGGCCTGGGCGCTGTCGCGCACCAGGCTGCGGTACTGTGCCTTCAGCTTCTCCATCTCCTGCTGCGTGGTCTGGGGAGGGAGACGCCGTCAGGGGAGCGGGGCTGGGTTGGGGCCCCCCAGTCCCCTCCGCCGGGACCTGCATACCCGGGTGTACTCCTGGCTGAGCTGCTGCCACTGCTCGCTGAAAGCCTTGCGGAGCTGCTGCTTGTCACGGATGAGCAGGCTCAGCTTGGCCAGCGGCCCCGCCGCCAGCTCCTCCGCGTGCCGCCGCAGAATCTGGCTCAGCGTCTCCGTCCGGCTTGCCAGCACCCACCAGGACTGCAGGGACAGGGCATCAGGGACCGCCAGCCTCCAGCACCGCACCACGCCGCGCTGGGCTCTGCAGGGTGAGCTCCCGCACTGGGGCATCCCTACCTCCCCGATCTGGCTACCGTGGTCACCGGTGCGGAGCTGCCCGGGGCCCTCCTGCTTCTCCAGCTGGGAGAACATGTGGTGCAGCATCCCTGCGTACTCCCGGTCACTCTTGGCACGCTGTGACATCCACTTCTTCATCAGCTCCAGGAGGCGCAGTTCGCTGTCCTGCAGCCGCAGCAGTGCACTGTGCCCTTGTGGGCACCACAGCTCCGGCCCAAAGCCCATGGCACCGCTGTCCTGGGCAGGAGGAGGCTGCAGAGCCATGGGAGAGCCTGAGCCGCTGCTTCCGCCCTGTGTCCTGCACCACCCTCACCGGTGGCTGGGCCCCTTTGCATCTCACACCCTCCCACCCCATCGCCCCGTCACTGGGATGCGGTGGCTGTGCCAGCCGGCGGTGGGGGGCAGAGTCCTCCCTGCCCCATGCCATCTGCCTTGCAAAGCGCATTCAAAGCAGGCAGGAGGGCTGAGCGCGCCCCAAGCCCAGCGCGGCAGCTGGGGGACGGTGCTGGAGAGGAGGAAGTGTGGGGTCAAAAACAGCAGCGTCTCCTCTGCAGTGTGTGCGGGTCCGCTCCCTGAGGGCAGCGCAGCCATGGCCCCTGCCCTGGCCAGGCCAGCGGCCCCATGCGGTCCGGCAGCTCCGGCCCCATTTTGCCCATCAGCGTGGTCACCCCTGTGCCCACGGCAGGGGCAGCCGGGCACGCCGGGACGGGGGAGCTCCCGGGAACCAGGCCACGGGTGGGAAGATGGCAGGAGGGGGACGGGGCCTCTAAGCCCCGGAGGAAGGTGCCAAGCCTGGACATGTCCCAGCACCCACGACTCCAGGGTGTCCGTTGGGAGCTAAACTGCTCCCAACCGCAGTCACAGGGTGCCTTGTCCCGCGGCAAGGACACAGCAGGAGCAGGAGGGTGCTGGGTCACATCTCTGTGTGGGGCAGGACGTCCCCTGGCACAGCCCTCGACCCCGCAGAGTGCCAGCGCCGAGATCCCCCCAGCCCCACAAAGGGGTCCCCTGTCCCTGCCAGCGCCCCGTGGGGCACGGCCCCTCCAACCTGAGTGTGCCACAAGGTCCCCTGCCGTGGGGCTGGCGCTGGCGTCCTCCCGGGGCCGGAGCCGGCGCAGTCTGGACCTGGTGCAGCTCCGGCTCCTGGGGAGGAACAGGAAACCCGGTGCTGACCATACAGCCATTGCGAGATTTCCTGCGCTTCCTCCCCTCCCTGCTAGTCCCCGCGCTCGGGGCCGAGGCCGACACATGGCTCCGCCATAGCCGGGCAGCCCCCAGCCCCATCGCCCCTCCCGGCTGCCTCGCACCAAGGCCTGGCGCCGGCAGCACCCAGCCCTGCAGGAGCCCAGGGCTCTTCCTCGCCCCAGCTGTGGTCCACCGGCGCTGTGGAGCCTGAACTCAGCCCCGTCCCCGCGGGGGTTTCACCCAGCAAAGCCCCTTCAGCCGTGCCCGGTCCTGCCTGTCCCCCAGCCCCTCTCCGTGCCCCTGCTTCCCCAAGAGGCTGCAGGGAGCGGGGTGGGGGGAGGGACCCCGGGGGGTCCCCATGGCTCTGAGCAGCCCCACTGAAGGGGGGCCATTCCATCACCCCCCCCCAAGCTTGGCCCTTGTGACCGTGAAAGGCCACAGGAGAGAGCAGCCACTGCACGGGCATCCATGGAGCCATGTCCCAGCCCTCGGTGCCAGCCTGCGCCCACACAGCTGGGACCCCTCTCCCTGCGGCAGCCCCAGGCAATTCCCCCCTCAAAGTGTTTCCCCGGTGCCACCGTGGGACCACTCAGCCCTGGCAGCTGCCTCGCAGGGACAGCCACCGCCACCACCGCTTCCGCCCAGCGCTGCCGCTTGTATCCCCAGTGCTGGTATGGCACGGCACGGCACGGCACAGCATGGCATGGGTCAGCTCAGCCGCCTCCTGGGCGGTTTGTGCTGAGCCCCCCCCGTCCTGTGCCTGGCAGGGAGCCCCTGGCTCCAGAGGAGCGTCACGGTCACCTGCAGGACACGGCTGAGCTGATTCCACTTTTAGAGGAAGTTGTGGGAAAAAGCGCGTCAGGCGGGAGTTTTGCTGACTCACCTTCCCACCGCTGGGTGATGCCCCAGTGGTCACGCCAAGGAGCAGCACAATGGCACGGCACGGCCAGGGGATGCCATGGTGCCCCAGGCACAGACCCCAGGCAGCACTCCAGCAAGCGCGGGAGACTCCTGTGCTGAGCGAGATGAATCCCCACCCAGAGTCACCGCTCCCCCCCTGCCAGGCGAGAGGAGCCCAGTTAATGCCCCATTCACTGCCCGCCCAGTTGAGCAGACCAAGAGCTGCCACATGCCACCAGGGTTCCCAGTCGCCCACCAGCTGGTCCCCCTGTAGCTGGCCCCGGTTCCCATGGGGTCCTGCCTGCTGGGGGTCCCTGCAGGACCATCCCCACAGGGTCCTGCCTGCCAGGGGTTCCGCTTTCCCTGTGCCCCACTCAGCTGCCTGGAGCTCTCGGTGCTGCTGACGCTCCCCGGGCACCACCAGTGCTGGGCTCCCTGGAGAGTTTGAGGGTCAGAGCGGCTCTGCCAGCACCAGCGCTGCAGCTGCCCTGACCTGCAGCAGACACCAACCTGCCTCCAGCCCCCTCTGCCCTGGCCACAGACCCTGCCCAGGAATATTTTTATTTTCTGCATGAGCTGCGGGTCCCACTGGCAGCGTTCACACACCCCACTGGCTCCAGGAACACTCGCAGCGTTGTCACAGGCTTAGCAAGTGTTTCACAAGCCGGGCTGAGGGGATGCTTCTCCCCAGCCCAGCATCCCTCCAGCATCCCCTGGCACCTCCCGGGCAGTGCAGGAGCCCTCCCCGCCTGCACCAGGGACACCGGGCACCTCTGGTGGGGGGTATCCGAGCCGGGGGGGCAGAGGGCTGCCCCCCCTGCGGCACCAGGGTAGGCAGGACTGTGCTGTGAGGCTCCGGGTGTTGACAGTCAGTGCAGAATCTCTCCTTCCCTGGAAGCCCCGGCCGCTGCCTGCAGCAGGAAGGTTGTTGTGGGCCACACCAGAGCTCACCCAGTTTCACATCCTCCGCCTGCCCTCCCGCATCCTGCAGAGCCCTGTGGGGCTCCGGCCTCCGCCTGCTCCCTGGCGGGAGCCATTGCTGCAGTGCCCAATGGCCGCGGGTGGCCTGCGGTGCTCAGCTGCCCCGGCCCACACGCTGACGGCTCGGGGCCACGCAGCCTCCAGCCAAGGGGCGGCAGGGTCCTGTCCCCAGCTCAGCCTCGCGTGAAAAGGAAGAGCAGGCTGAGCAGCGCCTGCAGTCGCCTGCGCACCGCGGGGAACTCGCTCCTGACCACAGGAAGCCACCGCAGGCGCAGTGAGGCCGAGGGGCTCTGCAGAGATGAGCTGCCTCTGCAAGCGAGCGCAGCCCCAACAGACCCTCCTGGGGGGACGGGACCTCACGGGGGGCTCGATGGGGCCAGGGCACTCTCTGCCTGGGGCTTGACCAGGGCACAAGCAGGTCCCAGGTCCAGCCCCAAGGCGGCCCTGAGGGCATCGCATTCTGGCTGCAGGGGGGTGCTGGATGCCGGGGCTGTAGCACGCGAGCTCAGCGGGTCTGGGGCCGCGGTGGAGGGGCTCAGCCCACACACTGTGGGAAAGTGGTGCAAGATCCCCCAGGCTTTTGCCCCCACCACCCACCCACCGCAGCCGGTTCCCAAATTAGCTCCTCTCTCTGCGGGTTCCCGATAAGCAGCTGCTTCCCGTCGCTCAGGTGAGGGGCACGGTTCCTGCCTGAGTGCCGAGTCCCCCACCGCATCCCCAAATAGCAGCCCCTGCCCAGCACCCGCTCCTGCCTGCAGCCTGGGCAGGGCAGCCCGTGGCTCTGAGGGGGGCTTTTTACCTCCTGGGGGTCGTCTTTGTCCTGGCCAGGGGCTGCAGGGGTACCCAGCGCTGCAGGCTCCTGCAGCCGCACTATGGCATGCGGTACAGCAGCCGGGGCTCCCTGCATGCAGAGCAGGCACACAGCACAGCAAAGTGCCCCCACTCCGGCTGCAGGCAGGGCCCCGGGCCCCCTCCTGCGGCCACCGAGCAGATGAGGGGACCCCACGGGCCCGGGATGACCCTGTGCCCTCCTGCCACCGCAGCCAGGGCCACCCGCTGCTGTGGCACACAGAGCACAGGCACCTGAGCTGGTTTGCATAGTTCTGAACATTTAATAACTCAGTCTCTCTAGCGTTATATCCACATCCATTAAATTAAAAACAGGCCCAGGAGGCGGCTCCCGGCTGATTAAATTACAAGAAAAAATTACTGTGCACCAAAAAGTTATTATAGAAAAATAGTCCTGTGGCCCCCCAGCCGATGGCCCCGTCCGCAGCAGGCCGGGGCTGGCGCTGGCACGGGGTGGGTGGGAGCCCGCGCCACGGCCCCGGTGTGCAGCGGCGGACGGTGAAGGGGCTCACGGCACCGGCCCCCAGCCCGGGGGGAAGGGGCAGCGAGGGCAGGCGGTGCCGGGAGGGGCTTCGGGCAGGGAGCGGAACGGATTGTCACCAAGTGGGGGCAAGGCACGTCGGGGGGGCAGGGGCGCGCTGGGGGCTGCGGCTGGCAGGGACGCTGCGCTCTGCCCAGCATGGGCAGGGTGCAGGCAGAGCCGGGGCAGCACCGGGGCTGCCCAACTGCCCCAGCCGGCAGCGTGCACAGCCCTGCCCAGGGACAAAAACACGAGGGGGCCCAGGGCAGCCCCACAGAGCAGGGTCTGTGCGAGGGGGGGGGTCCCTGCCTGCGCTGGGGGGCGGGGGGGCTGAACCTTGGGCACAAGGAAAGGCGCTACCCTGCCCCACGCTCTCTGGTGCAGGGCAGGGGGGCTCCTGTCCACGCTGCAGGCAGCCGCGGTGGGATGGGCAGGCAGCGGGCAAGCAGGCAGCAGAGGCTGAGGCCTGGCCATTATTGCTGTTGAAGGGCATGGGTGGAGGTGGACAGGCCCTCGGGAGGTGGCGGGGAGCCGGGACGCAGCGGCCTGAGCTGGGGACGCAGGCAGAGGCCTGGGGGGTGCGGAGGGTGGCAGGGGGACACCTGGTGGGACAGAGCTGCCCCTGCCCCAGCCAGCCCAGCCTGAGCTATGGCAATGCAGGGACCCCGCACACTGCCCACCCTGGGGGACTCGTGTGACTCCCAGCAGCAGCAGCCACCTGCCTGGGGCAGGGGACACGGCTGCCAGCGCAGGGCCAGCGAGTGCCAGGGGCCCCGCTGCCATCAAACACCCCAGCGTGGGGGACAGGACGGACACAGGGCCAAGAGAGATGGTGCAAGACTGGGACGGTGCCGAGCTGAGGACGGTGCCGGCAGGGCCATGCCCAGCAGCCCAGGCCGGGGCCGATGGCCGGTGCCAGCGGGTGGGGAGCCCCGGGCTGCTGCGGTGCGGGAGGAGATGGGGGCAGAGTCCGGGGGCCCCTCGGCCTCACCTGCCCCGGCCCCGCGGTGCTGGGCAGGGAGGAGGGAGGGGCGGGAGGGCTCATCAAAGGGCACTTTGGTCTCTGATGAAGGCAGTCCTCTCGCTGTGGGGCTCGTAATCCTCACCATCCGACTCGGAGGGGCCCTCCTCCTGCCAGATGTCAGAGGGGAGGCCCTTGTAGGAGATGATCCCACTGTCCAGGGCATAGACCTTTACGCCCCGCAGGCTGAAGCCTGAGCGCGCCTGCAGCACCAGGAAGATGGTGACAAATATGACGACGATGAGGACGCAGCTGAGACTGGCGATGAGGACAGGCAGGTTGGCTGCAGGGGGGGCCTCAGCCAACCCCTCACCGTCTGCCAGGGCAGGGGACGCACGGCTGCTCTGTGTCTGGTGGGAGCAGGAGAGGTCCAGGCTGCTGAAGTGGGAGTGCGCGGGGCAGGTCAGGCACTGGTTGGGGCCGGGCCCCACGCAGGTGGCGCAGGAGGGGTGGCAGGGCAGGCAGAGGTGGGGCGCGATGGGCTCCACGCTGTTCTCTAGGTTGTAGTGAGTGCTCTGGACACCGGGCGCGAAGCCGGGAGGGCAGCGCTTCAGGCAGCTCTTCTGGTGCAGGTAGTACCCCTCCTCACAGACTGCGGGAAAGGCAGGGTCAGCACAGGCAGGGGGGGCTGCCTGCGCCCGGCGTCCCCGTCCCCCTCCCCACCGGCCCCACACTCACCCACGCAGGTCTGGCTGGGGGTCAGGGTCTTGCAGCCGCTGCTCTCCAGCTGGTTAGAGAGGCTGGGGGAGTCGGTGGCTGTCCCGTACAGCACAAGCATGAACTTGGTCAGCGTGCCTGCAACAAGTCAGGGTGAGGATGATCGGTGTGCTCACAGCGGGGAGGTGTGGGAGCCCACAGGGAGGGGGCTTGTACTGGCCAGGGCTGTCAGGGGACAGTGGGGACCAGCCCAACTGGTTACAGGGGCTCCTACCACAGATGCCCGCCACCCCAAAGCAGTCCCATCCCCTCCCCATGTGCCCAACTCCAGCCTCTCCCCAGCCAGGTCACTGCAAAGCACCCGTGGTGCCACCGGCCCCTCTGCTCGCGGGTGCTGGGGGGACACTGGGCGCTTGTGCTGCTCCCCCTCCCGCCCTGGGCTCGGAGGGAGGTAGTGGTGGGGGTGAGGGCGGCCCAGCCCTACCATAGTTGTTGGCATCACTGGTGTTCTCGATCTCCAGCACCCATTCCCCAGAGGGATCCTCGTCCCACGAGTGCGTCGTCATGAAGGCCCAGTCGTTGAAGCCGTCGGCCGAGAAGTCATGGGGCCTGGGTGAGGTGGGACAAGAGGTGGGTGACAGCGTCCCGCAAACCTGCTCGTGCCAGCCCAGTCCTGGGGCTGCCCCGCAGCCCAACACCTACCTGGCAGCCAGAAGGGTGGAGCGGGTGCCCATGGGACTGACAAGATGGATGGCCAAGTCCCCCCGCCGGTTGTAGGACAGCGTCAGCCTGGCCTGCGCGTGCTCCAGCCGGCTGATGTAGTTGGCTTTTCCCAGGCAGGCGTCCACCTTCCGCCGCACCTCCAGGCGTTTCCCGATGTCCCTGCCGAGGACAGGCAAGAGTGAGCCCAGTCCTATGTGACAGAGCGCCCTGGCCACCGCTCCCCGCTGTGGGGCTTTGCGGCTGCCCTGGGAGTCAATCCCGCAGCAGCCTGTGGCACCTCCTCTCCATCCCCGGACGGGCCGCAGGCGGCAGACGGACCAGCCCCAGCTCCTGGGCACAGCAGGCTTTGCTCTGCCGAGCACGCGCTGCCCGACGCCACCTGCCCGGCCGCCGCTCCGTGCCAGCCCTGAATGGGCCCTTTCTTTGCCGGCCGCGGGGCCGGCTCCACCCTGCATGGTGGGGCCAGGGACAGGACAGGCATGGCTGTCCCCATCCCACTGCTCATCTGTGGCTGTCCCATTTGCAGCTGCCCGCGGCGCCGGCCCTGGTGCCAGCGCAGGATGCCGGTCACAAAGAGTGCCCGCTCTGGACGGGCAGGGCTGGGTCCCAGGGGACCACGGTAGGGCAGCAGGCAGAGGCAGGACCCAGCCTCCGCTCCCTCCATGCTCAGGGATGCCTCACCTCGAGAGCCCCCGGGGAGCGCCCCGGCCGCACACGAGACGCAGCACACGCTGCGCTGCGGTGGCGGCAGCCAAGCTAGAGTAAAAGGAGCTTCTGTCTGACCCCTGAAAAGCCCCTCTGTCTGGGGATGACTCGTGCTGGCTGCTCCCAAACCGCAGCGTCCTGGCCTGCCCACACCCCCACCGCGCTCGCCTGGCCCCAGCAGGAGCGGACAGGCTCTGCAGTCAGCGTCGGCGCTGGATGGCTGAATGCGGCTTTCCCAGCTCCCCCCAAGCTCTCACAAGAGGGTGGTATGGGGTCTCAGGGGCAGCTCAGCCCCAGAGATCCTCCCCACTCCTCACCCCGGGCTCAGCAAAGGGCCATGCATGGGGTGAACACTGGGTGATGCCCTCCTGGGCTCACCAGCCCTTACTTTGGCTCGGTGAGGACATCGATGACGCACTTCCTCTGAGGTCCCACGGTGGTCCAGTTCTTGGCCAGGCTCACCATGGCCCCGGCATCCAGCAGGCCATAGCCGTAGGAGTGGCTGACTGTGGACAGAGACAGGGTCAGTGCCACTTCCAGGGCCAGGGATCCCCAGCAGGGGATGCGTGCTCGGCCATGCTGCATGGCTCACCGGGGCCTCCTGCCTCCTCCACACCCCAGGGCTGCTGGGGTGCTCTGCCCCAGCACCCCTGGGCTAGCAGTGCTGGTGGGAACAGGAGCCCCTGGTCCATCCCCAGCACCCCGATACCTTTGCGGCCAACACCATTGGTGACCCAGTCATTGGCGTTGAGGTGGGCCGGCTTCGATGTCTGCACCACCAGGTGCTGCATGTCCCGCCAGGTCAGGTTCTTGCTGTGGGGAGACATGGGGCTCAGGCACTGGCACCCGGCTCCTCCTGGCCCCAGGTGGGTCCATGCCCAGGTGCCACCACCTCGCAGGGCTTGCATGGCTGCCCCAGCCCAGCCCCGCTCTGTTCCTCCCCTTACTTGGCTTCCAGGGCGAGGGCAATGATGCCAGCGGCCAGCGGTGCTGAGGCCGACGTCCCTGTGTGGGATTCCGTGCATTTCTGTCTGAGGTCAGTTGTCACCTGCAAGGAGGAGTGCCAGGATAAGAGGTGCTGTGGACACTGGCCATGTCCAGGAGCCAGCTCGGGCTCTTGCGTCCCCATGAGGGCTGAGGGAGGAGAGACAGAGCCACTGCTCCTGGGGCAGCTCACGAGCTTCCCCCCAGAAGTCCTTAACTCCCAAGACCAAGCCCTGGGAGCAACCTGGCAGGCGGCAGCATGGCAGAGTGGGGCCAACCCTGCTTCCAGCACTGTGGCCTGCTTGGCTCCCAGAGGGACGCCTACAGCGGCCACAGCTCACAGCACATCCCACCCCCACGAGCCCCCAGCCCGCAGACACCAACAGCCCCAACTCACGATTTGCTTCTCATTCTGGTTGCCGCTGCTGTAGGTGGTGGCGAGGGTGGAGGAGCAGGCCTCGCTGTACCAGGGCACGTTACCGTACTGCGTGGTGCTGCTGATGGACAGCGTGTAGATGCTGTTGGTGTAACCGTCACAGTTGCAGCTGTCGTGCTCGCGGCCCCCGTTCCCGGATGCCCAGACGAAGATGGAGCCCAGCCCCCCTCGGCCCTAGCAACAGAGGCAGGGTGAGGGCTAGCACTGGCATCACCCACGCTGCCGCAGGGCGAGAAGCCCCAGACCAGAGCTGGGGACGAGGGGACAGTGCTGGCCCCAGGGCTCTTGCAGCCTGAGTGGGAAAGACTGAGCAGATGCAGCTGGGACAGTGGGGGACAGCCTGGTCACCACGCCGGCCTGGGTGCCCGGCACCCCCATCCCTCACCACCACCATGTCTATGGAGATGCTGAGGCAGCTCTGCAGAGGCTGCCCCAACAGGTAAGGCACTGGGCGGCAGGAGGCCCTGCCGAAGCAGGTCTTCCAGGAACTGATGTCTTTTTCTGCTCAGAAATCACCCACGCTGACTCTGCCTGCGTGAGATTTGCAGCTGCCTGGCAGCGCTGCGGGAGCTCGGCAGAGCAGTCCCAACCGGCTGCTCAGCACCCAGAAGCCACAGCTCCACTCACAGCATGTGTGAGAGAGCCGGCATGCACAGCGGGGCGGGTTTGCCAGCACGCCTCGCTCGGCACACGCGTCTCTCTCTGCAGGCAATCCCAGACGGAACACGGGGCACAGCTGAACCATTCAGGCTGCACCACGGTCACACCAAGGCACAGGCTGCACCGACAGCACACAGGGACAGTGGGGCAAGGACGGGTGGAGGAAGCGAGGGCGAGCGGCTGGCATGAAATGAGGCAGGAGCCAGCACAGAGCTTCGGAGAGCGGGGAGAGACCGTCCCAGCATGGGGCTGCGCGGAAGCCCTCGGAGCAGGGAGGAGAGGGCTCCTCAGGAAGGCGCGATAAGCGCCCTGCATGGGAGAAGCCCTGACTCAGAGCCATTGCGCAGGAAGAACAGGAAAAACCAACAGAACCTGATCCTGGAGATGGGCTGGAAGACAGCTCATCATGAGAGGGCCGGGACCACAACCAGGGCAGGCAGAGCAAGGGAGACCTGGGGGAAGGGGCAGGAGCTCAGCCGGCGCTCCCCCGGCAAACTCTCCTGCTCACCTGGCTGACCCCTCGGAAGAAAGCCTCCTCTGCCAGCCGGGCTGGGCCATCCACAGTCTTGCCGTCGTCCTCAGGGCCCCAGCTGGCACTGTAGATGTGGATGTGGTTGGGATTGAGGCCCAGGGAATGGGCCTCCACAGCATCAGTCACCTCCCCATCCAGCATGCGCACGCCTAGGGCCAGAGAGCAGAGGTCACGGGCGACCGGATGGGGCACAGCAGCCACGCACCACAGGGCAGCGGTGCCACGGACAAGAGCCCTCAGTCCACTGCTGCCACCCTGTGCCACGGGCCGTTAGAGGGCTACCCTGGCCAGCAGCGCCGAGATCTCCGGCACTGCCTGCTCCTCTGGCTGCGAGGCACCTGCGGAGCCCAGCACAGGCTTCGTTCTAGGTGCAGGGCAGGGGGGCACCCACCTCCGATCCTGGCATTGTAAGCCACGCCAACACCGCAGATCCCGTTGTTTGCCACAGCAGCAACTTCCCCGGCGCAGCGTGTGCCGTGTCTGCAATCGAAACAGGACCAAATGTGCTCAGATGGGGCAAAAGGAGCACAGGGCTGGGCACCAGCTGCAGCCAGAGGGACCAGTGCTCAGACTGCCTCCCATCCCTCCTCCTGAACCAGGTGGCTGACAAAGGCCCCACAGAGCTCCTCCGTTTACCCTCCTGCTCCAGAGCAGGGGGGGCTGAACAGCCTGCACTGGCACTGGGCAGCCCTGAAGGATGCTGATTGCATCAGAGGTGGAGCTAGAAGGTTTCTCTGTGGGGCAAAAACACGCCACCACCCCCACAGTCCATGAGAAATGGCACTGTCACCGAGTCCCTGCCACGGCTGGGCTCTGCTGCCCTCGACTCTGCCTCCTGCCTCACCTGTTGTCGTTCATCTGTGTGTAGCGGGGCTGCGGGTCTGGGTCCTGGTCATTGACATCAAAGCTCGCCCCTGGATCCTGGAAGACAGACCTAGCAGTTAAGAGACTGTCTATGTTGCCCACCGAGTCCCACCGCCCTGGGGCCGTGCCAGTGCTCCGCTCCACGGCCCTGTGGCTGGGCTGAGTTCAGGGGGAGACTCCCAGCCCCACCTCCATCACATTTCTCCATGTCCCACCACAGCAGGCACGCATCCCGCGTCACACAGCTGCGGGGCTGCACCAAACAGATGCAGCCGCCCGGACAGGCTCCTGTGGCACACTGCCCTGTGGCATCGCCCCGCACTTACATAGTTGCCTTCCAGGTCAGGGTGGTTCTTCTCAATGCCATCATCCAGGATGGAAACCACGATGCCCTTGCCCGTGTAGCCCTGCTCCCAGGCCTGACGCACATTCAGGTCCCGCTGGTTCGTGTTGTACTGCCGAGAGAAGCCATGGCATAGGAGCTGCACCCAGATGCTGGCACTGCAGTGGGGGTGTGCCCGGACCCCTCCCAGGCCCAGCTGCAACGGCGGGCAAGCGGCAGCCTTCCCCCGGCTCTGCAGTGGCGTGGGGATGAGGAAATCCCAGGGGACCTCGACACAGAGCGCTGGGCACGGCCATCCGAGGAAGTGCACTCCGAAAGGAGACTGAGCCCCAGACTGTGCTTGGGCTCCGTAAACACAGCTCCCTTCACAGAGATCAGGCTTGTACCCGAGCTTGACGATGCAGACAGACATGGGCACAGACCCCATTCCTGGGCCAAGCAAAGGGCTGCTCTCTCCTAGTCCAGCCCCAGGCTCTCCCCAGCCCTGCCAGTGCCCCTGCAGGGAGCCACAGCTCCACAAGCACGGCCTCGTCCCTGGGGTGTCCCTGCATCCACCAGGCGGCTGCCTCAGGCCTTCCTCCTCCCCACCAGCCTGGCTGGCGGCAGCCGCCATCCCTCGGGTGCCATGTCTGCTGCCCCAGAACTCGCTGTCATGACTGCACGGCTCCCCTCCTCGCCCAGCAGTGCGCAGCCCCCGCCTGGCACTCACCAGGTACCACTGCTGCGGGAACTTGGGGTCTGTGGGCTCCATGAAAACGTCTCGCTTGGTCCTGCGCTTTGCCACCTGCTGCTCCAGCCACTGCACCTGGGGGCAGAGAGGGCATGAGGCTCCCCTGCCACCCATGGCCGCCCGCTCAGCAGTTTGTGCCTGTGCCAGCAGGTCCCCGGACCCCCTGCCTCCCAGCCAGCAGCTTGCCCGGAGGGGCTCTGAGCTCACAGCCAGCCCTGGGCTGGCAGAGCACCTGAACCCACCGGAGCTACAGCAGCATCCAGACCACCCCTCCTGGCCTCCTCTGCACAGCTGTGCCAGGGCAGCAGTGCCAGGTGTCCCGTGACAGGCTCTGCTCCAGCAGAGCGAGCAGGTCAGAGCACAGAGCTCTGCTGAGCAGCGAGCTGCCGAGAGCCTGCCAGTCGCTGCGACGCGCTGCACGCCCTGCTGCGCTGCCAGTGCCAGGCACCTGGGCTGGAGCCAGGGGACAGAGATCATGGCAGCCCCGCCACACCGCTGCGCTGGGATCTGGCACTGCCGGCACTACCCTGCACACCTTGTCCCACGTATGAGGACAGAGCCCTCCAGGGAGCCGAGGCCACCCCATACCCTGGGACCACAGCAGTCCACAGGCCAGCGACGCCGGTTCTGCCAACCCCCTGCCCGTGCCGGGCTCCCACCTGGCTCTGCCCTGGGCCTCGATGCCAGGGGACGGTTCAAGGCAGCTCAGCCCCGTCCTGTGCCCAGTGTTGGCACACATGCCAGTGTGAAGTGCCCAGGACCAAAGCCAGGCCCCCGCAGATGGCAGGCAGGGCCCCCCCACTGGACGTACCTGCGGTTCCCTGGCCAAACGGCTGTGCCAGGGCTGGTGGGGTGAGAGGGAACGCTTCACCACGCCGCTGTGCCGAAAGTGGTAATAGTCGCCAAAGATCTGCAAGAGAAAGGAGCGGGATGGACAAGAGAGCCCAGTGTCCCCAATTCCCTGTCCCCCCACCCGCAATCCCAAGCCCTGGGGCTGCCACAGGCAGGCTGGGCCACTCACTCCAGAGCAGTTGCTGGTACACGATGCAGGACCTCCTGCGAGAGGCTGCGGCAGCTGGTGACAAGGCAGCTGGGGAGACCCTGGGGCCACAGCAACGTGGCCTCTGCCCACCTCAGCCTCCCGCAGGTCCCCACACGGCAGTAAATCCCCAATTGTCCAACAAAGCTGCTGCCCTGGCAGGGAGGCCCCAGGCGAGCAGCAGCAGACAGGGACAGCCCTTTCAGAACCAGCCTGGAAGAGGCTCCAACCTCAGGAGACAAAATTGCTGCTCCCCTCCCTGAGCCAACCAGCACCCCTGCTACTGGTGAGGTGGGGGCCAGGGGGGGTCCAGACCCCGCTCCTGATGGCCCCAGCCAGGGCAGGAAGGGTCTGAGCCAGCCTCTGCTCCTCCGGACAAGCCACTCGCAGAGCCCTTCTCCCCACACGCCAGCGTCCCACTGGAGCACCGGTCCCTACCTTGGGGCACAGCCAGCTCCGGAGGATCGAAGCCAGGGAGGCACGCAGGAGCCATGCTGCGCTGGCCCCAGCTCAGCTCCCACACATGTGGGGACAGCCCAGCCGGGGCAGGACGGCACTCCAGCGCAGCACAGCTGGGCCAGGAGGCCACACAGCCACCCAGCCGGTTATTTTTAAACCCCAAATCCTCTCCAGTGCTGTCATTTCCTTATCCCTTCCTGCACGTCCCAGAGGCAGGCCTGGCCGCGGTGGCCCCACCCCTGCTGCCCAGAGCCTCCCTGGACCGGGGAGAAGGGGGCCAAGCATCCACCCTGCCCCACTGGAAGCCGTGAAGTCTGGGCAGCAGCCGCAGGCAGGATCTGGCTGCCTAGGCTGCGCCATCACCTGCAGGGCTGGGCCGCAAAGGCTGCAGGAACACAAGGGAGAGGACATCTCGCCCTCCACCGCCCCAGGCTGCCGCAAAACAGCTTGGTTGCAGTTAACAATCTCCCCCAAGCTTATCGGAGCTCTGCAGATGGGCCACCACCCTGGCCAGCCACGCAGCCGGCTGGAGCCGAGCAGGGGAATAAAGGTGCACCTGCCTGACCAGCACCCTCAGCCCCACGGCAGCAAATCCAGGCTGTGGCTCTCCAAGGGAACAGGCTCGACTCGTGGCAGTCCAGCACCGGTGGCACAGGTCAGCAGGAGCCAAACACCAGGGTGAGGACTTGCGTCCATGGCTCCATCATCAGAGGAGTCTGGTGCTCACAGCTCACCAGCACACGTCAGTCCCCAGGGAAGGGGCAGGCAAAGCACACAACCGCCAGCTCAGGACCCTGCTCCCCTCTGCGCGTGTCCCCCAGAGCTGGGGCCGTGGTGAGGAGCAAGCTTGGGGCAGGGGACCACGCGGTGAGCAAATCAACCCCACACTGCACCAGCTGGTTATCCAGGGAACCTGTAAACCACACCGGCTCCCTGAGATGTGGTGCTCATGACGTGGGGCTGTGCTCCCCAGTGCCAGTGGCATGTGAGCACTGCTCCTGCCCTGGGCTGGTGGAGGAAAGGCCGGGACTCAGCCTGCAGCTCTGCACCCCTTCCCTGCGGGGCACAGCCGGCTGCAGAGCTGCAGCCCTGCCTGTTAGGGCAGCGTTGCACCTCCAGCACTGCCAGAGTCACTGGGGACAGACCTGAGCCTGTTCCCCGCAGCACACCACGTCCTCCCAGTACAGCCTGGGATGCCTGGCAGCTCAGAGCATTTGGGGAGGTGGTGAGGTGAAAAGCCTCTGCACCGGGCTGGCAGAGGGGAAAGCGAGCTGCAGGCTCGCTGCCCTCCCCCCAGCACCCCCTCCAGGGGTAAGGACAGAGCCCTGATTGTTCCAGCAAGCAGATTGCAGCTCTGCCTGGTCATCCGACTGGATTAGGTCTGCACAGACACTGCGGTGGTAGTCAGGAGCCAGCCAGCCCACACGCTTCCACCCTAATCTCCACAGTCCCTGTCCTCAGCAAGGGCAGAACAGCCCCCCAGCCCCGCGTGTCCCCGGGGCGAACAGCGCTGATCCCACAGAGAGCAGTGCCAGCTCACCACTCCTGCCTCAGCCTCCCACCATGGCTCGCCACCACCTCAACCAGCCTCGGGGTCAGCGAGCTGCCGCACTCCCACCCACGTCCCCGGGAGCAGGGCGATGTGCAGGGGTCTGGTGGGGACCTGCAGCCCAGCAGTACGGGAGGTAAGGCCACTCCTATCTGGGCTGGGGCTGCTAGGGCTGCTCGGCCCTGGTGTCCTGCCAGTGCAGCCCGAGGCCGGCACCAGCAGCCGGACCCTTCCCTGGTGCTCCCCATCCCCAGCTGAGGCAGGCAGCACTTCCACCCCCCTGTCCCTGCACCAGCCCCAGTGGGGAGAACCACTGTGCTCCTGCCTCACTGCCTCATCCATCCCTCTCCTCTGACACCATCCAACCACCCTGCACTGTCCTTTGGGTCCCCTTCGAGGCCACTGGTACCGGGCGCGGGTCCTGGCACCTCTCTGCCGGAGGCACCACTGGCCTAGCGGACTGCCTGCCTGCCCCAGCTCTGCAGGCGGTGGTGGAGCAGGGAGTACACCAGGACAGCACGCCTCGAGGACAGTGTCCAGACCCCGCGCTGAGGCCAGGATCCTCTCAGATAAGGACCCCTGGGGGCCTCTCACTGGGGCACTGCCAGAAGCGCCCGGTTCCCCCCCCTTCCAGACTGGCTGTCGCATCCTGTCCCCGCGGCACACACCCCCCGGGAACAGCAGCCCAGAAACCTCCCAGGAGGGAAAGCCTGGCTCCTTCCAGCCCTGCTCTTCCCACCAGGCCACCACGGGCGCTCGGTGGGAGCGGGCTACCCAGGCCAGCCAAGCCTCGTCCCGCAGCACAGACACCAGGACGGGATCCAGAATGGGTGAAAACATGCCCAGACCAGCAGCCCGAGCTGCCGCAGCCCGCGAGGCTCTGCCTGCAGGCGCTGCCTTGCTGCTGCTCCGCTGGCAGCTCCGCAGGCTGGGGGAGCTGGGGGAGAGGTGCCAGCCTCCAGCACAGATCGAATGGCACAGGGAGAAGGTGAACGCCGCAGGGCAGAGCTGGCGCAGAGCCTCCATGGCTCACAGGGATGGACCCCAAACAGGCCTGGGCTCCCTGCCGAGCCACGAGGCCCTGCGCGGCTCTGCGCTGCAGCCCAGGGCCTGACAGGCACCCCTGGGCTGGTGGAGACACAGCCACAGAGCTCGGTGCTCCCCGGCCCTGGCAGGTGGGCCTGGGACCCGGCACCCCAGCGTGACGGGGAACGCTGCCGGGAGCAGGCTGATGGCACCTCGGCCCGTCACCGCTCCCAGGAGTCTCCACAGAGACCCAGCACAGTGGGACATGTCCTGGGCTGCTCTCTCGGTCCCCTCTGCATGGCAGCAGCCCTGGCCTGACACGTCCTCTGTCCTGACACTGGCTCTAAGGCACTTCCACGCAGACAGCACCTGCGTGAAGCTGCCTCATTGCCCCCTCAGGGCAGACACCTTCAGTGGGGCCTGGCCCCAACCGCCGCAGGGTTCCCTCCTCCAGCACAAGCCCCACAGGACTCAGGGCTCCCAGTTCCCAGAACCCTGTGTATCCACTGCCCCACACAGGGCTTCTTTCGGGCAGCAGGACAAGGCACTCGCCGGTTCCAGCCACAGCTACCTTCCCCGCCCGCCACGGCTCCGGCAGCCGCTCACAGCGAGGTCCTGACACCACAGCCACGAGTTGTGCAATTTCCTCTGGGATTTCACCCCTTGCTTCCTTCCCGGAGAACCAGCCCAGCGGCAGCGCCCCACTCTCGGAGTA
The DNA here is from genome assembly GCA_017639485.1 of Pluvialis apricaria. Lineage (NCBI taxonomy): Eukaryota > Metazoa > Chordata > Aves > Charadriiformes > Charadriidae > Pluvialis > Pluvialis apricaria. The sequence continues at coordinate 3,447,956 of CM030015.1, forward strand.
ACAGACCCCCCGGGATGCAAGCAGCCCAGCGAGGGCTGCCCGAGCCATGCTGGCTCTGCTCCACCAGCACCGGCCTCACCTCGCTCCAGCAGCACCAGTCCAGCTCCCTGTGCAGGGTCTGGGGGGGCATCCCTCTGGGCCAGCCCTGCTGCACCCGCTCCTGCGGGATCCCCTTGGACCCGGCAGCCATGCTGGCGCCAGCTCCATCGGCAAAGCCCCTGCGGGCTGCCAGCCTGGAGGCCAGTGCCCTGCCTGTGGCGCAGGGCTGAGAAAAGCCCGACAGATCAGCCTGCGCCGAGAGCACAGGGCAGCTGGCATCATGCTACAAGTGGCATCAAGAAGCTCTGGACTGCAAGCAGCAGCCTGCCAACAGAGACGCGTCCTGCCCACAACACCACGCTGGCAAGCAGGAGCCTGGCCATCAGCCCACCCAGCCCCACCACTCTCAGCCAAGGCCTGGCTTTCACAACGACACCTCAGGAGCCAGACCTGTGAGCACCCTTGCTACCAACGAGAGCATGGCCCGCAGCCAGCCAGGGAAAGCAGAGCCGGCTGCCTGGGGCCTGGAGCACGGGGCAGCTGGGCACTGTCAAGGCTGCCAGGAGGAGAGCACTGCGGAGCTCCTCGTGCTGGGGACAAGGTGAGGAACAGCCGGGACTGCAGGGAACACAAAGGGTCCTGGTTCCTTCGCTGTCATCCTGTTCTCCCCACCCCACTGTCAGGAGGGTGATGGTGGCGACAGCCCCAGCAAAGCCACGTGTGCTGCCCCGTCCCTCCACTGGCTGAGGGCAGAGAAAGCCAAGAGCAGCGGGGACCTGCTGACACACCTTCTGTGAAGGGCAGTTTAGGGCCAAGGACGTGCGGTTGCGGTCAGACTGCCTGCTCTGGGGACACCTGCGGGGGGGTGCTGCCCGGGAGCACTGTCAGGAACTGGGAGCCTTCCCCCTTCTCCACCAATGCACAGCACTCCCAAGTTTTTCATGCTGAGATGGGCTTTTCCTCCTTCCCCCTCCAGCAGGCAAGAGTGTGTCATGCCATGCCGTGTCATGCCACCAGACTGTCCCGCTGGTGGGCGGAGGCCCCGGCTCCATCCAGCTAATTACCACCCTTGAGTCAAGGCAGTGGATGCTGGAAGGCTGCAGTGAACGAGTGCAAACGCAGTGACCCTGCTGCCAGAAAGAGCAGTCCCTCAGCTGGCTCCAGGGCCAAGTCCAGCGCCTGCCCAAAGTGCAGTAGAGGACACTGCTTCCACGGGGAGAAGGAAGCGGGGGTCTTACCGGGCCCAGGTTGAGGAATCCATGCTTCCTGGCCAGCCTGTCAGCCTCCTGGGGCCCCGCGGGGACGAGCACGGCCCAGGTGTTGGTGTAAATACGCTGGGCCAGCACCTCCTGGGCCAGGAGAGCGAGGGCAACCACCAGAGTCCAGAGCAGGAGCAGCGAGCAGGGCCTCAGATCCATCAGAATATCGGGGTTCCTCTAGCTGGGGAGCAGGAGGGTCCCAGGAGCAGCGGGTCCAGCAGCCTCCCTGCGTCAGCACCCTGAGGCGCACTGGCCTCTCTGCCCCGCTGGTCCCTGCTCAGCCCAAGAGAGCATGGGGACAAGCGCGCGACAGCCGGGCCGGAGGGCGGCAGCAGGAACAGACTGTCTGGGACAGCAGCACGATCTGCAAAGAGATGGAAGAGCAGTCAGGCCCCGGGGCACCTCTCCTCAAACCCGGGGAGGCCAGGCTCTGATGGACCAAGCCACAAGCTCCGGCACCGGGCAAGGGGCCCTCAGCACCTGCTGTCCACCATGGCTTATGGACAGTCACACGGGACCTGGGGAGCCGTGGTGGCGGCTGGCTCGGCATGGTGTCCCGGCATGCCTGCCCTGGCGTGGAGCTGCTGTTTACCTTGCCTATTGCCCAATATTTACTTATGCTCTGTGCTTACAAACACGCGAGATGAACGGGGAGGGGAGAAGGGCACCGAAGGAGGGGAGAGGCAAGGCAAGGAAAGCCGTGCCTCCTGCCACCACAACCTGCAGCAGACAGGAACCCCTTCTCCAGCCGGGACAGGCCTATCCGGGCACAGGGCTGGGAGTAACTGGATGGGAAGCCTGCCTCTCCAGTCACAAGGGGAGAGCAGAGGAGATGCCCCCTGACACCGTGCGAGGAACCCCAGCTAAACAAGAGACTGGAAGGAGGAAAGCCCTTGCTCTCTGGTTAGCAGAGCCCCAGGCCCCAGCGCTGCCACAGTCAGCGATCCACCAGGCAGTGCCTGGCAGCAGTGCCGAGCGCGGTGCTGCCTGTCACCATCAGCAGCTCAGCTCTGCCCTTCCTCCGGAGCACAACATGGTGACACCGGTCTGACTCATCTTCACAACAGAGAGGAAACTGGCACAGGGACTGGGAAAAGGGGCACGCTGTCACCTCCAGCCCGCACCCAGGGATGCCGGGGGACAGCTCGCACCGTGTTGGAGAGCAAACACAAGAAGCTGGGGAGGCATGTGGGGAGCAGAGCAGGGAGCGACCCACCCAGCGCAAAGGGCCCCACGACACAACAGTGCCGGTGAGAGCTCCACGCACAGAGCTCCACAGAGATCCTGAAATACCTGGTCATGTTTCAGAGACAGCGGGAAAGGTGAGAGCCGGCAGTGCCCAGAGGAGCCCCATCCCCCTCCAGCAAGCAGCGGCCCCAGCGAGCAGGGAGCCTGCGGCGCTGCCAGGGGAGGAGAGCAGCTCCTGGCAGCCGCCTGAGACCCCGCCGCAGGCTGCAGCGCAGACAGTGCCGCGATTCAGGCATGCTGCAGCTCTCCCTCAGCGACCAGACCTCGGCCGGCTGCGGGCCCGGCCACCCTGCCAAGGCACCCAGAGCCACGAGCACCCACCGGAGGCTGGACGGGAGCCCCGGGTCCCAGATCGTGCCAGGGCCCAAATCACAGTTTCCAGTGGGAAAGGCTCCCCAAGCCCCCAGGGAAGGGAAAAAGCTACCGCATGAGTGGAGAGAGCAGCAAGCACAGCACAAGGGGACACTGTCTGCCATGACCAGTCTCCGTGCCAGCACCTCGCCCCCTCCACAGGTCCCGGAGCCAGGCAGGCTCCTCCACCTTGCTGGTCCCAGAGCCAGCAGCCACCCCGCTCCCCGGCGATGCCCTCTCCTCGTGGGGACAACGCTGCAGTGTGTCCCTGCCACGGGGTGCGGAGCCCGGCCCTCCACAGCTCCAGCACTCCCTGCCCGCCGCCCCAGCCCAGCGGGACAGGCTGGCTCCCTCCCCGCCAGACCCCAGCGGCTCTGCTCCGTGCCCCGGTCCTGCCTGCAAACCTCCGGCCCGGTGCCCCGGGAGCAGCAGGAGGGAGGAGAGGCGCAGGGACAGCCCCGGGCTGCTGCAGGCGGGCCTCGGCGGCGGGGTGCGAGCGGGGACAGGGATGCAACTCCCCGCCAGCTCACGGGACGCGCTCTCTGCTCCGCACCCGTGGCCCCCGGCACGCGTGGGGCAGCAGCCGGCCGGGTCCTGCCCAGCGCTGCTGGACGCCAGCGCTTCCCCGCGGGCCGAGCCCGGCTGCCGTACGGCGCTGCCGAGGCCGTAGCAGCGGCCCCGCGGCGCGGCCGGAGCCGTCACCCGTCCCCGCACCGGCAGGGCGGCTCCAGCGGCGGGGGGCCACGGGCGGCGGGGCCGGGGCCGGCCCCAGCGGTGCGAGGCCTGGCTCCCTGCTCGCCCTCGGCTTCCCGCAGCGGCCGCTCCGGCCGTCCCCGCCCGCCCCCGGGTGCCACCGGGGCCGGCAGACAGACAGACAGACAGACAGAGTTTGCCCCCGCAGGGGCGGCCCGCGCAGCGCCCGCCCAGGGGTCGCCGCCAGCAGCGCCCCGAGCCCGGGGCTGCCCAACGGCCGCGGCGCCACCGGCCCGTCCCGCCCGGTCCCGCCGCCGCCGCCACCCGGGGTCCCGCCCGGCCGGGGCCGCCCCAGCTGTCAAACCGCCGGCGCCGGCGGGTCCAGCCCGTCCCCGGCCGCGTCCCCTCCGCGTCCCCGCGCCCTTACCGCGCGGCCTGCCCGCTCCCGTCCCGCCGGCGGCCGGGCCCGTCTAGTCGGCGGCGCCGCCGCGTCACGCCGCGGGGCGCCCGCAGCGCCCGCCCCGGAGCCGGGCCCGGCCCAGGCAGGGACGGCCGGGGCGGCCGGCGGGGCCGCTTGTTTACGCCGAGCAGCTGTCAGCGCCGCCCCGCTCCGCCCCGCCCCGACCGACGGACGGACCGACCGACCCCGCACGGCTCGGCCCGGCCCGGCACGGCGCGGCGCGGCACGGCCGCCGCTCCGCCGGGCGCCGCCGGATGCCGTCACCGCCGCCCGCCCCGCCCGCGCCCCCCCGCCGCCCGCCGCCGCCGCTCCACCGGCGCCGCCGAGCGATCCGCCACCCCGCCGCAGCGCGCCCGGACGCGGCACGGCGACCCCCCCCCCCCCCCCGGCCAGCTCCCCCCGGGCAGGCCCCGCTCCCCCGGCGCACCGTGAGAACCGGGGCCGCTCCCCCTCGGTCTGGCCTGGGGAGACCCACGCTCCGCTGGCACCGGGCACGGCCCAGGGCTCAGTGCAGCCTCTCCCCCGTCCCGGCATGGGGCTGCCCGTGCCCGCCGGGGGCTGCCTGTACCCACTGGGGACTGATCGTGCCCACCGGGGGCTGACCGTGCCTGCCGGGGGGCTGCCCATGTCCACCCGGGACGGACCGTGCCCATGTGGGGCTGCCCATGCCCACCCGAGCGGGAGACCTGGATCTGCCCCGCGAGAGCCCAGATCCCCCCATGGGCCCCAGGCACCGATCCAGGGTGTGAGGGCACCCACAGGGAAGGGCACCCTGAAGACACCTCGCCTCGTGTCCCCAGGCACCCACAGCGGGACACAAGCCTACCCAGACCGGCCCCGGCCAAGGGGTTCCTCAAGCGGGCCGACAGGAGCGGCACCAGCCTTCCTGCCAAGTCGGTATCGCGGGGGCTGTGCAGCCCCGGGCCAGTGTGCAGCAGCCTGACGGAGAAACTATCTGGAAAGCAGCAACACAAGGAAAATCCATCAGCCCAGTTTCAGGTTTCAGGAGAGAGACTTCCACCAAGGAGAAAAGGTGAGAAGTGAATTGCGGTTCATCTCCGCTTCGGTCATTCGTAAAAAACAATACACTCTTGTCGCTGGTGTGCACGGGACTGTGCCAAGAGCAATGCAAAAGCCGGGTCAAGAGCAAAGAGCAAAAACAGCAGAACCCAAACTGACCTGGATCCTCCGCACCTCAGAAGGGGTCTGGGGAGCCCCGGGTAGGAGCAGGTCCTACAGCTCCTTACAGAGAAAAGGAAGTCCCTCGGATATCATGATTGAGATCATGAAGCATTAGCAATCGCACAGGAAACAGTCACCTTGGTAACTGAGATGCTGAGAACAGCCCAGAAAATCTGGCACAGGGCAGGTTTCTCTGTTAAACTGGGTTAGTTTTGCAGGGCAGACGCCTGGCTGCAGCATCGCCCAGGGGCAGTGACTCCAGCTGAGCCGACCCCGGCATCCGGCCGCAAGAGCTGCCGCCAGGGACCACTGGCCACGGGGTTGTGGTACCCCAGGTCCACCCTCTGTGGCCACTGTCCCACCAGGCAGCCTGGGGGGACCCCGGCACCCCGTGGATGTGCGGCACTCACCCCTGCCCCGCTGCAGCCTGGTCGGGAGTTGTCCCGGGCGGCCGGCGAGTCCAGGCCGGCCCCGCAGCCCCTACATGTGCAGCCGAGCCAGGAGTGCCATGCAGAGATATATGGGGGATACGTGCGCTGGGGGCAGGTCCTGAGCCAGACCCTGGCCCGGTGGTGGGAGGGAGGGAAGGCGGTGGGCGGGCTGCCTCCCTCCGCCCCAGCCCATACACCTTATCTTCAGATCCTTCATTTCGGCGCTGGCGGCAGGTGACAAGCTGTTGCACCTGGCCCCTGTGACATGTCACGTTGGGGAGAGGAGCTGACAATGGGCCCTTGTCACCACGGGGCTTATCTCGGTGCCGCAGGGCAGGCAGGCAGGAAGCACCTCTCTCTTACATAAAATACTGGCTTTGGACCCGAACGCTGACCCCGTGCCCCTGCCAAAGACAACGCCTGTAAGCGGGGAGCACCTGGCTGCGAGACAAAGCCACAAACATGAAGGGGACTGGGGGACAGCTGCAGACGGGGCCAGGCTGGATCTGAATGGCTGCTGTTCCCCCCACACCTTACAGGGCTGCTCAGCATCCCTCTCCTCGGCTGCCGCCGATGGGGCAGCAAGGGGTGAAGCAGCTATCGCAGCCACGTCTGCCAGGACCACAAACCCTCCTCTTGGATATTGAAGTGACCTGGGGGCCATCGCTTGGAGGCATACGGCACACTCCAGGAGTTGGCCAGGAGCAGGCTGTGACTCCCAGCGCACTGTCGCACCAGCAGCGTGCTACTGCGAGCCAGCCAGCAGCTCCCTGTGAGGTCTGCCCGGCCAGGCGATGGCCCGCCGCATCCCCCGGAGCCCGCACTGTAGGTATGGGGGCCAAACCGCTCACTGTGGCCAGGGGGAGATCGCCCCCCCCGTGCTCCTCCACACCAAGCACACTATGTGACGTGTCCCAGCAGCACATAACAATCAATAGAAACCTACTTTCATGGAAAAATCAGGTCAATTTTTGGCTTTCAGGTTGCAGAGATTGCACAAGCTCCAACAGTGATGCAACTGCCCATCTGCCCGAGCTTTCTGGGAGGCAGAGCATCGACAGGGGCTGCCCCCTGCCCGCAGGCACCCTCAGCGTGGGGGGAGCTCGGGGACACAGCAGGACCGCAGGCGGCAGTGCTGCTCCCCAGAGCCACCACGCTGCGGGTGAAAGCAGAACAGTGAGTGGGGAACCAGCAGAGGAAGGGCAGAGGGCCCTTGCAAACAGCGGAGAAACCCAAATAACAGGCAACAACAGCAGACAGAGGACATCCTGAGGGACCAAATCAATCATGAAATGTTTACCTGGAGCACAGCAACCCGCTCTGCCCCCCATGCCCGTGCTGGCGCAGGGCAAGCCCGCAGCCCCTCTGCTGCGCTGCAGATGCGTTTCCCCAGCCCCCACTTCTGTGCCCTCTCCCGAAGCTCAGGCCACAGTCCCCATTCCCTGGAGTCTCTCCGGCCCCTCTCCTCCCCTGCCCTCCCCTCACCTGCTACTGGCAGGCTCCTGGAAAGGCCCCGGTGATGCCGGAGCTGGGACTGCCGTGGCCCAGCGGGGAGCTGCACTCTGCAGGGTCCCGGCTGGCTCGAGAGGCTCTATTCATAGCCAAGCTCCCAGACACAACATCTCACTGCGGTCACACGCCGGGGACTCAAGGCCCAGCCCGAACACCCTGACCTTGCCCTGCAGTACAGCTGCAGACACAAACAGCAGCAGCTCAGGGTGGTTCTGTAACTTTATCTGCCTCTGACTGTATCAGCAGCAGCCGTAATGCTGCCAAGGTATCGACCCACAGACTGCCACAGCACTGCCCCTGCCCTGGGCTGCGGTGCATCGCACCCCGCCATCACCTGTCCCCCTACAACTGCAGCTCTGCAGGTGCAGGGACATCCTTGCCCAGCCCGAGCACCGTAAGGTGCCTGCGGCACTCAGGGACTCCACGCAAGTGACATGCACAGGAACACAAGTACACACATGCAGAAAAGAGCAGGGAGGGGAGCCCACCCGTGGCCCTTCAGCAAGAGCTCACCCATGGACCAGGGAGTGGGGTGCTTACAGGTCTGGACACACAAATCTAGCCCAAAGCCTGCCAGGCACAGGTTTTCACCAGCAAGCTGGCAAAGCACTGAGGAGCAAGACTGGCCCGTGCCAGGTGCTGGCTGTGCTCTGGGCTTGCTCCTGCCAGTGGCTGCCAACCTCACGTGGCCTCACACCACTCTGGGAACAGGGGGCTCAGCCCCGCGAGGCACCCCCTGTCTCTGCTGCAGCCCTGCTGCCGACTGCCAAGCCGCTGCGGGGCCGACACGTCAGCAGCCGCTGCGCTGGGGAGAGGGGGCCGGGGCTGCCCTCAGCCGCACCAGCACATCCCCAGGGGATCCCGTAAGGGAACGTACAGAGCCACGACACCGCCGTACCGCAATGGGTGCTGCAGGGCGCTGCTCGGGGAGACGTCCCGCGCCTTCGCCTGCAGGAATGGGTCCCCCCGTGGCTCCTGACACACCAGCTCGGGCAATGCCGACATTTGGCTTCTCCAGCTCGGCTGTGCCTCTCGAGGGGACGCAAGGCAGAGAAGACGTCACAGGCCGAGGGCCACTTCTTGCCACAGCCTCCAACACCTGCGGTCACAGAACCGAGCCAGGCTGTGAAAGCACTTCCCTGTTTGCTAAGGTCTTTAGTTTTGCTTCACCTGAACAGGACATTATGTGCTTTGTGTGCAACTCCCAAGCTTCCCTTAAACTGGTGTGTCTAATTGTTTCACCGAGTTGTATGTTGAAGCTTGCTCCTTGCCATGGTGGCACAGGACTCATTAGGTGGGAACACACTGTGATAACCCACAAGATTAGTATCTCATCAGACGGTCAAATGCAGAGCAGGAGTTCTGATTGTCATCTGGGTGTAAAGACCAGAAACACCCGACCGAGCTCTTGCTTATTCCTGGGCAAGGCTGGCGTGGACCATCAGTTGCTGTAGGATTATAAAGCTACAAATGCCTCAGTTGCCAAGGCAAACCACAAGGTACGGGGCACCACGAGAGCCCTGCAGCACCAGGGTGCCACTGTGCACCCACCGCTCCTCCCTGCCCAGCTCTAGCAGGGCTGTCCCTGCTCCTTCAGCTGCTGCAAGGACGTGCTGAAGCAGGGGCACCGTGAAGAGAGCCCACGGCTCTGCCTGGGGCAGAAACGGGGTTGTCTGAGACAGTTCCTGGAGGCTGCAGCATAAGCTTTCCCCCAGCGCCACAGCAAGGACTCCGCAGGACAGCCATGTGCAGCCAGCCAGTGCTGGGTCCCAGCTGCCCCACCATGCCTGAGGCCGCCACCCCCTGCCTGCTGCCCAGCAGGATCACAATGATCCTGGATCCCAGCCCAGAGAGGTGCCGAGGGCCAGAAGAGAGTCCTCCAAGAGAGACCCTGCCTTCGTACCAGCCTCGGGACCTCTGCAGCCACCGCTGGGACCCTCCACGCCAGCAGAGCTGGGCCCAGGGGCAGTACCACTGCCGAGAATCGGCTCTGCACTCCACCAGACTGGCTGAATGAGATCCTCCCAGCTGTGAACCAAGGACACCTACAGGAAAAGCTGCTGCTGAAAACCTGCACCTGGCAGGCTTTGGGCTAGATTTGTGTGCCCGGACCTGTAAGCACCCCCCCCACCCCAGCCCATGGGCGAGCAGGGCCATTGCAAGGAAGCCTTCATTCTCTGCACTTCCAGATCATGCTCCAGCACTGACCCACCAACTGGAAAAGCACGCTTTTTTGGGGGTTTCCTGGCTGCCACCTCTAATGCTGGCCTTGCCTCACACGGCCTCCACGGCACAGCCATGAGGGCAGCTGCTCCGGTGAGGGCAGGGCAGGCACCTGGCAGCACAGGGTTAAAGCGCAGCTCTGGCCCCTCTGTTTCCCAAACTCCCCTGCTGCAGGGTGCTGGCAGGTAGCCTTCCTGGAAGAGAAAACCTCTTCCTTTATTTTGAGAAGGCAGCACAGGATGGTAGATGTGGCTGCGGTGGTTTGTGACGCAGTTTTGCCCAACTTCAAAACAAGTCTTATCTTCTGTGGCTGGATTCCAGAGCAGGGGAAACTCATGCAAACCAATCACCCCCAGCTCTGCCCTCAACCCTCTTCTGTGAAACCTCACACATGTGCTGATGCAGGCAGCACCCGGTTGCTTACGGGAAAACCCTTGGTGTCTGCCACGAAGCAGCCATGGCCCTGGCCCTTCTTGACACACATGCTACCGCTGCCCCCTCACCAGTACCACCGGGAAGCCCAGGGGCTGCCCCAGCCCCACACTGCAGCACAGTGAGAAAGTCCTGCTGCACCAGAAGCAGCCCTGCCTCCCAGTGCCAGCTGTCCCAAGGACTGTGCAGGGACCGCTTGGCCTCGCTGCCTGGGAGATGGAGACCCGGGTGGCAGCACTGGGGCTTGCCAGGGCCAGCTGTCTGTGGGCAGAGCAGGACGGCCAGGGCTCGGTTTTGGCTGGTGGGGGCAGTGGCCATGACCACCCAGCTCCAGCTCTGCCCTGGGAGCAGCCGTGTGGGTGGCGGGCACAGCACAGACCCACCAATGGCTCTGCCACCGGGCCCCGCTGTGCACTGAGGGAGCAGCGTTTTCCCATACTGTGCCAGGGGGAACATGGCAACCCTGCCAGGCACAGGATGGGTCCTGCCGCACAGCAAGGCCGCGGGTGATACCCAACACTTGGTGTCCAGGTGCCCGTATCAGCCTCCGCAGTTCAACGCTTTCACCCCAGCCCCGCAGAAAACACCTCCGTACCCAAGAGGGTGGCAACAGGCGACAGGCGGGGCCCCAGAGCCAGCGCCTCCAGCCGCCATAGCACCGAGCAGACGCGGCCGGAGGCCCCCGGCGGGTCGCGCCCCAGGCGGGAGGCCGGGGCCGGAGCAAGACTCCTGCGGCCGGCCTGCGGGAACCCTGCCCGGTGCCGACGGGGACCTGCCCCGCCGCCCGAGGCGGCGCCGTGCGCGACCGGCGGGCGACGGCCCTTCTCCCCGGCCGCGGCTCTGCCTTAAGGCCTCGGCGGAAGTGACCCCCTACCCCGAGCATCACTTCCGGTCATGTCGGAGGCCGGCGGCACGTTCCGCTTCCGGCGGAAGTAGGGCCGCGGTTCCGGTTCCGGGTGGGCGGTTGCGAAGAGTTGTTGTCAGCGGCCGCTGCTCGATCCCGGCTCGGCCTTTCCCGGTCCCCCGCCCCGCCGCCACCATGTCGGTCCCCAGCGCCCTCATGAAGCAGCCGCCGATCCAGTCCACGGCGGGCGCCGTGCCCGTCCGCAACGAGAAGGGTGAGTGGGGGGGCCGCGGCCGGGGCCGGCCCAGCCGTGGCGGCGGGGGGACGCGGGCCCGGGCGCGGGGCCCCTGGTGACGGCCCTGGTGCCCGCAGGCGAGCTGTCCATGGAGAAGGTGAAGGTGAAGCGATACGTGTCGGGGAAGCGGCCCGACTATGCGCCCATGGAGTCCTCGGAGGAGGAGGATGAGGAGTTCCAGTTCATCAAGAAGGCGAAGGAGCAGGAAGTGGAGCCCGAGGAGCAGGAGGAGGAGCTCGCCAACGACCCCCGGCTTCGGCGCCTCCAGAACCGCATCGCTGAAGATGTGGAGGAGCGGTGAGTGCTGGGGTCAGTGAGGAGCTGTGCCCCTGCGCGTGTAGGGGTCTGGGGAGTCGGATCCCCGCTCTGCCACACAGCAGTAAGGAATTGCGGGAACGCCAGGCAGAAGCTAAGAACATTCTCCAGGCAGCGTAGGAGAGTCTCTGACTCTTGTCATGTCTGTGCTGCCCTGTGCCTTGGGCTCCAACCCTGCCACAAACAGGCCTTCCAGTAGTCACCATTTCCCAGGGCACAGCCCCACGTCTGGGTGCGGGTGAAAACAGGCTCCGAAATAAAAAGTAACACAGTGTGCTGAGGCTCAGGGTAGTGGGGAGGGATGGTGTCATGTGGAGTATGCTCCAGGCAGGGAGTAACTGCATGCTGTTTGCCTCCTCCTGTGGAGCTGCTGCTGTTTTCGTTTCCAGTAGTGGGGAGGCTTCCTGCTGGGAGCCCCATTGCTACTCAGAGCGTGGACAGGGAGGAGCTGCTGGTGCCCAGCTGCTCCAGCCTCCTGGGAAAGAATGCGTGGGGTCTGCCTGCACTCGGCAGTTCCAGCATTTACCATGGCTTTGTTAGGAACAATTCATGAATAGTCAACTTCTTGCAGCCTCTTTGCATTCAAAGTGCTGTTCTTTAATTTGGGTCTGTTGCAGGCTGGCAAGACACCGTAAAATTGTGGAGCCTGAAGTGGTTGGAGAAAGTGATTCAGAGGTGGAGGGGGAAGCTTGGCGCCTGGAGCGGGAGGACACCAGCGAAGAGGAAGAGGAGGAGATCGATGATGAGGTGCGCTTGCAGAGCTGAATAATGGGTCTAAGGAAGCCCGTGAATGGCACAGGCTGGAACTGCCTTTTGCATGGACATGTGGGCTGTCTGGTGGAGCTCAACAAGTGTTGCAGTTGGCCGTGACTTAACTTGTGGGTTACTGTCCTCTTGTGTGGCACAGGACACTGAGAGAGGCCGTCCTGCATCCAGAGGGATGGGCATATCATCTCATAGCCAACACTTCAGACACCGCGCTTCTTGTACAGGAAAGGGAGAGGGAAGCGGTAGCGGGGCTGTTCATCTGATTCCTCTGTGTTTGTCTCCATATAGGAGATCGAGCGTCGGCGCGGGATGATGCGTCAGCGAGCACAGGAGAGGAAAACCGAGGAGATGGAAGTGATGGAGTTGGAAGATGAGGGTCGATCCGGAGAAGAGTCTGAGTCAGAGTCTGAGTACGAGGAGTACACAGACAGTGAGGATGAAATGGAGCCGCGTCTCAAACCTGTCTTCATCCGCAAGTGGGTGGATGTCACGGTCTCTTCCTTGCTGTGGGGTGGCGGTTCATCTCCCTGGGGGGAAAGCGAGGGGCAATCCCTGCACTGACAGCCCCTTGTCAGCTGCGTCAGTTGGTGCGGGATCAGGCTGTGGGTTGAAGTTGTAATAGGGTCTGACCAGAGCCCTTGGGCAAGTGCCGTACAGTCATAAATGGAAGTTGTGCACCACAGCCAGAGGCTTTGTCTCTTGTTGCTCATGTGCGTGCCTGCAACTGTAGGGGAACAGTGTGGTAGCTCCAGTGTGGGTGACGCTGGAAAGAGGAGGTTCCTGGGGCTCAGCTTGTCCTTGGAGAGAGCGAAGGCTGAAAGTGGCTACGGTGCAGGATGGGGGAGGTCTGTGAGGAGCCAAGCAGCTGCGCTGGCTCACAGAAGGGCTGAAAGCTGTTGTGGTCCCTGCCTGCAGGAAGGACCGGATCACCGTTCAGGAGCGAGAAGCAGAAGCCTTGAAGCAGAAGGAGCTGGAGCAGGAGGCAAAGAGGCTGGCGGAGGAGAGGCGGAAGTATACGCTCAAGGTGCGGAGGGGTGGGCTGGGGGTCACGCAGGGAAGGGGGCAGTCGCCGCAGCAAGCTTAGCTTGTTCCTTGCTGCAGATCGTAGAAGAGGAAGCGAAGAAGGAGCTGGAGGAGAACAAGCGCTCGCTAGCAGCACTGGATGCGCTTGATACAGATGATGAGAACGATGAGGAGGAGTACGAGGCCTGGAAAGTACGTGAGCTGAAGCGCATCAAACGGGACCGTGAAGAACGAGAAGCGTAAGTATTGTCTGCATAGATATGAGGCTGACAACCCGCAGCCCCAGGCCCTGCAGGCCCATGGGCAGTTAACATCTCTTCCTCAGGCTTCCCTTTGGCAGCATGGGTGTCCTGCCTCGGGGTGCCTTTGCTCCCCTACAGAGCCAGTAAATGTACAATCCCTTGGAAGGCGGCTGGCAACAGCAGCTCTCCCGGGAGGGTGCTGAGGGGACGTGGGGTCTCAGGGGTTTCTCTCTGGCCCAGCATGGAGAAGGAGAAGGCAGAGATTGAGCGCATGCGGAACCTGACGGAGGAGGAGCGCCGCGCCGAGCTTCGGGCCAATGGCAAGGTCATCACCAACAAGGCGGTGAAGGGCAAATACAAGTTCCTGCAGAAGTACTACCATCGCGGCGCCTTCTTCATGGTGAGTGGTGTTGGGAGGGCCTATGCATGGCAGGGGCTGGGCCTGCACACTGCCAGGGCTGCGCAAGACCACGGGGCCGACTTCTCCCTGCGGGGGCACCCCCCACGGTGCGCTGGGGGTGCCCTGGGACAAGAGCCGGCCCTCGGAGGTGGCACGGGGCTGAAGTGACCGAGGTGATCTGAACTCAGCCAGCTCTTGTAGCAGGGAGTGAGCAGTGACACCCATGCGGTTGGGAGAGGGTAAGCAGTGATGCCACAGCAGGGAAAGGCACAGTTCTGCCTGGAGCCGGCCCACACTGCCTCACCTCAGCACGCTGGGTTGAGGGTTCCCAGTTGAGATGGAGCCAAAGCAGCAGAGCTGTCCCTGTGTGGCTGTTTGGGCCCACAGACCCTGCTAGAACTGAGCCAGCTCCATGTGGGCTACGGCCTGGGCTCTGGAAAAGTAGCCTGAGGGAGCACGAGGGTGGCTGCTGGGGCAGGCCTGGGGGACAACACTCGTGTCCCCCACCTTTAGCAGTAGGTTAACAGGACTGCAAGTGCCGTGGCGGCCCCCGGCAGACCAGTGGTATGGGCTTCTGGTGGCTCTCCCCCAGTTCCACCCGCTGCTGGCACTGGCTGGAAACTTGTGGGTTGAGCAGGTGTGTCCTTCTCCTGCAGGATGAGGACGAGGAGGTGTACAAGAGGGATTTCAGCGCCCCAACCCTCGAGGACCACTTCAACAAGACCATCCTGCCCAAAGTCATGCAGGTGGGTGTGCTGGCCGGAGCATGGCCAGCCTGCATGCCGTGTTGAGGGGTCGTGGTTCATCGGTGGGGGCAGGAGCTGGCGTGCTGGGTGGGGGCGAACCCCACGCCCTCCCTGAGCAGCTGCTCACAAGCTCTTCTGCTCCCCAGGTCAAGAACTTCGGGCGCTCAGGGCGGACAAAGTACACACACTTGGTGGACCAGGACACTACCTCCTTCGACTCTGCCTGGGGCCAGGAGAGCGCGCAGAACACCAAGTTCTTCAAGCAGAAAGCAGCGGGTGTACGGGATGTCTTTGAGAGACCCTCCGCCAAGAAGCGAAAAACCACTTAAGGGAGCAGGCAGGCGGGCACTCCTCTGCCAGCTGCTGGGAGCCTGGGCAGGGACAGAAGGGACACAGCGCTGTGCCAGGACTCATGTGGTGACAAACCCTTCCTTTGAGCCCCTGTGCCACGCCTGCCCTGTCGATGCAGTGTCCTGCTGCGCAGACCCGGTGGGCTCCCTGCCCGGGTGCCGTGGAGGGTGGCCTGACCATGCTGGCCAGGCCCGTGGCCATGCCACCATCCCACCAGCAGCCACCCCGACAGCCTCGGCAGCGCCCCACAGGGCCGTGCAGGAGCACAGCGATGCCCCCAGCGCCAGCACATCCACTTTTGGAGGAATTAATGGACTTTTATACCCATCTGGTCCACAGCATCTCCCTATTGCTTGTACTTTCCCTGGTGTCAGTTTGGGTTGTATTTTGGCATGGACCAGCGGTGACCCCATCTCCTCACCCTGTTTCTGCAGGGCTTGGCTTTTCTACCTGTGCATAGGAGGGGGGATTATTTTGATTAAAGCAGTCATTTTCTTACACATACTGGCTGCGTTGTCTGTGGAACGCAGCCATCCCGTTCAGCACTTTCCTGTGAGACAGGACAGGCTGGTGCGGCCACGCTCACCGAGGTGGGAAGGGCCAGCCCGGCGCTCCTCTGCCAGACCTTGGGTGCACCCGCCGGCACGTGAGCAGGGACAGCAGAGTGACAGGGGCTGCTGCCCCTGGAAGAGCCACTGTGCACGGAACGAGGGTCCAGCCAGCAGCCGCCTGTCCCAAGGTTAAAAGCGGAGAATCGGCACATCTCAGCACTCAAACAGGTTGATGTGGCCTTGCTCTGGTCATGGGGGTGCCCAGGCGCTGCCAGCACGATGCCACAGGCTTTCCCCCAGGCCGGGCCCCACTCGTCAGCACCGCTGGGAAGGGGCAGGCGCCCGGCGGCACGCAGACCACAGTGACAGCCCACTCCCACCAGTGCCTTTATTGAGTTCGGTAACACAGCGCCTTTCCAGCCACCCCTGCCTCCGGTGCGGGAGCGCCCATCTGGTGCGCCTGGTGCTCAGTTGGTGAGGGTGATGAGCGCCTCCACCACGTTCCCCATGTGCTCCCGCAGGCTGCGCTCGGCGGCTGCCCGCGAGATCTCCATCTCCGTCATCTGCAGGGAAACAGCCACAGTCCCCTACAGCAGCTGCAGAATGGGGTGGCGGGGCCGGGCCGGGGGGGCTGCCCGGCACTGCGGACCGGAGTGCACCGGCCTCCTCCCTGGGTGCGGTTCCGGTGACCAGCTGCCGGCTGCAGCCCAGGTTTGGGACACGCCACCGCCTGCCCGGCGTCCCACCCCTACTCACAATCAGCTCCAGGTCCTCCTTCTTGATGGTCACTTTTGCCAGTTCCTTCTCCCTGCGGAAACAGAGAGACAACCCGCCGGTGACCGGCAGCCCCCCCACCCTGCCGGTGAGATGACCGGCAGCCCCCCAGCCCCGCCGTCGCTCCCCAGCGCCCCACGCGAGCGCGGGTTGTTACCTCTCCTGCTTCGCTTTCTGCTCCCGGGACCTCCGGTCTCCGATCACCGACATGGCCTGCCAGGAGGAGCGCAGTCACCGCGCTGTGCAGCCCCGGGGGGGAGTCAGCGCCGCGCCCGGCGGGACGGGCAACGCCACCGGGACGGGCACCGCGACGGCCGTGCAGGCGCGGTGCTCAGGGCCCGGCTCAGCCCCGCCGCAGGCAGCGCCCGGCCCCCCCTCCCCGTCCCGGTCCCGGTCCCGGTCCCGGTCCCGGTCCCGGTCCCGGTGGCGGCCCGCCACCCCGCCCGCCGCACCGTCTCCAGGTTGGAGCTCTGGATCTCCTTCTCCTCCGCGTAGTCCGTGACGCGCTCCAGGTCCGCCGCGCCGCTGTCGTGCTTCCGCGGCTTCTCGGCCGCACGCCCGCCCGCCCCATCGCCGCCGCCACCGGAGCCGTTGGGCTCCGTTTCCAGCTCCAGCTCCACGTCCCCCTCCGCCGCCATCCCGCCGCCGCCGCCGCCGCGCCCCCGCTTCCGGTCACGTGCCGCCGGCGGAACCAGCGAGCGGCGGCGCCCGGCGGGCCAGAGCGGCGGCGGGGGGCGGCGGCGGCCCTCGCCCCGTGAGCCCCGGCCGCGGCGGTACCTCCCGCCCGCCCCCGGCCCTCCGCCACCCTCCCCGCGGGGAGCCCCCTCCCGGTCCTCCCCCCGCGGCTCCTCCGCCGCCGCTCCCCCGGCAGCGGCCCCGTCCCGCCGCCGGCGGGCGCTGCGGAGCCCGGCAGGCCGAGCGGCTGTGGGGGCGGCTCCCGGGGCTCGGTGCCGACTCCCCCCCCTTCCCGGGCGCTGCCGCTGCCGAGGCGAGGGCCAGCGGCGGTGCCCGGCCGGGGGAGGGCGCAGCCCTGCCCGCCGCCCCCGGGAGGCCGCCGGCCGAGCGGGCGCTAAGCCGGGTAAGAGGGTTATGGATCCCGATTTGGCTCCCGCCGCCGTCGCACGCAAGGACGGGACTCGCCCTGCACCGCCGCCCACCGCAGCGGTGGCCGAGGTGGCTTCCCCGGGCGACGCCTGGAAGCGGGAGGTGGCCGTGCCCGCTGGCCGGCGTGCCCTGGGGCCGGCCCGGTGGAGGCCATACCTGCAGCTCGGCCCCAGGAGCCCGTGGGGCTCAGGCTGGGCAGAGCAGGGTCTGCCACCCCCGCTTCCCTCCCGCACCGTGTGTCCCCTGCTGCACCCTGACGGGGATACTGCGTCCCCTCTGGGCACAGACTGCACCCCAGCGTGGGGCTGTCGTGGTTCAGCCCCAGCCAGGAACTAGGAGCACACGGCTGCTCACTCACTACCGCCAGGTGCGATGGGGGAGAGAGTGGGAAGAGTAAAAGTGAGGAAAAAATCGTGGGTTGAGATACAGACAGTTTAATAAGTAAAGCAAAAGCTGCACATGCCAGCAAAGCAAACCAAGGAATTCATTCCCTGCTCCCTACGGCAGGCAGGTGCTCGGCTGTCCCCAGGACAGCAGGGCTCCATCACGCAGAACGGTGACTTGGGAAGACAAATGCCTTCACTCCAGACACCCCCCCCTTCCTCCTTCTTCCCCCGGCTTTATATACCCAGTATAACATCACACAGCTTTGATCGGTTGGGGTCAGCTGTCCCAGCTGTGTCACCTCCCAACTTTTAGTGCCCCTCCAGCCGTTGCTGGCAGAGTGCTGTGAGAAGCAGAAAAGGCCTTGGTTGCTTAGCAACAATCAAAACTAGCAGTGCGCTATCGCACTATTTCTCATCCCAAATCGAAAACATAGCTGCTAACAAGCAACTCGGCCCCATCCCAGCCAAACCCATGACGGAACGCTGGGTGGCTCATGGTGCTGTGGGACAGGGAGCCCTTCCCACACAGGCCCCTGCGCTGCTCTGAGCGGCTGCCTCAGCTCCCGGGCCGGAGCCAAGGGATTGCTGCCTGAAGGCGAAAGCGTGGGCAGACCCCAGCACATGGCAGTGGAATGTGTCCCTGCCTGGGGTGGTTGTGGGGTGGTGGGTGCTCAGATGGACCACACAGGCCTGCCGGTGCCACAAATGCCTCCTCCCTGCATGGCCACCTTGGCAGCCCCGGTGCCGTCTGGACACTGCCGTGGGCTCACGGCACTGGGGGGCCAAACCATGGTGGCAGCTCCATGCCTGCTGTGCCTGCTCAGCAGGGCTGGGTGCCCAGGCTGGAGCCGTGGGGAGATGTGGGGCCTGCAGGCCCTGGGGGGGACACACCACAGGCACAGCACTCCCCAGCTCCTGCCCTGATCTGTGGAGCGATCCTGCGGGACTGCAGCCGCCCCTTCTCCCCGCTGGGCAGAGCGGCTGCTCCGGCCTCAGCCCCGGCACTGCTCTGCCCTTGCAGTGTGCTGAGCCCACGGGATCTTTACAAGACCAGGGTGGCACAGCACTCTGCTCCAGCCCCTCCCCACCGACCCTGTGGGACACCACCAGGCTCTGCCTATGGCCCAGGAGCATCCCCGGGAGTGGGGCGGGCGAGCACAGGACGTGCCCAACTCATTGGCCTTGCCAGGCAGCCGGGGACCCTGCGCCACCATCTCTGGTGGGCTCTGCCATCGGCCGGCCATGCTGCCAGGGCCTGACTCGGCTTCCAGCTCTCCAGGTTGGCACTGGGGCCTCGCGCTGGCCCCATGGCACCTCACGCTCTGTCTGCGCAGCGCCTGTGGCTGCATCCAGCCATGCTATGCCAGCCCAGTGAACCTGCCAGGGAGTCAAACAGAAACCCGCCCTGAGAGTGGCCTCCTGTACCGGACTTGGGCTTGTGTCTGTTGGTCCCGTGCCAGCTCCGTCTGCTGCACCATGCGCTGCACCCACTTCTGCGACAGCCTCCTGGCCCCTTTCCCCCCCCTCACCGTGCCCGGCCTCCCGCTGCTCCCAGTGCAGAGATGTGAGCGTGGGGGACGAGCCTGCCCAAGGTGTCCCGTGGGATCCCAGGGGCTGACTCCGGCCAGCAGCTGAGCACCCACACAGCTGCTTGCTCCCCGCAGCAGGACAGGAGAGAGAAGGGGAAGAGCAAAAGTAAGAAAAACCCTTGTGAGTCAAGATAAAGACACTTTAACCTGTGAAGGAAAGGGGGAAAATAAAACAACTCCCAGTGCTGTAAAGGCAGTCGCTCATCACCTCCCACCAGCAGCCGGGTACCCAGGCAGTCTCCAAGCAACAGCCACGCTGGGAGCCAAAACCCTTCAGCTTCCTCTGCCTCCAGTCTCACTGCCAGGACGACGCTGTGTCATGGAGTGTCCCTTTGGCCGCTGGGGTCAGCTCTCCCGGCTCTGTCCCCTCCCAACCTCCTGCCCAGCCTGGCCCCCTCGCTGTGAGGGAGAGTGGAGAGAAGGAGAGCCTGGACGCTGGGCGAGCCCGGTGCAGCCGCAGCCCAAACGCCTGTGCCGTGTCAAGGCTGCTCTAGCACAAAGCCAGAATGGCTGTGGAGGAGCTGAAGGAGGTGATGCCATCCCAGGCAGACCCAGCACAGGGGCAGCAACAGGCCCCCTGCACCCCCTGGCTTGTCCCCAGCTCCTGCCCACTCTGGGGACATGCTGCTCCTGGCTGGATGTGCTTGTTGCCTTCCTCCTGCCCCTTGGGGTACCCTTGTCCCTTGAGAGCCTCTGTGCCCGCGGGTGCCTCTGCATTCCTCCAGACCATTGGGACCCCCACACACCCTCCAGCCACACCACGCAGCACCACGGCAGCAGCCATCGCCACGCAGGTCACAGCACCCCACGGATCCCACATGCCCCCCATGCCAGCCCATGCCCAAGCCGGCTGCCGCGGCTGCATCCTGCCCAGTGAGGGCCCAGAGTCCCAGGCAGGGATGCCCATGGCCAGGGGGTCACTGCTGGACCCTGGACAGGCTCCCTGCGGGTCACCCCGAGGGTGGCTGCTGGGAGGTGGCGGTGAGCAGATGGCGGGGCGGGCCAAGCTGACAATCCCCCCTAATCCCATCAGGGCAGCGGGGGCCAAGCGGAGCGGAGCTGGGCCATGGCGGGCACACGGGCGCACGGCCGCCTCCTGCACTCGCTGCTCTGCCAGGTGGGACTGCGGGGACTGGCGGGGCTGGCGGGAGGTGGGGGGGCCTGGACCGGGGGTGGGGGTGCCAGGCCAGGCCAGGGGGCAGCTCTGGCCTGATGGGGGTCCCTGCTGACCATGCTTCCCCCAGCTGTGCGGCAGTTGCGGCTGCAGCTCCTGCCGTGGGCTCCGCGTATCCACGGGCACCCGCATCCTGTACACGCTCCTGCATGTCCTGGCCTCTGCCGTGTGCTGCCTCATGCTGTCCCGCACCGTGGCCCAGGCCGTCAGGGAGAAGGTGATGGCGGGAGCTGAGACAGCCAGGGTGCTGGGGTGCCGGGGGTGCCAGGGGCACTGGGGGTGCTGGGGTGTCTGTTGTGGTTTAAGCTCAGCTGGCAGCTAGGAGCACGCAGCCGCTCACTCACTCCCCCGAGTTGCAATGGGGAAGAGAATCAGAAGAGTAAAAGTGAGGAAAAACTTGTGGGTTGAGATACAGACAGTTTAACAGGCAGAGCAAAAGCCGCGCATGCAAGCAGAGCAGAACAAGGAATTCATTCCCTGCTCCCCGCGGCAGGCAGGTGCTTGGCCGTCCCCAGGACAGCAGGGCCCATCATGTTATTTGGGAAGACAAATGCCATAACTCTGAACGTCCCCCCTTCCTCCTCCTTCTCCGGTATTATATACCGAGCACGACGTCACACGGCATGGAACATTTCTTTGGTCAGTTGGGGTCAGCTGTCCCGGCTGTGTCACCTCCGGACTTCTTGTGCCCTCCCAGCCTACTCACTGGTGGGGCAGTTTGAGGAGCAGAAAAGGCCTTGATTGCTTAGCAACAACCAAAACCAGCAGTGCGCTATTGCACTCTTTCCCAGCAGTGCGCTATTGCACTCTTTCTCATCCCAAATCCAAAACACAGCATGACACCAGCTGCTAGCAAGAAAGTTAACTCCATCCCAGCTGAAACCATAGTACCAGGGGTACCATGAGTGCTGGGGGTGCCAGGCATCCCAGGGGCATTTAGGGGTCCCAAGAGCACTGGGGGTGCAAGGATTGCCAAGAGAGCCAGGAATACTGGGATTGTGGGGGTCCTGGGAGTAACAGGGCTGCTGGGAATGCCCAGGTTGCTGGAGGAGCCGAGGGGGAAGGGGTGCCAGCGGTACCAAAGATGCAGGACTTGCCCAGTGTGCTGGGGGTGCTGGGTGTCCTGGGAGTACTGGGGATGAAGAAGGTATTGGGGAATGCTGGGGGTGTCAGGAGTCCAGGGGTGCTGGATGCCCTGGATGCCAAGGAGTGAGGGCACAACAGCATCCCTGTTGTGTTGCTCGCTGTGCCTACAGGTGCCCTTCTCTGCGGTGCTGTGTGAACACCTGCCCGGGGGCACGGACTGCGAGCGGCTGGTGGGCTCCTCGGCCGTGTACCGGGTCTGCTTCGGCACCGCTTGCTTCCACCTGGCGCAGGCTGCCCTGCTCCTCAACGTGCGCTCCAGCGCCGACTGCCGCGCTCAGCTCCACAACGGGTACGGGGATGGGGTGGGGGGGGGGCGGGCTGGGCTGCCGAGGGATGGGGGCTGCTGGAGGCTTCTGGGGGGCCCTGTCTCCCTGATGCTGGCTGCCCCACAGGTTCTGGCTCCTGAAGCTGCTGGTGCTGGTGGGGCTCTGTGCCGCCAGCTTCTTCATCCCTGAGGATGGTTTCATCCGAGGTGCGTTCCCCATCCCGCCCAAGCTGGCACCCTGGGGCCCCGGCCCGTGGCCACCACGGGCCCCCTGTGCTAGCCCCATGCTGCCCTCTCCCCCCAGTCTGGCACTACACGGGCATCTGCGGGGGCTTTGCCTTCATCCTCATCCAGCTGGTGCTGATCACTGCCTTCGCGCACACCTGGAACAAGAACTGGTGAGTGTCAGGGTGCCGGGCGGGCGCCTGCCTGCTGCCGGCTCTCACCCGCTCTCCCGGCAGGCTGACAGGCGCCGCGCAGGACAAGCGCTGGTACCTGGCCGTGCTGCTGGCCACGGCCACCTTCTACACCCTCGCCTCTGCCGCCTTCTCCTTCCTCTACAAGTACTACACCCACCCGGCCGCCTGCCACCTCAACAAGGCGCTGCTCACCGTGAACGGCAGCCTCTGCGGCATCATGTCCTTCATCTCCATCACGCCCTGCGTGCGGCTCAGTGAGTTATGGCATGGCACGGCACGGCACGGGCTGCCGTGCTGCAGGGCTGGCTGGGTCCTGGGGCTGGGGGGGGCGACGATGGGCTCCCAGCTCAGGGCAAGCACATGGGCAACTGGGGAGGACGGAGCTCCTCAGGGCTCCCGCTGACCCCTCCTGTGCCTCAGCGCAGGGTGTTGGGTCGGAGAGTGGTGGGAGGGGGCTGCCCGGGACCCACGCGGAGCCCATCCGCCAGCTCTGGGGGCTCTGGTGACACCTCTGACCCCATCCTTGCAGAGCAGCCGCGGTCAGGGCTGCTGCAGTCCTCAATCATCAGCTGCTACGTGATGTACCTCACCTTCTCTGCACTGTCCAGCCGGCCCCCGGAGAGAGGTGGGTGCTCCCACCTGCCGCTGGCAGCTCCCCGTGCCGGGGCGCACACCCGTCTCACCTCTGTCCCCCTCTCAGTGCTCTACAAGGGGCGGAACCTCACCGTCTGCTTCCCGGGCGTCCGGCAGGATGAGCTGCAGACAGAGGACACCACTGTTGCCGTCCTGGGGGCCGCCATCATGTATGCCTGCGTGCTCTTTGCATGGTGCGTGTGCCCACAGCGCGGGGTGGGCAGGGGGCCTGCAGCACTGTCCCTTCCAGGCATGGCCATGCCACCAGGGACCATACAGAGACCCTGTGCCCAGCCTGTGGCACAGCCAGTGGTGCTGGGCTGGCTGATGTCCCGAGGGATGGCAGGGCCAGAGCCGGCCGGGCATCTGTGGGTGGACACAGCACGGCATGTCTTCTGTGGCTGTGCCGGACCCGTGGGGCGGGCTGGGGGCCTGACAGAGGGTGGTGGGTGCCCGTATCACACTTTCTGCCTCTCGGGTGCAGTAATGAAGCCTCCTACCTCGCCGAGGTCTTCGGGCCCCTCTGGATGGTCAAAGTCTACAGCTTCGAGTTTAAAGTGAGTATACATGCTGCTCCCCCGCAGCTGTGCCCATGGGCACCCCAGACCCGCCACCCCAAGCCCTCCTGAGCCCCGGCCCTGGACCGGGGGAAAGTTTGTCCAGCCAAGCACAAGAGGCTTCCCATGGCGCACCCCGACCTGCGCCGGCTCCTCGGAGCCAGGCAGCCCCCGTGCAGGGCAGGGCCGGATCCTGCGGCAGGGCTCAATCCTGCGGCAGCGCTCAGCTCAGCAGCATGGCGGGGCTGCCCTGCCCCTGCAGCAGTTGCCAGCACACTGCTCTCTCTGCAGAAACCCTCCTGTTGCTTCTGCTGCCCCGAGAAGATGGAGGAGGAGCTGAGAGGTGGGTGCAGTAACACACACCCTTGGGCGCCTTTGTCCCAGCTGTGGGGTGCTAGCGAGGAGGAGATGCAGGAGCCACCATGCCCTTATGCTCTCCCAGGTGCCGAGCAGACATGTGAGCAAGTGGAGGAGACCAACGGGGGACAATGCGTCGTCCAGGACGAGCGAGACCGGGTCGTCTACAGCTACTCAGCCTTCCACTTTGTCTTCTTCCTCGCCTCACTCTACGTCATGATGACTCTCACCAACTGGTTCAGGTAGGGCCCCATGCTGCTGCCCAGGCCTTCTTGCTCTCGCTCGCCCTCCCTGCTGCTAGTGCAGCCGCCCAGCTGGGACTGCAGCCCCGCCAGCATTGTCACCCCCTCAGCATCATCACCCCGCCAGCTCTGACCTGCTCCCCACGTGGGCTTGGGCTGCAGCGTTGCACTCCTCACCGGCCCCCTGCTCTGAGCCGTGCCGGTGTCACCAGGCTGGCGCCTGCTGGGGAAGCGCATGGCTCTGCACCTGCAGACCCTCACCACTTCGACCAACAGTCCCTGCCGATGGCAGCCGGTGGCTGAGTGCTGCAGAGACGGGCTGGGGTCTGCAGGGCTGGGCAGCTCCATGGCAGGTGGGACGTGCCCAGGGACATGCGGCTGCTGGGACATGGGGTGACCTGGTGGCTGCAACTGGCTCAGGGATCCCCTGCGTCAGCATCCCTCAGGTGCCCAATGCCTGCCCTCTCCCACCAGCTACGAGAACGCAGTGCTGGAGACCACCTTCACACATGGCAGCTGGTCGACCTTCTGGGTGAAGGTGTCCTCATGCTGGGCCTGCGTCCTGCTCTACCTGTGGCTGCTGCTGAGCCCCCTCTGCCTCCGTGGCTCCCCCCAGCACCGGCGCAGCACCCCAGCCCTGCGCGTTCTGCGGCGACGACGCGCTCCACAGCGCATCAGCGTCTCCACGTAGTCCTTGCTGGGATGGACTGTGCCTGGCACCGTGCACGGCAGCAGCTGGGGCTGGTCCCTGCCATGCCCTGTGCCTGTGCCCTGGCCCTGCTGGGTCATGCTGGCCTCCCCTGACCCCCTGTCCCAGGAGGTGGTGGCATCTGAGAGCCTGAGGCGACCCAGGAGGTGGGCACTCCTGAGGACACTGGCCCTTTGCTGAGCTCCGGAGCCAGCCGAAGGGGTGGCTGGAGCCAGCCCGGTGGTGGGTGCTCAACCCTGGCTGCCGCTGGGATCCCTCCGGGCAGGGACGCAGCTCCTGCCACGTGCCGGCTGCCAGCCCCACGGCTGCCCTGGCCCGGGGCCTGCTGTGGGAGCTGGGCTCTGCCCCGGCCACCTTCGCATCTCAGCTCACCCACCGGTGGTGTGCTTGTTGTAAATAGCTTCTTGAATACATTTTTTATATAAAACTCTGAGCTGAGCCTGTGCCATCCGCCGCCATGCAGGCCACAGCCATGGGGCTGCGCATGGAGGTGCCAGCAGCGCCCCAGCACCGGCCGGTCCATGCCACAGTCATGGCCAAGGGCGCCTGCAGGCGGCTCTGCTGGAGAGGGGGGACAAGTTGGGAGGTGGCAGAGCAGAGAGCACTGGCCTGGGGTCCGGGGCTCCAGGGGGGCGTTCAGCCAATGTCTGGTGCCCGCGGCACCCCCCCCAGCTGAGCCCCTGCAGGAGTCACCCCCCACCCCAGGACACAGGCATGGCTCCAGCACAATGCGCCAGCCCAAAAGGTGCCCATGCGCCGTCAGGGCACCGAGCCCCAGACAAGCACCTGCCTGGTCAGCAGGGACTGCCCCAAGTCACTTGGCCAAGGGCCTGGCCCAGGATGCCAGGGACAATGCCAGGCCATGGGGTCCCGTGGACACCATGCTCAGCCCTGGCTCCAGCTGCTCCCATCCCATCCCACCCCACCACAGCAGGTGCCCTTCTCCCTGGGGACCATGGCCACAGCACCCCCAGATTGCCCTCCACCCTGGTCTCTCTCTGCGGCCAAGCAAAGCCCCGGGCAGGATGGGTGGACAGACGGACAGAGCCCCTGTCACCTGCCCAGTGCCTCAGTGGACCTGGTGGGAGGGGAGACCAGGAGTGCCAGAGGTGCTGGGTACCGGAGCCAGCCGGGGCACCGAGGGGCCCGGTGCGGCCGCCTGGGAGGGTGTGGTACCGGTGCTGCCGCAGGATCGTGCCCTGGGCCCCTACCCCGCCCGCAGAGCAAACACGGCAGCACAGCACCGTGGGGCCGCAGCACCGGCTGCGCCTGATGGGCCCCGTGCAGCGGCAGTGGCAGCTGGTGCCGGACAGGGATTAACACACACAGCCACGGCTCCCGCCAGGGCCTGCGCCCACCAGCCCGCCACAGCCGGCAGGAGATGGTCCCGCAGGTGAGGGTGGCACCGCGGGGTGGGCAACGCGGGGGTCTGGCCCGGTCCCAGTGCGCAGCGCAGGTGCCACAGGGTCCCCGACTGGAGCGATGGGGGTCTGCACAGTGCCCCATGCAGGGCTGCCCTTGGGGCTGCAGCTCGCACCTCTCCTTCCCCAGGAGATGGAGGGACCCACATGTGGTTCGGGGACGGGCATCGGGCAGCTGCGGCGCCAGCTCGGGGACATTGCCCAGGTAGGGCCGGGAGGGTGCTGTGCGGGGATCCCCGCAGACCGCGCACACCAGGGACCCCGGTGCACCGGGCTGCACCCCAGCAGGGACCCGTCTCACCCTGCCCAGGAGAACGACCGGCTGCGTCGCAGCCTGCGCAAGGCCGAGCGCGGCGTCTCCCAGCTGCAGGCAGAGCTGGAGCAGCTGCGGGGGGACTTCTCCGAGCGGGACCAGCAGCGCAAGAGGTGGCATTTTGGGGGAAGGCGATGGCAGGGCTGTCGCCAGCTCCGCAGGGACCCTGCCCGCAGGTGGCCTAGTGCCAGCCCTGTGTGTTGCGCCAGCAGCAGAGTGGGTGGCACTGCCGGCGGGTGCCCCACCGAGCCCAGCCGCAGGCAGGGGGGGTCTACCAGACCCTGTCCACGGCTGCCGGCACTGCTGCTGGCGGGAGGGCTGGGTGCCCATCAGGGAAACGCTGCCCCACTCAGCCCTGGGACGCCTGCCCAGAGCTGCTGGCATGTCCCTCTAGTCCCGTTGCTGGCAAGCCCTGTGACGCTGGGTGTCCTTGGGGCTCCCTGACTGTCCCAGCACCTCCGCGGGCACCTCTGCCACCCCAGGTGTGGGAGCGCAGCCCCTGTGCCAGCCCAGGGCGCAGGTCCCGGCGTGGGCCCTGCCGTGAGGACGCCGTGTCCCTGCAGGGAGCAGCTGGCCCTGCGGGAGATGGCGGAGGAGAATCTGGCGTTCGCCAGCTATGTCAGGATGCTGCAGTACGTCCGAGCCTGGCCGGGCAGCTGGGGACATGCTCCTGCCTGGGGTGTGGCGGTGCCATTGCTGTGGGTACAGCCCTCCCCTGGGTTGGTCCCCTGCTGCTCACAGGGCTCAGGCTGCTCCCTCCTGCCAGGACGATGAACAGGACCCTCTGTGAACACAACGTCAGCCTGCGCTCAGCCCTGCTGCTCGGCTCGCACACGGACCCGCGAGCGGTGAGCCCTGCAGAGGCTGCGGAGTGTGGGGCTGGCACTGGTGCAGGAGGGGAGGGCCGTGTCCGGCACCCACCTGGGCAGGGATGCTGGGTGCTGGCCACCCACCCCCGCGGGGCGCAGGGGGGCAGGCTGGCTCCGCTGCCCTCACCCACCCTGCCTGCACCCCTGCCTCAGGGGTCACAGCGCACGGGTGGCCACCGGCAGCCACCGGCACTCTGGGACCCACACGAGCCCCTGGAGCTGGAGGCCACAGGGCCCTCCTGCCCTGGGTACTCCCTCACCTCCTCACACAGTGCCTCCATGCTGAACGCCTTCTCCCCTGCAGCCATGCCCCCCTACCCGGCCATGCAGCCCCCTCACCGCCTGCCCAGGGGGCACCTGCAGCAGGTGAGTGATGGAGGGCAGAGGGGCAGCAGTGGCTGCGGACCCCCCTCCCTGAGCACTGCCCTCTGGCACAGGAGTTGGGGGCACAACTCCCTGCGCCGCCCGCTCTCCTGGGCAGATGGAGACCTGGACCACAGCAGCATCGGACTTGGGCAGCGATGGAGCTCCGCATCCAGCATGGACACAGCCTCCTCGCTCAGCAGTGCAGGCAGCCACAGCTCGGAGGCCAGGTCCCCCCCCAGCCCCCGCTGGGGCACTGAGGTGAGGGACCTGCGCCCGGTACAGCGCCCTGGGATGGGGAGGGGGACACAGCTCTGCTTGCCCACAGCTCCCAGGTTCAGGCCCCTCACCATGGTGTCTGTCACCCAGCAAGCCCCCAGCCCCCCGACAGGCGAGGCAGAGGGACCCCCCTGCTCTGCCAGGCGCTTCAGCAAGAGGAAACTTCCCGCCTTCACGCCGGAGGTAACCAGCAACTCCCCATCCCGGTGCAAAGGGCCAGGCTGGGGGGGGGGCCAGGGCACCCCCACACCCCATGCCAGCCCCCCACTGACACTTGTCTCACCAGGGGTGGGAGAGGAGAGAGGAACCTGCGCCCCCCTGCCCTATGTACCGGCTGGTGCTGGCGGGGGACGGGGGCACGGGGAAGTCCAGCTTCTTGCTGCGTCTCTGCACGAACGAGTTCAGAGGAGACATCTCCAGCACCCTCGGTACACCCCCCACCTCCCCAAGCACCCTCGGTGCCCTGGCCAGGGCCGAGGCACAGGAGCACTGCCTGACTGTCCCTCCTGGCAGGGGTGGACTTCCAGATAAAGCAGCTACTGGTGGATGGGGAGCAAACCACGTTACAGATCTGGGACACAGCCGGGCAGGAGAGGTGAGAGCGCAGGGGTTGGGGCTGTTGCCACTGTGCCAGGCCAGGTCCTGCTCTGGGAGCAGCCCCGCAGGCTGGCAGTCACCACATTGGCAGCGGGGCAGCTGTGGCTCAACCCCGCAGCAGTGACACCCCCTGCCCCAGGTACCGGAGCATCTCCCAGTCCTACTTCCGCAAAGCCCATGGTGTGCTGCTCCTCTACGACATCAGCTCCCCGAGCAGCTTCCTCAGCGTCCGCCAGTGGATTGAGGACATTAAGGTAGCGGGAGGGGTCTGACAGGCAAGCAGCCCCTACGGAGAGGGGCAGGAGCCTTGGCACTTCCTCGGGTGCCGGGTCTGGAACCGCACTCCGCTCTCGGGGAACAGCGCAGGCGTGACGGGAGGCAGCCGGCGTGCGGCAGAGCTCTGCGGCTGCCGGAGGAGGCGGGCTGCAGCAGCAGCTGCAGCTGGAGGCTGCCATCCCCATGGAGCCCTGAGCCGCCCTTCCCTCCCACAGGCCACCGACCGGCCACTGCCACTCATGCTGGTGGGGAACAAGATGGACCTGCGGCCCAGCCTGCCAGAGGCAGCGGGGGTCCGCACAGCCCACGGGCAGCAGCTGGCCATGGTGAGCAGGTGCACCCCGGGGTCCCCAGGGCAGCAGGGACCCCACCGATACCAGCTGCTCCCCGCAGGCCCACAGGTCGTTATTCTGCGAGGCCAGTGCCAAGGACGGCACCAACGTGGTGGAGGCTGTGCTGCACCTCGCCCGGTGAGGAGCCCTGCCTGCTGCAGAACCCAGCTCAGGGCTGCGCAGGGCCAGCGGCGGCTGCCAGGCTCTCTCCTGCCATGGCGGCAGGACAGGCTGACGCCACTGCTCCTGGCCCCGCAGGGAAGTGAAGAGGACGGTGGGCCAGGGAGAAGGCCACAGCGCTGGACTGGACCTCAGTGTCCCCCCGAGGGCAGCTTCGCGCTGCTGCTGGACTTAGCACAGCAGGCAGACCAGCTGCCAGCTTCGTGTGCTCCCCACAGACAATCCCCCCCGCTCTGACGGTGCTGCGGAGCAGGCATCTCACCCCGCTTCAGCTCCTGCACCTGCTTGTCCCACTGGCTGCAGGATCCCGTGCTCAGACACGGGCACCCTCTCCCCGGCCCTCAGCCCTCCCTCCCGTCCTCGCTACATCCCATCCCTCTCCAACGCAATCCTTTCCTGGTTTCATTTCTCTTAGCTTCCAGCAATCCTGTCCTCCCCACAGCATTCACCCTTCACCTCCCTCTGCCCACACCTCACCTCCGAGGCTCCCCACACACCTGCAGCTGCGCTCAGGGTCCCACCGGCTGCTCTGACCCCCCAGGTGATGCCCGCAGACACCTCCCAGGCCAGACCCCATCTTTGTTCCTGACCGTGAAGATGCAGCTGCTCCACACGGCAACAGTCGCCCTTGGTCCACCCCTCCTCTTCATCAGCACAAAACGCGGCCCCGAACGCTCCCTCCCGGCCGGGGGCGCACGACGGCCGCTCCCGCTCCCCCTCCCGCTCCCCAGCCAGCCCCAGCCCCCCCACCCGGGCGCACGGAGGAAGGAGACAGGGCCTGTAGGGCTTGACAAGCTACTTTAATAGGAGACGGACCCGAGGCGGGCGCGGGGCGCTGCCGGGGTCCCCATCGGGGCGGCCCAGCCCCAGGGCTGCGCTGGGCATCCTGCCGGCGGGCGGCCCAGCCCCGGGGCAGCGGCGACTCGACCCGGCCGCGGGCTACTTGGCGCCCTCCTTCTTCTCGTCGGCCTTCTTCTGCTTCTGCTGCATGATCTCCGAGTCCCTGCGGGAGAGCGCGTCGCCGGGCTGCCAGCGGTACCGGCACCGGCACGGGGATGGGGGCGGGGGGGGTGGGGGGCCGGCGGGGCCAGCCCGGCGCTCACCTCTGCTTGCGGGCGGCGGCCGAGAGCCCGTCGTCCCGCCGCTTGCCCTTGCCCGAGTCGCTCTGCTTCTTCAGGTTCTTCTGCCGCGCCAGTTCGCGCTGGTTCCCGCCTGCGACGGCGCGGCCGCCTCAGAACGGCCCAGCCCGGGGCCCGGCCCCAGGGCCCAGCCCCGGCCCCGCGGCCCAGCCCGCGCCCCGGCCCCGCGCTCACGGGTCACGGCGCCGCACCGCGCCGCCCCCACCCCCCAGGCCGGCCCCGGCCCGCAGGGCAGGTCACGGCGCCGCTCCCCCCGGCCCGGCCCGGCCCGGCCCGGCCCGGCCGCGGCCCGCACTCACGGGTCATGGCGCCGCTCCCTCCCGCCCTCCGCTCCGCCGCCACGTCCCGCACTGCCCCCCCCCACGCCCCGCCCCGCTCCGCGCTTTAAGGGCGCGGCCTGGCCAATCGCCGCGCCGAGTCCGCCCCCGCCGCCTTCCTATTGGCGCGCCGCTCCTGCTCGGCCCCCGCCTGATTGGCCGCGGGCTACGGCTGCCATTCTGCCGGCGGGGGGCGAAAAAGCCGGAAGCTGGGGCGCAGGCGCCAGAGCCGCGCCCACGCGCGGTGGGGCGGGGCACGGCGGGGGACACGCCCTGTCATGACGCGCCGGGGGCGCGGCCGCGGGATCCGTGTGGTAGGGGCGGGGCGAGACGCGATGAGGGGCGTGGCAGGGGCGGGGCCGGGGCGGTGTGGGCGCTGTCCCCGCTCGTCGGTCCGGTGCCCGCAGCCGTTGCCGTCCCCGGGCCGGGCCACCGGGGGCCCCGCAGCCTCTCCTCCATCCCCGGCGCGGTGGCTCCTCCGGGCGGGCTGCGGGACGCCGCTCAGGCCGCTCCTTCCGCCGCGGGCGGTGCCGGGGCTCTGCGGGAAGGGACCGCCCCGTGAGCCAAGCGGGCCCGGGACGGGAACCCGCTCAGCCCGGTCTGCCTACGTACCCGGGGCGCGGCGGCGGCCCGTGGAGGGGCTCCTGGGGAGCGGCGCGGGCCGCGGTGCTCCGGCGCTTCGCCAGCCGCGACAGCTCGGTGTGGATCACCTGCGGGCGGCGGGGCGGCTGCGGCGGGCAGGGCTCCGGCGGGACCCTCGACGGTCCCGGTGCCGCGCCCCGCCGGGAGCCACGCCCGCCCCAGCGCTCCCGGTACCGGGCTCCTGCGGACCCCCGCGCCCCGTCCGGCCGAACCTTGTTAGCCGGGTCCAGCTCCAGGGCTCTCCTCAGGACGAGCGTGGCCTCCGCGTCCCGGCCCTGCTGCGCCAGCAGCTGCGGGGAGAGGAGCGGGCGGTAGCGGCCGGGCCGGGCCGGGGGGCAGTGCGGGGCGGGTCGGGACCCACCTGCCCCCGCCGGAGCAGCGCCCGGCCGTTGTCCGGGCTGATGCGCAGCGCCGCCTCGCAGGCCGCCAGCGCCTCCTCCGCCCGCTGCAGCTTCAGCTCGGCGGCCGCGCAGTTGTTGAGGCACTTAACGCGCTGCTCCCGCAGCTCCTCTTCCTCCTGCGGCCCGGGGGGGGCTGCGGGGCGAGCGCGGCATCAGCGCCCCGGCCCCGCAGCCCCGGCCCCCACCGCTTCCCGCCCGGTCTCACCGGCGACGGGGCCGTCGAGGGCGCTCAGGGCCAGGCGGTAGGAGCGCAGCGCCGCCGTGAAGTCGCCCCGGCCGAAGTGGAAGTTGCCCCGCTCCCTCCGCTGCGCGCCCAGGCGCAGGCGGGCGGCGGGCGGCAACGGCTGCGGATCGGGGCCGTCCCGCACCTCCAGCAGCGTCACCTCGAACAGCAGCGGCGCCTCGGGCGGCACATCGGGCTCCCTGCGGGCACAGCGCCGGCTGCCCCTGCCCGCCCCGGCCCCCCTGCCCCCGCCGCTGCCCTCCCGGCCCCCCGGCTCGTTCCTCCCCACCCCCTGCCTGCCCGCCCTGGTCCCCCTGCCCCGGCCGCTGCCCTCCAGGCCCCCCGGCTCCTTCCCCTCCACGACCCCCGCCCCCTGCCTGCCCACCCCGGTGCCCCTGCTCTCTTGGCCACTGCCCGCCCTGGTCCCCCTGCCCAACCCCTGCCCGCCCCTGCCCTGCCCGCCCCAGTCCCTCTGCTCTTCTGGCCCCTGCCCTCCCGTCCGCCCGCCCTACCTGCCCGGGCGGCCGTAGCCGTAGGGGAAGGCGGCGAGGAAGAAGGAGACCTCCCCGGGCTGCATGGTGGGGACGCCCAGCTCCAGCGCCTGCGGACGCGGGCACGGCGGGGCTGGCCGGGGGCGGCACCGGGCGACGCTCAGCCCGCACCGCACCCCGGCCGGGGCTAACCTGCACGACGTCGCCGTGGCCCGGCACGAAGGTGAGCCGCGGGTCCCGCTCCACCAGCCCGCCGTCCTCCAGGACGCCCAACACCTTCACCGACACCTCCTGGCCCGGCCGCGGCGGCGGCCCGCCCTGCCCGTCCCGCTCCACTCGCTTGCGCAGCAGCCGGTCCTCTGCGGGCGGGGGCGGCCCTGAGAGCCCCCCCGGGACCCCCGGGGCTCGGCACCCCCGGCCCGGCTCTCCCCGGGACCCCCGGCGTGGCTGTCCCCGGGGCCGCCCGCGGCTCTCACCCGTCAGGTCGCTCCAGCCGTCGGCCGCGAAGAGCGGCCCGAAGCCGCCGGGGCCCGGGGCCATCAGCGCCTCCAGCCGCCGGTAGAAGAGCTGCTCCTCCTCGCGCACCGACGGCAGCGCGATGGCGGTGTGGGGCAGGCGGAACCGCACCCGCCTGCCCCGGCCGGGACCCCGCGGCCGCCCTCCGGCCCCCGCCTCCCTCTCCGGGGAGCCGCCGGGCGAGGGTCCCGGCATGCCCGTCCCCGGCCCGCCTCGCTGCCCGCTGCTACCAGCCGGCCTCGGTCCGGGCCCCCCCGGGGCTCGGCGGCGGGCGCCCGCGGCCCCCAGCCCGCACCGGGAGCGTCGCCGCCGGCCCCGCCGCGCCGCGACTGCCCGGGGCCTCCCTCCCGGGCCGGGGCCGCCGCCGAGCGCATCCCGCCGCACCGTTACCTAACGCCGGGAAGCGGCTCAGCGGATTAGCCCGGCCCGGCGGCAAAAATAGCCGGCTCAGGCCGAGCCCCGCCGCGGGGCTCCCGCCGCCGCCGCCCCGCCCCGCCCCGCCACCGCCCCCCGGGACCGGCGCGGCCCCGCCCGCCCCTCCCGCCCCGGTCCCGCACTCCGGGCCATGCCGCGGCCGCGGGCGGAGCTGCGCGGGCGGCTCCGGTACCGGTACCGGGGCTGCGGGACGGGGCCCCGGCTCAGCCTCCTACACGTGCGGCTCTCGGCGGCGGCGGCGCGGGCGCTGCGGGGCTGCGGGCGGCGGCGGCAGGTGGGACCGGGCCGGGCCGGGCCGGGCCGGGGCAACCGGGGGAACCGAGCGTGGGAAAACTCATCGACGACCGTTGTTGTTGCAGGGAGCGCCGGGGCCCGTGATCGCCTTCCAGGGCAGCCAGGGGGTGAGCGGGGGGACCGGGGAGCCCGGGGAGTGGGGGGACCGGGGGATGACCGGGGATGACCGGGGACCCAGGGCGTCCACGGTGTGGCGGGATCCGGAGGGGCCGGGGCGGGACCGGGGCACCCGGGGAACGCGAGGATGCGGGAGGATGGAGGGGGACCGGGAAAACCAGGGCGGCCGGGGAGCGGTGAGGACCGGGGAACCCAGGGCGGTCGCGGTGTGGGGAGACCGGGGGGGGCCGGGGGTGAGTGGATCGGGGGACCGGGGAGGTCGGGGGGCCGGGCCGGGTCCTCGCGGGCCGGGCCGGTGGCGCCGGTGCTGCCGCCGGTGGGAGCAGGGGACGGCGGGCGGCACCGCGGGGTGGATCCGCCGCTCCCCGGGGGACGGGGGGGCTCGGGGGGGGGGGCCGCGGCTCTGACGACCCATCTCGCCGGCAGTGCCTGACCGTGCCGGGAGGCCCCGGGACCGCCCCGCGGCTCTTCGCCTTCTCCCTCTCCCGCTGCAGCCGGGACGAGCGGCGGGGCAGCTTCGAGTGTGCGCGGCTGGCCGTGCCCCGGTGAGCCTGCCCGGCCCCCGCCCTCCCGGGGCTGCGGGCTGCTCCTTCCGGGCCGGGAGCAGCCCCTCGCCGCCCTCCGGTCCCCTCTGCGCTCGGGGCTGTGCCGGCGGCACCGCCTGGCGGCCGCCCTTCGGGCACCGACGGGTGGGAGCGCTGCCCCGGGGTGACCGTGCCCACCGCTGCTCAGAGCCCGGTCGGGTCTGCTCCCACTCTCCTTACGGTCCCCGATGGCCCCCGCCGAGCAGCACCGCGGTGCTTCGGGGCTTAAAAGTCCCTGAGGTCGTCTCCGAGCTCATGGCATCATCCTAAGCCCCTGGTCCCCTTAGGGGAATCCGCAGCGCCGGGGCAGTGGCAGCCATGGAGATGGGGCCTTTGGAGACAGTCTGGGGACAGAGCCCCTTCTCCCTTGCTCGCTCGGGGTGCCCACCTTGCAGGGCCTTCTCTGGGCACTGTGTGGGGCCCGGGGGAGCAGGCTGGGCTGGGCTGGTGGGACGTGTTGTCTTCTCCCAGGCTGGGTCAGAGCCGGCTGGACAGCCTGGGCAGCATCCAGGAGAAAATCACAGTCTGTGCCTGGGAGAGCCCCTGCCCACAGCCACGGGAGCGCGTGTCCCCAGCGAAGGAGCCCTGCAGCAGAGCAGTTGTTGAGCCTGATCCAGCTGTGCTTGGCTACGGTTAGTGGGGTGCCACAGGTGGCACTGGCCTGAGTGACAGTGGGTGCTGAGCCTCTGCTCCCTGCCACATTGGGGTTTGATGGCCGTGGGGGACCTGCTGTCCCCCTGGGATGACAGTGCTGCCTCCTCCGGGACCAGCTGGCCCTGGGATGTGGCGACTGCTGCTCGCCATGGCCAGACAGCAGCTCTGCACATCTGGGGGTCTCAAGACCCACCAGTGAGCAGGAGATACCGCTGGCACTGGGGGAGCTGTACAGCGTCCCTGTCCCATCAGGTGGGGGTGGGTGGCTGTGGCAGGCGGGGGGCACAGGGGCTCAGAGAGCTGTGTGCCGAGACTGTTGGGGGAGAAAAGCAGAACCCGGTGTGATGCTCCCCGGGGGCTGACACTGTTCTGTCCTGACGGATTCGCAGGCAAAGGCATCACGGCTCCTGAGAAGGTCGGTGTGACCGGCTTGCTGGGGAAGGGCTGTGTCTGCCATGTCCGTGTCCCTACAACAGCCACCCCCAGGGCTTCTCTTCAAAGCCTGGCTCAGCCCCGGGCCCTGCAGCCCCATCGTAAGCACAAGCTCCTGCAGCAGCTGGTGAGGACGCCGGTGGGCAGGCCCGGCGGGGCACGGCTGCTGGCGGCGCCGGAGGAGGTACGGGTACCGGCTGCGACGTCTTCTCAGGTGTGGGAGTGCTGCAGTGTGCCCACCCTGCTGCGCTCCCCCCAGGTCACAGAGCTGGATCCCGCTGCCTGCTGCTACCGCGGGAAGGGGACGCTGGCGGGCCGGGCGCAGGAGGACTGGCCAGGGAACGCAGCCCAGGAGCAGCAGCAGGTTGCCCTGCTGCAGCGCAGGTAGAGCGGGGGCCTGGGGCAAGCGGCAGTGAGAGGAGTGGGGTCTGGGGGTGCTTGGTCGCTGCTGGGGTCCAGCCGTGGGCACGGCACATTCCCTTCTGGGTACGCGGCACCCTTTGGACCAGACTGGGCCCACCCCTCTGCTGCCCAGGCACTTGGCGTTTGCAGACACTTTCCCCAGCCTCATTCTCTGGTGTCCACTGTCTCTCGTGTCCCAGGAGCCAGGACTGCAGCCCCGCAGCCCCGTCCTTCCTGGTGCCTCTGCAGCAGCCCCCGGAGCACGGCTCCCCTCAGGCCTCCAGCAGAAACCTTCTGGGGGTGGTAGGTGCTCGTGGGCTCCAGCAGGGTGTGTGGGACTCCCCAGGATGTGGAGGGGGAGCCCAGTTCAGTTCAGATGCTTCCTGAAGGCATCAGGCTTCCTCCTCTCTGCGCCTCCTTCCCAGCAAAGCCGCCCTCATCCCCAGCCCAAGCGCTCGGGGGCTCTGGGCTCTGCCCCTGCGTTGTGTCCCGTCCACCCCTGTGCACGGTGGAGCAGTGGGGGGGGCTGGCCCTACTGTGACCCCCCAGCACAGCCCAAAGGACAGGACACACCTGACTGCAGACATGAAGCACGGGAGGAGATTCTTCCCTTCTTTCCCCTCTGCTCTGCTCCGGTGAGACCCCCCCTGCAGCGCTGCCTCCAGCTCTGGAGCCCTCAACACAGCAGAGACACGGAGCTGTTGGAGCGGGGCCAGAGGAGGGCCCGGAGATGCTGCGAGGGCTGAGCCCCTCTGCGGGGAGGGCAGGCTGGGAGAGGGGGGGTGTTCAGCCTGGAGAAGAGAAGGCTCCGCGGAGACCTCAGAGCCCCTTCCAGTGCCGAAAGGGGCTCCAGGAGAGCTGGGAGGGACTTTTTCCAAGGGCATGGAGTGATAGGATGAGGGGGAATGGCTTTGAACTGGAAGAGGGCAGATTTAGATGAGATATGAGGAAGAAATTCTTGACTGTGTGGGCGGTGAGCCCCTGGCCCAGGTTGCCCCGAGAAGCTGTGGCTGCCCCATCCCTGGAGGTGTTCAAGGCCGGGTTGGACGGGGCTTGGAGCACCCTGGGCTGGTGGGAGGTGTCCCTGCCCAGGGCAGGGGGTGGGATTGGATGGTCTTCAAGGTCCCTTCCGACCTAAACCATTCTATGATTCTGTGTGGTGGCCCTGGGCTGCACGGGCTGAAGTTGGTGGGGACCCTGCAGCACCAAGTCCTGGTGCAGGGGCCCAGGATGGGCCTGTGACAGAGCAAGTTTGTCTTTCAGAAGCGCCTGGCGCTGCTGGATTTCTCCCATCCAAGACCCACCAAGAGGCACCGGCGCTGCCCACAGACGCTCAGCACGCAGCACCCGGGAGCACGGGGCCAGCAGCAAGCCGGGCCTCTGCCCCTCAGCAGCCATGCTGGGGAGCCGGAGAGCCCCGAGAGCGAGGAGGAGACAGGCCATGGCTGGGAGGAGAGCGCCCCGCGCCCAGAGCAGCACCTCTCTGTGCCCAGAGCAGAGGGGCTGCCTGGGGAGGGGGGCCAGGGACATGGCTCCGGGGTGCACGGCCCTGCCAGCTCGCGCGGCAAAAGCTGGACCAGACCCCGGGGTGCCCTGGCAGGAGGTGGGTGGCCCAAAACAGGACTGGTGGCAAGCAGAGAGGCTTTGGCCTGGAGACTAAGGCAAACGCAGGGAAGGTGCAAGCGTGGGTGAGCTGCCCAACCGCATGGCCTGGGGACATCCCTCCAGCCACTTCACCCCGAGCAGGGTGCCCCGTGCACCCCGTGTCTGCTGGGGCTCGATGCCCACCAGAGCCCTACGAGCTCGGCTGCGGGGAAGGGCCCTTCCATGAAGCCCAGGGACGGGATGGGCTGTGGTGGAGGTGGGGGAGAGGTGCTTCACAAGAGCTTTAGCCCTGGTGATTTTCTGCCCCTTGCCAGATGCCAGGTCCCAGCCCAGCAGCTCCGCCGTAGCAGCGATCCCGGATTACTTGCGGTAAGAGTTTGGCACTTGCTGCCACGGGGCTCCCCTGTTGCTTGGTGTAATTTGTCCTGGCCCCACGGCATCAGACAGACTGAGCCAAGCTCCCTGCCTCACCGCCGACGGTGGCAGCAGCGAAGGGCTGCGGCCAGTCCCTGGGCACAGCAGAGTCACCGTTGTCCCCCACGCCAGGGGCCTCGGCAAGGTGACAGC
This sequence comes from Pluvialis apricaria, assembly GCA_017639485.1. Lineage (NCBI taxonomy): Eukaryota > Metazoa > Chordata > Aves > Charadriiformes > Charadriidae > Pluvialis > Pluvialis apricaria. Next base: position 3,486,125 of record CM030015.1, read on the forward strand.
ACACTGCCAGCCCTGGCCCCGCCAGGAGCGAGGGCTCTGCTCCGCTGCAGAGGTCTCGCAGGCCCAGGGGGAACAAACTTCTCCCGGTCGCTGCAGGAAATTCCATACCATCTGCTCAGCGGAGCAGCGCCGAGCTTATGAGGCTGCGTTTAGTGCAGACTACACAGAGTACCGCAATCTACACACTCGCATCGGTAACGTGAGCCGGAAATTCATTCAACTGGGAGCCAAAATGAAGCTGTTGAAACAAGGAACGAAGGAACACAAGGCAAGTGGGATTGCTGGGGCATGATGGCACGATACAGCCGTGCTCCGGTTCTGCTCACCCGCTTCTCTTGGGTTTCAGGCACTCGAAGCCACAATTTTGCAGGAGTACAGCCACTTCAAGAAGGTGAGGCTGGACGCAGGGCAGGGACTGGTTCCCTCACGGAGCTTATCCATATATATGTATATTTTTTCCCTGCAGACTTACCCTAGCTACCAGCAGGAGAAGAATCGCTGTGAATACCTCCACCAGAAGCTGTCTCACATCAAAACCCTGATTCTACAGTTTGAAGGAAGCGGGAGCTCCTAGGCAAACTGCTGCTGCAATTCTTTTTTCCGTGCTTATCAGGACCTCTTCCTGAAGGAGTGGAGGAAGCAGATCCCTGAGTGTGTGTTAGATTAAGGACGAGGTTCAAGGAGTGCTCTGCTGCCCTCAGTGCCTCCCCACAGCCCGGTGTGGCTACTGCACGGGACAGGTCCCGGCTGCTCCTGCTGCCCTGCGTCACCTGGAGCAGCCGCTGTCCTGCTCCCTACAGGAGAACGGGCAGCCTTAGCTGCGGAGGAGAGGCAGAGCCAGGCACTTGGAGACCCTTTGCTGGGGCCTGAGCCAACCCTCCTGGATGCGTCACTTAGACCTTCAGGTGGTGGCTGCCCTCTCACAGGGTTTGGCCAGCTTTCCCCGCAGGTTTCTTTGCTGAGTTAACCTACAAATCCTTCCTCAGATGTCTGTTTCTCCTCAACTGAAGCCTCACTAGCTTCAGTTTAATTGCAGCACACAGTAGGGGATACCTGGGCAGCCACCAGCACTCCCCAGCCCAACACCCTTTCTCACATCCTTTGTTCTTCTTCCCAGAAAGCTTCACCGAGCCTCTGCGTCCTTCACCCCTGCTGGTTCAGGCACCGGCGCTAACAGAGGGCTTTGGGCCAAACCCAGCGAGGAACTTAACTCGTGCTCAGTGGCCAGCTGCCACCAGGTCTGGAGTCACAGACCAGGAGGCAAACAGAGGATGAGAAAAGCTGCCCCTGGCTCTGCCTTGCCTGACACAGGGCAGGACGCTGCCCATCAGGGAAGCAGCGCTCCAGTGTGGTTTTACAGAGGGTCAGGAGCAGCAGAGACCGTTGCATCCCCCTGTTCCTTGCACTGTCGTCTGAAGTCTGCAGCCAGCTGCAGCGGTCCTGCCAGCTTGAGGTGCAAGGACCACTTAATGTCACATATATCTCCCCCCCCATGCATTTATGTCTGTTCTGGGAGACAGAGCACCCGGCAGCCAGCAGCACAGCATAGAAGGTAGATGTGGTTATGATACTGACGTAGCTGGGGAAGAAATTCTTGTATTTCAGAACTGATATGGCATAGCTATTGTAGACAGAGAACCATGTGCTAAGTGTTGTATGGTCTACTGTACCTAGAGAATTCCAGCAGCAATAAATAATTGGTACACAGCCTTTGGAGTTGTGGGGGAGGAATCCACAGAGAAAGCAAGCACTGGCTCTTGCCATGGTAACTGCTGCAACAAAGCAGTGCCCCACGAGGCTGCTGATCCTCGCTTCAACTCACATGCAGCCTCAGAAACTCGGAGAGATGGGGCAACAGCCCATCTCTTTTCACCCACCGTCAGCACGTTCTGGGCCAAGGGCAGGACCGCCTGTACCCCAAGATGGTCAGACACAGCTTACGCCATCCACCTGCAGCACAGGATCCTATTCCTCTCCCTCCAGAAGCGAAAGCCACAGCTACCAGCCTGCTTTCTACCAAATGAATAATCTTACAATTAACTGGTCTTAACCATCCTAACCACCCACAAGCCTACTGGCCATGAGGAACAGCCTCAGCACTGTCCCCACCCGCATTTGGGTAGAGTATGGAGTCAGCAGCAGTCCTCCCCTACGCTTCACTACTTTTGCACCAGCTTCAAAGCCAATTTATTGCTGCTGCTTGTATGCTGCTGAGCAAGCCCAGTGCCAGGCAGCTCTGCACACCTGCGCTCGTCTAGATCCAACAGTCACACCAAGTACTACATACCTCTAAACTCACTCAGGCAGCGTGCAGACAGCAGAAACATTTGTCCCTAAGCCCAAAATCTGCACAAATGTAGCACCTGAAGTAGAGCACATTGGGACAGTTGCTGCTACTGCATTCTGGGCTCTCATTAGACAAGTCGGAGAACGGGCTAAAGGATGAGCTTAAGATCTCAAAACAGACTTCTAAAGGCTCACTGAAACAAACGACTCACAGTAGGAAGCTGCTGCCTACAAAGAGCAGGATCCTGGTGTTAGGTTTGATAGGTCTCCATAGGACAGCGACACTTGGTCTTAAGGGGGTCATTTTATTGTTTCACTTCTCCAAATGTACAAAAAAAATTAGAAAATAACCCTACCCCCCACCCCCTCCCAAACCACAAAACAAACCAGTCTGGGGAGCCCCACAACAGTGCAGCTAAGAGACGGCAGGAAATTAAACAGAACTAGATACAGCAGCTGGGTCCCCTCAGCCCACATGGTCACTGGCTCTCCACAACCCAGAACCGGCCCCAGTCTGCCCAGTGCTTCCCCAATTCACACAGAGCTCATCCTGACAAGATGGCGAGTGGGTACTTTACAAATCCTCCTTCGCCTTCTTCTTGGATTTCTTGGTTTTATCTTCCTCCTGCAGCACGGGAGTGTTGGTCGCCTCCCGCTTCAAGTAGCTAATGAAGTCACTCACTTCTCTGCCACCCTGCAGAAAGCACAAGACAGTAAGGCAGTGCCCGGACTCCCCCTGGGCCACCCCTTCGCTAGAGGGGGAGTGCAGGTGCCAGGCAGGAGACCAAAGCAACTACGAGCGGAGCAGAGCTCTCCCCCGTGGGTCTGCAGCGCGCCGCAGAACACCCCCAGCAGGTACCACCAGGTGCGTTCCCAGGGCAACCAACGGGGCAGAGTGCCACCCGCAACTCCAGAGAGGCTTGGCATTATTCAAACACCTGGATGCTACTTCACTTCTTTACCAAGCAGCAAGAGCAGCGAAAGACTCACCTCGTACTTCTTTGGACTCTGCTTCTTGCCAGCTGGAGCAAAATAGATGGTGGGGAAGCTGGGGAGAGAGAAGAGACATCTGAGCTCCTAACGTGCTCTGTTTTCTTTCAGACCAGCAGGCCAGCCCTCAAACGGACTTGCCCCTGCCTTCCTCTAGTGTAACGTGGTAACTTCAGCAGCTCTTAAGCCAGCAGGTGTGGCCTCCAAATGCCCGGCCACGTCCACAGAGTTGGCTAAGCTCAACCACGTAGCTAAATTGTTTTCAGAACAGCAAGCCCAGCATTCTGTTTACACTGCCAAGAACAGAATCACAGCAGATTCAAAAGCAGAAGAAGGGGTTCAGCAAGACAGGCCTCCAGGCACAGCCAGGACACCAGAATCCCAGAGAAGCAAGGCAGGTGACCGTCCTTTGCTTTCACTCGATTTCTTCACAATAAACAAATGCCCAGCAATGGCATGCCTATCGCCCCAGCCCCTCCTCCCCGTGAGACTCTTTCAGCTCTTCTGTTGTGGTTGCTGGTCAGAGGCAGCAGCCTGAACTCCTCCACCGACAGGGTGGTGTTACAACAGTACGACCTACCCTCTGACTTCATACGGAGAAGGCACATCATTGGCTGTAGCATCCATTTTGGCAATGATGATATTGGGGTCTTTACTGAGCTGTTGGTAGAAAGAGCTTATTAGTGACCAATCCATAGCAGTTAACACCAGGAACTCACCGATCAACATCATCTAAGAGAGTGATGTCCGAAGGACATTGCACACTGTATGCTAAAAGGTGAACAAATTTCTTCCGAGCAGTTTACTTCTGCCTCAATAGAGGCACAGGGAACAAAGTCCCTCCTCATCCAGCTGTATGCAGCGCACATCTCCCCGTGGTACCCACTGAATCGGTCTGGTATAATTTCTGGAGAGTGCTTACCCCAGAGCAAACTGCTTGCCTTCAGCCTTAGAAGGTGAGCTGTGAGGACGCGCAGTGCTCAGGAAGGAGGGGTGCCTGATGGGCAAATAGCAAAAGGCTGGTCAGGTGTGGGAGAACAGATTTATTTACTCCACTTGTGGAAGTGCGCAGGGCTGGGTTATCCTTCAGCAGATGGGAGACTATAATCACGTAGAGGGAAAAGACCCCAAAAAAGAACATTGTCAGTTGAGGCCAGTCACTGAATCAGGGAATATTTATGTGCCACACCAAAGGCAGCAGGCTAAACCCACTAGAGTGGCTGCTACCATGCTCCAGATCCTGCGAAGGCAGCTCTGCATTCACAGGAGAGGCCAAAACTCATAGTCCTCAGGAAGGCACAATTACGCCCTGTTATCATAAAGGCTAAACAGACAGAACCTGCAGGATTGTTTAGCGCTGCAAAATTCTGGTTTGTGTTTGCAACAGAGTCCCAGACCTACCTTCTCCCCCAATTCTTTGTATTTGGGCTCCAGATTCTTGCAATGTCCACACCAGGGTGCATAAAACTCTATCAGGACATCTTTGTCTTCTGCATTAACAATTTCATCGAAGTTCTCAGCAACCACCACCTGATAATGTTTGATCATACAAGTTAGGGGTTTTTTTTAAGTCAAGAGTGAGGCTGTAACAGGACATGCTCCATATGCTCTGCCCAAGAAAGCCTGGCCCTCCCACAGTAAGCAGTCAGTCTCATGCTGCACCTACACACCAAGCAGCAAAATAAGCAAACACACAACTCTTCACCAAGCTAGAACATCCTCAACTTGCAGGTAAAAACCTGTCAGTGCAGGTACCAGCACTACCTGCAAGTGAGGTTGGCATCTGGTATCCTCACAGGAGGAAGACAAAATTATGTCTTTTTAATCCCAGCAAGTTCCAGGCTGAGTAATCAGTTCAGCAAGACTGGCTGAGGCAATCCCCACGCACACGCAAATAAGGGAGGGGAAGTCACTGCTTGTAAGGCCCTCATCATAAAGCCAGGCCAAGGAATGTTTTCATTCAGGGCAGAATTTACTGTGAGGAATGAAAGGTAGGAGTTACACCACTCCCCCAGCGATGAGATGAACACGTAACTCTTTAGAAATAGTGCAGTCATGAGCAGCTTGAAAGCCATGCCATGAGGGAGCACAAGCCAAGCCAACAGGCCTTCGCATGATCCTGCACTTGTAGAGCACCATCGCTAGCGTGCTCAAGCAGCAGTTACTATGCTGAGAGAACAAAATGGAATCAAAACCACAAGCTGCAGTTTCTCCCCTGGCTCAGAAAACTGCAATACAACAAGGGAGTGAATTATTCTTCCATCTACCACAGCAGAGGCTTCCCAAGATTCCACAACGCAGCACAGGACACTGGCATATGACTAGAAGCTGCTGCTGAGCAGCATCTCTTCACTCACTGGTAGGAGCTGCTGCTATGCTTGACACAGCACTCACCTTCACAGGGCCATCATTGCTTTCAGGGACAGGCTCTGATTTCAGATACTTTTTCAAGTTTCCATCAAAGTAATCTTGCAGGAATCTCTCCAGAGCTTTTCCATCACGGCTGAAAGTGAAGTGACGTTTTATAGCCATCATCACACATACAACATGAGAGGGGAAAACTTTCAAGGCTGATTTAAGCTCCTTCCACCCACAGACCAGATGCCACCCGCATCTCCCGAGAGCGCCAGTCTGGGGCTGGCTTAGAAAGACCCCAGAACAAGTGCAAAGATGCCCTTAAGAGTTTTGACGGGAGGCTGGATGCACATCCCATTCTAAGTTTTAGGCCTTCCAGCATCCTTAAGGTTTTTTTCAAGAAGAAAGGTACAACTATTGCCTCTGCCCTTTAATGCATTTTAGTTCCTAACTAGACACTTAAATATCTTGAATTTAATTATCACCTTTGAATAACAGGAGGGGCTGCAAGCTCTCTAGAGGGCAGGAAAACACACCAGTAGGAGCCATTTTGACCCAGCAATCATTTCTTCCAGCTGAAACATCCAGCTTTCCTGTTTCCTCCCAGCTAACGAAGTATGATCTGGTCAGAGATCTCCAGACCAAAGTCCATCAAGCGAGAGGCAACATTGCTAAGTTCAGAAACTTACGAGAATTCTTCCTGCATGACGTATTTATCTCCTTTAGCGGTTCGGATGGCAACAACCGGAGCCTCACCCACACTGCTGTCTAGACCAAACTCTGAAAGCTCATGGCCAAAGGTTTTCCGACTAGCAACAGCAAAAGACAGTTTGTGGCCAGCATCTAAGAACTTCTTTGCAATCATCATAACTCTGAAAGGAAGAAAAAAAACCCAAAAAACACACAAAGCATTATTCCTTGGAACATTTTCCTCCACGTGACGTAACACCCTTCACATTGAAGTGCACACTGGACAAGGAATTCAATGGCGTGATGTGTTCTGCATAGGCAAGTCCCACAGAAACGGTGTTGAGAAGCAGAGGAGTAAGCTTGTGTCTGTTGTGAATGAGGCCTGCGCAAAAGTTGTGTGCTTTCACCCTCCACCCCTGCCTGCATAAGCACCAGGGTCTCAGGCACTGGGGAATACAAAGGCTAGAATTCGACACACCACCAGTAAGGAAGCTCGTGCTTAAGGTCCCAGGACTAGGCATGCAGACGCAAGCAGGTAGAGTTTCAAAGGACACACATATTGCATGCATTGGGCTCCACAGACAGCAGTGACCCCAACAGTTCCGATTAGAAACTCAGCTGGAAGCTTTCTGGGGGTGAAGAATTCACATATGAATAATCGGAGAAACCGTCAACTGAGCTACAGAGCAGCACCAATGCAGGGAACAAGTGAGAGGCTGACAACCCCCCCGCTGCTGTGTACCTGTTGCGCCAGTAGTTGGAGCCCTTCGCGTTCTTATCATAGTCCACATCATAGTAGGCCACCAACAAGTCCTTCCCCTGGATCAGGTCTTTGTTGTCTTCAGTCATGTGTGGACAGATGCCAAAGCTATCAATGAGACAGATGTTAGCAGCTTCGGTTTCACTGCCCAGAACCCACCACCTCCCAGGAATGGGCTTGATGCAGCACACTCTTGTTTCCCACCCAAGAACGTTAAATGCCAGTCATCAGTAAGAAACACTTTGCCCATTCACGTACCACATTATTCTAAGCCAAATCTCCATCTCTAGCCACAACGTCAGTGGCTATATGTGACCTAAATGAGGCCAAAGCTGGCCTACTTCTCAGGAAGTTCAGTTTTTAAAACTGAAGTGTGGTTATTCGAATATGGACAGTAAATGCCAACAGCCATGTCAGGCTTTCCAGAAGGAAGATGGTACCCAAAAGGAGACAGTGTGGGCAAGACAGCTCTTTGGGACACTAAGCAGGAAGTGGCAGCAATGCCAGTTAGAGGAAACAAGTTCTGACAGAGCTGAGTTCAACTGGGGCCAGCCTACCACGTTCTCTGGTGAGGAATCACTCACATGTTCTCCTGGATGAATTTCTTGATCTTTCCACTGGTGATTTTGTCTTCTGTGTACTTGATGGAGCTGTCCTCAAACTTGTTCGTCAGGCGTGGAGGACGAAATAAGACTATACCCCTGAGGGGAAGCAGGTATTGTGAATTAGTTTAAAGTATCCCTGGGTTTCCAAGGATGGCACCTAGATGAGGCAGTGACTACCCACATTCACTCTTCATAGCTTCAACAAGACTGTCGAGTTTCTTGGTGGCACTGCTGTATTGGACCTACCTGTCAGACAATTCTCCACTATTCAGACAGGCCACAATACAATAAGAAACAAAAAGCCCCCACCATAACAAGCAACAGAGAAGCACAGTGCCCCTCTTGAGATGCTTCCCACCCAGAGACAAACACTAAGTCTCCAGAGCCTGCAACCATTTGTACCTTTTATCTCAATTCTGAAGAGATAAAAAAGATATGCCACTGGCAGTTGGGGAAGAAACAAGACCTTAAGCTGTGCTCAGAAAGTGAATCCAGTTAACAACTGGAATCTATGAATTTGTTCCAGATGTCTCGATAACAAGAAATCCTCGTGTTAAACTTACTCTCCATCTTCCTCATACTTCTGCACCAATTGGTCCTCACTGGTGTGTGCAAAACGGTAGTTATCTCTTAGGTTGTTGGCTGCTTTCATGAATTCTGAATAAGCATCACCAGATGCATCTCTGAAGAAGCCTGCAGCAGAAAGACAGATGGTGACCCCAAACCGACTCAGCAGCAGTCGCTGTGCAAGCCCTCATCATTTATCTCTACAATGCACTGAAAGATCACTTCTGAATCAAGTCCTCTAATGCACGGTCAGGCCTTCATCTTTGACAGCTCCTCTCCCATTTTTATTGGAACCTTTCTGCATTCCCTCCCTTCCACCAGCAGAAAGTCACTCACGACTCTGCCCAGCTTAGTCCCTCAGCCAAAGGCAGTTGCCCTCTGCGCACTAAGATATCCATTTGTAACCAGGTGACACTACTAGTGATAATAACTGCCAATGCTACTCAATAAAAATAAGCTTGGGAATGATGATCAATACTCATACAGCTGCACTTGTAAGACAGCACCTGATCTGCACAAAGGAAAACTGCTATTGCCACTTGTAAACTGTGATCAAATCATACGATGCTGACAGCCTACCAGTGTCACGAGATAGCTCCCAAACATACTTTCTAGCGATCCAAAGCTACCTGTTGTCAGCCAGCCAAAAGAGCAACAAGCTTTAAAAAAGACACGCTATGGTGCCAGGAGGTCTGAAAGACAGTCAAAGAATCACAGGAAAAAAACAAATAGGTGGCAAGGAATCCCCAGAGGTCACCGAGTGCTCAAAGCAGGACCAGCGTCAAAGTCAGATCAGGTTGCTCAGAGCTTTGTCCAACTGAGTTTTGAAAGTCCCCCAGCCTGAATGTTTCGAAATCCCTCTGGGCACACATTCCAGTGCTTTATCGTTCTCATCATGAAAAACTTTTTTGCTCACGTCCAGCTTGTGATTTCTCTTGCTACAGCTTGTGATACTGCTTCTTATCCTTTTGCAGTACATTCCCCAAGACACCTCCCAGGGCCAAGCGTCCACTCATTTCAGTGCTGCACCAAATCTACTCACCCACTACAGATGCATCTTTATCACCGATGAATTTCTCAAAATCAGCCACAGAACTGAGAGCCACCGAAGCAGGTCCCGCCTGTTTCTTGAGATGACTGACAATCCCATCTTAAAAGAGTTAAGTTAAATGATTAAAGGGATCAATAAAAAGTTCCACAAGGCATTTTTAAAGCTTCCTAAAAAAAGTTGCTTCTGCAGAATCCATACACCTCTCCCATACAATAAATATGATGCGAACTGAAGGAGCGCTATCACCAACTTCACAGAGGAACTTTCTAGCATTTTCCAGATACAACAAGGGTACTGGGAGTTTAAAATAATGTGGAAACCTTCACCTTTAAGAGAGAGCTTTAAGGGATACTAAACATCCAGGGCTCTGCCAGCACAAATAGTTCTGGAAAAGGCAAGGGGGGATTGTGTGTGTAGGTGGCAACCTTCTTTGTATCCCTGAACACATGTAACATCCCTCACACAAGTCTATTACACATGGGTCTGCCTTTCAGCACCATTTTGGCAAGCCAGATGCCTGCCGATGAGCTCTTACCTGCTGTCCTGGGCCCATCATAGGTTCCTGCCTCTTCTCCATCTCGAAAAATCTTTAAGGTGGGATATCCACTGACTCCATACTTATTACAGGTGTTTGAGTTTGCTGTACAGTCAACCTAAAGCACAAGGAACATTCCTGCTCAGTGACCTAGCCACCCGCATGCACAAAAGAAAACAGCTTTGCTGTTCCCCACATTATCACATATAAAGTCTAGAGGATCTGAAAGCTCTTGGGTGTCTTTAACCAAGGTTGGATTCCTTCCACAGAAAGTGTAAGGATCCACAAAGCATCTACAAGACCAAAAGCTGGGGAGTCAAGACTGGGGAAGGAGGTAGCACAGGTGTAATGACAGGCCCAGAAAAACATTTGAGGAGATTAAGTATTTGCAAGTTTGGCTAGACTACACACAGAAAAATACTAGAATGGGTAGATCCTTGTAATCAATGACAAGCTTAGCAGGAATCAACTGTTCTCAGCACATCAGTCCTAAAGTTCCTACAACGCCTGAAGAAAACAGGCAGACCTCAACTGACAAGGAGGCCATGGTGTCAAGAGCCCATACCACTTCCCAGAAAGGAAGAGGAAGACGCTGATTTGAGAAAATCGTACAAGTTTTCTGGCGGAAAAGAAAGGCTCTTGGACAGCAACCCTTACCAAGGGACGACACCATGAAGTACAGCACTACACTAGTTCTCAGGCTAGATTACACAGCTCAAAGAAGGCTTCTTCCTCCCAGTTCGGGCGAGCCCTCTTTTACGCACTCGTACACACCCATTTTACGCTCTGCACACCATCTGAGTGGCAGCAGCCCTCGCAGGGTTCAGCTTCCAGATCGTTCCCTGGCGTCTAAATCTTCCACGAGACGAAGCCCATCAGAGCTCTAAGAGCCTCGAAAAGGCCCGACGCGCACATCGGCAGGCGTTGTTAGCGGACTGCAACAGCAAAGCTTTTATTTGACCAAAGTCTACCCGTAAGCCGCCCCCGGGACAGTACCGCCCCCGGGATGAGCTGCCGCAGCAAATCCTCACCTTCACGAGCGGCACGATCCCCTTCAGCCTGGTCGCTGCCGACTCGTACTCCGGCGCCAGCCGCTTGCAGTGCCCGCACCTGGGAGGACGAGGCGGGGGTTAGGCCGGCCCGGAGCGCCCCGGCCCACCTCTGCCCCTTCCCGGCCAGGCCGGGCCGGGCCGTGCTCCCCCAAATCCCCCCCGCCCGCCAGCCCGGCGCCCCGCTCCGCCGCTCCCGCCCGCCCCCGGCGGCCCCTCACCAGGGCGCGAAGAACTCCACCAGCACCAGCCCCGGGCGCTCGGCCAGGCCGCTCTCGAAGTCGGCATCGCTGAGCTCCACCACGTCGGAGGCGCGGACGGCGAGGGCGAGCAGCGGGAGCAGCAGCAGCGCGGCGGGCAGCGGCCGGGGCGCGGACATGGCGGGCGGGGCGGCGGAGCTCCCTCCTCGGCGGCGGCGGTGGCGGCGGCGGCGGCGGCGGCTGAACAAGCGCCGGGGGGCCGCAGGCCGGAAGTCCCGCCCCCCCAGCCGGACCTGCCGTGTGGCAGCTCTCCGTTGGGCGCCGCGCCGCGCGTCACGCCAGCCCAGGCCAATGGGCTGCCGACGGGAGTGGGCGGGACCAGCTGCGGTGACCACGCCCTTCCCTTCCCCGGCCGCCGGGTCTCGGCGCCGCTCGGGCGGCAGCGGAGCGGGGACGGGGGGGGGGTCCGGGACCGGGAGAAACCGAAACCGGGACCCGGACCCGGACCCGGACCCGGACCCGGACCCGGGCCTGAGGCGCGGCGTAGCCCCGCGTCCCTCCCGGCCCCGCGCCAGCCGGGGCGGCCTCGCCCGCGGGGCTCTCACCACACTGCAGCCCCGGGCCCGTGCCGCCACGTGCCCTCTCCAAAAGCCCCGGGGGAGTCCCGGTTCCCCCGATGTGCCCGGGAACGGGAGAAGGCTCTGGAGATGGTACTTCAAACTGCGGGGCTGAAAAAACTGATCGTCCCTGTTACACAAACAAAATAATCACCTACTTGGTTTTTTGGTTTGTTTTTTTTTTTTTTGCCTTACAGAAATTGCTACTAAAGATCCCAAACCAGACCAGGCCAGCAAAAGTTTAGGAAGGTGAAGAAAAGAAGAATCAAGGAGGAACTATTTGATGATCTCGCGGTAGCCTGAGAAACACAGAGGGTGATCTAGAAACAAAGGCCAGGAAAGGAGGGGACGGTGGTGCCAGCACGGTGGTGCCAAGCACAGGGAGGCGCAGCGGTGATGCCGGTGCTGACGGGGCATTGGCAGTGGTGGGAAAGGACCTGCAGCACGACCCAGCCCATTACAGAGACAGAGACATGGAAGAGCAGCTCCTGCAGGTAATGAACCAGCACACGCTACGGAGGGAAGACTGCTCCTTCATAACTGCTCACACTGCCTTCTTCCCCCTCGCAGGAGCATCGCTGCGCTCCCACACCCCTGGGGTGCTGTCCCTTGGAGATGCCCACCAGAGCCGTGCCACCACGGTTCCAGCGGGGCTGTGAAGCCGGGGGCCGGGGCAGCTGAGCTGCCGGCGTGGAAGGGAACAGCTGCCCGATGGTGGCCCTTGAGATCTGCACAAGCTGGGGCTCGCAGCACTGCCAGCACCACCGCACAAAGCCTGTGCACCCCGTTTTGTCTGTTAGTGGTTTGAGAATGGCCTAGCTACTGCCAGGGGAATTGGGAATTCCCAAGTTTGAATTCGGCAATGTAATGTCAAGAATACTGGGACTGACAGACCCACAGCATGCAGGCGCTGGAGCGCGGGGGACACAGCGCGGTGTCTGACGTGAAGCGAAGACCCCGGGGACATGAGGCGGTCCTGCCGCAGATCAAGTCCCCGGGTGCCGCTGAGCCCCTACTCAGCCCTGCTGCTCCCTGGTGCCTGGGGGTGCCGGGGGGAGCAGGGAGCACCAGCATTGCCAGCACTGTGCCTATGGCAGCGCCGCCTGCCCGGGTCCCTCCGCGCTGACCTGCATCGGGTGGGAGACGCAGGGCTCCCTCAGGTCCCGACTGGGGGGGTCACCCTGATCTGGCTGCTGGGCCAGGAGCCTCTGCGCATGGGAGCAGTGAGGAGTGCCCCCAACTACAGATCCTCAGGTGAGGTTCCGCTAGCCATGTCCAGCATAGACGCGCTGCACCCAGCTACCTTTCCTCTCTGGTTTAGAGCGCAGAGGATGCTGGCACAGACAGAGGGTGCTCCCCAGGGAAGCTGCTTCCCCTCACTGAGGCCATTCGCTCCAAGTGGGTTTGGACCTTCTGCCAGAGGGGTCACCTTCAGGACCTGAAAGGAGCGATTGCCCAGCACAGCGTTACAGATTTCCTCGGTAACCAGCTGCCTGTCTGCCGGGCTGGCAGTGAGTGGGCAGCGCTTTCCACTCCACTGCCTGCCTCTGCGTCACTCCCAAGGGCACGGGGAGAGGCTGTGTGAGAGCTTGGCTGAGCGGGAGAATCATGGAATCATAGAATGGTTTGGGTTGGAAGGGACCTTGAAGATCATCCCGTTCCAACCCCCTGCCCTGGGCAGGGCCACCCCCCACCAGCCCAGGGTGCTCCCAGCCCCGTCCAACCCGGCCTTGAACACCTCCAGGGATGGGGCAGCCACAGCTTCTCGGGGCAGCCTGGGCCCGGGGCTCACCGCCCGCACAGGGAAACATTTCTGCCTCAGATCTCATCTAAATCTGCCCTCTTCCAGTCTGAAGCCATTTCCCCTCGTCCTATCACTACACGTAAAAAGTCCCTTGTTAAAAGAATGGCAGGTGGTCAGCAAACAGCTCCTGGGAGTGCAGACGTGACCCCCCCTTACCCCAAGGACCGTTTCCTCCTCAAGAAGCAGGGCTTCGGGCAATAATTTGAGGCCCTTCAGGTACACTCAGCTCCCACACTTGGCCAGCAGCAGCTTTACATCTCCTCTCAGGTGGGGGTGAAAGGGACCATCCCCTCCCAGAGCTCTGCCTGGGTTGCGGCAGGGTGGTAAGTCACCCCGGCCTGAAGGGTTTTGCAGCTGTGCCCATTCTCTGCTCAGCTCTCGCCTAGAACAGGAGGCGGCAGCACAGCTATGCTCCCGTGTACGGTAATTTGGCAACGAGGAGCTGGGGTCTATGCAGTGGTGTCCACTTCCAAACTACTCTCCCAGTCCACGCTTCTGCATCCTTTGCTGTTGGTACCACTGCTGAAAAGCACCTCTTTGTGTTCCTGCACATCTCAGCTTCGCGGCCAGCTGCGGGCTCGGCTGAGGCTGCACGCAGAGCCGGGTGAAGAAGGGAGCTGGGTAAGCAGCGCCTTGGGTGGGAGAGGGGCACCTGGGCTCCCGGGTGCTGCCGCCAGCTCTGCTGTGTCATCCCGGGGCAGCTGCTGAAGCCAGACGTGACTACATTTAAGGCATGTTCACAGCTCAGCCTGACCCGAGCTGAGTGTCGTTTGCTTGTGCTAACTCAGCATTGATACCCCGCGTAGGGAGTTGGAGCACAGCCTCCTAAACTGTCCAGCAAAGTTGCCTTTTTTACCTCTTCATGCTGCCGTGCCCCATCAGCTTCTCTTCGGAGGGTGCTGCCTGGCCAGGTCTTGTCCAGTGCCCTCCGGCTGCAGAGCCGCCTGCCGCTGCCGGGCCGAGGAGAAGGCAGAGTGTCCCAGGAGCTGCCCGATCTCTGCGCAGATCCCTGGGAGCGGAGGCAGGTGATGCTCACCCATCATCACCAGCTGGCCTCTTTCAACACCAGTTGCAGCAGGACCCCCATCACCCCAGAGAAACCCCTGTAACAGCCACACCGAGGTCCGCAAGGGCTGCCCAGCCTTTCCTCCTCCCATCGATACCCCGGATCCTGCACCATATCCTCCACACACAGCCTGATGACCGCAGGCGTGCGGGAGCATCTGCCACGCAGCAGCACTGGCTGTGGGACAAAACCCCGACCCGTACTCCTCTGTTCTAAGGAATCACACCAAAACCAAACCTATCCATGAAATGGATGTCTGTAAGAAGATCTGGATAGTTTATGTCTCAAAACACCTTATGAGCCCCTGCAAAAAGCAAAAAGGTATTTGAGGGGTGGAGGGAACCCCAGCCTGAAATAGCGAAAGATTGTGGAAAGAGGCACTCCTCTTATTTTGCAAATGTAAAGACAAACATATACTTACAGGTTGCTTACAGATTTGTTAACAGTAATTTTTATCCTCTTCACTCTGTAAATATGTTTAACTTCTTCAGCTGTTTCTTCTCTCACAAATATGAAGTATTGCTTGTACACACTATGTAAGTAACAGTATTTCACCTATTATTGACAGACACCGCCCCGACCAAAACCATTACAGATGGAAAGACAGAGACAAGTATTTAGATCTGAGGGGGGGGAAAAAGCACCACTTCAAATCTGTTCCATGGTTAAGTCTTTTAGCAAAGTTACTTAAGTTACTTTTAGCAAAGTTAGTTAATGTTACCTGTTGCAATCTGTGCTCTTCCTGGAGAGCACAGGTTAGACCTGGAGACAGACTCTAAGCATCTGTTCACATTTGAAACCAGCATACCAAAAACCAGTTTGGCGACGCACCAAGAGGGACAACAGTTACCCAACAACATAGCCTACACAGCCTTCTCCGTTCCGAGATCACCGATTTGTATGAAAACGAATGTTCTGGCATTATTATCTTGGAGATGTAAACCACTTGTAAACTTCCACATCCAATTCTCTCCGTTCCAAGAAAATTTTCAGTTTCTGTCGGTGTTATTGCTCACAATTTATCTCAGATGACAAATTCTTCCATCAGTTAGAGAAGAAACAATGGTAACCTAACAAGTGCAAAATCAGATGCACGCAGAGCTGTTTTTGCAACCGATGGTATGAACCGCTCCGGCTGGGGCTGTGACACGAGTCTGAAAGGAGGAGAGGGTATTTTGTGCAAGGGAAGGAAACTGTACTGGGCCATAAAGAGGAGATTTCTATCTGTTTCTACACCCAGAAAACACCAAAAACCCCACCATCATCTGCCTTCCCTATTTCCTCTACTCCAATTGTGTCCTTTCTTTCAACATTAACTGGGCTAAGTTTCAGTCACCTGAAGTTAGCCATAAGAACATTAGCTCTTGTTAGTTTATTTTACCACGTTAATCCACTGTTTTCCAGCATGTCTGATTTTTTTTTTTCCTCTGCCCACAAGAGTTTGCGTCATTCTTTGGTTTATTTTAAATTTACTCTTCTGTGAATCTAGATAAGAGTTAAAAAGTAAAGGAAATAATACAGATCACTCTAAGTCTCCAATCATTTCTGTTCAGTGATGTGTCTGCAACCCCTTAGCGTATCCATTATTCGAGGCTGAAATACATTCCCCATCAGTTTTTTAAGCTGCTGGTACCTTGCACAGGATAGTCCAAAGGCGGCATTACGCTGCAACAAGAAAATGTTTAGGAAGAAAATTATTCGTATGCAGACAAGTGGATGGGAACCATCATGTCATACCCACTCATACGCTCTCGGTACCACACACAAACAGCTCTGAAGTCAAAAGCAGCAGTTCGGCAGATGACAGCGCTGCAGCTGAGGCAAGGCAGGACAGGTATTTAACCAAGCGGGAGCGAAGCTCACCGAGGCAGGAGCTGGTTTTGTCCAGGATGTGCCATGCTCACCAGGGGCGGCCTGCAGAGCTCTGAGGAGGGGTCAGTCCCGCAGGAGTCACAGACCTCCACGGAGCAGGAGAAGGAGAAGCGGGAGGGTGCTCAGCCAGCCTGCGCTGCCTCAGGCATCTGCTGCGCCTTCACTGGGGAGTCCTGCGTCCTCACCAAGGATGGTTCTGCTGAGAACGCGATGAGGGAACCTCTTACCAGCAAATAAGAAACCAAAGAGCCACTGGTGCGGGAGAGAAATGTTTTAAAAGGTCGGTGGCCTGGGACTGTTTTTGCAGTGAAGGATCACGGTTGCTGCATTTTGCAGAAGCTAAAGGTTACAGCCAGTGTTGGCGTGAGCTGACTGAGGATCCTGGCAGATGCTAACTGTGCCACGTTAGTGGCCCCAATACCCTTCCCAGACAAAAATGAAGGAGAGGAAGATTGACTCATAATGGCAGTTAATGAATATATAAGTAGGTTGCAATTAACTAAGCAGATATGTTGCTTTTTAAAACTTCCCTTCTGTATCATAGTCTTCCTTTTTATCTCATTTTGCTCAGTCCAGCTCTTCTGACAGCTATTGACAGCAACAGCCAAAAATCCCACAGGTTCTCCTACAGAAAACCCTGTCCGATACTGACTGCTAAATCCAGTAGTGATGTCAATTTGGCGACTCACATCTCTCATTTCATTTTAATCTCTGCTCCTTGTGTGTTGGGGACCTGAAGTTTCCCAGTTTGGCTGCAGCCGGCTGCTTTGCCATCTCTCCTCCGCCTGAGACTGTGGGATGCGCAGGAGAAGCCCCACCGGCAGTGGCAGCGCTTGTGCTGGTGCGAACGCAGGCAGTAGCAGCTTGCCATTTCTCTAGAGCTCAGGCAGAAGGAGCAGAGACAGAACAGCTCTGCCTGGTGCCGCTCTGCTTGCTGCGAGTCGTAGGGTCCGGGAGGGAAGTGTCCTCTCTCCTCTCCCCTCCTGCTTCAGTCCCCGCAGCGCTGGGGTCTGCGGAAATCAGAGGAATAGCCGCATTCCCATTTTACGCTGCGCATTAAACAGAACCAAACCAGACATTCAAACCAAAGACCTGAGTGCTTGGTATTGTGGTTTTTCACTTTCCTGCTCAAACAGAGTGACTACTCTTAACATGTGGCCATGACTAAGGCCGCTCTGTCAGTCATGTTATTTAAGGTAACTGTACCAGTTTGGTTTTTCATTAGTGATTTAAAGGTTCGACCAGTTTACCTGGTCGTGTGTTTTGGTAGAGACCGGAACTCAACTTGGACAGATAAAAGATATTTCTATTATTATTATTTCCATTAAACATCTGCAGCTGCCTCTGACTTAAATTGGGTTTGGATACTTAAACGCAGCCATATGACCCCCCACGTGCAGGCAGGACTCCAAAACATCTCGTTTTCTTTAAAAAAAACCCAAACAAACAGAAAGTTCCTAGAAATCATAGTACTTCTTTCAGGACCAGTGGTGCTAAATCAACTGCTATGCACAGCCACAGTTTAAGAGATGGTGCGATCTTAAAATTTACTCTCATGCTGGTTGATACAGCCACAAATGTGGGAGTCTGCAGTGGTATCAGAGCCCAGATCTCTGCTCGTTCACCCAAAGAAAGGTGAGAGGGGAAAACCCCATACATCGTACCCAAGCGTACGGTATGTGTTTGCCAAAAGCAAACCAAAGCCCATTGCTCCGGGCACTTTGACGCTTATGTTCCAACTCCAAGCCCCTCACTCAGTGACCGGCATCACACAGCCACCAGCAGTGACCAGGTCACCCGTCAACTGGAGAGGGCAGAGCAGCCTTTCTTCCCAGAAGACCGGGGGGTTGGTTTTGTAAAAGATTGTTTACAATATAATTAGCTTCTGGCAGTCAAATTAGTTCCAGCTTTGTTTTTTACTATGTTGCAATGAAAAACAGCTTAAACTCTGAAAATGTCAGGTAACTGTCAAGCTCTATTTAACTACCACGTTTCCCTTATGAGGAAACAGCGTTTGAATAAACAGATGGTGTTGCTATGGGGTTGCCACCATCAGTAGAAGCTGTAGAAGCACACGTTTGACTTTGAAAATGGCAGATATAAAGGACAAGGAAACTATATGCAATATCGGGCATTTCCAGATGCAAAGCCATGGTTATACTAACCCTTGGTTTGTTTCGTTCCTCCACTCAATAATGTAGTTTTACTGTTAGGGTTGCTTGAATTCCTGAGAGCTAAAAAAGAACTGAATCTTGCTAACCGATTCTCAGTTAATTTCAGGAGTGTTCGCACTCCTGGCTCCTTCGCTCCCTCCTCTGAAATCCCTGAGAAAATGAATGTACAATTTTGGTTACTACATCAAATCTTTTATGTAGCTGGGAGTCTACTGAAAATAGATCATTGTGCTATTTCAGGAACGTGAGCGCCACAAGCCAGCTAACGTATGTAGTCAATGTTACTGAAATGTTATTTAAACAGCTAGTATGGAATAAAAAAAAGTAAATTAAAAGCTATGAAAATGAAGAAGTAGATAGAGTATTCCAGTTCATCCAAAAACATACAAAGAGAAGGACTGTAAAGATGTTTATGGTACATGCCATTACTTGTATTAGAAGTTGAACTTCACTGAAAATGGGCATCACGCTAGGAGAGAGGAACTGTCTTATTTCCAAGAACGGCTTTAAAACTGCAACAGCTAGAAGATTTCCAAACTACAACAGAATTTTCATCTGCTTAGGCACTCAAACAAATAACATTTCAAATTCCAAGTTAGTACCAAGAGGGAATGAAAGGCTAATCAGAGACAATATTTCCTCGGCTGGTTACATAAATTACTCTTAATTCAAGAACGCTGATTATAATTTTGACACTATACTTGTGAATTACTTTGAGATTTAGAAAGCGATTGGTTCGATTTCGTTTTCACCTTGCTTGTGTCTCACTCCCGTACACGCAGAAAAATAACAACCGTAACCAATCAGTTCAGCAACACTTAAAAGAGTGTTTCCACAACAGTAATTCTGATATGCAGAAAGGACTGTGAGCATTACTTACTTCAGAATGTCTGAGTGCACTAACAGAAGGACGGACCTGCAGGAAAAGGCTGAGCTCCCTTGGAAAGCTCCCGCTGGCATGTCGCTGCACTACGAGGTCTGGAGGAGTCAGAGCAGTTGCTAGGAACGATTAAAATGTGGCAAACAGGAAAATCCCATTACTTACAGCACGGCCTCACCACAGTTCAGTGCCAGGATCCTGGTGAACTTTAAGACAAATGATAGCATTTTAGGTACAACCCTCGCCAAGGCAACAGCAGTGTGGAAGCACTGAGCAAAATGAGGACACAAAAGAAAAACTGTAAAAAGTTAAACTGAGTAGAAACCAGACCATACAAATATCAATGGGAACCATCTTCCAAGTGTAATACAGTAAAATAAGAATGTGAAAGGTCAGGTATTGCATTGGACAGAGCTAAATATGCTTTCTTTGTTAACGACAAATGCATATAGTGAGGAAACTTACTGACCGTGCTATAGACATCACTCTTCAAACACTTAACTTCTGAGATTTTTTCACTGTGGTGACAAGCCTGGGTTTGATCTGGAGCAGATGTTTCTGTGCATTACAGCCGGCGAAGTTTCTTTCTGTGGTTACTAAACACCTGGCAGTAATGGCAGAGCAGATTAGTTGGTTTATTTCAGCACCCGGTCTCACAACCTCTGGAGCAGCCGTTCCCACTCCCGAGGGTATTGCCTTCACACGGCCCAGCCGGCGGATCGCACGCGCTACCTGTTCGCCGCAGGTAGAATATCACAAAACATTCCGATGCGCAAGTAAAAAGGACTGGGCTCAGTCCTCAGCCTTACACGTCTCGGGTCCCTGGGTGGAACAAATCCCCAAGCCAAACTGCTGGCCAAAGTTGTTTCCAGGTCTTCTTTCACGTTGTTTTGTAGGGCTCCGAGCGCCCCCGCGCCCTCCTTCCCTCACAGTGAGATGTAACTGCATTTTATTTGCATTACACCTGGCACCGATGATAAAACTTTTATACTTCAATGATAATGAAAATGGCACAAGCACAGATAGCTGCACGCAAGTAGAACCTCCTGGCCAGACACAAAGCCAGTGTTTTCGGTGCAGAAGTACTATTAAAGCACCTTTTTAAGCCATAGGTATTACAATGGAGACCAAGTAGTACAATCATTAATTTCAATTGTGCCTAGCGTGCCGGTATCTTTCCAACACACTCCTGATCATTACCACTAACCAGAGATTAGCACCCGTGATGTTTTATCAAAAAAAAAAAAAAAAAAGATGCACAAGCAGCTCCAGTCTACCTGCAAAAACAAAGCCATCCAGGAAATTATAAATAATCTGAATTACACGTTAGATCTGTAATAATGAATCATAAGCAGCAAGTTATTGTAATGGTTATAAACTACCTCAGAGCATTCAGCCAGGAGGTGGTTTGTGAACAGCTTTTATAACTCTTTCCGCAATGAAAGAAGCAGCACCCTAGAAAGAGAAGCTTAACTCCAGAAGCCAACTTGATGCATGTGTACAAACTGAGATTCCTCCCCACTCCTTTCAGAGGCAACGCTTCCTGCTATCGCAATTTTATCATGACTATCACTATTTTTAGTGCTTTTCTAAGAGTCTCTGCTGCTAGATTTGTGCCTGAGAGTCTCAGCGCTAATTTTAAAAGAAAAGATTTCCACTCCCCTGAGTCCTGAGAAAAGCTTGAAAGTGTGAAACCAGTGCAGCCTATGGGCTGAAAAACTAGAAAGAATACAAGAAATTCAGGGTGGGTTTTGCTTTAGGAAAACCTCATGGTTTCTAAGCCGATTCCTCAGCGTGGCAGCAGCTGGATAACGCATCGCCCCCGGGGTAGCCGGCTGCCCACTGGATCTCTCCCGAGCAGAGGTAAGGCACGTCGGCAGGTTTAAATGGGAAAAGTACGCAATGCCGCTTCCACTGCAGTGGATGTTCTTACCCTTCAGAATGCTAATCCAGCTTCTCCTAAAAGTCATACTTTTAAAGAGAACACTTGCCCTTTTGAACTAAGAATTAATATTTCGTGCACGACCTATTTTTGGTTTACAACAAGATGATTCTATTTTTCTTCTCTGAAAAGCTAACTCTTCTGCAACTGCGAGTGCAGGACTCTCTTCTGCAACTCGGAGCGTGAGGCTCTCTGCAACCTGTGCGAGAAGATAAACCCAGGGGTTACGTTACCGGCCAGAAGTGTGTAAGCGCACCATGAGAAGGAACACCGTAACCTCGGGCGTCCCGGGGGGAGGCGATGCTTCCGCACTTCGCTGTGACGCGGCCACCCGCTCTCCATGGCACGTGCAGGCGGAGTCTGAAAGGGAAAGTTCAGTAACGATCTGCTTTCACCTTAGGATACGATTGAGCAGCTTTTTTGAGCGCCGCCACTAGATGGTGCAGCAGGTCAAGCCCGCCGCCGACCCCCGCCCCGCTCCCGCGGGAGACACCGGCACCGGGGGACACCGGCACCGGGGGACAGACACCGGCACTGGGGACAGACACCGGCACCGGAGGACAGACACCGGCACTGGGGACAGACAACGGCACCAGGAGACACCGGCACCGGGGACAGACACCGGCACTGGGGACAGACACCGGCACCGGAGGACAGACACCGGCACTGGGGACAGACAACGGGGGACAGACACCGGCACTGGGGACAGACACCGGCACCGGAGGACAGACACCGGCACTGGGGACAGACAACGGCACCGGGGGACACCGGCACCGGGGGACAGACACCGGCACTGGGGACAGACACCGGCACCGGGAGACACCGGCACCGGGGGACAGACATCGGCACTGGGGACAGACGACGGCACCAGGAGACACCGGCACCGGGGACAGACACCCGCACCGGGGACAGACACCGGCACCGGGGACAGACACCGGCATCAGGAGACACCGGCACCAGGGGACAGACACCGACACCGGGAGACACCGGCACCGGAGCGGCCGGTTGTCCCCGGCACAACGAGTCACCCCCCGACCCCTCCCGCAGAGGGGGCACCGCCGCTGCGCCCCGGGGGGATGGGAACGGCCCCGGAGGTCTGCGGGGAGCGGGGGGGGGGGGGGGGGCGGAGCGGAGCGTCCCGGACCGGGAAACCCCAACCCGGGTCCTGGTGCGGGCCCGGCCCGGCGGAGCCGGAGCGCCCCCGCCGCCCCCCGCTCCTCGCCCGGGGCTCAATCCCGGAGCCGCCCGTGCGCCCCGGCGGCCGCCCGCAGCAGCGCCGCACCCCGCGGCAGAGCCGGGTGCGCTGACACGCGTGGGGGACCGCCGCCACAGCTTTGCCCCCCGTCCCTCGGCCGCTCTCGAACGAGCTCCGCCGGCTCGCTGCACCCTCCCACCTGCGGCCCCCGGGGTCGGGCCCAGTCCCTCGGGGCGCTGACCCGCTGCTGCCCTTGCTGCTGCTCCCGCTTCATCTCCCGAAGCGCTGGGGTGGAAGAAAGCCCGGTGGTCAAATGTATGACTGTGCGACCCACGCGGTTAGTTACGCCTCTCCCGATGGCCGAGTATGGCGGGATTTATAGTGCAGGGATTTTGTCTCTGCTCTGGTGAGACCCCCCCTGCAGCGCTGCCTCCAGCTCTGGAGCCCCAACACAGCAGAGACACGGAGCTGTTGGAGCGGGGCCAGAGGAGGGCCCGGAGATGCTGCGAGGGCTGAGCCCCTCTGCGGGGAGGACAGGCTGGGAGAGGGGGGGTTCAGCCTGGAGAAGAGAAGGCTCCGCGGAGACCTCAGAGCCCCTTCCAGTGCCGAAAGGGGCTCCAGGAGAGCTGGGGAGGGACTTTTTCCAAGGGCATGGAGTGATGGGACGAGGGGGAATGGCTTCAGACTGGAAGAGGGCAGATTGAGATGAGATCTGAGGCAGAAATGTTTCCCTGTGCGGGCGGTGAGCCCCGGGCCCAGGGTGCCCCGAGAAGCTGTGGCTGCCCCATCCCTGGAGGTGTCCAAGGCCAGGTTGGATGGGGCTGGGAGCACCCTGGGCTGGTGGGGGGTGTCCCTGCCCGGGGCAGGGGAGTGGAACTCAGTGATCTTCAAGGTCCTTTCCAACCTAAACCATTCTATGATTCCATGATTCTATGATTATCAAGAGTGCCAGGAACCACTTATTACAAATTAAATTAAACCAATAAATAAAACAAAATGTCCTCTCCAGTTCTAGATGCACAGTATAGGAAGTTCTGAGCTTACTTTGTTCACAACCAGCAGAACTAGAAGCCTAAAGTGTATGTTATTCCAAAACACATTTTCTAATGATCATCAGAAAACATTATAACCAAAGTTATGAGTAATGTGCATTTAAACCTATAAAAAAAAGGAAAGTGTTGGGAAGGTAGCATTGGAAGCAATTCACGTAGACAAAGTCAATTTTCTATCAGCTGGTATACGTCAGACAGACTATTTAGTTAATCGGGTATGTGAGATAACACACAGAAAGCACACACCTTCAACTCACAGGGGAGAAACCTCCACCCAGCCATAGCTACCCTCCGCATGAACAGTAGGAAAAAAACCATAAGAATGCTGAGTAACACCTAGACCTATGAAACAGTCCAGGAACTGCCACGGGAACGGCGAGAAATCGCCTACAGCACCTGCAACTGGGAGGAAGAACACAAGGTTTGCAAACTGGTTTGAAAAAGAAAGGAGACTGTGCTTAATACATTAACGACTGAGACCTGGAACCCAAGACAACTGAGAAGACTCTTCCCACGCTGGAGGCACCATGGGATAAAACTCCCCCAGGAGATGACAGGACCTCCCCTGAGCTAAGCTCAACCTTGGTGGAGGTATCACTGGGGTGCTCACGTGGGATGGAAGAGATTCAAGCTTGTGGCTTTTGCTACAGGAAAGAACATTTTTTGGATATACACAATACATTTAGCTGTTAAGCCTTTTACTGCTCTGAACATACTTACCCTGCTTTAAAAAAAAAAAAAAAAAAAATTAATCATCAAGTCTGTAACTCTTTGCCAGATTGCCAAAGGGAAATGGAACTGGCAACCTCAGAAAGGCACCACAGGATTTATCAGAAATTAAACTGCCCAAAAGGGACAGCGTGTGCCCTTTGTCAACGATATAAAGAACAGACATGAATACAGCTGCAAAGAGATAGAATTGAAGTCCCACAGTAATGCAGTAGCTTGATTATTCACCAGGGAAAATGTATAATAACAACAACAACAACAACAACAACCATAACAACAATAATAACAATAACTCAGTTACAGTCAATTCCTTTTTCACACACAATATATATTCGTTTTTCAATGGAGTAATGCAGCTGCATAGTTACTAAATAGCTTCACTATAAATTCAGAAATACTCACTCTGAAGTTGGTACTCTTCCCATGGGAAGCGGAAGAACCTCCTTTCTGTTTAAGGATGACCAGAAAAAAATACAAACAAATATTGAGGGCCCCCTTTGCCAGCCCAACAAGTGATGTGTGTCACTACGACGCCACAACGAGTGGCCGATATCAGGACACCCATGCTGGCCGGCGCCTGCACCGAGCGGCGGTTTGTCCCGCCATGAACTCTCGTGCCACCCCCTCCTGTCCCACAGGGAGAGCTGATGTGGCCACGGACTTCTGTGCTGGCAAAATCGTGTTCACACCAGAGGGTTTGCCAAGACTGGGGTTCCGCCAGGCCAAGCCTAAACTTAACTTCATGGGAATGCCAGTGCTCGCTGGGGTCGGTGAAGCGCCGCCTTCAGCCTCTTCCTCCCGCCGGGCACTCGCCGCTCAGCACGCTTCCCCCGAGGCGGAGGACAAAGCCCGGCTGGCACGCTCCATCCCCCGTAAGGCAGCAGAAACTCTTAACACCTAAACCACACGAGAGTCCTGTTCTCCTTACTGCCTTTTCCTTTCCTACCAAAGCTCCTGCACCTGGTTGTGAATTCGGCCTCCATCCCCTCTGCTCCCATGCCGCTGCTCACGGGGACACTGCCCGGGGCCAGGACCCGCTGAGGAGAGATGCGGAACGGGGCACTGCGACCGCTCCAGAGCCCGGCGCCAGCTGACCCTACCTCTGCCGCGGGGAAGGCATCCGCGCCTCTGGGAGCACGGCCGCTGGCGGTTCTCCTTTGGGGCCAGGCTGCTGCTTTCAAGGTCAGCCACCAGCTGACAGAATTTCAGCCTAATTGCCCCAGCACAGGCAGGATGGCGCTGCGGGCTGGTCTGGGCAGCAGCAGGGACCCAGGCGTGACCCAGCCTTGTGACACACACTGAAAACATGTAATTCCCTAAGGCCTAGAGGCATGCACCATCGTTTTCTAGCTAAAACCTTTTCATGCAGGCACACAAAACCTTTTCCCAACCCTGTGTGTGGCGTTGCTGCGTTTTTGTCTCAAGCAGCGGCAAGCATCACATTTGGTCGTTTCTGGTACTTCAAAAACCAGGAGAGTGAGCTCTCAATGACTGATAAAAACTGTCATTTTAGTTCCTGTCAGAGTTAACTCTATTTTCAACGTGCTCCAGGCACAAGATGACGAAGTAATGGCAAAACTACCCAGACACAGAGACCGTAGTTCATGTCCTCCTGCGTGTGAACGACAGTTTTTCCTCTTCTTTGGTGAAGAGAGTTTAGCCTCCGAGGTGTATTTTTAATTCAAATGAACACAACCACAAACATCCCGTCTACTGATCCAGTTCTCCGCTATGTACTAAATATTCACGCTCGTAAGTACAAATACGCTGCCCGGTCTCAGCAGTCAAACCACGAGAGCACCGCTAGTCAGACTTATGGTTTCAGTCACACTAACACCCTGACAAGAAACAATATAAAGGTGTATTAAAAAAAAACCCTACCAAACAAACAATAAGCCCCCAAACTCTTGACCGCAGACACCCTCCTTCCCTCCTGTCGTTAGCCTTGGCGGTAACGGCTGACGTGCGGGCAGCAGCAACCAGACGATGGCATCAGCCCGTACCAGTACATCCCTGCTGGGTCCCACCACTTCAAACGCAGAGCGCTGCCACCCTTTTCCCTCTGCTGTTTTCAAGGAGTTTCGAGAAGATCACGAGCCATAAACCTTCCTGAAACAAAGGAACATTAGTACTCTTAAAGAACACGTTTTTTCAGTACGGAATCTTTTGTTTGCTAAAATCTACCCTTGCAAAGTGTGGTGGGGTTTTGTTGTTGTTTTCTGTAAGTCTAACTGGGGGGGCGAGGGGAGGAACAGTTCAGACCTACCACCTTGGTTGAATCCAGCCATTATTGCCCAAGAATTGCTCTATAATTAGTCAAACACACGTTTTCCAAACATTCTCATCTTTTATGTGCTTGCATCCTGCAAAATCTTTCTCGCCTAAACTTTTTTACATGTATACCTCAGGACTCATGAGGATTCCAGCAGCTCTTCCCTGAAACGACCTGCAAAATTTCAACTCAGTTGTGGTTAAGTTGTGACCTGTAAGCTAGCTCAGTTAACTCATGTGAACTGATTTTTAACTGAATACGTATTCTACAGTACCATCTGACTCTTCTGCAAGCTGCCTAATAACTAGAGATGCAAATACCAATTGGAATATGTATTTTTATTTCATAACCTTAAGGACTTTTGCTCTCTGACTTTCAGTTGCCATGACACAGTCCAGAGATAAAGTGATTAATTGCTACTCATGACAACAGCGCAATTGTTTTCGATAGGTGGGTGAAATGACCCGGAAATGCTGTTCATTGCCGGCATTAGACAATACTGAACTCATCTAAAAAACCAGCAGAAATGGCTAATCACTGAAATTCTCTCTCATTCAGGTATATGGACTGTTCCAACAAGAGGAGATAAGACACTGCGCGTTTTTCAGCTTACTAATGACTGAGCAAGCTAGAACTAAGAGGTTCCGGTATAAACTACTGAAATTATCCCTGTCTGAAGTAAAACGCAAACCAACTTCTCTGTTCTTGCCCTCCCCTCTCTGCCTGTCTTCAGTGAAAAGGAGTTCTGAGGTTTGTGTACCCCAGTGCAGATTTAGTGTCGCTGCTTTATGTATTGGACTCTATCACCATCGGTGCCGAACGCAGAGGAAGTAAAAAGGGTTTCACTCAAGTCTAGAACTGAAAATAACGTGAAGACGGGGGCAGGCCAGTGTTGTCTCTTTTAAAGAATGAGCCACCACTATGCTTCCCACCCTTGAATTTGCAATTTTGGTGCTCCTGCAGGGCTAACTATTAACCTAAATCAAGTGCCAAAATCATACAGAAGGGCATTTTCTTCTAAGCATAAAATAAAAGCGACAATGTTAGAAGTTCTTGGTTTTCTTTTTTTTTTCCAAATAAGCTTCCTAGGTAAAAATACATATGCTATTCTTTGATTTATGAGTCGGGAAACACTGATAGCACTACCATAAACTAATTTGTTCAGATAAAGATATGCTCAGTCATGCTCGCCTGCAAGCACCGACAAACACAGCCTTCAGCCAGCAGTGTTCCAGGCGTTCAGCCGCCAGTGCGCCTCTTCGGCCTGGCCTCACTGCGCACGGCCAACGGACGGGAGCACGCAGAGGCCGCGCGTGACAGAGCCGTTTGATTCTTGCAGCAGCTTTACGGACGCTGCGATGACTGTCTTTATTCTCTTCACCACGGACCAGCGGCTTTCACCTGCTTCAGGAAACTTGGAAGGTCCCCACTTTGAGCAAGTTCATCACCTTTGGGTGCTGATCGCACCCTTTCTCTCCAAGAACATCGTTGTGGGTGAGGGCTGAGCCGCAGACCCCCAGACGGCTCATAGGGTGATCTCTCACCCAAATGCTGGCAAGGCAAGGGCCGTCCCGGCTCCCTCGCGGGGCAGCACCGAGCTGCGGAGGGGGTGGCTGCTGCCCTCTGCCACAGCGGGCACCGCAGGTTCCAGCGGGACACGAGCTGAACGGAAAGCAAGAGCACTGAGAGGGGAGCAGAGGCTGCGCCCCAGTCTCTCACTCACTTTGAGCTGGGATCGCTCACAACTGGGAGCCCGGAGGCCAGTGCTCAGCTGTGGTTTCTCTCTCCGTGTTTGGAGCCACATTCACACATTGCCCGCATTCTCCGGGGCACAGGGCAGCACTGCAGAACGGCCCCCTCCTAAGGGGCACAGGCAGAGCAGCCTGGGGACAGCCCACAAACCCCCAAGTCCTCTTCACCTCACGCTGTCGAGACCCTCTTCCCAGCACTCACCATGGTACGATACCACTTGAGCGATTTCCAAAGGGGTGGGAGTAACCTGACTGAGAGGTCCCACAGCAGAGGAAGCCCCAGAGAGGTAAAGATGAGAAGATCCCAACAAACTCCTCCCCAGAAATGCTCCCCACACCACGTGGGAACTGCAGTGGGAGGGAGATTCTTACCTTTTGTCACAGTTTTGGCTGGGATGGAGCTGACTTTCTTGCTAGCAGCTGGTGCAGCGCTGTGTTTTGTGTTTGGGATGGGAACGGTGTGGCAGCGCACTGCTGGTTTGGGGGTTGCTGAGCTCTCAAGGCCTTTTCTGCTCCTCACCCCCCGCCAGCAGCAAGGGCTGGGAGGGCACAGAAAATTGGGAGGGGACAGAGCCAGGACAGCCGACCCCAACCCATCAAAGGCATGTTCCATGCCGTGTGACATCGTGCTCGGTATATAACGCCGGGGAAGAAGGAGGAAGGAGGGGACACTTGGAGTGATGGCGTTTGTCTTCCCAAGTCACCGTTCCACGTGATGGGCCCTGCTGTCCTGGGGACGGCCGAGCACCTGCCTGCCGTGGGGAGCGGGGAATGAATTCCTTGGTTTGTCTCTATCTCAAAACACCAGTTTTCTGACTTTTACCCTCTGATCGTCTCCCCCATCCTGCCATGAGGGGGGTGCGCAAGCGGCTGGGTGGTCCTGGTTGTCAGCTGGGGTTAAACCAGGGCACCTTCGAATGTCCCTCCCACCTTTGCCCTGCAGGGACCCCGATGAAGCCTCAAGAGCCCAAGCGGTGTGGACACGCTGGCTCTGGACAGGAGTGGGAACCAGGGGGCTTCTCCGCGTGTGACGGCCCCAGGAACGGGGGAAACAGCCCAGCTCTGCGCTGGACGTGTCTGACAGTGCTCTGCCCCTTCCCCACTTGGGGAACAAAGCAGATCCGTTAGGCTGTGCTTGGCTAGCTCAGACCCGAGTGCAGCAGCCAGCAGCTGAGGGACACGGCTCCAGATCAGCCGGAGCGGTGGGCGTCCCCCGCCGGGGCTCACCGACCCCGAGGGGCCGCGGGGCAGAGAAGCCCCCGCTCCGCGCCAGAGGAGCTCCGAGCTCCAGCCATGCTGGCCCAGGCCGGCCGGTCTCACGGGCCGCGGGACTCGGTAGCGGGTCAGCGGGGATCGATCTGCCCTGCCCGCACCCGGCACCGTCGCCCGGGCAGAACCGCCGCCGCGGGGGAAGAGAAGGGTTCGCTCCGGTCAGCCCCGCGGCGCCCACGCCTTGCCGCCGGGGGAGACCCAGCGCGGGGGCTGCCCCCGCTGCCGGCCCGGACAGGCAGCTGCCCCCGCCGCGGGCAGACCCCCCCCCCCCCCGGGGCAGGCAGATTCGCCCCCCCCCGGGCCGCTGCCCCCGCCCCCGCCGGGCTGCCGGCATCAATAATGCAAGAGTTCGGCGCAGTCCGCGGCGGCGGCCTCGGGTTACAGCCCCGAAACGGGGCCTGCGGGAGGGAGTCAGCCCCGACGGCGGGAGCGGCGTGAGCCGGCAGCGGCTGAGGAGGGGGAAGGGGCAGGGGAAGGGCTGGGGCTGAGGCAGGGTTGGCCAGGGGAGGGAGCGGGCAGGGGCTGGGGCTGGGGAGGGGAAGGGCTGAGGCCGGGGCTGGGCTGGGGAAGGAGCGGGCAGGGGCAATGCTAGGTGGGCAGCCCTGCAGGCCGTGTGGGGCCTCGTCCATCTCCCCCTCCCTCTCCCTCCTGCCGTCCGCAGGACGAAGGAATGGCTGCTTCGCTTCCCAGCGTCGGGATGCTGCTCCTGCTGGTGGTGCGGGACCCCGGCTCAGGTGAGTGGGCAGACCCCGCTGCGGCGGAGCGGTGCCCCACGCTCCGTCCCGCTCTGCCCCTGTCCCCTCCCGGGCCGCGTCCCGCCAGCCCCGGGAGAGCGGTGGCGGTCCCGGGAGGTGTCACGCTGCGGAGCTGCGCGGAGAGCCGGGGCGGAGGGGGATGGTGGTGGTGGTGTCCCGGTGTCCGCGCCGCCGGCAGCGCCGTGCGGGGGGCGATGCTGGGGCCCGGCGGGGCGGGGTGGCGGGCGGCGACCGTGCCGTGCGGCCAGCCGGGCCCTGCCCCGCAGGAGCTGCATCGGGAGGGAGCGGCGCCGCGCCCCGAAGCCTCGGCCCCGTCCGCCCGGTCCGGCCCGGGCCGCCACCGAGCGCCGCGCCCCCCCGCCGCCCCGCCGGCCGGCGCCCCCGGGCAGAGCCCGCCGGAGGCCGCGGGGGTCCCGCCGGCGAGCGGGGCTGCCTCGGCCCCGCGGGGCGCCGGGGGGGTGGCGAGCGAGCTCCCCGGCCTCCCCCCCGGCCCGGGGCTGGCGGGCGGGCAGCGGGGGCTGCCGCGGCCGCCGCGGGGCAGCCGGCGCCGGTCCGCGCTCCTCCGCCTCCCCCGTGGGCCGCGGGGCCGCGCCGGCGGGGGGCCGCCCCCCGCGCCCCGGGAGCTGCCGGCGGGCCGGGCCGTGGCGGAGGAGCGGGGCGCGGGGCCCCGGGCCGTGCGGGCCCCTGCGGAGCAGCGCACCGGGGCTGCGGGACGCGCTGCTGCGGGCGGCGGCGGCGGCGCTGGGGGTTCCGCGCCCCGACAGCCACGGGCGATGTGCAGGTGAGCGGCGCCGCCCGCCCCCGGTGCCCGGTGCCCCACCGCCGCCTGACGGCCGCGCTCGCCCGCAGGGACCCTACCGCAGCTGCTGCTCTGGTGAGTCCCGGGGCGCCCGGGCCCCGGGGGTGCGGGGCTGCTGGGCCGGGGGGGCTGCGGGGGCCGGGGCCGGCCGTGGGACGGGGCGGGCGGGGGGGTTCCTGCGGGGCAGGCAGGGCCGCGGTGGGCAGCTCGGCAGGAGAGCGGTGCTGGAGCTGCCCCGGCCGGTGGAATGGCTGATCCGGTCTCTGCCCTCCAGGGGCTTCCACCACAACCTCAGCTGGGACGCCCGGGGCCTCGGCTTCGCGGCCGGGGTGCTCCCCGCTCCGCCGCCCCTTCCAGGTTGTCTCCAGCCTGTCCCCCGGGGGGCACCTGCTCTGCCCCGGGGACAGCCCTCGCTCCCACCGCCTGTCCTGGAGGCTGTGTGCAATGACAGCGTCCCCGGGCTGCCGGGCGTCTCCAACTTCACAGTCTACCTCTACTGCCACCTCTTCAACAGCTCTCGGGGCTCGGGCCAGCGCCTGGGGGACCTGGGGGCTGCCTGCTCCAACGCAGCCTGGTACCTCTCTGCGGGCCAGGGGGGCTCAGCGTGGGCCCGGGCCTGCCGGGAGCGCTACCCTGCCCAGTTCAACACCACCGTCTGTAGCAACACCTCCTTGAGGGAGACCCCCGGGCCCCAGCAGGCGCTGCTGGAGCAGCTCTGTGCCGACCTGGCCCAGGGGCCAGCGGGGGTCCGGCCCCCCAGCCGCAGCGCCTGCCCACTGGGTGCGCGCTGGGAGGATGCCTGGAGCTGCTTCCTGGGAAGCCGCATGCTCTGGGGCTCAGGGCTCTGCGGCGGCGGGAGCCGAGAGTTGCTGCTCACCCACCTGCGGGCCTGGCTGTCCCAGCAGTGCGGTGGTCCCCAGCCCCGGGCACAGACGCCCAGCGCCTCAGAGCTGGGGGGCGCAGACCCCTGCTCTTTCCGAGGCTGGAGCCTGTGGGCGCAGGGGAGCGCTGGCTTCTTGGAGCTGTGCAGGACTGCGAGTCCCAGCTGCTTCCAGGAGCTGGGGTGCCCCAATGCCTCCCTCCTGCAGCAGCTGGGGCATCCCCAGCCCGCGGTCAGGGTACATTGCCAGGGCACCCTGCCCGGGGGACGCTGCCTGCTGCAGCAGC
The DNA here is from genome assembly GCA_017639485.1 of Pluvialis apricaria. NCBI lineage: Eukaryota > Metazoa > Chordata > Aves > Charadriiformes > Charadriidae > Pluvialis > Pluvialis apricaria. The sequence goes on from CM030015.1 coordinate 3,518,560, forward strand.
TCCTGGTGCTCCTGCCCCTGACCCCCAAGCTGGATGCTGCGGAGCTCTGCCCAGACCCCGCCGCCTACCTGCTGGGGCTGGCCTCGCAGCTCCCCCGGTGCCGAGAGGAGGCTCCGGGCTGGGCGCCCCACGTGAGCTACCTCCTGCGCCTGCTTGACCGCAGCCTGGATCTCTCCAGCCTCGAGGATGCTGGGCAGGCGGCCAGGGAGCAGCTGAGTGAGGCCATCCTCCTCTCCAGCCTCCTGGACAACACCTCCTTCTGGGGCTTGCTGGGGGTGAACACGTCCGCAGGCATCCTGCGAGCCGTGGGCCAGTACCTGGAGTGGGAGCACAGGGCCTCAGCCAAGAGGGAGCTGCTGAGCTGCTTTAGTGTGAGTTGGGCAGTGCTGGGCTGAGCGAGGGCCTCCCTGGCTGTGGGGCGCTGGTCGGGCTGCCGGACCTGGGGAGCCCTCCTCCCGGCTGCAGGGTCCGGCCATGGTGTGGGCCCTGGTCCTGGGGTCCCTGTCCAGTGCCAGCCGTGGTGGGAGCAGGACCGGCACACATGCTCTGCTCAGCCACCCGCGGCTGGGAGCGGTCGGTCCTGAACTGGGGTGTCAGGGCTGCGGCTCGCGGCAAAGCCACCCCCATTGCCCACCGCTGGGTCAGCTTCCTCACAGCAGGGCTGCCCTGTACCCACGGCGATGCTGTGGGAGGAGGTCTGGGCCGGGACTGGGAGTGCAGTCCTGCTCTCTCCTGCAGGCTGTGCTCTGGGACCTGCTCCAGGACAGCGAGGGTGCTCCTGCCTTGGAGATCTTGGTGCAGGTGCTGCCAACCCCAGCCAGGCTGGCTCCCAGCGCTCCCGGGATCCTGCGGAGCAGAGGGGCTGCATGCCCCCTGCGCTCCCAGGGCCGGTGTCCCCGCTGCCGGCTGTGCTGAGCTGCGGCCTCCCCGCAGGAGTACCTGCAGATGCCGGAGGAGACCTTCCAGGGGCTGCTGCTGGCAGCGGGGCCCGAGGCTGTGCAGCGACTCCTGGCCCTGCTGCACCGCTCCTGGCAGCGGCTGCACGGGGAGGTGGTCAGCGGGGCTGGGATGGGGCAGGGTGTGCAGAGCCCGTGTGCGGTGGGGGCAGAGTCCGCGTGTGTGTGGTACAGCCCACATGGTGGGAGGAAATGCACAGTGCAGGTGCAGAGTCTGTGCTCGCTGGGGTTCAGAGCTGCCATGCATGAGGGGTTGCGGAGCCTGTGCACGGGGTGCGTGCGTGTGTGTGTGTGTGTGTGTGTGCGCAGAGCCCAGGCGCGGGAGTGCACAGCTTGCGTGTGGGGTGCTCTCTGGGGGCATGGCAGGGCTGCGCTGGTTGCTTGGGGCTGTGTCCTGCCAGAGCCAGGGCTCACGCAGCTGTGCAGGTGCCGTCCCGGGATGAGGCGCTGCAGTCGCTGGCTGTGCTGCTGCTTCGCAGGTTGCCCCATCTCACCCCCCAGCTGTTTGTCAGCCTGTCACAGTTCATCCCCTTCATGGCCGTGTCGGACATCGCGAGGCTGCCGCCGGCTCTCCTGGCCAACGAGAGCGTGTAAGCGGCACTGGATGCTTGGGTGTCCTGCAGGCGTGCTGTGGCCAGCTGCAGCCTGTGCCCTGCTTGCCCTGTGGCCCGCAGAGACCCCAGCCCAAGCAGGCCATGCGATAGCTATGCAGAAGGCCTCTGTGTGCCCGCAGGTCCTGGGCTCTGCGGGGCATGTGCTTGGAGGTGGTCTCTGGGGTGCCCTTTGAGGCGGGTGCAGGCTCGGCCTGGGCCTGGGAGGTCTCTCCGCAGCTGTGCCCCGGCGCTCTGTCCCCACAGCCTCGCTGCCCTGCGGACTCGCAGCGCCCGCCTGACGCAGGGGCAGAAGGCCGCCTTCGCCCGGCGCCTGCTGCAGGCCCCCTTCCTCGGCGCTGTGCCGACATGGCCCCTCGCCTTCCTCCGTGCCGTCCTGCCGCTGCTGCCCCACCTGCCGCTGCCCTGCTTCCTGCAGCTCACGCCCCAGCAGGTGGGACGCGAGCCCCGGGCCCCTGCACACGCTGCTCGTCACGGCCAGCGCGCCTGCACCCCATGGCAGGAGCGGGTCCCAGCCCTGCCCCAGCACCCTGGGACCCCGCAGTAGGCGGGCAGCCCTGCGTCCCCGAGCGGGGACTCCCCCCCCCCTGCCCAACCCTGCACCCCGGATCCTGCACCCCCCCCTGGCTGGCACCCCTGCGCGCTTCCTCGGCCCCACACGCTGAACCCGCAGCCGCGGCTGGGAGCCCTGGCTCTGGTCAGGAGGCCAAAGCCGAGTCTCCCCTTGTGCCTGCCCAGATCTGGGGGCTGGGGGACAGCTGGCAGCCGCTGCATCTGGGGCTGGTGCAGGGCCGCCACGTAGCAGGCAGCCTGGCGAACAGGAGCTGTGTGGCTGGTCCCGAGCCGGGGTGCAGGTGAGCGTGGCCGGGGCTGCCACTGCCGGCACAGCCGTGCCCCGAGCTGGTGCGGAGCCTTGGTCCCGCCGCAAAGGCCACAGCCTTGCTGCAGAGCGGGGCCGGGATGGGTGCTGGCAGGGCTGCCCATGCCCGCTAGCAGGGCGTTTCTGTGCAGGCTGGGGGCCCTCGCCTGCTTCCTGAGCCCCGAGGAGCTGCGGGACCTGGCATGGCTGCAGGACCCCCGGGGGTCGGTGGAGCAGAGCCTGCTGGCGTGCGCAGCCGCAGGGACCCTACGGCAGCACGGGCGGGTGAGCCGGCACCCCGGGAGGAATGCGTGGGCTGTGCGAGGCCACCCTCAAGGGCACCTCGTGAATGGGCACCCTGCAGAGCTCGGCTCCTGTCCCCTTGCTCCCTGCGGGAGCCTGGCCGCACCGTGCCGGCACAAGTAGGGGTGCCAGGGCAGTGGCTGCTGATCAGGCAGCACATCAGGCCAGGCACCAGCTTCGTGTTCGCCCTGCGGCTCCTCCTGGAACAGGGTGTGGGGCAATCTGTCCACCAGCCCTGGGCTCACAGCCTCTCCCGCTCGGCACCGGCAGGTCATGCTCGCCCTGGCAGACTTGCTGCGCTCCACCAACCTGGCCATGGTGAGCCCTGGGGAGCTGCCAGCATGGAGGGGCGTCCTCCCTGAGATGGGAGTGGGCTTCCTGGAGCACCTGTCAGCTGCCCAGCTGGACGCCCTCCTGCCCCAGCTGCGGCCGACGCAGCTGACGCGTGCCCAGGTGAGCCCAGCCTGGCTGCAGACACTCTGGGCCAGGAGTCCTTGAGCCCTGGGCACTGTTGGAGACTCCAGTGCAGTGCAGCCGGGCAGCCTCTGAGCCTCGCAGCCTGCCCCTGCCAGGGCTGTGCTGGCCCCGCTGACCACCGTCACCTTGTCCTGCCTCCAGGCATCCTTCCTGCTCGCACGGGCTGTCCAGAGGGGCAATGTGAGTGTCTGAGGTGCCTCTGCAGGACAAGGACGGGCTGTGGGTGCTGTGCCCTGGTGCCTGAGTACAGTCGCAATCTCGCACCCCCATGCCTGCCTGGGCTGCCGCAGTGTCCCCGTGCGAGGTGCTGGGTGCAAGTCCTGCTGCGGCACGGCTGCCCAAGCGAGGCCAGCACGTTTGTCTGCAGGTGACGGCGGGGGACGCAGCCAGGCTGTGTCCCCTGCTGCCAGGCCTGGGACCCACATCGCTGGCAGCTCTCCTGGCCCCTCTCCGGGTCCAAGGCTGTGCATGTCTGGGGCCAGCTCTACCCCTGCTCTCGGCGGCGCAGACAGCGGTGCTGCTGCAGGCTCTGCAGTCCCCGGACGGCTGGCCCCATTGCCTGCTGCCCCTGCTGCCCCTCCAGCTCCTGCGTCCCAGTGCCCAGGCTCTGCGGGGGGTTCCGCGGGACCTGAACCTGCCCTGGTCCCCACAGCAGGTCAGAGGCCGGGCGCAGGGCTGGGGGGGAAGGTGCTGCACCCCCATGCCTCCCACCGCTGCCCCCCCAACAGGCACAGCTCCTCTGGAGGGAGTTGGGAGCCGGCACTAACCGCAGCCACCACACTGCTGGGTGAGAGCAGCCCGCTTGGGCGGGCCGATGGGCACCACATGGGGCACAGGGGTGAGGGCATCTGGGAGCAGCCTTTGGGGTACCACAGAGGGAAGGGAGCTGGGAGAGGGCTGAGTGCCCTGGGCAGGAGGCGGGACCCTGGGCAGGGTTGAGCGGGTGTCCGTGGGGCTGGGGGCAGTGAAGTCCTGACAGGATCTAACGCCATCGTCCTGCAGTGCCCTGGGTTCGCTGGTGGTGGGCATGAGCTGCGCTGCGCTGCAGGAGCTGGGCCGGGAGGATTTCCTGGGGGCTCTTCGGACCCTCTACGTGCAGCCCCGCTCCCTGCCGGCCAGCCTGGTAAGGAGGAGGCTCTACCACCCCTGTGGCTCCCGGGCAGCATGTCCCTGTCCTGCACTCACAGAAGGGTGTCTCCAGAGGCGCTGCCTGCAGGAGGAGGTGCTCAGGCGTCCTGCGCTCTCTGAGGAGGAGCTGGCATGGCTGGGACCTCGCTTCCTCATGGACTTACCGTAGGTGTTGGGAGCAGCCGCCCGTGGGATGCAGGGACATGGGTCGCCCTGCCCGTTCTCCTGCTGCCCCCTTTCCCTGGGGGGGAAAGCAGTGCCGGCTAGCCTACAGCCCCCGCCTTGGGCCCATCACCCCTCTTGTGTCTCCAAGGGGCCAGCATGCCCCGCCCTGTGGCCCCCGAGTGTGGAGTGGGCACTGGTGGCAGGACCCTCAGCAGGCACCCCCGGTCCTGGTCGTCCCTAGGCCATCCATGGCGCCAGCCCCTACCCAGTGCCTGGGCACCCCTGCTGTGATGGGGGTCTGCAGGACGGGGCTCGGTGCCCCATTCATTCCTGCGCAGAGCAGCCCCTCACCATGCGGTGCCCAGCTGTGCTCTGGCTCCCGCAGGGCGAAGCTGGTGGATATGCTGCCTGATGCCCTGATACAGGCGGTTCTGGACCACGCGACCCGCCAGCCTCGCAGCCTGCTGGCTCTGCCGGCCACCCGCCGGGCAGCCCTGGCCCATGGCGCCCTGCGCTCCCTGGTAAGGGCAGGGAGCCCAGCACGGGGTGCAGAGGGATGCGGCCGCCTGCCCTCACTCCTCTGCTCTCCCCCCTGCAGCGGCTCCCAGCAGGGACAGAGCTGGCTGGGGAGGACCTGGATCAGCTGGGCCCACTGGTAGGGTTCCTGGACCGGGAGAGCGTGGCCCGCATCCATCCCAAGAGCCTGCTGCCACGGCTGGGGGACCTGCAGGACACCTGCCTGGCTGCGGAGGCGGCCACCGAGCTGGGGCGGCTGCTGGTGTCGGAGCAGGCGCTGGGGTAGGTGGCGGGCAGGGGGGCGCAGGGCCCCGCCAGCGCCACATTGACGCCTGCTCCTACAGGACCCCCCCAGGCTGGCACCTGCCCACCCTGCAACAGCTAGGGCGCCTGGTCTTCCTCCTGCCCCTGGAGAGTCTGCGCGCCATCCCCCGGGTGAGCACTGCATCCCATCCCACTGCCACCATGCTGCCCCATGGCTGGCCATGCTGTGCTGGTCCTGGAGCCGTGTTGTCCCTGCTGGTGCCCTGTCCTTGTGGCTGTGCCGTCCCCACCCGTGCCACATCCCTGTGGCTGTGCTGTCCCCACCAGTGCTGCATCCTTGTGGCCATGCCATCTGCAACAGTGTACTGTCCTCATGGCTGTGCTGTCCCTTATGGTGCCCTGTCCTTATGGTCATGCCGTCCCCACCGGTGCCCCACCCTTGTGGCTCTGCCATCCTGGCCAGTGCCCTGTCCCTGTGGCTGTGCCACTCCATCAGCACTCCTGCCCCTGTGGCCGTGCCATCCTTGCTGCTCGCCTGGGCCTTTCTGCGGGTGCGGTCTGTCGTGGCCCCTCTCTCCACATCTGCCCGGTGCTGCCCCAGGACTTGCTGAGCCGAGACACGGTGGAGCAGCTGCTGCAGAACCAGCGGGACTGGGAGCAGAGCGAGCTGGGACGCCTCTGCCACCCCTCCGGCACCCTGGGTGAGGGCCCCAGCCTGCAGGAGGTGCTGGTGGCCCCACTGGTGGCAGCTGCTGGGCCAGGGGACCAAGGTGACACTGCGCACTCACCTCCCCAGCCCTGTCCCTGTTTGTGCACCTCCTGTCCCTGGTGCCCTCCTGTGCCCTGCCCACACACTTTGTGGCCCTGTTGCCCTGTGTTCCCCATGCTGTCCCCTCCCTGGGCTGGCTCTGTGTCCCCTGTGCCTGGTGTCCCCCATGCTGTCCCCTCCCTGGGCTGGCCCTGTGTCCCCAGTGCCCTGTGTCCCCCATGCTGTCCCCTCCCTGGGCTGGCCCTGTGTCCCCAGTGCCCCCTGCGCTGTCCCCTCCCTGGGCTGGCCCTCTGTCCCCCATGCTGTCCCCTCCCTGGGCTGGCCCTGTCCCCCCTGTGCCTGGTGTCCCCATGCTGTCTCCTCTCTGGCTGGTGTCCCCCTCATGTACCCCACTGTGGGGGACCCGGGGCTGGGGCCAGCCCGCTCAGGCCATCTCTGCAGCCCCCGTGCCCAGCTGTGCCGACGTGCGTGCCACCTTCCCTGCGGCATGGAGCGCGGCCCAGCTGGCCGCCATGGCCCCCCAGCAGCTGGAGGGCTGCCTGGGGCTGCTCAGCCGGGACCCGGCGCTGCGCCCCGACCAGCTGCAGGCTGCCCTGGGCCAGGCCAGGCAGGTGAGGGGGGACACAGGGGGGCCATGCTGGTGGGGGTGATGGGGCTCTAGGTGGGCTGTGCTGGCCCTGGGGGGAGATGCTGGATGTGAGGAGCTGTGCTGGCTTGGGGGGAAATGTCCTGAGGGGGGGGGCTTTGGTGGCTTTGGGGGGGTCACAGGGGGTGCTGGTCTTGGGGGGCTGTCTTTGGGGGGCTGTACTGGCCCTGGGGGGGCTGTCCGTGGGGGTCTGTGCTGCCGGCAGCTGGCGGTGCTGCTGGTGCTGCAGCTGTGGGGCAGCAGCCGGGCGCTGGAGCCAGCGCAGACCCTGCGCCTGGGCCGGCTGGCCACCCAGCTGGGCGAGCCGGAGCTGCGGGAGCTGCTGCTCCCGGACTGGGGGGCCCTCTCCACCCTGGGGGAGCTGGACGGCTGGTCGCCCGAGCAGGTGAGGCTTTGGGGGGTTGGGGGGTAGGGGGTGGCTGGCCCCCGTGACGGGCTCTCCCCCAGATGCGGGCCGTGGTGTCTGCCTTCCTGCGGCAGAGTGGGGCGAGCGCCCGGGACCTGCGGTTGCCCGAGCTGGTGGCCCTGGGGCACCTGCTCTGCGGGCTGCCGGCGGCCGAGCTGCGGGTCCTGGACAGCCGGGAGCTGAGGTGGGTGTGCGCCCATGGGGAGCACCCACAGAGCCCCCGGTCAGGGGCGGGCACCGCCTGCTGCCTCGGTACAGGCACGGGTGCTGCGCCCCAGCTCATGGCTGCCCGACGCTGCCTGCTCCCCACAGCAAAGCTGCCCCTTTCCTGGGCTCGCTGAGCCTGCGCTGCACCGAGCAGCAGGCAGAGGTGCTGGCCACCCACCTGACCTCCAGCGCTGCCTTCGGCCCGGCTGCCACCTGGGGACCCGAAATCTTCACGGAGGTCGGGACACTGGCAGGTGAGGGCTGGGACAGTGCCGTGCCCCGCGGTCGCTGCTGCCTGCCCTGCCAGCCCCTGTGCCCAGGGATAGCGTCCTGACCCCGTGCTCTGTGCCCCAGCTGGGCTCCCCGACATTGTGCTCTCTGCGCTGGTCCCCGAGCAGATCTGGGGGCTCACACCGCGGGCCATCGCTGCTGTCCCAGCACCCAAGTTCGCAGTGAGTCCCTGGCATCCCTCACTGGCACGTTCGCCCAGTGCACGCGTGGCACCGTCCCCCTGCATGCAGGGGAGAGGATATCCCTGTCTGGGCCAGCATGGTGGGAGCCCCTCACACTGGATGCTGAGGGATGGAGGAGGGACACGTCCTGGCTGCGCTGGGGAGCGGGCACAGGGTCTCGCCGTGGCTGGCTGCCCTCTCCCCGCAGGTGGTGTTTGGCCCAGCTCAGCTGCGCACCCTCTCCAGCGCCCAGGCTGCGGCTGTCACCCGGGGGCAGCGCCGGTGGCTCGGCAGCGCCCAGCGCCAGGCCCTGGCCAGTGCTCAGCGTGAGGGAGAGGCCGCCCAGGATGGCCAAGGTGAGAGCAGCCCGGTGACTTCTGTCCCCACGCAGCGCCCAGCCTGCCCGCCGCAGGCGGCTCCTCTGCCCGCTCGCCCCCCATCCCCGCTCTGCTCCTCCAGGCTCAGCACGGGCACTGGGAGGGCTCAGGTCGTGCGGGTTTGGCCCCGGTGCCTGCAGTGCTGCCCCACGGGGAGGCTGGTCCCACTGCCCGGCTCATGCTCTCTGTTGGGCCGTGTCCCATCGCACTTCTGCCCAGACGAGACCTCCCCAAAGCCACCCCCTGCCCTAAACCCAGGTCCTGAACAGCCACTCTGGGGGCAGCAGCACACTGTGCTGTCCCTGCCCAGAGTGGTGCACACGTGTGCACATGTGCGTGCGACCACTGTGAGGGCTGCCAGGGATGTGAGCCCCTCCACAGTACACCGGGGCTTGCACGCTCAGCTCAGCTCTGACGGTGCTTTCTCTCCTGCAGGCAGGAGCGGAGCCAGGCCCCAGTCTGGCTTCACCTTGACTCTCCTCCTCTGCCTGCCCTGCTGCTTTCTGTGAGCATCCCAGTAATAAACCTGTGATGGGCACCCAGCTCTGCTCCCTGCCTGCCTGCAGCACCCTTCCCTGCCCGGCCCCAACGGTCCCTGCAGCGAGTGGAACCCCAGCCCCGGCTCCCTGCCCACACGCAGTCCCTCACGGCCCCCCCAGACCAGTGCAGCCCCAGTGTCTCCCCCAGGGCTGTTCCCCAGTGCAGCAGTGGCTCAGGGAATTCCCAGGGAGGACTGCACAGGGCAGGCACGGGAAACCCAGATCCTGGTGGGTGCCTCCGCGGGGGCACGGGGCGCTGGGGAGATCAGCAGGGTGGTGGTAGCTGGGATAAGGAGGAGACCGAGCCATGACTACAGCAGCACACGTTTATGGGGTCTGGCCTGGCGCGTTGTGGGTAACAGGACGCAGCGACATGCTGGGCACAGAGGTGGCGTAAGCTACGGGGAGAGCTGGGTCCCACGGGGCTGGCGCTGCCTTGGTCCAGCTCAGTGCCGGAACTGCGGCACCGGGGAGGGGATGCGGATGTCCTGCCCCTTCTCCAGCCGCCGCTCACAGTCAATCAGGTAGTTCACACCGTCTATCACCAGCTGCACGAGCTCCACCTGCACCAGGAGCACACACGTCCTGGCTCGGGGGCTGTCCTGGGAGCCACACCAGCAGGGCACCCGGCTGGCCCCACTGTGCCAAGGGCAGGTGCTGCCACCCCCCGTCCCCACGTGCTGGCCCCTGCGCACCGCTCTGGTACTGTTTGGGTGCCACGGGCCCGTCATGCACTCACGCTCCAGAACCTCCCACCCCAAAAGAGGCTCTGCCCAGCACCCACCTCTGACTTGCCCAGCCGGTCCAGGTTGGAGATGTCGAAGACGCTGCCGGTAGCTGCGGTGTCCACACCGCCCGTCCCACGCTTCTGTAGCCGGAGGTTCTCCAGGATCTTAGGGAAGCGGCTGTCCTGGTGCCCAGAGAAGGTGTCGGGGCTCAGTGGGACCATCGACAAGGGAGTCGGGGCTCTGCAGCCCACTGCTCCCTGGGGCAGCCCTCCTGCTGCTCGCAGGACCCCGTCAGTGGGCTCATAATCCCCGCAGGGAGCCCTGCCCTGGGCAGACCCAGGTGCACACCTGGGTCCCCGACCCCTTCGGCCGCGGATGTGGGTGTGGGCTGGACCGTACGCTCCCTGGGGGAACCCAAGTGAGGTCCCGCGCAGCCCTGCACCTCCCGCGTGGCTGGGCTCCCTGCACCCCGCAGCTGGGGCTCCCCGCAGCCCTGGCCTGGCTCCCCACACAACCGGCCACGGTAGTACCTTGCTGAGCAGCGGCAGCTTGATGTGGACGCCGGCGCGCAGCCCAGTGCCCAGGTTGGAGGGGCAGGTCAGGATGTAACCCAGCCTCTCGTTCCACATGAACTCCCAGCCTCGCTCTTGGATTAGCCGCTCCACCTGGGTTAGAGGCAACAAGCCGCCATTCAGCCCCCGGCCGTGGGGTGCACAGCCCTCGGTACAGCACGCCCACTCCTCGGGTGCTGCCAGCCCCAGCCGAGTGCAGGGGGCCAGTGCCGCAACCGCCCTGCGTGCCCCTGTCTGCCTGTCCACCGGGCTGCTGCAACGGGGGCTAGCGGTGCTCACCTCCTTCAGGCCCCGACAGAATCGCTCGAAGACACGCTTCATGTTGCCACCCTTCTCCATGGAGATGATGCGCGTGTGGTCCTCCTCGTTGATCCAGATCAGGAAGGTCTTCTCGTTGTTGTGCCTAGGGACAGGGCAGTTTGGCTGCGCTGGCAGCCAGCAGAGCCCCCGTGCCCACCCAGCTGCCTGTGCCAGCCACGGCCGTGCCCCTTCTGCCCCTCCGACTGCGCTGCCAAAGCTGCTCTGCGGTCCTGGTGCTCTGCCTGTGCCTGCGGCTGGGAGCGCATTGCCAGAGCCCATCTGGGCAGCAAGTCAGGCAGCGTAGGGATGCTCCTGGAGATGGGCCAGCATTCAGCCACATGCAGCGCTGCGGGCGACGGGTGCTGGCTCCAGTGCCGTGGGTGCAGGCAAGGGAGGATCAGCACAGTGCCAGCATGGTGGACTGGGGACAGGACCACGGCTCCTGCACCGCGCAGGCAGCGAGGGGGGGGGCTGTGAGGTGTGGGGTGCACGCTGAGGTGCTGCATTAGGGGGCAGCTGGAGCTGGGGACCATGTGTGCTGTGGAGGTGTTTTCCATGAGGGTGCTATAAAGGCGCTGTGCCAACGAGGGCGGCGTGGGTGAGTGCGTGTGCTGGCTGTCACTCTGCAAGTGCGTGAGATGGTGCGTGGGATGTTGCATGGCTGTGCAGAGATGCTGGGAGGGAGCAGTAAGATGCAATCGTGGGAGGATAAGCTTGGGGGCAGGCAAAGTGTGGAGAGAGCCAGGAGGAGCGCTGGGGATTGCCTGGGGAGCAGAAGGCAATGACAGGTTTTTGGCAGCCTGGAGTGCAGGGCATTGCAGGACAGTGAGAGCGGGCAAGACCAACAGGAGGGGCTGGCTCCAACGTCCCACTTCTCAGGAGGACACCGTGGTTCGCGTACGAAGCGGCTGGCTGCTGACTGCAGCGCACAAGGGACTCCCAGGTCAGGTGTGAGCAGGGAGAGTCCAGCTCTGGGTGGCCACAGAGCCTGCGGTTAGCATGGCGCAGGGGCACTGGTGCCGCATGTGTTGGGGACTGTGGTGCAGCATGCACGGGAGACGCGGGTGCCGGGGCTGGGGTGGCCGGACAGAGCAGCAACGTCCTCCACCTTTCTGCCCTGCTGACTCCCCAGTGCCGAAGCAGATCCTCACCAGATCCCTCGGGCGTCGGGCCAGTCCCGGGCCATTCCTGCTGCCGTCAGGAGCGGGGACACGGGCTTGTCGAAGAGAAAGTGGTCCTGGAGGGAGGCAGAGTGCGTGAGCTTGCCAGGGCTGCATGGCTGGTGCCAGGGCACCCTGTCTTACTGGTCCCAGCCTGCCATGCACCGCAGCTGTCCCAGGCAGGGCAAGCTCACTTGCTGTCCCCACCTGTGGCCAGGAGTCCCTGCCTTCCTGGCCGGGGAAGCAGAAGGCTGCTGGTGCACAGCCCACCCCGTACCAGGGGCTGGGGGGCACTGGCCATGTGCCACAAGCCCAACTCTCCCTGGGCACGGGCAGGGATGCAGGGTGAGAGCCGGCGGGGGCCGTGAGCTGCTGGGGCTGTGTTCAGCAAGCTCCGTCCTCCCCCGGCTCTGGAGGGCTAAGCAGCACCGAGAGCACCCTCTGCACTGTGGGGCGGCCTCGCTGGGGAAGGGGCTCCTGGTCCCATAGGGCAGCAGGGCTGGGAAAGGAGGATACGGCCTCCCAGAGCGGCAATGCCAGGGACAGGGTCCTGCTCTGCGGGCACCCAGGGTGACTGGCCGGCAGCTTCACCAACTCACGTCAATGAGCTGCTGTTGCTCCTTCTCCGTCATCTCACTGAGCCGGTAGTACCGTCCCGCCAGGTCTCCAGTGAGGCCGTTCAGCGCCTCCACGGCCACCTTCTCCACCTCTCGCCGCTCAGCGCGGGTGCAGGCTGGCGGCAGGCTCAGCCCACGGATGCTGCGCCCAGTCCGGACCCGGGATGAGAGCACATAGCGCTCATCAAAGTTGCCAAACTTTATCTGGAACAGACAGGAGCCATGGGGTGGCACTGGCACTGGCAGGGTCCCTGTCCCCCGAGGCCCGGGAAAGGGCCCCCTGTGCAGCACCGCTGCCCAGCTTCCACACCTTGGTGGCATCCAGGTCTGTGACGTGCTTCATGGTGCGGGGGTTGTACCCGTTGTGCCGCTCCTGGATCACGGGGTCAAACAGGTCAGCAAACACCTGGAAGCAAGCAGGACGATGTGCGGCACTGCAGACCCAGCGCCCCATGAAGCCCCTGCCACGAGCTCAGCGCTGTCCCACGTGGCAGCAGAGGGGGCGCAGAGGGTGGCTGGGGGCCACGGTGTGTCGTACAATGCAGTGACAATCCACAGGGTCAATGCGGTGGGGGCAAGTGGGACTTGGGCAGGGAGCAGGAGGTTGCAGGGCTCTAGGAACAGCTGCTCTGAAGGAGTCCAGTGTCCCACAGGGACACGCTGGGCCTGGCCAAGGGGCCCCTCCAGCCGCCCGCGCTGGGCAGGAGGCAGCGGGCAGTAACATCCCAGGCTGCTGGGTGTACCGCAGGCACCGGGACTCCTCGGGTTGCTGCTGCAGGCACTCTGGCAAGCTGGGAGCACAGCAGGGCTCTGGCCACCACTCACCTCGTAGGTTTCTTCGTCGCCAGCTACCATGCCCACAGTCTTGATGAAGGGGTGGCCGGGGTTGTCGACACCTGTCTGGATGCACTGGTCCAAGGTCCAGCCGTTTGGGGTTGCTTTGTCACACAGCCTGGCGTAGATGGCTGGCGTCAGGTTGCTGGCCATGCAGTTGTTGTGTTTCCGCAGATCGGGGTACTCGGCGCTGCGGGAAGAGAGACTGATGAGTCCTTTGGGGCCGGGGGACCCCAGCGCTTGTGCCCTTGCCCCACAGAGACCCTCAGGCAGGAGTGGGCAGGGCAGTACTGGGGAGGGAGGTCAAGTTGCTCTGCTCGCCCCCACCAGCGAAGGCCAGCGGGAGCAGGAAGGCAGTGCTGGCATCGCACGGCGAGGGCAGAGAGCAGCCCAAGCTGTGGGCTGACATTGCCACAAGGACAAGAGTCCATGAGCAAATCCAGACCGGTTGTTAGGGTGCGGCTCCTTATCAGGGCCCCGGGGCTGGGAGAGCTTGCCAGGCGAGTGGCGGCGGCCACGTCAGCCGAAGCCCCACGTTGGCTCACAGGCAGCTGGTGGGAGCCTGTGCTCCCCTCTCTTCCCTGGGGCTGCCCCAGCACCAGTCCAAAGGGAGGGTGGCTGCTCCTGCTGCCCCTTCTGCCCGGCCCCAGGGTCTGCCTGCGCAGGCAGCAGGGCAGGCAGGGCACGCAGGCCCCCGTCCCCCTATCCCTCCGCCCCCCGGATGCCGTGGGGCAGGAGATGGGTTGACCCCGATCTGCAGCCGGTGGGAACCGCACTGCTCTGGTGCAGTTTATTGTATTAGGGGGATGCTTTCCTCTAATCAGCTTAGCGGGAGGCCGTCTCCTGACCTCATTCCCACTTTAGCCGGGCTTTGTGCTTGTTCTCCGCTCACACGGGGGGGATTGGCAGGGCAGGACCCCGACAGCACTCCCCTTCGCCAAATCCCTCCTGCTGGGAGGTGGTGCCCCCACTAGCCTCAGCGGGACAGGACTGGCCCTCATCAGCCCAGGCACTCTGGCTGGTGGCCCGAGGGGGTCCCTCAGCCCTGGGGGACGCCTGTCTCCTCTCCCAGGAAGGCTGCTGCTTCATGGTGGGGGGTCCGTGTGGGAGAAGAGGAGCCGGGGCTGGTGCAGGTCCACATCGGTGGGAGCGCCCTCCCCAGCAGCGTGTCCTGGCAGTGTCCCAGCGCCCAGGTCCCGCTCCCGGGCTCAGCGTCCGCACAGGGTGCCAGGTCCGGCTGCCAGCGCCCGGCCCCCATGCTGCAATGCAGAGTGCTGTCGCTGCTGCCGCCTCCTCCCCTGTGTCTGCAGGCCAAGGAATGTGCGTTGGCCCTTCGCCTACGGCTTGGCTACCGCTTGTGGCTTCCTGCGCTTTGCAGAAAGAAAGGGAGGTAGGGCTGACATTGTCTGCTCTGCGTAGGGAAGCACTTGGCTCCAGCCTGGACCAGTGCAAGGAGGCGTTTGCTCCAGGCCGGACCTTGTCACAGGCCGTGCGGGCGGCGGGCTGCTCCCCCAGCCCACGCACATACCTGTGCTGTGCTGAGATGCTCCAGTTCAGAGCCGGACTCAGCGTCCCCACCGCTCCTGCCCCTGCTGTCGGCCGGCTACCGGCCTGCGTCTCCCCAGGGAGACACATTCTGGTAAATAGCATTTGCTGACCAGAATGGGACACTTCGACAAGTTTCTCCCCAGCCCCCAGCATGGCTAGTGCCACCTGGCACACCTGGACCACAGCTTGCCTCTGTGCTTGCCACCCTGGTGGCAGCGGACTATGACCGGAGAGCCAGCGAAGGCTGCTACGGGAAGCAAGGTTACTCCCTGTAAGCGGAAGATTGCTGTAGGTTTAGGCACGCTGCCTGCTATGGTCACTCCATAGGTGTTCAGAGAGCCCAAAACCCCGAGAGTCTCCGGCTCCTGGCTGCAGGGTCAGTGCCCGCTGCAGTGCTGCTTTAGCCCCTGGCCCGAATGCACCCTCCCAAGAACAGCCCCGAGTCACAGCCAGGAAACGCAGGGACTCCCTTCAGCCCTTCTGGAGCACCCCGAACTAAGCGTGGCAGTGCCAGATCAGCAGGGCGATGCGGGGATGAAGGTGCTGGACGCCCCGTGCTGTGCTCACAAGCGGTGCCCTGCGGAGCTGCAGGGCAGACTGCCCGTCCCTGCGGCCTGGGCTGCATCCCGGGGCTGGTGCGGGAGGGCTCGGGCAGCAGGCACCGCGCTCCCACCACGCTCTGCTGGGTGTCCGGGTGTCCTCCACCGTGAGCATGAAGGCGACACTGCACTTGGCCTCACTGGGGCTGCCATGGCCCCTTGGGTTTTGTTCCCAAAGCTGATTTTCAAATTATGACCCTTCCAGCACCTTCTTTTGTCCCTGGTGCCCCATGGACAAGCGATAGGGTGGGCTTCCCCGGCTGCCAAGGCTGGCAGCATCTTCAGCGGAAGGTGGATGTCTGCTGGGAGCACGATTCGGCACAGGCGCTTCGCTGCCACCCATGCCGCCATCCTGCCTGCGATCCCGGGCTGCAGCTGCCTGCAGCAACTGCCCTCCCTGCCCTCACGTGCGGAGGTGCTTCACCCGGCAGGACACCCACAGTATTAGTCCATCTGCTGTCTGGGCAGCCGCTCCAGGAACAGCCCCTGCATCTGCCCGCAGCTCTTCACCGCTAACCCAGTGGCCTCCAGCACCCTTCCCGGTGTCACCGGCTCTGTGGGTGCCCCGCTGACGGCAGCCCCTGCTGCAGGCGGCCTTGGGAGAGGCGTGGGGCGTGTGGGGCGCGCGGACGCTGCGGCGGGAGGAGCCGGGTGCTGGCAGGGTGCTGCAGGCAGCGGAGCATGCGGCTTGTTTACGCAGGGAGGAGGGGGCTCGGGCTTTGTGTGGAGACGCTTTGGCGGAGAGCCCCAGCGCGACCGTCCAAATGTGGCGCCGTGCCTGCCGTGGGACCCGCCTGGCAGCGCGCGCATCATGCCCACAGCTCCCCTGCGGGGGCCCATGCCCCCCCCATCGCTCCCAGCATCATGCCCACAGCTCCCCTGCGGGGGCCCATGCCCCCCCCATCGCCCCCAGCACAGCCGTTTGCACTGCGGCACCTCTGACGAGCCGCTCAGATCTCTCAAGGCTGTTGCCAAAGTCTCTTGTTATTTAACTTAAAGACTCGAGGAGCAAAATCCCCGGGAGGGTTGACTCGTCCCCGCAGAGCGGGATGCTGCGGCTCACCCGTGGGGCTCTGTTCGGGCTCTTTCCAAGTGTCAGCACTGACACAAAACCCTTCCCGGCCAAACAGACCCTCCCAGGAAGCTCATTTTAGAGCCTCCCAGCCACATCCCCTACCTCGGTTTCATCCCCTCCTCCAGACTCAGCTCAGCCCCCACTTCGCACCGATGGTGCCTGCCTGTTCCCCCAGCCCTGTCCTTGTTTTCAGCGCTCTGACCCGCTGTTTTTCCCCAGCCCACTGATCCTGCAGCGCCTTTGCAGCACGGCCAGCTTGGCCCCTGCCCCCAGCCACAACAAGGACGCAGCCGGTGTTTTGTGTGCGCACGGGGACGCCTGTGTGTGCAGGTTAAGCCCGGAGAGGCCAGCTCTCCCCATGCCCCGGTGCCCTCGCCTGCAGCAGCAGGACATGGGCAGAGTGTCCGCCCCTCTCACGCCAGCCCACAGGTCTCGCAGGTCCCTGTGTTTTTCCCTCACCATCCTCACTCGGTGAAGACCTGATGTTTGTGGCCCTGCAGCTTGAAAACACAGCTCTCTTGGGAGGTGAACAAACACTAACGTCCGGCCTTCGTCATTCTTCAAACTCGCTCCATTCCCACCCCCTTGTTTCCGTGGCCCGACCCAGCACGCCTGAGCCCTGGCCCCGGCTCTCGGCACACGGCTTTCTGCAGGAGCAGGGCTCTCAGCCTGCAATGCAGCGCAGCGCCGCGCTCTAACTGCACGGTGTTTGGTGCAGGGACCACAGCAGCCGCATGTTTGGAGCGGTAACGTGCTGCCTCCTTCCCCGCTCTGCTTCTTCACGGCGCACAGTGGGGAGGAAAACCTGCTCCTCGCCTTCCTGACCTGCCTCGGAGCCGTGCCAGGTCAAGCAGCCGGTGCCGGTGGTAGGACTGGCCAGCGGCCACCACGTCCCTCCGCCTTCCCAGCTGTGTCCCTACCCCGCGTGGTCCTCGTGAGGCACCGGCAGCTCCCGCCACCAGCCACCACCTTGTGCCTTGGCCCTCGAGGCCGGGCGGCGTGGGCACCGGTGGGATCTGCCTCTGCCTCTCCTGGCCTCGAGGCCCCACTTCCCCATCGCCATGGCCAGCGGCGGGGAGCAGAGCAGCCATAACGCCTCCGCCCGCGGCAGCGAAGCGCCCAGCCCTCCTGGGGACCCGCTCAGCTCCCCCGGGCAGCCCTTGGCAAAGAGCAGTTGGAAGGGGGAGCAACACAAGACCTTCTGTGCTGGAGCTTGAACCTTAGCACCGCTCTGCAGTGGTGACACTTATCTGGCTTAAGGGATCAGGCACAGCTTGTGTAAATAGGGCCAGCGGCTCCTGCAGAGCCAGCATTACCCCAAAAGCACCCCTAAGCCAGACCACAGCCGTGCATGCACCCGCCTGGCCCGGCCCTGTGCCCACCTCCCAGGACTCCTGACCACGTGTCTCAGGGCTCGTTTTCACCCCAAATTTGCCCGCGGGCTGGGGGCTGCCCGCTCAGCACCTGCGGGCCCCTCCAGTTCTCCCTTTCAAAACTGGCCCTGAGACGGGCGAGCGAGGACCTGCCAGGAAACCTTTTCTGTGACACAGAGAAGTCCCTGTGCCGCGGGCAGGCGCGTGGGAAGGCTGGTACAGCCAGATGGGGTCGGGCCAGGAGCTGCCGCCAGCCCCGGGGGCTGCCGAGGAGCCTCCGTCTGCTCTGACACTGGCTCGTGTGGACGCAGCTCCGGGGTGTTTCGCCAGGAGAAGACAAAACAAACCCTTTTGCTCCGTCCCGTTCCCACCAGGACACTGGCGAGTGTCCCCTGGCACCTGCGACAACTGGGCCGAGCCCGGGGTACGTCCCCGGCTGCGCTGCTGTCCCGGGGATGCTGCCCCTCCGGCCGGACCCACCTCCCCGACAGCCCCGGGAAGTCCCCACGGCCCCCGGCCCTGCTGGCACCCCCCTCCCCGCTCCCGCCTGCCCCGCGCCGGCGGCGCCGCGGCTGCTCCCGGTGCTCCGCAACCGCCAGTGGTCCCGGGGCGCCCGTCCGCCGGGGGATGCGCCCAGGGAGCCCCCGCCGCCCGCCCGGCCCCAACGGGTGCGCGCCCGGCGCGGCGGTTGATGCCCGCGGGGAGGCCGGGCAGGGCGCGGAGGCCCCGTCGCGGCGGCGCCGGTGCCCTTGGGCGCGGGGCCGGCGGGGGCCGGTGGGCCGAGGCGCGGTAGCTCCGTCCGACAGCGGCCGAGCCCCAGCCGCCCGGTCCCCGCCGCCGCCCGGCACCCCGGGACGGGCTCAGTTCCCGGGCGTCCCGGTTACCAGCAGCGTCCGCCCCGCCGCCCCCGTGAGCCGCCCCGGGGGCCGGAGGTCGGGAGTAGCCCCACGCCCGCGCCCACCCCCCTTCCCCGGTGCCGGCGGGACCGGCCCCCGCCCGCCGCCCCCCGCACGTGCGCGCCCGGTACCTGGGCGGGTAGCGCCGCCGCTGCCGGTCGCCCGCGCTGACCGTGTCCCGGGCGAGAAGGAAGCCGGCGGCGAGGGAGCCGGCGCCCACCATGGCCAGGAGGCCGGCGGAGCGGCGGGAGGAGAGGGCGCGGGCGAAGGTGCCGGCCATCGCGGAGCGGCGGAGCGAGCGCGGCGGCGCCGGGGGGCGGACGTGATGGGAATGGGAACGGTGATGGGAATGGGAACAACGGCGGCGGCGGCGGCGGGAGTGTGCGCGAGGGGCGGGGAGCCGGCCGGGCACGGGGGGGGCCGCAACGGCACCGCCACCTGCTCACCCGCCCCGCCCCGCCCCGCCCCGCCCCGCCCGCCGCACCGGGGGCCGCCGCCGCCGCCTTCAGCACCGCGCGACGGACAGCGCCGGAGGGCGGCCGCCACGGGCCGGGCCGGGCCCGCACCGCGCCCCGCCCCCGCGCCCCGCAACCGGGACCCGCACCGCGGTCCGGCCGCGGGCGGGCACGGCGCGGCGAGGGTGCGGCCGGGGCAAAGTCCGCGCACCTGGAGCCGGGAGCGGCGGACGCGGCTCCCCGACGTCCCGGACCTACGCACGGGGCGCGGCTCGTCATGGGTGGCGGGGCGTGCGGCCCGGCCTGGCGCGGGTGGCTGTCACCGGCCCTCCCGACGGGCGCCCCCTCCGCCGTCCCCGCACGCCGGGACAGGGCGGTCGGTACCCCGCGGCACCGGCGGGGCAGGGAACGCGCCGCCCCGCGTTTCGCCGCCGCGGACCCCGCGGGACGGGAGTGGCGGTGGGCGCTGCCTGGGCCGCGCTGCTGCCCGCCTCCTCCGGCGCCGCGGCAGCGCTCCCCGCCCGGGGTCCCGCGGGACGGGGGCGGCCCGCGATGCGCGGTTGCCGTGGAAACGCGGGACCCGGCGGCGCTGCCGGTGCCCGGCGCGGGGCCCGCGCCCCACGTGCGCGCGGCCCGACCGCCCGCGCAGCGCCCGCCGCCGCCGCCAGGGGCCGCCACCCCGCGTCCGCCGGCCGCCCGGCCGGCCCGCCCCCCTCCCCGCCCATTGGCTGGCCGCGGCCGTCAGCAGGTCGTGATTGGCCGGCGGCGGCGCCGGCAGCGCAGGGTGCGCTCGGAGGCCGCAGGTGAGCGGAGGGAAATGGCGGCGCCCGGTGGGGCGCCCCCTGCTGCCGCCGGCGGGGCGCTGGGGCGGCCCCGGGGCGCCGGGCCCGGGCCCGGGCCCGAGCCCGAGCCCAAGCCGGGCGCCGGGGCGGGGGCCGGCGGCGCCGGGCCCGGGAGGGGAGGGGAAAGGAAGCGAAGGGAAGCGAAGGGAAGGGGGCGGCGGCGGCGGTGGCGGTGGCGGGGAGGGGGGCTGGCGGCCGCGCCGCTGCTGGGCCTGTCTCGTCGGCGGCTGCGGGCAGCGCCGGGTAGGAGGCAGCGGCGGGCCCCGGCGAGGCGCCGCCCGGCCCGGGCCTCCCGCCTTGCCTCCTCCCGCCGGGCTGCCGCGGCCGGCCCGCTCCCCGCCGCCCGCCCGGGCCTCCCCCGGCGCGGCCTGCCCGCGGCTCCCGGCGCGGCGCGGCGGGGCGGGCCTTGCCCCGGCCCTGGCACGGCGAACGGGCCCGGCAGCACCGCCCGCCCGCGCTGGCCGCGGCCCGGCCCTGTCCGTGCCGGTGTCGGTGCCGCCCGGTTCCTCCCCTCGGGTGCTTGGCCGCCGGCGGACGCGCCGTGCCCCGGCAGCCCCCCCCGCCCCCGGCGGAGGAGCCGCTGCCGCCGGGCGCCCGCCGGGCCGGGGCCCGTGTCGGTGTCGCCGGCGGGTGTGCGGGCGGGCAGCGCGGCGGCGGCCGGGGGAGGATGCCCCCCGGGCGGCAGTCCGCCCGCCAGCAGGGCAGCGCTGCCCAGCGCCAGGAGTTACGGCTTTGAAATTCGGGGTGTCTCTGAACTTGCTCGTGGTCTCGTTTTAAAAACATCGGAAAAGTATTATTCTATACGTCTGTTCGTTAATAAACCTTTATTAACAGTTACAGTCTCAGAGAAATTCTGATGCTGTGAAGCTTCACACTTAACAATCTCATAAATCTCATTAAAAGCAATCTTATTAAAAACCGCCTCCTGAGACAACAATTTACCGTACCGCTGCAGTTGCTGTGTGAGCAATACGGCACTTGCTCAGATGTTAAAAGTGACAAGCCAAGATTTTATTTTTTTTTAAAACTAAATTTGCAAAGGGCGTTGCCTAGCAGAAGGAGCTCCGGGGCAGGAGGCATGGATGGTGTGAACCTTGCTGGACTCTGTCTGGGTAGGAGATGTCGGTAGGTCTGGAGCTGGCGGCCGTGCTGCTGGAGCGGGCAGGACTGTGCGTGCAGGAGTGTGACTTCTGCTTCCTGGTTGTGAACTGGCTGAACTTCTGTGGTAATAGAGCATGGAAAGCCTTCTTTGATACACCAAGTCCAAATAGCTTTTAATTATTAACTCTGGAATAGGTGTTCCTTTTCTTCTGAAGCAATTAAGTGTCTATGATAAGAGTGCAGCTTTCACCTTTTGTATCTAAGTGTAATTAACCTTAATACAAATAGCCCTTGTGACAATGGGGGTAACTCTGGGCAAAGGTACTTCACTGGTCATGTGTGCAAAGGTACTTTGCTGGTCCAGGCCTAAACTTTCAAGGTTTTTTTTTGTTTGTTTGTTTGTTTTTAGTGCCCACAGCAGTTTCAGGTAGTTCAACAAGACATTGCCAGTGTTGGTATTGTAAACTGCCGGCTATGTGTATTCGTAAAGGTTACGGTGCTGCAGATACTGACCTGGCTCGGGTCGGGCTGTGCCTCCGTAGCTCAGTCGCCGTTGCAGGCTGTCTGTCTGCGTGCAGTGGTGCCCTCTGCTCCCTGGGCCCCCCGGGCGGCACAGACTTGGTCTCCACTCCTCGAGCCGCCTCTTCTACCGCCTGCGGCTGCTGCCACCGGCGATGGGATGAGCCGTGTTTGGTTGCTGCAGGCCTTGTCCTTCAGCCCTCCGCTGCAGGGACTGTGCTGTCCAGTCACACATCTGCACCTCTAACAGACTTTGTTTAAAAAACACAATGAAACAAAAAGAACAACACCCAAACCCACTCGTTCAGTGTCTAATGGCGCACTGACTGCAAAGTTAACACGAGGCCTGGTCATACCTTCTTCCTTCTTACCTTTCTGGTGCCTCGGAAGTGGGGCACAGAGAATAAGTGTCTTTACCCTGTGAACATCCTTATCTGGGCAGCGCCAGAATGATCTGCTGGGGAACCGGAAAATGACTTATTATCTCATTTCTTATCACTAATACAGGGTTGTCTGGGAAGCTGAATTAGTCCCAGGACACTTAGAGGCAAGGTCTACATCTCAGTTCCAGGTTGTGTGTCAGCAGCTTCTGATTGCTGTTAGGTGATTACAGGAACCTTTGGTACGATTGTTTAGCAGATCGTAGCTGCGCTTCTTGGAAGAGAGTGTGGGAACATCTGTAGCTGCAGCGGCTGGTGTGTACTTCCTCGTGTGTCTGTGATGGGACTGGCAAGCCTGAATATTCCGTACTCAAAGCTGGAACCATCTTTACCTTTTTTGTGCATGTGCCAGAGCCCTGTTAATGCTTTTGTCGCTCTTGGACAGTACAGCCAGCAGCATTAACTCAACACTCAATTTTCTTGCTGTGATTAGTGAAAGATGAGACCTGCAGCACTCTCAGCAAGTGGGGACTGGTCTGAAGGAGTGACCTCCAGGAGCAGTTGGCTCAGGAAGCAATGAGAATGATGCAGAACTATCAGCATCGTGTACTGTCAGTGCCTCTCACAGGTGTAGGTTTGAAGAAGAGAAGTGACGGTGTGGTGGTGGTGTGGGCTGAGCGCCGTACGGGAACCTTGCTGGTGCTGCGTCTGTAAGGGGAATTGCCACCCTCCTGGCATACAAGTGCTCTGATAGCCCAGCGCTAGAGCTGATTCGGGCATGGTGGCAAAACCTCACATTATTGGCCTTTGAGACCAGAATAGAGCTCCACTTGCCTGTTTCCCTTTGAGAACAAGAGTCTGTCTCAGTTTTAGATGCCGTAGTTATGCCTGTAGCTGAAAGTTCTGTTCAGTCACGAGTCTGTAGACTCCCTTGGTGTAAATCTAGTCAGATGGGGGATCTACTTTAAAAAGAAACTTGAAAAGGTTTTGGTTATACACTCTCCCTTTCCCCGCACCAGAAGCAACCTGAGATCATGAGGCCTTCCCTGTTAACACCAAGGGGACGCCGGATGCATCAGTGGCCGTCGGCTTCAGTGGGGCTCTAGGTTTTTACCTGGTTCAAGTGTGGCGTGTCATGGCCTCTAGAAATAGCTACAGAGCAAGGCAGAGGCTTTTTTTTTTCTGGAATAGGAGCAGGAACGTGGAGAACCCATTGCTTTCTTTGTTCTTAGGGCAAAGGTTTTCCTGCTGCTTGATCTGTTTTTTCCAGGAGGGAGGGGAGAGTAAGGGATTGGAGAAAACAACCCTCCTCCTCTTCTTGCATGGTTTACTTCATTAAATTATCAGCCATCAAGCTGATAGTGTACTTGCTAAGGTCTCGTTCTGCGCTGGCGTGCTGAGGCAGCAGGGCAAAGGAATGCAAACGGTTCCTGAGCATGTTGGGAATCCTACTCTTGTCCTCACGTAGAAATAGCGGGGCTATATGGCGCACGCAGTAAAATGCCCGTGCAGCCTGATCTGCCAGCGCTGTGGCTCCCACCAGCAGAGAGCACTGATGGTGAATTACAGCTTTAAGTCCTGCTGACCGGGACACGTTTCTGTGCTGGGAGCGCGCTGTGCCTCGAGGTCTGTGGCAGCCGGCAGCACGGCGCTCGGTGCTCAGGTGGGGACCGGCATGACCGGGAGCCAGGCGGAGGAAATCGTCCTTGGCGCGGTAGGTGCAAAGTCTGGGCTTGCTCTGTCGCCTCTCCGGTTTCTGTTGTGTTGCTGCCGGCTCCCCAGTAGATCCAGCGCGGTAACCGACGGGCTTGCTGTCGAACCAGTGCCTGGCAGCATGGCTTGGGGACCTTGTCTCTGGGCGCTTACCTGTTACATCTCCGGTCCTTCCTGGGAGCACAGGCGGCCTTTCTGCCTGGAGGCGTGCTTTATTTTTACCCTTATTTCCGAGGGGATTTCACAAGCAGCCGGATTGCTGTGTGTGTTTGTTTCTTTTGCCTGTTCCCACCCTGCACGAATGGATAAAGGCGATCTCCCTCCTTGGTTCCTGGCAAGGGGGTTCTCTCCTACCGTGAAACCGTGCTGGCAGCAGGCCAGTGGCACTGGGTTTGCCGCCTCTGCTCCATGCAGAAGAGCTGCCGGAGAGGACTGGGAGCCGACAGTGGTACGTGGCAGTATAGTCTCCTGCGGTGTACTGGCTGCAAGGGAAAGCATGCTCAAAATAGGAGGAAATACAGTAACTCAGTCTGGGGAGCGCTGGAAATCATGTGAGAGCATGAGAAGCGGCGGTAGAGAGTGTCTCATGTCCATTTTTAGGAAGTAGTTAATAACAGGAGGTGTTCACAACGTCCTCTTCTCAAGGTTGCGCTTACTTACACGAGAGGACTGCTTTTCACCGCTTTATAGTTGGGGAAAACACGGTAAAGGGCAACCGCTTGACATTTGTCTGTGTGCAGCTATCGTCAGAGGTGAACAGCTGTGTCCTTGGCGTGTACAGGTCATGCGTGCCGTGTATTCAAACCACTTCTGCAGCAGACAGTGCTGCTGCTGTAGGTGACAGTGCAAGGCCCGCGCCTTCCCTGGCATCTATAAAGCATAGCTTGCATCCTGATGATTCGCCTCTGTGGTCACAGAGTAAATCAGAGCCAGCTTGCAAACCCAGGATCCCTACCTCCTGCACCCCCAACTGTTGCTGACGCTTCCTCTGTGTCCTCTTCCCCTGCCAAAGAGTTGTCACTTCTTCCCTTCCCCTCTTCCCTGCAAACTTGTGCGCCTCTCAAACTGGTCTCTCTGTTACTCTAGGTCTTCTTGAGCTGAAAGGATGAGAGTTGGCGATTGGAAAGTCACTGTCCTAAGCTTCATCCTAACTTCTGGAGTCCCAGTTGATGTATTTGGGTGTATGAGCCTGCGAGAGTGTCCACCGTCCCCATCCACGATTTAGACAGCAGCTTGGAGCATGCATCATTGTAAGGTTTACATTATTTCAGCGCTAGTGGTGACACTGTCCCTTTCCCACTCGGTGCAAAGGGGTGAATTGTACTGTGGAGCTGCCTATCTAAAACAGTCCCAAATCCTGGATGCCCTCCCACCCCGAGGGTCCCATACTGCCCCCTCCTTTTGTGCTGGGCAGCAGTCCCTGGGCTCACTCGCGCCACATCAGTCCCTGCCCGTCCCACCACCACCTGCGTCCAGTAGCCTCAGCCAGCCCCTGGCTCGCCCCGCGCCTGACCTTCTCTGTCCCTCTTTGCACACTGTGATTCCAGAGCGGGATGGTCGGCCACCGAAGCTGCAATGTCGTCCCTGACGACCTCCAGTGAGGGAGAGAACTCTGCTCCCAGATTTGTTGTCGGTTCCAGGGATGATGAGACAGACTTTCTGGGATCAAACATGAAGACAGACGAAACAGATTTCTTTGAAGATGACGAAGAGGAGGAGTCGGTAAGGAGGTCCCGGTGTTCTGGGTTGGAGCATCTGTGCAGAATTCCTGGGTCTCGGCCAGGGTTTGCGCGGTTGCTGCTGAGGCCGCAGGCAGTCGGGACTTCAGGGGAGGTGGCACCAGGCTGTGTGGCACAGCAGCGGGGAAGGGCAGAGTCGATTCTGACGGGACGTGTTGCATTGTGGTGCTGCCATACTCGGTGCCTCGTGCTGCAGTAAATTCTAACCTGTTCACTTGCAGGTCTTTTTCAGGTACAGTAGTGGATTTCTTTGCCCTAGCAGCTTAACCCTGACACTCCTGTAAACCTTTCTGTTTCACCAGGGAAATTTGTGAGGAAAACTCTGGGAACTGTGAAAAGGGCAAAGGTGTATCTGCAGAGAGGAAGCATTTACTATTTTCTGTAACCTCCAGGAACAGGATGCAGAAAGGAGAATGATCTTCAGCTTCTGACTGCTTTTGCCCCTGTTCAGTGTTGTATTAATTGTTACATTTACTGTTCTGCACATGGGATGTGGATGCTGCAGGGACATTGCCGCTGGCTGTGCGAATTGCTGGGACCATATGCCAGTGCAGTGGTCGTTTCTGTTGCCGCTGTACCCAGAGTCTCCACAGCAAGTGGGTTGTTGACCTAGGAGCCTGTCTGGGCTCCCTTCAAACTCATGCTGTGTTGTCTACCTTGATGCTCAGTGAAGAGCTATTTGTCAGGTGTGGTGAAGGATTTGGAAGCCCTTTCCCTTCACAGATGTTGTTTTTGCTGTGGAAACATGGCTTTGCAAGTCAGTGCAGTAACTTCTAAAGTCTCAGCTTGCAATTTGAAGCCACGATTGTTTGTGCTGGGTAACCCGCAGTCCCGTGTCTGTCACTTCAGATGATCTCGCTGCAGTTGATCTCGCTTGGGCCAGAATTAATCTGTCAGGGAAACATCCAGTCTGGGATTTCTAGACAGTGATGGAAAGTCCACCACAGACCGTAGCCTGTTCCTCCATCAGGGTTACCAGTGCTTTTTGAATACACACCTTCTCTCTTGAATTACTGAACTTCATCCTGCTGGATCTTGGTGTACCTTTGTCAGGTGTATGGAAGAGCACTTGGTACTGTTCCTCTTCTACTCGTAGCTACTTACTGTTATTATCTCCCCTTCATTTTCTCTCAGATAAGACAAACAGACTGATCTCCTGGACTTTTTTGCTATAAAACATTTGCAGCTCTTCTCTGAGCCTGCCTAAGTCCACCAACTGTCTCGGTGAGTTATGGGCCAGAGAACATGATGTGGGATTCCAATCCCTGCTGCTTGTTCAGATGCCAGATACTTGTTTCTGACCTTAGCATTAGTGCCCAGTAAAAGGAGGAGGTACGTACTACCTGGCAAAGAAGCAGTTGTTTTGGGCTGGTCCTTAATGATGTCTCCTGGTGGACTCAAGTGGGAGCTGGAAGCGTGTATGGGTTTGAGTCTAGCAAGAGCTGTGAGTGCATAAGGTTGGAAGAAAATCCCTTCTTTGTTCTGCCTTGCTGCATTTCTATACTGTTACAGTTTAAATTCAGTAAAGTGATTGACCCTGTACTTAACTGGTCTCTGTCTTCCCTTAGCCACCTGAACGGCAGATTGTGGTTGGAATCTGTGCCATGACCAAAAAGTCCAAGTCAAAGCCCATGACACAGATTCTGGAGCGTCTGTGCAAGTTTGAGTATATCACAGTGGTGATTATGGGGGAAGATGTTATTCTGAACGAACCGGTGGAGAACTGGCCCTCTTGTGACTGCCTAATATCATTCCACTCCAAAGGTAAAAAGTCTGTGGCACGCCTTAGCCTACTTGAGATCCGGGCAGGGGAGCTTCCACTCATTCTCCCCCCCTGATCCCTGTATTTCAGGATTCCCCCTGGATAAAGCAGTTGCTTATGCCAAGCTGTGCAAGCCATTTCTGATTAACGACCTTGATATGCAGTATTACATCCAGGACAGGTAGGTGTCTCTGGTCCGCTGAAGCCCATTCCTGCTTGCTTTGTCTGATTCGTCTTCTCAGCATGCTGTGCAAACTTTGATTTCCTGGCCACAAGCCAATGGGTGAGATGAGGGGAAGGGGACCTTAACAGTGGCTTTTAGGGGTTGTTTCTCCAAAACATGGAGGGGAATAGATCTGGGGGTAAAACCATTGAGACTTGGCATGTTTCGTCTTTTGTGGTGCAAATGTCTTGTAAAGAATGGCTAGATGGAGTAGGAAGTGGAAGAGGTCTCACAGAGTGAGACTGCCCTGACTAAGACAAAAAGACTAGTCTCTGAGTAGGAGAGCCAAGTAGTGGGATGGCGTTCTGGGATACAAATTGGGAGCAAGGCCAGCTCAGATTCTGAGGAGGGTATGTTGGTCAGACACCTCAAGAGGTTTCTCAGTCAGCTCTGGGTAGAGGCAACCAGAGTTGCCTCAGTGCGTACAGCCAGGCTGCTTTGGCTGCGTATGGGTAGGACTCGTACCAGACCCCGAACCTCCTGCCATGTCTTTGGGTTGTGAGCGGTGTTCCTGTGGGTGCTGACAGGCAGCCTAAGGTGTAACTCTAGTGAAAGAATTGCAGTTTCCCCACTGACACTGGATGAAGAGAGGCTCTGCTGCATCTGCCTGGCCTGGGCGTTGGGCAGCTTAGCGTGACAGGGCGCCCTTCAAGAGGTAGATGTGGGTAGGTGGCGTGTGTTGGGTGTGTTGCTGTGGATTTGGCATGTGCTAGTACGTGAGTATCCATGTTTAGGCCAGGTAGGGATTTACTCTGGGACATCTCTGTCTGCAGTAGGGACTGAGGCATGCCCTATAGCCTGTAGGTCCTCTCTAGAGAGCATGTGCTGAGAAGTATTTGCACTGTCTTGAGGCTTTTTTGTGTTCATTTGACTTTGTTCTTCATCAGTGGGAGTGAAGCCTTTCCCTTGGCATGTACTGAGGACCTTCTAGACTCTTCTGACACTGTTTCTGTCCTCTACAGGCGTGAAGTGTATCGGATCCTTCAAGAAGAGGGAATAGACTTGCCCCGCTATGCTGTGCTCAATCGAGACCCTGACAGACCAGAAGGTCAGTGTCCAGGCTCTACTGAAAGCTGTACTATTTGAGATATTCTTTTGAAGAGGCTGTTTGGTTTTTGCAGACAAAGGTCCCAACAGCAAAACTGGCTGAGTGGCCAGGACTGAAGGGCTTTGGCTCTGCACGAGAGCTGTCTTGCCCTTTCCTAACACGCTGCTGCTGTGCTTTGTCTTCAGAGTGCAACTTGGTGGAAGGAGAGGACCACGTGGAAGTAAATGGAGCTGTTTTCCCAAAGCCGTTTGTAGAGAAGCCAGTCAGTGCTGAAGACCATAATGTGTATATTTACTACCCGACGTCAGCAGGTGGGGGCAGCCAGCGGCTCTTTCGGAAGGTGAGGAGGGGGACTCCAGTTTTGGTGTTGGAACCAACAGACCTGTGGCTCCGAGAGCCATGGAGCTTCAGGAGGGAGTGTTGGGGCAGGTGAAGGGGAAAGCAAGGTTTCGTGTTGGGGAAATCTAGACCTTCTTAGAACTTCTAGTTCAACCCCATCTACCTGGGAATTGCAGAAGGACATATTTTAGTGGTAGTGCTGGCTTTGCCTTCCCCATCCTCTCTTTGACCTGTGTCCTGTCTGGCAGTCATGGAGAACTGTGTCCCTTATTGAATTGCATGCTGGTTTTTCCAGATCGCTTCCTCAGTTTATCAAGATGATTTTTTTAAAAACTTATGTTCCCGTCCTCTGACGTAATTGCTTCCCTTCTCAGCTTAGTGTGGCTTGCAGATGCAGTATTTATTCCTGGATTCCACAGGGAATCTGCCCTTACTCACTTTCTCTACTTTGCCAGCAAACACTTAATAGGTGTGATATATCTTTTTTCCAATCAGTTATGCATCTGCTCTTAATAATCAAAAAATGATTGCTTCCTTAGCTAACGTACAAGCATGCCACTTGAAGTTGTATCCAAAGCCTGAAATGAAAACAACATCATCCTCTCTCCATAAGATCAGTCAACTGTCGTAGAAGGAATTTAAATTGGTCTGATTATCACCTGTGACCATTTATTTTCATTTGCTTATTAGCTAGGCTCCTTACTTTCTAGGTCTTTATCCACTGTTGACAGTTTCATGTCCTTGTAGTGATGGGAGTCAACCTAATGGTCTATAATAATTTTTCTCCTCTTTAAAGCCTGGAAGAGGCCATATCTACTGTCTGCGTTTTGGAGTCTCTTTTTGTCCTCCATAAATAAGCGTGCTGTAATAGCTGGGGGTTCTGAGAGGCGTTCCACTAATTCACAACATATGGGATGAAACTTATGCTTTTCGTTCTTCCATCTCAGAAAAGAAGCTCCGTGCTCTTCCCTGAGGTATTTATTCTGTGCTTTCAGATTGGCAGCCGGAGTAGCGTGTACTCCCCAGAGAGCAGCGTGAGGAAGACAGGCTCGTACATCTATGAGGAGTTCATGCCTACAGATGGCACTGATGTAAAGGTAAGAAAAAGCCTGGAATAGCTCCTTCCTTCTCCAGGCCTGGGATAGCCGAAGGTTGGGCAGTCCTACTTAGTCCTACTTAGATTCTGGAGTGTTTGTTTAAGCTGTGAGGAGCTGACGGCACAGCTTGGATCCCAAAGCGGGGAGCAGGTGTTTGGTAGGTCATAACAGGAGGAATGTGTGAGACCATCTGATCTTCTTCTCTCTGTGTCTGCAGTGGAAATACCTTCTGCAGTGGTTATGTCAGGTGTAACAATTTCTCTTCCCAGGTGTACACTGTTGGGCCGGACTATGCCCATGCAGAGGCTCGCAAATCCCCTGCTTTGGATGGGAAGGTTGAACGGGACAGTGAAGGGAAAGAAATCCGTTACCCAGTCATGCTGACGGCCATGGAGAAGCTAGTTGCCCGGAAAGTCTGCGTAGCCTTTAAGGTCTGTGTTTTCTCTCCTATGCAAGCAGGATACTCCACTAATGGCTGATTTGAATCTCAGTCAATGTTAAAGCTTGAGCTCTGTTACCCCAATGTGTCTCTGGTGTGGCAGTCTTCCATACCTGATGCCAGTTGCCATCTCTGCTGGCTGGGTGCAGCTGGTCCTGCTGGCCATGAAGCTTGGTCTTCTTTTCTTCTGTTTTTGTTGTGTTTTTTTGTTGTTGTGTTTTTTTTGTTGTTGTTGTATTTTTGATCTGGCTTTGGTGCACATTTGTGTTCTTTTTTTACGAGTTGGTAGGGTGAGTGTGTGAGTCTAGGCATGGTTACATGACATGTTCAGCAATGTCAGCAGAAGAAGCACTTGGCCACTTGTTCCTACCCCCACTGCAATCTGCAACCCATGCAGTTGTGCTGCTACAGCTGTGGGCTTGTTCTGCCTTGTAGCCTTTTCTGTATAGTGATGGATGTCTTTGCCTGTACCACTTATTGTCTGTATTTGCCAGTCTGGTTTGAAATGGTTGGATTTAGAGGCAAGAGCAGGAGAGCAAGGAGCTGCTCTGTCTTAAGCCTTCAGAGCTCTGGGAGGTAGTGGGGTGGCTCTGAAGGCTTAATCCGGGGGCCCGTGGTTTGCGCCTTTGATAGAGATGTGAGGGTGTAAAGGTTCCTCTAAAGGGCCTGTTACTGCTGGCTAGTGGCTGAATTTTCACACTTCTTCAAGGCTCATGAGGTTGGCACAGAGTGGAGCATGGCTGCAGCACCAGTGGAGCTGAACTGGGCGGTGTACGCAGTGTACGCCCTCCCCTCGCTGCACTCCCTCACAGCGTGCCTGAGTCCTGTGTTCTTTGCTCCCTCCTGCAGCAAACGGTGTGTGGGTTCGACCTCCTGCGGGCAAACGGCCACTCTTTTGTTTGCGATGTGAATGGCTTCAGCTTTGTGAAGAACTCTATGAAGTATTATGATGACTGTGCCAAAATCCTCGGGTATGTAAAATTCAAGTTTTGCCAGCAGGTAAGGGGACTCATAGCAGAGTAAAATGAATGTGGAGTCCTGATCAGTATGTCGGAGAAGTCTGCAGGTGGTTCCTATGGGGACATTTGTTCAGCAGATGAAAGCTTGGCTCTGGGAGGAATGGGTTAATTATTTTTAGCCCCTGAGGTTCCTGCCTGCATTGGCATTAGCTGCCTTTGTCTACAGCTGGATATATCTTACCAGACTTTTCACTGGATGCTAAGCCAGCTGCGGTATTGGTGATGTGAGGGAAGTTGGTGTCCCTTTGGGGTGCTCTAACTAGCCCATGGAGTGATAGGTGTCTCTGCGAGGAAGGTGAGGAGAAATGCTGTGGTTCTCTTCAAATGTTTCAACTGGACCACTGAGGAGGAGGTGGAGAACCAAGGGAATGAAATTTCTTGTGAGTTTTGTATTCTAATTTCTTCCAGAAATATAATCATGCGGGAATTGGCTCCCCAGTTTCATATTCCCTGGTCCATCCCAACAGAGGCAGAAGACATTCCCATCGTCCCCACAACCTCAGGCACCATGTGAGTACCTGCCATCTTCTCAAAAGAATGCTGGTGATGGCTACATGAGGGAGAAAGTGCAAACCCTGTCCGAGGGACAGACATCTCCCAGCAGCGTGGAGTCCTCCAGCTGCTGTGTTGGTTGCAACCCTGAAATGCCTGTGGAAAGGCTTAGCCATGCACACGAAAGGAGCTATAGATGGTAAATTAGTCGTAGGTTTGATGAATGCAGATGAGCAGTCATTGAAGGAATTACAAACTGCTCACATGGCTTTCAGAAGGCCCAAATTCTTGAACAGCGTGGGAAACAGATGAGGGCATCGCTGTAGCTGGCTCATTGTTCAGTAGGCTGCTGCTCAGGGAAAGCATGTGTTGAGCTGCCAGTGAAATGGGTGGAAAACAATTAGCTGAAGTATTTACATTAGCTGTACACTTGGCAGACCCTCGTTTGATACTGCTGGCCTTACTAGTTTTCCACCACGTAAGGCTAAAAGACCAAAGGCAAAAGTTTCTTTGTGATCCTCAGCACACTTGTACATGTGTATGCAGTGAACGAAGTAGGTGCTACAGCAAAGGTAGACTGAGGGTATGTATTCTTCCTTCCTTTACCGCGTGGTCATTTGGAAAAAGTTGGCAAACACAAACACTGCACAGCTCGGAGGACTGCTGGCTGCAATGACACCTCGTGACAATGAGACTGAGAGAATCGATCCCTGTTTTGTTGGGATCCTATAAGAAATAGGTGGATATTGTAGTATCTGAAAAAGCAAACTCATTTAGCCCTTCTGAAATTAGCCAGCCTAACTGCTGGTTCCTGCAGGTGGCTGCTTGCTATGAGGTCTTTCTACATACGGCTCTTATTGGTTGCTCAAAGACAGGACCCCAGCTGTATAACTGTTCTTCTGAACCAAGTTGTTTTTTCCTGGGTCTTTCTAAGTGGTGCTATGAGCATTACACAAGCTGGGCATGAAAACAAGCTTGGCACAATTCAAAATGCTGTTTCTGTAGATTCTGTAATGTCCAGCCTGGTCCTTTCTGCTGCATACGTGGTTCTTCCTGGCATATTGTGGTACTGGGGTGCTTTTCCCTGATAGGAAACCAGATGACCTCGTAGTGTCTGCAGTGATTTGACTGCCTGTACAGCCTTGGCACTTGTGCCTGGTTTAGTCTGGGGGAAGTTCTGCCACTGGTGAGAAAAGCAGCTGTCAAAAGGATGGAACTGAAAGAACAATGAGAAAGTACTTTCTGGTGGCAATTCTGGAGTATAGGGGCACATTTGTCAGGTGTATTTTGTGTTTCCCCAGGATGGAGCTTCGTTGCGTTATTGCAGTCATCCGGCATGGAGATCGCACCCCGAAGCAGAAGATGAAGATGGAAGTTAAGCATCCCCGGTAAGAGTCAAGGCAAGAAGATGCTGTGCTGCTGGGAAGTGAGGAGGGCCCGTTTTCTGAACCAAGAGGAGGAGCAGAAGGGCTGAGTGCGTGGGAGGCAGTGCTTTTTCCTGGCTTCATTCGAGCAAATGCTTTCTGCCCAGTTGAGGGAGACCCCTTTCCCCATAAGGATCCTGGTACCTTCTCTGTGAACACTGGAAGAAAGAGTGAAGGTCTGTTAGGTGCTGCAAAGGGAAGTGCCCCACTAAATGGGAAGCTAGTGGCTGCTTCCTTTTTGTACCTGCGGCTGGAAACACTTGTTTTTTTCAGAATTTCTGAAGCACAGGCAGGAGCCAGTGGCTCTGCTGGTTCTCCCTGAAGAACAGAGCGGGAATGCATGACAGTCCTTGTAGCACGGAAACAGCAGAAAATGAAACAGGGTTCTTTGTTGTGTGTTCAGGTTCTTTGAATTATTTGAGAAATACGATGGCTACAAGACAGGGAAGTTGAAGCTGAAGAAACCAGAGCAGCTACAGGTGAGGGGAGTCCTCTCTGGGGTTACTGTGGGGGACACACAGGTAATATGGATCCCAGCGCGAGGCAGTTCTTTGGGAGGGTGAAGACCCTCAAAAGGGCGACAGTCTGTCGCACCAGCGCTCCCT
The DNA here is from genome assembly GCA_017639485.1 of Pluvialis apricaria. Classification (NCBI taxonomy): domain Eukaryota; kingdom Metazoa; phylum Chordata; class Aves; order Charadriiformes; family Charadriidae; genus Pluvialis; species Pluvialis apricaria. The sequence continues at coordinate 3,552,134 of CM030015.1, forward strand.
TTCTAATTCCCCACGCCATGCACACTCAGCTGGGTGATGGTATGAGAGCAGAATGGAAACTGTTCCTGGCTGATGCGAAGACTGTAGGATGGGGGTGACCTGACACAGCCTGCCCGTCTCTTGTGGCTGCTTCTGGTGAAAGATGGGTCCCGGCTAGGGAGTGGGGCAGTCGGAGGCACCCGCTTGGCTCTGAACGGCGCTGGAGCACAGGGTGGGGATGAAGCAAACTGCAGTGTGAAAGTTTGTCTTGCCTGAGCTGTGTCTTATGAAATGACATGTTCCTGACGAGTGTCTCTGTGAACTTGGTGCTGGGTGAGGCCACGTGGAGGCCTTGCAAGGGTGCAGTGGTGAGTCTGAGGCAGAATTGCTGGGTGCTTGAGACCATCTGCTCTCCAACAGGAAGTGCTGGACATCGCGCGGCAGCTTGTGGTGGACCTGGGAACCCACAGCGACTGTGAGATTGAGGAGAGGAAATCCAAACTGGAACAGCTGAAGAGCGTCTTGGAGATGTAAGGGTTCATATCTCAGGACATTGTGAGTTTGTCTCGGAGTCGCGGGTCAGCGTGTGATGTAGAAACAAGCTGTGCTGCTGCTGTCCTGGCCAGCTGGCTCCCCAGAGGTCAGAGTCTCCTCCGTCCCCTGTTAGCAGCTGTACATCAAAGGTGCCACGCTCTTAACTTTTTCTCCTTGGCATCAAGACCACTGGTGATTCTTGTTCCAAGTTGTCATGGTTTAACCCCAGCTGGCAGCAAGGACCACACAGCCACTCACTCACCCCTCTTCCCCCAGAAAGGTGGGGAGAAGAGGGAGAAAAGAAGGGGAAAGGGAAGGGGAAAAAAAAATACTCGTGGGTTGAGATAAAGACAGCTTCATAAAAGAATAACAGAAAAGGAAAATAACAACAACAATAATAATGACGACACAAGTCACTCTCACCACTGGGTGAATTGCTACCCTCCCAAGCAGCGACTGCGAGTACCTGTCCCGGCCAACCCCCATTTATATGCTGAGCATGATGTCTGTGGTACGGAACATTCCCCTGGGCATCCCATCGCTCTGTCTAGGCTCCTCCTCAGCTTCTATCCGAAGCTGAAAAAAGTCCTTGAAAAATATAAACAATACGTGGCAGCAGCTAAACCAATATGCATTATTGACATTCCTTTCATACCAAATCTGAAACACAGCAACCACTAGAAAGAAAATTAACTCTGTCCCAGCTGAAACCAGGACACAAGTGTGTCTGTTTTATGGCTAAACAACTTGAGACAAAACTGAGCTTCTCTTGCTGCAGGAGAGGAACTGGAGTCCTGTAGGGACCACACTGATATGAAGCATTTTGATAAATTCGGAACAAATCTTGTTTTAAATAAGGATGTCCTGGTGCCAAAAGTTTAACAAGAAGGAGCTTGGAAAACATGAAAAGATGTTTGTGTCCTCTTAGGTTTTGTACAGCCGAAATAAAAGACAATATGGTGGTGTTGGCATCTTAGCAACAAAAGAAAGTTTTTTCTGAGAAGCTGTGGCATACACAGGCAGTATCTGTGGTCAGGCCATGTCTGTGGAGCACAGAGGAGGAATTTTTGCTACGTTTCCTTCCCTTGCTCTTTCTGCTTATTAGAGATGTGGTTATCCTCAGAGTGGCTGGCAGATTGGTTTTCTGTGATCTCATTAATTCACTTGTTAAAGATGTAGATAGAAATTAACTAAGGTTGATTAAAGCCTCAGTGGAGTATGAGAGCACAGAGTGCTGTCAGCTGAAAAGCAGGCAAGTAAATGGATCTTTGAATTTCATTTGGGGGATTTGTTCCACTTTTTTTGGGGGTGCGTACTGGGTCACAGATAGGTGGCAAAATGTTCGTGTTCCCTGGCAGTTGGTGTTGCAGCAGGAAGCCTCTTGCCTGTGCTGTATTTTTGCTGTGTGCTGCCTAGGGACCTCTGGGCAAAGGGTGAGTGGAGTTGTTAAGTATTTTTTTCCCCCCTCTCTTTGTGACAGGTATGGACATTTTTCTGGCATTAACCGTAAGGTTCAGTTGACCTATCTGCCTCATGGACATCCAAAAGCTGCAAGTGAAGATGAAGGTAAAGAAACCTGATGTTGCTGCCATGATCTTCAAGCCTGGTGTTGAAGAGTGTGTGCAGCTGTCCTACCTGTATAGGCCTCTGGATGTGCAAGCAAAATTAGTGACCCACATCTTATCTTCGCTCACATCATATGAAGGGTTGGAGTGATGCATAATGTAGTGTACCAATGTGCCCCGGGTGCTGCCACAGGGCTTATGCTTCCAATTTCATAAATGTCAGCCTATACCTTCAAAAAGCAGTGACTCTTAATTTTGTACTTGCTGGTTTGGTTCCTGGGGATTTTGGGTCAGGCTTGTGATGAGAACACTCTGCAAGATGCTGAACAACCTCTTCTTCCTCCCCTCCTCTCCCCCCGCAAGCTCAACTTTGAGATCTGATGTAGTGACTATCTGTTTGTCTCCTAGAAGCTCGCCGAGAATCTTCCCCATCCCTTCTCCTGGTGCTCAAGTGGGGTGGAGAGCTGACACCAGCAGGAAGAGTCCAGGCAGAAGAGCTGGGGCGAGCCTTTCGCTGTATGTACCCTGGTGGCCAAGGTAAGCTTTGTCCATGTATCTCCGGTCCTGTCCTGTGACTGTGCCGGGCTGCCCAGCCCCGGTGACTAATCACCGGCGTGAGGGATGCTCAGACATCCGTGGGTGGTGCACAGCCTCTGTGATTCAGCTCATCGCTGGTTTTGTTCTTTTGAGTTGACCTGATAAGGATAAATAATTCAAGTGGGTTTTGCACCCAAAGATCCCTAAGCTGGCTAGAGATGTCTGCTGCAGTGGTTAAACTTTAGTATGTCCTGGAGCACAATAGCATTCTTTCAGCCAGTATTCAATGTAGAGAAGCCATTGTAATAAGATACATTCTGATGCAGCAAATATGATTCAAAATTTATGTATTATTAACAAGGAATTTAGGTCAGATGTAGAGAAGAGAGGAAATCTGTCTTGGACACAGATAATTCTACCTCGATACAGGAGACTAGGAAGGTAACTTCTCTATTTTCTCCACCATAGTTCTGTGACTCTGAAAAGCATTCAGTGTACACAGATCGACAAGAGCCCACAGGGCAAAAAAAAAAGGCTGAGTGCCTTTTTCATCCAAGTAGAGTCAGAAGTAATACACTGTTACTGTATTGATCTGGGGAGAGCAGTATTGGATGTTGCTTGTCTTTGACTTGTATATTTAATTAAGTCAATGTAATTAATTAAATTTCAAATTAATTAAGCTAATTTAAATTGAATTGGAGAAGATTTCCTTCTGGAATAAGTGTCACCCTTGGTGGAAGAGGATCGGGTCAGGGAATACTTAAGCAAATTGGACGTGCATAAGTTCATGGGCCCTGATGGGATGCGCCCACGAGTGCTGAGGGAGCTGGCAGATGTCACTGCGAGGCCACTCTAGATCGTCTTTGAAAGACTGTGGGGACTGGGGGAAGTGCCTGAGGACTGGAGGAGAGGGAATGTCACTCCTAGCTTCAAAAACGACAAGAAGGAGGACCCAGGGAATGGCAGGCTGGTGAACCTCACCACAGTCCCCGGGGAGGTGATGGAGCAGCTAATCTGGAAACCATTTCTGGGCACATGAAGGGTAAGAAGGTGATTGGGAGTAGTCAGCATGGATTCGCAAAGGGAAGTCGAGCTTAACTAACCTGATAACCTTGTACAGTGAAGTGACTGGCTTGTTTAGGTGAGGGGAGAAGAGGGGCTGTGGCCTACTTTGACTTCCATAAGGCTTTTGACACTGTCCTGGTAACATCCTCATGGCTGATGAAGTATGGGCTGGATGAGCAGACAGTGAGGTGGACTGAAAGCTGTCTGGGCTCAGACAGTGGTGATTGGTGGCACAAAGTCTAGTTGGAGGCCAGGAACTAGTGGTGTAGCCCAGGGGTGAAAACTGGGCCTGATCCTCTTTAATGTCTTCGTTAATGATGTGGATGATGGGGCAGAGTGTACCCTCAGCAAGCTTGTAGATGACACAAAACTGGGAGGAGTGGCCAATATGCCAGAGGGTCATGCTGCCATCCAGAGGGACCTCGACAGGCTGGAGAAAGGGGCTGGCAGGAGCCTCGTGGTGTGCAGCACGGGGAATTGCGAAGTCCTGCTTCTGGGGAGGAACAACCCCCTGCACCAGTGTATGCTGGGGGCCAACCAGCTGGAAAGCACCTTTGCAGAAAAGGACCTGGGGGTCCTGGTGGACACCACGATGAACATGAGCCAACAATGTGCCCTTGCCACAAAGACGACGAATGGTGTCCTGGGCTGCATTAGGAGGTTAGGAGGACTGTTGCCAGCAGGTCGAGGGCAGTGAGCTGTGAGGTCAGATGCTTGTGATCTCAAGAGCACATTTTTAGCAAACATGTGAGGATAAACTTTCCAAAAGATGAGAAAAATGGGTGCACGTGGTGGTGTTTGCAAGGTGCCAACAAGTAGAGCAGACGGTCAGTGAACAGAGACTCCTTTAGGAGGGGGAGCAGTAGTGGACAGAGGACCTTCGTGACAAGGCCTGTGTGCCATTCTTGAAGGTGGGAATGGTGAGTTAGAAGGGCTGGGGACTTCTGGCGCGGTTGTGGATCCCTGAAGCCTGGAGCTGAGAGGATCAGCCACTGAATTGGACAAGAGGCTGGGGAGACCAGAAGACAGAGTGCAGGAGAGGCAGTTCCAGGGGAAGTACAGGGAGTAGACTGCAGTGTAATGAGCCAAAACCTGAGACAAGAGACGTGTCTGCAGAGCTCTGGTCAAGTGGAGTGCAGTTACCAGCAAGCTGGGCTGGGCCCTAGGATATGGTCTATCCAGTTCTGAGCTGACTGCTCTATACCTGGTGAGCACCGAGTGGTTGCCCTCTTGCTCACAGTAGAGCTCAGTACGAGGTGACTTCCATCCTTCTGAATCACAGCTTTGGAGACTTCTGCTTCACGTGGTCGTTCATGGAGAGGGAGAGATCTTATTTGCAGTGAGGTGGGGTGTTGCTGGGTAGCAGCTGGTACATGGCAGCTTTGTCCAGATACGTGGCTGACTTCTGGCCGGTGTCTGTCCTCGTCTAGCAGGGTGTTTCTCTGAGTTGTGAGCTTGGAGCTGCGAGCAATTTTCCCATCTTCTCATGCAATGTGACTGGGTACTGTGCAAAATCATCATGGGATTCCAGGCAGCAGCAAATTAGTCACCACTGCACTGTCTTTGGAGGGTCAGACTCAAGAGCTGCATGAGTTGCTTTCTCCATTACTGATCTGACTCCTGTGGCTGACTCAGCCACCATAAATAAACCGGCATTTTGTGCCACAAGGTAATTATAGCTCTACAGGATATGCTTTGGAAGCCAAGCGCCTCCCTACTGAATAGCTCTGCAGTAGTTCTGGTGGCAGCAGTACCTGCTCTTGTGAACAAGTAGAAGGAGGCTTCTTTTTTTTTTTCCCGTGTGTCTCAATTCTGCACAGGGGTGTTCAGGCCAGCAGGACAATTACAGACTGTTCAGAAAGGGTTGCTGCAGAATTTGGGCAGCATCAGACTTGACTGGTGAATGCTTACTTTTTTCCTCAAAATTAATTTTTCCAAGCTAAGCAAAGCCTGAATCAGATTTCTAGTCATCATGCACGGCTAGAACTGTCTGTTTTGGAGCAGCCTAAATGCTGGCTATGAAAGTGATTAATTCTCTACATAACTTTGTTACCACAGTAGAGTTTGTTGTCTAAAGCAGTATATTCAGCTGATAGTTTTGCAAGTGTCAGAGTATTAATTTTGAGTTTGCTCTCTGTGCCAGGTGATTACGCTGGTTTCCCTGGATGCGGCTTGCTCAGGCTGCACAGCACCTACCGTCACGATCTCAAGATCTACGCCTCAGATGAGGGACGGGTTCAGATGACGGCAGCAGCTTTTGCAAAGGTCCTTCCTCTCTTTTGGGCATCTCTTAGTTCTGCTACGTTAGTCTTAAAATGTGCCAGTTCTAAAGGAAAACCACTGATGATGAGGAAGGAGCTGTTCTAGGGGCTTCTCCCTCTCTGTTGGGAGGACGGTGGTACGCTATGCTAATAGTGAGTGTATGGGGCGGTACTGGAAATCCAGTGTAGCTGCACATGTGTGTTACCTTTAGTATCCTGTCCAGGATAGAACTCTGACCAGGGAAGGAGATATTTGTGGAGTATTGCTGGTGTTTGATGTTAGAGCACATCAAACCTGTTTCCGAGTATTAATTGCCTACAGAATGAGAGTTTCTTGGATGACTGCCGAGCCAGAGGGGTTTTTCCCTGACTGCTGGGGGGAATAAAATGTCTTTGGTGCAGTGTGGGGTGAGGGCTGGGGAGAAGACAGGTTCATCTGCAGTTAAAGCTTGAGCCAAGGGGAATCCTGTGGGGGCTTTAGCGGTTCTTCAGAGCCTCTGCTGTATCAACATTTTCCAGCAAACTGAGTTGGCTGCTCAACAATTGCCTAGACAAACCTGGGGTTGCTGCAGGCAGGGCTGGCCTTTTGCCTCGAATAGCTCTAGAACATGCCAGAGTCACTGGTGACTGTAGGCACTGTTTCTCTAAAACTGCTCTTCAAGGGCAGTTGAGATTTCACTCAAGTTGACTGAAGGCTGGCCATGGAACTGCCAGAAATGCTTATTGGTTGGGTTGCACATAACTGAAATCTTGTCCTGTGTTGCTTTAGGGTCTGCTGGCCCTGGAAGGAGAGCTGACCCCCATCTTGGTGCAAATGGTGAAAAGTGCCAATATGAACGGTCTTCTGGACAGTGACAGCGATTCCCTTAGCAGCTGTCAACACAGAGTGAAGGCGCGACTACATGAAATCATGCAGAAGGATGCTGAGTTCTGTGAAGAGGATTATGAAAAGGTAAAGCACCTGTGTGGCTTTATTGCTTCCTGTATCTGGAAGGAGAATGGCACTGCTCCAGTGGTTTGACATGAAGCTTGCTGCTGTGTGAACAGTCCTTTGGTTAGTCTGAGATCAGTTCTGGTCAAAATTACAGGATATAAACAGGATTTAGGAAGGGAAAGGGAGGGTTTTTTGCAGGTAGTAGCCCCTGCCCTTCTCCAAGTGAAAATCCTCGGTGTTGCTCCACTGTTCCCTTCAAGAATCATCATGGTACCCTTTAGAAGTCCCAGGGCATTTTATTCTCATGGGTGTGCTAAAAGAAGAGTTCTCGTGGTTTACTGCATGCTGCCCAGAACAATCCCAGTTGCTGTGGACAGGGAGTTCGCCTCACTGTATCCTAGATCTGTGCTCTGTGCGTGTGTGAACAGATCTTTTGGATATAAACCCTTTTGTGGTCCTATCATAGAATCATAGAATGGTTTAGGTTGGAAGGGACCTTGAAGATCATCGAGTTCCAACCCCCCTGCCACAGGCGGGGATACCTCTCACCAGACCAGGTTGCCCAAGGCCACGTCCAACCCGGCCTTGAACACCTCCAGGGATGGGGCTTCAACAACCTCTCTGGGCAACCTGTGCCAGTGCCTCACCACCCTTAAAGTGAAAAACTTCTTCCTAATGTTTAATCTAAACCTGCCCTCTTCCAGCTTAAAGCCGTTCCCCCTCGTCCTATCACTACATGCCCGTGTAAAAAGTCCTTCCCCAGCTCTCCTGTAGGCCCCCTTTAGGTACTGGAAGGCTGCAATAAGATCTCCCCGGAGCCTTCTCTTCTCCAGGCTGAACAGCCCCAACTCTCTCAGCCTCTCCTCATAGGAGAGGTGCTCCAGCCCTCTGATCATCAAAGTGCCTGATATCAGTGCCTGATAACTGCAGAGCAGAGAGCATGGGCTACATCCAGCACATAAACCAGTAAAAGCACTATAGCTGCTTCTCCAAGTCCCCAAAACACTATTTTTCCTAGACTCTGCGATCTTATTACCAGACTGAAATCCATTACCAGTAAGGGAATATGTTTATCACCTCAAAGGACTACTTATAACTTCTATGAAGTCCTTGTGCTCCAGCACAGAAGCAAAGTGAGACAAGAGTGAATATTGTAGGTGGAGGGAGTCCTGATCTGATAGGAGCAGTTGTTTGCTCCCTTTGATTTTGGTCCTGAGGCAGTTTTTAAAACACACCAACTACCCCTAGGAATAGGCCAGCTTACTCCACTTAGCTGGGAGCATGACTTCTGTACCTAATCAGAAAGCGGTACAGCTGCAAAAGGCAGACATTTTGTGTTCCCAGTTTGTAAAGGTACCGACTAACCTCTGCTGGTATCTCCTCTCAGCTAGCACCTACAGGCAGCGCTTCTCTGCTCAACTCCATGACATTTATCCAGAACCCGGTAGAGGTCTGTAACCAGGTGTTCACCCTGATTGAGAATCTCACCTCCCAGATACAAAAACGTTTGGAAGACCCAAAATCTGCAGGTGAGCATCAGAACTGGAAGGGGTCTGGAGCAGATTCATTTATTTTTACATCTACAGAGCTCCCAAACACCACTGTGGTTTACGTTTGTCTGTGGCAAAGAGATTCTAAAGTGAAATTCTGTATGTGCTATTGATGTAGAAGGCTCCTATTCCACTTTCAACTACTGTTAAAGAGAGCTATAATGTAAAGGAAATTATATGTGCATCTTGGGTTCCGACTGAATGTTAACAGCAGCTGAATAGTGTGGAGAGGTACGCCTGGTTTTCCCAAGCGTTTCCTGAACGGGAGCTCAAGACCAGAAACAGCGAGTTTTTCGGTCACAATTTACTCATCTCTTAAGAACTTTCCTAATGACAGTGCAGAGGTTTTAAAAAGGCATCTGTGGGACATTTCACACTATTTATGGCAGACATAAGCCAACAGGCAAGCAGTTTCACTTTTCTCAAGTATTTCGGGAGTAGCTTATTGCTGCATGTCCAAACTCTGTGCAACAGGTCCAGTGGGTTTGCCAGTCTAGGATTCCTGCGGGTGACATAGTAATCAGAGCCCCTCTGTGCTGGGAGAAGTCAGTCATAGCTGTCACTCGAAATCTATGCAGAAGTAGTCAGGATGTGAATGTGGTTTGGTGTTCTCTGCTGTTTAGACCTGCAGCTGTACCACAGTGAGACTTTAGAACTGATGCTGCAACGCTGGAGTAAGCTGGAGCGAGATTTCCGCATGAAGAATGGGCGTTACGACATCAGCAAGATCCCCGATATCTATGACTGCATCAAGTATGATGTACAGCACAACTGTGCACTGAAACTGGAAGGCACAGCTGAACTCTTCAAACTCTCCAAAGCCCTGGCAGATGTGATCATACCCCAGGTATAGCCTGTCCTGCCTGCGTGACGATGTCTGTGGTGTCAGTTTCTGACCCTTTCCCTGTCTGTTTTTTCTCGATTCTCTTGCACATTAACTCTCAAGGCAGAATGTCACAGGTATTTCTCAGATATATCTCTTAGTATTTGTATAAGCCCAAAACCATTTATGACTGAAGATGTGGCAGGGTGCGCTTTCCCGGATGAGGATTCTGACAGCATCAGACTAACGAACAGCTGGCACAGCAGCTTTTCCATGTTCATTGTTGTGCATTATAGCACAGCATCGAGCTGAGTGTGTGCGCTATAGCAACATTCCATTCTCCACGTACAAGACTGTACAGGGCAAGAGAGATCTCTGTGTTAAAGTGAAAGCTGCTTCTGGGAAGTTTGTTGTTCTTGTCAAACTAGAACTTGCTGTTTGCAAAGTTGGCTTGCTTCTCACAAAGTTTATGCCCATGAACACGGGAGGGGAATGGAGGAGCACATGCAGTGGATCTCTGTATTCACCGTTGTTGTCCCACTTCTGGCATAAATGCTTCACTTATATGGGATGAGCTTCTGCCAGCAAGGTCTAATTGCACATGTGCCCGTGTAGAGCAGAAATGGTCTTCTAAGCTTTTTCACAAGGTTCCCGATGAGATGCAGTTTGGCTATTTCCGGCATAGCTCTTCAAGTTTTGTCTTTGTAAATAGCAGTTGTTGCATTAATCCTTGTGCCAGGTCAGGGTGTAAGTCTGTATGTCATGAGAGGAGGTTCCTTGATGGTACTTGTGCCTCTCAGCTGTTGGAAGATTACCGACAGTCATGTCTAGACAGACTGGGATTCCTGGAGGAGTCTCTGTCCTCTGTTACCCTCTGCAATATATGGGAAAAAAAATAAGAAAAAGGCACTGAGTAACATTTCCCTTTCTGTCCTTGCTTAACTAAAGTCCAGTCTTGTTTTATGTGAGGCTGTGGCAAAGAACCAGGGCTTAAGGGTATCTATTGTTTCATTCCTGCAGGAATATGGGATTAATAAGGAGGAGAAACTGGAGATTGCTATTGGCTTTTGTCTTCCTCTCATTAAAAAGATACAGTTGGACCTACAGAGAACCCATGAAGATGAGTCTGTCAACAAACTACATCCCTTGTAAGGATTGTGCTGCATGCTGCTGCTGGAGGGGGGGCAGCTTTGGAGCAGTGTGTGGGAACCATGCCAGAAGAGTGTACTGGTGTGCAAGGAGGCTCTGAGCAGACACTGAAGGACACACCAAGAGGGAGGCATGTTGGTTCTGCTGGGACTGAAAGGGCACGTTGAGACTGCTGAGCAGGAGCATGGTGCCACAGAGGCTTACAGCCATTGTAGTGGGATGGTGGTGCCTTCATCCCTGTCTCTGCGAGGGGCAGGTGCTCATATGATGAGGCCACCTCTGCCCCGCCATGTGTCTCCGTTAGCATATGACAAAACTTGCTGCTTCTGTGCCCAATGCTCTCACAGTTTGTTCTGTTCCTGCTGCTCTTTGATGGTTCCCAGTGTGGGGTTATCTTACTCTGTTAAGCGTGCAGAAATGCTGCTGTATGATAGGTGGCACTTAATTGGCAGGCTGTGAGTAACACTGGGCTGATTTTGGTTTAGGTACTCAAGAGGAGTTCTGTCACCAGGCCGCCACGTTCGGACACGGCTCTACTTCACCAGCGAGAGCCATGTGCACTCTCTGCTCAGTATCTTCCGCTATGGGGGGCTCCTGGATGTAAGTGTCCCAGCAATGCTCACAGAGTAAGCCTCCCTGCATTTTTCAGTGGCCCTTTCCAAGGTGGACAGTGTATGTTTGTAGGTTGCCCCTCTAGCCAGCTCCCCCCCCATAATGGTGTGCCAGCTCCATCTCTGCTGTGTTTGCATGCTGCACCTTCCCGCCTTTCTGGCATGTAGGAGTATTGTTCTTCCTCCGTCCTGACACTGCCTGCCTTGCTTGTGCAGAGGCATGTTTTCTCCAAGAGCTGTCCTGCTGATTGCAGACGAGTCGACCGCTTACCTGTGTAGGAGGAGGCAGTATGAGGCAATGGGGATGAGGGAATTTCTCTCTTCCTGCTTCCTTCAACCTTTATTTCGAGAGCTTGGCCCTGTTATTTAGCAACTTTCTGTCAATTCTAAGTCAGTAAAATCAGTTCTCTTACAGAGGAGTGGCTCAAGGTTGCAAATCCATAGGGGGCCCTTTCTACCAGAGAGACGGATGAAACATTTTTGGGGGACTGACCCATCCAATCCAACCTTCCCTTGCTCTCATAACCTGCTTCCTGAAGGAACTGGCGAGCAGACCCTGAGAAAAGCTCTGCTTTAGGGTCCCCGATAGACTCTCTGGTTTATCTTCCCATTTTTAAGCACGGTGTTCCGAAATGCCTTGAGAGTTTGCGCTGGCTTAGCAGGCGTCATTTCTGGTGTCTGTGGAAGCTCCCTGTGTCTGTAGGCAGCGATCATGCAAATACCTCTGAATTCCTCACCCGAGATGCTACTTTATTCCCCAATGTGAGTGTCAGAGGACGCTGTGTTGCCAGCACGGGGATATTAGGCTGCCTCTGGGTTCATTTGTACCAGTGGGGTTCATTTCATGTCCACCAAGGTGGTGAGACGCTCCACAGCAGCGTGAGTGGCACTGTGGGTACGGTCGTTGCGCAGCAGTGCTGGGACGGGGATGGCTGCCGTGCCGTGTGGGGCCCAAGGGTCCAGCGCGGCTCTGGAGACTTTGCGTTCAGCACTGTGTAAAAGCAGCTTCACTTGGTCCCTTATTTAGCACAAGTTCACCCCTTGTGCTTTTTTTCAAGATTTCTCTACTAAGAGACTCCGTTCTGTAGGCTGCTATTTGAGAACGACCGTGTCTGGGAACCCTCGGTGGGTTATGCTTTTCCCCGACCAGCATGGCACAGGGGGCTTGTGGCTGGACACGCTCAGACCTGCACGTGGACCGTACAGGTAGCTGTAGTGTCCCTCTATGCAGTTGCTCCTTCCCGTAAGCACCCTGCCCTCATTGCAAGGTCATCTCTCTTCGTGCCAGTTAAGCAAGGTGTTTTTTGTCCTGACAATGTTGTTATCTTGTGGAGAGACAAACTCTCTCAGACCCATTTAACTGAATGCTGCAAGGTGTCTGCTGTTGCTTATTCCATGCGACTGTTTATGTGTATATATCAGGAAAACAAAGACCAGCAGTGGAAGAGAGCCATGGACTATTTGAGTGCTATCTCAGAGCTGAACTACATGACCCAGATTGTTATCATGCTCTACGAGGACAACAACAAGGTGAGGGATATAGCTGCAGGGTAAAACCCTTCCTGCCATGATGCAAGGCACAGTCGCCGAGAGACGCGTTCAGCTGGGAAGTCTGTGACCTGAGCTCTCTCCGCTTGGGAATAAAGATGGACGGATCATTAACACAACTGCTAGTTCTTATGTTTAGGTGGGAGGCAGTGACCCAATTAATGCTTGTTACATGTAAGCGGAATGCCACCCCGAGCAGTAACACCAAACTTAAATAATCCATACTATCTATTTTAAAGCAGCTCCTAATGCAGAATAATTTGCTGCTTCTTAATATTAACTATGAATTAACAGTAGGAAAAAAAACAAATTATATTTGGCAGTTTTTTCCAAATATTTCTGGAAGATATCAAGAAATTCCACATTCATAAACTTTCCTTTATTTTAAAAATCTACTGATATAGTTAGGGAAATATATACCGATACATTCAGGAAGTAAAGAGAATGATTTAAAAACTGTCTGGAATGTGGAAGCTGATGATGATGTCCGTAAGTAGGTTTCACACTGACTTGCACGTTCTGAGGCCCAGGTCCTGTACCGCAGGATGTGGTGGGCGAGGGGAGCGGTCCCTTTCCTCCATACGCCGTAGGGTCCGAGTCTGGCATTTACAGAGCTGATGTGGGGTTCTAATGGCAGAAGTGAAATATTTCCTAGTGCTGTTTGTCAAATAAAAAAAAAAAAACAACAAAAAAAGTCTGAATAGAGCTCTCAGGAGTGGTGCAAATCTGTTAGTAAGTAGAGGTGGTGAAACTTTTGGGTTTATGTCATTAGCGCTGGATACTGTAAAAGTTCTGGCTTCCTTAAGAAAAATATATATAAAAAATTGATATTAGAGACAGTTACTTAAATTTTGGAATGACTGACTAAGGGTCCAGGAGGGAGCCGATCTCTCCCTGCCCCAGTGTGTGCTGGTTTTGCCACAGGAGTGGATGGGAGGGGGCTATGTTTTAGGTTTGTGTGTATATATATATATATATATATATGTATACACACATATGGCCCATTCTGTTTTGGTCCTCTGGTGGCTGTTGTCACAAAATAACAACAATCTGAATGCCTCAGCTTTGTGCTAATAAGGGCTGTCCTTTTGGATGAAACAAACCTAGAGCCATTATGTTCGTGGTTTCTTGTTGCTTCCGCTTTCCTTCCAAAAGGATGCGCTTGGGATGCGTGCTGCACGGGCATGGCAGGGTGGCCCGGGTCCAGACCAGCGCCTGTGCTGACAACGGGGCTGACTTTTATTTGTTCACTTATTCCCCGTGCCTCGTGTTCACAGGACCCGTCCTCAGAAGAGCGTTTCCATGTGGAGCTGCACTTCAGCCCTGGTGTGAAAGGCTGTGAGGAGGACAGAAACGTGCCCACGGGGTTTGGCTTTCGACCTGCCTCCGCAGAGGTGAGCACGCTGCCTGGACGCCTGCTGCCCTGCCCACGGGGCACGTGGCCATCGCCGGCCTGTCGGGCACCGTGCTGCTCTGCCAGGCTCTGCTGCCAGCCCGTCCCCAGCAGCAAATTTGCCTCTGGCCTTTCCCTTGTGCCCGCGGGCTGCTAGATGGTTACGTTCCCTGCCTGGCTCCGAGGGTTTGTCGGGGCAGGCTTTGGGAGCACTGGCGTCCTCCCGAGCTCGACAGAGCTGGCGGGTCCGAGGCTGGAGTGAGTGCCTGGGCAGTGCTCACGAAGGCCACGTGCCTGCAGGTGTCAATGTTTCCTTACTGCAGAATGAGGACAAGAAAGCAGACCAAGGCAGCCTGGAGGACCTCTCCAAAGAGAAGGGCGTTGATGAGCCAGACCATGCACAGCAAAGGTCTCCGCACCCTTCCGAGCCCATCAGCCTTCAGCGAAGGTCGCCGCTGATCAGGAACCGGAAGACAGGGTCCATGGAGGTAACAATGTGATGGGTGCCCTTCGTTGTTCTAGTGAAGGCCTTTTGCTTGGTTTTGGTTTCCTGGCATTCCTTTTAATGTGCCAGAGTTTGAGTTGATTCTGGGAAAGGGTCTGCAGAAGTTAAGGAGGGATTTGTTGTAAGGCAGACCTCCCAAACTTCTCCTCCCTGAGGAAGGACAGGGGGAACACAGGTCAGAGGAACTGATGAGTAAGAGCAAGTAAGGAAACGCTTGAGAAACACAAAAAGTATTTGGATTACATGCTCTGTAGAGGTATCAGTGTGACAAGCTACGAGATTGCATGCAACATCTTCATGTAGCCACAGATACATCTTTGCCTTCCCATAGACTCTAGCCTTTGCCTCTCACAGTTCAGCTCCACATTTTTTGTTCCTGTCTCCCATTTAAGATCTCAGGCAAATCGGAGGTCTCTGCTAACCAGTGGGTTTGTGACAGAGTGTTTGAACAGCCAGGGTTTAGAACTGTCCCATTCACTGATCTGCTAAAGTAATGCTCGATTTTACTGTTCTCTCCTTCCAGGCGGTTAGCTTCACAGTCAGCAGGTGGCCGGCACCTTCACAGTGCTCTAGAATTGCCCTTACTTTTGGGAGGGTTTCACAGGCATTTTTGCTGTCTGTTTTCTGAACCAGTGATAGTAGAGTTAGGGCTTGAGGTATTTGCTAGCGGGCTTACATCTCTGTGTCACTGACGATGTAATCTTTGCATGCAGTACTCAGGGGCTCTTTGTAAGAGGCACATACTGAGTTAAAGGGGTATGCCTTCCTGCTGCTAAAGGAGGAAGCCTACGTCCCAGCGAGAGTCTTGGGAGACAAGGAGCTCAGTACATGAATCCCTTCATCTCCACTGTTCCACAACCCAACACAAACTTGAAATTAAAACTGAATGTCACAATCTTAGCATATGAGTATCTTTATGCTTCTTGAAATTGTGATTATAAGGAAGAGACCTGCTTTTCTTTACCTTCAATTGATGTATAAAGGCTTTTGAGACCAGTGGGTAACTTAGAGCATGGAGCATGACACTGATTATACTGTCTGTCTTTGCAGGTGCTATCTGAATCTTCTTCCAAATCAGGAGGTTATCGCCTCTTCAGCACTTATTCCAGGCAGTCTTCTGAGATGAAGCAAAGTGGCTTAGGTACTGTACTTGACCTGTAAGCAGCCTGCTCACCTGTACCTCTGTATTTCTGTGGGCATCTGTCTGTCTCTCCACACACACATCTGGCTTAAGTTCCTTGTCTGTCTCTCTATGTGTATTATGTCTTCTTTTAGTGTTATTGTTTAGACCACTGTAGAGACTATCTTACTGTATTTCCTTTTGTGTATGATCTTCTCCTTCAGCTTCTAGCAGCAGAAGATGCACTTTTCATCCTTTATAGTATGGGAGCAACAGAGCAAGCTGCATGCTTGCAGGTTGGCCTTCTGGTTCCATGTTGCTATCATTTGTTGTACCATTTCTGAACTTAGTAGGAAGAGATGGTTTTACGTGAGAAATAGTGTGCTTTCTGTTGTGCAAAACAGTAGTTTACATGCAAAGCTGCTCTTCATATAAGACTATTATATTTCTACCTTTGCTTCATAAAGATCTTTTGTATGGAACAGATCTGTCATCTGCAACAGCGGTTGACAGCTCTCTAATTGAGCTGGAATCCCTGGTTAGACATTCTTTGCATGGTAGCTAGCAGAAGAGAATATTTTGGGGCAGTTGGAGTTCTCTGCCTGTCCTTGAGAGTACCATTCCTGCCATCCTAACCTAAACTATGTCTTAATAGTTGAAATTCTTCCTGAAATATTTTTACTAAAGCAAGATCTATTTGGAAACTGAAAAGCTGTCTTTGCTGTCATGAGGTTCAAAGATAGCTGTGAAACCTAGATCTTGCAGATGCCTAATAAGAACCAGTAGGTGGAAATACCCAAGTTATGCCTACTTTCTTTTTCTTTAAAACCATTTTTGCATTATGGCATGGCCATAGACTTGCAGCAGTTCTGACTCATCAGTTCTTTACTCTGTTATGTGGACATCCTGCAGCCAAGAGATTTCTGAAAGGCCTGATCATTTCTTTGTCACTTTTGAAGGAGCTGCTTCTTCAGAAGCTAATTCTTACTAAGTAAAGGGGACTTTCTTCAGAGTGGTTAGGAAGTATCCCTGGAGTCTGCCAGCTATGCTCCCAGCCAGTTGGAAAAATCTAAGAAGGAATGGCTGCTACATATTATTTTCATAAAGGCCTTGGCCGTAGTGGGTTTTGAATATGGTATTTCATGTGGTGAATCTACTTACTTCAGCTTTTAACAGCCCACCTGCAGGATTAAGTGAGCTGTAATAGACTGCCTTGCTTAGGCTTGAAGAAACCTGTGCTTATTCTGTGAATCCACGTGAATCAGTGTGAGAATTTCTGGGATGGCACACAGTCAAGGAAGTGCATCTGCTTGGAAAATTACTGAGTACATCGAATGCTACGTGCAAACTGTCTTTACTGGTTGGATGTCTGAGCACCAGAAGGCATGTACTCTGGAAAGCAGATATTAACGGCCTATTTACTGCAGCCTTTTCCAGGTTTCTGAGGAATGCCTCTTTTGGCAATAGAGAAGACTACTACTCCTCTTCTGGACCCTTGTACAGTACTACTTTTCCTTGACAACAAAATGTGAAATGTGAAGCCAGCAGGTTTAATTTCAGGTTCTTGCCTGACTTGCCTTGCTGGGAAGCCTGTGCTGGTCACTCTCCCAACTGTGAAGCTCTGCAGAGACAAAACTTTGAGTGGGAATTGGTAGACCTGATCTGTGACAGTAGACCTATAGCTGCATACTCAGTCCAGCCATCGTTCTTCTCCATAGAGTCTTGCAGCTGCAGGCACAGAAGGGCTGAGCAGGAGAGACCAACAAATTGTGCAACACCAGCTTGCACAGTCCCTGGTTATTGGGATGTCTCTGTTTCTGTGAATTTCTCCTAATCTGAGAACCATTAAGAAGAATGATGCCTCTTTACCTGCAAAAGTCAAGCTCTTCAAGGAATCTTCCTGATTCCTTTCCTGCTTGTTTTGTAGAAATCTAATTCCTTCCCTTTAGGATCTGAAACGTGCTCTCTCTGTCAGATATAATATAGAACTCACAGGAGCTTGAACTTTGGCTTTAATACTTGTCTCAGCAGCTGTGCTATGAGGGGCTCATTCAGCTACTACCCGCTGTTTCTGAGCTGTTCTGAAGTTGAGCCTACCTATCTCCTGTCTATGACCTTGTCAGTGGCTGGCTGTCGGTATCTCTGGGAGAATGGCTCTTCAGGTGTCACCTCCTGTGTTTGGGCATGCTGGAATGGGGAGCAGGACAGAGCTCCTATAGCGACCCTGCTGCCATACCTGCCAGAATTGTGTCTTTTCTGTAATTTAAAAAATGCCTTGAAATGTCTGTTTGGAAAAGGGGTGGGCTGCAGCTTGCTTTGTGCACGCAAAGTGGTGCTTTGGAGTATGCCACGTTTTTCTGGGCAGGAGCAAGTGCATTATTGTGGATTGTCTGCAATAGTGTGCATGCTTCTAGCTTGAGAAGCCTGGGAAGTTCAGTGCCTTTCTTTGCTTGCAAGAACACTTCAAAATAGGGTAAAATCACTCCTTGCTGTTTGAGCAACAGAGGTGGTGTAGTGCCGGTGGGCATGAAGCTTTGTGCTGAGACTCACATAGGGAAATAAGGGATGTCCATTTTTTAAACATCTGAAATACTGAATGGACCTCTGAAAATTAAATACACAAAGAAGATCCAGCACATACAGTAATTTCTAGCAGATGTTGCTCCATCTTAAATCCAAATGGCTCGTATACCATTGTATTCTTTAGGATGCGTGCATGTTACAGTGGTCTCCTAGAGTTCACTGTAGACAATTGCTGTCATCCATAGAGGCATCTTTGTAAATTCTCTTGTGGCTTAAGGGTGCTAACAAAATGCCTCTGTCTACTGTAGGACAGCAGAAACACTGGGGTATCCTTAGCTTAATGGTTAGTGACACGAGGTTGCTCAAGCTAGAAAGTCATGAAAAATCTTCTGTTCCATTTTTATCTGACGGTAAATGAGTCTGTTGGGGGTTTCTTTGTTGGTTGTTTGTTTTTAAGCCATGGAAGGACAATTAGGAGCAACATCCTGGCTGCTGCTTGGCAAAATTTTGTTTGCATTCTGACAGATTGCAGTTCATGCTAAGTCAGCACTGAGCTTCAATTTAAGGCGTTAGGAGGAAATTTTCTAAGACTTGTGTATCAGTCACCCTACAGGCAAGAGTTCTTTGTCTGTTTGTCCGAGGACACGTATGTGCTAGTCTGTCCTGGGGAAAGCTACCAGCAGTGTCACAGTGGTGGAATAGCTTAAGTTCAGTGCATGTGAGAACCCTTTCAGTCATCCCCCACTGTTCCCAGGAGCAGATATCGTCAGTTTAGGCTGAGCTTACGTGTGAATAGCTCAAAACTCAGGATCTGTCTGTTTTCTCCAAAGAAGCTCTGGCTAAAAAGCAGCTTTGCAGAGGAAGTGCTGGGGTTCTGAAGAACAACGGGTGGACCCGAGGCAGCAGTGTGTCCTTACACCAAAAAAGGCCAACGGCATGCTTTGCTGGATTAGCAGGAGTACAGCCGTCAGGCTAAGGGGTTTGGTTCTTCCCCTCTATTCAACTCTTGTGAGGCTGCGTCCTGTCCCGCGCTCCCTGGTGCAAGGCGGCTGGGGATGCGGCGGGTGGAAGCCCGTGAAGGGGCAGTGGAGGTGGATGGGGGCTGCAGCACGTGACCTTGGAGGAGAAGCTGAGACAGCGGGGCTTGTTCAGACCAGAAGCTGTGGGGAGCGGAGGCCTTAATGCTGTTCAGCCACCTAAATGGGAGGCTACAGATGGAGACAGACTGTCCTCCAAGGCACTGGGGGATAGGACAAGAACTAACAGACACAGGTTGCAGCGTGGGAAATTCCAGTTAGCTAGGAGGAGCAAATTTTTTACCATGAGTGTGCCAGGTATTGGTACAGGGGCCCAGAGAGGCTGTGACATCTCCTTTCTTGGAGATATTCAAAACTCGACTGGACAAACCCTAGCAAGCTGATGCAGGTTGGCCCTGCTGGGGCATTGGGAAAGAAGCCTCCAGAGGTTCCTTCCAACCTAAATCATGCTATGATGCTGTATTTCAGAATCAAGAGCTGCTTGCAATATAGGCAGGATCTTTTTAACAGTAGTAACAGTTGCACTGTTCCAGTTAAATACTGATGGGCAGTATGTCAGGTTTTTTGCCTTGCCAGACAAGGTAGAACAAGATAACCTGCTTGTTTCTGGAAGCCTTTTGTATGTGGGAGTAGTGTTGTTTTTAGCTGTTGGTATTCTCATTACAGAATACAGCATCAAGACGGTTTAGCAGAGAATTTATAGCCCATCAGTGACTTTGGCCCACAGTAAGGTTTTGTCTCACTCACAATTGCTTTCCTCAGTCGAAAGAATCCTGTTTCAAATGCCCAATGTTGCCCAAATATCACATAAAGTCAAGTCACTCTACAGAACACTGTGCCTTGGAGAAGCAAAACCCAGCAGCTGCCAACACCACCAGTTATCAGGTTGCCCTTCTGTGCATGAGACTGTCTTGCACACCGTATTCCCCGCCATAGGGTAAGCAAAGTTCCTTGCTGTGTGCGCATCTGGTGCTTTGCGAGGGCAGTTCATGGAGTAATCGGACCTACTCTGGAGTAGCAAGACATGACCGAGTGGATGTGAAATACCATCTGGGCAGCAGCTTGTGAAAGAAAGCTCTCTGATCACACGGGTTTCCTTTCTGCGTGACAGAGTGATTAATCCACATTTGCTGATCAACACATCAGGCAGTCCTTTCTTCTTCTCGGTGTCCCACAGAAAAAGGAGACATTCCCCATTCCAAAGAGAAAGGGCGGAAGAGAAGCGAAGCCCTGTGACATGAACATCAGTGATTTGGCGTCCTGGCTTTTCTGACATGAGTATGTAGATTTGCTGACTGGAGGGTGTCAAGGTGTTTCTCCTAGGCCAGGGCAAGAAAGCCAAATGGAAATAAACCCCTGGACGGAGTTAGGAACTTTCCTGGTGCTGAGTTTTGGGTTACCTGTTGTGCATTGGCACTACTGAATTTAGAATGGGAAATCCTGCCTCCCCATGCTCCCTGGCATCGTGTTTTTCCCTGAGATAGCCTGTGAAGTGGGCAGTTCATTCCTCATTCCCTGACTAACCCTGCTTTTCTGTAGTTGCATGCAGTGGAGATGTAATACTAACACCTTCCATGCCTTTCCAGGGTCACAATGCACCGGCCTGTTTAGCACCACTGTGCTGGGAGGCTCCTCCAGTGCCCCCAACCTCCAGGACTACGCACGCAGCCATGGCAAAAAGTTTGCCAGCAGCCTGACATACAAAGACGGTATGTGTGTTCCCTGTGCAGCAGGTCGTTAATTTGTGGACTTTGGTGTCTCAGGATGCTATTGAGACAAAGACTTAGACTGTGAAGAAGAAAGACAGTTGAATGTTGTACATTCATCACATCTACAGTAATGCATTTTATCACATCCCAAGAAATCGTGATCCTTGCTAGGACAAGGCAGGAGCTGACATTGTGCGAAGAGTTTTATACTGATATATGGTATTGTTGGGGTCTGATTTTGCTCTGACATTTTAATACTCCTTGCTGTTGTGGAGCATTTATTGGTCTAGGTATTAAATAGGTTTGTCTTGGCGTGGAAATCCAGTGCATCACATCATCTTGCTTACCTTGGTGATCTTGCTGATGCTAAATGAAGCTTTTGTGGAGACAGTAGTCCTCACCCTACGGAAAGTGGAGCTGTGCCAAAGGCAGAATGATGTGCTTGGGGGTGGATAAGATGAGTACTAGAGTAAGGCTGGGCACACAGAAGAATCCGAGGTAGCTGTCAGAGAGCAAGTGTAATATGCCTGAAATGCTTGAGGTAAGTGGGCTACTTGGGTGAAATACTGCAAAGGGCCAGAATGTCTGGTTATTGTGCGGTTCCGCAGAAACTGCCTTAAAGTTCAGCGAGATAGTCTGGTAAACGTATTTGGGTCCTTAGTAGAAATGTTCCCTGATGCACGCAGGTGAAGGTTGTTGCCAGCTGCGGACTGCTCTGCCGTCAGTACTGGTGCGTTGTGCATTGAGAAGCAGAGAGAGTGTTGCTGCTGTCAAGGAAATTGGAGCACAGGGAAGGACTGAGGTATCCTGGGGGAGTTGTAGGGGTGTAATGCACGAGCGCAAGTGCCCGTCACAATCCTGCTAAGAAAGGCACTCAAGACTCTGTAAGTGCTGATTGACAGACCATTGAGTTGAGCAGCACTGAACAAACCGCTGCACGGATGGGATCTGCACAGCGTGCTGTCTCCTGGTTGAAAGTCCACCTAATGTTGCACCGCTCGGGCTCCCCAGCATCTGAATGGATGTAAGATTATCTGTCCTCTCTTTTCCCTTTTTGCGTTAGTTCCAAAAAATGGTATTTTGCTCAATCCTTTACAGTCTGAGTGCCTTTCTTACCAGGATCATAATGAGCACTAGCGCTGGTGGATTATAAGGTGGGGAGATGATTAAGGCAGTAATTTGGGGAAAACAGGAGATTGGTTTGTTGGGATTTTTGTCCAGTTTTGAGACAAGAAAAATGGCCTGGCAAATCAGGGTGGAAAGAGGCTATCCAGTTCTCAGACCTGTTGGAACCTCATGAATGCCGTTGTACCGAGACCACGATGCATACTGGCTTTCTGTGCTGCTTTTCGCTGTGTAAGGGAGAACTGTGTTGCTTCTCACCTCTTCAGGGAGCTCCCTAGCACACAACAGGCTGTGGGCGACAGAGACAGGGAGAGTGAACTGGGAGGACTGTAAACCCTGCTGTACCCGTCTGAGCTGCTCAAGGCAGCGAGTGCTGGCTACTGATAGGTCCCAGAATAAGCTGATGGTGTCTGGCACAAGACAGGGGTGTGAATACCAGGAGAGCTGCTGAA
This sequence comes from Pluvialis apricaria, assembly GCA_017639485.1. Lineage (NCBI taxonomy): Eukaryota > Metazoa > Chordata > Aves > Charadriiformes > Charadriidae > Pluvialis > Pluvialis apricaria. The sequence continues at coordinate 3,574,554 of CM030015.1, forward strand.
AAGGCCCGCCGGGGCTCTGGCTGCTTTTCTTCCGTAACTCTGCAAGCAGCGTGGATCCACAGCAGCGCTGGTACTCAGGGAAAAGCATCAAAGACTGCCTGCTCTGTACCCAGCCGGGGCCAGAAGAGGTTCTGCTCAGTCCTGGTGCTGTGCTGACATTCTCCGTCGGCTGTGTTAGTAGGAGTGTGCCTGCGGCTGGCTACTTGCATTCAGGGTCCAGAGCAGAGCCCCGCTGCGCTAGCCTGAATTCAGAGACAAGGTCTCTGCCTGCTGAGACGCACTTGTACCCTCAAGTACTTAAAAGGCAGATGTATTTAACTAGTGTGTGACTAACACAGCCCAGAATTACTCATCTTGATGTTACACTTATTTTCCATGTTTCTCAGTGTGCTATGGCACCCTGTGCTACCAGCACCTTGCTGCAATAAGAGCAATTGTGAGGAAGAAGCAGGGGGGGCTTGGAAAAACAAGTAGAAGTTCAGCTTCTGGGAAAGGTAGTTTGGAATGTGAAATAAGCCCTTCATCTGCATGTTCCTGCTTAAATGAGTACCAATGAAATGCTGAACAATGGCATTTAAACCAAACATCACTAGAGCTGAATACAGTGACCCAGCAGCTCTAGCAGACTCTTGGAGTGCATTTGTATCAAGGCCTTTTTCACAGTCATCAGGCTAATAACGTTTTAAAACGTTGGGATTTTGGAGCACATCTTTGCATGAACTCTTTTGATATTTTTTCATGGCTGTGATGCTTCAAGGCGTGGTGCATGGCTTATAGCACTTCATCAAAGACTCGCTCAAGTGAAGTTAAAATGGCCCTTATTTCGGAAGTCTTTTTTGCTTGGGGCTGGAAGAGGAACACTTCAGTGAAGAGTTGTGTCCCAGCCTCAGGTTGAGGGAAGGTCCACTGATGGTTGTGATTTGGGGTTGCCTTGTCTGAAGCCAGGGATCCAGTAGGCCGTGTTGCAGTACTGTTTAAATTGACGTGCTGTAAAGGCAAGGGGGAGTTGTGGGGTGGAAGAGAGGTGGTTACCAGCTGGCTGACTGCAGCTCCGGGACTTGGACACTTCTGAGGGATTGCATGTGTAGGGAAGATTGTCATGCTCTATTTGTTGACTTTAAAGAAAGAAAAAACAATTTGTAGGGCTATTATGCTGGCGAAGAAAATTGCAGCAAGTTTGAGAGCTGGTTGAAATGTATTATTTGGCCAAGTCAGTGGATGTAGCTAGAGAAGCACAATGTGGGTGTGGAGCATAAATAGCTCCTAACCTTGGTGTAGAGGGGTAGGCGTACAGACCCTATTGACTAGGTAGGACGGACGCATGAAACATGAAAGAGAAACAAAACCATTTTCTAATATTTCCTAAAAGTTCCTAAAGCAGCAAAAAGTATGATTGGCTGGGGTCTCACACCAAATCCTCCATACAGATGGTCTGATCGAGGCCATTCTTTCCCATGACAGCTGAAGAATTTCCAGAGTGGGAATAAACTGAAGTTTTCAGCCTTTTTTTGGTGCACACGGAGACTAATCCGTGTCTTTTAAAGCTCATCTCTTTGCACCCCATTAGATGCCTATAGTCTGTCCTTGCGCTGTCTCTCCGATGTGTGGTTTCTGTGGGAGAGCTCGGCCTGGCCTGGGGCATGGCCAGGAGAAACCTGAGGACCAGTCTGACAGGTGTATCCCAAAACCTCTTCTGTACTGAAATGCTTTGAGCAACGGAGCTGTAGAGGCACGTCTTCATGGGTCTTCTGTTAGTTCCCTACTTTGTTAGTTGATTTAGCTTTAAACTCATAAATAGCTCTGTTCAGCTTGCATTAAGAGGATGTTTTGAGCTGCACCTACCTATGCCAGGGCTCTTTGATTCCTCTGCAGAATGGTTGTCATTTTCCTTGGGCAGAGGTGAATCCTGAGAACCGTGCTCCTACGGTGCTGCTGCTTGCTTGGCCACGTGCTCCCGTGGCTGCGAGCATGGCCTGACTGCATCTGGCACTGGGCTGAGCCCGGCTCGCTCTCAGGATGGCTGGCAGTGTGGTGGGGAGGTACGAGATGCTGTCTGTGACTGAGAGAGTGTGGCTGAGGTCTCGTGGTGTCCGGGGAGACCCCGGCAGGACAGCGCAAGGGAAGCGGGGAGCCGGCAGAGCGCGAGGAAGCCAAGAGGCTCAGCCAGACCCGCAGGCAGAGTGTGCCCAGGGCGCTGCCGCAGTGCCAGTGGGCGCGTGTGTTATGGGGCTCAAGAAGAAGGTGAACCTGAAAGGGTAGTTGCAAGCATGTGAAGGTCGGGGGATCCTTAGAAGCAGGCTGTTAACTGAGATGATCTGTTTTTATTTCCTCAGAGCTCTTGTCTATGCCAGCCGTAAAACGATTTTCTGTGTCGTTTGCAAAGCATCCGACTAATGGTACGTTTGCTTCCTTGATTTGACGTTCCCTCACACTTCTAACCCCATGCTCACATTCAGTTCTCTCTGCACATATTCTCCTCTCAGCCTTCTTGTGGTTTTTTTTGTGTCTGTGTATCTGGTGTCCAAACATGCTTCACCTTCCCCCATTGTCTCATTGTGACTAACTTGTTCATTCACCCTCTGTTACTGCTCAGTGGTTGCTCTGCTGTTCCCCACGGCATTTGTGTCCCAGGTGAAAAAGCAAGAGGAGTGGCTCTGTGAATGGGCCCCTCAGCAGCCTGTAATTCCACGGCTAACATTGAGGCCTTCTTTCACGCTCCCTTCTCGGGGGGTGGGGGTCGGGGGGAGAATACCATCGAAGCTGGGGCGGGGGGATATCCACTCCGTATTCTAAGAGCATCAGCAGCGTAGGTCCTCAGTTTCTACAATGCAGATTTGCAGGACCAAAACAAGCATGAGGCTACCCATGTGTCACCTGGAAGAGCGCAGTCTACGGTGGGAGAGAAGGAGGTGCTAACAGCATTCTTGCTGCACATGGTGTTCCTCAGCACAGTCCTCTTAGGAGAACTGGTAACCTCGTGGCCTCCCATTTGCAAACTTGTCTGTTAGTGTGGTCCCTTGGTTACTCCGAGCATGGTGGTGTTGGTGGGAGTAGGCTCAGCTTTCCTGCAGACGTTATCCTGGGAATGGTGTCTCTCCAGAACTTTGACTCATCTGCTGCTGGTGGACAATGCTGCCTTCCTGAGGTAGGAGGGCTTCGGCCCCATGCCACCCAGGGTGATGTAACCTGCTTCGCTCCTGTCACGCTGGTGGCTGTGACGAGGCTTGGTAAAGAAGAACGGCTGACATCGCTTGTGTTTACTCACTGTCTCTGCTTCATATTGCCACTAACCTAACAGCTCAACTGTGAGTCTTTTGAGGTTAAAGACCACTAGCTCTGTTGTAGCACATGCCTTCAGCTCATGTTTATTATTCCAAGTCTTGCACAGAAACTTTTGGAAAGGTTTGTTTCACAGCACTGCTCCTACCTCATGGCTCCTGCTGTTGAGACAAGTTAGAACCAAAGCACATCACTGAGAGATGTCAGGTTAAATATTTCTGTCTTATGTGATCAAGGCTGCTTCTGCAATCTTGTTGCTCAGTAAATATGTAAATATTCCTCTCTGCATGATCTGGAAGATGAAAAAAGTTCAGAAGACTGTTATGAAGACCAAAGTTTTGGGAAAGATGAAAGGGGAAGGGGCAGCTAAAAGTGGCTTTATTGTTTCACATATCTGAATGGAACCTGTTTTCTGTGCTTGCTCGGTTTTGTTTTTTCCCAGAGTGGCCAACTGCTCGATTTGTTTGTATGTCTGGATGCCATCTGAGCTCACGTGGTGTATGTCAGCAGGATGTGTTGTTCTATCTTGCCAGCAAAACTTGTACCCAGCACCAGTCTTTCCTAAGCCACACTGTAAAGCAGCTGCCCCCGCCCCAAATACAATAAAGTGAAACTGGGCATCGGGTTTTTCCCAAGAACCCCATGAATATTTCTAATGGCAAAGTGATCCTTAATCAAGAAAACAAAGACAGAGGTCCAGCAGGTGTGAACTGCTTGGTCTAGGCTCTGCCCTGGTTTTAGCGGGAAGGACGTTTAGCCACATCAGCCACTCGCCTGAGGACGCAAAAGCGTATTCACGGCTCTGAATCTGGATTTTGTTTCTGAAGACCTGTGGTGAAATGGGATGGGAGAACCAGAGCAGTGGCCAAGCACAGCGTCAGGCCAGATGCTTTATGCCCTGGTCTTGTGAGTCTTGGGAGCGTGACGTGAGTCCTGGGGCTGTATATGTGGAGGAGAAGACGTGCCTGAATGCTAGTATCTCGTCTGCCATGCAAGGCTATCACAGAAGATTGCACAGGGCCGTCCTGAGAGTCTAGTGAGGGGAGGTCAGCACTTCTGTGCGCCCTCCGTTCTTTCACGCTCTGAGCACTGTGCTCTCAGTCGAACCCTGCCGTCCCCGAGCCCCTTTCACAGCCTCCGGCCATCTGAGGCCAGGTCGTTGCTCCCTCCCATGCGCTGAGGCGCCTGGCTGCGGTTGGATGCCGGACTCCCGTGCTCTGTTGGTAGTCTGGATTTCTTGTCTCGGCTGGGGGAGGGTGAGCGTGGGCCTGACCTTCTTCTCTAGCCATACCTGAGCTGTGTTGGAATTGGAATGTGTCCTAAAACTCATTGGCTTGTCAGACGTTGACTGACAAAGATGAAACCTGCTCAGGGAGCGCCCCGGCGCTGCAGCTGCCTTTGGCAGAGGCTGGGCCGGGGGGGAGGCTGGCCTGCTGCAGAGACCTGTGTGGATCCGGGGGCATTCCTCACCCGCTCGCCGCGGGGGGGATCGGGCTTCGGTGTGTGGTGTGGGTCTTGCCCACCTGTGCTGGCAGCTCCATCCCCGCATCTCCACAGTGTCTCTGTCCCTGGCTGCACCTGCCCCGCTCCGCTCACTCTCTGGCCCCCTTTCCTCCAGATGCGTTTGAGCACCACCACGTTGCCCAGTTGCTGCGCCGTTTTTCCTCTGACTATGCCACGAGCCGGAACATCTCCCTGGATGCCGCTCTAGCCCATCACCTCCAGCAGTGCTCCTACCACCTACGCCTCTTCAGGAGCTGGCTGATCTCAGGGCAGGATGACTTGGAGTGTCTTTACGGTACTGCACGCTGCAGCTGCCTTGGTCCCGTGCTCTTGTAGCTGAGCGGGGACCACTGTCTGCTTGAGAATGCAAAGTATGCTTTGCTTCTAAAAAAGGAAAGCATTTCCCTCACCGCATCCCTCAGATCTCTGGGCTGCTGCTGCAGCAAGCTGTGTGGGCTGTTGCACCCGGCAGTTTTGGAGCCTTAGGCAGGAGCCGTCCCACAGGGAGCCGGAGCTCTTCATGTGTCTGTAACTGTGCTCTCTCCATCTTTGGCAATTTTTTGTTGCCTCCTTCCTTTAGCCAGGGTAAGCCCTTCAGCTTCCTTCAGGTTAGGTGCGATGCCCTGCCGACACAGCACCCCTGTGCAGGTCTCAGTGGGGCGCTGCAAGGGGTCCCATCATTAACGGAGGCACCAAAGTGTGAGAGGATGGGAAGAAAGAAGGTGAAGGAGGTGCCGCAGCTGGTCACGTGCAGAGTGAACTTGCTGTGGAAATTTTGGGGAAGTGAGTGCTTGTGGGACTGTGTTGTTTCTAGAGAGACCAAGTTAAGATAGGGTAGAAACTGAGCTGCTGTGTGGCTGCATTGCATGGCATCTGTTTTGCCGGTTAGGATCTTCGCAGGGTGTCATGTCTCTGGTGGGAAGAGGTAGGCGATTTCAGTACTGAATCTAGATGTTAGAAATCAAAGCTTGCTACTGGTTCTGTGATGTTTTTCAGCCTCTGGCGCAGATGGGAAGCCTGATGCACTGAGGTCCCCATGCTTCTAAGACAAGTACAAGGACTCCTCTCGGAGAGGGGCAGCTAGCTAGGGCCGGCTGCTCGTGTGTACCTTGCACCATAAAACCTGCCTGGTGCATGCGGCTTGCTGAGCTGTGTGGTGTGATGCATGGACCTCCTTTTTCACTCAGACCCGTAGGTGGAAGGGGCAGGGACAGTACAGCTTTTCATGTAGCGAAGCAACAGGATCAAGAGCCTGGAAAAGAGAATTTTTCTTACACAGTCTGTTTTTTCTTGATACGGCCCTTTCTGTCAAGTAGGCAATTTGGAGATGGCAGTTGCTTTTCATATATAATTAGGACAATCCTCAGTCTCCTAGCAACAAATACTAAAAAGGAGCAAAACTGCTTCAAGGGAAGAAATGCTGGAACACAGCAGACTGCTCCAAAGCCAAGGCTGAGCTTCCTCTGCTGCAGATCTCAGCCGTCTCCCGTGTGCGCCGGTAGGGAGAGGAGATGAACTCAGTGCTTTGGGCAGCAATACGCCAATATTGCAGCATGGTGCTGGGTTGTGCAGCTTGCCCTAACGCAGCCAAACCTATGGGATATGTACCGCAGCGTAGCAGCCTTCCTGTGTGGCAATCACATCTCTGCAATCAGTGAGTTCCTTCTTGCTGTTTTCTCAGTCTGTCATCAAGCCCACAGTGAATTAGCGTGCTTGGGATTCCTGCTGGGGTTCCCCTCAGAGCAGACGTGTCTCCGGTCTCTGTAGCTGACAGCTCGGCTTCCCCCTCTTGTGAAAACTATATACTTCTATCCTCTCTTTCTTTGCTTGCAACCGTACTTCTGTCCACACAAAGAAAAGATGAAGTAAAAGATAGAACCAGGGAGTTAAAAGTACGCAGTTGGCATCCATCGTTGGAAAGATTAACGGTGACCCCTGAAGCAATCTGTCTGGGAACCTGTGCTTATCTGTGTGGTCATAGCTGGGAGAGAGAAGAGTGTGAAGCAAGTTCACGTTGGTAACGAATTACAGTGGTACTGAAGCCAAAGGTCAGCTGTGAAGGAACAGAGAATGAGCCTGTGATAATGAGCGGGCAGTAAAACAGCAGGGCATGTTCAGTGTAACTAAATTTAAATGAGAAGGGGAAACGGCCTCGAATTCTTATCTAAAATGGTGGGCTCTGATCTGACCATCACCACGTGAGACAATATGGAAGAGGTAGAAATTTACAGTCTGGGAAAGATGTTTGTGATAGTGGTCGGAGTGGGCTGGGGAGGGGTGGTGGGGATGTGCGGTTCAATGTTTGCTCCAGCACAGGAGCTGGGAGGTTTCTAATGGAGTGAGTTAGAGACAGCTGCAGACAGAAGTGGTTTTTTTCCATGCAGAGTGAAACTCCTCACCATGGTACATGGGGGTGTTCGGAGCTTAACTGAGTTCAAGGGGAGATTGGAGAGTATGGATGAGACACATCAGGTTCAGAGCAGTTCTGAGCTGCAGGTCACTGGAGTTTGGGGGACTGCTTGGGGGAAGGGGCCCTGCATGCTGCCTGGTCTCATACCCCTTCGCTCGTAGCCACTTCTGGGCAGAGAGGTGCTGAACTAGGATAGACCTTCAGGCTGACTGGACAGGCTTAAATTTAGTAAGACTGGTGAGCAAAAATCCCAGTTCATGTACGTATCGTGTATGCATATATAAACACATACAAATATATGCGTGGCATATTGGAGTTCTCCCAAGAGAGGAAGGCTGGACTGACCAAGCGTGTTGGAGAGGAACTTGCTGAGTGTGCCTTCTCCCACACCCTTCAGAGTCTGTGCTGAGACTGGGCAAGTGCTTCTTTACTCCAGAAGAGCTGACATACAGACCTTTGGCGTACAGACCTTTGGATGTGCCGGGTCTGCCTGTTGCCTGTGGGATCTCCGTTAGAAAGGACCAGGCTCCCTCTCCACTCCAATGTAGAGTTCACAACTGGAGAGCTGGGTAGGAACTCAGCAACTTCTGCTAATCAAATTGTGTGTAGTAATGTTCAGAACTCTCAGGTAAAAATATAATACACAAAAAGGATTGCTTTGGACCAGAAAGACTTCTCACCTGAGTATTCCTTGACATCTGCCTTTGTCTGTTGGCTGACAGCAGTTTGGCTGCTTTTTCCTCGCCAGCCTGCTGCAGCAGCATGGACATTCTCTCTTTTAACGAGCCCACTCTGCCAGTAGAGAAGCTTGCCGTATTTGGGATCTCAGCTCAATCCTGGTAAAGCTGAGACACATGCCATTTGGACTACCTGAAGACTGCTCTGCTGGCCCCGAGATGATCTGCTGAATTGCCAGCTCTGAGGGATAATCACACCAACACTGATTTTATTCCGGGGGGTGCATGTGTTCCATATGGGCTCAACTTTCCCAACTCATATTACCAAGTATGCTTTCTTCTTGTCTCTCTGGGGCGTACACAGAATTTAGGAAACTTTGTGTTACCCTGATTCAAATTGGATGCTTCCTCTTAATGAGATGGTATTGATTTCCTCTCAAGGGTTTAGCCTGGGACATCTCCTGCAATAATCAAGAAGATGCAAATGAATTCAAATCTTGTTTCTCCCTTGTTCTTCCCTTTTCCCAGAATAAAAATCTGCTTCTTTTACTTCTGCTGCTAACACCTTTGGTTGAATTTTCTTTCAGACCTCAGGGTGACTGAAGAAAATACAGCTAAATGGGTGAAAGTACCTGTTACATCTGCAGTGGCAGAGTGGTAGGGTAACACAGCATGCAGGGTTCACTCAGAGATCTGTAACATGTTTGCTTGGCGCTCAAGCCATGTAATCATAAAGTAGGTGTTGACTATTTCAGAATTCATCATTGTGTAGTGCAGGTAAAAAGTTGGTGCTTCCTGACTCTTTGAGGTCATCTGCTGAGAGACAGCTGTTCACAGGAATTGTATCCGTGTGTTCCTACCGCCTGCTGGAGTCTCCTAGAAATGTGGGATTCTCTGCTTTAGACGGAAGATGTGAGACAGGTGTAGGTCTACATTTGCTTTATACGATACAGTGTGCTAGATGATCTCTGCAAAAGGGTCCTTATACCCAAATCACCTTCTTAATACTCTTATGAAGTGTTGTGTGTCAGGACTAGGCAGCTCTGAAAGTCTTACTCTAAGGGCATGGTCACTCCCTGCTTGAACATCTGGGAGACTTCGTCATAAACCGTGATTACACTGAGTAGACTCTGACAGTGTGCAGTAAAGCGTGCGCATGGCAGAACGTGAATCTCCAGGGAGAAGAGCTCAAACTGGAACACAGTTAACTCAGCTGTAACAGGGGTGGGCCTTCAGCTTTGGCATCGGCGTGCCTGGGAGAGTCAATACAGCGCTCGTAATCCTCTGGCTGGATGGCATCTCTGGTGCTCTCACTCGCAGAACGGCTCTTCAGGCAGCACCGTTCTCCCTGCTGCTGTGTCAGGATGCTGCTGCATGATGGATTCAGAGTGGAGATTCGCCCATAGCTGCTCCCCCACATCACATGCGGTCCCCTTGGACATCCAAAATATTACGTACTCAGCAGACTCCACTGCCTTGTGTATCTTAAGGTTTTTCCTATAACCAAATCTTGTTTTCTTGACTCTAACAGATGGTTTCTTCCTATTTTAAGGATCAAAAATTTTGGAGACGTAATCACGCTGTACTCCTTGCCTGGGGAAGATTACAGTTGACTTTGGGATTCATTTTTAGCTACTCTGGTCTGCAGACCCCAGCCAGGTGCCTCTTCCTGCAGGGCAGGTCTCACTCTGGAGGAAGCAGATTGCCCTCTGTGCCCCTAATGCAGCCGGTGTAGTCAACCTCGAACGAAATGAAAAATGAAACTGGTTCCTCTGTGGGCTGCTGTTTGACTTTGGTACAAAATTAATGGAATTTTGTCTCATTTCCTGCGCTGTTGTCTGCATCGCAGAGTCCTGCTCTGCAGGCCCCAGGACAAGAGTTTTGGGCGGCAGCAGCAGTAGCCCAGCGGCCGGCACTGGGTGACTGTCAGGCTGGAAAGGTTCCAGTGGTTTGCACTCACGCTTTATTTTTGTTGCCCCTTCCCGAAGATGTTGGTTCTTGGCTAAATGCGTGTGGTGCAGCAGTGGTCAGAGCCTTCGCTGGGGACTGTGGCTGCTGCTGTGATACTGGTGAGGATGAGGGTCTGCAGCAGTAACTTCTGCTTTGGCTCTGCTGTGGTGTATGAGGCTGCTGCTGTCAGCCACTCCCCGGCAGCTGAGTCGATCAAGGGAGATGTGCAGGGATGAGAGCTGCCGTATATAAATGAGAGGGATTGCCTGAAAATAGTAGTGCTTTGCCTTGAGAAGGTAAACTTTTGCTTCTTCTGTACTTGCCTGAGACCAGTCAAGTGACATAGTGCTGCGCAGAGCTGTGCGAGTGGGCGTTTGGCACTTTGGGGATATCGTGTATCATTTCATATCAGCAGCGTTGTCAGTGTTCCATGTTTCCTTTAATGCTGGACCTTTCATTTCCTCTTTTTATCAGAGGAGCGCCCAAGCACTCAGATCCCCATCAGTGCCTCCAGTGTATCTTGTAACTGCATTGCTTTGCCCTATGTTGTACTCAAACTTCTTCCCTTTTTTCTCTGAAGACCCCAATAGCTGAGCCAACTTTGGCCCCTCTTATTCTGTTGTGAAGTGACCTTAGCCTCGTACTATGCTCCTCCACAACCATCTCCACGCGGCTGTTTGTCGAGTCTTGCCCTCACCCTTTTCCTTTAGCTCTGTCTCCCAGCATGCCTATTAGAAAATAATGAATGGATACTCTTCCTTGTTCAGCACTTCCACTCTAAGGACTTCCCAGCAAGTGACAGCAGAGTGTGGTATTTCTCCTGTGTCTTACATTCCTTCGACTTAGCTGAGGATTTGTTGTCCTTCATGTCTTGAACTTATGTTTGTAGGCCCTTTGTGGCATAGGTAACCTCTCTGGACTGTCTGGAGGGTTCTTTGTCTCCAGTAGCTGTTACGGCAGCGGACATCTCTACAGCATTGCAAACTGGTGATGGTCTGGTCTGCAGCCTCCTCACACTGCATGTGGATTCACTCTAAATTCACTGCTGGCTCATGCTCCTTGCCTCTTGCAGAACTGGGTTAGGTGGGCGGATTGGAGCAGAGACTGTCCTGGAGGTGACTGGAACAATGATGACACTTAGCAGATAATCCAGGTGCTCTAGGTCTTCTCCTTAGGTGCTGCCAGGCTGCAGGCATCAGTGTTACCCTGTTGGTGTATCCTGACGCAGCAGTGCATTAAGAGCTGTTGTACTTTTTGCATTTCAGAGTAATTTTCCTTCTCTGTAGGAACACACCCACTTCCTTCCCAGGGTCGTTCTGAGCTCCTTGGTGGGAGCTAGGGAGTCACAGCATGGGAAGCCTAAGTTTAGGAAGTTTAGAGGCCTTTAATCTCAAGAGGCGCAGAGTGGAGGAGACCTCATTCCCACGTGCCCTGAGGCTCATTTTTTTTCTTCCTTGCTGCTCTGGCAGTTTCAGGTTGGCGTGGTGCCACAAAGCATTGCCACGAAGCTGGGATGAGGAAGAAGATGCTTTGCTGTAATACTCCGCTGGCTTGAGTAGCAAAGAATTTATTGTGAATGGTTGTGATGCAGCTTAGCTCTGAGCAAGTGTCTGTTAAATGTTGAGATGCCTATTTCTACTAACCCTGGGTTTGCTGGCAGCGAAGTCTTGTTAATGGGACAAATAATTCAAACTGTTGCCCAGCCCCTCCTTGGGAGACACTGTCAGGCGTTCGCAGGGGGTCTGCTGTGAGAGGGAAGTCCTGCTGCTCCCTGCCGTCGTCGCAGTGTGCACTGCCTCGCGGACGGGGAGAGGGCGGACTGTGTCCCAGGCTGGGGTGTCGCTAGTGGTGGGAGTCCTTTCACGGAAGTTCTGTTGACTTCACTCAAATTCTGTTTAGCCCCTGTGAAGTGTGAGGCGCTGTGCCAAGTTCTCCATCATAACCATATATTTTAGTAAAAGGGTCACAGGCTTTGCAGCAAACACAACTGCTGCCAGATACGTGTCCTCCTCTTCCCCCTCCTTCTGCGTGTGCCTGGACGCTTGCTTTCAGGTCTGTTATTGCATGTGATTGCCTAGTGGTGATTTTCTTGGCCTAGAAGAGGTGACCTTAGGCCTGAGTGTGCCTGTCGTTTGATTCCCAGACTGCCCGGCTCCTTCAACCATGAGTGATCCTGCATGGGTTTAGGTTGCTGTTTGCTCTATTCACTTTCTGATTGGGTTTCTTTCCAGGTTTTGAAGGCTGTTCCATGGTTCCCACCATTTATCCCCTGGAGACCCTGCACAACTCCCTCTCTTTGCGACAGGTCAACGAGTTCCTGACGGCTGTGTGCAGGAGTTGCAGTGAATCGCATGTCCAGTCTACCGCAGGTACTGGTGAGGTGGGCTTGTCTCTGGGTAAGCCAGAACAGAGTCGAGGCAAGGAGACCTTTTGGTCTTTTACATTACCAGGACAGATCAGCCTGACGGGACTGGCAATAAGTGCGGTCTCTGAAACCTGTTCCAGGGTGTTCTAGTGCAGGAGAGCGCTCTGGGATCCAGCTCAGAGCCATCCTAGGCCACTTACTTGAGAGACATGTAATCAGCCAGGTCTGTCTGTGGTTGATATGTACGGTGATGTGGGATACAAACTCCAGCTTGGGAAATCTTAGCCTCATATTCCCAGGAGCTGAGGGACAGGCGTGACTCTGAATTTGCACTGTTCTTGAGCTCTTCCCAGAGTGCCTGCTTGTGGCTGCTGGCCTACGAGCCATTCCTTTATGTCTGTCTGAATATTACTGATCTGTGTATTTTTTTTCTTGAAGCTTTGTTTGATTCAATGATCGGCAGCCAGATACCAGGAGACCCCTTTATGTCCCAGCGAATCCTGTCATCATCCTCTTTGCCATTACGCCAGCGTTCGGATAAGCCCCCTTGGTGTGAGTGTGCTCCCTTCTTGATCAGGGGTGAACGTGGGGGTGAGGGAGGGAAGCAAAGGGTGACCAGTGGTGGCATTGCTATTGGTGCTCAGGGTTTCTGTGCTCTGCCCTTGAAGCAACAGAAACAGAAAGGGGAAATAGGTAAAAGGGAAAGTAGTCACGTGCCCTGTGAAAAAAGCTTCCAAAGAAAGATGCAAAAAGGGACTCTCTCTAGTATTGTGTATCGTGGGGACTTCTGTTGTTGGGTGGTTGCTGTCTCTCCAGACATCCTCTGTGCACTAGGACATAGAGGGCCTGGATGCACTTCATTTTCATCTCAAGTTTTGTGATTCTCCGTGGCATGTGGCCAGCTCAGTGCTGGCATGTGGAAATGCCTTCCTTGCCTAACCAGCCATGTACATGCTGCACCCAGAGCTCCGTATAGGACAGGCCATCATTTAGTTCTTCACTTACAGGCTTGTCTGCAGCTCCTGAGTCCCACTTGTCACAGTCTGTGCAGAGCTGGTGACTGTTGTTAGTCCCCTTTGCAGATCTGACTGGAACTCGAAGGAGAAGGGGTGAGCCAGCAGTTGCACAGCACGTGCCTTAGTAGCACAAGTCAAGGTTGCCACTGGAAGAGCAGTCCTACTCTCTCCTGGCTGTACACTCCTTGTGCCAGCAGTAGCGTCTGTCTGTGTAGGCAGCAAGGTCAGGGAACTGATCTGACTGAAAACAGTTATTTAATCCTCCCTCCTTTATTGGATTAGATATAATCTAGATCTGTTCTCTAGTTTTGCTTATTGCACAATATAAGGCAAGAAGAAGTGTTAGTGGAGGAGCAATATTTCTTCTTCTAGTGGTGACTATAACTCAGGGATTGTGTGTGTCAGGAGCCAAGAGGAGCAAAGTTGAAGCTGAAAGTGTTCCGTAATAATGAGGGAATGAAAGAAACCACTTTTCAGCTCAAAGCCCAGCATCGCATTTCACATTTTGCTCTATATGACAACATAATCCACTCTTGGCTATATGACAAGATGTAAGCATGGTGTTTGTGTTTAGGTTTTCATCAGCTGAGCTGCCAGAAACACACCTAAGAGCAGCAGTGAGCCCTGCCAGGTTGCATGGCATGTAGACGACCCTCACCCATTGCTTGTAGAACTGTGGGGCTGCAACAGCTTGGGTCTGCCCAGGCTTTGGGCTGGGGAAATACCAACTAAATATTTTAAGATTTTTCTTCCTCTTTGCAGACAGCAGCGGCCCCTCCAGTACTGTCTCCAGTGCAGGCCCATCCTCCCCAACCTCTGTGGACAACTGCGCTCGTTTCAGCTTCACTGAGAAACTTTCCGTCAGTCCCCCCAGAAGTGAGGAGCAGCTGAGTAGCCAGTCCCCTGAGCAAGGAGAGAGGCAGCCTGCAGGCAGAGGGCTTGACCTGGAGGTGGGGATGTCTGGGTTGTCGGTGGTGGAGCCAGGTGCCCCAGAGACCCTGACCTGGGATAAGTGTCCAGAGCCGGGCAGGGTCCTGGAGTTGGGCAAGGAGCTGGTGGAGGAGGACTCTAACCCAGAGGAGAAGAGCATGGTGGAGCTGGATGAAGAAGAATCAGCTGGGGAAATGTTAGAGCCGAGTAACACGGGGAGCCCAAAGTGTGGTGCAGGGTCTGACACAAGGCTGGCTGGGGAGAGGGTGAAGCCAGGTGAGGGGTACACAGCGGGGATGACTGGCCTGGATCAGTTGGGGCTGTCCAAGGAGACCCTGGTGCCCTGTGAAGAGGAGCTGCTGGCAGAGGTGTTGGACCCAGAGCGTATGGGCAAGGAGCTGCTGGGGGACAGTGCTCTGTCAGGTCAGCTTCTGTCTGGTCACCCGTGCCAGGAGCAGCCACTGCCTGCTGAGAAAAGCGTGGAGGAGCTGCAGCCGCTGTGTCAGGAGGATCAGCAGAATTAGCGGCTCACTGGATGGCACACTGCAAGCGCTTCTCGCCTGGAGGCAGCCCAGCTTCTTGCACAGCACCTCATGCAGCTGGCTGTCCGCAGCACAGAACAAGCCATGTCCCAGGGCCACAGGGCTCTGGGGTGTGGAAGATTCTGCTCCTCCACAAGCCAGCTCTTCGCCATTTGGCAAGCGACAGTACCCCATCTGCCTTGTTAAACGAACAGCAAATGCAGTCTTGGTACTGGCACGGCACCTCTGTGGAGCGGGGACGTGGGGCTGCGTTGGTGTCCCAAGGGCTGTATGGTCGCTGGGACAGCAGAGTTAGAGGGTTGGTACAGCCAAGGCTTTTGGGGTGGCAAGTCCAAAAGGGACAGATGCTGCCCTGAGAATTTTTTGGCCCATAGCCTTTAGGGAAAGGCATGCTGGGCCCAAAGTAAGCGGATCCATCACAACCACCAACCTCCTCTCTGTTCCTTCCTTCTTCCTCTCTCAATTCCCACCACTGGCCACCAAGAACAGGTCCAGCGAGTCCATGGCAGGAAGACTAGGAGAAGCAGAAAGCGTTCTGGATGAGTACGGGAAGGAGAGTAATGAGGGGATCCAGTTTGAGACTGCCGCTTGCAAGAAAACGTCTCTTTGGCGTGGACTTGACTGCTTTCCTGCTGGGCTGAGGCAGGCAGGAGCCTCGGGATCCAGCCTGGGAGAGGTGGGCAGGGAGGGTTATTTATTAAAAATAACACGGGTTATTTTTCTAGTCCCCAAGGGTCAGGCAGGGTACAGCTCTGAAGTCTTGGTGACAGAAATTAAAAGAAACTGCTATTTGAACAAATCAGGATTATTAGAAACCAATAAGGAAAAAATCTTTATTATATATGAAATGGAAAGTATTTAATACATATTTATGTAAATGACTTGTGAGCACAAGCCCGAGGGCAAGATTGACACGAGTGTCCCTGCCGCATCCTGAGTGCAGGCCAGGGCCATGCCTCCTGCGCCTCCTCTATTTATGGACAAGTCTGCGTGTTTGTCTGTAGCTAGGTTCCATGTTTTTGTGAAGCTGTGCCCAAAGATCTCTGCGCTGTGTTGTGACAATGTGTGTTCACAGTAAACCTATGCTGTGGGTCTGGCGTCTGTCTCTGATGCTGCCTGGCACAGCAGCGTGTGTGTGCCAGAGCTGGCGGGTGCCCGGGACAGCAAGCCCTGCTGGTTCTCTGCTGTGCTGGAAGAGGAACTGTGGCAGAAATCACAGCTGGAGTGAGTGCACAGGCATGGGGCTTTGCTCAAGAAGGCCAGATAGCTCTTTTTTCCTCCACAGAAGGACTGGTCATACTGGGGAAGAGGTCCTGGCTTCCCAGGTGCCAGGGTGGTTTGTGGTAGAACAAAGACGTTGGGGCAGCGTGTTTGGGTCCTTCACCCGCACCTTCTCTTCAGCTCCAAGCACGTCCTGGGTACCGTGGCCTCTTCCTTATGCCCGATAATCCCTCCCTGCCAGGTTGGGTATTTAAGAAAGGTCACGTTTACCTGCAGTCATACAGCTGCCTCAAGTGCGGTGAAGCCGGGCTGCCTCTCCTGCGCCAGCCTGCTGGTGTGAGGACATGCTGGGCCAGGGAGAGGGCCCTGCCTGGTGCTGGGTGGGGAAACCCTCTGCCTTTCACGGCAGCGCTGCATTAAAGACCTGGAGTAACACATACCTGGCGCCTGTCAGGCTGAGGCCGCGGGGCTGCAGTGTGCCCTGCGCTGAGAGCTGGCCGCGGGGCGGCAGGGGCAGAGCAGCACCCCATCCCGCTTGCACCCCTCCGGCAGTGCCCTGGTCCTGCCGTGCTGGCCCGCAGCCTCCCCGGGTCGGCAGTGTGTGGTCTCTCCTGCCATACTGCCAAGCAGCACAGGAGACAGATTGGACTCTGAGTCTTTGAGGGCGCTTTGTAGTCAGGAACCCTTCCCCCGGAGAAAGCAGCTACTGGCCACAGTGTCCTCATGGTCCCGCAGCTCTTGGCAGGGGCAGCACAAGTGCTGTGGTAGCACTGCCAAGAGCTGCTGCTGCGGGACCTGCCATGTCATCCCAGTACAAAAAGCATCACTTCTTGCGAGTCTTTGAAGGCCACGTTCCGCAAGAAGGGACAGCTGAGAGCCGCAGTAGCTGAATTCCTGGGTAGACTGCTGCCACTCACAAGAACCACTGTTATTTATAATGTTCCCCAATCTTCAGCCCATTTCTTCACCTGGAAATGAAAAGGGAATGATGCTCAGGAAGCAGCTCGCAGCTCCATGAGAGATAGGGCCCAGGAGAGAGGCCAGAAGGGATTTTGTTGTGATGGAAAATACAAACCTCCATATCCCTAAATTGAGAATATGTCTACAATTTCTAATTAGTGTCTAACTTTGGCTTCTGAATATATCTTTTGGTTGCTGGAATCCTCTAGCCAGAAGTTATCTGGCTGCATTGGTACTTTGCATACTGGTAATTCTGTGACGTTTCATTCTGCAGATAGTTTGTAGGACCAGAGAGGGCTTCCTGGTGCCGGGCAGAGTAACAGGGAGACACCCTGGCTACAGCAGTGCTTACGCTGCGGAAGCAAATGGCCTAACTCAAAGGCAGGTATCGTCCCACAGGCAGCCAGGAAGAAAGCTGGGCTGCCTGCAGCAGTGCAACAACTGTGCCCTGGTCCATGCCTGCTCTCTTCCATAGGTAGGCCAAGAAGGGACATTTTAAAATTTTAAAAGCTTCATTTTAAAAGCTGCTCGATAGCTGCCTCTGTGAAGTCTGTGGTCTTTCATGATGCTCTAACACTTCCAAATGAACACCTGCAGAGCGTGTTGTGACATCTGAGCACTGACCATCTGCTCTTACGCAGTGTTTTACCGTGTTTTTCTTGGCTTAGCAGCAGCAGCGCTTAATGACAAAGCCCTTTCCGAACAGAAGGGTGGTGTAAGGGAGTGCTGTGAGTCACGAAGGAGGGAGAAAAGAAAAGGGCAATTGTGCAATTTCTGGATACAATGGCAGGAGCCAATTTTTTTTTTGGCTTAATCCTGCCAAAGCTGGTTCTGGCTTGTCAAATCTATGCTGATGCATAAGCTGCACTTTCAAATGCTTTTGGCCTGCATAAGTAGTGATATGCACAAACAGCTGCTGCATGGTCCCGCATCTCTGGCTGGGTGTAGCTACGGACTTTGCCTACAGTAGCTGGGATGGTTTGGATCAGGCTTGTCAAACCCCTGGCAGATGCAGCTAAGCAAAACTCCTTTCCTGGATTGTTGTTGTGTGGCAGAACATGCAGGACACCAGAGTATGGTGATGTCCTGTGTAGGCTGTGGAAGGTGAGAGGTCCTCTGTCAGCCAGCGTGTATGAGCCACGTCCCTCGACCCGGAGGATCGGTCAGGTCATACAGCATATGCAGGCTCTGGGCTTTGCCCTGGCGAGGTCCGGGCAGCCCTGATTGGTGAAACAAGACCAAACTCAGTGTTGCTGCTGTTGCCTTTGGATGCTCCTCTGGCTCATCAGTTCGCAGATACTGATGGAGCTGATTAAGGGAGGGCCATGTCATTGCCTTACTGGGACCTGTCTTTTGCTTAGCTGTTCTTCTGGTTTCTCAGAGCTGTGCCGCTTCCCCACAAATTACTCACCCTTAGCTCTCCAAGTCCTAGGCAGCAATGGACACAGCCAACCAGCAAAAGAGAGCTGGTTTCTGTCCTTGCTGTGAAAGTCCCATTTTCCCTCCTCCTGTGGTCCAGGACCATTGGCCCCAGTGCTGCCTGGCTGATGCCTGCTGTGTTTGCTGGCCACAGGGGAGCAACAGGCCAGAAGTTTGAGGGATTGCTGATTGCCTCTTCTTGTTTGAGTTGAGCGAAGTCCAGTCGGTTGCTGGATTGCAGCCCTGGCAAAGCCAAGTCCTGCTTTGGTGGCCTGGGCTGATCCAGTTCCTCCTTGCAGACACCTGCCCGCACATCAACAGTGATGCTTCTATCCAGGTCTCACAGGCACTTGAATGCTCCCCAACCTCAGTGTACTCCTGGTCATTGCTGGAGGAGCATTGCTTCCTCAGGACACGCTTATGTGGCTTACACCACTTCCCTGCATGCTGCCTCTTGTGTTTTCTGCTACAGTAACCTGAATTGTGTCTCCCTTCTCCTGCGGAACAGCCTGCGGTAGGTGCGCTCACCACGGCCGGGGAGCTCTGCTCCGCAGGATGGTGTTGAGCTGGTCCTCGCGCTCCCGGCACTGTACACCTTTGGGAAATGCAGGTATGATCACAGCCTCTCAGTTAGCAGGGGCACGGCCACATCCATACACTTGTTTAGCTGGAAGGCATCTGTGGAAATAGTTTGGGTTTGTGGTCCCTCCCCTGTCCGTAACAGCCCTGGCAGCTGCCCTGAGCTCTCCATCACGCGCTGCACAAGTTCTGGTGTGCTCCATGGCCACCACGGCCTCTCTCCAGAGGGTCGCAGCCCAATATCTGCTCTCCTTCTCCCTTTGTGTTCCCACTGTGTTCTCTCTGGCGGACAGCCGGGCGGGAGCGGGACTGGCTGGGCATCAGCCCCGCTGACGCTGTCCCCACAGGCAGGCACAGGGCCGCTGCCCCAGGCGTCTGCTCAAAGAGCTGAAATGGAGTGACCCCCTCAGAGCCGGGCTTGGGGTTCCGCAGGGGGGGCGAAGGCCCGCTGTCACCACCGGGGTAGGCAGCAAGTGGTGCCGAGGTGGCCACAGGCCCAGCGCCCCGGCCGCCGGCCTCCATGGCACCAGAGGCGCCGCCAGCTCGAGGAGTGCCCGGGCAGAGGCGCCGTTCCTGAGACACGCAGGGACAGGCAGAGGGCCGCGACGGAAAGCAGAATTTGTGAACTGTGAGGAGCTGCGGCGCCGGCAGGACAGGCCGTGCCAGGCCCCACACCGGAGCGTGGGGTCTGCGTCCCCCCCGGCCCTGGGCCAGCTGTGCAAGGGCCCCAGCCCCCGGAGGGGCGGCAGCTGGCGCTGTAAACCACCGTGCTGGGGTGGGTGTCCCAGGTGGGCTCTGCGCCCCCCCCGGGGCCTCTCCCTCCCCTGGGGACACAGGAGGTTTGAGCAGCTGCGGCTGTTGGTGTGGGTGAGGGCGTTGGTGGGTGTGGGTGCAGGTGTGGGTGTTTGGTGTTGGTGTGGGTGTTGGTGTGGGTGTTGGTGTGGGTGGTGGTGTAGGTATTGGTGTGGGTGTTGGTGTGGGTGGTGGTGTGGGTGGTGGTGTAGGTATTGGTGTGGGTGTTGGTGTGTGTGGGTGTTGGTGTCAGTGTTTGGTGTTGGTGTGGGTGCTGGTGGGACAGCCGGGGCTGGCCTGCACTCACGGGAGGGAAGGAACGGCAGCAGCATCTGCGTGTCCCCCGCCTGCAGGACAGACTCACCCAAAGAATGGTTTGAAACAGTTGGAAATGTTCTTGTTCGCAATTAATGTGGCTTTATTATTAATGTGTTGGGCTCCTCTCTTGACAGCGGTTAGTTACAGAGTGTTTCACATGGAAATGGGCAAAAGGACAGAACGCAAGGAACTAAATTCAAGTAGAAACGTGATGCTGAAGAAAAGAATCAGGGCTCTGTTCTTAAAACATTTAGCGTAGAAGAAGCTAGGAGCACAAGTTGCCATTTCAATACACTTAAGACGTTCACTTTTTTAATTATAGGTTTAAAATAGTATTTTGTACCTATTACATACAGGAAGATTACGCGTTGTTGCCCACATGCAGAAACAAGCAAAAGCAGAGTTTAATTGTTTCTCTCTATAGTGTTGTATTACCTCTGGCTCTGGATGGGTTCTGCTGGCTCCTGCAGGCTGAGCAGGGTCAGACGCTTTACAAATTGGCATTTTTACAAGTCTTTTTTCCCATAGTTCTATAAAGCGGGGGGGAGAGGGGAGGAAGACAGAGAGGGCGGGAGAGAAGCTGAAGGCAGAACAGACTGCCACAGAAGACTAAAAAAAAGTGTGGAGCCTTGAGGAGAGGGACGCGAACCGGAATAGGATAAAGCTGTCCAAGCAGCACAGCTGCGGAGTGCAGGAGCGCAGCACGCGGCGGCCGGTGTTTGTGCGGGAACACACGCCAATGACCGCGCTCCTGCCTGGAGGACGCAGGCACCTCGCAAAGCCTCACTACTACTGCTGCTTAGTCAGAATTGCTTCAAGTTTAAAATTGAGAAAACATTCATGTGTGGGTCTATCTAAAGTTAGTGCATTAGCTTTTACACCGAGCCACGCGTCAGGATCCCAGGAGCCAGTCAGTGAGGGTCCCTTTGGTCCTCTCGCCTGGTGTCCCGCGCCCGCGCTGGCCGGTCCCACGGGCAGACGAGCCAGGACCTCCCCACGCACCGAGGCAAACGGTGTTGGGGCAGCAGGAGCACCTGTGTTACTGCCTGCAATTGCTTGCCATAACCAACATTCATGGACGCTGACCCCGTCGGGTTACAGAGAATGACATTTATTCTTCTGGCAGACACACCATGATGCCATGGTTAAAATGAATACAGCACAGGGCAGGGATTTGCTAAATCCCTGAGTAAGCGCACACGCTCCTAACAAGGGCTGTGTCAAAAGGGCCGGCTGCTCCCTGGGAGCGGCTGCTGGCCTCGGGCTTTGTCCTGCAGCTGCTGGGTTTTAGACACAGCCCTGCAGGCTGCAAGCACAGACTCCTTTTGCTGCCAGCAAGTTCTCTATGGTCTTTTTATGTTGTTTTTCTTGTTTAAATTGCAGCATCTAAGTATTTGTACTGAGAAACCCCTAAACTGACACTAAGAGCACATGGTGTCGTGTTAACATGTATAAATTAAAATATTAAATCCACACAAAATGCGGCTTAACGTCAAAAAATAAATATATAAATTAAATGCAAAATAAACCACTTCCCTAGAAGCTCCATTTTAGTCCCAGGAGCAGGTTTCTAAGCAGCATTTTCTTTATGTCAGCTGCCAGAAAACTAGCACTGAGACAGAAGTGTCCCAGCCAAGCACAACATAGGGTCCCAGGACGCTCGTTAGGGAGTCAGACCTTGGCTCAGGGCCGAGCACAGTGGGTGACACAGCAGATGGAAATACCTTTGAGTCCTGTGTCAAGCCTTGCAGCATCGCTTTCTCTCTCATCTCTCCTTCCCCAGAGCACACCCCACTGCCATTCTCTTTTGTCTTACAGAAAGATAAAAGCCATCTTTGTGCAGAGACCCTCCTGCAGCGCTCTCAGGTGTGGCACCGGCTCAGCAGTGCTACAGGCTCGGGGCACCCGAGCACCGACCCTCCTGGAGCTGCTCTCCCTGCGGGTGCTGGGCCCCACGGCTGCTGTGGGTTTGCCTGCGATGGGGGCTCTGGGTGACTGCTCAGCAGCAATGATGCACTCACGGCACACAACTACGCTTTGGCCAGGGAGCGAGGACACACACCACAGTAGCTGTGCTTACTTAGCGATGCGCTGCAAGGCGTGCACAGCACCTCATCTGCGCTGGCAACAAGGGTCTGCGCGTCCCTGCCGCAGGTGTGGAGGAACTAAGAGCAACTACACTTCCTAAACTACTTTCCCCAAGTGTTTTTGGAAGGGGGTTCTCTTTCCTCACACCACAGGTTCTATTCCCTGCATCCTGGACACTTCAGGGGACAACAAAAAGCTTGAATGCAGTGAAGAGGCGTGGACCACCGGCACACAGGCAGCGATGAAACTGCTGCTGTGAGCAGAGCTGGCACACAGCAGCTCCACCGGCCGCCTGCCCGCCTCGCTCAGTACAGCATGCGGGTTCCTCAGCTGCCTCACCACAATCCTCAAGAAAGCCTTTGGTTTACAAGGACAGGGAGGTTTCTCGTACATCTTAGGCCAAGAGCGGCCAGGGTTGTTTCAGCCCTTCTGCTCTAAGGGGGCTGTAGTTGTGCGTTTGGACACTCTTTTTGTGTGACTGTTCAGGCAACAGCCCCTCTGTGCCTCCCACTGTCACACTGCTGATGTGCAGGAGTAAGTCGGCCACTGTGTGTGCAAAGCTCAAGTTAGCAGGTTAGGAATGTGCTCTTTGTAGCAAAGAACAGCAAACAGGCTGAGCCCTCCCCTCCCGCCGCCACCCCCAAACAAGTGTGTCTTTCACCCCAGGTCCTTGAGCACAGTGGGCAGGTACTGCAGGGTGCCACAACCAAACTCGTGGGACAGAGACCTGCAGAGCTCGGAAACGGTGGTCCTGCCTAGTTGGAGTATGGGTCCCCTTGCTCAGAACATCACCTCTGTGTTCAAGATGGGAGATGGAAGAAAGACCTTCGCTGTTGCGTACAGTTGGAGGGTTTCACCTTCCCTCACCTCCTAGGTGCATTTTCTTTGCAAATTAGTTTTCTTCTCTGCCCCCACCCCCCCCCACCCCCCCCATGCACTGTCTACATGCAGCAGCAACACTTCAGCCCTCACCAGAAAGACGAGGTTCATGGTGCTACAAGTTAAATGGCAAGGCAGCCAGGAAGAGAGTAGAACAAGCTCTCACAGCAGCAAGGCAGCCAAGATAGTCTACAGAAACTGTACAGTCAGCAGGATAAAGCAGGGAAAGTGAAAGTGCCCCTGGCCTGCAACTGCTCTTGCACAAACTCTTAGCTTAGCCCAGAATATTACAGAGCCCTGCACTTCTTTCTCATGGCATCCAGTGCTGAGCTAGATGGATACCCGATTACCTGACAAATGGGAACCATGTAGAGGACTAAACCAGAGAAGAACTGGACTGTGATTAGATGGTGTCTCTGATGTTGCATCAGTGATTGGAGAGTCAATGGATGAACGCAAAGTGTGGGAGATTTAGAATTCGATCTTACAGGCTGGAAAAGATTCATCCTGCATCACAACAGTGCTGCTGCTTGCCAGTACCATGATGTTTAGCTCCTGCTGTTTCTCATGGGTCTGTTGGTACCATTCTCGTGTCACCTCAGTATCATGTGTTGGGATCAATGTCACCTGGGAAAAGAAACCAGCAGGGATGACTGTCTGAGAACAACTGCAGTGACAAACAATGCCCATAGGAGCCGAGGCTAAAATTTCCCATTAATTTTGGAACACTGTACCCTTGGTACTGCTTGTTCTATTTAATGCCTTTCAGATGTCACGTTCTCTAAGGCAGAGCTGGTACTTTATTTTATGCAGTACCAGCACAACGGCGTTCGGAGCTGGCTGCAAACTGGCAGTACGAACACCATAATGATGAAAATGGCTGCAGCGCAGGGGAGAGCATCCCTCTCTGGAGCTCCAGAAACAGCCTGAGAAAGATCCCTCAGTGTGAAAAGAAACAATGACAGTGTCACTGTTAATGGCCTGATATTAGACTTTATGTGCCTGTTGACCCAATATGCAACTCAGGGACCTTGAAATCTGAGGCTGCTTCATCTGAAAGATCATACACGCTTTCCTGTACCTGTCTTCAGAGAGAGTGCCCACCCAGGATGTCCTGCAAACTTGACTAGGCAAGAACTATATGTAAGAACACTCTGGTTTAAAAGCACTAATAAAAAGTTGCTATCAGAAAGATCTTCAGCAAGCAAGGCTAGCGACATGCCGCCGGGTGTGGGACACTGTGGTGAACATTCAGACTGTGATGGTGCTTGTTTTCGCTTGAGGATAGGCTCGTCCTGCAGCAGGTAAGGCGGAGTGTATGATCTCTAAAAGCTTACTCCCCTCACAAGGATGTGGAAAGGAGGACATATCTGCTTCCACTCACACCATTTTGCATGTGTCCTCCTCCTCATGGGTAAACAGTTACTCTTCTGAGACTGCAGAGCAGGACATACCCAGTACCATTTGCTTCCTCTTAATGTACTCCCTCTGGGTATGTTTCTGACACACACCTTCTCCCCAGCACTTGTGACACAAGGAGCATCACAAACACACTCCTCAGCACGTCCATGACCTACCTGCAGGTTCTCCCCCCACTGAGACTTTCCTTCCAGGAGCGCATCCAACACTGCACGGCTTGGTTCTCCATTGGCTGCATCATTCCCACTCACAACATAATATGATGCTCGAACCCGCTTGAAGAACTCCAGATCTGTGTTCTTCCCACTGCAGTGGTTGGGGATGTACGCCAAGTCCACATAGACAGGTGGACCCATGGGCACGGGCAAACTGCTCTTAGGACTATTGGAAGCTTTGGAAAAAAGAAAACAAAGGCCATCAAAACCCTTCTGGAAAGGACAAATAATCAATTAATACTGAAGGACTTGAATTCCAGAAAGGTTTTTCCCTGCAGCTGCAACAAGTTAAGATCTATCCAGGCTCTGCTGCTCAGAGCTGACCTGGGTGGACTTCTGGGCCAATGCTGTCACAGCTCTTGGGAGGGAAAGGGGGGGGGGGGGGTTCTGCTGTTCTTTGGGGAGGGACTGGAAGGCTTTAGGTTCAGATGCCTTTCCTGGGGAAAGGAATCAAAAAATCTCCATTATTAGCTTTTGCAGCGTTGTCATCCCAATCAATATTTAGTCCTAATTTCTGTTCTTTAATAACCTCCATTTGCTAAAGAAACCTGTTCTGATGGCCTCTATAAGCTATCCTCGGGTATTACAGTAGTCTTTCTGGAAGCTCCATCCTGGCTTTCTGCCACCCCTGTGAATTGCTAATATTCCAAGGACTCTACTGCTCTTTCCTATCAACCTTTTGTACCTCTTTTCTTCATTTGCTGCTGCTTATATTTGTGAGATGAGAGATGGTCAAACAAGAGTTGTTATACTCAGCAGTATAAGCGCACAAATATATACACACACAATCCATAGAAGGACTGTCCCTCCTCTCTCTCCTGCTCTCTGTGGAATCACAGAGGCCTCTGTCCTCTTTTTCCTTATGTATACTATCTCTGGGAAGTCTCTGTGAGCAAAAAGCCACTAACTACTAGCACGGAGCACTCGTTGTGCTGCCCAGCTGCTACACAAACAAAACATCCCTGTCTCGCCCTCATCCCAAGTTCGATTTGGGCAACTCGCAGCACTGCTCCATGCACAACCTCTGCTTCCCGCACCTTTGTCTCAACCCTCCCTTCAGATGGGCACATCCAGGCACCGCATCCTGACAGTCCTTTCCATGCACCTGGAGGTGCACAAATCTATGGGGCCAGATGGGATCCACCCAAGGGTACTGAAGGAGCTAGCAGAAGTGCTCACCAGGCCACTCTGCATAATTTATGGGCAGTCCTGACTAACTGGGGAGGTCCCAGCTGACTGGAGGTTGGCAAATGTGACACCCATCCACAAGAAGGGCCAGAAGGAGGATCCAGCGAACTACAGGCCAGTCAGTCTGACATCGGTGCCTGGGAAGGTGATGGAACAGATCATCCTCAGTGCCATTACACGGCACACGCAGGAGAACAGGGTGATCAGGCCCAGTCAGCATGGGCTTGTGAAAGGCAGGTCATGTCTGACAAACCTGATCTCCTTCTATGAGGAGGTGACTCACTTAGTGGATGAGGGAAAAGCTGTGGATGTTATCTACCTGGATTTTTGCAAAGCTTTTGACACCGTCTCCCACAGCATTCTCCTGGAGAAACTGGCTGCTCATGGCCTAGACAGGTGGACTCTTCGCTGGGTAAAAAACTGGCTGGATGGCCGTGCCCAGAGAGTGGTGGTAAATGGAGCTAAATCCAGCTGGTGTCTGGTCACAGGTGGTGTCCCCCAGGGCTCGGTGCTGGGACCGGTTCTCTTTAGTATCTTTATCAATGATCTGGATGAGGGGATCGAATGCACCCTCAGTAAGTTCACAGATGACACTAAACTAGGCGGGCGTGTTGATCTGCTTGAGGGTAGGCTGGCCCTGCAGAGGGATCTGGACAGACTGGACCGATGGGCTGAGGCCAATGGTATGAGGTACAACAAGGCCAAGTGCTGGGTCCTGCATTGGGGTCACAACAACCCCATGCAGCGCTACAGGATTGGGGCGGGGTGGCTGGGAAGCTGCCCGGCAGAAAAGGACCTGGGGGTGTTGGTGGACAGCCGGCTGAATATGAGCCAGCAGTGTGCCCAGGTGGCCAAGAAGGCCAACAGCATCCTGGCCTGTGTCAGGAGCAGTGTGGTAAGCCGGACGAGGGAAGTGATCATCCCCCTGTACTCGGCACTGGTGAGGCCCTACCTCGAGTACTGCGTTCAGTTTTGGGCCCCTCACTACAAGAAAGACATTGAGGTGTTGGAGCGTGTCCAGAGAAGGGCTACAAGGCTGGTGAGGGGTCTGGAGGACAAATCTTACGAGGAACGACTGAGGGAACTGGGGTTGTTTAGCCTGGAGAAGAGGAGGCTCAGGGGAGACCTTATCACCCTCTACAACTACCTGAAAGGAGGGTGTAGAGAGGTGGGGGCTGACCTCTTCTCCCGGGTGACAAGTGATAGGACAAGAGGAAATGGGTTTAAGTTATGTCAGGGGAGGTTTAGACTGGATATTAGGAAACATTTTTTCACTGAAAGGGTTATTAAACATTGGAATAGGACGTGGTGGGTTCACCATCTCTGGAGGTGTTTAAAAAAAGGGTAGATATGGTACTTAGGGACATGGTTTAGAAGTGGGTTTTGTCAGGGTAGGTTAATGGTTGGATTTGATGATCTCAAAGATCCCTTCCAACCTCAGCAATTCCATGATTCTATGATTCTATGCAGTGCCTCTCAGAGGTGACCATTCTGTGCAGACCCTCTACTGACACCCTGCCACAGGTACCCCATTTGCCCGTTGGCTGCTCATGGACAGTAGCTGCCTCGGCCCCTCTTCGGCCCACATCCCTTTGCGGAGCCCTCCCTGGCCTGGCACCATCTCCACCTTGCCGCTCCGTCCACTGTTCTCCTCTCACTCCCCACGACTCTAAGCAGACCCTTTAGCAGCCGCTTGGCCCATCCATCGCCCCTGCTGTTGGTGACACCACCCGGCGGGGACACCAGTTTGCCTCACCTGAGTCGTATGTGCAGCACACACACGCAGTGGCTGTTTTCAGGTCTTCCCGTACAGCCGCATTCTCCTCTGCAAACCTTCCCCGACTTCTCCTACTGCACCCTCTCTTTTGCCACCCGCCTGCTGAGACCACAGCACATCAGCTCTGGTCCAGTTTTCTCCATTCTCCCTGGCGCTACCCACCTGCTGGCCCTTGCCTTACACTCGGCATCAGCAATACGGACCAAAGCATGAGTGTTTGCGCTGTGCCTGTAAAGTGCGTGGCACCATGGGCTCAGCACAGACACGGCAATGACGCAATACTGATACCATCTGGGGGGATGCCAGTAGAGCACTGGTCTGTGTGAACACGTAGCAAGAGGCCATGGGCTGTACACACACTCGAGGCCGAGCCCCTCGTTCACACCTTTATTTAGGAAAAAGAGAAGACCTTAGCTTCTTCCCGCAGTCAAACTGCCTGTTCAGTGCCCTGTGTGCAGTACTCGGATGCGGGAGCTGTTCCCGTTCCATCTCTGCTTAACATTTCAGAGGAGAGGACCGCGGCGATGTCCTGTTACCCCAAACAACAGCTTTAGCTCAGTTCATTGCAATGCACTCACCCCACTCACAGCTGAAAGGTTGCTACCTCTCCTTAAAACACACACATATTTCGTCCTTCAATTGCTGGCACTTTTTTGACAGCACCCACCTCTAAATACCTACTGCCCCTCCACAGATGTAGCCCCTGGGTGGCACTGAATCTTGGCCTATAAAGGCCTGAAGAGGGTCTCCCAGGTCTGTCTCTCTTCAGAGGCGGTTGCATTTGGCTCTACCGAGGTTGAGAACTTTCCTCAAGGCTTTGATCTTTCAAAGTCATTTGTGTGACACCCTCTCTACCTTATCACTGCTTACACCTTTTTATGCCTGGCTGGGAAGCCCTATTCTCTGGTCTGCTACATTTAACCCAGTGCTTCTTCTCTGTGTTGGATCTAAAGAGAAAATGCATGCTTAAGGAAGAATTTCTTACCGGGGTTTGTTTTGATGCCATTAACAAGGCTCTTGCCAGGGTTGCTGTGACTACTCCGGGATAACTCATCCTCTGTGTGAGGAGGCTGCACCAGCGCACTACGTGGTTTGGGCTTCTCTCCTCCATCTTTTTCTTTTTTGGCAGTGACAGATTTTGGAGATTTGTCCGATGGCTGTTTCACAGGAGTGGGCGATCGTTTCCCTTTCACATCTAATTTCCGGGCAGGCGAGGAAGATTTGGGTTTGCTCAAAGGCTTCCTCACACCTTTGTTCTTTTCTTTTATGTCTTTCTTGGAAATTTTATCAGTTCTGCTCATGCTTTGCTCATTTACCAACATATCGGGGTCTACCATGCAGACATCAGGGTGAGGAGGGTGGGGATGAGGATCTACCATTGGAACAGGCTGAGGATCATGGCTGGACCTAGAACTGGCATGATGAGCACTCCCAACAGCTTTGTCGACTGGGAGGAAATCGGCATCTTCATCTGAGTCCATGTTCGCATCTGCTGTGATGGACGGACATTCTTCTGTCTCAGGTGGGACATCTGAGTCTGACTGGGAGGTTCCAGAATCACTCACTGATGTTGGAGGGGTTTCCTCCACTGTGGCACTTTGCATGGGGCTACTACCAGTGTGGGGTGGTCTTCCTTGCACTGAAGGATGACCATCCTCCTGTGAGAGGTCACTATCCTCAGAAAGCTCATGAGGGCTTGGGTTGATGAATGAGGGAGAGAGCTCTCCCTTCCTGTGCTTGTATTCACATGAGGAAGATTTCTGTCCGCAATCAAAACTGCCTCCTAAATGTGGGTCCACCTCATGGGAAGCATCTCCATGGTCCTCTGTTTTCCCACCCCTTTGCACATCTGGGAAAAAAGGCTGGAAAGTGTGTTCCGGGGACATCAGAGAGGAAGGACGGCTCTGCCTCTCTGTGTCCTTTCTGCCTGCGCATGGAGAAAAACTGCTGTCAGAATCAGGACATGTTTTTTCATCTTTTGCCTCTGCTGCATGGTATGTACTTTGGAAAGCTTGCAGACTGGTGCTCACCTCTGTTGGACCATTGGCTGTGGTTTCATCTTCATGCTGATGATGAGGAAATGATGCCAACACATCAGGGAGAGATGTCAGTGTCATCAGCTGTTCTGCAAATGGTGCCTTCTGCTCTGGACTGCTTACACAGGGTTGCTGCTGTTTCTCTGCAGAGAATGGTGTGGGCTGGGAACTCTGGCACTCCTTTCTGCATGGAGAAACGCTGTCACCCATGCCACTTCTGAATGGAGAACCATGTTCTTCAGCAAACACAAAGTCTTTGGTTTCAGCTGTATGTGTTTTCACAGCGTTATCTGGAATCTGTGGAGACACATCCCAAAGACTCCTGGTACCTGGTTCTGCTCCTTCACCCGTGTATGCGGAAAGCATATGGGAGTAGAAACTTTCTGCTGTAGTCTGTATCACAGGAGTGGTAGCTTCAGATGAAGGTTCCTCTGACAGGCTGGAAGAATCGTCTTTTAGCTGCTGTTGGGGCACGGACTCTCTTTCCACAGCTTTGGAGAACAACCTATCTTCTTCATACGGACTCAGCAGTGAGAATTTAGTAAAAGATAAGTCAAGGCTGCTGATTTTCTCAGAAACCTCCAAGTACTCATCTTTCTTCCCCTGGTCTGAGGGCAAAGCACAAGGAACCTTTAAAGGAAGAGAGACATTCCCTAAATGGCTTGCTGAGGTTTGCTCACGTGTGAACATACTGGATGTTTCACTCTCTCCTGGCAGGGAGTGTTCAAATCCAGAAGAGCTATCCATCGCTCCGCCCTCTACTGTTGGGCTCTTTTTGTAAGCTTCTTTCTGTTTTTCAGGAGCAGATTTCAAGAATATGGCTTGGTCTTGGCACTCTGAGACCACCGCTGCACTTGGATAATCTGTTACACAGAAATGTGATTCCTTTGTGAATTTTTCCTCAACCTCTCTCTTTTGTGAAGAATCATGTCTTAAATGGCACATTTCTGAAGCTTGCTCATCTCTGTCTGGTAGGTTACCGTACCCAGCAACATATGTCCCCACAACAGCGGCTGATGCAGTTTTCCTACTTCCGTATTCCTCTTTCCACCCTGGATCAGAAGGTGAAGAAGCAGTAGAACTGGGTGAAATGGACTCCTGACACTTGCTTTGCCGAAGGGGTTCTGATACGTGAAACTTGTCCATTGCTGAGATGTGTGCGTAGACTGTGCCTGCAGCTTCAACAGGGCTGTGCAGTTTAGACTCCTTTTCAGATTTCTCCTTAGCACCTTTTTCTAACTCCGAGTCACTCATGCTTTCTTCCCCTCGACCTGCTTTCTCGTAGTATGTATCTTTGGGACTTGGGCTTTCAGATTTCAGGGACAGCGATACCTGCTCCTGGCTAGACAAAATGATGTTCTCATCTCGACAAGCAGCATCAATATAGGCAGCTGATTTTTCGTGATAAAATGTGTCGGGCATGTCTGTGGGAGAGGCTGTGCTTGCGGATGATGGGTGCAGTTCAGAGTCCCGTTCTTCTGGCAAAGCAGAAGACACCTT
Source organism: Pluvialis apricaria (assembly GCA_017639485.1). Taxonomy (NCBI): domain Eukaryota; kingdom Metazoa; phylum Chordata; class Aves; order Charadriiformes; family Charadriidae; genus Pluvialis; species Pluvialis apricaria. The sequence goes on from CM030015.1 coordinate 3,605,617, forward strand.
CGGTTTCTCCTGTCCTGCAGATACCCTAGGCTTCTCTGTTTCAGACAAGGGTGAGTATCTTTCATGGATGTCTGTATAGTCAAAGGCTGAATCTGCTTTGTCTTTAGGGGATGCCGGAGATGACAACTCCTTCTCAGCAGAGGTATAAAGGCAGGACTCTTCTTCCTTTGCAGAGACATGAAAACTTTGATCTTTTTGAGAGATCAGTGCTGTTGCTGACACCTTGTCAGTGTGACCCGGGATGTCCGCACCCTTGGGTGTGAAGGGGGAGGGTCCAGCTCCAGACACAATTATCTTCTCATAGATGTCAGCATACTTGAAACTTCTTTCATCAGGGTAGGGAGTTGGTTCTCTTTCTTCTTGCTCTTGTCTTGTAGAACTGTCATCACCTCTGGGTCTGCCGACCCCTTCCTCATAGGAATAAGGCTCAGGGGAGCTCCTGGAACAGGTCTCTGGAGGATATACCGCTCGACTGGCAGAACCCACGGCCTCAGCATGGCCCATGGCAGCACTGCTTTTTTGCCAAGGGCCTTGTCCTAGAGGGGAGTGTGCACGCTGCCCTGACACTGCAGCACTTTCTTCTGGGGATGCTGCTAAATATTCTACCGGTTTTGTAGATTGCAACAGAGTAGATGCTGCTGCCATCTGCTCGTTCCTTCCTGTAGAGTCATAAAGACCCTCACTGGATTTGCAGTCCTCCTCTTGCTTTCTATCTGACTTGTATTTGCTGTCGATTTCCTGATACAAACCACTGATGTTTGATTTCTTCTCTGTGTCCTTCGATGGGACATCTTCCCACAAAGGTGGCTTGCACTCCTCTAACGTGTAAGGCCGTTCTGTTTCCAGTGTTGTGTCGATCTCCTTTTCCAGAGTGGTAGCTGTTACAGACAGGGGAGATGCCGTCAGGGCTTGGTCTAGTGACTTTGCATAGATATCTAAGACTGCTTTCTCCTCATCATCTAAGTAGGAGTAGTCTTGTTTAGATGTCGACAGCAATTCTTGCCTTTCTTTGTTTCCAGTTAATGCTTTGGCCTGATTTTCCTCACCAGAGACATATCGAGAAGACAGAGAACTTTCCATTTGTGTTTTTTCTGGGACAATCGTGTCAGCAGGAACTATTTCCACTTTCTTTGTTTCTGATGTAGGTTTGGCACTCTTCTGTGTGTCTTCTTTGTAATCACATGATTCCATCTTTAAACATCCCGCTCCCGCTTGCAGTAGTACAGGTTTGTCTTCAGCATGACGGAGATCCTCATCCTCCTCACTGGGTAACTGCCCTCCTCTTCCAGTCTCTCTTCCTTCCTGAAGATACCCATACACAGAGCCCCATGCTTCACTTTCTGTTCTTCTCCAGGTGTGACTGCCAGGCACTGCAGGAGACAGGATCTCCTCCTCTCCCGTTTGAGGAAGGGGTTTTGTTTCATATTCTGGTACCTCATCCAAGAATGTGCTCTCTCTCTCTTTGTCATATCTCTGCCGCCTTCCCTGAACAGGGATATCCTCCACCTCTTCTGGAAACCACACTTTCTTCTCATAACCTAAATCTTTAATGTAAAAGTCTTCCATTTCTGGAGATTTTTCTTCTTGAGCTTCCTTTAACCTGCAAGGTTTTACACTTTCAGGAGAAATGTGTGAAGATATATCCTCAGTTGGGCTAGACTCAGTGAAGTGTAAGCCCTTCGCATCGGGAGATACTTCCTGAGAGTCCAAGCCTGCAGTTCTTCCCCTGAATGGGCCCTTTTCTGCTGCAGAAAATAAACTGCTGTCATCTGGAGACATTTCTTCCGTTGAAGTATCTCTGGGTGATGTGTCTTTAACTGGGCTACTTTCTGGGCAAGGAAAAGATTTTGACACTTCTTTCGTGAGTTCTTTGGGAGAAATTTTCAGTGATTTTTCATAGGTAGCTGGGCTGTGCTCTGTGAAATCCATGGATTTCACAGCTTCTGAAGTGAATTTGTCAGTAAAGTCAGACATAGTTTTTTCTTTTGCAGATATCTCTTCTGTGAAGCTAAGAGATTTGATGTCTTCTGGAGAAATTCCTCTAACAAAAAGGTCTGAAGATATTTCCTTGCTGGGACTCTCAGTGAGAGAAATGGATTTGGTCTCTTCTGGAGAAATGTCTTTAATGGAAACCTGAGAAGATTTTTCTTCTTCTGAGATGTCTCCTGTGAAATATGGCAGTTTTCCTTCTTCAGTAGTCATTCCCTTAACAGAAATATCTGAAGATTTTTCTTTACTGATACTTTCTTCCGTAAATGAAAGTGATTTGGTGTCATCTGGTGAAAATTGTGAAGATCTGTCACTTTCAGATTTGCTTTGGCTTGTGAACTGTGGAGGATCCACATTTCCTAGAGATGATTCTGTGGTAGAAGATGGCTCAAAGGACAAGTGTTTTGAAAATCCCATTAAACTTTCTGTCATGGTTTTAGTTCCTTGCTCTTTTTCTGGCTCCAGAAACACATCTGCACTGGGTTGGGGCAGCACGGGACGCTCCTCCTCCTCCCCTATCACTACTGTGTCCTGCTTGTGGTAGGAGAGCCAGGGCAGCTCCTCCTTCCCCACCGGTGCTTCCTGCACCTCCTCCCCAGGAGGCACTGGAACGTCACTGCCCAAGTCCAGCTTGTGCTGTACAGGTCCAGGCACTTCTTTTTCATGTCTGTATTTAGCTGCAGATACGTCATCTTCTCTGAGAGGTTCGCCCTTGGCTCCCTTCACCACAACAGAAGTTGGGCCTTCCAATTTCTTGGCAGCAGCATCTGTCTGTTTGTCAAACAGATCTGAATTTACTGTTTCTAGTTTTTCCTCCACTGGAGACTGGTGGAAAGGTGTGTGTCCCGCACTAGTGGGGCCAGATGGGGTGGGAGAGGCCATTTTGACTGTACTATCATCAGGACTCATGCATCGTTCTTCAGCCTCTGCAGAGTCAACCTGGGAAAACGGTGTTTCTTCAGTGGATAATGGCAGACCAGAAGTCTGCATCACTTCTGTGGGAACACTGATTAACACGTTATCAGGACATCCTTGATGAGCAAACATGGGGGCATCGTAATGCCCTCTGAGTTTCCCAGGCATTTCAATATTTGGAGTCCCATCTTCTTCTTCCTCTTCATCTTCTGCCTCTTCCTGAAGATTCTTTTTTTGAGTTTCTAGTTTTCTCTCTCCTTCTGCTAACGCATGGAAATCTTCAGGGGGTGGAGACTTAAAACATTTGTCTTCCTCCAAAGATGATGTGGGAGAGATTGTGCCAGCAGAGGGAACATAGTCGAGACCTTGGGTTGCTTCAGTCCGAGAGGAGGGCATGCTGTTTACTGTGTCTAGAAGTAAAGAGCTTTTCCCAGTCTCTTCTGTTTGTGGTGCTGTTATAGATGCAACAGATTGATCTTCTGCTACTGAAGTTGCAAAAGATGAAAGCTTATCACATTCTGTAATGGAGGTAGCAGAGGATATATGTTCCTCCTCAGCTAGAGGTGCTGCCACAATGTTTGTGGGGTATGCCAGGATTTCAGACTCCTGGCCAGCATAGCCCTTGGCTGAAAGGTCAGCTGTAGGCATGGCCTGTATTCCGTGTATTGCTTCAAAAGAGCCTGGGTGGTCAGGAACAGAAATGTCATAGGCATTGACATCATACTTCAAGTGTGGGATCCTCTCTTCCTGTTCATCATGTATTTCTTCATCAGAAATGGTCTGCTCTGTTTCTGAGTAGCCTGGGATAGTTTCATCTTGGATATATGAAACATGTTCTGCTGTTGCTCCTGGTGGGACTGGCAGACTGCTCAGATATGACTCTTCCTTTGTTACGTCCTTTCCAAGTAACTTGCTTTTCTCACCCATGTCACTAAATTCTTTTTCCTTTTCTGTCGTGGCAAATATTTTGTCCTCCCTCTCATCCTGATTCAGCTCATAGAAATCTCTAATTTTTTCCACCTTCTCCTCTGCCTTCATGTGCTGTTCTTCCTTTTCTTCCAGTTCTGCCTTTTCTATCACATCCTCTCTCTTCTCCTTCTCACCCTCTTCCTGTGTCTCTGTCCCCTCAATATATTTTTCACCAGTCTTTGTTTCTGCTTCCCTCTGTTTTCTGTCCAAAGATATTTTCTCCTCTTCCTCCTTTTCATCCTCTCTGAATGCTGATGACCGAACACCTTTTGCTAAGAGGTCTGTTTGTGATGGTACCTGTTCTTTGTCTGGAAACAGCTGAATTTCCTTGTCCTGCTCAGCTTTTCCATCCCAGTATCTCATGTCATGATTTTCATCTACTGTTGTTCTTTCATCCTCTATTTTTTCAGCATGACCTGCTCTCAGTTCTAGCTGATGAACTGCCTTTTCCTCTGCTGGTGATTCTTTTTCCGTATCAGCAGTAGTTATTCCCTGATCAGGAATGTTTGTTTTCAAAATCAGATCCACTTCGGTGCAACTCTGAGCAATCACGTCAGCAGAGTCTTTGATCTCCGTTTCAGGTACTCTCATAATCTTATCACTAACCTCAATATCAGGCATTTCTTGAGTCACCTGCAAGGCCCCTTTCTCCTCATGCTTCAGTTCCTCAAAGTCCTTTGTAAGATCTTCTGGTGAAGACAGGACTAACCTCTGCTCAGCTATGGAAGTCTCTCCTGGCTCCACCTGTACAGGTGCCTTCTCCATTGGTGACATCTTCAGGTCAGCAGGCACTTCCTTTTCAGGTTTGACTTTGATCTTCTCAGTTTTGAGTCTGCCTGGAACTTTTGCCTTGTATAATGTTTTTCGTACTTCTGGGGTAAATGGTTTTAAGTCTGGCTTAGAAATTTTTTTGGGCTCTGGTTTGGTTTCTTTCTTTTTATCCTCTTTCTTTGAGTCTTTTTTTTCCTCCTTCTTTCCATCATCTTTTTTTAAGTCCTTTTTCTCCTTCTTAATCTCTTTCTTCTCTTTGTCTTTCTTCTCCTCCAGTTTGGATACTTTCTCTTTGAGATGCTTTTTACCAACCTTGTCTTTTGCTAATTTTCTTTTCTCAGCTTTGAGAGCATCACTTGTTTCTGTCTTTATCTTTTCATGTTTAACAGGTTTCTCAGGAATTTTCTCCGTGTGTTCTTTAACCTTTTTCTCAGTTTTAGCATCCTTTATGACTTCTGGTTTTACCTCCTCAACTGCCTCTTCTTTCTTAGTTTGCTTTGTCACAGATGGCTTGGGGGAAGACTTAAGACTCTCTTTACTGTCAGTTCTTTGTTTAATTTTGGTCTGCTTCAGCACTGGTGGAGGTATTCCAGAAGTGATATCTTTCTGAGTAGCCACTGGGTACCTCAGAAAATCCAGGTGCTTGAGTTTCTCAAGACCTTCCAGTATCTTATTTTGAGGAGCATTTCCAGGAAACAAAACCCTTACAATCTTCTCTGTTGGGCTCGCTGGAAGCCACACCACTAGGGCTGTGATGGATGTGAGATAGGGAACAGAAATTTCACCCTCCTTCCCACTTGCAAGAATAATGCCAGTCTTTGCTTTACTATTGCCAGCCCATTTCTGCATTAGAAACTGCATTTCTTTACTGTCCTTGACAGGATTCAGTATATACATGTCCAGCTTACCCACTCCCATTTTGTGGAAAAGCGTGATAGGTTCAATGGTACTGCTCACCACCCTGTAGAGAGGCTCTGCTTTAATGCCCAGTCTGTTGAGATACTGCAGTGTCAGACAAGCTTCTTCGATGCTCCTCTTCACTTTCATGGACGACTCAGGCATCTTCAGTTTTTCAGGAACATTGAAAAAAACCACTCCTAGCTCAGGAGAAATTAGGTTCTTCATCCAGTCACTGTAGTTGGTAGAGCCCTGGGACTGTTCCTCCTCTTGCTCAGCAACTTTCCGCTGCAGCAGCCCATTGATGCCAGGTAGGTTGTCTGCACCAATGTGGGTGAGCAGGATTGAGTCAATCCTATCCAGGTGCCTCACCAGCTTCCAGAAGCAAGATTTCCTGTCAGAGCCACCATCCACAAGGATGTTAAACCCATTGACAGCAAAGAGAGCAGAATCACCTCTTCCCCCAGGGAATATGTAGCAGCAGGGTTTAGAAAGCTTCAAAAAGCCCCCTGAGGTGGGTGGCTCCAGGAGATCAAATGGAGATGGCACGTCAACAGTCTCAGAGACGTATTCTGCAAACTCAGACACCCCATCCATTTCTGGCAGAACTGGATCAGGATTCAGTTTCAGATTAATAATTTCCTGAAACCGAGGATGCCCAAGGTTGCTCCAGTCTCCTTCTCCCAAGCACGACACAGTAAGGGAGGCCTTGATATCTGAATCAGTGTCACTAAGAATCTGGGTGACCTAATGAGACAAGCACAGACAAATAAAGGTCAAATTGAACTCTGAGACCAATTCAGCACTTGAAAATAAACAGCTAGTTAATGCAGAAATACTGAAGACACCATGAGCACTTTACTGACAGTAACACTGGGGATGGGTTAAATAGTCCAAAAGCCCGTTGCAAATAGATGCATGAGGCCGTGTTCTGCTCTCTTCTGGAATTCTTAATGTTGATGAGCTGTTATGCGTCCTGACTGTTGGGAGTGCACGGTGACAAGACCTCAAGAATGAAAACCAACGCAGGAATCACCTTCTCCTCTTTCCTTACTTCTTCCATTTAACCTGGGATATCAGTCCCCGGCTTGGCCTCAAAAGTAGCAGTTCCTTTTTGATTTGTGAATTCTAACCCTAAACATCATTGGCTGAACTTATTCTCGCTCATTGGCTAGTAAACAATTGTACAGCACTTTGTGCGGTTTTAGTGCCATAGGACTTTCTTTATTCAGATTCATTTTCTTTCCTGGGCCCTATTTTGAAAGTCATGACTCCATCTCTGATATACACACAGGGCTGGGGACACGCTGCATGATTAATAAGTAGAACTAAGGTCGATATAATTTCCAAGGCTTCTTAGAGCTATGCTGAACATACCCCAAGCAAAGAAGCATTAAACCTCAGACTTCCTAAGTACCTGGAATGAGATTATTACACTTCTTTACACTGTGTTCTCTTGCTTAGACAGCCCTTAATTGACTAGTTAATGTCCAAATAAATGGGTACCGGAAATGAATGAGAACAACCAGCCTAAAATAAAGGAAGGTGGGCAGATTTGCTGATGTAATTACAGCAACAATGATATCAATTGTCAAAATATCACCCAGCCATTCCTGCAGCAGCTGTACATTCAATGAGATGGAGACATTCTAAACATCTGGCACACAATGATCAGTGGAAGTAGGTGTTATCAAAAACTGAAGCAGCATATCTGTATTGGCAGTGAGCACCAATAGAAAGAGAGTTTAAAGCCTCTGAGGAAAGCTATAATACACCTAGCTAAGATAATCAGCATTGGAACAGAGGTTCAGAGGCCCTATGAGGTTTTCAAGATCGCACTGGACAAAGCCCTGAGCAATCTTGTCTAGATTCAGCGCTGATCCTGCTCTATGCAGGAGGTTGGGCTACAGACCTCTCAAGTGCCCTTCCAACCTGAATGATCCTACAATTCCACAACTAAATAACAACATTTGTAGTTATTTAATCATCATGTAGCTACTTAATCAGCATTTAGTCATCCTCTTGCCATCTTTACACATCCCTAATGAAGACTCTGAACCTTGTGAACAGCTTATGCTTGCTGGACTGACTGTGAAATGAAGAAAAGTTCCCACATTTACTAGGGTGATGATGGCCTCTGCTGGCTGTTTTTTGGAAGCTGCCCACAGGTATTTTAGGAACTGCTTTAAGAAATTTTGAGTCTCTGCCCTCTGCAGAGCCAGTCTGGAATGTTATTTCAAGCTGAACACTTGAAGGTGGAATCACCCATGTCTGCCACCTTGGAAAACTGAAGCCAGGGAGTTAAAGCAAGATGCACAAGACTATAGCAAGAATTCTTTATGGCGTGCAATTGTTTTGCTGGATTTCAAGCCCATCCCTCTGTGGATCTGCCACCTGATGGAGCAGCGCAGGCTGCATTGCTCTATCATGCACTCTGTGAACAGGAGGGGACATGCTGGCTCACTGCTCACACTCACCTCTGGGTCTGAAAGTATCTCAGCAAACTTCTGGTAAGTGAAGGTCCCTGTCTGCAGGATCAAGTCTCCTTCCTGGTCTGAGCTCTGACCACAGAAGATCAGTAGTTTGTGGGCTGATGAATCACACACAAGTGAGCGGACCTGTTACCAGAGACAGAGTGTTGCAGTCAAAAAGTTATCTGCATTCCTCACCAGCACCCAGAAACCCAATCACATGGACAGGCAATACTTATGCTTTATTCACAAATAGCCAAAACGTAAGTTTTCTACATAAAAGCAATAGGTCATTGAAGAGGGAAGACAATGCTACTGCCTGCCCGACAGCTCCCTGTCAAATCATAATTCACATTGAGAAAGTAGGCCAATGCTGAGAGAAAATGTTTGGCATTGCACTGCCACATAAAAGGTCAGCACATTTAGACTCTCATCAAACTAGAAAGCTCAAGGTTCAAAAGCACTCCACCTTGTTTGCTAGGAAATTCTACAAGCTCCTGAGAAATTCTTAAAATCGGGCAATTCTAAGGGCAACTTTTTCAGGAAGCAGCTAATTCCTAAAGGGCTACCACACAAGAAAACATACGCTCTCCTGTGTTTCTTTGTCTAGCAGTAAATTCTGCCACAAGGCACCGGTTACTGCATGTATCTTTCTGGCAAGACCAGAACACCCAGCCACCTCACCACACCTTGCAGCAGACTGGCAGCACGTTCCAACTCTCCAGAAGGTGCAAAGTGTGATGACCATGACCTCCATGGCAAGCAAGGGCAGGAGAGCTGATGCAGAGAAAACCCGTGGGAATCTGGTCCTTACCTCAGACACGATGCTGTCCACATTGGGGTTTACCAGGATCACTGTCTCCAGGGTATCGCTCCGGTGATGGAGGGTTCTTTGGCCTGGGGAGAGGCAAGGGATTAGACAGGATGGGAGAAGCTGATGGGACAGTATCTGTCTACCAATGTTTTAGCCTCAAAAATTCACTTCAGCACGGGTTTGACTGCAAGGTTTCAACTTGCATTCTAGACCCAATTTAATACCCAGGTCTCAGAAGCCAAAGCAAACTCTTTTCAGTAACGAGGAAAAAAAAAATCTTAGTTCTGGACCAGCATAATTTGCAACTCAACTCTGTGTTCTGCAGTCTGCAGCATAGCAAGCTGCCCGCTCATGTGGGATCGCTCTGCCCCAGGAACGCTGGCACAGACCAGTTATCCCCTGCAGGCAGACGTATCTTGCCTCACTGCAGCTGCACTGCAGCACGGAGGAGCACCTCTGGACATTGCCCGAGCCTCAGTCACCGCAGGGCTTTGTGAGCCCGCTGGAGCGCGCCAACTCACCCTTCGCTACAGCGCTGCGGCACTAATAATGAATCTCTTGTCACTCTTAGTAAGTTTTTTCTCTTACAAAGTGTTTTTCTTTACTACAAACCTGCAGTCCTAGAGGTAAACTGCTGCTATGGGAACCACCCAGATGATAAGGACACTTGTTCTCCCGTCCCCCTCCGTGAGAGCCACCAACAGGCACCCAGACAGGGCTCTGCTCCCTCTATGTATTTAGGCAGAAAGGGAAGAGCCAAAGAAGAGCAAGCAAGAGCCTGATAGTGCAAAAAAAGCAGATTGTGTGCTCTCCTTGGCATGGGCATTATATGGATATTTGGCAAAACATTGACATAATGCCTGGGGCCTGTTAATTTATCAGAAAGAACAGTGGTGAGTGTCCACCATCCTGAAAGGCAGGGCTAGAGCCATCGTCGTGCACCCACGTCAAGCAGCTCTGGGAAGCGGGACGATGAACCGGACCTTCCTGCAGCACTTCCCTTGACGTTGCAGGCAGAACATCCTTTTTTGGATTCTGGTCTTTGCAAAGACCTACCTCTGGACGTTACATCCACTCTACAAGCCAGGCACTTAGAACTTAACTGCTGGAATGTACAGTTTATAGGGTTTCAATCTTTCGTAGGCTTTAACCCCTCATACAGACTGGAGAGACATAGATCTTCATGGAAAATTGACATCTATTTCTATTTTGTCATCTTCCAGACAACTGCTGCTCTCTCACAATGCTGTTCTCTCCACCCTCTCTATTCCACAACCTCCCATCAGCTCCTTCTAGGCAGATCTCAATCCTTCTGAAACAGCCTGATCAAACTGGTGTTTCAAAGAAAGGCACCAAAAGGACAAAAAAAGACAGAAGTCAGAGAAAGGCCAGTACTCACTATAGTTTTAATCAAACTCATTTTACTGGGATATTTTACTCTGGCTGCCAACAATTATGTATGAACCAGACAGATATGCCCAGAAGGCAACTTTCAGCCCAAAATGAAAGCGACTCTTAGCTCTCAGCAGAACTATTTATAGTCTGCAGCTCTAGCTGCTTTCTGAACTTGTGTTCTTTCAGTCTGTCTAAAAATGGTCCCTCCAGACTGAAACAAACCCATCCCTGTGCAAGCGAAATGCTTGCGTGGAGATCAGTGGCATTTCTGCCACTGGCTGTGGGACATGGCATCTGGACCACGGGGGAGGCTGGGATCCAAGCCCCCGCACGAGGGGGGGACGCTGCAAGCGAGCGGCGGGGAGCGGGGTGGGAGGGCGGCAGGCGGCGCAGATGCGGGGGGGCAGGGAGTGTTCTGGGGTAAGACTGCAGCCAAAAGAAGCAAAAACCCACTCGTCCTCAAGGTACTTGTAACGGCACTGCCGACACCGTGGCACTGCTCAGATCCCGGCAGCGAACACAGGGCGCACCTCGACGCCTGACTGACTGCACCGTGCAGTTTCCACACAGCTCACCCCACACCAGGACCCCACTCACACGCTGCTCAGAGCACCACCAACAGGAGCCATCACCTCCTGTTTTACAGCAGTAGGTCTGGGACAAAGCGACACCCAAACAATGCCATCTCCTGGCTTCAGCTTCTGTCACCTTGCTGCCTACACACCAGCCAGACATTTCGGGCAGCTGCTACCTGCGCCGCCTGCAGAACGCCGCTTAGTGCGCAGCACCAACACCGGCAGTCTCTCCTTGCGCCACGTGAAGGGAGGGCGATTGGGCACGGCGCAGCCGCTGGTGCCCAGCGTGCGAGCGTCCTTCCAGGCACCAGCAGAGGCAGTGCCAGCCCCAGGGCTGCAGGGTGGGCAACGCCGGCTGTACGGGGAAAGGAACCCGTCTGCAGGGCCAACAGGCGTGAAAATACTGCTGCGTTTCGCCATTTCCGTGGTTCGAGCCCAAGCAGCTGAGCTGTCGCTGCTGAGACTGGTAAACAAAGGGCGGCTGGTTGGCATTCCGCTCACCGCTCACCGAGAGGGGCTGTCCACTCCCCGTTGGAAGAAAGAGAAGGGTCTGAGCATGGGGCAGCAGCTGCTGCAGATGGAGGGTGGGAACGGTGAAGTACTGAGTCTTGTAAAGGGCCGTGAAGATTACGGGATTGAAGCACTTTCGTATGAGGCAAGGCTGAGCGCACTGAGACTGTTTAGAGAGAGAAGGTTTGGGGTGGGGGAGGGATCCCATCAATACGTATAAATAACTGATGGGAAGGAATGAAGAGGGGGACGTCAGACTCCCTCCTCAGTGGCGTCCGGTGACAGGACAAGAGGCACAAATTAAGACACGTGCAATTTCCTCTGGACACAATAAAATCCTTTTTTTACTGTGAGGGTAGTCAAACACTGGAATAGGCTGTACAAAGAGGTTGTGCAGTATCCGACTCTGGAGATACTCAAAACCCAACTGGACACAGTCCTGGGAAACGTGCTCTAGCTGACCCTGCTGGAGCAGGTGGGATCGGACTGGACGATCTCAAGATCCTCCCAACCTCCAACTCCATGACTCTGTGACCCCGAAGCAGTGCAGCCCTCCAGAGCTTTGCTCCTGACCCACTGTTGGGCAGATTCCCTTCCTTCAGCTGCAGCAGTTGGTCCTCAGGAGGGTACAGGAGCACAGCCACACAGACAGCCCACCTCCAGAAAGGCCAGATCACCGCACACACGCACGCATGCCAAGACCCCAAACGTTCTTTGTCTTAATTCAGAGATAAAGCAGAACAGCACACAGACTCCAGGCTGAACTGCGAACTGTCAGCGAGAACATGGTGGCCTAACCCAGCGTGAGAACTGACCCGGGCTGCCGGCAGCACCCCCGCGCATGACAGCAAACGCTGGGCTGTGCCCATCGCCCCAAAGTCTCTCTGAACCCAAGTGCTCATCAGCCTGAGGAGCCCTTTGCTGCTGCCGCCACACAGCCCTGCAGAAGCAGCTGCACTGACAAAGGATTTAAACGCAGACTGGGGCATCCTTCTTCTCACTAACAAAAAGTACTTGCAACAGAAATGAGCAGTGGTGTGACTGACATTGCAAACACGGCGATGGAAAACACACTGTTCAGGTCATTGCCAGGTACCTGTCCCTACTCGAGTCCTATTGCAGTGAAACTCACGCCTGGAAATACCACTGCAAATGGCAAAATCCCTTAATTACAGTTACCAGTACGAGGAATACCCTCCTCATGCTCCTGAAGACTGCCGTCTTCAACCTGCCTGGAACAAACATCTGAACGCATCTCCCTGGCCACAGCTCTCCAGGCACCTTCTGAAGGCAGGTCCCAGCCCTCCCAAATGACGCTCACAAGCTGCTACAGTAAATGAAATCTCCTCTCCCCGAGTAACTGTGGGAGTAAACTTCATTGGCATTGAATTTCTCATTCTGTACGAATCTTCACTCTGTGCGGTCAGGTACATTCTGATTACTGCAGTCATCACAAGACCTGTGCGCTTCAGAAAATGTCTCTATCCATCGTGTCCCCACCAAGGCAGAAAGCCCTCAGCCCTTGCCGTCTGTTTCCCCAGTCTCCCCTAACCACCGTCACCCAGCCCTGAAACCCTTCTAGTTCTGCTACAGCCATTAGGATGAGTAAGAGCAGAAGTAGAAGGAACACACGAGAAGGAACAGAGAAAATTCACAGTGTGGAATTATTGTATTTTCTGTATTATTGCCCATCCTATTTTTTTATGCATCACGACATAACCTGACACTAGCTTTGCACCAAATAAAGATCTTCAGTTAGGGGTACACAGTAACATCCAAATTCACCCTACCGTGACACTATTAATGGAGCCCTTGTAAGGAGCCTGGAAAGTTTAATTTTTCCAGCGTGCTTGATTTTGCATTTTTTGATGATGAATTTAATGGGACATCATGATGACTGTTCAATTTAGTTGCAGAAGTTCTTCACAGTCTTTTCTACATATAACTAAGTCAGTCATCTACAAATTTAGCCACCTCCATGTTCATTCCAACAACTTTCCTCGTCATTATGGTACTGATCAACTTTATATTTAGTAGGAAATCATGAAGCCCTTGTATTTTACCTCTGGATGCTGCACAGACTTGAGCATTTATTTGTTTTCTAATTCGTTGTCTGTCTCTTAGGTAGTTTTTGACTCATGGCATTAGTCACCTTTTACCCACACAAAGTGCTTGCTGCATAACATATGTAAAAGGTTAATACACAAATGCACCTCGTTCAGGACCTCACTGAAATGTCAGAAAACAGAGAGGGGCATTCTCCTGCTCTACATAGATCACATTACTCACCGCTGCGCAGAAGTAGTATTACCTTCATCCTGAAGGACCACAGAGGGCACACACAACGCTCTTGGATGGCAGTCAACAGGAACATGGAGACATTACACAAAAATGTCCCAGAGGTGATGAGCAACAGCTTCTCGAGGCAATACTGGAGGAACTTCCATGGCTAATACTAAGGGGGCATTTCAGGGTGGGCAGGCTGCACTCATGGATCATTAACGGGAGGGAGGAAAAATCTGATTATTTGTTTGTTTTTTGAAGAGCATGTATAGCTTACATACTAGAAATGCTGAGGGGTGCCCTCATGACAGCCTACACCTTCCTCGAGGGGGGCAGCGGAGGGAGGTGCTGATCTCTCTCTGGTGACCAGTGACAGGACACAACGGAATGGACTGAAGCTGCATCAGGCGAAGTTGAGGTGGGACATGAGGAAAAGGTTCTTCACTGAGCAGGTGGTCAGTCCCTGAAACAGGCTCCCCAGGGAAGTGGTCACGGCACCAACCCTGGCAGAGCTCAAGGAGCATCTGGATGATGATCTTGGTCAAATGGTTTAGTTTTAGGTAGTCCTGCAAAGAGCAGAGAGTTGGACTTGATGTCCCTTCCAAGATATTCTATGATTATGCAGCCCACTGAGTGTAGAATTAATTTGATTATGGTGGAAGATAGCAAGCGATGAGCAAAGCCACATAGATTTTGCAGTTGGTGTGAATTAACCATCCAGGGCTGTCTACATGCACAAAGAGATAGAGGGCGAGAGAACAAAGGACCAGACACTGTGGTTTTGGTAATCAGCGGTCAAGCAAAGAAGACCACGCGGAGAGGTCAGTCTAGGCTAAAGCAAAGGACTGTGCTCTAGGGTAACTATGTGACAACAGGACCCCAAGAAAGAGATGATTCTAGAAGCAGGCAGGTGACCTGCCGTGGAGGCAGAAAAGGAGGTCATGCTGCCGATACAGATCCTTGCATGCAACATGCTTTGCCACTCTAACCGAAAGCACCTAAAAACCCTGCAGCTGAATAATAAATTCTGGGCTGGTGCGAAGGGCTGGCAAGGACAGCTGCAAGAGCTGCTGCTCCTCATCTGCTTTAATCTTTCAGATCATCAGACCTCTGAGAGGTCTTATTATTCTGTTGATCAGAACTGCAAGAACCATGGTTACAACTCACCGTGCTGAAATCAGAGACCAATTGTCAGGGCAGCAGGACCCAGGTTCTCATCTTTGTGAAACACGACCAACTAGGCCTGAGCGCTAAAGAGTCATCTCTTGAAGGAGACTCTGCTAAAGTCAGTCATGATGCTCTGACTGGTACACCAAATCGTAATGAACATATGGGCCACAAAGACGCTTGAAGAACTGGCACATCTCTGATGAGAGGAGGGCTGAGAGGTGGGACTGTCAGCCTGGAAAAGAGAAAGCTCAGTTCTTACACTGTTTGTACGTATCTGATGGCAGGTGTGAAGGATGGGCTGCAGAGCACTCAGGACCTTCCCATACAGAGGATGGAGACTGCTCATCTGACCACAAAGAAACCACCCTCTCCCCATCCAGGGAGCATTCTTTATTCCTCATTACCTCCCTTGTCCTTCCCACACCCTTTTGCCTCCTTTGTCCCCAAGACTATTTGGGCTTACCAGGCCAGGTTCTACCTGTAAAGCAAACACCAACAGGACACTGATAAAAAATACCAGTTTCACGTCTGGACATGTTATCAAGGCACACAAGTCACAGTGATTAAAAAATGACTCTTTCTAACTTCCTGATCTCTTACCTAACATTATGAACATCTCTCTTTTGGGTGGCACTTGTGAAAAGATCTTCTTACAAGAAGATCCTAGATATCGCTATGGTTCAGTACCTTTTGCTACACTTCAGCAAAGAGCTGAGACTTGTATCACCTGGTCTTCCTGATGCTCTATTGGAAAAAGTCCACCTCTGAAGACAGTCAAACCAAGCATGAGGGTTCTCAGAGTGCACATATTTGCATAATTAACACGAGCTAGTGCAAGCTGAAAGACTGCCATTTCCTTCATTCCGAAATTACATCATAACACTGAGATAGTAACTGATTCTTTCATTCTGAGGCTGTGAAGTCTCCAACTGCAGCTTCTTCAGTGCCAATGGGAGAAAAAGGATCCAGCCCCAAATGGTGTCCATTCAGAGAAAATGAAACAATGCGTTCATTCACCAACACTCCAGGACTGTACTGAGTACAGCAAGCGACAGCTCCCTGGGAGAGAGATTATAAAGACCAGAGCAAAGGGAGGAATGGTCCTGCGCAGAACTCTGGGCAGGGTCCTGCCTCTTATGCCCTCTGGGCAAATACATCGTCCCATCTCCTACTGCAGCATGGACTGACCCCTCCGCAAGACTGAGGAAGCCCTGTGCTGTTCAGCAGCGAGGAGAGGAGCGAGCGCGCTCCTGCTGGAAGCCATGTCCTCCAGCCAGCACCTGAAAGGCACACAGCTGCTGAAGCTCCTTCCTCCAGCACGCAGTTTCACCAGCGTACAGCTGGTAGGACCAGCTCTGGCTGGTGGAGATCTGGAAGCTCTGCCAGCTAGTCAGATGGGCTCAGGAATTTAAAAATAAACACAAAGATTGCTTTGGCAGCCAGTACACAACCCAGCAACTGTGAATTCACCATTCAGCTCCTCCTGACCTACAGAACGTGCATCTCAGAAACATCTCTTAGCTCCCCTGTACCTGGGCATCCCCGCTGTACCGCAGGAGTTACAACGGGTCAGAGGGATGTAACAACTCCTGCGACACAAGTAGGCAATTTCATGGCTGTGGGCAACCTGTGGGCAACCATAGCACCAGCGGCGTGAGCTGGAACGTGCTAAGGAGCAGCATGAGGGAAGCTCTCACACAGGCTTTGCACTGTCTGTGCGCCCAAACCACTCACCAGGAGAGTCCTCAGTAAATTTAAATGGATGCCCCTCCACAGAGGGGTGGGCTGAAGAGATTCTGAACAGTCTGTGGGCATTTGTGGTGGCTTCTCGAAAGGGAAGATTCTGGGCAAATTCAACTTTAAAGAAAACGGTCATTTCCTTCTCTTGGCAGAGGGAGGCAGCTGCCTTTAGCAGAGCACCCGTGCAAGCCGCAGCCCCTGCCACCGCCGCAGACGCAGCATGGAAAGCAAACGGCGACATCTCGCTCTCACTCGACCTTTAGAGGATAAACAGAGTGAAGGACATGCCAGCACCAGCCCCTGCCGCGGCTGAGGGAAATGGGCTGTCTGCACTGCTGGGAGCCGAGCTACGTCGGAGACAGCCACCGTCATGCCCTGTGTTACAGCCCGCTTCCACATTCGGCCGCCCGGGCACAAGGAGAGGAGCTCGGCCAGTTCCCCAGGTCCAGAGAGGGCTGGAGGGTGACCCACAGTCTCAACTGGTTTCCACAGGCTGTAAATTAGATTCCAAAGCTGACATAGTGCTTAGGTTGGCTGCAACAGTAAATTATTTTACTAATGAACTTTTTTATTTCAACGCAAACTATTAAGGTTTTTAGATTACAACAGAACACCTTTGTTAGAGCAAAATAACAGCTAAAATTAGTGATAAAAACAATTAAAGATTTTTTCTTAAACTTGTAGTAACCCATCAGTTATTTTTACTCCTCTTTCTTTTCCCTAAAAACTTTGAGAAATTTCTTTTCAGGATACTCTATTTATTTACGTACACAGAATCCCAGTCTCCCAGTTCTCTTTTTTTTTTTCAGACAACAATGGCTGTATCAGGTTCAGCACATGTTTTGATTGAGAAGATACGATAAGGTCACTGCACTTCCTCAGGTTAAATCTCTTTGCTCTTTCTTGCCATGACCACTTTGCTCTCGAGGCACGTGGGATTATTTTTTCATTTGTCTTGACTGTTCAAAACACCTTCCAATTTGTTATTGTCCACACCTACAATGGATGTAGGGGGAGGTCCCAGCTGACTGGAGGTTGGCAAATGTGACACCCATCCACAAGAAGGGCCGGAAGGAGGATCCAGCGAACTACAGGCCAGTCAGTCTGACATCGGTGCCTGGGAAGGTGATGGAACAGATCATCCTCAGTGTCATTACACGGCACACGCAGGAGAACAGGGTGATCAGGCCCAGTCAGCATGGGCTTGTGAAAGGCAGGTCATGTCTGACAAACCTGATCTTCTATGATAAGGTGACTCAGTGGATGAGCTGTGGATGTTATCCACCTGGATTTTTGCAAAGCTTTTGACACCATCTCCCACAGCATTCTCCTGGAGAAACTGGCTGCTCATGGCCTAGACAGGTGGACTCTTCGCTGGGCAAAAAACTGGCTGGATGGCCGTGCCCAGAGAGTGGTGGTAAATGGAGCTAAATCCAGCTGGTGTCTGGTCACAGGTGGTGTCCCCCAGGGCTCGGTGCTGGGGCCGGTTATCTTTAATATCTTTATCAATGATCTGGATGAGGGGATCGAATGCACCCTCAGTAAGTTCGCAGATGACACTAAACTAGGCGGGCGTGTTGACCTGCTTGAGGGTAGGCTGGCCCTGCAGAGGGATCTGGACAGACTGGACCGATGGGCTGAGGCCAATGGTGTGAGGTGAGGCCCCACCTCGAGTACTGCGTTCAGTTTTGGGCCCCTCACTACAAGAAGGACATTGAGGTGTTGGAGCGTGTCCAGAGAAGGCCTATAAGGCTGGTGAGGGGTCTGGAGGACAAATCTTACGAGGAACGACTGAGGGAACTGGGGTTGTTTAGCCTGGAGAAGAGGCGGCTGAGGGGAGACCTTATCACCCTCTACAACTACCTGAAAGGAGGTTGTAGAGAGGTGGGGGCTGACCTCTTCTCCCGGGTGACAAGTGATAGGACAAGAGGAAATGAGTTTAAGTTATGTCAGGGGAGGTTTAGACTGGATATTAGGAAACATTTTTTCACGGAAAGGGTTATTAAACATTGGAATAGGCTGCCCAGGGAGGTGGTGGGTTCACCATCTCTGGAGGTGTTTAAAAAAAGGGTAGATATGGTACTTAGGGACATGGTTTAGAAGTGGGTTTTGTCAGGGTAGGTTAATGGTTGGACTTGATGATCTTAAAGGTCCCTTCCAACCTCAGCAATTCTATGATTCTATGATGTGCTGGTGACTTCCCAGTCCTGGTCTGCCTTAAAGGAGCATTACGGAAACTGGAGGAGCGTATCTCGGAGCAGCTCTCCCGGACTGCAGGAGGCTCAGCTGCCTCCGCTCCTGCAGCCCCGCACCGGGGCTCCCGCAGGGCGACCAGCCCTGTTGGGGACACCACAGGCACCAACTGGCCAAGCGGCTGCAGTGGCAGCCACTGAGAAACCATGGCAGGGCCCCACTGCCACACCATCACCGCTGCACTGCTGAGACAAGAGATTCTCACCCGCAGCTCCTCCATTGCAGTCTGTGTCCAAAGTGGGAGGCCTACGTCCAGTCGCCATCTCCTCAGAGGACAACAGAGAACCCGAAAGAGGACAGCACAGCGGCCTGCTCATTGGCACGTTCTCTCAGGAGATGGGTGACCTCCGACTCCCTCCCTGCCAGAGAGAGAGCAGGACTGCTCTCAACCCTCCGGCCGAAGCCTGTCTCCCTGGGGTACCGCTGAAACACCACCAGCAGAGACATGAACGGGATCTTCACACACCTGCGTCCCAAACACCAGACTCTGTATTGAGTGTCTTTGCTCCTTCCCCCAACAACTCTAAGGAATAATTAGTTAATTATGCAAGCCACAGCTATCTCAACAGGGGACACAAAGAGCACCCTTGGACCGGCAGCACCCCATGGTTAAGGGGGAATCTCTGCTTTGGTGCAGTCCTAAAGCCGTGTGTTGGCTCCAGCTCAGGGATTCAAACATCATCTCCAGCACCTCAGTGGACACACATGGATGTGTTTACCAGAACAACAGGACATTTCCCACTCTATGGCACGTTACCTTTTAAAGGTAGCCTTGTCTCAGATGAGATGAGACTTTCAGGCAAGATAAGTGGAGAAACACCAGGTGAGGACTACGGCTGGAGTTTAGTGTAAACTGCCCAGAAAAGACTAAGATATTTTGAGTGCAAGGTGGGAGGCTGCAGCGCAAACTGGTGCCTGACTGCAGCATCCAGGTGCCTGCAGAGATGCAGCGATCGCAGCAGTTCTGGGCACATCCAGAGCGCGTCTGAGCAGAGCAGAACAGAGCAATGGGCACAGCCAGCTCACTGGGTGACCGCAGCCAAAAGGGCTGTCCCACAGCCTCGGCCCCCAAACTGTACTCACAACCCATGGCAGCTACAGTAAATACTTATTACAATAAAAACATTATTAGGAAAGTGCTGTAGTTTTAGCTTTCTAGTGTGATTCAACAGCTGAGAATGATGAGGAATTGGCTTCAGGAAGTGCTTTGTGGTCCACCAGCAAGTGTCCTGCCTCTCGTGGTCTGAAAAAGTCTACAGTAAAGATCTATTTCATATACTTTCTATTTTTAGGTCTTCAAACTCTCTGCAGAAATAGATAAATAAGTACCTATTTATTTATCAATGGCTAAATCTAAAGATCTATCTCCTTAAGGATTTTCTTTAGCGACTTTCTCTTAGCTAAAGAAAGAAAATCACTGTGTACTAGCAAAGAGAAAATATATTGTTAGTGGGAATATGAAAATCATCTGAAAATTGAGAGGCAAGAAGCTGTAGCAAAGCGCTGAGTCCCTGTCAGGGAAGGCTATGGCACAGCTATGTGCTGTCCTGTGGAGCAATGGAAGGCAGTGTACAAGCAATTGCCAAACAGGTCACAAATGAAACCACACAGGACATAAAATAAGGGATTTTAAACTACACCTAGAAAAGAAGGGAAAGACAATGGTGTTTGAGCAGGGAAGTATTATTGCATGTATAAGCTTTTATTTTTTACAAAAGTCTTAAAATAGTGTGTGATGATTCTTCATGTTGGGATACTGAGTCAGTTAAAATCACAGCACCACTGAAATAAAGCTCTGTGAATGTGCAATAGGAGATGGGCCTTATCTGTAGGAGCTGAATAGACAATTACAATGGATGGGAAAACACAAAGCAGTGTGCAGAGAGAGTGAAGATAATTCAAAGTCTCTATGAAGCAAACCATCCCCTGGGGACTGCAGACCTGAAAGCACACCCACATTGACTTCAGCCCCTTAACAAGGGGAAATCTCCAGGTATTGGTTTCAGCTTTAGTTACCATGCCACAGACTGATGGGAATTTTGGGTATACACGGTATATTTACCACTATTACCCATACTGCAGCTGTACTGAAGCTGGATAGAAGAGCACCCACTGAGGAACACACCAATGCGTGCACTAAATCCCCCTCAGAGTTCAAGGGTTTCCTGGTGTGTGGCTCTGTACGTGGGAGAAGGGCGACAGGCATCGTACCAGCCCTGGCGGGAGGCTCGGCAGCACAATGCACAGAGGACCAAGGGGAGAAGGACGCAGCACATGCGTTACGTGAGCCAGAGCAGAGCCGGCGATGCGTTCTGTACTCCTCCAAGGGCTTCAGACAGAGCATTTCCAACCAGAACATCTACCCAGTTGTCTTCAGGAGGACAAAGAGGACAACTGGTCACAGATATGCTTCCAGGAAACACCGGTACAACTGAACTCTCTCAGTGTAAAAGGAGCCGTGAAGTGCTAAGATCAGGAAAGAGGAGAACAGCTGATTTGGGACAGAATTGGCACTAACTTTAGAACAGCTCAGAGGCAGAGGAAAAAGCCTTAAAAGCTGCAGAAATCTGCAAGCAGACAACTTGGTGTAAAAAGGTACAGCAAGAAAACAGCATTAGCAAGACAACTCCAAGAAGGAGAAAATTTTCTCAACAGGAACAGAGGCAAAGTGTGAAATTAATTGAGAACCACGCTAGGCAGGACAGAGAAAGGGAAAACACTGCAATGACCACCCATCAGGGTCAAAAGAAGACTATCTCTGAGAGGACCAGACAGCAACAGATTTTAAAGAATATGGGAAAGCACAACAGATTAGATTAATTACTGTCAAACCCAGCAGTGTGTGGTGTGGAGACCTATACAAAGCAGAAGGGGCACAGAACGGTCTGGGGTGAAGAAGAACAAGGTTTAGTTTCCAGAACCATTGCTGAGTCTTGTCAGGATGGAGAGGTTGAGGTGTCTGAAGGCACATTCAGGTTTCCTTTTGTGAATCTAGCTGGAGATATTCAATAACTTACCTTACCATAGTGCTACTGCATGTCAGGAGAGCTGACCATGCTTTAAGGTAAGAACAGGCTCTGCAAAATGAAAGACCACCTCCTGGGGCATTACTACAAAGGTGAACCAGCAGCAGGGCAAGAGAAGGAGGCGAAATATTCTCTAAGGTGTGGGAGGTTGTGGGTACTTGCCACATCCCAGGAGATAGTCCTCCTAACCATTTGCCTGTGTCTTCCTATCTTCCCTCCTCCCTGTGATATTTTCATGCAATCTACAGCTCCTCTCCCAGGCAACTTCTATTTCTATACCATGCCAACCATAGCAACCATCTCATTGCCTCCTAATTGCACATACCGTCTCACTTTTATGCTAAAGAGCAATTTGATAGCTCAGCCATTTTAGAACCACTAATTGAAGACACAGATGTTCACTTTGGAAGCAGTTGTATCTACTTCCAGAAGCTACTGGTCATTAAATGCCCTGCAACTGGAAGTTATGCTACCACCGAGCTACATTAACAGATAAGAAGAGCACTTCTATGCAGTTTGCCAGGTGCAGAATCGGTCGTGAGAGATTCTGTTCCCTTCGGCAGCTTTGCTGACTCAAGCTAGCCTCGCATCCTTTTGCTGTCAAACAGCGTATGGCATTCACCAGAACCACGACCACAACTCTGCACAGGGGCATTATCTCCAGCTGTGAGGAGCTCATGCTGTAACTTCTTAAATGTCTCCAGCTAAACCCACAAAAGTAAACTTAAACACACCTTAAGATACTCTCTTATCTGGTGCCCTGGCTCTACCAGCCCCTGGCAGACTTATGGATGGTCCCTTTGGAAGCCAAATTGATGTTTCGTGTTTTCCTGTCAGTGGGACTTCAGCTGTGATTTGCTGCCAGTACCTGAACAGGGGCTCCCACAAACCTGTTCCTGTTGGCACTGGGGCAGGCGCCCTGTTCCAGATTCCAGGGATGAATACTCCTCTAAGTCACAGAACTGGACAGCTTCTGATTTCTTAATTTTAATAAGAATATGCATCACAGGGCACGTGTTCTTACAACCAGAACATAGCACAGATTCAAGAAAACTGCATGTTTCTCCTAGTTTTGAAGTATCTGGGTAATGCTGGTCCTGACTGACTTGGAGGTACAGCTCATTATCTGTCCTATTTCTCTCCCTGATTTTTCTTTTTCTTTTGACAACTGATCAATATGAAATGTGTAAGCAAGCTGCCTGAGGTAGAGAGAACTTAGCTGTATGAAGGAGGGGATGGCTGTCACAAATAAGGAAATAATTCTGAGATGTGCTCCTGTTTGCCTATTGAGATGCCAAATTTCTGGAAAGAGGCTCCTGCCTCTGATTTCTAGCATCTGTTGAGATTCCCCAAACCTCCTTCCTATTCCCCACTGTTAACAGTCTAATTCTAAGTAGCTTTTCTCCCCTCTCACCTGCTTGTTTTTGAAGATGACCTGCTGAATACCATCTCCATTTGAGACACAGACACTAACCCAGCTGCGGGCTCTGGGTGGTGAAGCACAAACGGACTGTACTCTGCCAGACCTTGACAAAAAGCAGCCCTCCTCTGCCGACACCTTCCTCTGCTGCATTTTGACTCTGCACTCTTGGATCTAGTTGCCATTTGATAGATTCTCCGCACGGTCTGGATTCCTGGGATTTGATTTACAGCATGGAGTACAGTGAGGATGAATGTGATACAGAAAGTTATTTCAAAGCGCAGAGCTTCAAGGGCTCCTGTCCTTTCTGCCAGCAAATGCAGGGCTTGTCTGTTCAGCATGGAAGAGAGGCATTTGGGAGAAGCCAAGGAGGTTTCCAGCAGAGCAGGGACATCTTCCCCTCTCAATACTGGTGACAAGTCAACTCGGCCATGGCCTCTCACCAGCCTGCCTTGCGCTGACCTCAGCGAAGTCCCACCTTGTAACTGGACCTGCTGCTTCTTAACGCTACCCAGCCTAGCCAGGTCTCTTCCAGCTCGCAGGTTACACAGCGGAACCGTGGACTGAACTCGCTGGCTTGGGAGAACAGAAAGGACTAGAAGATGCCTCCACCACCACGAACACGTTTGTCTCAGGGCCTCTCGCTTGTTCAGCTCCCTCAGAACCCATTCACGCTCCCATGCCTCCCTCTTCCTTGACAATTGTCTTTGCCTTTGAACATGGACCAACAGCAAGAAAGAAACCCCATGACGATTAAAACTCCCACGCAAATCTAGCAACTGGGAATTGGGCCAAAACACATATTGTGCTCATACCGAGCAGCCTGCAAGCTGGGTCTTCAAAAAGATGCCACACAGATCAAAGCCACAGAGAACCACCCCATCCAATGTTCTCCTACCGTGGAAAGGCATCATATTTGTTTGAAGCCATTTACTTCTTATACGGCCTGCACAGCTTTCTGGAACATAAATCTAGTCAACTAGAAGGTAAATCACTGGCTTCTTGCCCACTTCTCCTCTAAGATAGCTACGAGCACCTTGAGTGCCTGATGACAGACTGACATTCCTCAGGCAACATTGAAAGCAGGGATACTAATGGCCTTTTCCTTCCAGTTTTCTCCTTACTTATTTAAGAATTTGGCACCGGACCTTAACAGAGAGTGGTCCAGGCAAGATGGCTGGATCCCAGTGAAATAAAGGTGAGCTACAGCAAGCACAAAAGCAATTGACTTAATAATCTCTTAACTTGAAAGTTAATAGAGGAAACAAATGATCCAGACTTGCCAGTTATGCTGCCATGCTTTTTTAGCACAACCTATTTGTAGCTATAGCATGTTGCGAAACACCGCATTAAGCTTTTACAGCCTTCATCTTTTCACGGGAAACGACCAAAAGGACTTTTCTCAAGACTACCAAAATACATGAAAAGCTGAGCTAGCAAATGCCAGCCCACCCATGCAGTGGTACCACGCAGCTTCTGGACAAGTCTCCAGAGGAGAGCTAAGGCTACCCCTCATGCTGCTTATGTCCTGCCAGCTGGTATTTCTATTTTCTTACCATGGCCAGTAGCCCAGAAGCAGGAATGGACTGTCCTTTCCAACCTTAAAACTGCTACAAGGGTTTCATGTCAGGTATTCTATGAACTTATTCAGTAACAACTATTTATTAAGCCGTTGCTGCCCGAGGCATTTAGCTGACTCCCAGGGCAGTCAGAAGAGGCTCAGCCTTTCGCATAGGAGGGGTCTGAAACTGTCTTGCTGTGCCTAAGCTCTGCGATTTGTTTCCACCTTTGCTTCACACTAAAGACGACGAGATAGATTTTCACGTGCCTGCCTGGTGACTATAGATGAGTTCTCCTCCTGTTGCACCTTCTTCTTCAGGATTTCAAAAGTTCGTACAAATTTACAGAAGATGTCTTCTTTTGCAGAATGCCAGTGACACAAAGAACCTTACATACCCTGGTGAACCCAGGGCCCTCAGGTAGGTTCTAGTAAATTGCCACAGACTCTGGTGCTTCCCAAGAAGGCTCATGAAAGACATACTAAATCCTACCCCCTCTGTGGCTTACATGCCCCCTTCCATTTGAGATTCTCCACCTTCATCCTCTTAGAGGAAATACCAAAGCCTTTGCCTTCAAAAGCAAAGAAAGGGCTCACTCATTTCTTTCAAAACACAGAAACTGGGATGATGATGCTTTTCAGAAAGGTAGAAATGAATCAAAATTGCATTCCCCATTAAAAAAAAAAAAAAATCCAACCCAGTATTATTCTATACATTTGAGAAATTGGTCCAGCAAGACTTAAAGGCCCGTCTCAGGAGAACTAAGAACCTGCTGGCCAAGGACACCAATGCCCAAGTTCATCTGTGAATAAGGCCTCAGAAGGACAGAGATTCCCTGAAAAGCTGGATACCCAGCTAGTTGTTCCATTGGTACTAACTTTTGAGATGCTGGAGAGCAAGGCGCGAGAGGAGGAGAACCGATCTATGGTCACCAGTCAGCACACGCAGATATTTATCTCCACTTCTTTAGTGTGAAACAATGGTAAAAACAAGCCACAGAGCTTAGGCACAGCAAGGCATGGAATTAACGCGGACTGCTTTTTGTCTATCCACCCTGCGCTGTCCCACTGCAATAATCCCAGCTCCCTCCACGTTCCCCGCAGTCCACTGCAATATCCTCAGCTCCTCGCACAAGTCACAACTACCACCTGGTCGAGTGGCAGCATGCTCAGAGACAAGGCTGGTGCCCAAGCGGTGACTGCCCAGGTGGAAGGATAAGCAGAATGTGTGCTGTCCCAGTGAAGGCACCGATTCCGATCACTCTCCTCCACTGCCCCACCAGTTTTCACAAAACTGGTAGAAACTTGTTACTTTTAAGGCTTTAGCAGAAGGGAAAGTGTTTACTCCAGACAAACACAAAGCATGTGTATCTGTAAGAGGAATTCATACTACTCAGCCAAGCACTTCTAAGGGGATGGAAAAAAAACTAATACAAACTGAGAAGTTAGAACTTCTCAGTAGCTTAATGCTTTCTCTAGCTGCAGGGCTTGTGCTGGAGTCCAGAAGGACATGGTACTGTAGCTAATGCAGGATTTTTGAGAGGAAAGAAAAATAAATCCTCTTTTTCTGTCTCAGTAAATTTTCCCCAGAATAATTTCTAAGTATTCATTTACACATAACTCACTCTCTTTCCTCCCATACAGAGACTATCCATCAGCCCAGTAACGATCACCTCCTTTTCTTCCCCAGGTACTTTTGCCTAACGAACTCTTCACAGGCCAGCAGGTACACCCTTCATTTTGAGCTGGCTACTGCTGTCAGGTCCCTGTACGCCAGCCAGACAATCCAGTCTTCTTTGGCATCCCATGGCATCCCCTTTCAAGGGCATGGAGGTCTCTCTCTTCTACCCATCAATTAGCAGTGGAAAGCTGTGATGATGCACGTAGCACACTTGGCTGTGCTAGCCAAGTGGCCAGAAGTAGCACCACTAGGACCTCTATACTCAGACAGCTATCACAAAGTTGTGTTGCTGGATCCTTATTTAGCTCTCTGTTTCTTCTTCTTTTGTGAGATGCCACCATCCCAGAAGTTACCCAGGATGGTCTGTGTATGAACGCGTACAAAGAGCACGCAACCATGTCCCATAGAAGCTGATGCTGAGGAACCCCTCTTCCACCCTTGCCCTGGTGTCCCGCCATGCTCCTTGGAATGAGACACACCGCACCTCTTGCTCACGTACACACCGCTTCCTCACTCTCACTAAAGAGAGCCCGCGCTGGCTACTGCTCACCATAACCCTGCACTCTGGTCCATCATCCATTTACCACCCTGTCTGCTGAGGACGTGACTAAGGGATGCCGACAGCACAGCTGTAAGGAAGAGAGGCAAAAAGGCATGACAGAACATGGATTATTTTGTCAGGAAAGAAACTACCACAAAGCTACACACATCTCTGTCTGCAGAGCGTGAGCAGTGCAGGGAATCTGACCGCCTGGCCTTGGCAGATCACAGGAAAGGAAGGGGGAAAAAAAGAAAAAAAAAAAGGTTCCCGGCCTGTATGGGATAGCTATTTGCCGGAGAAAGTGTAAGGACAGACATGCAGTCTGGATGCAGCCAACCAGTATGGAGCCATCGCAGAGACAGGGAGGGTACTGACCTTACACAGCAAAAAGTGCCCTGCCCCACCAGAAGGAGGAGGACTCCCTGTTGTCCTGGAAGAGCGCCCAGCCCGCAGGGCTTTCACAGTGGGACCAGAGCTACTTGGAATAGAAACAGCCTCGTCTCTGAGATCAGAGAGTTTAAACCGGAGCTTGTTTTTTCTGCAGTCATAAGCCAGCAGGCACCAGCTGCAGAATTTGCCGCAGTGTGTGTGTGTGTGCGCGTGTGTTTCTGCGTGTGCGAGTGTGCAGCAGCCACGCTCCTCCCCTCCAAGCTCCCTGTGTGATAAATGTGCCCAGATCCCTCCTCCTTCTCCTCCCTACATCACTGCCAGTCCCAGCCTAATCGCTCTCAGCCCCCTCTCTTCTCTATTAAGAAAGCTTTTGTTGGCATCACTACTGACTTCTTCTAATTGCTCCCTCCCTGGTCAATGAGATTTGCCTCTCCTTCTCCCTCTTACCCAAAACAGCAGTGTCTGACAGATATTCATGGTCACGTACCCTGATCTGTGCAACGTGCCAAACCCCGCTCCAGCTCCTCTAGCTCTGGACCCTGGAGATAAAACGCCCTATTTTGAAACACTTCAACACATTTTAGCATTAGCATACAGATGATTTAACACTTTTAACAAGATGTTTGCTGGTGGCAACACTAAAGGATGCCAAAGATACCTTATCAAAACAGAACCCTGTGTGTCTGTGGACCACAATGGGGCCATCGTCACGCTGTACACTGGTGGTGCAGGGAGAAGCTGGCCCCATAGACCTCTGCCACATGGGGAACGTAGCAGGGGAAGGGACGACAAAGGATCACAGCTAGGAAAAAGAAAGCACTTTGCCATTCTCATTTCTAAAGCACAAAATCCCTCCCTGCAGCCTACTAGGATGAAAATCCGCTCTGAGCCCGGCCACATCTCCTCTCCTCTGCTGCCCTAGAAAGGCCGCATCATTCACATTTTACAAGAACCTTCCCTTTTTCCTCCCCCATAACTGGACACATTTGGATGCTTTTTGGCTTCCTGTAGTGGAAGAATGTAGCGTTGAGCAGCTCCAAGCCAGACTTCAGCTACTTCAAGACTCCTCATGTGTGGGTGTGGAGCACCAAAGGAAAGAGAAATTGCGAAAGGGGCCCTGTATCTCTCTTCTGCCGAATCATCGTCATGACAGTCCACCTTAACAACCCTCCCCCCCCGGCTGGCATTAGCCTCATTCCAGCATCAGCACTGTGCTGAGCAGTGATACAGACATTAATACCGGCTCCCACCGAGCCGTGCCCAGAGGCAGCGGCTGAGATGCCTTCTGCCACCTCCTCCCTTCGCCAGCAGCACAGCATCCTCGGGAACGACCCATCCTGGATAAATCATAGTGCTGCAGCACTCCTGAACTCCCTGACGGGCAGAAGATCTTCTCCAGATCCTTCTCCAGACCCATCTTCATACATCCTTCGCCGTGTCTGAGCTAACGGCACAAGTGCAGCAAACAGCTGAGCAGCCGCGGAATTCGGGCCCCCGTTCCTACGCTCGGGACATGAGCAGCTGAGACGGGGCGAGGTCCTCACACACATCATGACAAAAATAAGCTCCATCTGCAGCCACCTCTCCCTCTCGTCACCAGTCCTCTCCCCCTCTCCCACCCGTCGGTCACCCCCTGCTCCAACAGCATCAAATTCCAGGGGAAGACACCGCACCTGCCCTAAGCTGCCCCGAAAGCCGTCCCCCGTCTGTCCCCCGCCCGTCCCCGCCGGGCGGAGCGGACCCCGCCACTCGCCCCCGAGCCAGGGCGGGGGGCGGCCGGGGCTGCTCGGGGCTCGGTCCGCCCCCCAGGTACCTCCATGTACAGCCGCCCCCCGGCCGACCACCCTTATCCGAAGGCACAAACGGCGCCAGGGCAGGAACAAAGGCAGCGGCGGCCGCCCCAGCCCCGCGCCCCCAACGGCACCGGGGGCTTCTCCTCCGCGCCCCCCCCCCCTATCCCCGCCGCCCACCCGCGGCCCCCCGGGGGGTCGGCCGCGGCGCACGTACCATCCCGTCCTGGGGCGAGCGGCCCGCGGAGCGGCGGCGGGGACGGGGCGGCGGGCGAGCCGCGGGCGCGCAGGCAGAGCCCGGGCTGCGGAGCGCAGCTGCTGTGTCAGGGCGAGCGGAGGGAGGAGCCGCCGCCCCCCCCCCGGCACCCCCCACCCTGCGCAGGGCTGACTTAACCCTCTGCGGGCTGCAGCCCCTGCGGCGTCCCGGAGACTCGGCCCGAGAGCATCCGTCCATCCCCCATCCATCCTTCATCACCCATCCATCCCTCCCCCATCCATCCATCACCCATCCATCCTTCATCCTCCATCCATCCATCCTTCCCCCCCCCCCCGGCCGGAGCCCACACCGCAAGTACTGCCGCCAGCTGGGCCTGCCCTTGACGCAGAGTCTGGGCAACTGGCAGCACCAGCACTCCAAAATAGGTGAAACTGGACAAACTCCTGCACACAGATGGGTTCCTGTGCTATCAGAACAGGTTTTTTTTTCCCATGCCCCGGTCAGGCTACTCCTCACAGATGGGCACTCCTCGTCCCATCTGAGGGGGGCTTTGGTTTAAGTTACTCTTAAACTGGCACCTCATGCCAGGCTCCAACTGCAGAGCAGCTCCTCCAATTAAAGAAAAGCAACATGAAATACCAGGCACAGCATCAGCAGCCTGGCTGGGGACAGTTGTGCCTGGTGCCACAGCCCCAGTGTCTGGCTGCGAGTGAACAGGCATGTGTCAACGATGCTCTCCGATCCCATCGAACAGACAACAGAACCTGAATCAGCAATGCAAGAACACCAGCAACCTGAATTCTGGGGACCTATTTCCAGCACTGTTTTCAGATAAATGTTTAAATCATTTTCTAAGAACCTTCCAACTCATTTCATAACCAGTATCAGCATCTGTCTCATTTGACCTCCAAGGCACGAGAGAGAGAAGCAGGCTTCCTTCCTCCTGCCCTGCTGGGCTCAGGCCTATCAGTCCAACGTTGGAATATACTCCATGGCACACTGGTTGCCATTAGTGACCTTTTTTCATCGCAAGCACTGAAACCACTACCAGTGCCCTGCTTGCCTTACACAAGATCATAGAATGGTTTAGGTTGGAAGGGACCTTGAAGATCATCGAGTTCCAACCCACTGCCATGGGCAGGGACACCTCCCACCAGACCAGGTGATCCCGGCTTACTTTTAGACTCCAGAATTAACTGTGAAAGCTGGAGATGTCCTGCCTGCCCTACAGCAAGTCTCCCTCTCAAGGATCTTCCAAAGGCTGTCAGAGACAATGCAATGCTCAGGAATAAAAATATCATCAAATTAGGATGAGTTAAAAAAACCAAACCAAACCAAACCAAACAAACAAACAAAAAAAACCCAAAACACAAAAAACAGAACCTTTTCTTCTGTAGCTTTCACATGATGTCAATTGGGGCAAATATCTGTGAACCTCGGGAAAAATTAACACACTGAATCAAACATCTTTGATTTCTGTATGTTTTGAAGAGTTAACACATCCTCATCTTAACACCCTATTTAAACACACCAAAGATTAAAAATTCTCAAGGAACAAACTATTGAAAAAAATAGTTCCATGCTATGGGAGCTGCTGAACTACTCCATTACAACTGGCACATCCAGCTTTCTGCTTGGCAGTTCCCAAACACAGGCAGTAACACCAGCTCCTTGATGATGCCACTTAGTCTACTGCGGTGGCTGGGAACCACTCCCAGTAGGCTGCAGCCTCTGTGGTGAGCACTGGGAGAGCGTAGAGCCTTCTGGATTCTGCTTTCACCTCCAACACAAAAGTCACTGCAGGGAGCGGTTCTGTAGATCTGCGCCCAACCGCTCACTTGACAGTCAAATCAGACAACTGACAGACGGAAAGGGACACTGTTCTCTTCCAGTCCCCAGAACCACAGCACAGCATACGCTCCCGGTGACAGCAATACAGCAACAACTGCAATGAAGTGATCGAGTACTTCTTTTTAATATATGCCTATGGACTGTTAAATCCTGGGACAAAGTGTTGGAATGTTCTCTGAAAGATCTGCAGCAGGGCATGCTGGCCTTCCAGGGACCCAGAGGGGCAGCTGGTTCTGGTCACCGATATAAACAGACACAGGTCAACACTTTCAAGATTATTCTCAACTGAGATACTTAAAAGGGCTTTATCTTTGGAAAGAAAATGAGGGTTCAGTCTGAATCCAGCTTTTTGGGGTGAAAAAGCCTGGGTTCTGAAAAGGAGTACAAGTTCCTGCTGTCGTCTTTGAAACAGAGCCAATACTAACTGAGTCAAGCTGACCCTTTTTCTGTTTTGGTGGAAAGCGAAAGGTTTTTTTGGTATGTGTGCTACATAATATGGAATGAGAATCTATGGATTTACATTTGTTTAATTCAGGAACTAATGAATTGAGTCTACTGGAAACTACAAAGACTGCCTCAAGGAAAAACCTCCTTTGGATTTATGCCAGTGCTGGGATTACAACGAAGAATGGTTCTATATATGCTGAAGAAGGGGCTGCAGTCGAACGGCTACAGCCACCCATTGACACTAGGATCTTACCAATCAGTTCAGCACCCATCGAGCACTACAGCCTGTTTCAGCAAAGGCTCGTCACAGAGAATTCATGGATTCTGACAGTAGCCAGGACTGTGAGACAAATGGTCATAGAGATGTGGAAAAGTAAATCACTGTGTAGATTGGACTGGGAGCGTCCCATCTTTGGCTGCAGAAAGGCTCAGTTCCCCACCCTGCAGTCAATCACGTAGAACAGAAGAATTCCAAGTTTCATTTCTATGAAACGTTTGCCTCAAAGAGCAGAAGCAAGCCTGCCTGCTGGTCCTGGGCTCTAACGTGCTGCTGCTTCTTGGTGCAGTTATAACTAGCTCTGCTAGTTGTAAGGTAATGATCAATCATTGCAGCCAATCTGGTTTGACAGTTTTAATTAAAACTGTTAGGACAGCAGTCAGAACACAGCCCACCACACCAGCGGTGTATTCTTTATTCCTGCCCGTAAAGAGTGGAGAAGACACAGAAAAGCCCATTCCATAGCATTCCATAGTTCATCCCTACTCCCTCATCTGACAGAGTTTGGCCTCAAAAACCTTCTCATGACCCTTAATCATTAAGAACTTTAGCATGGGGACGCTGGGTCAGGCCCTGAGCCCGTCTAGCCCACAGCCATGAGTGGACAGCTAGGGAAAGAGCATAAAATACATGACAGATTGATATACCTCCAATTATACCTCTCGGCTCCTGGCAGATGTCCTCACTCACCAAAGGTTGTTTCTGCATCTTTATGTAGAAATTGAATGAGCTTCTCTATTGCTTTCTGAAGCTATGTATACTTTTGGACTCTGGCAATTGTTTAGCAATGCATCCTGTGTAAAGATTACTTCCTCTTGTATATTTGGTTTGTAACTTCTGCTTAGTTATTTCATTTGATATTCCCTAATCCTTAGGTTATGAAGGGAAAATAAAAGAATAATTTCCCACTAACTTTCACCAGAGCATTTGTATTCTCATTATCTGTCACATTGCTCCTCCACTCCCTTTTCTATAAGGTGAGAACTGTTAGGTTTGGGTTTTTTTATTTGGTTGGTCGATTGGTTTAAGTCTCCTCTTGTAGTAAAGCCTTTTTGATCATCCCTGTCACTCTTCTGATGTTAGAATACTCTTTCTGAGACCGGGAAAGAGGGAGAGGGACCAGAACTGCACAACACATTCAAGAATCGAGAGCACTGTACACCAACATAAGGGCATAATGATGCTTTCTATGGTGTTTCCTACTCTTTTAATTCCTCACATTCCATTTGCTTTTTGACTGTAGCTAAGTACTGAGATTGCTGCTACTCTTTAGAGCCAGCCCTTGATGTAGTGACCATCAATAACTTCAAATCAACAGTCAGCTCTGTTATTTCAGCATTGACACTATACCCCAAGTCATTTATGAACACATCGAACAGCACAGGCCCCACACAGATCCAGGGCATGTGGCTTGTGACAGTGATGCTCGTAAGAACCTCCCTCACCATGATAAAGAACAGCATCAGGGTAACATCTGCCAGTATCCATCTGTTCACTGAGAAGACAAGTGTAACACTAATATTAGTGGTCCCAGGTCCTTCTGAGTCCTTTTTTAAGTGTCCCATGTTCTGGGTTTTTTTCTTTGGTATCCTGAAGACATTTATGTTGATCCTTAATATAACAACGGTGGAATAGCATCTTCAATCAGCTTTAGAAAACGTTTTAGCCACCTGTCAGCAAAAGCTTACTGATTTCCATGAAATCATAGAAGAGGAAATGTCTGTACACTACTACCCCTGCACAAGAAAGAAGTGGGCTGGCTCCACCCTGATGACTTTTTTCTTTTTCTTTTTTTCATACGTACACAGGCTGTATTTGCCCCCCTCCTGTCCCCCAAACATGAATCTACCACCTCTGTTGCCTGTGCTCTCAGCCTCCTCTGCTCATCGTCACTTCAGACTCACTTTCTCATCCCCTGTGCACCACAACAGACATTCTTAGAAAGAGAGGAGATCATTATAATGACCTATTGTGCTTGTCATCCCACTATAACCAGTCTAACGCACGCTAGAGAGGGCTGCGCAGTCAAAGTGAATAGTTTTCAAAAGTAAAGAGCAAAGTAAACGGGTGCAGGTGCAGAATGACTACAAAACAAACATGCAGTCCCTTTTTTCAGCTTAAAGATGTGCAAGGAGAGCAACGGACATTACTTAAAAGGTGCTGTTTTGCGGCAGTGCTGAGGACAAAGCAAGAGGATGTATTTGCTGCTACTGCTACATACAAACCAGGCTGCTTAATATTTGAGTTACCATCACCCACTGAAGTGTAAGAACTGCCCAGGCGGCAGCCTACAGGCTGGACCTGGCCCACAGGGTCATTTCATCCAGCCTACAGTTTTTCAGGTCTTTCCTAGTAAACTGACAGAGACACACGTCTGTCTCACTCCAGGGATCAGTGCAACGGCTGCAGGGAGGAAGGGAGGGGGGTCAGACACCCTTGGTCTCGACCTGGTCTGTGTTGGAAATCGCGCTGCCATTAGCAGATTTTTCAGAGCACTTCAGGATCACAGCTCCCCGCACCGCGTACGGGAAGGGCATACAGACCGGGACGTTCTGTACAGTGACACACAACTCTGCAGCCTTTTCCTTTTCTACGCCCATTACAAAGGTGACCAAATTTAGCCCCTAGCAGGATATTTAGGGCAGCAAGATCTCCTTCTGTATTGACTTTTCATATTGATTTAGCACATTCTATTTCAAGCAGCAAAACAAGATTTGATATAACTGTCTAATCAGGACGTTTACTGATATTAGTAATTGTTCCAAAATCCCTCACTGTTAACAGTCATGCAAGTACGCTTTTAAGCATGAACTAGTCCGATGTCCTTAACTGTATTAAAACTTTTTGAATATATAAAGTAAACAGGCCAATTTGTTATCTTCCATCCATGATCTTGTTTTATAAGGAAACGATATTGTTTCAACAATATCATATCATGCTGTTATCTCTCTTTTGCCTCAAAATTTCTGTATGTGTCACAAAAATTTGGTGTCTTCCAATAACTATTTCTGATGTAAATTCTCAATAGCAATCTCCATGAAATTAATGGCTGAAGGCTGATGCATCTATTGTCTCCAATTTACCTCTCACTTTCTGCTCCTGGTTATGTGTTCAGGCCCCAGCAGCCAGGAATGTGTCTTTTTGTACTTTGCCAGAGTTTTTTTACAAAGAAAAATTGCTTATGAGGTATGGTGGTTTTCACAAAGCACAGTTCTTTGGCATATATGTACTGCTTGACCAGCAAGACACTTACTCAAAGCTGAAGAGGTTCTTAACACAGCTGCTGCCTTTACCATGCACCAGTTATTAAAGTGGCCTAAAAAGCCTCCTGCACAGCAGTTCTTTGAGACAGCCCTCCTGCGTTCATGGGATCAGACAAGAGTTGCAGATAACCTCTTCTTTTTAGCTTTTAAAGAAAACAACAAAGGATCATTTAGCAAAAAGCCTAAAAATAGCTGTCAAAAGCAGAAGAAAAGGGGCGCTAATAAGGAAAGCACTTACTGAGCTTCAAGTCTCTTCCCGTTCCTAAAAAGAGGGCACTGAGCTTCTAGTTTCCACTTCCTAAAGCCAGGAAGACCTACAGAGCTATGATCGAGAACATTTCAGTTTCTTCAGTCCTTCAGGAAACCAGGAGATTCGCCTGACAGCTATGGGACATCACAGACCAGGCACCAGGACCACAGAACAGGAGCATACGGAGGCTTAGGGTCTGAGTTACCATCACCCACTTAAGTGTAAGAACTGCCCAGGCGGCAGCCTACAGGCTGGACCCGGCCCAGGGGGAAAAAAAAAAAGAAACAAACACCAAAACCGACAACAAATCAATCCCCCCACCTCTGCAAACCAACAAAAAACTCCACACCGCAACAAAACCAAAAAACTCCAAGAGAAACTCTTACCAGTACTAAGGTAAGGCTCATTGATGTTCAATTCCAAGGACCACTCAAACATTGATATTTAAAGACACGATTATCCTCTGATGCAAGGACATATTATATCAACTATTGAATTAGAGAAGAGATATGGAGTTTTTCCCACTTATGCTAACAAAATAAGCTCTTCTCCAATTAGTCAAACAGACAACAGTCACCAAATCACTATGGTTTGAAACAGAGATCCTGTCTTTTGGCTGAGGAATTCTGTTCCCTGTCCACAGAGCTTTGAAAAGGTCTCAGAGCTTCCTGGGATGTTGGGTGTAGTTCTCTTTCAACTACAATACGGCATTAAACTGTTAACAATGTGAACACTTATTTCATCACTGCACACCTGAGTCAGTATCACATCAACATGAATCTTCTGGATCATAAATATTAAGAAGCAACAGACTGGCTATTCCCCCAGGCCTGCGTATACAGCAAAAGTGACTTCTTAAAATGTTTTTCTGTTATTTTCAAATTTTAGCGTGCAGCCAGGGTCTTGTCTCCATGCTTTTCTCTACCATGATATATAAAAATGTTGTAAACAAGTGAAGGCGGCGTGTCTTTATGAAATACGAGACCTCCAAGAACTCCAGCTAAAGCATAATACTGAACAGGGCTTACAGCTGGTGTTGAGCCTAGAAAGGTGGTGCTTCACTGAACAATAGCTCTGAGCTGCCCCTTGTCTGATGCTCAAATACACTTGATTTTCTTCACAACTATAGGCCAAAGGCTTTAATGAGAACAGAGATTCTAATGAACAGTATATGAGCTTCTTAAAAGTGTTGGGACAAAGAATAACCACCACGGCCTGACCCAGCCATAGCCATGATATTTGAGCGATATGCTTTTATTAGGAAGGACAGGCATGTATTTCTCCGCACCTCTGCGTATAAAGCACACAGTTCTCAACGCAGAGAGCTCTGACCCCTCTGTTAGTCTGCATCCCAGGCTCATGAGATCTCATTACACAAGACTGCCAAAGTAATTACAAAAGAAGAGGCAGCAGGCTGTTACGGCAGCTTGCCCGACAGAGAAGACTGCAGAGCAGCGCAAGGGTTTGTTTGCATCCCTCCTCTTGGAAGACTTTTTTGCCTTTGACTATCCAGTTACTGACTTTCACAGGCTATCTGCTTTCAATAAACCGAAACAACCTATTACTTGTTCAAGTCTTTGGTAAATCACTTCTAAAATCCTTTTGGCTATCCTCACTTCTGCCTAGGTACAGCAACTTTTACTCCTTTCTACAGGCTTTACTAGGATGTTTTTAAAGGATACTTGTTTTTGCTGAATACTTCTACATCTTTCTGTGCAACTATTTAATGAGCCTTTTCTATCTCTTTTCTTATTAACAGATATTTGTACCTTTTTATTCTGTATGGTTGCTTAAATTCTGACTACAGATTTGATTCCCACTTTTGTCAGGTTTCCTTATTTTTTAAATTACTATTCCTGAAGTGAAGTGACAACTTGTTAGTTGTTTGTGTACTTCGATTTCAAGGAACCTTTGATCCCTTAAGTATTTTATTCTTTGCGCTGCTTTGCAGGTCCAATACAGTTACATATTTAGGCTTCTCTTTCTTAATTTGAGAATAATCTTTTCATCTTTCTGATAGTTCAGGGCCTAAGGAGTGGTTATCTGAGATATTGAGAATTAGGTTCTCTGAACTTGCTGCGGTATGTGGCAAGTTTATAGGTGGATAGCCCAAGTCATGCATTCCGTTTAGTTATCATTTTCTTCACCAAGTAAGGTTTTACTTTTGTGCTACTAGCATCCCTGATGCAGGTCCAGAGGGACTGTCAGCACCCGATGCCAGTCTCTTCCAATTCCTACTTTAAACAAATTCACAAACCCTGTGAGCTTTCTGTGGCAACACTCTGGTCTCTTTTGTCCCAGAAAATAAGGTTTTAAAAACGGTGATCCTAATTTAACTCAGCAACTTAAAAGCTTTAGGGAAAACGACAGAAGATGACCTGTCTAGAACTCTCGGTGGAAAGGATAAAGAGGTTTATAAATCAAGGCTGCGAAACTGGAGCAAACATGAGCAGTACTAACAGACCAGAAGGAACGTGAGAAGAGGGGCTGAGGCAAATACTGGGGCACAGTAAGAAAGCTGTGTGTCCCCTGCCCGAGTGCAGCATGGCTCCTCAGCACCCAAAAAGGGGGCTTAATGCGGCAGAGAGGAAGGAGGGACTGGGATCAAATCCTTGTGATTTCTCAGTGACACCGGGATGAAACTCTAGTGTTTTCCTAATAAGACTAACACTGAATTCAAGGAAAGACTTCTCCAAAAGTATTTCCAATAAGCAGTGTACATCTACCTGAAGAAAAACCCGTGCCTTCTATGCCGTGTTCGGGTTGGCTGTACTGCCTCCGCAGCCTTCGCCAGCATTAGCACCCAATTAGCACCCACAGAGGCACAGCAAAGCTTTCCACATGTCCCAACAGACATCCAGGATGAAGGAGAAGGTACGAGCCAGGTCTAGCACCGAAAGCAAGAAAGAAATGCATCCAAGGCAATGTGAGAGAAGCTACAAAAGCCAAAATACGGCGCAAGATGCCTCTTCCTGCAGAGAGTATCTTTTTTCCAGACATGTTCAACTGCCTCAGATCACATTCTTTCTCTGAACCAGCCAGTAATCTCTTGTAAAAGGCACCAGCTGCCCTGAGAAGGGTCAGATTCTTGGGATCTTGCTGTTTTAACTCTGTCTCCAAGGCCTGAGCAGAGGCAAAAAGGCTGCCAGCATCCTCATGAAGGAGAGCACCAGCCCGGAGGCACCGAGTCCCCTGCTGCCCCGTCAGCTACCCAGGTAAGAGGTGCCACGCCACGCTGCTTTACAGAGAGGACACCTCAAGGACAGCTCTGACAAGGTCACGGCAGGACCCTAGCAGGCAGGCAACAAGCATCAGTGGCAACGGTGAAGATGCTGATGCCAACGGATGGCAGGGAGCTGAGCCTGGCAGGCAAACCCGAAGGAAGGCTGGAAGAGGGTAGAGAGAGAGTTGGCGGTGGCACAGGTTAAATTTTCAAGACCAAATACATTCGGGAAAGTTGACAATACTCTGAATATGCTGCCATGTTTATGTGACACTGTCAAAGACTGTAGAGGACTTGCTTAAAAAAAGTAGAGTGTTTATTATCCCATACCAATCATTTTTCTGCTTCATTTTCCTCCTCAGCATGATCTTTAGAATTGGAAACAGAGATGTTGAAATGCAGGTGCTTTTCTATAAGCAATGTAAAACAGCTCTGCCACATTCCTGGGAGCTGCGGGACCCATAACCTGTCAGGTTAACGCAGATTCATCTGGCATTGTACGGAGGGTTCTCTCACAATGAATCTATGACTGAAGACATGCAAAAAATTCTAAGAAAAACTAACAACCACAGGACCTAGTTGCTACTACATGCAAAGATACCACAAGAAATAACCATATGCTATGATTACAGAACAGGAACTGTTCTTCCAGGCATATTTTAAATTTAAAGAGACAAAATGTTAGTCCCTCCAAACTAGTGCTAGTAAATTGTGCGTATGTGTGGGATATTACAGTTCCCAGCCATTTGCTGCTTACAAGGCCTACTAGTCAAAAAACAGAAAAAAAGATGCGAAATAAGCAAGTGTTCCTTAAACATCGATCAAATAGGACATCCATTTTAGGCACTATTCCCTCCTGGGTTTATGCCCTTCTGTAGGATGAGATCAGCACTGCAGCACATGCTTTCTTGCAGGGATGTAGTGCACATGAAACCTGAGATGAGAAACAAATGGAGGGCAGGAAAAAAATAATAATTAAAAAAAAATCAATAACCACTTAGAATTATTCATCTCCACGAAGTAGGAATAAAAATGCAAGCAAATTCCATCTTTAGAACAGTGATCCCAGGAGAAATTTCTTTACAGGAGTCAAACTGTCTACCGCAGAGTTTCCTGCAGAAACATTAGTACTCAATAACATTTTTAGATGCAAAAACGTAGGATTAGGTCAAACACAGACCATTCACCTACCTGAAGGCAAAGTAACATACTGAATAGCCATAACCAATTTCCACAATAGCTACTGTCAAAGCAAAGGCAGACAAAATCCAGAACAGGCCTCAGTTTACAAAAATATGAGTAAAACTACTGAGAACTGGTCATCTGAAAGAAAAATATAGCCTTGTCCTATTGTGTTGTTTAGGGTTTTTTCCTGTCTTTTTTTATATTTTAACCATGAGAAATTCAAGCCTCATCCAGCTTGTCTGTCCTAGAAAGTTCTACAGATAAAGACCAATATCATTGGTGAAAAAAACTCTGTTTTAAATTGATTCAAAATACATTCCACCAAATCCATTTAACAGAGGACCGAAAAATCAAAGTCATTGAGTTATTCACAAGCTATGACCTCAAGGACAGATGAGTGTAGACATAGTATTTATTTATTTATTTTTTAATAAAAAAAGGAAAAAGAAGATACGTACATCTACCAGGACAAAGTACTAAAGGAAAAAAAAGAAAAGCTTCTTTTACTCTGTGTCCTGAAAAAAGATCCAACCCTTCCCCAACAATCTCATCATTATTTTCCTTTTCTATCAAATAAAAGTGTTAATCTTCTCTCAAGGTCCATTTGAACAGATCCTGACCCCTCAAATCTTTATCTGTGGAAGACAGTACAGCAGAACTGGTTCCGCACAATGTACTGTCTCCACTTTCCTTGAAGGACTCAAAAGACTGTTCCAGGACAAACCCACTTACTCTTTACTCTTTGCCTCTGTATACACTTCAAGAACTTGAATTCCATGAACTGCCAACAACATTTAACCAGAATGTCTGGTTTTAGAAGCAAGAGTAATAATTTAGCAGGGCAACTTCTAACTTTAGAAAAGCTACCAGTGAATTCATGACTGCGATGATTTCAACTCTAGAAGCATTGATCTAAGAAACTCACAAAACTGGAAAGTCAGTTATCTGTGGAGACAAAATGCAGAAAACAAAGGAAAAACCACACCAAGTGTTATTTTTGTCTGTGTTTTGTATAAGGACTAATTTTGAGTAGAAAGTAACTATATCAGTTTATTTCTAACTACATAATCAACACAATCTGGTTTGTGAAGGCTCATTCGCAAGTAAGTATGCCTGCTTCAGGAATTCCATTGCGAGCCCTGTACCAAAAGTTTTGCCAGTACACTTTCCATACACACCAGTCCTAAGTGACGACTACAGAAAGTGGAGGGGTGGAGCACAATAGTTACCTGTATTGGTATTTTCTATCCTAGCAGCGTCTTACTGCCTCTCGGCAGCAAGGCAGCCCCACACACCACCTATGGCAGAGCTCATTCTCCACCATTTCCCCCCAAGACCGCATGAAGCGCTGGTTGAGCTGAAGTTTTTCCTTTAATGAACATGTATGCCTGCAGTACTCCATTTAGAGGCAGCAGGTCAATGAATCACACTTACATACAAAACAATAAATGAGGTTGTGGTGACCACTGGACCACGTAGGAACTCATATTACCAAATTTAGCCTCCAAGAAACCACATCTCCATGTATCATTTGCACGCATGCAGCATAGTCCCTGCTGCCCAGGAAGTTTTTTATTACAAGCTACACCCTGCAATTTTAGGAGCCATCCTATCCCTGAACTCAGGCCATCGGCCATCCTGAAGTGAGAATCAAGATCTGGATGGCGGTTCTATGGAGGCCTCTTCATGCAACCGCGGACAGGTCTGATGCGTTGTCAAGCAAAAGGAAAGAAAACAGTTCCATGCTCTAGAAGACTGTTAGCTTATTATATTGGGAAGGTTAAAATTAGGTTTAAATGATGGACAGCTGATGAGCAGATATTTGTTAAACATATTTCTAAGGGAATCTCCTAACTGTTGTTATCAAGGAATCAATTTCCTGCAAGAAAATACACTAATTGTTAACTGAAACTCATGATCAGCACCAAAATCATTGATCTGATTTGTCTACTCAACTAGACACGTTACAGACAAGAGCAAGAAATTTACACCATACTTATGCAATGTTGGTTATATTTTAGAAAACAGTAACTTGACAGCAGAGAACAGCACTCGTGAGCCCAGCTCAGTATAGAGAGCTGTCTGTGGATGTGTTGCAGGCTATTAATTTAGAGTGATCAATAACGTGGTCATTACAGAGACCACTCGAG
Organism: Pluvialis apricaria; assembly: GCA_017639485.1. Classification (NCBI taxonomy): domain Eukaryota; kingdom Metazoa; phylum Chordata; class Aves; order Charadriiformes; family Charadriidae; genus Pluvialis; species Pluvialis apricaria. The sequence goes on from CM030015.1 coordinate 3,647,638, forward strand.
GGTTTTTTTGTTGGGTTTTTTGGTCTATGGTTTTCATTTTTGAAGGGCAGATTCTAAGATTCTAAAACAGAAAAGATCCTAACACAGTTACACGCATTGTTTGAGGTCAAAACACCCAAAAGCAGTCTGATTTACACAATGAGTGCATTATGAGGTGAGAAGACAGCTGCAGGTAGTAAGATTTCTTTCAGAAGAGAACTCGGACCTAGTAGACACAGGCAGAATGCAGTATAGTGGCTGGAAACCACAATAAACAAGTTCAACCTAGAATTGAGGCACAGTTTTAACCACAGGCAATTAACCACTGAAACTAATTACCCATTGTTAATAGCAGACTGCTTGCAACCTGATGCATTCAAACAAAAACTAATGCCTCAGTTTACGAAGTCTGTATAACACAAAAATCATAACACTCCCCCAAAAAGCAGACACAAACGATAGTTATAACATTCATTTGGTTTAAAATAAAAATAGGAGACTCCCTTTGGGTAGTGAATTTCTTGTCTTTGCAGTGCTGTTAGTTTTCCAAAGCTTGAACTCAGGAATTGACTTATTTGTTCCGTTACTACTTCATTCAGGCTAGCAGGATAAAGCAAAAAGTAAAAAAAAATTACAGATGGAATGGGGATCTGGTGTGGATCCTCTGCAGTAGCAAATTCGCCCTACCAAGGAATTGGGGAAAGATGATTGCTTTTGCACGCAATCCCCTAAAGTTTCCAAATCAAGCAGCAAAGCACTCCAATACACAGAACAGAGCGCAAACAAGCCGGTACTTCAAAAGAAAGATGCCTCTAGACACAAGCCCTTAGCGATCCCTGCTAACTCCACTTCAGAATTCCTGATTTTCTAGCACAAAGACTATTATAATTTATCCGTATCAAATAGAAAGCACGTCACCTCAGATTCCCCAGGAAAGAAGCGACACCAGATCAGGAAAGGAAAACAGTGCCTCCAGTCTGCGATTTTGAGTTCTTACGGAGGGAGGGAGAAGGCGTATGTTCTAGCAAAGGCACAGTTAATAGGGCAAGACAAAATCCTGGAACAGGGCCAGTCAGACTGAGGGACATCTGTTTGCTAAGGAGGCAGGAATTATGGCATTAAAATTACAATAGCACATGACAACAATTAATCTGATGGCAAAACAGGATTAACAGGCTCCTTCCACAGTGGTTTTCACTGCTCTGAATCTGCACCTAGCGGGAGAATTTATTTCCTGAAATAGCAGCTAAGATCCCAGCCAAAACCACTGCAGGGGAATCCCGCTCGGTTCCTTTGCCCGGGCTGGAGGCAGCCGGGCACCAGCAGCAGCGTTGTCCTTCACACGTGGAGAGCTGACCACCAGCTCAGCGGTGCATCTGCGCCTCCTGCGCCATCGCGGCAAGCTGGTGACATACCCCGTGAGTGCCACCAGCTGCTCTGCCCTACACCGCAGCAGCGAGATCGCGCACGTTTGCCGGCTGTAAGCGAAGAGGCTTCATGAGGCTGCCCTGGGAAGCACTGCGGAACGGGACAGCCAGCCCTTTCTAGGATGTCCATGAGCTCTCGCACGGCCACGGCGCAGCCCCAGAACGCGGCCGGCACTGGAACACCCAAAGCCACTTACCTCCAGCTCTTTCAGTGCCACACGTGGGTAAACAGGAATTGAGAGCAGCTGGCCAGAGTCCCTCCTCAGGCGCACGCCAATACTAGGGATTCTTTAAAAGCAAAGGGAGAGAGTCGGGGAGCTGCATTCATAGCAGGGCAGAGGGAAACAGACCAAGAAATCCATCAGAAAATTATACACAGCTGTTGAAACCGTCACATGTTAAAGATTATTTTCCTACTTAATCCTCCTTCCCCTTTGCTCATCTTGTTTGTCTTAGCAAGGTCCAGTTGACAAGGATTGGAAAAGCCTACTCTAAGCCACTGAAGCCAGGGACACAAGAGGGGAAAAATGTCCAGAGCCACAGTGAAATAAGGACACACCAGTAATACATTAACAAGGCTTTTGTTACCAGTCTCTGTACCATGCCTGGTGCTAGAATCCCAGCAACATTCGTAAGGAGAAGTCACCCAAAGCTTGTATTAGCTTGTAATAAGTATGTCTAGTTACAACATCCCTGCTAAACGTGGGACAACATGAAGACTCCCAAAGAAGTGTGCATTAAAACTAGTCTTATTTAGGAGGTCACTCTGTCACTGCAGCTGCCCTGCTTACAATGCGCATGGCCACCGAGAGAATGCTGCCTTTGTCAAGTTAAAGACATGTCACTGCCATACACAAAAAACCCACAACACAACAAGCACCACACCCCACAAACACACACCAACCCTCCCCCACCCAACGTTACTCCAAGTGCGACTACTGTGATGGACAACATGAAACAGTTATCAGAGCACTTTATAAAGAACCGTTCTCCATCATACAGATCCTCCAAAAGCTGTTACCCAGTGACTGAAAGCTGCTAGTGTTGTAAGATTGAGAGAATGGTGCCTTCAGCAGCCTTTGTTGTTTTTCTGCTGGCATTGAGTGGAAGCACGTGCCCATCCTTTCTTTTTTTCGTTCTTAACGGGCTCACTCAGAGCTATTGAACACTTATTTTTTAAAAAAGATAAACAGCTTATCAAAAAAGCAGAGACAAGAATAAGGCCAGATAGTCAATGAAAGAAAAGAAAATGCTATTCTAGGCAAAAAATAGAAAGAATTAAAATGGGTTACACACTAAAAGATGGCAGGTGTCTACTGAGAAAAAAATAATCTTACATAAGGTGCTAAAAACAGTGCCTGCAACCCTTGAAATGCCTGAGTTGTCAGAACAACGAAACTGGGCGTTCACCAAGGGCATAAAAGGCACCGCTCTGTGTTCTAAAGTGCTGAGCGCCGGTGGTCACTCCAGGTTCCCAGCGAGAGGCCACAGGCTCCAGATCCCAGCCAGCAGCGCGCCCACCGCAGCCAAGTACTATGGAAGCCAGTCAGATTCCAGAGGATGCTGAAGTCTGGAGCGCAGGTAGGAAGGTTTAATTTTGTGGTGATGGTGCTCGTGAACAACAGCGGAGAATAAGAATTGAAAATCTTATATTTATTTTCAAGTACTACAAGAAGTCATATAAGCACCATACCATAAATAGGATCCACAATTATAGACAGGCAGTAACACTGAGTAGTCATTAAAATAGGGAATCCAGTATTTTGCTGAAGTTCTTATGCAATGGACCTTGTTCAGGGGTGATATGTTTTTTCCATTCTTTAGAAGTACAGCTTCATGAACTCTCTATTATCTTTATGAAGGTAAAAGATGATCAAGGATAGCACTGCATGCTGTTGCTGCTTATGAAGATAACACAGTGTTGTGTCTATCGATTCAGCTTTAGCTTAGATAATCAAAATGACTGAGAGTCTTAAAAGTCCAGAACTCTTCAATTTAGAAAGGAGCTTATTTAAAAAAATAAATAAAATTTAAAAAAAAAAAATCAAAGTGAGGGACCTGTGAGGAGGAAAAAGGGCAATCAAAAACAGTCAGGCTCATGTGCTTCCCTGAATTGCACCTCTTGTTGCTACCTCTGCAGACAGAATATTGGACTAGAGAGACTACTGATCTGATTCACTAAGGCATTTCCTTTGATCTTACTTGGTTTTAAAAAGCTGACCGGAATTTTCACTTTACTATTCAGTAGAGGAGCTTAACAGAACCAGAGCATCTATGAAAAATTTCTTCTTTCATAGGAATGATGCTTCACGAGAGTAGATTCCATATGATTTTACTGAAGCCTCAGCAGTTTCAGATGTGTAACAGGCACAGAAATGTCAGTTGCAGAGGGTCGGTTTAATGCTTACGTGAATTTTGGAGTGAGAAGCCCCATTTGCCCCTTCAGTCAGTAATCAACATTTGGACAGAACAGCATGACAGCAGACACTGATGTTAAATTAACCTCTGCTTAGCTAAAGTGCAAGGTGGCTCATTGGAGCTCTGCTTTCTTATCCTCACCAAGAAGCTTTTTGGTTATCACAGTGAGAACCATCAAGTGTACCTTGTGAAAAAGGAACATTTTGAAAAACACAAAAGGAAAACAAATAATCCTGATAACTTCCTAACCTGGTCTACCAAAACCAGTTCAGTATGCTGGCCTGAAATGCATAAAATGCAGCCCAATATTATGGTAAAGAGAACTCTGAAGATATGTAGTTTCCAGAGAAGCTCTCTTAGCATTAAAAACGTCTCTTAAAGATGGTAAAAGCAGCATTTTGAAATAAAGTCTTATATATGATCTTACAAGTTTTTGCTTTTGTGCTCTCTCTTGTTTTCAAAAAGCTGTGCAGGTCAAATGGAGCCAGAAATATTCAGCAAATATTTCTGTTCTGTATTTGGAAGAAATTAAGAGTATATTTTACAGACAATGAAATTATTTGTGTTTTAACAGCAATGGTGGTGGGACATTTCATCAACCAGACTAAGTCTACATAAACAGATAATTTCTGTACAAGAGCTAAAAGATTGACTAAGAAGCTCTCAGCTTCCAATCTGAGCTCCAGTGCTCTGGCATTTAAGTCCTAGAAGACTGGAAAACCCATCAGCAGTAAAGACTCAAATAGAATACAAAATGAATGCCAATCAGCATGGCATTACAGAAAACATGACCTTACTTCTTAATAAAAACCAAATAAGCTTGTCAAAATCTCAAAGGTTGTATTGATATAGTGTAATTATTATTTCATAAGGCATGTCATATAAGCCTACAGCAGGACTCGTGCTGTTCAGCCTATTCATAAACAACCTTGAAAAGGAGGAAAGCAGACTGGTGGCAAAGCTTATGGATAATATCAAGTCATTAGCATGGCTGAGGATGAACTATTGAGGGAGGCTTCACAATGCTGAGTTCCACTTGCCATTTTATTTATCAGTGTAAAATCACACTTGAAATGACACTAACTATTGCTAACTAGAGCTAACTATTACCACTAGGGAGAGATCTTGAGGTTATGTTAGTCTTAGTTCTATTCAGGAGTCAGCTCAGCAGCAAAGTGAACAGATACGTTAGAAATCAGAAAAAGAAGAAAAAAAAAATCTTTGGATACTGTGTAAATACATAGCCCTACCCCACTTTGAACACTACACAATTCTGATCCCAGCATCTCAAAGAGGTAGATGTGGAAGACATGAATAAAATATGAAAGATGAAAGGTATAGAAAAGCTTCCCTATAAGGAACAATCATTAGGTAAGCCAGGCCTCTTCAATCTGAAGAAATAATGAGAAGGCAAATATACCAAAGCTGTAACAAAATTAGATTGGACAGAAATTGTCCAGTGCAGGAAAGTACATCAAAATGAGACCAGACACGAATGAGAATCCATGGAAATAAGAAGAGGTTGCAGGTTTCTTCCTGCGACACATCACTGAACTGCCCTACTCCTTGCCAGATTTTTTTACTTCTAGTAGAGAAAGACTGAAAAACATTGTGGAAGTTGAAAAGTGCTGAGTGTTATTAAACACACAGAAAATATACTTCTCCATGAGCTGGGAAGACATATGAGCTTGGATAGTACAAGGAGGAAGTATTTTATGCGCTCACCTTACACTATTGCCCACGCACCCGTTGTTTGTCACTGTGCTGGGTGCACCTTTTGCTTGAACCAGTACAACCACCTACCCCGACATACAGCTGTCTTACAGAGTACGTATTCTCACGGAACACGCAAGTAACTGATTAAAGTATGTCTAACTGGTAGATCCTGGTGGTGCCTGCAAGTCCCACAGAGCTAGTCTTTACCACTTACCTGAGAGAAAAATCTAAAGCTCTTTGTGACAGAAGTCAGCTGGAAAGAGCAATGCTTGGGATTGCTGCAGCCCCATGTAGCAACAAGAAACATGGGCTGCACTTACAGCACGGGAAACTGTACTTTGGGAGACTGCAGTTCACGGGGACTTTGAGGCCATGCTCAGTGTTGTTACTATGAGAGCAAAACCAGCCCTCAAGCACGTAAGGAAGAGGCACAGAAGGCGACAAGTGCTTGCTGTTATATTTCTGTGGTCAGAAGTATGTTGGCAGACATGGTGCAGGAAAGTTAATTGCTCGAGGACTAGAAATCACATCTAAAAGTCCAAAGAAGGATTATTGCATCTCTGAAAAAAATAATGTTAACCACTGACTTTTTTTACTACCTAAACATGCAAATTTAGGACATAGTAGTCCTTTTACTAACAGGCAAGAGCTGAACAAAATCCATCACGGAATGATCTATGTTACAGAAGTCTCTCTAGCAAGAGGCCACAGCTGTGGGGAACATACATTTTCACTGTAATATAATTTTCACGAGTAATTGGTCTTTTGCCTCTCGTCAGGCTTCTGCTTGAACACACAAACTTGTCATCTGCACTATCTGGGGGCTGTAATTTGAATAAACAAGGCAGCTTTTTTTACTGTTATGCACTTGAGATTGATCACTGAAAACTAAGTGGTGTAGTGGAAAAAAGTCTATGGCACAGGCTGACACTCAAAGACATTCCAAGTTCCGTGAAGATGAATCACTTGTACAAGGAAACACATTAACCGATGAGATATTTGTTACTGTAAAAGGAGAATCAAATGCAGACTTTGAGACTGAGATGTGCAGAAATGGACTCGCGCATTTGTCTTTGCTTCTTATCAGGTTTGTAACTTAACACAACCTGATTTGTGCCACTAGTAGAATTCCTTTTTCTTTAACTGTTGCAAAGTTGAATTCAAAGAAGCACAGGTTGAAAGGGACCTCAAAAGATCATCTGGTCCAATTTTTCATGGGAAAAGAAACATAGGTTATATTATCTAGCATCCTGTCCAATCACATCTTGAAAACCTCCAGTGACGGGGACTCTAGCATGTCCCTGGGGAGGTTGTTCCTACGACTGATAGTTCTCACAGTGAAAAAATTTCTTTCTTACCTTGAGTTGAAACCCCTCCCAATGCAACTTGCAGTCATTGCCCCTTGTGAACAGAAAGCCTTCATCCTCTTTGTAGCTGCCCATAAGTTCTAGAGTAAAAACAGATTCTTCTTCTCCTAGCTTGAGTTAATAGTATTCTAGCAGTACTCATCCAAAAAACCACAGCTGCCTTCAGGAACTATAGTGCAACTTTGCTACATCCTCAGTGGGCCGTGGCAGATATATCTGTATACTCAATTGACATCAAATGTAAAACAAAGGCATCAGTAGGATGTGAAGCATGCGTATTAGGTAGAATGTGAAAGGCTTCAGAACCTGAAGGCCAGCTGCCTGCGAGGCAGCTAGTTATTAGACTGTTACACAATCCCTGCTGGCTTTCACCATAAAACATTAAGTTTGCAAAGAAACATGCAAGCTAATACTTGAAAGTGTTTAATATTTCTGATAATTCGTTTACAGAGGCAAGAAAAGTATCTCATCAATGTTTCATTATTTCAAGCATTTGTTCCATCAAATTCAACCCGAATGTTGTTCTTAATTGCTTGATTTTCAATTATGTCATTAGTTATTTATAAAAAGTTTTCTGAAGACTACTACAAAGTACGATGTGAGAGGAAAGATCGCTGGGGTGGCTGTCGGGCTATTTAAAATCCCCTAGTTGGACTGAAAGCAGCTGCTAATGTTCATGTAGAGAGAACTGTTTTCAGAAAAAAGCAGCTGTTTTCTCTGAACATCAGAATCAACAGGTATCAGAAAGCACACTTCCCTTGTGCTGAGAAGTAATTATTTTGAGCATTTCACCTTGCACCATGTCAATTTTTATTGGAAAGAGACAGTCTCTCTTGGCTGTAAGGAACTACTAACATCCAGCACAAGGAGACACTGTACATCATCAACTACTATGGCAGCCAGTGGCAACTGACAACTGTGCAAAAGTGCAGATGGGGCTACCCTCGCCAGGCAAGAGCACACAAACCTTCAGTATTTCACCTGGAACTGGTTTGACGCTTCATTTTTCTCATCACATCACCCTCTCCCTCTTTCAGACCATTTAATAGCTTCCAGATTCTCTGTAACACAATACAAAGTTTGTCATACGAGGTCTTCCATAATTGTTCTGACCTTTTCTTGTTCTGCTGCTGCCATCCAGTACTACCCCTTTGCCCTTTGGCCAGGTCATCATCACATCCATGCTTGGTTTCTTGCTGTCCCTACCATCCATACCCTGTAAACTATGCTGTGAGATTGCCCCTACAGCAGAGTCATGTTGTTTGTGATACTCAGAAAAGAGCCAGCAAGTTAGTGTAGAAAAAAAAAGAAACCCCAACAATAAATCAACTTTCACAAAGTGCATTGGGTACCACTTGTATAACCACCTCACCATTACCAGCTCTGTCCTCAGCTTTTCTCATCTCGTTTGTACCACATTTGAGATTCATTTGTTCCTCATTATCCTGGTTTGAGGTACATCTCTAAACAGACTGAAAACGTGTCAGAAGGATAACTGTGCCCTCTCTGTTCCCACAGAATACTGCAGTTTGATTTAGATTTCAGCTTCAAACACTCAGTATTAACATAACACAAATACAGTTTGGAAATAACTACTGTAACTGAGTGAGAAATTGCAGCTATGAAAGTCTTGGAATATTCTGCTAGGTAGACTGCTTTACTTAGTCATATTGTATTCCCAACCTTCATCTTTTGTTTCTTGCCAGTGGTGTCAAACTTTTACTCATTGTCGCAAGTCTGTAGAGTGAGAAGCCTTTTGCATTAAACAGAAGGTCAAAGAACTACTTTGGCTTTAAAGTAACTGCTGTGCTCCAGCTGACTTTTCCCTGAACACAAAACACAAACATTAACCGATAAGGAAATCATATTCTGAGATGAATGCACATACTTCTGAAAATAATAGTTTTATCCTCCAGAGACATTGCTAAGCATACCAGTATGGAGGTACGTCCCTCACACAAGCTAGACTGGGATCTTTCAAGTAGTACGGAATCACAAAAACATTGACTGGAAGGGATCTCAGGAGATCTCTTGTACAGCCTTCTGCTCAGAGAAGCAAACACCAAGCTACGAATACTACAAGGAAAATCAGCTGCAGCCACTCTTCTCTATGCCTACAGCAGGAACAAGAGGGCATGTACGGGGTAGAGCTGAACAACTCCCACTGTTAAAAAGGTTTCTAGTTTTATTTATGCCCATCTGGAACAGAATGGTGATGAACACACATCTTCACACATCTTTCTGTTACAGGATATGCAAGTTGCATATAAAGTTAAAAAATAAAGCATTCATCTCTAAGCTACACTAGCTTCTGCTGCAATCTTCAGCTGTATGGACCGTCATCATTTTCTGTAGCTCTAGACAGCTGCTTAATACATTTTAAATTGTGGCCATTATTCCCATGCTTATTCCTTTTGCCTCAGTATTCTTCAGTCCATGGACAGACCCCTTCTGAGGGATCATCTTGCTGCATTTCAAGATCCATGCTTACTGAATCAGTCAACAGGAACATGCAAGTATCTAGTTTGAGGCAAGCCTGCTCTCTGAACCTTCATAATCCCAAAGCCCATCTCTGCCTGGCTGCTTTTGCCATAAGTGCTGCCAGGGGACTCTATTAGAGAATTACCCATGCCAGCTGTACGCAGTCGCGACAAACCAAGTAGCTACCTATAGAAACTGATCTGCTCCAAAGACCAGACCATGTTCCCTAGATCACCGGGCCAGAAAATCTCACATCTATAGTGCTGACCACACCAGAGCAGGAACAGCTGAGAGCCAGTCACGCTTTTCCTTTCCCAAAGAAGCACTAGAGCAAAGAGATGCTGTGCAGAGTTAGCAGGAACGTGTAGTCCCACAGGAAATTCTGTGGATGCGTAATGATGGGGAGGGGCTCCAAGGAAGAGTGGCAGCACATCTCGTACCACGTTAAGCTGCAAGCCTCCAGTTCGGGATCAAGCCTCTACAGACAATTTCAGCTCCCTTCATGAAATCAGATGAGCTAAGATGAGATGAATCTGCCCTACAAAGGGAGTCATCCTAAAGTGTTTAATATGATTAAGATCCTTCGGGATACCACAATATCAAAAAAGCAGCATGGTAAGAGATTTTCACAGTATTAGCCACTGCTAACAGAGAGACTGCAGTAGTGCTAAGTCACACTGCCCTTTCCTAAGGAAAAGAATCTGACCACCACCCATTTCTCTCCCTGACTCCTCTCAACCAGGCGGCTTCCAAAGCTATTGAACTACTGAAGACATTACATCTGTAACACAAACTACCTCCATCATCTTCCAGAAAGCAAGCACTTCTGGAAAGAGACTTGTCCAAATAGCCACACTGAACCATTCTGAAGCATAAGGACACCTTTACTCAACAGACCCACAGGACAAACTCAGGCACAAGGGCAAGACCAGCTAAGAGGCTTAGACGCTTGTCTGGGGGATCTCTGTGTAAATAAAAGGTGTAAGTTAGGACAGACAACCCAATGTCTTTAGACAGTACGTCAGTCAAAACTTGCCTGGGCACCTCCAACCGATCAACACCGTTAACATGTCCTGTAGCAGTTGGCCAAGTTGTAACTCACTCATCACAGCTACAATAGTGCTGTTCATGCTAAATGGGGTTAGAAATCCGTGCCAGGAGTTACTTTTACAGCGTACAGGAGAAGAGCAGCCTCCCTCAGATTAGATTACTGAATTTGATAGAAAATAGCTTATCTGGTGTATTGCTTTTGAAGAGATAACAGTATCTGGGAAATGTCTTACACTGCAAGAGCTACACCTGCATAAACAAAACCTAATCTTGAATTGCAGCTACCTCAAGAAGCCATATATAGAGACTATTCTTCAGTATAAAGTGCATCCATATTTGCTATAGGATGAACTACAATTGCACTCAATCCCAGGTAACAAACATTTTGTGGAACAGACATGGGGACAGACTGGTCAGGGACAGTGTGCAGGCAAGTTCCTCCAGGAGAAGCTGGGAATTGCCCTAGAATACAGAGTGCATCCCATCGGTGTCTAAACTCTGTCACTGTTTCTCCTCAGTGTTATGGAAGTACAGCACCACCAGAGTCTTAAGGAACAATTTGATTGAGCCAAATCCAGAACTTTCTCCATCGCGCACTGGTTAACACACAGCAACATGGGAAATCCCTACATCAAGGAAAAGCATGAATGCACGTGTTTCTTCAGCTCTACCGGACCCTGCAGATAGCTGTGGCTACTTAAAGTCTGCACTGTGGCACTAGAACCATTACTGCAGAAAGGAAAATAGATATCAATTTCCCACTTTGCACTGTCAGAATACAGAAAACAGACTTACAGATCACAAACTGTTCTACTAAAGTGACATGCCATTGTTCTGCTGCTCAGTTGAGAGACCAATACTGTCAAATTAAAGCATAATTACAACAATTAATCTGTATTTCTAAATAAACGAGGAAATTACTGCTACTGATCAGCAAGTTTGTCAGTGAAGCACGCAAACAGACTATAAAATTGCTCGTGTCACTGGAATCCTACCCATCCCTATACATGCCTTAGCTCTTTCCTGAGCAAATATTGAACACTTCCTATCACATGCCTGCCTAATGTAAGCACTATTGGGAAACAGGTCAGGCTCTTTAGACCCTCGTGTGATAAAGCAAGGATTTTTCGGATCCAGTGATACCACAGCACTTTATTAAGCAGATTAATGTTAGCCTAGCCATTGTCTTACCAACACAATGTTAGCAATGAGAACCCGAGTCCTTAACATCCCAGTGGATGAATAGCAAGAACCTACAATCCTTTAGGCCACATGACTAATATCTCACATTTTCCAAATAATTAGACCTGAGTGGGGAAGCCCACAGGAGGTTTCATGGAACCTTAAAGGACTATTACAGAAATCGTTTCTGGGGAGAAGATAGGTAGCATTTTTAAATGTTTAATACCTTAAATATTTGTAGTTCTAGGGGAAAGCCTTCAGACAAGAGGTCCTGCCACACTTTACAGACAGTCAGAGTTTATCTAATTGAGTTTCCTACTTTACAGCCTGAATCACGATAACGCTTCAGGCTCCACTTACGTTGCTTTAGAGTTAGAGCTGTCCTGCCATACGCAAATGGAGACATGGTTGTAAGATTAAGTCACCTTTTAGGTCTTGTTCACCTACAGAACCACAAGGTCATGGCCATCACACAGGCTTTTACAGAGCAGTTATCTGCTGACTCATGAAGAACTTGAAAGTTAAAATAGGCCACAAAGAGAACTGGTAGTCAGAGGCCCTACAGGGTAGCACTGAACTGCGTACTATCTCCTACACATGTTGGAGATTTGTTATTTCTTGTTTTCAGACAGGAGTCTAACCTAGGGGTGACAAACACACATCACCATTATCGCAGATGAAGACTAGATCATAACAAAAAGCAAAAGCAAGGCAAAAGTCAGAAATTTTATACTTTCATTTATCAGTGAGGTTTGATTGTCCAAAGTTAGGGTTATGCCACTCAAGAAATGCTTCAACAGAAAGAGAGGCTATCGGCTCAGTTTATGGGTTTCTTCTTAACTAACAATAATTATCGTTTGCTCTTTCAAAAGAAAAAAAAAAAGCCAGCCACAAGCCATTCAACTGTCGCTCGAGCAGTCTCTTCCATACAGATATGGGAGCTTCCAGATCCACGTTATACCTAACAGAAACACAGCCCTTCAACAGGAGCTAGTGATCAGGTTCAGTTAGATGTTTTTCTCTTAATTCCTTTCAGATTTGAGATATTTTTTTTTTGTTATGCAAAATAGATCAGACGGATGTTTGGATGTTAGATTGCTCTTTCAACTATGCCTTGCACTGGTATTCAGCTACAGGGACAGGTACAAGAGAAAACTCTTCATTGCTTGCTACAGTAGTATAACATTTTGAGAGTCTGTATCAGAGAGTTAGGAGCTGTAGAGTTTAAATCCTCAGAACACTTGCAGAAAACTGGGCGTCTAACAGGTCGCTACTTAACTAGTTGCAATAGTAGGAGACAACCTGAGCGACACACGATTGCCTCAGATGTTGCTCCATCTTTTCCCAGTTCCCAGCCAGACAAGTCAACTAAGTTCTTCCACAAGGCACCTCTGTTTCTCAGAACAGAAGCGGCTGTGAATGGCTAGTAAAAAAACCATTCCTGTCTGATGTTCTTCTAGGGGTCAGATCAAGTCTCTGTCAGACCCAGATCATAAGTCTGTGTTGGACATGCAAAAAGATGCCAGCTGATCTATGTCATGACCTACAGAAATTAACTAATCAGAACTAAATCTACATAACTGCACACTGGAGTCCATCAATATCTAAGGAGTGTCTGCGGATGCACAGGTGAACAGAAACCCTTTGTTCATGCTGTTTGCTTCTGTACTTAATTTCTTCTTGTGTTCTGCCTCATTCAAGATTTAATGGTTTGAAATATGTATTGAGTGTTCTGTAATAGACTAAGTAAGGTTAGATGGGACAATAAAGTCCCCCTGTTTTGGCTCATCCATTTCATAACCCACCCAAAGGATCCCTTTCAAATATGTATCCAATTTCCTTTCTGAACCACATAAGCTTCTTGCCAAAGGATGTTATGAAAATAAATTCTATGGCTCCACTATTGGTTGAACGTGCAACTGTATGACTATATTTTCTTTTGAGTGTGACTTCCACCAGTTTCATTTAATATCCCCTACTTCTTGTTCATCTCTTTAGTCAATTCTTTTCCAAACTGAAGCATCTCAGCTTACTTGATCATTTCTTGAAAGAAAGCTACTCCAGACCTCTGACCAGCCTCGTTACTCCTCTGAGGTGTACTGCAGTTCCACTACATTTGAGATAAGGGGAGCCAAACTGCAGAGTATTCGAGATCTTGGATCTAAAGTACAGTGCCATGATAATCCTTGTTTTGTTCTCTGTTCTTACCCAGTAATTCCTAACACTATCTGCTTTGTTTGCTGCCAAGCACTGAATTGATGCTTCCATGAACTGTATCATAACTACAGGATTTCATTCCTCCATGGGAGTGGCCAGTTCAGAACCCACCTTTTTTTTAATTTGAAACTACGCTTGGTGGTTGTTTTTGCATATGGGCATTTACTTTACACAGCTTAAATTCTTCAGCCAGGACTCAGCATTACTGAGTCCTGAATGACTTTGCATTATCAAACTTGCCTCACTGCTCACCCTTTAACATTGAATTACCTATGTTAAGCAGCACGTACCTTGCTGAACTCAACTGGCAACCCACCTCCATTGAAAGAGCTGGCTATTTACATCAGAACTTCTGCTTACCCATCCTTCTCTCAGTAACTTCTGCATACCAAAGCCTGGCCCCTAATTCTATGGCCACCGGCTTCCTTAAACAGACTTCAAGGACTTAGATTCCCAAAACATTTTTGGCTGGTAGGCAAAATCACTCATCTATGCTTGCTGATTTCTTCGAAGAATTTCAAGACATTTGAAGAGCAAAACTTGCCTTTGCAGAACCAATGGTGACTCTTCCCAGGTAGACAATAATTCTGCCTTTTATTATAGTTACTACTGATTTGCCCAGTAGATCTGACAGTTGGTTAACAGACCTGCAATTCCGCAGGTCCCTCGTGGAACCTCCTTTATAGACTGGCATCACATTTATCACCCTTTGCTCCCTCAGGAACCAAGTAAGGGAGGCAAGGGGGTTACGTGTTGCTAATATTAATCCAGATATTTCAACTCTGAGCTGTAAGAATTCTTGGGCAAATGTTATACTCATGGAGACTTGTTAGCACTTAATCTATTTGTACCACAGACTGTTATAGTTGCTTCAAATTTAGACAGATCTTCTGCTGAGTGTTTCAACTGGTATGTTTCATACACTGTTTTAAGTGTGTGTGTGTATACACACACTGCTTTGCAAGGAGGGAGACTTTCTATCCCCCTGTTAAAGAGTCACTGGAAAGTTAAGAGACCTCTCAGTGAGAGGCACATTTGACACGAGTCCAGGTACCTTCTTTCACAGCTATCCATTAGGAGAACAGCTTCCCCAACTGGAAAATATACTCAAAAGCTTAGACAAGAGTGTAAAACATACAGTGAGCTATAAGACAGTCTTATTTTAAAAAGATTTTCACAGCATCACAGAATTTTCAGAGTTGGAAGGGACCTCTAGGGATCATGTAGTCCAACTCCCCTGCTAAAGCAGGATTGCCTAGAGCACATTACTCAGGACTGCATCCAGGCGGGTCTTGAAAATCTCCAGCGAAGGGGACTCCCCAACCTCCCTGCACAGCCTGTGCCAGGCCTCTGCCACCCCAAACGTAAGGAAGTTTTTCCTTGTGTTAGAATTCCTTCTAAAAAGTCCTTCCTGTGTTCCACCTTATGCCTGTTGCCCCTCGTCCTATCACTGGGAACCAGTGAAAACCAGAAAAAAAAATTTTGCAACAGTGTCATCTGTACTTACTATAGTAACTTCAACATCTATTACATAAAAGTATTATAAACAGCCTAAACAGAGTTCAAGCTTTTCACAAGCTAAGCAAGCACGCTTTCTAACTGTTAATGTCATTTTTATAACGCTCCTATTCATTGTTCTTCTCAGGAAAGGGAGATAGGCCTTCAAAAAAGGGATTCAGAAAGTCATTTGGCTAGTCTTACACACTACTTGCAACACATTTTGTGCATACAAAAGTACATTCTAAAACTCAAAAGGAAGAGAGATAATAAATAGCTTACAAAGTAAAACTAGATTGTGCCAAGGTACAGAAGACAGACCAATTCTAACTTACTAGCTTAATAGGCTTTTAAACAGCACATATTTCTATTCACTCTATTCTCAGCAGTAAGATAAGTAATTTTAAGTTAAATTCCTTGCACCCAACAGATCCTTAAGATGTTTTTTCTTCATTAGTATTTGTGTCTGCAGAAGCCTGGGCAAACAACTCACTGACTGAATTTGACATTCTAAATCACAATCAGCTTTATTCAATTTATTTTTTTTTTTTCAAACCCAAAAGAAAAGTTACAAGTTAATGCTGATAAACCAAAAAGCTGACCTTTGACTTCTGAAGAAAACTGAGCCAGGTGTCTGGTTACGAAGAGACGCAGTTGCTGATTCAGGTCACAGGACAGAATGTTAATGTTCCAGGAACGAATTCCTGCCAAATAACAAAAAGAAAAAAAAAAAAAGAATAGTGAGCTGTTATTATATTTACTCCAGAAACAGAAGTGGAGATAGAGAAGTTCACAGGACACACAAGAACCTGTGATGCTCTTCCAAAAGAGCATACTTAGGATGGAAAAAGTCTTCAGAAGCAGAGGGCCAGAAGATGCTTACCTTCCATCAAACCCCCTGAAGTACACGCCGTGAGCAAGTCTTCATTCAACTTGGGCTTCGCGCAAGTGAAACAAGCTACAAGGGATTGAGGCTGAATAAATTACACCACTGCCTAACCAAGCAATGTATGTTATGTATGTTATGTGCCACATTATGTTTGTTCCACATCTTCTGCATTATCCAGCATTGGTCACTAGTAGAGATGGTCTACTGGAAGGTTAAACTACTAAACAGCTCCGAGACACCAGCTTCTCTGCTCTTACAGCCTCTGCGTCCTCCAAGTCAAAAGCCCCCTCCCTCAACTCGCTCTGTCTAATCACTCCTTCAAAGCCTCTGATCCCACTGAGACCCTTTGAGTTTGTTCTTTAATCTATATAATCTTTCTAAGCTAATCGCCTTCATATCACAGCAGGAAGCAGCTCCCAGAGCAAGTGGCACCACACCATGCTGGGGAAGTCACCTTCAGACCTCAGTGGGAGCAGTTGTACATTCTGGATGACACCAAGCACTACAGATCACAGATCGTCACATCCCAGTAAGGAGCAGCCTCTCCTAGATGGTGTGATACTACACTTTGGCACCATGAACAAAATCAGGACATCAGCGTGAATCGCTACTCCAGCCTCTTGTGCTGCTGCCTGCTGAAGCACAGATGTTGAAGACCAATGCCACAGACT
Organism: Pluvialis apricaria; assembly: GCA_017639485.1. Lineage (NCBI taxonomy): Eukaryota > Metazoa > Chordata > Aves > Charadriiformes > Charadriidae > Pluvialis > Pluvialis apricaria. Next base: position 3,664,532 of record CM030015.1, read on the forward strand.
TGTAAGAGTTAACTGAAACAAGAATTTCAGCCCCAGTGTTTATTGATGGGGCTGAGAACTGAGAGTTCTTCCACTATCTTCTGGAGACATGACCTCTCGTGTAAAATATACAGTTTTATTGCATCTGATATCCACTTTCTTTCAAGTGAAGCATGTTGATTTTTCCTGGTGGTATCATTCCCAGCTACTGCAGTTCTAGTTCTCCAGCACAATAACTCCATGTTGTGCAGCAGCTTCTGCTGGTCACTGGATACAAGCTCTTCTAGGATACAAGCTCCAGCTTTCTACATGCAACCAAACCAAGATAGAGTTAGTAATCATTGCATCACACAGGTCAGTAGTCTCGGGGCCTGTAGAATCTACAGCAGCTCAAGAAAACTTTGTTCTTAGTTTCTTTTTCTGGTGACAGCTGACACAGTAGAGTAATATTGCTTATTTATTGCCTGACAGTCTGCATTGCAGAGTGCACAAAAAAACGCTCAGTAAACTCTCTGAACATCGTGGGGGACACATACAAACAAAAACCCCACAACTTACCACCACATTCAGTGTTGCAGAAGATCTATTCCTTTCAGTTTGGGCATGGGATAGGAACAAGTGAAATGTAATAAAAGACAGAGAGCGAGTAGGTGAACAAAATGTTTTCCTATGCTATGCTCTTGGAAATCATAATTGTTTAAACAAATGTCCAATAGAAGAACATCTTAATGCAGTACTGCTCAGCATTCTGACCTGGACAGGAACAAGGTAGCACTCTGCAGGGCAAATCCTGCTGACTCGAGCTGCTGTGTCACTATCGTGGTGTCCTGCTGCAGCAATAAATGCTATTTGAGGTACTGCTACATCCTCTAGGATGCAGAAGGGAAGAGATCCTCTTTCAGAGCAAGGAAAGGGAAGAGTGAAATTATTATCTCACTCATCATCCTACTTGCAACAATTTATTCAACATTTTTCCCCTCCAGGTAGTCTGAAGTTACTCCTAATCCATTTATGATCCCATGGCACAGGAGCCAGAACATTGTCCTTGCTGATTAGGATCCTCTCTACCTCCCGATACAAGAGCACAGCATATACTTATTCCTTATTATATACTTATACCTTATTATAATAAGGTTTCTAAATATTCATGCTCTTTGCACATGCACAGCTTGGGTAAAGTACCACGTGACTCATCGGTTTTCCATCTCTTTCCTTATGCCCTTGTGAACTTTTTTATTTCCTGCTAAGGTAATTAGCTTATAAGATTTGTCATTTCCCCCGAATACCAGACCTAGTCTTCCAGATATTGTTTCAAAACAGGACAAAAGTCACACAGGAACAGAAAAATAAGACCAGTATTTATTAGACAGCATTTTAGAATAAGTGTTATTCAAGCATCCTGCAGACACACAATGCCACTGTTTAAGAAGCACTACACACGGAAACAAGCAGGTCCCCATGATGTCCTATATTCACTGTTCCATTCTCCTGAATCAAGGTATAGGAAGTAGTCTGGGAAAGCTCACTTTTTGGATCAGCTGGAGCAAGAGATTTATTCACTGCAAAATCTCTTTTGTGGTGTTTTTTTGTTTGTGTGTGGGGGGGGTCCCCCACACAGGGCGCCACAGCCAACAGAACAAAGACACAAAACAAAACCTAGCTTCTTCATCCTTTAGAAAACCCTATCTAGATGTCTAATACGTAACACTTAGGACCAACTTTGCTTGCCAACTTCATTTGCCAGCTTTGTTACTCTGATCGTTATCAGAGCTATTAGCCCCTTACCACACTTACAGAGTTGCAGAAAAAATGCTTTTTACACTGCTTTGTTTCCCAAGGAAATAAGATCATCTGCTCAGCAGCCTCTTCCACTCTCACACAAGTCTCACATGAACCTTCTCCAGCAAACAATCACTTAAGAAATAGGAATTATCATGTGTGTACCATTTCTGCATTTCTTGAAGTCTCTGAATCAAGAGTATAGCTGTCTCCAACATCAGTCTGTTGACAGACCTCAAGATCCTGCTGCCATTTTAACTATTCTTACCTTTTATATCCGTCTTCCAATCTTGGTCTATTTCCAGACAAGGTCATTCTCCCATTTCACAGCAGGGAAAACTCCTCTATGACTCACTGGAGGTCCTCACTCCAGTTCAGTGAAAGTGGAAAGTCCGAAATCCAGGTTCCTCACTCCCTCAGCAGTTCACGTCTGTTAGTAACTTACCAGTACTGCTTACATGGCTCCACGCGCAGAAATGTCTGCACTTGGCAGAATTTCAGTAGGTTTCTGGTCAGACAAAATTAACTGTCAAACTTACTCCTGCTGTGGCAATTGCAATTTATGTTGCAAAATTGGCATTTATGTTTTCTCTCCAATGGGAATTCCCAGGTTATTGGCATACAACCACAGAATCAAAGAGCAAAATGCATTCGTTTACAGTCTGATCTGTCCTTATTTCAAAGATTCAGAGAATGGATAAGGATGCAGGTTGGCATACCAGTTCGGTGAAGTGCTAAGCGAAGATGATCCTCCTGTTGTGCAGAAAGCAGGAACAGCCCCTTTGGAGAGGGGCTTTCAGAGGCCAAATGGTCATAATCTGACCTACACCAACTGAACAAAGCCACCCCTTGGAGAAGAGAATTACCCATTGCCCTCAAAGTAGCTGGTAAGTGGCCTGCCAGCAGAGATGGACGGAAAAGATGCTGAAGTGGAAAAATTGGACAAGATTTGGCATTTTTACACCCACCCCCTCTCAAATTGCACTGTCTATCTGTTCCTCAGTACTGTTGATGCTTGAGAGGAAAACAGTCACAGAACTACCTCTGAATAACACAGTTTGGCCAATAGTCACCACTGTTATCACTGGCATCTTTTAAACCAATATGTCTCAGAAATGGTGGGGTAAAGGGGGAAGACGTGCATGCTAAGTCAGAAGGCTGTTACTTAATTTCTCAGGGTGTACTGAACTGCTTATTAGAACAGGCATTCCCTTCAGGTCCTGATGCAGCTGACAACCTCTCTGTTCTCTTTTCCTTAGGGACCATCAGAAACTGCCACAAAGCAAGACCTACTGTCTCACCACCTCCTTCTCCCTCAGTTTCATACTGCACTGCATCTAACACACAAAGACTAACTCATTGCCGAGGCCCACCACAAAACGGATGACAAAGGAGAAAAGGTGTTCGGGCAGTCCCCATCGTCACGCTGTGCCATTCCCCACACGGGTCGGCTGCTGTTGTGGCTTAATCCCCCTGGGCCTAACTGTGCCCACAGCTGCCCCTTAGGCAGGGGGAGGCCGTTGCAGGACAGGGCCCCACTTTGTGCTGTCCCCTGGCACTGCGGTGACCGGCCAGCGAGACGGATCCGCCAGTTCATACAACAGAAAGCTCGGGGTAGGGATGGAAACAAGATGTAATCCACTGAGGGCACTAAAAAAATAGAAACTTGGGGGGAATCCGAGCCATACAATGTCTTCACGCTTTAAGACAGCCAGAGGCCAGGGCTTGACTGCGTTACACCGATGCAAACAGAGGAAACGCTGGCGGAGGGCAGAAAGCCGATACAGCCATTGACGGCCCGGTGCCCCGCGCACACGCCCCGCCCGGCTGCCCCCGTTCCCCGCTGCAGCTGACGCCCAGACCCCGGCGCCACCGGCCCGCCAGCCGCGCCCGACCTCCCCTCCGCCCGCCCGCCCCCCCCCGGCCGCGCCCGCAGGCCTAACCCCCCCCTGCCGCCGCACCGCCGGGGAGCCTGCGGCGGGGCGGTGGTGCTGCAGGGACGGGGCGGGTATTCCGGGCCAAAAGCTCCGCCTCGGTGCCGGCGGCGGACGGGAGAGCCCGCAGCTCCCGCGGCGCTCGGGGACCGATACCGGGGCGTGGGGCCACCGCTCCTCACGGCTGCGCTCGGCCAGGGCTGCGTCGCAGGGGCGGCCGGCGCTCGAGCGGCCCGGTCCCGCATCTCCCCGATCGGACGGCCAGCAGCGCTGTGGCCTGCCGCGGCTGCCCGCCGGCGGCGCCGCCCGCCCGGGCGTGCCAGGGCGCTGGCCGTCTCCATAGCGACAGGCCTAGCACTGCGGTCTCATGGCAACGCCGGGCGGCCGCCGCTGCAGGCGCTGCGGTGACTGGCGCACAGGCGGCTCGTAAAGCGCCCGGAGCCCCTCTCCCGATTGGCCGAGCTGGCGACGTGCTCCTGGTGGGCGCTACTGCGGAGGGGGGCGGTGGCTTCCGGTGATGCCCACGGCCCCGTCGCTCGTCGCGGCAGCCGGCGGTGAGGCCCCGGCCGGGCGCGGGCGCGTGCGCTCCGGTCCCCTCCCCTTTCTCTCGGGCTGCGCGGGCCCGGCGCACCCGGCCAGGAGCCCGCCCGCGGCGGCGGCGCCTGTCGGGATCTGGCGGCTGCCGGTGAGCGCCAGCGGCCGTAGTGGGAGCGGGGCCGCCGCAGCACCCCGGCTGGGCGCGGCTGCGGTCCCCGCGCGGGCTGAGCGCTCAGCGTCGGGGCGAGGGGGGAGCTCGGAGCGGGGCCCTGTCTGGCCTCGCGGTTGGAGTGCGGGGGAGCGGCACGGAGCTCCGGGCAGGTGGTTAAACTTCGGTGCTGCGCCGTGGCGCCGTCCCTGGTGAAGCCACCGCTGAGCCCGGGCGCCTCGCGGGTGCCGGGAGGCGCCTGGGCCCGGGCCTCACCGCGCGTACGCGGAACGGCCAGGGCTTCGTCTTCCGTGGTAGGGGGCCATCCTGGGCCCCGCTGACGACAGGGGCAAACGGTCCCCCTCCAGCCGTAGCGGATGGGATTCCTCGTTCCAGAAATGTGTGACACAAGGAAAGTCTGGTCTTTGCCAGCTGCCCGTGCAAAAGCGCTGTGAGCTGTGTCCGCAGGAGCTCCTGATGCCCGGGGTGGCCGGAGAGGGCCCTGAATCGGGCACAAGTCCGTGTCACGAGCCGTCAGCTCTGGCTAGCCACGTCTTCAAAGCAGGTCCATGCAGTGTGTGGGAAAGCTGAGCAAACCCAAAAGTCTGGGACTTCTGCATGCTGAACAAGGGAGGGCCACCACAAAGTAGTTTCAGAGAGAAAAATTCATGGCTTTTCTGACAGAAAGGGAGATCCATCCTGCGCTGGTGCAGCTGGGTGGAGGAAAAGCAGCACAGCTATTGGGAAACAGTCAAGTCAGCGATGGTCTGCAGCGTCTCCTGAAGCCCTGTCAGGTTCTGCCCCCTGCAGTCCGCAAGGTTCCCCCAGGGGTTTAGGAGGTTTGCTGGGCAGATAAACCCGAGCCCTGCCCTGGTGTGTTCCTGGGTACCCACCAGGCCCGCAGCCCAGGACCTCGGAAGGTTCGAACAGTCGGCGTTTTGGCAAGCGTATGTGAGCCTCTAGTGTCATAAGACTCTGACAGAAGATAATCAGGAAAAAAGCCAACCACAGAAAGTGGGAAAAATCCAGAATAATTACCTCTGCAGGCTACAACTGATGTTACTAGCTTATAGAGTTTTCTCAAATTGGGGTCTTTAATCAGAAGGTGCTCTAGCTCTTAACAGATAACTTAGGGGATGATGCAATAGGTCTTTTTCACATTGAGTTGTGGTGACACACCACTGGCCACAATCTTTATGAAATAAATCTCATAAACAGAATTAGTGCATAAAAAGGGTTCAGTTTATTTCTGTATGTTGTAACTTGCATAGCACCATTAATTTAGTTTGTCTCAAGGGATTGCACTGAAGCAGGTAAATATATGAACAAAGCAATAAACCTGCAAATAAACACCAGCATACAATAAATTCTGTCATGAAGGCAGGATTGTAGATCATGGAGGGAAAACGACAACAAAACATGAAGATGAAAGACTTTCAGAGATTTTCATACCAGCTGGTAGAAGTGTCTTCTGTTTATAGGTGATTCAGTCTTAATACTTGCTGCTTATTTTTGACATGGTAGCTTTCCAGAGCTGCAGCGTTTCACTGCAGTGCAGCGACGCTCCTCCAGCTGGCTTTCTGCCAAGGAGAAAAAAAAAACCAGGAGACATGCAAACTGGAGTGAAAGCTTAAAAAGAATACCCAAGCACGGTTCTGTACCACAGCGACTAGCAGCTCTAGGGAAGACTGCTTACAATTAAGAGATGGGGTTTTATGACGTGACCCATTTGCGTTCTTCTACTGTACCACATGAATAATAGAATAATGATATTTCTGTCGCTTTCTGATGTGAATCAGAGCTGACTGTGGTCACGGTAGAATTGGGGTGGCTGGAGTCCTAGTGTGTGTGCACTGCATAAGGCAGTGAAATGCGGCATTTCCAGCCTACTAAGTTTCTACTTTCCCCTGTAAATTCGCACTCTGGAGCCACATAATAGATCTATATAGGAATTACAGTGTAAGTTTCTGCTTTCATGCACTGCAGCAGTAGCTGGCACCCCCATGAGCTATCAAAAGCTGACTGGGCTGATTACAGATATTACAGGTCCTGACAAACATCACAGAATGAGAGGTGGCAAAAGCAGACGGAAGGATTACCTCTGAATAGCAAAGGGCGATGAATCACAGGTAAATGACCATTATAAAAATGGATTTAGAAAGTAGGCTCAAAATAACATAAAAAGCATCTTCATAATATCACAGGAAGAACAACCTACACAATTTCGGTTTCTCAGTCCTTTAGCCTGGAGTGGTAACTCCCTGACCTCCCCAGCTAAAAATGTCCATATGAATAAAAATACTTCTGGGAACCAGAGATCTGCGGCAGTGTCTGAATGAGGAGAATGCCTTTAACTGAGGTAAAATATAATGTGTTTTTTTGGCTGTGACATTTCTAGATAAGCAAGGGAGAATTGGTGACTGCCTAAAGGGACTTTGCTCAGGCCCTGGGTCTGCTCCTGTGGTGAACACAGCTATCCTAAGTGGAGCAGAAGAGAATCCAACTTTACCAAAGTTTATCAAACTTTTATCTCTATTGTGCTTCCATGTGGGAGGTGGAGCCGTGTGGCCATTTATAGTGTCACTTTCCAGGATGTGTTGTAAGATACAGAAAGAGAAGCGAGGGCTAAGCCCTTCAGTTTGACCAAACCCCATACATTTTTGCTTCTATTTAACCCCATGAGTGATTTATCAGAGCACTACTCCTATTCCACCCACTGTTGTCTTACAGAAGGTGTTGCGAGACACTGAATGTCTCCTCTGCAATTTGGAACAACTGCAGCTCTGATCAAGACTGGGGATCTAAGTGCCTATGAAATGATCATGTATATTCCATTTGTCATTTCCAGTGATCCAGAGAGCTTTGGAATTAAATGAGTAGGATGTTTATCAGACCAAGAAAGGTACTAATTTGTACTGATGCAGCAATCCGTCTTTGAAGCCAAGGTGATTTTTAATCAATTAAATATTAAATGCAAAGTGGCCAGAATTCTTACCTCTTTGTTCCATCTTTCCTGATAACTAAAACTGGTCTAAATAATGTAGCTGAAAGAGTCAGGCAAAGCACAAGCATAAAAAATGAGCATAAATGGAATAGCCAAGATATTTTGCAGACTGAACTGTGCGGGTAGCCAGTGGCCTCACTGAACACGGCAGAGAAACTGTACTGCTACACTTCCCACCATAACTGTGTAGACGTCTGTCACAGATTCCCTTGCTCGGGAGAGCCATGCAGTGATTTTAAGATTTCTCCAGAAGAAGGTGCAGAGAAACTGTGTGATCCTGGCTTATCGTGAAATGGCTAAATTGCAGTCTTACTTGGTGCATTTTGTGTTACTGAATGTGTTAGGAGTATCCAAACGAAGCAATACACAAGTCAATGAGTAAAATGTACGCTTAAGAAGGAAGTTATTTGCTGTGGCAATCTTCGCCATGTAAGGCTCACGTGGTTAAATATCTGTCCTTCTTTTTGTTGCATTCGTATGGTGAACACATCTTTGTGGTCGGTCTTTCACTGATTAAGAATATAGATGCATTGCATTAATGGTAAGAGCCTTTGCCTGAAGGCTACAGGAGAGCAATAAATTCCATCATCATTCATGGTTGGTGCGAGTCCCACTGTGTATCTTTCAGAGTTCTACTACTCCTGGAGCACGCAGTGTCTGAACACTGCTTAAGGGATCAAATAAACCACAGATCTGGTGTGTTTGCAGTGAAATTCAACACCAACTAAAGACTAAGTAAACCAACTTTAAAATAAACATATAAACATCTGGCTAAAATAAAGTTTGACAGAGGTGTACGTAGCTATTAGAAATAGGGTTTAAGAACACAGTAAGTACAAAAATGCTGTTTCACTTAATCTCTGGGGCTGATTCAGTACGTCAAGAGAAGCAGAGACCTCCACTTTCATGTCTCAAGAGGTAACACAAGCAAATTTGTTGTTTAAATGTATTTATCCCACAGCACAGCTCACAATAATGTCTCCAAATCCTGCAGTCATGTGTCCACCTGTACACTATTATTCAAAACTATCTTAGCTTTCCTTTAACGTTTGATCGAAGCATAGTGTCAGTTGCCTATACATTACTCTTGGGTCAGCTTAGTGGATCTTTAAGAAGTGTTTTCTCAGCACCCAGAATTTATCCTCCTCAAAGAGATGCGTGCCGGTGTCAGCAGGGCACCCTCAATAATTGTTTGTACACTAGTGCATTCTGAAAATGATTTAACATTACTGCGTCTGTGAATGAGAGATGGTCAATGCTCACATGTTCCAGACAGATATTGGGTAAAACCCTAAGCCTTCTGAAGTCCACTAAAAACATACCGTACACGTGGCATCCATATCATTGTCAGATAGAGACCTAATGGTTATAGAACCTGCTTGAATTTTCATGTTATCACGCCCACAGAAAAATGAAGAAAGGTACCTGATAAATAAATGTAATGTGCTTGTAAGGTTTAAAAAGCCTTCAAAAACTTATTAATGGTTGTTTTTTTGCTTTCCCTTTTTTAATTCTACTACTGATTCCCTCTGTTGGCCCGGCTGTCTCTCATGCCAGAGGAATTACAACGTTTGCAGATACCCATTCACTCTCTTTTCACTCTGCCCATGTTAAAGCTAATGGTCAAAGTTGCAGTTAGTTTGCGCCTGCTGAAAATTATTCCAGTAACTTCATCAGAGCACTACTTCTTACACTAGCAAAATCAGACAGGTATTTATTTTAAAACAGAGAGTAATACACCCATTGTATTGTGTACATGTCATAGAACTGCAGAATGGTTTAGGTTGGAAGGGACCTTGAAGATCATCCGTTTCTCATCCCCCTGCCCTGGTCAGGGACACCCCCCACCAGCCCAGGGTGCTCCCAGCCCCGTCCAACCCGGCCTTGAACACCTCCAGGGATGGGGCAGCCACAGTTTCTCGGGGCATCCTGAGCCAGGGGCTCACCACCCTCACAGTCAAGAATTTCTTCCCTATATCTAGTCTAAATCTCCCCTCTTTCAGTTTAAACCGTTCCCCCTTGTCCTATGGCTCCCCTCCCCAATCAAGAGTCCCTCCCCAGCTCTCCTGGAGCCCCTTTCGGCACTGGAAGGGGCTCTGAGGTCTCCGCAGAGCCTTCTCTTCTCCAGGCTGAACACCCCCCTCTCCCAGCCTGTCCTCCCCGCAGAGGGGCTCAGCCCTCGCAGCATCTCCAGGCCCTTCTCTGGCCCTGCTCCAACAGCTCTGTGTCCTCCTTATGCTGGGGGCCCCAGAGCTGAGCACAGTACTCCAGGTGGGTCTAGCTGTATGCTGGACATTTTGTCCAGAAGGGTACAGTGGAAGACAGTATCAAAAGCTTTGCTAAAATAAAAACCCCAAACATATCCACTGCCTTCCTTCCATCCACTGGTAATGGAAATCTTGTCATGAAAGGATATTGAATTTGTAAGACTTGCCTTTCCTTTCATGAACCCATGCTGGCTTTCACCGATGATGGCATTATCTTTCAAGTGATTTTCAGTAACTCCCAGAATAATCTTTTTCATAATATTACCAGGCACCAAAGTGAGACTGACAGACCTGTAATTACCAGGTTCTTCTTCCTTGCCCTTCTTGGCATAGCATTTGCTAGCTTCCAGTCAATGGGGACATCTCCAGATTCCCAAGACTGTTGATAAATACCTGAGAAAGGTCTCGCAATAACACGGGCAAACTCAATACCCGGGGGTGAATCACATCGGGCCCCCGTAGACTTACGTGCATTCAGTTGCAGCAGCAAATCCCGTACAAGTCCCAAGTCAAGCGGGAGATTATCACTCCCCCAGTGACAGTTGTCCAACTCAGAGCTCTGGGCGGCTCAGGGCCCATCGCTGGTGTTAAAGACAGAGGTGAAGAGGGCATTAAATGTCTGTGCTTTACCTTCGTCCCTATTTGTGAGGTGAGCAACCTCATCAAGTAACAGACCAATGTTTTCTTTGTCCTCCTTTTGCTGTTAGCACACTTTAAAAAGCCTTTTTTGTTACCCACCACAGTACGGACCAGCTTCAACTGCCATTGAGCTTTGGCTGTACGGATTTTCTCCCTGCAGCTGGTGAACAGCGTCTCTGCAGTCCCCTGGGTAGCCTGACCTTGCTTCCAAAGTCCATGCGCTTTCTTTTTCTTCCTAAGTTATGGAGAGCTTTTTAGCCGCTAGACCAGTCCAATTCTGGAGGACTCTCTCTGGTGCCCGGGCACATACTAAGTCTGAAGGCAGAATTTAACATATTTATAAGGTTTATGGGGTAGGGATGCCTGTGACGTTAAAAGCCTGGGCCTTGTGAAAGAGGAGATTCCTTTTAGTATTGTGTCCTAAACTTCTTTGTAACACTATTGCTTTCTTCTGTAGCTACATAAAAGTCCACAACATCTCCGTCTTGGTTGTTTTCATCTGTGAGAAAGAAGCAATGATGCTCCTGACATGTCAAACTGGGAAAAAGAAATAATTTTGGGGGTTAATCCTTATCCTTCGTGTCCTTTATGCTCATCTAACGAAACCGTGCTGGGGGGTGGCCTCTGCCACCATCCTGTTTGCTGCTCTTCCAGCCAATAATCCAACAGGTACTACTGTCGCCTGAATCAAACGCCTTTAGGAAAGGATGCCAGCAGCAAGTTACGTGGCCAAATTATCCTAAAGGATCGGGACTGCTGAAGACACACCTGAACGAGCGGAGTGCCCGAGTAAGCACTTACGGTGAAGAAGTTCTAAAATGTTGCGGCCGTTTTGGGTTTACATTAGCCGTTTCCCGGAGCTGCCTGCCTGCAACAGCAGTCCCCCATCCAGGAAACGGGTGTTGGAACCGGAGGGCTGCGACAGCACCGGCTCCTCGCGGTGTCGCACCCCGGCCCCCGGCCGCGCCGCCGGTACAGGCCCGGGGGGGGGCGGAGCGGAGGGGGCGGAGCGAGGGGCGGGGCCGAGGGCGGAGCAGAGGGCGGCTCCGGTGCCCCCGGCCCCGCTCGCGGCCCGGAGCGGGTACAGCCGCCCCGTCCGCCGTCCGCCGTCCCCCGCCCGCGAAGGGGCTCCCGCGGGGCCCCGGGGACGCCGCAGGTCCGGTCCGGGAGCCGCCTCGGGGGGCGCCGCACCGGCGGGGCCGGGCCGGGGGCGGGGGCGGAGCAGCGCTCCCTCCGCCCCGGAGCGGTGCCGGTGGCGGTGGCGGTGATTTGGTGCTTTCACGTGTTCTGAAGACGATCCCGGGGCTGCAGCGGGACACGGAGAAATGGACCGGCGGTGGGAGAAACGGGAACAAGAACCGGGAGTGTTCTCGGTTTGCCAACGTGATCGGTGGACTATGGTGGAGAGGAGTATTCGGAACAAAATAAACTGTAGTGTCAACTGTGCATTGCAAATCCTGTAAGGCACGAGAAATTGAGAAAAAATACTCCAGATATGGAAAACCAGACAGCTTTTGTACCTTTGTTCACTGGAAGTCTGGTGCTGGATGTGTTTTGTTCGAAGGGAAAGGGAGCAAAGATTAATTTTGCTCTTTTATCCTCTTTCTTGGATGAAGATGGCCACACCCTATTCGTAATTTACAAAACTCAGAAAAAAAGGCAGTCAGCAAACCGAGCGGGGATATTTAGATCAAAGGTTTGTATATTATAGAGAAAGCAGGCTGCTTTTTTCATAGCATAAAAAAGATGGGGGGAAATGAGATTACAAACTTAACACACAGAATGTGCAGTCAGCTTTAAAACTCACACGCAGATTTGGCGTTTGCTGATTTGACTTCCTGGACTGAGCTGTCAATTTTGTCCTCCCCAGGTTCATGCAAACGTATTGAATTGCAGAAAAATGAGACTGGAAGGGAACCCTGGAGACAATTTAGTCCCGCTTTCTGTTTCAGACCAAGATCAACTCTACCTGTCTGTTACTACTTAAAAAAAAAAAAAAAAAGCCTTAAATGTTAGAGACTGCATAATTTGCAGAACTTCGTTAGCCTTACTTTTTAAACATTTTTGCTTCTTTCTGTTCTTTCTTTAATTTGAACCTCGTTACAGTTCAGGTAAACAAATTTGCAGTTGTCCTTTAAACTGTGAATGTGAAAACCAATTTATTTGCCGTCGATTTTTTTCTATCTGAAGTCTGTTATGGCGACCAGCTCCTTTGCCACCCCTCGCTAGACGGAGCGCTCAGCTGAGGCCTTGGCAGTGTAGAATACGAGAATTATCTCACGCACCTGACACACACACACATCCTATACGCGAGTACAACGCTCGCTGTGTGCACCTTGTTCCGTGGCAGCAGCGCGACGCTGACTCGTGATTACTCTGTCAGGTGCTGTGGCCCCCGATGGCGTCATTTCACAGCAATGCCAGGGGCCTCGCCGCCCCGTCCTGGATGTCTGCGCAAACTGGGGCAAGTTTCAGTCAATACCTGAAGTTGTATGTATTTTTGAAACTAGTATACCAGAAAAACTTTTCAGTAATACAGCTTAAAACATGCTAAAGGAGGATCTCCTGGGAGCTGAACACCCAACTGCTGCAGCGTCTTTCCTGTGTAGGAGTTGTAAATATTTATAGCCTGTTCAGTGTTCTTAACACGCACGTGCAAACCTGGATTTCACGTCACACACACAAAAAATTGTTAACGCAAACTCATATTTAGTGTTTCTCTATGTACAACCTTTTCTCTGTAACTTTGCACAGTGAGCGTCTCCCAGGCCACGTATCCTTTTTTCAGCCTTCTGCATTTTTGGTTCTAAACCAGGTTTTAAAATAAAATATATAGAATTCTCATCTATAAAATACAGAGAGGTGCAAAAGTAAAAAAAAGAGAACCTGCAAAGGCGGATTTAAATTAGCCTATTCAAGCTAACACATTTTTAGGCAAAAAGTTGAATGCCGAAAGACAACAATACCATCGCAATTTGTGCCCAAGACCACTTCAGTAACTGCCCTTTATTACCATAAACACAGGGAAATTAACCAGATTTCACTTTCTTGCCATACCTAAACATTTACATACAGGGTTGTGGCTGTCCGGGACACGCAGAGGCCTCTTCTGTGCCACAGCCGCGGCCACAGCCGGGGGTGTCCCTGTGTGTGAGGAGAAGGGGGTCGGTGGGGCGCTGCGCTGAAAGCCCTCCGCCCCTGATCCCTCACCCTGTCACCCCTCACCCTGTCACCCCTCACCCTGTCACCCCCGCCCTGTCACCCCCCGCCCTGTCACCCCTCACCCTGTCACCCCCGCCCTGTGACCCCTGCCCGGTCACCCCTCACCCTGTCACCCCCGCCCTGTCACCCCTCACCCTGTCATGCCTGCCCTGTGACCCCCGCCCTGTGACCCCCACCCTGTCACCCCTCGCCCTGTCACCCCTCGCCCTGTCACCCTGCCACCCTGTCACCCCGTCACCCTGTCACCCTGCCACCCTGTCACCCTGTCACCCCGCCCTGTCACCCCCCGCCCTGTCACCCCTCACCCTGTGACCCTCACCCTGTCACCCCCGCCCTGTGACCCCCCTGTGACCCCTGCCCTGTCACCCCTCACCCTGTCACCCGCCCTGTGACCCTCACCCTGTCACCCCCCACCCTGTGACCCTCACCCTGTGACCCCTCACCCTGTCGCCCCTGCCCTGTGACCCCTCGCCCTGTGACCCCCCACCCTGTCACCCCTCACCCTGTCGCCCCCCGCCCCTCGGCTCCTCGCGGAGAGGCCGCGGAGACGTCTCCCCCGCCGAAGGGGACGGGGCAGCGCCAGCACCAGCGCCGCCGCCATCACCGTCCCCGGTGCGGAGCCCGCGTCCCCTCCCGCTCCCGCCCGGCCCGGCCCCGCCCCGCGGCGCGCGGGCCGGCGTCTCCCTGGTAACGGCGGGGCGGGCAGGCCGCGCGCCGCCAATCGTGGCGCTGCAAGATGGCGGCCGCGGGAAGCGCGGCGCGGCGCGGCGGGCGGGCGGTGTAGGGCCGCGTCTGGGCCCCGGCGGGCGCCCCGCCCTGCATGGAGCGCGGCGGCGGCGGCAGCCAGCTGGACCCCGGCTTCTCGCAGCAGGGCACGCCCCGCCTCATCGTGGAGGACTCGCAGCCCGGGAGCGCGGGCGCCGAGGGGGACGCGGAGCAGGCCTGCCTCGGCCTGCTGGCCCGCCGGCTGCCGGCCCGGCGGAGCCCCAGCCCCGTACTGGTGAGCGCCCGGCGCGGGGGCGGCGCGGCCCGGCGCGGCCCGGCCCGGCCCTGACGCGGCCCTCCCCGTCTCTCTTGCAGGAGATCGTCCGCAGCCGCGCACCCGCGGGCGGCGGGGCGGCCCGGCAGCGATCCGCAGGTGAGGCCCGGGCGCGGGGCGGCGGCGGGCGCGGGTGCCGCGGCCGCGCTAACGGCGCTGTGTTCGCAGAGCCCATGGAGAGCGCCGCCCGCCCGGAGGCCGCCGGCCCGCGGGGCAGCATCGCGGAGGAGGAGCCGCCGCCCGGCGCGGAGAGCAGGTGCGTGGCGGGGCTGCGGCGGGCGCTATCCCGGGCCGGGCCCCTCCCGACCCGCGGCGGGGACGGGCTGAAACCGCGGGCCGGGCGCTGGCCGTGCCCCCGCGGCAGCCCCGGCGCCGCCTGTGTGTCCCGGCGGGTGAGCGGTTGGTGGGGTGGGGGCGGCCCCCGCAGCGGGGTCGGGCTGGGCAGGCAGCCTGCGGGACACCCGGGGCGAGGGGAACGCGGCTCTCTCTTGCAGTGCCCTTGGAAGAGCTGGAGAAGGAGGCGAAGGTGATGTCGAGGACGGCGCTGCTTCGCCGCGCGTGGAAGGTAACGTCTCCATTTCAGGTCTCTTCTCGGGGCTGCGAAACTCATCAGCCGTCCGTGTCCTTTTTCAGTTCGGCTGCCTCGGTGGGGATGTTCCTGCTGGTAATAACGGGGCAGAAATTGGCGTCTTTTTCTGGAAGTTGATCTGCATGCTTTGGTGTTTGGAAAAAAAAAATGGTGATTTCACATCACTGTTAACAAGGATCTTGGAGGCGGGGAACGGCTTAGAAGAGGCATGGATGCATCGTGACCATTAGGAGATGGATGGAGCCTTTTTGTGGCAAAGAAATCCTGGCGTAATGGTTGTTGTCATCAAAGGACTTTCAGGCACAGGATATGTGTTGTCAGAGTTGTTTTCTCATCACGGCAGCCAAATCTGCTGCAGTACCTAATGGCATTACATAAGACCTTGCTGATGAACACTGGTTTCCAAGTTAATGGCCACTGTCCCTGTTCTGTTACTATATTTTTAATTAGTACAGCTGAGATCAGAGTCTTTTAGTTTATTCAGAATTTCAGCAATAGCCTAAATACTTCTCTTGTTAGAGGGTGTATCTTTTGCCTTTGTACAGTGATAGATGGCTCTTTGATTATTATTATTATTTTTTAAATATATTTTTCTTTGGTATGTATAGAAGTATGTTATGGATGTTTGGTGTTAGATACAGGCATGTCGCAGCTGCCTTTTGGAGCGCTAGAGCTCTCACAGAGCCAGGACTTTGAGAGTGACTTTGTGCCCAATGAAGGAGATGCTAGGCACCAGTTTCACCCTGGAGCTGCTGTCCCTTCTTCCAGACTTGCGAAGAACGATAGTAAAGAGGGTATGTGGAAATGACCTTAGGTGGCCTTTTGTTGTGCTGTCAATTCTCTCTGGTTTCTTGAAATTATAGATGTTATGTTTCTTTGACAGGAAATACAATATTAATAGTTTTCAAAAATGAGTTCACAGCTCATTGGTAGTTGGAAACAGTTTTGCCTTTTTCCTTTGGGCTGGTTCCTTTAGTTTTTTGTAGCTCTTCAAGTGCTGTCATTGATTCTTGCATCTCTCTTTCCTAATTGATTTCCAGAATATTCAGACAATCTGATAATTAATTTCCTACCCGGCAAAAACCTCATCCTGTCCTTTTTTGTTGCTGTTATCATTGATAGTTCAAGATTAATTTTTTTTTTTCATGTAAAGCTTGTCTTGATATTTGTGTAATTTACAGAACTGTGCTTTCTTCTCTTCATATATTAGTCCAGGTGACCCGAGTAACCGAGTAACAAATATTTGTTTTTTTTCTCTGTCTTGCCAGAACTGCGCGGGGACAGCACGGAACCTGTCTCCAGCACGGAAGCACATACGGCCTTGGAAGGCCAGCCAGAGCAGTCTGAAAGGTAAACTAGTCCGTGTTCTTTGTAGGTCTCTCGCTGACGTTCTGGAAGTCGATTTGTGTCTTTTTTACTAGATTTTTAGTCCTAGGAAGTTTCAGACTTCAAGGCAAAAGAGAAGAGTGAAGGGAAAGATGAAGTACTGATGAGACCTTTTTGCAGTAGTGCTAAGGAGTGCTTTCGACATTGCTGGCTGAGAAAAGGGGTGGTGTCAAACTCTTACACACAAAGATATCAATAGGTTTATGTTTCAGGGGGAGTACGCTGGATAATAAAATACACTAATACATTTCTTAAATGACTGGAATATATTAAAATTAGTCATTCAGTGTAAGTCACAGAAGTTATTTTGAAATAACGGAATCACTGCACCATGGGCTTTGGCCTCACAGGAAAAATCCAGATGCTTTTGAGTATTTGCTATTGTAAGCTTTATAGTTTTAGTTATTTTTAAATGTGAAACTTCAGTTTGTTGAAAACTCTCTCTATAGCTTTTGTGCCAGATAGAATAATATTTAGCTCATCTTGTATTGTTATATTTTGCCACAAAATAATATTAAAAGGGAGGTGAAACAAAATTCCTGGAAACCACATCGAATAGAAGTCAGTAGAACAGTCTGCTTGCCATTTAAACATCACTTAGATTGGTAGAAAACTTACAAAACAATTATGAAAATGTAACTTGTCAAGGATGAACATGGTATTTTGTCAGGAGAGAGAGGTCAGTCTTCTCTTTTCTCCTTTTTCCTTTTTTTTTTTTTTTTTTTTTTGTTCCTGTAGGATACACAAGTGACTACCTTTCATCTGTGCTGATAAATTTTCTTTACAATGTTGCAGTATTACTTCACACTGGGAATTTGTCAGGTCAGTGACTGTGTCTTGCTTTTACAGAACTCTGCAGGAAGTGGAAGACCATACCAGGAAACAAATGCCTGTCTGTGACCTCACTAAAGCTGAGAAATCCCTCGATTCTGGTCACGAGGAGTCAGAGATCTTGTCAAGTCAGGAAGAGATGTTTCCTGAGAATAATGCAACAGGTAACAATAGACAAGCAGAGCCAAGATGTCCATCCCAGAGATCATCATCATCATCATCCCTACTTGATCTTTCTAGGCACGTAGTGTTTTAGGGTGCAGAGTGCTGTGAGTATTTTTCACATAATTTCTGCTAAAATTGAGAAAACTTTGGAAATGAAAGGCCACAATGTCTTTCACTATACTGTGGAGCAATGTCTAAATGTCACTTCTTGTTAGAACAGTTACGCTGGCTTATTAAATACATTCAGTTTCTTTCCTTTCTGTGCCCTTTGAATTAAAAACAGACAAACAAACGAAACAAAACCAAAAACCAAAACAAAATAAAAACACCCATAAACCCCCTCC
Organism: Pluvialis apricaria; assembly: GCA_017639485.1. NCBI lineage: Eukaryota > Metazoa > Chordata > Aves > Charadriiformes > Charadriidae > Pluvialis > Pluvialis apricaria. The sequence continues at coordinate 3,682,395 of CM030015.1, forward strand.
CTTTTACCTTCTTCTGAAACTGTCAATAATAACGCTCGCCCTTTGTAGTTAGACACAACCTAAAGTGTGGATAAGTAGTGTAGGCAAATATTGCAGACTTCGTACACTGGGTAACTTTGGCAAATCATTCCACCGTACTCCTCTGACTTGGCATTCTTGTTTGGGATGGGACAGGATCCTGCAATCAAAATCTTCATACCACAAGTTTGGTCAGTCTTACTTGTCATCTGGGTTAATGTTCCTTCCCTGTAAGAGAGGAGATTACATGAAACAGGATCAGGAGAGATCATCACTGTGTGTCTTGCTAGGAGGATGTCTGTCTGTGTTCAGTTTTGGTATCCACAACTGAAAGGCTAATAAAGAAATGGGAAGGTTCTTAACAATCTTAATAGTGAAAGGCCTAGAAAATAAATTTTTGAAAGGTAACTTCATCACAGTTTATAAAGCAGCTTATAAAGCATGGGCTAAGTGAAGTCTCACTTTATGCTTTTTGTTTAGTTTGAATTTGTGCACAGCTGTGTCTGTACCAGTACGATCTTGTGCACGAGCCCTCTGTATCTGGAAGGTTCAGTAACAACCTCCTACTGACGCCGAGTCAGTGGTCAGTGCGAGCTGTCTTGTCTTGTAAGAACCTTGCCTGTATTTGCATTCTGCTGCCGGATCAAATGTGCTGACATCGGAGCCACTGGGGATTTTTCTTTTAAAATTCCCAGGTAGGAAGACCTGTACAGTCTGGCCTGATAAAAATCTGTTCTATAGGTACAAACTTACCTTTTCCATCTTGACTACATTATGCTCACATTTCCCATACTGAACTCTTGTGTGCAGTCTTCTTCAACTCTATGTGAGAATTGGCTCGTCCTTGCCTACCTTAGAAGTAACTGTGCAGAGCGTCAATATTTCTCAGAATTTTTTGATAAGCTTGGTTATTGGCCAGATTTCTAATCCCATTTCCTTCTGTTCAAAACCTCTGCAGGGAGTGGCTGTCTGAAAACCAGGGTGGAAGATGGAAGTTCTCTGGCGTGCACCCCTGCCCGCAGTCTGCAACTCCTGCAGCTCTCTGGACAGGGACCCCTTGTACAGGAGAGTCATTCCATGTAAGCAAAAAATCCCCAAACTATTGCAATAGCTTAATTGCAATATTGCATTTCCACCAATTTTTTCTTTATCCAAGGACTTGTGCTTGATTTTAAGCAATCAGTGTTTCAGTTTTGCAGTATGAGAGGAGCATGGCTTTATTTTGCGATGAAATGAACTCATGATGCCCATGTGGTCAATGGCCATTTCTCAGGTCTTGGACTAGTCAACTCCCAGTGCTCTCCTTTTACGAGAAGGCTCCTATTGTGACAAGCAGGAGCTACATTTGGGGAGAAGTTAATGCATTTTCTAGTGATGCATGCTCTTCTTTTCCGTGATGCCTTTTCTTGGTCTGCAGTGTCTCTTCAGGCGTAGTTACTCCTCCTCCCGTTGCCTTTGGATCCAATGCTCTTGTCCCCAGCAGTCCTACAGAACAGGAACAAGCAAAAGGTAAAATTTTCTGCATACCGGTCTGTGGTTGTGTTTCTGTGCTCTGTGGTTTAGTCTGAGCATGCAGTCTTTCCAAATCATGCTAAAATTGTATTTAAAGAGTAAAGCAAGATTGAGAACAGTGAAAGAGGTAGATGAAGAGAGATCTGTATTTGAGTCAGATGCTGATGTGCTGTTGATGTTTCCTGTATAGCTATCGTAATAAAATTAGTACTGTCGGCTAGCTCCCCTTCGCTTGAAAGATGGGAGGTACTTTGTATGGGACACAGGTTGCTGCTTGCAATTGTCCTCCCTTCTTAGGGACAAGCCATTCTTGCTACAGGCAGGTATCTGTATTAAGTATATACTGTTTGGGCAACAGAAAGGATGGAGGAGGATTGCATCATAACAATTATTTTACCTTAACTTGGATGACTTGCACAATATTTTAAAAAGTTTTTGTGTTATACATGTGTATTCTAGAACACCATTCCAAAGAGGGATTGTTCTATATGATACCGTGGTTCTTAACCATTTTCTCCAAGCACCCGTTTGCCATCAGGGATAAGATATCCATCCACGCAGACTTTTAGTATGATACAACATCGCCATTCCTTTCTTTGAGATTCCTGTTACAGAATGTAAACTACTTTTAGAATAGGTATTTTGTTAGCCGGCATCGGAGTTTGGTTGCATTTCGATAAAGATTGCAAAAGGAAAAAAAAACCTCAGAGAAATGCTTTTTATGAATTTCAGATACCTTTTTCTAATTGTAGAAGTTTTGGACCTGTAGCAAAATAGTTATATGAATTCTTAACAAAATGCTACCTCCCCCCCCCTTAAGTTTAAGGATATGGATGGTTTCGTTGGTTTCTTCCCTCCCCTCCCCTTCCCCTTCCCCCCTCCCAAAAGAATTCAACTGGAGAGAAGATCTTAGATTCACCTATTAAAGCATGAGAAGGTTGTGTACGCCACTGAAGACAAGTCTTATAATAGAATGATGGAAACTTTAAGTACAAGGCAAGAATTTGCTGGTAATGTATTTTCTGCTCTTTCAAACCAGATGACCAGATGGATATATCTATCCCTGCAGAAGAAAGAGAGCTGATGCAGAAGCAGAGAGGAGATACGCTGGTGGAGATGGCCATCCCATGTGTCCCACCAGAACCTCTTGTCCCGCCACAGGCTTCAACTCCAGTGTCCCAGAGTGCCCCAACCTTCTTTCCTGGGTCTTTACCTGTACCATCACAACCAGAGTTCTCTCACGTAAGGGTTCCTGTAGATATCTTTTCAGAGGTTTTTATATGGCTGTTGCAGAAGATGTGTGTTTGAGTCAGCCTCTGTGCTTCTGTGTTGAGGTTCCCTACTGAGCTGGTTCTCATGAGCTTCCCTGTTCCCACCAGTAGCAGTTATATATTGATCATACTGTGTGGCAGTTTATGCTGTGGAGAAAATGCGGAACAGCTTCAGAGGGCATAGTGAGTTACCGAACATAACGTTTGTTGTCTTTTAATCTATGCTAGAAACCTTTTTTGTGCTTTTTTTCCCCTTTTTGTCTTTGAAAGGCTGCTGCTTTCTGATGCTGAACTGGGCATCCTACATCTCAAACTGTGTCATAAATTAGACTTTTAACAGGATAGACCTTAGCATCATTTGTCATGGAGAAAGTGAGGCTGTTTTGTAATGAAGCATTTGTATTCCCCTAGAAGGCTAGACTTCATTTACTGCATTTTTCAAGTTGCTTATTCTTATTATCTGTTGTTTCCTTTGTGCTTTTTGATTCTGGAAGTTACTGCCATTCAAAGGGATGTAACGGACAGTTGGTGGCTTTATAGCTTAATACTACAAATTTCATCAACTTAAGGCGGAAAATAAAGGTTGTTCTAGAGACTAGAGTAGTTGAAGCAGGGCTGCTCCTCAATTGAAAAGGCTTTCATGCTAATACAATAGATTCCTCCAGAGAATCTTTCTAGAATCCTTGGTTGTTTGACTAAAAATAGCTACTCATTTGCAATACTTGACCTGTGCTTCGTGATTTGGTAGTGTGAGAGGTGTACCAAGGATTCTGTCTGACTTTGCCACGGCGGTACTAAAAAGTAATGAGTGGTGATAATTTTTCTCAGCAAGAACAGGGCAATTGTGACTCATACAAAGCAGGGCGGGGGGAGACTTTGAGGGGTTTTTTTATCTGTAGTTCTGTGCTGAGCTTGCTCTGCTCCATAATCCAGTGTAATGTTCTGGGAATAACAAATAAACGGTCCTACTCGGGGTGCCCTGATGGTCCATGTCCCGCTTTTTTTCATTTTAGGATATCTTTGTTCCAACTCCGAGCCCAGAGAAGAAACCTGAACGAGAAGAAACAGCTGCTGCTTTAAGCTGTTCGTGCTTACCAGGAGATGTCTCTGGATCCACAGATGCTGGGTCAAAGATGTCTACTGGTGACTCTGTGTCACAGCCTTCCGAGACCTGTAAGCTGATGCTTTCTGCAAGTGAATGTAGCCAGCCCACAAATACAGATGTCGGTTCAGACTCTCTGAACATGGGCCAAGATAGCGAAAGCACACAGGTAGAGACAGTTTCTGAATGCAAGGCCTCAGACTTGAGGCTCTGTTCTGTGAAGAATGACAACATAAAGGTGAGGCCGGATGCGGGTGATCAAGCCCTCTCTGAAAACTGTGAAGAAGCAAAAAAGGAGGATTTACAGACTGCAGGAAAGCCTGTAATGCAGTTAGTTACTGCAGATGTAGCGGGAGATGGGTCATTAGCCCCTACAGCTCATCGGGAGATTGAGCGTATTTCTGGAAGTCAGGCTGCTGCAGGTCAGTCTGGTCTGCCTGAGATTTTGTCGTACGCTCAGGGCAGAGAAGCACAGTCTGAGGATTATCCATTGGAAGAGACTTCTGAACCTGAGGCGGTTCCTGAGACTCAATGTGAAGAACAAGAAAAACAGCAAGTAAAAGAGAAGCAAATAAATGAAGATGGGTCCCTTTCTCAGAGGTTTATTCTTGAAAGGGAAGTACAGTGTCATGAAGATATGGAAGTGGAATTTGCTGATGGTTCTTGTAAAAATGGCAAAGAATTGTCTGATCAGGCCCAAGAATTAGAAAAGATTGGACCAGAAAGCCAGGGAAAAGAAACCTCGAAAGGTTGTACTTTTGGCACTGGAGAGGCAAAGAGCATGGATAAACTGTCCCTTAAGGCTGCTTCAGAAAATATGCCAAAGCTCAATAAAGTTTTACCTAAGCCTTCTGTAGGGGAGTTGCTGGAACAGCACAACAATTTGTTTCCTAAGTTAGAGGGTGATGTTCCATCGGAAGTGGCGTTGTGTGCCAAAAAACATCCAGGTTGTTCAGAATTGGGACAGATAATGGAAAATCAGCCACCACCTCAAGAGAGGGGGGTTGACATGCTGGTGACTCAGCAGGAGAATCAGGTGCCGGAGAATACGGAGGACACTGTTAGGACAAGGAACCTGGAGCAAGAAGAGCAGCCACAGGAGAAGGCAGCTGCTAATTCCCCCAGCCCTTCCAGTGGTAAGTGGGTTTAGGTTAGTAGTTCACAGGTGTATGTTTTGAATAATGTCAAGGACAGCTGTTTACAATCCTCATTGTTTTCAGGATGAAAAACACTGATCTTGGATGTGCGTTGAACAGTGTCTTTTCAGAGCAGTGCTGCAAGTGACTGTGGTACATGCATAACGTGCCTTTACTTTTTTCCCCTTTGTCACACTACTGCGGGCAGCAATGATATGGTAATTCTTGTTGGTAACGCCCACTGTTTTATGGCAGAAACGCAGAGCAACTCTTGTAACTGAGTATGTTTTGACCTTGGCAATGCTCAGGGATATTTATAACTTCCCCCCCAGAAGCAGCAACAGTAGTGTCCTTGGAAGGAAAAGGGTGTGTGGTAGTGTGTACTCTCCCTCTTGAAGGTCTTCTTGCTTTTTTTCTTTCTTTCATTCTCAGGAGAACTTTCTTTGTGGGGGTGTATAGAGCAGCTTTGAGCTAGAAACTGATACAGCAAATTTATCTTGAGGTTATTTTAAAGTAGAATGGCTTTTCACTCGCGCATAAGCTGTGGCTCAGCAGATATTGTCATGACGCGTTGAAATCCCTTTAACATGCTGTTGTGTAGTTGCACAAGAAATGTGGGGTGCTATACGTTACTTCTGTGGAGCTTTTGCCTCCTAGTTGGCTTCATTTTAAAACAGAGTTCTGTAGTCCTCAAATGAGAAAGTAATGGAAAACAAAGTTTTACTAGAGCTTTGTCTTGAACGGTACACATTTTTGACATCTAAGTAATCTGTCATTAAACTGCAGGAACAGAGAGTGAGAGTTTTCCCCATCTTATGATCACAGTAGGTGACTTCCAGTCTCCTGAAGCTGGTGATTATGAACGTTGAGGGTCTGAAAACATTAGTTGTCAGTAGGTGATGGTTGTCTGTACATCTTCTGAACAGAGTAGTATGTTAGTAGAGGTTCGTTTACTCTTTTCACTGATTTGCTAGGTAATTTGTTCTGTGCGTTGTCTAAGTCCTTCAGTTAGAGTACAATGGGGATGAATAGAATTGTGCAGTGCTACTAGAATTAAATGAGATGTCTAGCAGGGAAGATGTTTGTGAACCATCTGATAGGTTGAGGTTGACCAGTCCGTGATGTTGATTTGTGGAACTTACAAAGCTGTGGGCTAGACAGAATTTCCTTAGCACCCAAAGGTCATGGTATTATATAGTGCTGTAGTCTGGTCTGCAGAGCTTTGTTCAAGTGATAATGTTTTCTAGTTTTTCCTTTTGAGAAATTAGTGTAAGATATACTGCTTAAAATACATTTCCTAACACTCAGCCTTCTTTCTTGCTTTACATACTCAGTTGGTAACTGGTCTGAATAATTTTCTATTCTTTGTCAGTGAGGGACACCTCTCTTACTTTCTCTGCCAATTTATGTTTGGGTTTTTTTCCAAGCGCTGTACTTTTCTTCAAAACTTCTCTCATCTGTCTCACAAGTCCAGTATTTTTTGTTACTGTTTTCTGAACTACTTGATTAAGTTTTCCAGTTACGAAGTGATCCTTACTGCCGTTTATGGCAGCTTTGGCTGTTTCTTCCTGAAAGCCTTTCCAGCTCGTTCTTATATGGTTCCCTCCCCTTTTCTTCAGTTCTTGTGACCTTGAACCGTGCTGACTTCTGGAACGTGATCCTGTTTGGAAAGGTCAAAATGGCAGATTTCAAAAAGGAGCAAGATGAAGAGCTTTCTTCTTTATGTCTGAACAGAAGTAGGTGAGATGACTTTGAAGTGCTAGATGGAGACTTGGATGCAAAGGGATTGAGTGTGATACTTATGTGTGCGTTTAATACCAAATTTGCTGACAAGTTTGAGAAAGATAACCGTGTAATAGTATGGAACGGGCTGGTGAGAAGAATCTCGAGATACTAAAAAATAGGATGAGGGTAGTATCTTATGTTGTAAGATAAGAATGACAGGCAAATATTGATACCTGTAGAAGTTAGATTACAGCGAGGTGTGGAAACGAGATTTGAACGCTTATGCAGGTCATTGGTTTTGGAGAGACTTCCAGCAAAAGATAATAGCAGTTTTCAAACTAGACTTTGCTATAGGCATCTGTTGACCTCTTTTAAAACAAAATAAACCTCAGATTTTTTTCAAGGAGTATGGATGTTTGTGGCCACAGCTTTTTAACATCACTGACATCTGAGAACAACTTCTGCAGTGGTTACTTTATTTTGAGCTAACTATATGTAAAATATCCTACACTTCAGGGGTTCTGATATCCTCTTTGTTTAGATTTTAAAACTCTACTCTCCAATAACGTAATCTTATGAATTAATCTGTATTATTGAGCACTGCTTAATATACATATATATATGTGTACACACACATATATAATACACCAGCTAGCATAGCAATTTAAATGATGTAACTTTTGCACCCATTCTTCTGAGTGTGGTAGGACCAGTCAGATGTTTGGGAGCTTTTTTTGGTTTTGCATTCTTTAACATCCCATAACTAGTGACCATCACGTTCTTTCAGAATGTTGTGGCAAACTGCTGCGTTGTTGAGTGTGAAAGTAGAGTATATTGGTTGGCCAGAAATGCAATTTTTTTTGCTTTCTCTGACAATGGGGTGGTTGTTGGCTTAGGGAACGGGTGTTAAGCAAGCAATATGCTGGAGGCAATTCAGTGAGTTGTTTTGTGCATCAAGATGGTAGTGTCGTCAATTTCAGATTTAAGTTCTTAATTTGTGGTATTTAGATGTGTCTTAGCAACATCTTATCCAAAGTTTGGAGGCTGCCTCTCTAACGATATTTAGGGGAAGCTTTGAATATTGTCTATAAGTGGTACAATTGAACTATGCAGTATTTTTTCAAATTAGAAAAAAAAAAAGCTTCAGTAACGGGTTTTGGAGACTGCACACAAAATCTGAATCATCAGGGTTTGAGATGCTCTGTGGACCAAGAAGACCAGCTTCTTTGCTAGTGTTAGATTCTTCTGTCGCCATTTTTGTTGTTGTCGGGGTGGGTAGCAAGCTTACTGTGCACCCTCCTCGCTGTCCTAAGGATCTCAAACTCCGCCATCTCATGGTCACTGCAGCCAAGGCTGCCCTTGAGCATGATGTCCCCACCAGGCCCTCCTTGTCAGTGAGAACAAGGTCCAGCATGGCACCTCTCCTCGTTGGTTCCTCTATCACTTGGAGAAGGCAGTTATTGTCGATGCATTCCAGGAACCACCTGGATTGCTGTGTTACCCTTCAAACAGATCATCGGGGCGGGTGCTGAAGTCCCCCATGAGGCCACCAGGGTCTTGCGACTGTGAAGCTGCTCCGATATGTCTACAGAGGGCCTCATCCGCTCGGTCTTCCTGGTCGGGTGGTCTGCAGCAGACCCCCACTGTAACACCTCCTGTCCCTGCCCTCCAAGACTAGAACATGACAGAATATAGGGCTACAGAAGAGAAATTTACTTATTGAAGTCTGTTCTCTAGGACTCTGTGAAGACTTCTCTGTATAGAAGTCTCTGTATAGAACTTCCTCCTGTATAGAAGTTGTAGTTGTCTGTGAAATCTTTTTTGTAGATTGTACAATTTTGTACATACAAAACTTTATTCGGAAAAGTTTTCTTTTTGCTGGTAATATAAAATAAAGAAGCAGATAAGCAGTGCAGTTAACACCGTTATGATAAAGTTTAAGCATACCAGGCTAAATAAAAAGTTAATATTTTTATTAAATAATGAAAGCGTTGTGTTGTCCAAGCTCCAAATCTTTTAACACTGCCCTCCAATCCTGGCTAGAGTGTAATTCTTTAATCTGGAAGACTTCTGGAAGTAAAGTTATTCTTATTTTCCTAATGGGTTCCTTTTGATATATCACAGCTAGGTATGAATTACCTATGGAGAAACATGTGTGTAAGCAAGCTTTTGTCCTGTCTGTTAAGTAGTTCTGCTAGTGAGTTAAGAACGGAGTTGAGAAAGGGCTTTTTGAAAGGGAAAGCAGAAGTCTTAAGTAGAAGACATGGGGTTCTTTGCGGTGGCGGGTTTGGGGAGGTTTTTTTCCCCTCCCCTTCTGTATGCACGGAAGACGGAGCGGCTGTCCGGTACTGCTGCCACTCCTCTTCAGATATTCATGTGGCGAGAGCCGCAGTGGATGTGCCACATCCCTTGGAGAGGGACAGGCCAGGAGAGAAGGACTCGAGCAGAGGGAGCTGCGCTCCGAACTGCCTGGGAGCTGCAGGCTGGGCCATCCCGCGTGGTGGTGGTGTTCAAGAAGCATCACGGTATGCGGAAGAGGCGTGGTGGACTTACCTTCTCATCTGGAAGAGAAGAGGATATGATATCTCTGCTTCACTTAGTTGGGCTGGGAGTGGGGGAGTTCCTTTTGTCCTGCTCCATTGCGTCGGGCGCAGTTCTGTAGCTCGCTGGTAGCTGCCATCTGTGCTGTGCCAGAGACGTCCCCGCTCGCCCTGTGGAAGTGTGACCCAAGCTAATGAAACTGTTTGTGCCCTTAGCGTTAGCAAACTCGAGCGAGACAAAGTGGGCCAAAGAAAGACCCAATCTTCTGTTGCTGAAAGAAAAAAGGAAAGTTATAGGGTGATGGTCTTAAGGACATAAGAAAAGTGTGTAGAGAGAATTAACCACCTTCCATTTTTACAACAGTTGATGCAATTATGTGAAAGCAATTAAGCTTTCAGTGCATACACGTTTTTGTTCAGGTCTTGTTAATGTGAAAGCTTCTTTGTTTCTCTATATGGTATCTGTTGGTTTAGGAACTGGATTATCTCTTATTAAAATGCAGGCTGATCACTTCATAAATTCTTTTGATCTTTTGTTATTGGCCTGCCAAATGCTAGAAGGGATTGTGGTAGCCCCCCTAAATCTATCAAAATTCGGTGGGAGTTTCTAAAGACTTTAGTTTTATTTAAAAGACTTTAAATAGAAGTCATGGTCATGGTATGACAGGCATTCATAAGCTGTTTGTGAGAAAGCGGTAGTTGGCCTTTCAATGTGTGGTGTATCCGCGAAGCGTGGAGGACCATCGCTCCTGTGAAACACCGCTGCAGAACTGCGCTGAGGTCCTTGGGCTGATCTCAAGGAGGTTGCAAGTGCTCAACTGTATCTTTAAAACTTGCAACAGCAGTTCAGGTGACTGGTTTTCAAAGTTTTCAAATGGACAGTAGATAGCTTTTTCACTGTCGGCTTTTTTTTTCTGTGAGGGTATTATGTCCCTTGTCATGTATTTATGGCTTCATTTGCCACAAGGCAGCTTGGGAATCGTACCTCAGCGACTTGTGTAACTGAAGAATGACTGCACCGCAATCCGACTGTAACTAAAAGTTTAGTGACTGAATATCTAGTGCTAGCTCTTGCAGTAACTTGAATTTGTGTTCTTATGACCCTTAACTAACATTTTCCAATATTGTTTAGTTTGGGGGTTTTTTTTATACATGCTGCTTAAAATTCAGGAGTTACGTAAAATTGTGACTTGCGTTATTCAAGTACTATCTTGAAGGAAGTCCAAAGAACAGATACAGTTTTAGGAAAAAGGGAAAAGGAAAGATGGTGCAAAGGGTGATGAAAACCTATTTTGAACCTCAGTGTGGAGAGGAAAGGGGTTATTCTGTTAGTTTTGTTAAATACTTCTATGCAACTGGGAAAGGAGTGCAGCCTGCAAATTGCTGATATATGATGTTGAAGGTTTGCAAATGAAATGGCATGGGGTGAGGCAAAAGGAGGGAGCGTTTTACTAGGTTTTTAATGTATTTTCCCTGTTAAATCCTGCAAGGTCCGCACACGGTAAACCCGCCGAGGCATGGTTCCCCTGAGGCGGTAGGCTGCCTCAGCTGACAGACCCCACAGACCCTCTGTGCTGGAGGTGGCACAAGAAGGGGCAGAAGTATTGGGGAGGACAGGAGGATGGGGGCCAGCCCTTCTGGTGGCAGCAGCGGCTGCTTATGGAACTGCAGCATCCGTTATTTCCTCTCAAAGCTTATTTTCCAGGCAAGTATCTGCTGTCCATCGTCTAAACCATAATTGACAGCTACTAATTGTTCAGGCTCCATAGGTGGCTATCCTGCAGTGTATCTGCTGACCTTTACCCAAGGCTGTTGATGATAAAGCATCGTTCAGTGTAAGTTTCAGGTTATTAATTCAGGCAACACATACCTCTCCTGTCCAATTCACTTCTGTCCTAATCTTCCCGCTTCTGTTTCTTGGCATCATCTCCTTTTTCTGTGGAAAGTCCTGAGCGTTCCTGAAGCAAAGCTGCATTCTGTACAAGTCCTGTTCCTGTCAGGATATTTAGTCTGGCTTTTATCTGGGCACCCGGGGACAGCTGCATCAAGTCGACCGCAGCCCAGACTTTCACAGAGAGAGAGGTTTTCCCACACGGAAATGTGAGGAAGATCGGTTGGAGCGGCTGTCCGGTAGCTGTTCGCGGGGGGGTGTACGGGGCAGCACCAGGGTTATGCTTTTCCCCCCATTTCCACGGGACAGTGAACCTGTCTGTTTGGTACTTGAACCAAGGTAGCTCGCCTCTAATTACTAATCCTGGCCATTTTTCTGTCTTTTAGGAACCCCCCATTTCATTTTACTTTGCCCGAAGGAGGGTGACGTCATTCAGCCCTTGACAAAAGCTAACGCCACCTCTTATTGGCCAACTTAAAATGGGACCCAGACGGCACAGCACCCCAATTGGTGAGTCTGACCCGAACGGCTCTGTCCTGCCCTGAAAGCCTGTCTGGAAGCTTTTGTTCTTGATGTGGGATATGATGGGATAACTCAAACCTCCCTTGGCAAAACCCACCGCTGTTCTTTTCGGGAGGGCTCATCCCTCCTCCGCACTTTCCCTGTTACCCTTCTCAACCTCAGTTTCCGGTGAAGGTGTTTGCTCCTGGAGTATGGGTGGTATCGAACGCCTGTCTTCCTTGCCACTCATTGCGTTCCCGCATACAACTCCATCAAAGAATACAAAAGACCCCTCTGAGCAGTGGGAGAGCTCAGACTAAAAGATTGTTCCCAGAATTTCTGTCATCTTTTAGCAGCAGGGACTTTCTCTGCTAGGTTCACAAATCAGCACCCTGTGTTTGCTGGATGAAAGGAGGTCTGTATTTCTGCTTGAGTAATAGTAAAGAATTCTGTCCCGAGCTAAGGGATCAATACTTATGCTGCAGAATGTGCACGCTTCAGAACTCTGGATAGGAATTTCCACCACTGCACTGCTACTAATAATGCATGCAGTGAAGCACCTTCAAAACAGAACTGGGACCTGAACCCCAGCAGTGTGAATGATGGTAGCTACTTTTTGGTTTACTTCTTTTTGTTTTCCCTATTTTCAGTGGATGATAGTTGCCCGGACCAGCACTATAGCAACTAGTGATGTTACAGCAGAGGGCACAATGGGGACCAACAATGTCACTCTGGAAAGCGCAATGGCATCAGCAGATGTGTCAGAAGTGTGATGAGAAGGAGATTCTCGTGTGGTTCCTGAGGCTGATGCAAAACTCTCTCTGCGAATGAACCTCGTTACCCCTGTAGAACGATGGGAGCGATGAGTCCCTGCCATTCAGCTTGGAAAGTAAGAGGATGAAACCCTCGAAACATAGAGGTCCTACTAGATCTCAGCCCTAATCAAAACTCTTTGTGGCATTCCCTGAGACAGTCTCTGAGTCTCTGTAATTTTTTCTCATTTTTCTTTTTGGGCAGTGTCACTTAAATTTGTTTCTCTGTTTCTGCAATTCTAAGCAAGGATGGAGTGAGAGGAGAGGCCTCTGTTGTGAGGAAAGGTATTTCCAGCAGTCTAAAATTGTGAGGTATAGTGGCAACATCACAGGACAAGAACTGGAATTTGATTATATTGGGAGAGAAAAGATTTTTAAAAGTATAATCTGGACAAAAAGCTTCGACAGCATTTTAATCAGAACAGTGACAGTCAGTCTATAATAGTCTGAAACCTGTAGCAGCTCAGGGTCTGTGATGAGAAGTTGGGTGGGGAGGCCTGGGCACTCGTGTGTCACTCAGCCTCTCCCTCGCTGAGCGTGGAGGGCTGGGAGAGCAGGAGAGTCCTGCTCAGGTGAAACACAAATCATCCTTCTCTTCCCTCCTTGTTTCAGAGCACCACAGCAGCGACAGGAAAGATGGATCCTCTGCTGCTGCCAGGTAACTGGGTGTTGCTGCACTGAGTTAATAGGAGGTCTGGGTAGATCCTTTTTCCGCTCATTACCAGCAGTGGGGAAAAAGTTTAAAATGTGACGCAGAAGCAGGGAACGCTTTTAGCAGTAGCCACGACATTAACTCCTTAGCTCTCGCAGAAGGTTTTTGAGTACGTGGGCCAAGGTGGGTGCTCCACTGCTCTTCCACTACGGGCTTTGTGCCTTCCTACTAATGTCAGCATTTGCCTCCTGATTGTAGTCAAAGCAGAAATTCATGTCCTCTGCAGTCCTGGAATGCAAGTCTGCCCTATCCACGTCTTAACTTTCCAATATGTGGTTTTCTGCTTTCTTTCCTTATTGTGCCAATTTTCTGCAAAGAATCTCTGAGGTGTCTCCTCTGAGCAGTTCTGAAAGAGAATTCTCATTTTGATATGAAGCTGATAGAAATATAACCAGGTTACCGATATACTGAAATCACAGTTTAAAGTGTTGTGGACTCCCTTGGTCTTTTGATTTGTATATATTTATCTTATGTCACATTTAATGCCTAGCATTGCTTGATTTTAGCTTTTAGGGTGTATGGTTTGTACAGTGCTAATAAGAATCTGAGTCAGAAGATAGCGACCCTGTAGTCATCTGAGTGAAGTATAATGGTTTGAAGCAGTGAGAAAACTTGGACATAAAACTCAGTATCTCTTATAACAGGATCTGTATGGTGGATGGTAATCATGCCTCAGTGCTGGGGATGAGTGGCAGTCATTCTCCTCACTGGTTGAGGATGGGTTGCCTTTTGTCGGTATAGGTTGGACTTGATCTCTCAGGGTCTGCTTTATGACTGTTACTCCCAATATTTTTGCAGTGTCATGAAAATGCTGAGAAGTAAGCCATAAATGGTCTAACTGTGTCCCCCTGGTGGGTACCAGAGGTAGTAGATGGTGAAACTCCTAATGGCACTGCAGTTTTCCACACTACATGTTCTGGAGTTGTTACATTGTTCTTGACTGTTAGGGTGTCTGCAGAAAGGACAGAAATGCTTATGCAGTGGCCAGCTTGTTTCTGGACCTTTGAGACTGACCATCTCACTCCCTTCTGTGGCTGTATGGGTCAACAAGCTCAGTACCGGGTGGTTGCTCTCCTGAGGGGCTAGAGAACTCTCTTTGTTTTTGCTGTAAAAGGGATTTTCTCACTCCCCTGATGTTTTTTTGTTTGTTTGTTTGTTTTAAATCTGCACTGCTAGCTCCCAGAAAGCATCATCTGTGTTTAGGTCGTGTCTGTGAAGTTCGTCGAGAGGATGAGGCCAGAGGTCATGGTCTTTCCACTTCTCCGTTTAGGTAACTCCTCACAGTCTTTGCCTGCCAGTCCTGGTTGGATTTATATGCACATGTGCTTTTTCTACATCAAAGAAATTGCACTAAGTCATTGTCTTTGGGTGACTTGAAGGTTGGGGACAGCGGGGCTAAGTATAAACCACGTACTGTATGTTTGTATCTCGCGTGGTAATCAGACTTCCCCTTTTTGACGTGACAGTGATGTGATTCCAGCTGGCTAACGTGCTTTGGTAAAATCTGGGGCTTGAGAGAGCTGAGATCATACTTACCCCCCCTGTTAAAATACCTTTTCTTTCTCACTGTTCCAAGATCTTCTGACCTATTGGTGTTTGTTACTGTTTCTGCTATTGTCTCCCTTCCAAGTCTATCAATTTTTGCTCTCCTCTGGTTGCTTTGAAAAGGACTGTATTGGCTGCATATCTTATGGTGATAAGGAGTGCTGGCAGGAGGACTAGGTGCAGAAATCTGCTTCTTCAGCGTTTTCCATTCCTGTCTTTTGATGGGGCAGTGAGGTCTTGGTCTGCAGAGAAAGAGTAACCTGTATTCCAAGAGCGTTGAGACAGTTATAGTAAGGGACTAATGAATAGAAGAGTTCCAGTGCTGGGCGATGTACAGGCCAGAACAGAAGACAGCCACATCCTCAAAGCTCTCAAGTACGCCGAGGGAAGCCCAAATGCATACCTGTAGTAAGGCTGAGTATAAGGTCCCATAGAGTACCTGATAACGCTTTTGACAGGCAGACAAGTTCTAATGAAAACATTAGACAGCATTTGTGTTTATGCTCCTGCCTCCTCTCGCTGGGTGTGATGACCAATTTCAAGCCAATGAAGTGCTGAAGCAGCCCTTGTAGCAAACTTCAAGATGGCATGACTTCCAGAAGCACATTGCGTAGTTGGTTCCTGAGTGTGTGGAGTATAGATGCTTTATTAGTATTTGGAAAAAGCATCTAGTTCTCTACAGGGGTCAGCCATTCTTCCTTGCCTACCATGTGAATCACTTACGATGTTGAAAAGGTTATTTTAAAATTTGAGACTCACTGAGTTCTGTGAGGTCTAAGAAGCAATTGAAAGACTGCCAGGTTTTTTTTTTCTTATAGTGCTTTCACTTGAGTGGCAGTTGTTGTCTTGCTTTTTCAATCCATAATTTTGATCTGTATATAACTGGTTTGCAGGGGGAACCTGTTCAGTTTACCTGGCACAGAAGAAGATGCTGAATTACATAAAAATCCCAGTGGCTGGCAAGTACCAACAACACAAGGCAGATGACAGTGGTGGACAGGCCCCTGGTTCCTCAGAGGATGCAGCAGGACTGCCATCAGCAACCTTCTGGTGCAGAGGATGGGGAGTCTGTGGAGACGGGTGTTGTAAGCACTCAGACAGAAGGAGGGAGGAGAACGCAAAAAAAACCCAAGTAAAGCTGTTAAAATTGATGAAAGCCAAGAGAGGTGGGCAAACACCAAGAATAAAGGGATTCAAACTACAGAAGACCGTCTCTTTACCCCAACAACTGTTACGACAGCAACACAAACGTCAGAAGAAACCTGTAGGCAGGTGGAAGTGGGAACCAGTATGTCTGGGCAAAGACCTGGGCGACAAGATGCAAATGTCCAAACTGAGGAGAGTGGGGAAAAGCTCGTGAATGCGTCTGGAGAGGACACGGACTCTCTGCACAGTCAGGTAGGGATGAAGGCTGCCTGCATTTAATTTTACTGCTTTAGAACAGTAAAGCATCCTGGCAGCCAGTAAATTCACTAACAGTACGTTCTCTGTCGATAAAAAAGCCAAAAAGACCACTTTAAAATGTTAATGTCACAAGCTTTCCCCTGTCAGCTGTACACAACTGCTGAAGTGGCAGTACTCAGTGGGCAGCATAAGTTTGGGAAGTAAATGTCTCTGTATTTATTTTCTGGAAAAATATGATAAATTTGTTTGTTTGTGGGGGGGGGGGTCCCCCAGATGTAGTTAACACTGCAAAAAAAATTTCACTTTTTGTTGGATGGAGACAGGAGTTGCATGAAATTTTGAATGAAGGGTTAGATGCCTTCTGTTTTGCACCGACCAACTTCTGACAGCTTGTTCTGCCACTCCATCAGTGTCAATGGATAAACACAGGAGGGGAGTGTTCCTCCAAAGAAATGTCCCCTAGCAAGATGAGTAACTTTGAATTAGTACCTCAGGAAGTATTGCACACTCTTGAAAAATCACTGCTTTGCAGATACAGCTTGTATGTTTTCTTGTAAACGCACAGACTAGAAAAATGATTGTTTCTAAACTGAAGAATAGTACATCCTCTGGGAAATGAGACTAACAGGGCCAAAAATGTGCGGTGCAACATTGATGTGATACGTCTGAGAGTCCACTGAATGACAGAGTATCAGAAGCCATGCTAAGCAAGTTTGCTGTTTCTTCCTCGGAATGCTGTAATTTCCTTCCTCCACCCATCAGCAAAACGTGCTCCAGTTCTCCCTTGTTTCGGGTCTCTTGTGTTCTTGCATCTAATTTGTAGAAGATGCTGAAAGGTTCCCTACCTCAGTGCTTGAACATGGTATGAAGAAACTGTACTGCAGGGATAGCTCTATCCAGAAATTACTTGTTTTTCATTGTGGTCTGTTTTGTTTTTAATTTCTCCTGTTTCATACAGGGAGAGGAGGAGTTTAACCTTCTTCACCCGCCCAAAGGCCGAGTTCAACATCGCCACATGCGAACTATTCGAGAAGTGCGCACTGTTGTTACGCGCGTTATAACAGATGTTTACTACGTAAATGGTGCAGAGGTGGAACGGAAGGTAGTTGAGGTAAGTTCCTGTTTTCAGGGCTAAATGTAATGATATGTTGGCTGCAAAATTAAATTAATTAAAATGGGAATGTGTTGTGGCTGCAGAAAATGAGTTGAGTGAACAAGTTGGTGTGCAGTGGTGACACTTTTCTTCGTGAACAAACACACAGACCTTTTAGTGCGTGGCTGTGCTGGTTTTGGCTGGGGCAGAGTTAATTTTCTTCACAGTAACTAGTACGAGCTGTGTTTTGGGTTTGTGCTGGAAGCAATGTTGATAACAGGGATGTTTTCATTACTGCTGAGCAGTGTGCACACAGCCTCAAGGTCTTTTCTGCTCCTCACCCCCCACCAGCGAGGGCTGGGGGGGGGCACAGAAAACTGGGAGGGGACAGAGCCGGGACAGCCGACCCCAACCCATCAAAGGCATGTTCCATGCCGTGTGACATCGTGCTCGGTATATAATGCCGGGGAAGAAGAAGGAAGGAGGGGACACTCGGAGTGATGGCGTTTGTCTTCCCAAGTCACCGTTCCGCGTGATGGAGCCCTGCTGTCCTGGGGACGGCCGAGCACCCGCCTGCTGTGGGGAATGGGGAGTGAATTCTTGGTTTGCTTTGCTGGCGTGCGCAGCTTTTGCTCTGCCTGTTAAACTGTCTGTATCTCGGCCCCACGAGTCTTCTCACTTTTACTCTTCTGGTTCTCTCCCCCGTCGCACCGGGTGGGAGGCAGCGAGTGGCTGTGTGGTGCTTCGGTGCTGTCTGGGGTTAAACCACAACCACAGCAAAAGCTGTGTACTTATTGCTGGCATATTTCATCCCCATTACTGTATTCTGAAGACACGCTGACTTTATTTTCTTCCCAAAGAACTGAATGAAACACTTTACTATGCGTGTCCACCTGTTTTAAAATTCTTGGTGTTTTGTCAGAATAGAGAGATTTCAGAATGGGTAGAAATTCTGTTAGTAAGCAAAAATCACTTCTGCCTGTAAAAATGAACTATGTGAGGTAGTTTAGCCTGTTTTGCAGCTCTGTCATTTTTAACCACACTCTTTTGAGTCCTGTGGACCAGATTCTATAAGAGGTCTACAAAAAGAGAAAATAAACAAGCCTATTGTTAGTACACTTGTTGGTGTATGTCCATTCATTAATCAGAAAATCTTTAGGGAATCGCAGAAGATAGCTGACAAATGCTGATCTGATATGCACAGTAACGATGTCAGCCTGCTTGCAATAACTGCTATTCTGCTATAAAGGTAAATAATGTAAGTCTTGTGCTGTGTTGTTACAATGAGTAATGACACAAAAGCATAAATTAGGTCAGTGCAAAGCTTATCCTTTCACATCCGATACTGCACATGAAATTGCTTATTGTAACATTAGAGAATTATGTTTCCTGAAATGTGCTTACATAGGTCATTGTAATCACAATCATATAACCATTTCCAATTTATCTACCAACATTTGATACCACTATTTTGTAGGTATGTATTTTTATATCCATAAAACTTCAGTGGCTCCAAATGACCAGCTGCCTGAAGCAGTAATGACCCAATAATCTTGGATTATTAGTAACCAAAGGCCGCTGGGGGTCTCACGTATTTGTTGCATTCGCACTCACACACTCTGAAAGGGTGGGAATTATTCCAGGCCAGCCTAATTTGATACCAACCGAGCTCTGTCCTGTTCACTGATTTCTTAGTGTGACTTCTTGATAGAGAGCAACTGCACACCTGTAGTGGGAGACACACTGTCTGCCACTGATCGGTCCAGACTGATGAATGTGGTCTCAACTTGTCTGCGCTTTTGCCTGGTGATTGTAGAGCTTCTATCTAGCAAGTGCGTCATCTTTGATGAACTTTTTTTTTTTTGTAGGAAACTGAGGAGCCTGTAGTGGAGTGCCAGGAGTGTGAGACTGACACATCCTCCTCTAGAACTGCAGCGGGCTCATCGCTGACCTCAGGGGACCTTGGCGATGTCAGCTCCTTCTCCTCTAAGGCCTCAAGCCTCCACCGTACATCCAGTGGAGCAAGCAGTGGTCACTCTGCCACACACAGCAGCAGCAGCAGCTCGGGGCGAGGAACTGGAGCTGTCAAAGGGAAAGTGTGTGGGACAGAAACGGGAGAGTTTGCTTTACCCATTGGCAGAGGCGTCTTAGGAAAATCAAGGTATGTGCAGGCGCTTGGGAAAGGAATAACAGGTATTTTGCAGAAGAGAACAGCTGGCTTGGGTGGAGTGTGAAGCAGGGTAGACCCTAACCCAGGAATTTTCTGAGAAGGATCTGGCTTGAACAGAAATAAGGAGATAGTCTTTGCTTTCACATCTGTTCTTCTGAAAGGAGTAGTTTGTTTCCTTGTGAGGCGTTGCTTTGCCTAAGCTCTTGTCAGTTTAGCAGCGGTGAGGCAAACTTCTTGACCAGTTGTGAGATCACAGAGAAAATGGGGGGATCCTAATGAGCTGGCTTCTCTTTTCAGAACAGTTAACTCCTAAATTCTCTAGTCCTAGGAAAGGAGCTGGTCAGCCGGCATCTCCACTCAGAGTTAGCCAGACAGGAGCACTGCCTTGTGAGGAAGAGGAGGACTCTATGCCTGGCGCTCGTCAGGGTGGCAGAGCACCTGTGACACCTCGTGGGCGAGGAAGAAGAGGCCGCCCACCTTCGCGAACAACAGGAACAAGGTACCCTGGAAAAAGGAGACTGTAACTTTAATTTATTGCCAAAGAGGAGGATGGGGAGCTGCTGTCTTAATGTGACAGAGAAAAAGGAGTACTGAATGTTTCAGGAGCTAGTTTTTTGTGATAGCATGTAGCAGCAGCTGCAAGCATCTTGCCCAAGTATTCTTTGTTGAGTAACTGTTTTTCCTGATCCTTCTTGGAGGGCTTTTCCCTTATTTCCTTCTGGGACTGCTTTTCTCTTTTCTACAGAGATTTAGCTGGACTGCCAGGTGTGGAGGATCTCTCAACTACAGCATCACCTGAGGAGAAATCATTTACTCGTTCAGTTCGCCTGCCAGATGGAGGGGAGAAATCTGACACTTCTGGCTTCTGTGCCTTACGTCGAAGTGACTCTCCAGAAATCCCGTTACAAGCGGGGACTGGTCCTTCGGACTGTGCAGACTCAACCTCTGGGAGCAGCTTTGTGGGCCTCAGGGTTGTAGCAAAGTGGTCCTCAAATGGGTACTTCTATTCTGGGATGATTACCCAAGATGTTGGGGCAGGAAAGTACAAGCTGCTCTTTGATGATGGATACGAATGTGATGTGCTAGGAAAAGATATTTTACTCTGTGATCCTATCCCACTGGAGACTGAGGTGACCGCACTCTCGGAAGATGAGTACTTCAGTGCAGGTAAGAGCAGTGCTTGAGCTCCATCCTCGGGTTTCTTGAGCTGCTGAATGCAGAGGGAGATGGGTGCTTGTCCAGGAGGATGAGAAGCCTGGTGTCGTTGGTTAACGGGTGTTATTTGCTGTCTTGTCAGGTGTGGTGAAGGGACATCGGAAGGAGTCTGGCGAGCTGTACTATTGCATTGAAAAGGAAGGCCAGAGAAAGTGGTACAAGCGAATGGCTGTTATCTTGTCTCTGGAACAAGGAAATAAGCTCCGGGAGCAGTTTGGGCTTGGTCCTTATGAACCTGTCACTCCCCTGACCAAAGCAGCTGACATCAGTCTCGGTAAGGGGAGGTGCTGTTGAGCTGCTGGCTGTGCTGTTCTGCATCTTGTGGCTTTTAGATGTGTCCAATTCCTGATCTGAATGACCCATGTTTAAATGTTTCTGGGTATTCAACAATGCTTTTGGTACTTTATAATGGAATCTTTGAGATACTTCTCTTGTTTTGTGTCTTGTTCAAAGACTTTGTGGTATTGACTGGTTTGTGATACAAACTCTTCAGCAGCACTGGGACAAAAAGAGACAGGCAGGGTGTGCAGGGCTTGAGGAGAAAGACGCACAAGTGAGAGATCGTTTTTTTCTTGCTCTTCTCTGTCAGAGGGTGGTAGTATGTACCTTCTAGGTGCTATTGAGTTTAGCCATCTCTGTACATATAGGTAGGGTGAAAGCTCATGGAGTTAGGTGACAGCCAGGGACTAATCTTTGCATACTATATTACAGATAATCTCGTGGAGGGGAAGCGGAAGCGACGTAGTAACCTTGGTTCTCCCAGCACTTCCAGCAGCAGCACAACTCCCACTCGTAAAGGGCAGGAGAGTCCACGCATTCCAGGTGCGCTGTCTGGGAAAAGGAAACTCGTTGCTTCTGAAGATGAGAGATCCCCAGCTAAACGTGGCCGCAAGTCAGCAATGATAAAGCCTGGTGAGAATGTTATTTTCTGCTCTTAAATACTCAGCTGATTTTTTTTTGTCCCTGGTATTTCTGTAATTGATCTTTCCACTTCCTGTAAGGAAAAAGTAGACAAAATTGCTTGTTTGCCCTGCAGGATTTGAGACTGATTCTCCCTGGACGCATTCAGCAGCCAGAGATATTTTTAGCACAGTCTGAGTGATTACCTGCCATCTTTTCAGTTCTGTCTTTTAGAAATGTTCTGACCTTGATGTTGCAATTTGCCTCTCTTTTACCTCTTTTCTCATCTGTGCAGTCAGTCCTGAAATGCCTGGCTGTTAAAGGGACCCTTCACAGCAGTAAGTGTTGTTTCAGGACATTGATAGACTGGTGAACATTGTCCCATTAGTCATTCAGGTTTTGATTTGAAGATTCTTTGCAACCAGAGGGGTAAAAGATCCCTACCTATCCTAGTGTAATCCTAACCCAGTCCTGCCTCCCTGTCCCCTCCGGTAAAATAACTGAAGCTGAACATCTCCCACATCTTACCCAGGGTCTTTGTGCTTAACCTGACTTTTGAGGCTTACGGTGCTTCTGTCTCTTTGCAGGAGCTGTGAGAGCCGGAGAGTTTGTAGGCACCTGTGAGGATGTAGATGCTGTAGATCCCCCAGTACTGGAGGACCCTCATGGACCCTTGCCACACAATAAGACCCTCTTTTTGGGCTATGCCTTCCTCCTCACAATGGCAACACCCAGTGACAAATTGGTCAATCACCAGAAGGCATTGGATGGTCCTGCAGGGAGCAGTGAGGAGGAAGAAGGTGAGGCAAATCTGACCCATTGCATTTCCACGTGGAATGCTGTGGCTTTAGGAAAGACGCTGGATGCTGTCTGATCAGGCATTTGTGTGAGTGCTTGTTTTACCCTTTTGCTCTTTAATCCTTTGCAGAAAAAACCAGGCTGACCAAGACTCGGTCTTTGTTTTAGAGAATTTACAGCTTGAAACGTGGCAAACCTCCATGATGATCATGATGATAGGGCTGTTCAGCAAGAAAGGTGTGAAAATTAGCGAGATCAGCTGTCTCAGAATAGCATAATATGAGAAGGAAGATTTGGGAAGATAAGGGATAATGCTGGGAAGCACAGGACTTGAAAGCATGAGTGGGTTGCTCCAGTTTGCCTTCGCTAGTGTCATGTTTCATGCAATGAACTGCAGCATGAAAAAAGTGACAAGGTGCTCACTTGGCCAGTGCTGTACTTCCCTTTGCGCTGCCTGCCTTTTTTTCTTTTTTGACTCTTCCAAGGGTTTTGTCTACATAATCGTGGGAGAAAGGCATACTGGAATGGATGAGGGCTCTGTGGACTGAGTAGTGTATGGACATAAACAGATAGATTATAGCTAAAAATTGAACTTTCTGTTTCTGCTGTAGAATTTTTAGAGATGGCTCCATATGACAAACATTACATAGCACAGCAGCTGCGAGCAGGAGCTGGCTATATCCTGGAAGACTTCAATGAAACCCAGGTAAGGGCTCGCTTACTAATCTAGAACGATAGACACAGAATAGTTGAGATTGGATTCTATAGCTCATCTTGTCCAACCCCCCTGCTGAAAGCAGGATTAAACGGAGCAGATTTCTTAGGTCCTCGTCCAGATGGGTTTTGAGTATCCTCAAGGATGAAAACTCCACAGCCTCTCTGGGCAACTTGATCCCATGTTTGACCACCCCCAATTTAAATTTAAAAAAAAAAAAAAAAAATTAAATGGAATTTCCTGTATTTCAATTTGTACCTCTTGCTTCTTGTCCTTTTAGTGGATAACACTGAGAATAGTCTGTCTCCATCTTTTGTACACCCTCCTATCAGTCATGAATATGCATTGATAAGACCACCCAAGCCTTCCCTTCTTGACCTTAAACAAGCTCCGCTCCCTCAGCTTCCTGTACATCAGGTCCTCCAGTGCCCAGGTACCTCAGTGGCTCTCGGCTGGGCCTGCTCCAGTATGTCTTGTGGGTTTGTTGTCCTGTGGAACCTGGGAGCGGCTGCAGTACTCCACATGTGGTCTCACCACAGGTCTGTGCCTCGGAACACTAGTGCTCGTCACTTACCAGATCTACCTGGACAACTAACTTCATTTAGTGTCACTTGTACTTAAATTTAGATTTCTAAGAGAGGGTGTAAATTGCTCGTGGAGCATCTTGCCTGAGGATACAGAGTCTTCTCTAGTGACTTGCTGAGTCTCAGACTAAAAGATGATTCCTTTGTCTGAACTGGAAGAGACAGTTATGATACAAAACCCATTAGGCAGAGTTTTTGCCTGTGAACTGCATAGCTTGGAATGGGTGATTGTTATAGGTACTCCTGATTTCAGGATCTATTTACCTAATTCGCCTTTCACATAACATGGCCATGAAAATCCGGGTTTCAATTGTTTTCTTCTTTTAAGTGTCTAGCAGCAGGATAACTTGTGGATTCTTTTGCAAGCATTGTCTCCTGTTTACATATCTTTTTATCTCCCCTGAAGTGTAATGCAGCATATCAGTGTCTTTTAATTGCGGACCAGCATTGTCGAACTCGGAAATACTTGCTGTGCCTTGCCAGAGGGATCCCTTGTGTGTCTCATATCTGGGTCCACGATAGCTGTCATGCTAACCAGCTTCAAAATTATCGGAATTACCTTTTGCCAGCTGGTTATAGCCTCCAGGAGCAAAAATTGCTAGAGTGGTAAGTGCTGAGTAACCATGATGTGAGTCTACAGACTGAGGATTTAATCAGAGAGAATTGTTATGCTTGGGAGGCTCTTGAATACTACCGGTACAGAAGGTGTCCCTGGTACTGCTCCCCATGCTTTTCCTTCCATATAGGAACAGCACTTCCATCTCTTTCTTTGGATTTACAGTGACCTCTAATGCCAAGGTACTATATACATAAAAATATATACATATATAGGGTCCCATATACACAAAAAAGACAGTGTCCTGGGAAGTAAGAAAGATGTCAGTCTTCTCATGAGGAAGACTGAATTCAGGCGAGGCTTCCCACTCTTGGCTGATTTCTCAGAAACGGGTAAAGGAGAGCAATACTGCTGCAATTTCCTCTTCCTTTGGTATGTTTTGAAGTCGACTTCTGCATCTTCTATGGTGTCTAATCCAGGTCAGTTCTGAGAGAACTATTGTCGGGTCAGACTCCTCAGGCGAGATGAGGAGCAGACAAAAGCGGTTTGTAAATCTCTGTGGGCTCTTGGGCGGGAGACTGATGCCTGCCTGCTCAGCCCTGCCAAAGCAGAGGCGTTTTAGATATGCACAGAAAAGGTGGTTCAGAATTAAGGAGGAGCTTAGCCGAACTTTGGATTTAGGCTGCTGCACACACACCCCACCAATGCTGTCTAGCTCTGTTTTACTGTCTATAAACAGAGGATAATTCTTCCAAGTATTTCAGGACGGGTGGTAAGAGAGCAGGTCATTGTACGCAAGATATTCAAAGAACCAATATGGGAGCCCATCAGGTAACAGGAAGAAGTAGATAATGTTCCTCAAATAAAGTCTCAGACTACTGGATATTCTTAGCAGTCTGGAATTATCTTCTTTATTTTACAGGCACCCACGAGAAAACCCGTTCCATAACTTGAAGGTTCTCCTGGTGTCAGACCAGCAGCAGAACTTCCTGGATCTGTGGTCTGAAATCCTCATGATGGGGGGAGCAGCATCTGTTAAGCAGCATTACTCAAATGCTCACAACAAAGGTACTCACTGGCCAGTTTCTCTGGCCCAGTCATTGAGAATCCCATGCCACTGTGGTCTCTGATATGGTGTAAAACCATTTAGGATGGCGTACAGGGTAGTCTGTAAGCATAAAGGAAGGCAAAGTGCAGACACTAGCACTCTGCTTGAACGTAATGTAGAAGATTACATCTAGAAGACCTATCTTCCCGAGATGGAGGTGCTGCAGCAATTGAGGACACAAGCTGTCAGCTTCCAGCCTATGTTGAAAGGGGGAAATAGGCAAGAGTTGCTCCTGGACCTTCTGTAGGCCAATAAAACTGTTTCCTTGTCCTTCTGAACTCAGCTGTCTCGTGCTGTCCGTGTGGGATGTAGGCCCTCGTACGCACAGCGTGAGGCCAGGACTCATGGTTACCTGGTCCTGCCTGTAATGTTGGCTACCAGTTTTCTGCTAATTTCTCTCTGGACTAGAGGGAATCTTTTACTTGCAAGGTGCAGTGTTGCTGCAGAGCATGTCTTGCTGTTTACAAAGAGAATCCACTGGCTGGGAATGAGGGGACATGGAAGAGATTGGTAGTGGTCAAACACTGATCTGCTGCTGGAGAGAAGATCCTTTTCCTTGTTTGTTGTGGTTTGGTTTGGTTTTTTTTTTTTTTTTTGCAACTGACAGATGCCTGTCTTTCCTCCTGTACAGATATTGCTTTGGGTGTTTATGACGTGGTGGTGACTGATCTTTCCTGCCCAGCTGGTGTCTTGAAGTGTGCAGAAGCTTTACGGCTGCCTGTCGTCTCGCAAGAGTGGGTGATCCAGAGCCTTATTGCTGGGGAGAGAGTAGGCTTCAACAAGCATCCAAAATATAAACATGACTACGTCCCCCACTAAACTAAAACTTTGCCCTGCTGTCCCACTGTTGTGCAGACTGTGTTTTAATCAGGTTTTAAATGTTTGTGTAATTGGACAGTATGCATGGATTACTGTATATAGTTTTATCTGCTGGACTTTTATGATGAAATAAATGTTCGATCTCTTGTGGTAGCTGCTGGGACTCATTTATCTAAACTTATTCCAGGGCTGTGCCTCCAGAGGAGGAGGGCAGAGAGAAAAGAAATGCTTACATTTCTCTGAGCTGAATAGCACTAATATTCTGCTTTCAGTAAGGGCTGACTCCAACACAAAGTCAATTATAAAGGAAGGGAAAGGCGTTTTCAAACCGGCAGCCTGCATTTACAGACATGAATACCCCACGACCATGCTCGGGTCAGCAGCACCGGGACCTTGGATTGTTGGAAGAAGAGCAGGTTGTGTACTCCTCCAGTTTGCTCTTGTTGTTTTCCATTAATTTCATCAGATGTTGCTGAAGTGACTGGTAAGAAATTCTAGGACAAAATGCCATTTTGTTTTGGCTGCCTCCTTCCCCCCCTACCCCGTGACTGTGTAGGTGTTAACCTGCCTTAGTGCAGACTGGCACTACCTAAGTAGAGGCGCAGACAGGGAGACCTTGGACAATGAAACTGCTGGCAGACTGAGATTCAAAGAGTATATAAGTGCTGTGTATTTTTGTTCAAATGGTAACGAGGTAAATCATCTGCTTCTGAGCTGCTGCGTTCACAGCTGGGGACTTTATCTTAGCGGTCAGCTGGCATAAAGGCAGAAGCTGAGTCTGACAGCTCTTCACTCTAACGATGCTACGGGCTAGAGGTGTACCCGGGCCTCCATCCGGCCTCCTATGCAGTAGTTAGTCCCCTGCTTCAAAACTAAGTTTTTCTTGATGCATAGCTCTTCCCCAATCGTTTCCGAGCTCAGTCACCTTCTGACTGTGTTGGTCTGTAAATCCCACATCCAAACTTCAACACCCACCCTTTCTACAGTTTTCTAGCTTTTTTTTTCATGGTCATATGTGCATCGGGCACAGTATCACACGCTGCTGTCGTGCACTGATGAGGCCGGGCCTTACACTCGCTGCCTGTTGCTAATGTGTCTTTCTGAGCAAGCACAGAGAATTTTTTCCCCCCAAGAACACGTAACTTTGAGAGCTGCAGCTTTGGATACTGTGAAAATACCAACCCCTTGAAGGGAAAGGTGGGCTCCTGGCAGCCTTTGTGTTCAAACTGGGAAACCTGATCCTACACCCAGTGACAGACCGGAGGGCTCTCTTCTGCCGCTCATCCACACGAACTTACAGCACGACAGTCTGTTATCGCCAGGCCAGACATTGACAGTATTCCACGTAATTGCGTGACAAGATGGTTTTATTTTGGTTCAGTAGGATAGTCACTAGTAGCATTCTAAATAGTTTTGAATGAAAACAGTACATTTAGAGCTGGCATCCTAGTTAAGTTTCTCTGTGGTTTTAGTTCTAGCCCACCTTTCTGCCCTCTTCAAAGTACAAAACTCCCTCTGCTGGCAAAGCTCCTGCTCCTATCTTCACGTGCATAATTTTGGCACACAAAATACATTAAGTTTTATAGAGAAAGCATGTGACATCACTAGTGGCTCCTTTACCTATACAGATATGCTAGAACAGTGCACTGTACAAGAAGAGATTCTTAAAATCTATTTCTTCTTCCTTCCCCCTTTACCTTAAACTGCTGTTGCAGTCGTTTCATTCCCCAGGAGGTGTGTATGTGATCAGCAGACACTGTGTACTGCACAAGCGGAACCTCTGAATACAGCCAGAACTTAATTTGTCGTCAAGAACAATAGACGACTTCCTTCATGCTCCAACTTGCAAAGGACCGTAGTCCAGCTGAAGAGTCAAGACATCATAAGTCTTGTTGCCTTTTTCCACTTTCTGCAGAGGCACAGACTGCCTCTCTAGAAGCATTTATAAGTATATGTGGGGCTGCAGAAAGCACGTTATTACTAGGCAAATAAAAAAGAAAAAGGAGTAGCTTTCTGCAGTCACTGGGAGCCTCACATAAGCGGAACTTCCTGCCAGTTCCTTCTGAAACAGTGGTTCACCAGGCAAGAGCCCGCTACAACGACAGATTCAGTTGGAGAGTTTGCACTCAAGAGCATCAGTCTCCACTGCTTGATGTGTTGTTGGTCACAGCCTGAAAAGGTCTTGGTGCTTAAACCCCAAAACTGCAAGAGAAGGGTGCAGTATTAGCTACACATTGAAAGGAACTCCCTTTATCAACCCCCGTCAGCATTTTTCAGCAAATACAAGCTAGCAACTAGTTCAACGTCATGCCAAAACAAACCTGAAGAGGAGAAAGCATATCAAAACCAAAAGTTCCTTCATGCTGGTTTGTTACTTTTCTGTCATAGTATTTAGCAACTCTTTGCTTCTAATTATTTTGGCTTACGCAATCAAGTACCTCAGGATAAAACTACAGGCGATCCTGAAGATATTCCTACCTGCCCAAAGTTCCTCCAGCCTGGGTGTAGTATTTGTTATAATCCAAGCGCAGCAGCAGTTGAGCTAAATCGGAGTTTATCTGATGGTTGCGAACACTGGAGAGAATCTTGAAGAGAAGTGATGACTGACGACTGAATCCCTACAAATTAGAAGAAATCAGTTCTGGGCACTCTCAAGAGAGAAAGCAAGCCTTTCATCTCTGTTCCTGCCTAAACAATCTTTTAACAGCCTGAAGAAAAGAGTCAGTGCAAGAGAAGTGATGCTTGTGGTCCACTATAAGGTAAGCTGTTAGCCGCAAGAATTATTAGGTGTTGGGTATCCAAAAGGAGGGATGGAGGTACAGGCTGATATCCACCTCCTTTCTATTCCAATAGGGTAACTTCTGTGTATCTGCCCACATTCCTCCTCTCTGTGTACATGGAATTTTGGACACAGGAACAGCTGATTAATTAAAATCATTGCAAGCACTCACACAGAAGGTCTCAGCTTAAACTCACTCCTGTCCTACAGCTGTCAAAGCCAAGATAACTGCTTAGGCAAATGTTTGCATGGGAGAACAGGTCCATATAAACATAGATTCACCTTCACCAAAATACTGAGTTGTGCAGCTCCCCGTTCATCTAGTGGGCCCAGGTTCTGACTGACCAGGGAACAAAAACTGTGACAAAGATCCAGAATTTCATTTAAGCAGTGGAAAACCTGCATGGGATAAAAAGTATAAGATAGTAGTTTAAACAGAGTTCATACCAAGAGAACGCTGTTACTAGTACCTGAAAAGTTGCAGCCTTCATAATCAAGATGTTGCTGATACCGTATTTTTTCAGTGCATAAGGAAGATGTTAAAGCCCCTGTAGCATTTTTGTGAGGTTTTCTATGGAAAAAGGATTTAAATGTTATGCTGCATCTTTCCACCCACCCCCAACCTTTTGCAGACATTATCGGGAAACAGCAGTTGAAGTAAGCCAAGCACATAGGCGCAGAAGGTGAACACCAGCAGCCATCGCTGCAGCTTTGGGACTGAGAAGGAAGAATAAAGAAGAGCAAGAGTTGTGGTTCAAGGCCTTGGTTTCACTGCTCACAAAACTCGGAATTTCTTGTATATCAGCTGGTCAAGGTAACTAGCATTCAAGAGTGTTAGGAAAGCCCAAACACCTCACAGACATAACTACTGGAGCACTTAAAAGCTCCAGAGTGGATAATTAGTGTTCTGCCACTTTTATGCTACAGCCTCGTAGGCCCAGCAAAATAATCAAACAGAGAAGACCTGCGGTATCGCTGTGTTTCATTGATACCAACCTTCTGTGGGAATGTTTTTGTGAGGCTACATGTTTAATAAGAATACCAGCAACACTGTAACATATTTTTGACAAAAATAACAATAAAAAACACCCTTAAAAGTCCACTCAGGTACACCCCAACTATTTTTATCCTCTAAAGCATGAGAGGGAATTTTTTCTGATCTAGTGCATTTCAGAGTGAGTCCCTCAGGAATGCAGTTCCCAGCACTATGCTGATTAGTACTTCTTTAACAAAATTACCTGTGAGAAGAACATAGCAATGAAATTTAAGTTAATAAGGTTAACTGAACACTGGAATAATCTTGATTTAAAATTGTCAGAAATGCACCATCCCCACTCACCCACTGTAAATTAAGTGCTCTTAATTCAATTATCTGTTCTAGTTTATACCCTCTTTATTCCTAGAATTGTAGTCAGTGCTCTGCAGGAGATTATCACTGATCTGTTTTAAGAGATGGTTTGCCATATCTCTTCAAAAAGGTGTGTTTCTTAGGGCAGCTGGAGAATTCGTAGAAAAAGGTGAAAACAAGACCTACTTACAGGTTTTAGGAGGATGAAAGACTGAGCCAACAGATTACTTAAGAAATGATCGTGAGCCAATCGTATACTCTCAAAATCTCGCGTGGCATTTATCTGCTGCAGAAGCTGTGAGAACTGAGATTCCAGTACATCCACCTGACAGATATGTAAAGAAATCTCATTAGTACCTTGAGGAATGGGAGTACTTCAGACCAGCCAGAAGTTTTGGTAAGAAACTGATTTTCCTTATTGCCACTCCTACCTTAGAGACTGAGGATCACCACCTCTCTGCCTCCTGAACGGGGAGTTACATACAACAGTAGTACATAACGGGGAGGGACCAATACCTCAGCATTACTAAGTAGAAAGGGAAATGGTCACTTAGCTACTGACATACTATATAGCTAGCACGTAAAGAAAGGTGTTTGACTGCAGTCGTCTCTGAATTTTGCACTGGGAGATACTATCTGGAATGTCAGGCAGAGGTTGCAGTGCAAGAGCTCAGCCAGATTACTCCGGAGAATCCGGAACGCCAGCCCCCCTCGATTCAGCTTTTGCGGCTATTAACAAAATGATATGTAATTCTCACAAAATCATGTTACTAGTAACGGGTGTTTACTTTTGAAAAGTCTCCTTTTTACTTCAAATGGTCAGAATATGGCTTCTCTCAATTCTTTAAAAAAAAAACCAAAAACCCAGACACACACAAAACACCCCCAAAACAACAACTTAAAGGGGCAAGGGAAGAAGCAGGGACGGTATCTTAATGATGCTTCTTCAGAGACGACTGTGACTTCTCACAAATGCACTGGAAAGCCAAAACTCCTGTATTTCCAGCAACACTCACTGATTCACAAGTCCAAAAACTTTATAATTGTAGCACTAAGTCTGGGAACTCAGAGACAGTTCTAGACTTGTTCCAATAGAAATCCTGATTTCCTTAAGGTACAAAGAATCTGAACCCTGAAAGAAAAGACTTCAGTGCTCCCTCCATGAATTTCTGCCAGTTCCCGATTAACTGATATGGTTTACCTTTCTCTATAATCCTGACCTGCAGATAATACTGAAGATTGTCCACAAGGAAAGCCATGTGATCCCTCAGACGCCACTTGATGGCATCAGTTCTGTTAGATTTCAGGTGTTTGCGCTGCATCTGGAGAGCCCAGCAGTGCTGTAGCTCAGCCTGGACTCGTCGCACACTCAGCAGGTATTTGAACACAACATTGTACCTACAGTCCAAAAATACAAAATTGTTTAAGATTAAAATCTTCCCTGAGTGCAGGTACTGGAGAACATGACAATGCAAGATGGGAAAAGGGAACAGAAGTGGCTGCCTGCCAGCAGACAGGGTAGGTCAGGTGATGGCCCATCTCAGAGTAACAGATTTCTGCCTGTGTTGGTTACTGACCTAAAAAATGCAAAGTTCATTTCACCATAAGGAGGGAAGAGCTGACAATGTTTTGTCAAAGTAGCAGTTTGTAAAATAGTGCAGATCTGTCAGCATAGAATCATAGAATGGTTAGAGTCAGAAGATCTTTAAGGTCAAAGATCATCGAGTTCCAACCCCCTGCCACGGGCAGGGACACCTCCCACCAGCCCAGGTTGCTCAAAGCCCCATCCAACCCGGCCTTGAACACCTCCAGGTGTTTTTAAGTCATCTTAATGTTCAAGGAGCAAGATAAAGTACTATAGCTCTACCTTTCTCTTCATCGAGAGGAAAAAAAAACCCAACACACTAGTGAGTGCCTGAGATCAGGGAACCTATAGATGAATATACAAAGACCATACCTAGTACTTACTTCTCCAGAACAGCAGGAGTAAAGAGAATGTGCAGTGGCCATTGAACTTTGTAGGAAAGGCCCAGAGCTGCCCATCCAGATGTGGGGGCTTCACGTGGAGATAATTCCCGGGAAGGCCCTTCACGAGTCTGAGAAGTATCTAAAAACAAACGAGGTGCTGAATTAAGTCATCTTCTCAGTCAAAACAACCATGACAAGGAAGAAAAGGGAAAAAAAAAACAGAGTAAGAAGAGCCAAAGTAGGCAAGGCCATCACACAGGGCTGCAAAGGGAACAAAGCTAGTATTTAACTTCAGAGAAGGGTACGTAATAGGACTTGAACACAAGGTCGGCATCTCCCCTCTTAAATCACTACTAAAAATGCAACTAGATACCTTTATGCTCCTTTCCATGATACTCAATGGTTAAGTGAAGCAGAGGAAGGAGGTTGTCATCATCCAAGAGCACCTTATGAGCAGACTGCTGAAATGCAACGTTGACATCTGATGAGAGAGCACACATATCAACACAAGGTGATGCAGCTAGTACTAATTTTGCAACCATTAATTATTTATGCTCGGCCATAAAAGACAACACTGACATGCTATTTCCATTTAATTCCAGTTTCAAATATGGAGAGAAACCTGCCATCTGAAAGTTTCTGAGATGTTATTTCCACCCACTCGGTGAGACATTCTAACTCGCAAGTGCTGTTCTTTCAAAACTAACGACACCAGCTAGAGGATACGATAGAGCTCTCCTGTACTGGACGTGGCTAACCGTTTTGCTGCTGTACCACAGCGAGGACAGTTTGGTAAGTGAATAAGCAACACTCACCATGTTCAGTTACAGCTGTAGGTGGTGTTTTTAACATGTGCTGTGCAGTGTCAATGAAGGCCTGAAACAGCTCACCTCTTCCCAAAAGGTAAAAGTCTTTTATAATCTGTGGAGATAAATGTTTTGTATATAAGCATATCAAAAACTGAGCAGAAATTTTAAGCATCCTAGCTGATAACATCCAGTTTTATTATTGCTTGGAAAACCTCTGCTGTTTCAAAACACAGCTGGAGAGCTATGAATTCCATCCAGTGCCCAAAAAGTCTACGCTGCCTTTGCTTGAAGACACAAACCACAAAACCACATACACATACCCCTCTAACTGTCTCTGACCAAGTTCTATCACTCTGTGCTCGTTCCTGAGACCTGGAAAATGAAAACAGCTTTACCTGAAAGAAGGAAGTGCAGAATCTAAGACAGTAAAGTATTTAATGGGAAAGAGACATTGAAAAAGAAATAAAAAAATTTAAGCTGCCTTAGCAAAAAGAAGCTAGGAGTTGCATTACCTTTAGTTGTCCCAGTAAATCTGATTCCTCCACCATCAGTTTCCAAAGATGCTAGTGAGGAAACAAAAACCAAACAAAACAAAAGAAACCTCCCTTCAGATGTGTCTAAACCCATTC
This sequence comes from Pluvialis apricaria, assembly GCA_017639485.1. Classification (NCBI taxonomy): domain Eukaryota; kingdom Metazoa; phylum Chordata; class Aves; order Charadriiformes; family Charadriidae; genus Pluvialis; species Pluvialis apricaria. The sequence goes on from CM030015.1 coordinate 3,716,055, forward strand.
AGTGAGAACAGTAGCTGTTTTAAAATACTTGTGATATATACAAAAAAAGCACCTATATAAAAAGCTATATAAAGCACAACACTAAGAATCCTGTGTATAGACAGCCCATGCTACCAATTAGAACATTCTTGACATATGCCAGCAAGAAACTCCGCCCAAGAAACATGAAGACCCATGACAAAAAAATAAGCAAATTCTTAAGAAATCAGTTCCACTCTAGCTTCTCTATCCTCCCCATCTTCTTGGGTTTCTCCCGAAAAGATTAAAAAGATTAAAAATTGCCAATGCAAAGAATTTGTCCAGTGAGATGCCATCCATTATACTGAAAAGCATCATGAAAAGTTCTGAATTTGTTGCAAGTGAAAAAAAAATAAAAATCCCTTCTTTCCCCCGAAGTGAACAGTATTTATTCATGTCCTTTTGTCATTAGACGTTGGGGTAACATGAAGGTCTGAGCCCCATAAGAACATGAAAGCTACCTGCAGCGTTCACACGCCTGTTCAATCACCGATTCTGAAGCGCCCCCTTCTCCTCCCAGTTATTCACCAAACTGAGGGGCTCCTCCGCCGGTACAGTAGCTATCCCTCCCAGGATCCTTACCTCAGCAACAGTGCTCCGTATCCAGTCGACCACTGATTCAAAGTCCACCAAACTAAAGAGCGGTTGCTGCTTGAGTCGATGTAGCTCTGCTGCAAATGTGTCCTCCTGGTTTTTTAGGATAGAGCCTGTGCAGCAATGAGAAAAGTGTTTTGGACAATAGAAAGGAGTGCCATTCGGAGAAGCGCAGCCCCGTTCCAGCAGTTGGGCAGAAGGGCTGTCCGGGCAGCACCATCTCACGTCTGGTGAGGAATGTGAAGTCGAGGAGACCAAAGTACAAGTACGAAGGTACAAGATTGCTATTGCAAGTACAGTTACAGTATAGACACTTGACATGGCAGTGCTGTGGTATCAGTAAAAAACAAAAATATTTTCTATGTAAATAGAAACAGCCCTTTTCCTAGGACTGAGCTAGATCTCTGAGCCCACAACTTTTCTCCCATATTAACCAGTTGGTTTGGTTCTCCACCTAGCCCCGCCCCTTTCAAATCTATCCTACTGCTTGAACTTGGGGATTTATTTATTTTTTTTAGCCAACTAAGCTAAAAGACTCTTTTCTTTTCACCTCACTTCTCCTAAGGCAAAAAAAAAAAAGTCCAATTTAATTGGTCCTTTGTTCTCTGCCATGTCACTCAAGTCATTTGAGTACTTTTGCATAGACAAGCTCAAGATAGAGCCTCCACAGCAGTCCTCCCCCATTGGTGTAGGAATATCTTTCCAAAACCATCTCTGATGTAAACTTATCAGGCTCTCAAAGAGAAGCATCAGCTGGAATCGTCTCTCTCCTGCTGTCTTAAACACTCCATCTCGACCATTTGTCTTCCAGAGCGACCTTTGGGACCACCTTGCAACGAATCTCTTATGTTTGTGGATGTGTTTTAATCCTGTGACACCCTTCTGCAACATACACACTCAGACCAAGATGTGCCCTTGTGTCTCTTTGTGCCTTTCAGGGACAGGGATGCAGCTGAAAAGAAAACACAACCTTTGCCATCACTTTATTTATCCAGAGTAAATCACATGGTGACTTGCTGCTGGAAACTTGGAGACTATGTCTGGAAAGAGTTATCATTTACTCATCCTGTTCTTATATTGCTCCCTTGGAATCAATCGGAAGCAGAACACTGGGACCACTGCTCTGTCCTGGCACAACCATCCGTATGTTCTGAAGAATATCAGCTAATAGTCAAGGACTGTTGCAGAACTCATTAATACAGCATTTTGGAAGATACTTGTCAGTCACTCATAACTGAGCAAAGGCTGCAAGAAAAACGTTCCTTACCTTTTCTGGTCAGGTTAACATTTTGATTCTCAAACATCTGTACAGATTCTCCCACAAAGAGGATTTTCTCAGCAACCCGCACAGGAATGTATGAAGGCAGCATTTCTACTCGCAGAGAAAACTGTTTTAGAGATGGAGCTAACATGTTTTCCTCCTCAATCAAGCGCTGCCGGAGACCATAGGGAAAAGAAACCAAGCAAAAAAAGTGTGAGAAAAACGGAGAGAAAAGACGTATAAAGGGAGAAGGGGTGTGTGGGAGGGGGAATCCCAGTACATTGGAAGTAAGCAGAAAGATAGCAAACCTGATTTGCGCCAGTTAAGTAAGCCTACAAGCTGCTTTATACTTCCAATACACTAGCAGATCTCCCGAGAGATGTTGCTTTCAGCAGAAAGGAGAGCAGACGCAGGAAAAGGAGAAGCTAAACCTTTGTGGAACAGCAGCAAATTGGCTCTCCCAAAGGACAACATTACATCAGCAAAAGGGATTTTTGTTGCAACTGCATTACATTAGTTTTTTTGCAGCCGTAACAAAGTTAATTAGCGTTACCAAAAATAATCCTCCCCTACACCTATTCCTGTATGTTTTAACACTGCTAGAACACTTGTGATACAGGCGAAATGTAAACACTTCCACTAATGAGCGAATAGGTTAAAGATCTGAAGGCCTGCTAGCATAAATTAGGCAATTTTCTCAGTTCCTGCAAAAGCTGTTTAAAACAATAAAGTTACAAACTTTTTTCTGAATGTATTCATAAAGAACTCCAAGTACAGAGGCAAGGTTTTCCTTCAGAGAAGCAATACTGGCTATTTCATTTGGCTTTCTTGTTTTTGGAGAACTAGGTTCATTAGTCCTTAATCCAAAAAAACTTGTGCTAACAAATTTTTGAGAACGTTTGCCATCTACAGAATTCTTCATTTTACCAGGAGAGCTCAGTACGAGTTTGTATACTGACATTAACAGCTTGGCAATTCTTTTCTTAAGATTCTTCTGACACTTTTAGATGAGGAAATACCCAAGTATTTCATCAGTCTATCCCATCACCACTCAGGATTTCTTATTTTACTCTCTGACTGAAGAATTGCCAATGCTGTTAGTCAATACTGAGGAAGAGAGCTAATTCATCTCTCTCAGTGTCATCTTCCTAATGCCTGCATTTTCTACCATGGATGTCGAAGATTCACCAATTCTCACATATCCAATATAGTGAAATACTTGATTTTTCACTAACTGCCTTTTAAAGTTTTCTCTTGGTTTTGCCTGTGTGTAGTCTGTCCTCAGCAGAGACTGTACGGGACACTTAATTAGTATGCAATACAGGGTGCTTTGGGGGTGAATCCTCTGTGTGTTCACACCAACACCGTGGGTGCCCATGAAATGTTTTCTCACAGTCGAATGCGAATTTACAGAGTTGCTGTTGCCCCTCGCTGGCCCCTGATGCAGACACTAATCAGACGCACAAAGTGCAGATGATTACTCTGTTGAGAAAGCTGCTTTGCACGAGGGCGCCCTGATGGTGTGCCATCTACACGAGGCGTTACCACATTTCACCAGTATACTGGCAGGTTGCTCCCTTGCTTAACTTAGCACCCTGGACACATTCTTAGCAGCCTCTTGACTCTCACATAGCATGTTTTTCCCCACTAATGTCAGTAGTATTACCCTGTTAGGTAACATTTGCACAACAAACAGTTGTGCAAGAAAGGTACCTGACCCAGCTGCCAGGAGAAAGGGTGCAAATCAAGTCAACACCAAAGCTCCCCACACCCTTTCCCTTGCAATTGCTCACACCACCACCAATGCCTGCGTTGAGCAGATCACAGTGTTGACCCTAAGGAATCAGAAAAGAGTCAGTCAAGAGCAGGGTGCGTACAGCAGTTCCAATTACTCGACATCAGTGTCTACAGATTCCACCCACAGGGCTTTCTGCCCTGAGCCAAACAGTACGTCTCTGTCCTTTATGCCTCACTGCAACCTATTACAATAGTCTGTTGATTTGCTGTCCTACCTGGTCTCAATATGCGTCCAGTCTAGCATAGCTCACACTGACACAGAAGACAATATATTTCTTCTTTAGCTCCCTAAGGACTGAAGGATGCCAAGCTATGACTTGCAGTCCTACCAGGTCCTGCAGTTCTCGTAGCTGTTTTCCTGTGAGTCCCCCGATCCCTAGGTCATCGTCATCTTCTTCGGGTTGGCTAGGGACGTTCCCAGAAGAGGGGCCCTGTTTGATAAAGAACTCTTCGTGCTGGTCTAGCAGCAATCCATGCAGCATCCAGGCAGAGAGCTGCTTATACATGACTCCATGACACACAGCCAGAATCCTGAGGTCGAGAGAAACAGACAGTGGGGCCTTTGCACGCAGTAATCAAAACCTCACTGTACATCATTCTGGAAAGTGCAGTTAGTCAGCCAGGCAATATCACAAGTGCTAAACAGCTAATGTGAAATTTTACAGTTTTGGTTTGGTTTTTTTTTTTTTTTAAACAGAGAAAGGTGGACCTGTCACTTGCAAAACTAAACTACCATATCCACTGAATATGTGGGTTCTCCACAGAGATCTGCTAGCATACAAAAGTCTAAGTAAGTTTGCAGTGGCTTCCCAGTCCTGCTGATTCTACTTAATTACCATTTCAGCATGAACACAACTAATGTTTTAAGTAGTCTGACTTTCTCCGCAAGGACATACAAACCTAGCAACACTCACCCTGTCACATTTATCCTTTTGAAGGATCAAGAAACAATAACAGGTCTACCATACGCAAAACAGTTCACGTACACCTCAAAAGAAGGGAAAACATAGGGTCCGAACTTTCCTCACACTTAAGTCCAAAGTATGGAGAAAGCCTTAATTCCTGGCACAAGCCTGCTTTAGATAAATAATGGGGACTACAGCAGTTTTCCCTGCGTGCTACTCCTATTTATGTCATGCAAGCCTATTTTGCATGTACTGTTTACACAACTAAGATAAACGCTTTGACACTAACTCCAGTTACTACGAAAGAATGAAATAATGGCTTTACTGTATCTACATACTTTTCAAGAGCACTGCGAACAGGAGGCAACCCCCCACAGCTATGTTTGTGGACTGTCTCCAATATCTGACACCCATGAATCTGCAAAAAGAAAACACAGTTAGACTAGGTCTGTTATTGGGAACTGCACTGAACTTTTCAGACGTTTAAATGTTACACTTTCGGCTAACAAGAAAATGCCTTAACAAGCTGCACAAGTCTTACAGAAAGAAAGATGTAACATACTCCAGGTAGTGAAGAAATAGACCTTCTATGTGTGGCTCTACACCCAAGCTTCTCTCAAAAATGTCCCTAACAAGAGGTAAGCATCACTGGATTCTGAAAACATTAGCTTCTGCCTTTTTTTTTTTTTCAGGTGACAGTGGGGGAAAACAGACTCAGAAAAGAAAAAAATCCAACCAGCAGCATCTTGTACTATGAAACGTATTGTGATTATAAAATGCAAGTCAAAGATCATACTGATAATGAAAAAGTCAAATCCAGTGTAAATGGATTTGCAAAATAGTTATCCAATACTTTCAGTAGTACTAGGAAGAGGGCACCCATTCCAGAAACCACATTTTTTTCCTAGTATCAAAGGTCTGGGGTGGGGGCAGAAAGAACTTTACCAGCTAAAGAGGAAACTTGTTAAGAGAAACTAGCTACAATTTTACTGTACCTTCTGAGTCTTGATCTGTTCCACCATGACCATCACAGAGGGGAAGAGTAACTGAAACTGCAGAACAAGGAGCAAAGTATTTAATTCGGTTGCTATGCAAGGGAGAGAGAAAAACTATACTTGAGTAGGTGTGGACAGCAGCTGATTACAAGAATTTAATGAAGCTATCATCTGGCTTTCCCCACAAATTAGAAACATGACATGCAAATCTCTAGGAAGAACGTCCTCCCTCCACTGGGCCAAGATGCGTGAAGTCACCATATTCCAGCTGCAGCTCTGGCTAAACACAAGCAGTGAGGAATATGCGAGGGTCAAGGTGCAGGACCTAAGCTTTGTGTCAAAGTGCAAGCGATCCTCTGAGCATGATTAAGGGACTACAGATGTAGAGGTGTTAAAAAGAAATGGCATAGCATGACACGACAGACTAACCCTTATTTATCCCACCCACTTTCTTATTAGACTCGAGATGTGATAAGAGTAACCAAAGAGCCCTTCCTGTTTATTAACATGACGTACCTGGTCCAAGGAATAATTAACATGTGAGATGGAAAGATGCGGGTCAGCCAGAAACTGTAAGAATAACAAAGCAATTAATGAAAATTAAAATAAGATACAGGTAAGTAAAAAAAGCACATTTAGCTCTATATTCCAAATACTTAGTTCCCACAGCTTTTTCCCCCACACACACATATTTTGGGGCTGTGTCCTGTTTTAGGTGATAAAATGACAGTACCCAAGATATGACAGCAGCTAATCTAGCAGAGATTTATCATAACCTTTACAAGTGAAAACAGAAGTGACAATAGTTTGAAACAGCACTGGGCTCTGAGGCAGATGGGGCACTTACTGAACTGAAGGTAGAGGGGACTTAATTCTTATTAGAATAAAGAGCCCTTTCCAATGGCAGCTCACAGGAATAATCTGGAGAACATGCCTGATGTGGAAAGGAAAATACCTTCTCTCTTGTTTAGCTACTACTGCTTAGCATATTAATGGCAGAAATGACAGCTTTCCACAATCCATCAGCAGCAGGACGGTCTCTTGTTCCAAGTTCGTTTACCTCTTGTTCTAGGTCAAGTAGTGCCTGTCGATATGGCTGCAGCACTGAATCGAGACCCGTGCAGAAGGCTCGCAAGTAAATGCCATGTAATCCACTCTGGTTTTGCTGAGATGGATGATGGTCCTGAAACCAAACAATAAAATCTACATCAGCTCCCTAGTGCAGGTGTAAAGAGTAATGGACTTTCTGCACAGTGTTACGCCAGCAGCCAGAGCTCCAAACACACTGAAATGCAGCTTGGCCCACCAGAAAGCGCACAGACAAAAAAAAAAAAACAAAACGAAACAGAAGTTTCCCACAGGGAAAGTTGCTTGAGCAGAGTTATATTTAGCTCTTTTGTGGGCATGGGCAAGTGCCGGGAACCACTGGCAACGTCAGTGCTGCTTTGCAGTTGGACCCCAAGGCTCTCCCCAGGGCAGGAGGCCTCAGGGCGGCGGGGGCTGAGCATCCCGCGCACCGCGCGAACCCCGCCGCCCTGCGGCCGCCAGAAGCCGCCAAGGGACGCTCCCCGGGGAAGGCCGTTTCCCGCCGGGTCCCGCTTTCTGCCGCTCTGCTCGGGGGGCGCGGGGCGGCCCCACCTGCTGCTGCTGCTGCTGCTGCTGCTGCTGTTGCTGCACGTGTCCCGTGTACTGCTCCACGAACTCTGCGAAGCGGATGTAGTCGGTGCCGAGGCGGCAGAGCCGGTTCAGGACGCTGGTCTCGCTGGGGTGCAGGAACGGCAGCTCCTGAGAGACCTGGGGGGGAGAGGGTGGTGAGGGCGGGGTGGGGGCGGGCCGGGCCGGGCCGGGCCGGGCCGTGCGGAGCAGGGCCGGGCCGGGCCGGGCCGGGCCGTGCGGGGCAGGGCCGGGCCGGGCCGGGCCGGGCCGGGCCGTGCGGAGCAGGGCCGGGCCGGGCCGGGCCGGGCCGTGCGGAGCAGGGCCGGGCCGGGCCGGGCCGTGTGGGGCAGGGCCGGGCCGGGCCGTGCGGGGCAGTGCCGGGCAGTGCCGGGCCGGGCCGTACCTGCAGGCCGCCGCGCTTGCTCCATGTGAAGGCCGCCCCCGGGTACCCGCTCAGCGCCAGCAGCAGCTCGTGGATCATCCTGCCGCGCGCCGCCGCGCGGGCTGCTGGGAGCGCGCAAGGGCCGCCGGGAAGGGCGGGCGCGGGCGGCGGCGGCGGCGGCGGCGGGGAGCGGCGCGGCGCGGCGCGGCGCTATGGAGGAGCCGCCGGCAGCGGCCGAGCGGACCCCGCCCGCGTCGTGAGGGGCGCCCCGCACCCGGACATGCACCCGGCCGCGCCGTCGCCGTCCCGCTGCCGGGGACCGGTGGGGTAACGCGGGCGGGCGGGACGTGCAGGTCCGGACCGTCCCTCCCAGGACAGCGGCAAACCCGCAGCGGTCTGGGTCGATGTTTGGTTTTGGTATCCCTCGCCGGGTTTCTTTACCAGTTCCTCCTGTTATTTGTCAGTGGTTTATCGGCGCGGTTCTGTCCCTCTGCGTTTATTCTGTACTGCTTTCCGACACTTTCTCTCCTAACCCAGGCAGCCTTTTAACCAAAACTGCCCGCTTTCAAAATTGTGGATTTATCTAATAAACTGGGATTTAGCAATCTCCTTTTCATTTTCTTTTTCCTGGTTTTTGGCAGTGTTTTTCTCCACGTGCATTTTTGCCCTTCTTCCTTTAGAATAAATTAGTGTTAAGTATCGTATAACGTGTCCGTTTTAAATGTGTATTTGGTTTGTCATCAGCTTGTCACAACAACATTGGAAACGCAGGAACAAGAACTTCTATTCTTACAGGAATGAGTAAGTTCCTAGTACATTGCCTCATTTTCGAAATAATTTTTATTTTAATACGTTCTCTCTGACGCGTGTGCATGTCCTTTCTGTAGCGATCCTCACGTGTGGCTTGGCAGCCCCAGCAGTATCGTTCTATCCCATATCGGTGTCCTCTTTGTATTGACAAAGCTCCTATTGTCTGCGCAGAGTGGGAGGAATTTGGCTCGGCGTTGTTGTTCCTGGTTGGCACGGATAGCACAGTGCGCGGTTGAGCCGGGAACGCTACGAGCCATTCCTGCCTTGAGGAAGCCGTATCTGAGGTTTAGCGCCGTTGGCTTTGGCCTTGCAGCGCTGGAGTTGGTGTCAGTCTGTCCCTTGTTCGTAAAAGGCGTCGGTTCAGTCTCACGTTGCCGACCAGAAGTTCTGTGCTAACAGGTGGGCTTTGATTAATGCTGAATTTAGGTACTGCTTTCAGTAGATTGTAAAGCTAAGCGTGCTGTAGGTAGCTTATGGGTAGTTAAATATGTAGTAATGGCTCAATAATTGGCCAAAAAATATTTTGTCTGTAAAGTCTAAATATGTAATTCAGTGGTATCTTTGAACAGTACTATTAATTTAATGCTTTTATTAACCTAAATGCACACTACATATTTAATCTGTTAGGGAAATCTTGAATCTAAACACAGACATCTTCTGCAGCCAGAAACTAAGCTTGCAGCAGCGTTCCTCCCCAAAAATTGGAAAATCCCAAAAGTATTCCTTGAGAACAGGGCAGGAGTAAACAGCGAGTAAAACTTACCAGAGCAGAAGGAACTTGCCTTTTTCAAAGCGGGGGGCTGTGGGGGGAAGCTAATTTCTGTGGAAGGTGGGGAATTGTTGGAAGTGAATCATACTAGGGATAAGATGATAATTAACCATGAAATCCATTTAAATAGAGAGACATGGCTTTTTCATCCATGGAGCCCTTCTTTGATGGTGAAAGTTGGGGGTTTGATGCGGAGCGTTTGGTATGTGGCCAGCGTCGCAGCGTTGGTCAGACGAGCTGTCTCACCGTGTCTTTGCTTTACAACCTGTGAATCGGTTCATCCCCGCTCAGTTGCTTCCAGCAAAAAAATGTGGTCTGCTCAGGACTTAAATTACTTTATTGGTTCCACAAGTGTCTTTTTAGGTAGCCTACATGAGAACAAATAGAGAGGAAACAAAACAATGGATAGAAAAACAGGGAGTATGTAGCACAGACAAAATGAATCTTGAATTACCCAATTTTTGTTTGGTTTGTTTCCTTCTGTTTTTCCAGGTAGCTGTGGGGCTTCCTTGGACCCTACAGGTCCTTCAAGAGAAACCGTACCTGGTGCGTGGGGACAAGCACGTGGTTTTCCAGTTCAAGACGGCTGTTTGCCAGTGCAGAGCTTGTCCGTGTTGCGCTGTCGTGAGGGGTGAAGGAGAGGATTTTGTCAGGGGCACGCAGAGCAGGGAGGTTGCTAACTTGCCTCCAAAGAGTAAGGGCTCCTCTGCTGCTCCAGCAGCCTGTCGCTGTGCCTTCACATCGTGTCATGACTATCAGCGGAACCGGGCAGGATTTGGGCTCCAGGCCTTTCCGTCCCCTGGTCTCGGTCTCCCATGGGGAGCCCTGCAGATAGCACGCGCGCAGGGCTGCGTCGCGGGCAGCTGCTGGGCCGCGAGAAGCGAGGCCAGGATGCAAAAGCGGAATCTGGCAGCAACGGGGAGACCCGTTCTGAACGCCCGACTTCCCTCTTGCCTGCCTGGTGTGGCAGAAATATGTGGGATGCGTTCTCTCGCCCCGGGTGCGCGGCTGCTCCCCTCGCGGTCCCTCCAGAGCTTCACGCCCCGTTCCCTGCCGCAGCCGCGGGTGCAGGAGGGCTGTGGGAGCGATGTGGGGTGGCCCTGAGTGTGCAGTAGGGAACGGGCACTGGGAGGGGGCTGTGGGCATGTCTGTGTCTATGTCTGTGCGTTTGCTGCATTCCACACCGGATCAGCAGCTCGTCTCGTTTGACCACTATGATTCTGAGCTGATGTTGGCAGCCAAAAGGCAACTTTTGCTGTTGGCAATCCACAGCCCAACATGCAACCATATACAAAAGAGTATCATCAAGTATACGAGGGGTAGGACTCTTTTTATACACATATTTTTAAATATGTAAAATCTGTCTACTTACTCAATTGAGACAGCTCCATCTGGATTCCTGCAGGGCATTCTGACCCTGTAGGCACAGAACACGTAGCGAAAACAGGTAATTAGAGAAGACGGCGAAAATGAATAGGGATCTAAACCTTATTAGAGACATAGAGGATAAGAGCTAAATGTATCCGGGATAAATGGGGTATAAAGGGAAAGGTCATGATTGGCTGTACGTGACTGAAGTACAAAAAACGGTATTAAGAAAAAAAACGATCAATAAGGATGAGGTGGATGATCAGAATGAAGGATGCCAAGATGTAGAGTGGCAATAGACGTACATTATTGCAGCTGTCTTGAGAGTTTCATGCGTGCTGTCGAGTGTGGCTTGGAGCTCTTAGTGCTACGTGGGACCTAGAGAGGATCCTGCTCCATCTTCAGGCTTTGTTTTGCCAGAAATGAGGGGACCTGCGGACAACGATTCAGTGAAAGGTTGTTTGGGTATGCTGTTATTTCCTAAACTCTTTTGGAGTGTGAGGCTGTAATTACCTTGGAAAGGCAGGTGTGATACCTGCATACACTGTCCTGTTTGGAGGAGGATTCAAAGAGGTCAGAGATTCCTTATGTTTCAGTGGTAGCCTGCGGCAAGGTTATCTTTAAGTGACTATAGAATCACAGCTTCAGTCTTCAGGTGTTCTAAACGTGTATTTTTTTCCAGCACCGTTCACAGAAATACTCTTTCTCATAAAGGATGTGGCCAATAAATACCTGCAAAAGAACAGATAACAGTAGCTTAAATAAAGGACTGGATTTTGGAGCTCATTTCCCCTAGGAAGCCGGGTGATTGGGCATTAAGGCCAAGTACTTAAATAATTTTTTTTACAGAATTCATCACTCAAATTTTGAAACTAGAGAAAAATGGGTACCTCTGTAATGCTCTCTGTAAGGCCAACTGACTAGTGCCTATTCAGCACTTAAAAAAAAAAAAAAAAGACAAGAAGCAGGAGAGGCAATAAATTACACACATGGATACACAAACCATAACGAACAACAGTTAGCAGAGACAGTAACAAAGACGAGAAATCTTAAATCAGGGGAGCTATTACAGGAACCACTGAAATACAACCTTGAAGAGGTTCAGCCAGATTCTTTGATGATGTGTGATAATCGTGTTTTATTTTTCTTATCAGAATGGGCCTTACAGGAAAGAGTGAGTTTATGAGATTTTTTTGAGGGAGGATTATGGGACTGGGCAAAAAATATTACGGGATTTTTCAGGGGAACAAAACCAGTTCTGCACTCCGCGATCTACATATAAACATTATTTTAAATGTCTTCTCATTGTATAACTGCAAAGTGGCCACATGTGAAGTAATGCAAATAAATGTTAATAATTAGAACTATAACTGTCTGTTATGAAACCTTTTGGTTTGTAATTTATGTCCGGCATTCACCTATGAATTTATTTCTGTAACTGTTGAACTGTGACGTGTAACCCTTATCATCAACAAAACCAGCTTTCACTTAGTCTCCCTTTAATGCAGAGCCTTAAAAAAAAAAAAAAAAAAGTAAATATACTTTTTCATGGACTCACCGAATCACGGGGGCTGGAAGGGACCTCTGGGAGTCTGGAGTCCGACCTTGCTTCCTCAGTGCAGGGTCAGCCAGAGCGGGTCGTCCAGGACGGTCGAGGTAGGTCTGAAGCATCTCTGAGGATGGAGACTCCACAGCTTCTCTAGGCCCCTGTTCCAGTTTTTGACCACCCTCACAGTAAAAATGTTTCTTCTTATGTTTAAGTGGACTTCCATGAATTTCAGTCTGTTGCCCGTTGCTTCGTCCTGCCCTGTCCCAGCCTCTGCGCGTCTGTCAGGTTCTCCAGCCCTTAACCCGTTGCTCCGTGTTTCACTGAACTTGTGCCATTGTGTCTGTGTCTTCCTTGCGCTGGGGAAGCCAAAATGGGAGCCGGCACTGGAGATGTGGTTTCACCGGCACTGGGAAGAGGGGAAGGATCCGCCTCCCTTACCTGCTGGCGGTGCTTTTGCTAATAGCAGCTATTGGCCTGCCCAATTACTTAACTTCTGCTTAACTATTAAGCCTGTGCCCTGACAGTGAAATTGATGGGACTAATTAAGGTGGACACACGGTGACATCTACAGTGCTCTGACCCTTGAAGAAGAAGGAGGCAACGCAGCAGTAATCGATGAACGTACCGCGCACCGAGGGGGGATTCCAGGGCACGGTTGTCCCCTGCCGAGCGCTGCTGGGGGCGCACGATGGCGTTTTGGGGCACCCCGACGTCAAACGGTGCCCGATGCTTGAGGGGAGTCGCCGTGTGGCGGTCAGCGGGGCCGCTCCGAGGGACTGTCCCCGGCGCGGGGGGTCCCGGGCCGTCACGGCTGCGCTGACCCGGGCCGGGGGAGAGCCGGGGGGGCCACGGCGGGGCCGGGCCGGGCGGTGTCCCGGGTGAGGGGCCGGCAGAGCTGAGGCCGGGGGCGGACCGCAGCGACCGGCGCGGGTCGGGCCGGTGCCCGTCGGGGCGAGGCGCGGAGGCGGCCGGGGCGGGGAGAGGCGGCTCCGCCCCCGCCACACCCGGCGCGGCAGGAAGAGGAACGGCCGCGCCCCGCTCCCGGCCGGCCCCAGCCCAACGCAGCGCCATGGCGGCGGAGGAGGTGGACGGGTTGGCCATGTCCCGGCCCCACTATGGCTGTGAGTACGGGGGCAGCCGCACGGCCGCCGAGCAACGACCTGCCCGGCGGCGCCCCGCCCGGGCCGCGCCGTCCGTTCCCTCCCACCCCGTCTTCCTCGCGGCGGCCGGTGCCGGGAGCGCTGGGCCGCCGCGGGGCCTCGGCTCTGGGGCCGGCCCGAGGGCGCGCTGGGCCCCGCTGGCTCCGCCCGGGGCGCCTCCGAGCTCCGCGTCCCTCCGCAGGGGGGGTGGGGGGGGGCAGGCGGCGGAGGGGCGGCCCCCGGTTCCCCCGCGCTCCCGCCGGCGGGCCCCGCGCCTCGCCCAAGATGTCCGCCGCGGGGAGGGGGCGCGGGGCCGCGGCCGGGCCTGCCGCCTTCCCCCCCCCCCCCGGCCCTGCTCCGGCGGCCGCGCCCGCCTCACCGGGCGGAACGGCGGGGCGGGGGGCAGCGGGTCGCCGTGTCGGGGCTTCGTGCGCGCCCGCGGTACGGCGCGGCGGCGGAGCGGAGCGAAGGAAGGCGGCGGCGGGCGGCAGGTGGAGCGCGGGGGAAGGGGAGACGGAGGGGTCGAGGCGGGGTCCGCCCCGGCAGGCGACACCCCGCGGTTTGGGACGGTTTGGGGCTCTTTGGGCGGGGACGGAGCCGGAGCCGTCGGGGCGCCTTCGGGGTGCTCCGGGCCGGCGCCGGGAGAGCCTTCGCAGTTCGGACCCAGACCCGGTCCGAGCCCGAGGGCCGCAGTTGGTACCCCATCGCTCGGGTGTGTTTGTTGAAGGCATTTTAGGTGTAAGCCAACCTTTGGGTAATAATGGTATGACACGTTCCCTGTCTGTCAGTTTGGTCCATGAAACCTAAAAAGTTGTGGGGTTTTTTGGTTGTTTTCGGGTGTTTTTTTTTGTTTTTTTTTTTTGAGTTTGGGGTTTTGGTGGGGTTTTTTTTTGACCTGAGAGCATGGATGAGGTATTTGGCCGCAAGAGTGGAGAGAGCGGGTTTTATCACCGTGGCTTTAAACACCCAGAATCTGGAAGATTTGGGCGTATACCCCTGCGTGGGTTCTCAGCTGGATCTGAAGGTGATGCGCAGGTTGGGGGTCTGAACGTTTGCCTTTCAGATGAGGGCTGTGAGCAGCATTTCCATCTCTTTTTAGAGATGGACTATAAAGATACAGAAAGGTTTATATGACGTGCATGTATATTGTTGTCCTTCCTTAATCTTTCACTGGCGGAATCTGAGGATAGGTGGAGGGACATGTGGTCACTGATGTGCTTTTGAGGAAGAGAAAAGCAAAGCTAGAAGGAAATAAGAAAATAAAAGACTGTTTCTAAGAAATTGGAAGACGGGAAAGGTTGGATCACAGTCAAATCGGGAAATTGGAGAGAGGGAAGATGGCAAGTTCACGTGACAAGGAAGGATAAGGAAACAGGGTCTGTTCTGTTGCTTGTAAAGAACAGATACATTTGGTCCTTCATTTTCTGAATCAAGTAAAGCCTGTGATGAGTTTCTCTGGGAAAGCTTGGATGTGATTATTTTTTTTTTTTTTTGGTGTGCCTGTTCAGTCTTCAACCACCTGAGAATGTGTTTTGGCTATTTGCAGCTGTCTTGGATAATGAGAGATTAACGGCAGAGGAAATGGATGAAAGACGTCGTCAGAACGTGGCCTATGAATACCTCTGTCATCTGGAGGAGGCAAAGAGGTAAGAATAAGTGGTTTTGAAACTGCTGGTGCTTTAAAAGAAGCTGTGATATTTGGTAAAGGGAGTAATTTGGGTGTAGCTTACCTCTTGCCTGTGTTTCTTAGTGGCTATTTAGATTAATTAAAAAAAAAAAAAACACAAACTGACCAACCCTCCAAAACGCACGGACCCCTGATATGCTTATCTAACGTGTTCTTAAAGACTTTTATTGACAAGGGCTCTGTAGCTCTGGTGGTCTGGTATTCCTGGCACCGGATGGGTTCTCCCTGCTGTCTAACTTGTGTGTGTCTTGGTGCAGTGGTACCTCGCTGCTTATCAATGGACATGAAGAACAAGTTATTCTCTTCCACTTCACTGCGACCTTTTACAAATATAAATTGTAACAGGTATTTCCCTTGCACTTATCTTTTCTTAGACTGAACCCCCCATTTTCGCATATTTCTCTGTGGGTCCCATTTAATAGATCTGTAGTACTTTTCCCTGGATTGTTCTGACTTCTCTCCCCTTGCTCCATGTCTTTTGGGAAGTGCACTGCCAAAACAGAGAGAAGTTTTCCAACAGGAGCGTTAACATGTGTACTTATAAGGATTATTTTGTGTACCATGATAGATATGCTACTGTCCTACGCTGTGGCACGGTATCTACATTTTCGTAATGGTATGATGTAGTAGAGTTTTGCTGAGTTGCCTTGAAGGTGTGCTGCTGAAACTTGTTCCTCATCCTGTGTTTACACAGTCTATCGTGTTACCTTTCACTTGATCCTGCCGAATTTGATTTTTCCTGATCTTTGTTTAATATGTTGAAATAATTTTGATCTTAACTCCAGTCCTCCAGCATGTGTGTAGCTTTTGTGTCATCTCCATGTTTAATGAGCATGTAAGCATTCTGTATTTCTTCATTCAGACAATTAGTGAAAGTACGATGAGAACACAGTAGATGCTGTTGAAGGCAAAAGAACCAATATTAAAAGTGAGTGCATGAAGCCCTACTGGTATCTTTTTTTTTTAAATCTTTTTGCAAACATTCAATCCTATGTGCTGTGCCTGGAGAACAGGAATGAGACAGACCAGTTTGCTGCTTCCCTTCATGACAGTTGGGCCTTTTCATGCCTTTGTATAAACTGAGTTTTTTTATTTGAAGTTTAGAACGTTTTCTGAAGATGAGATTGAGACCAATGACAGGTTTTCAAGACAAGGTTAAAGAAAAAAAGGTGAGGTGATGTTTGTATTGGCGACTCCCCCAGCCCCCAACACTTTTGAAAGGCTTGTGTTTCAGTTTGCGTTTTGTAATTAGTCAGGAAATGGATTGTGACCATTTTGTAATTAGTCAGGAAATGGATTGTGAGGTTAGACTTTCCTTATTCCCGCGAAGATCTGGGCAAAGTACCCAATGTGTATGCCACTGGAAATAACTTCTGGAGCAGTAGAAAAGTACGGAGTGTGCATAAAAACATATTCTAAATAGTCAACGGCATGTTTTGTCCTGGCTCACTGAATACTTCTGTCTGCCTTTGTCCTTCAAAAGATGATACGGATTAAGAGCCAGAAAGCTTTCTCTGCCACTGGCTGGGTGATGAATTTTGGATAAATCTGTGTAAGTCTTCCCCATCAATGCAGACACTGAGGAGTTTATACCTGTTGGTTTCTCATCTCATCCTTTTACCAGTGACCCGTGTTCGAAAGCCGAGGCCTTGGGTGCGTATCCATTCCTGTTGCTTTTTGTTACTCAGTTTATTTTCCTTACTGGACAGTTGTTCTTCCAAGCAGCAGTCCTGCTTCAGGTAGATTTAGGAAGATAAGGAAGGAATTTTCTAGAATGATGGTGGTGAAGCCCTGGCCCAGGTTGCCCAGAGAGGTGGCGGATGCCCCATCCCTGGAAACATTCCAGGTCAGGTTGGACCGGGCTGTGAGCGACCTGATCTAGCTGAAGGTGTCCCTGCTCATGGCAGGGGGGTTGGACCAGATGGCCTTTAAAGGTCCCTTCTGACCCAAACTATTGACTCCATGATTCTGTGTACAGCTGTAGTGATTTTATTGGGGCGGAAATGCTGAGTTTGTACAAGTTCACTGCTGGCAGAGTATAAAGAAGGACTTCATCCGAGGATTTTAATAGTTTACGCTGCCTTACCAAGACTGTATAGTGTATTTTTGAAGAGGCAAGGAGTACTCAGTTTATGCTGTAATCTTTTAGGTACTTCATAACAATTGTCACTGCCATAGATTCACAGAGACTGCTTAGTTACTAGCAGATAATAATTTTCTGTACTTACAGATTTGGATGAGTAGTGAGAAAGATCTGGCTATATGTCAAAATAACTCCTTCCCTTGGAATCCAAAATCTTTAGGATCAAATGCTGGATGACAGGGAGAGGTGAATTGCACTGTAGTCACTGTCTATGTGTGAAGGAGCTGCAGATCCATCGCTCGTGGGCTCTTTCTGTCATTGGCCTCAGAGTAAATGCTTTCCGAGGTGCTTGTTCTCTACGCCATTATGTATCCAGATTGGCAAAAAAAAAAAAAATCAGGCAAAAATACCTAACACAGCAAGAGCTTTTAATTAAGCTGTCATTAAGCTCTTGCTTAATCATGGGGACTAACTCTTTAGATAAATGATCTTTGACTCTAAAGTTTCCTGGCCATCTTATCTCTGCTTCTGAGTATTGCCTTGGTATTGATGCGGCTGAGCAGCTGGGTGTTTGCTTTTGCCATGCCTTATCAGAAACAAGGTATTTTCACTGTTTTGTCTCAGGACGAGCTTTCAGATGTTTCAGATAATGCCTGGTGGTTGCCAGTATGTTTTGTGAGGAATGAAGCTGCAGCTGTGTTGCTCAAAAATGCCAGTAGTGGTGTTGGAACCTTCCTCATGTCCACCTTGGCTGTCAGAGCGCTGACTCGTTAAGTGGAGGGTCTGCTTGGAGAGCTTCACATGCCCCTTTTCCAGCCCCCAACCCACGTTTGTGTAGTGGCCTACAGACCCTTCATGCACTTGTGAGTGGGAGTTCCTGACTCTTACAGCTGAAGTCATCCCACTTTGCGTAAGAGTTAAAGATTAGGTGACCAGAAGGAGGGGAGCAGACTCCTTAGTTCAATAATTAAGATACACAAGTGAGAGCAGAAAGGCTTGAGTTCATCGTCTACTCCCAAGAATTTTTTTTTCCTCACTGAGCAGTCTTTTTGTAATTCTCCATTGCATTTTTTATTAGTAGTATGGCCTAAAAGAGGGCTCTTGGCTGTATTGTTGGAAAGGAGTTTGTTTAACCAAAACAACTAAACCAGAGCTGTAAGGGATCCTTATATTTGAAATGAATGTCCTTGGCCTGAGATTTTCTGTATTTGACATTTTGCCAGTAGTGTAACAGACTCCATGTGTGAATTATGTACTGTAGCGTTTTGCTTGTGCTATTGATCACAGTGCCTCAGGGCTACGGGTCCAGACAGGAGGGTTTATAATCTTTGTTCGTAGTGAGAGATTTTCAGGTTGGAGAAGAGGAGGACCTAACAGCAGAGGAAGATGTCAGGTGCCCCCCGTGTCATGCGCTCAGGAGCTGAAAAGGTGAACGTTGTCAAGTCGATGGTGGCTGAGGCAGGGTGGGAGGCGGATGAAGAACAATTCTTAGCGCTGCCCTCCTCCTGCAACAATCATACTGTCATATTACACTAGAATGTCGCATACAGACACTTTTGTTTATATTCATTTTTTCTATAAGGTAAAGGCCCCTAAAATGATGTGATTGATATCATGCTGATTTGCATTGCATCAGCATTGCCAGAGGGTTGCTATCCCTTTAACTAAGAAACAAATGTGGAATCCAGAAGCAGAAGTTTGGTTGTTTGGTGGTTGGTTGGTTTTGGTGTTTTTTTTTTTCCCCCAAATGTTAAAAGAAGGTAAGATGAAAATTGGCTAGCACCTAATTTCATACTGAAATGAAAAATCCAGAAAAGCCTGGATTTCTGAACTGTCTGATGTAACAGCACATGCGCAGTAGCTTTGAGTATTTCATGAAGCTGTTTGGAGTACGTGTCCGCTAAGGAGCGTGTATCGGAGGCATTATCAGAGGAGTATCAACAACTTGTACTTATTTAATGGCATTCCAGCCTGTTTTGTGTTTTCTTGAGCTGTCACTGTTGTTATTTAGCAGTTTTTGACTTCAGCTACTAATGTGCAACAGTCTGAAATGGGCATTATTCGTGCAGGTTGGAGAAAGGGAGGCAGAGCGTGCGACTAAGTTGCTTGAGATCATGAAAGACAGGGAAATGAGAACTGGAGCTAAAATGGAGATTGTGAATAGAGGGATTTCTGTATTATGCCTGGACCAGTTATCTCTTTCTTGAATAAAAATGGCTGTATGAATAAGTGTTGTTTAATACTCAAGTTTTGTGTTTGTTGCTTGTGTGGTTTTGTCTTTATTTTTTTCTTTTTTTTCCCTGTCTCCAAATCACAGTAGTCTGTGCAGAAAAGCTGTGGCAGTGCTGATAACACTGTTAAGTAGTACTCTGTTCTTTTGAGACACGGCAGCTTATGCTCGCAGAAGGGTAAGGGTATACTCATCTGGAATAGAAGCAACCAGAGAGAAATTCTTTTTGCCGTCCTTATCTAGAAGTCAGGCTGGTCCACTGTAGTATTCTTTGTGTTGTGTGATAGCCTTTTTTCCTGTGGGGGTTACTAGTTGGGGTATTGTGGTATTTTCGTGGTGAAATTAGCACTTGCCAATTTGGCAAAGGTTTGTTCAAGCTTTGTCTTTCCCTGTGGAATAGTTTAGGTTCTCCAGGTTGGAAACTAGAATGCTGTGGGCTCTCTTGTTTCCTTATCTGGCTTGCTGGGTGATGGCACTGTGCTTTCCCCTGGGATAGTCGGAATATTGTCATCCTGGGTTGTGCCCTAGCATGGGGCAAGCATTTTGGTGCCCAGATTATGCGGCTTTCGATAACTGTGTAACTTCCATCGTGCTCGAGCAGTGTGTTTCTTCTGGTATGCATCGCCAGGGAATCTGACCATGTGGGTGTTTTCTCCTTTTTGGGGTTTCTTGTAGAAGGTGTTGCCTGTTGAGCAAGAAGAGGATGCTGCTTGTTCGTCATAGCGGGTTTAATCTGTTTGGGACTGAATTGTACTGTCTGTGATCTTGTGGTGATCCCCTTTCTGACAGATTGGAAGATGGTTTAGGGTAAACTGATGATACCATTGAGAGAAATTGATATTTTGTGACTGTGTGGTAAAGTCTGAAGGGGTCTTGCCCATCGATTGCTTTTCTGTAAGAATCTTTCCCCTCTCCCTCGCGCATGTTTTCTCTATTTAAAGTGGGGAGCAATTTTTTTTTTTTTTTACTCGGATGACTTGTCTGTGTGTTTAAGCAAAAAATAAACCTAAATTGTTTGCCAGGTGACCCAGTAAAATCTTGTTTCCTAGAAGAAATCTAATGTTTAAATCTGGCCTTCATCTTTTTGGGTTTCCCACTTTTAGTTTGAAAGTGTTTGGATGGATATCATTGTCTCTTGGAATTTGGTGTAGTCACCCGAGATCTGCTTGAACAGGTTTCTTTGTCTTCAGAGGTGCGGGGCGCCCAGAAGAATGAATCACAGAACCCCCGAGTGGTGGGGGCTGGCAGGGCCCTCTGGAGCTCCCCCAGTCCCACCCCCTGCCAGAGCAGGGGCACCTCCAGCAGTGGCACAGGACGGCGTCCAGGCGGGTTTGGGATGGCTCCAGAGTGGGAGACTCCCCCCTCTCTGGGCAGCTGTGCCACTGCTCTGCCACCCGCACAGGAGAGAAGTCCCTCCTCAGGCTGAGATGGAACTGCCTAAAGAGGAAGAACGAGATGCATTCAATCTGTCCAGAGAGTGGTGTCCTCTACAGAGTTAGTGCTAATGGGGAAGGTCTGTAAAGCTTATTCTGAGAGTGATGCTGTAAAGCTGCTTCATCAGTGTCTGTGAAGTTGTAGGTAGTGGTTGTTGGAGGAGCTCTTGTTTGAAGTTAAAATATTTAAAATAGTAAACTACATCTTAAATCTGCTTGTGAAGGAAATGCGATAGTTGCTTTTTTACACAGAATTAGTCTCAAGAGACTTCTTCATTGCAAATCAGAGATTTTTCAGAAAGGTGATAAATTGCATTGGTTCCATTCTCTTATGAACCTCCCCCTCTCCCCAACTTTGTGGGATGGGATTTCTTTTAGCTTTTAAAGATATTTCTATTTGCATTCATATTCTCATTTCCAGTGTATGCAGCTCAGCTACAGCTTAGTGTCCTTCAGTGATTTATGAGCAATTAATTGTATTACCTCAGAAGCATAGGAAATTACTGCAACTTTGCAAATAACTGAAAAAGAGAAGATGATGCAGTGGATCTTAAAATATTCACAAACTAGATATGAAACATATTCTGTAGTTATGATATGTGAAAGCTATTTTGCCTTATACAGGTCAGCCTGGGTCTATATTTAATCCATCAGATCGTAATGGGCCCCTCTTTAATAACTGCTGGTCAGTGTTGCATGCCGGAAAAGATCTAAAGATGGGATTAGTTATGTTTAGAAAACATCTGCAGTAATTTAGTCAGTAGGCTGTAATGTAGAACCTAAGAAATTGTTCCTCTTATTGAAGAGGTTGTCAGACTTAGATGGGAGACAATCCCAGACTTCTGAATGATGTCTGCCTGGTTTGCCCATGTTTTATTTCAAATGTGTAACTCCTTTTTGGAGATGTTTTGGTTTTACTTTCTAACTTTAGAATGAGGCCCTTTTTTTTGTTTGTTTGTTTTTAAACCGTTTGTAATATTACAGTATGATTGGATTTTTACAGTTGCAGAGTTAAGAAAGAAATAAGCTCGTTCACAAATGGATGTATTTGTAGATATATTTGCATGTGAGGAGTCCTGATATCTTCATGTACAATCCAAGTCACAAAATCACAGAACTGGCATGTGACTGAAAATTACTTCTATAATTCCCACCAAAAGTGACCCATCTAGATCAGGTGAGTGGGTCAGAAGGTCACTAATTGACATAGTAAACTCGCTGTCATGTAGCATAAACAGGGTTTCTCTTTTTATTCCAGGCTAATCAAGACTTTTTTTCTTTATTTCTTTGTATTTCCGTTTTATTCCCACTTGTAAATTGGGCAGGTACTGGGTTTTGGATTGGCGGTTGTTTTTTTTTTTTGTGTGTGTGTCCTGTGGGTATGGTTTTGGGTTTTTTCTTGTTGTTTTCTGCTTCTGTGAGATACGATGCAAGTCCCGAGTTAGATTGTAAGCCATGAATATTCATAGCTAATATTTTATTATAAATAGTTGTAAGTTGAAATAGCTGCTGTTCAGCTCTCACCACTTCCTTTGAGGCTTCTTACCAGCTCCTGTTTGGACTTGAGGAGACGTTTCTCTACAGTTCCTGTACTGTTGCATCGATGACCTCATGCCGCTGGCAGCGAGCGACCATCTGAACTGGAAGTGTCTCGGAATGCACATTCAGAACTATATTTTTCTGAGAAGTGGGTGGAGAGAGGGGGGAGGAGAACAGTGGTGGAGCACCATCATCTTTGCCTTACTCTGAATACTTTTTTTATGACTCAGTGGAAATAGTAACGAAAGGCAGGCCAGGAGGAGAGAAGCAGCTGTTTGCACAGAATTCAGTTCGGAGACCTGGGGTTTGCTGTTTGGATGGTGGTTTCTGAAGGAATATTGTATGTAATGCCGGAAGAGAGCAGCCCAAAATAGCTAAAGCGAGTAGTTGTCACACAACAGTTCTTGACTATCGGGTACTGTGGAGTGCTTCCTATAACCCTTATTTGCAAGAAATCAACTTAGTTTGGAGTTAATGATAACTTTAGTGGCACTATGCGATTAGAAACTAAGTAGGCTCAAAAGCTTGGAAGGTAAGCGATCGAGGCAATTAGCTTTGGCAACAGACTGGTTGAAAAAGATTTTTGCATGTGTGATAATTAAGTCCGTCATGACTATGTGCTTGTTACTCATCTGAGAGCTCTTCTGGACTAATCTGTTTGGCAAACATGGCAAATGTGATAGGATTCCCATCAACAAGAGCAGCTAAGGTAATTTTTGCCAGTTGCTGGCAGTGTTTGCAATAGACAAAGAGGAACCTCATATTTACTTTTGCAGGAGGGGTAAAATGGATTTCAGTGCCAGAATATTAATACCATCTTTGGTTCAGCTGCATGTTGCCAGGGAGGGTGCATCAATCCATGGGAAAAAGCTGGCCTATGTTACCTCCTAATCCTTTGCTTTTTGGTATCTTTGAACTGAAATATCTCTGTGGGTGATGGGAATGTTCTGGGACCTTTTAGCTGTGGGCAGCACTTGTTTTCGTAGCTCTTCATTTGAGAGGCTGTCTTTTCCTGCACAAACTGTACTGAAACGCATTTACATTTCCACCTACTTCTCTAGAAGAGAACACTCCTGATGAGATAAATTTATTTTACTTTATTGTTATTACCTCCGAGAGATCTTCTTTCATCTTCTTGGGTAATTCCTTGATTTATTCAGAGTTGGTAGAAGGAGTTGTTTTAGAGAGAAGTTTTTGTTTGGGATTTTTGCACGGCTGTCTAATGCCCTCGCTCCGGTGGACTGGACAGAGCTGGGGCTGTCTGCACGTTTTCTCTTCTGGTCTGCTGTGAGAATGTGTGCCAAGTCTGCAACTGTGACTGAACTAGAAATGTTTGAGATTCATATGCAGAGGCAATGATCTGCTGAATACGAGATCCTCCTTCTTTCAAGAAAATGAATGGTGTGCTTTGTCCAAAAAATGCCATACCTGTGGTGTTGGCAATAGTGAGCAGTACAAAAGCCTTAAGCCATAGCTTCCTACATTCTTTTGGATTGCTTATGCAGACGCCGTTGGGGGAAAAAACACCCAAAACATGCTGCCTTTTTGCTCTGGCCACTTTTTCCTGTGCTGCGATGCTGCTGCGGCCTCGCGTGTGTTCCTTGGCACACCTGTAGGGAGTTGTGATAGAAGGGCTGAGGGGGTGTGGATGGAAGCCGCTAGATGTGGAGGCACCCGTGCAACAGGGGAGGGCTGTTGGAAAGCCTTGTGAGCACAGCTAGTCATGGAGACGGCAGCACGTTTGCTTTCAGTTCCATGAGACACCCTTTGGAGGCAGAGTGCAGTGAACGAAGTCATGGAGGTGGCACAGGACAGAGATAGTCATCCCTGTCACCTGCAAGAAGATATGAAAAGGCCTGTCTGTAACCCACAAAATCTGCATGTGGCTGCCAGTGGAGGAAGAACCCAGGAGATGAGAGGAGAACTTGAGAACTGGTGTCCCTCACCCTCTATGTCAGGGCAACGTTGCACTGCTGGGTGGACAGCTTGAACGTCCTTCTCCTGGTTGCCTGATAGCTGGATAGGCTTCTTTGGCACCAAATGCTTTCTGGTGCTTGTGAGTACGAGACTGAGTGAAACCTGTTTTGGTTTTGGGTTTTATGTCAAATACAAGCATCCCCCTTCTCTAAGGTCTGGTGTAATTTGCCACCTTGCTGGTAGGAGGGTGTTACTGCATTTCTGACTCCTCCAACACCTGACAGGTTCAACAGGCACTGGCTTTAGACCTAAGGTGAATGCAAGAGCTGCTTCTTTCCTGGGGCAGGTGACAAAGACTTAAATTTCTATTTCAGCTAGTTAGATTTCTCAAAACCACTTGAGTTGAAATTAAGAATGCTGCTTGTGATAGAGAATTAGAGAAGAGAATTATAAACAAATGGACAGTCAGAGTGTGCTTTAGGAAACTTATCTTGCTCAACAGAATATTTCAAGTTACAATTCTGATTGTTTTGTGGCAATTACTGGTGTAATTTTAATAGTTTTAAAGGTACCTGACTCTGTGATGTTGATTTGAGGAAAGCCCTGTGTGTTTACAGGTGTGATTTCAGATTTGCCTGCTTTGGAAGACTTTAAGGGGCTGATCTTGACCACGGTATCTCTTCATGATGATCTTGTTTCCCAGGATTGTTGCACCACTGCGGAAGCCAACTTGCCTTTCCCACCCCTGATGGATGTGAATGTATTCTTTGAAGAGTGGAATTCTAAATAAGTATTGTTGGTGCCTTCCTTTAGCTTGGACACCTGCTGTCTGGAATGTGCTGGTGTCCCTCAGTCTGCTTCGTGAGCCTTGTTTCTCTAGGATGAGTTGTAGGGCAGAAGGTGGTAATGTCTGAAATCCTGTGTGCCGCTGTGGGAGGAGGTGGGGGAAAGCCGGTGATGTTACGCAAAGATTGACCCTGAGGGTGAACAAACCTGGTGGGGTCTTAGGGGAAGGGAGATGGCTTACCTTTCTTGAGGTTTTGTTGTTCTGAGTGGAATGCTTGGTATTCTGAAAGTCTTTGCATGATGTAATTTGTCCTTTTTGTAGTATGGGTTGAGTGGCTGCTTAGCACTGTTCACTGCTCGATCCAGCTTCTGGTTGGCAGTTACACTGCCATCACTGAAACTCATCTTGACAGAGTTCTGCATCTTCTCCTTGCAGCTTTTTTACCATCTGACAGATTCTTGCCAAATTTTCCTGGTACAGCAGCCGCATGAATAAGATGTTATCACAGCCTCTATTGCTTGAGGAAGATGGTATCATTTACCGCGTGTCAGAAATCCTTTGAAACAAACTACTTTCCACTAAAATAA
Organism: Pluvialis apricaria; assembly: GCA_017639485.1. Classification (NCBI taxonomy): domain Eukaryota; kingdom Metazoa; phylum Chordata; class Aves; order Charadriiformes; family Charadriidae; genus Pluvialis; species Pluvialis apricaria. The sequence goes on from CM030015.1 coordinate 3,741,561, forward strand.
GTCCTTTTCAACACAGGGACAGGTATGTTATGTTACAGGTCCTTGTGTTTCAAAATGTAGGTATCCAGGAATTGTGAAACTAGCTATTTAGCTGCCAAAAACTGAAGCATAGGAACATTTTGGGGTCTTCGCTGCTGCAGCTTGTTTTTAATTTTAGCTTTGATAGATCAGGTGCAAACTTTCCATTTATTTTCTTGCGGACAAAACTGTTATCTTACCTTTCAGTTGCCCTCCAAACTGCTGAAAGGAGAAGAGAGAAACTTTTTCAGTCTTTCCCCAGGCACTCTTTTAAAGTATTAAAAACACCTGTACGTCAGCAATACATGCTGTGACACCATAATTTTTTTCAGTAGTTCTGTGATTCCTAATTACATTTTTGCACATTAGATAAACTCACATGACATTCGTAAACTTCTGTTGAAAAGGTTTATCGATTAAACATGTGCTATGTACAATAGTTTGGGTTAAAGCATGAATAAATACGGCATATTTAATTGAACCATCAATTGCCTAGTTTAATAAAAGGCGCTGTTTATTTCTGTCCCTCTTGCTGGCTTTTGTCAGAGACAGGGCATTGGGCTTTGCAGGGCGGGAACTCTGATCTGACACCGCGAACAGGCGTAGGGGCTGCTGCTTGTCCTCTGGCGATCGGTGTCCTTCCTTGGTGGTGGTTCCTGGATGAGATGTGGTTGAGGTAGCGGGAAGGTGTTGCCAGCAGATCGCTCACCACACTGCTAGGCTGGATAGCAGTCAAGGGCAGGCAGATGCTATCAGAAAACGCAGAGAGAACAGAAGTAAGTGTGGAGCGGTTGCCTAGGGGAGGTGCAGATGATCCTACAGCAATTTGGGAGGCTTAAATTTTCTGAAGGTATCTGTCCCCGCCCCTTTCTGGCATTTGGTTGATACGCTTTCACCTCTGTTTTGTAACTTTGTGCATTTGGGAATGTGGTGTGACTGGGGGCAGGAGGGATAAAATCCAAAAGAACACCACCCCCCCAACCCCTGAAATTCTCCGTGGGCAGGAGGATGTTAAGTTGTAGTAAGCGCTGGGGTATGCTGCCTGACTGCCTCGCTGGTTTTGGCCGCCTGTCTGGTGCATTTCAGTGTGAGAGAAGAGCAGGGAGCCAGCGGTGGAGCCTGTTAGTTACGTGGGGGCAGCTGTGCTGTTTGGATGAGGTTAAACTTTGGTCATTTTTACTAGCTAGTTTGGAGATGTAAGCAATAAACTCTTGCAGCAACCTTTTCCTTCAAGAGCAGTAAGCAAAAATATTTCTTATTGTGATAAGTGGGAGAATCTAGTGCTGTAGGTCCAGTGTAGAGCTTGGAATTACAGGGGTTTATTTTAAGACGTGGTGTACTGTAATAGTTTGAGGGATGGACTTCCCAGGCTTTCTGTAGATGATTGTGTTTAAAGAACTGTGTTAGTTCCTTGCGAGGTAACAATAACCCCAGCGATCTCAGCCTTGATGCTCGAGGATTAGCTCATTGAACCATCACTTGAAGGCCTGCTGTCGCGAGAGCTCGTGTAGAGTCCCAGCCTGACGTGCAGCATTAGGTGAAGGGATCCTGGTGTTTATCGCAATTCCATGCCCTTCCTAACGCCTTGCCTCTGCTTAAAATCAAGGTGGTTATTTCCTTGGGGACTGTGTTGGTGGTCCCTTAGCTGACTGAGTGCTGTGCACATTTGGAATAGGAGCCTCTCTGGGGTCAACAGAATGTCACTTCAGCAGTGGGATGAGTTGTAAGGTTCTCACCACTTAGAATCTTTTTCTGAGCTATGTTTTTTAGCACAGAATACTGTTAATCACTCTTTCTTGAACTACACACGTTCAGAATCTATAAATAAGTTCATAGTCTTGGACACCACGAATGCTTTGTCTTCAACAGGCCGAAGGGCTCCAGTGTCACCTCTTGCCTCTTTGTTTCCATAGCAGAGGGCACCGATGCTGTCCGTGTTGACACACGGGTGGTTTGTTGCACTCAGTATTGGATTCTTAAGAACCGTCTACAAGAGTGCCGGTATCCATTGTGCTGTGAATACCTTCTGAGAGTACACGAGTGTGTGTTTTTGAGAGAGATCTTTGAAGTTTTGTTAGCGGTTTCACTAAGCACTACACAGAGCTTTTGCACAGCTTCCAAGCTCCACCCTGGCTCTTCAGTCACGCTTCTAACAGTGTCCAGGTGCCTCTCCAGGTTCCTGTGTAGGCTGAATGGTGCTGCTTGGAGTTGCCTGTATTTTGCCTGTTAGGGTGTGAACACTCAGAAGGGGAAGCAACTGGAAATAACTCGTAAGTTCTTTGTGGTGTTTTTCAGTACATCCATTCAAATTGCACTTCTTCTCTTCCATTTTATTTTCAGTATTGTGAGATTTGAAGAAACTAAGAGTGTAAGATGCACTTTTTGTCTGTATGTGGATATAGCAACAGGCAATGGGTGAATACGCATAGGATTACTTTGAAAGTGCAAAAGATCACCTCATTTCAAGAATTTGTACCCACACTGTGAAAGTTCACATGGAGATCACATCTTGATGTGTTTGAAGAACTTGATTTTGGGCAAATAGCCTGCCTATTTCATGGTTATGAGAAGGGGATGTGTAAGACACTTAACTGTGTTACTAGTAGAGCACAGTTTTAGACAGTTTTATTTTGCTAACTAAAGTATATTGGTATAGTACACAGACAGTGTTACAAAGACTGGAGGATAATATCATATGCGCCTGGAAAGAGAATCAAGGTCTGTGCCCCTCTGGTCCACCTCTGGACCTCCTTCAGGAGGAAATAAAGCACATTCAGCCTTCTTGAAGAAGGAGACACCACCATTCTAAAATGTGGTTGGTAGGGGACCACCAGAAGCGAGCAAGGAGTGCTGTGGCACTGACGTGCTTACAAAGAGAAGACTCTGGTGATTCTGACCTGTGATCAAGAACTCTGTGGCCAGTGCTCCCAAATTAGAGGCTCAGAAGTTTGCATTGAGGTTCTGTTTGCAGCTTTTCTGCTAATGAAGTTGGTGAGGCGTGCAATAAGCAGAACGTGATGTGACGTGATCCTGTGGACAACTGAGCTTCAACTAACACTTAGCATTGGTACCAGAGTCTGACGTGAGTGGTACTGGTTACCCTTTAGTGGTGCTGTTTAACATCTTTGTCAGCGACATGGACAGTGGGACTGAGTGCACCCTCAGCAGCTTTGCCAGTGGCACCAAGCTGTGTGGTGCAGCTGACATGCTGGAGGGAAGGAATGAGGAATATGAGGAAGACATTTTTCCCTGTGCGGGCGGTGAGCCCCGGGCCCAGGGTGCCCCGAGAAGCTGTGGCTGCCCCATCCCTGGAGGTGTCCAAGGCCGGGTTGGACGGGGCTTGGAGCACCCTGGGCTGATGGGGGGTGTCCCTGCCCAGGGCAGCGGGTGGCACTGGATGGGCTTCAGGGTCCCTTCTGACTGTAACCATTTTGTGATTCTGCATGTTAGTATTACGTACTTTATCTTAGAGTTCTTAATGGCTAGAAGTACTGAAGCGTTGCTTTTGAGGCCAAGACAGTTGAAGTGACCACCGGGTATAGTAGGACTGACTGATTAGAAAGGTGCAATTACTACTATAATTTGAGGTAGCTTCAGTAAAATTGGAGAGTCCAACATTACCTATGCAGTCATGTGATGACATTTGATTGAAGAATTAATTCTGGGTTAAAAATTATCTTTTCTGTGCTGTAGAGAGGGAGGGAGCATAGTGGGAACTGCCAACGTTGCAAAAAAGAATTCAGGGTTTCTGTGGAAAGCTTATTGATGACATTGTTCTAATGGCTAAAGGGCGTAGAGGTTGCTGCCCATCAGCCGGGTCCGTGTGTCCTGTTGTCCCCCGTCCCCCCCCCCCCCACCCCCCCCCCTGCCCCCGCGAGACTTGAGAAATGGTTTCCGCTTGTTGATCTGGAAATTCTGCATTTATTTCTGCCTTTTAAGGATGACAAGTGTTAATTTTAATATGAGTATGTGAGCTTTTAAATGTAAAAGGTACTGCATAATGCTTTCTGAAGACACTGCTTTGTCCTCTGGCCTAGCAAATGGTTAAGCAATGCCACGCCAAGCGGGAGCGTTATTGTATGTAAATTGTCCTAGTTCTGTAGTTATATTAACACCCACTTAGGAACCTGTTGAAACAGGTATGAGTACATTGAGACAGCTTATGTTCTAATTATGGGCTGTTAATCTTAGTCTATGGAGATGCTTAAACAGAACTCACCGCCTCTGTGTCCTTCCGTAAGGCATTAAATGATTGGGTTGCATGTCCCTTCTACTTTCGTTTTAGGTCTTCCTAGGTTGAATAAAGCAGTTGGGGTTTTTTTGTTGCCCCAGTAAGGTTCTTGGGAGGACGTTATGAACCCTGTTGCTAGCATTTGGACTCTTCCAGGGTTTGAGTAGCTCTGTGTCTTCTCCGGAGTCTTTGGTTGTAATGATCTAAGGCATGCAAGTGACATTCCAGAGAGCTCTTGCCCTTCTTGGAAGGAATGGGGAAAAGGGTTGCTTGTGCAGGCGGGGAAGAGTTGAACTTGATCTGAAGAGGTGCCTTCCAGCATCGGAGATTCTGTGCAGGTTGAGTTGAAGCAGCACAGGAGATGCAGCCACCTGGGACAGGGAAAGAGCACGATCTGAAGGGTAGTGTGCAACTTGCTTTACAGTATCTTTTGTATAACGGTCCAGAATTTTTACTTACGTCATATTTTCTCTATTACTCATTCAGTTGCTATCTGCATTTTACTAGAACTTGAAGTTTAAGAACAACTAATTCTTTTGAGAGGAAAGTAGCAAAACCCAGGCAAATAGTAGCCTGCAAAGTTTGTTTTTGTAGCTCATGTACAGAAGTTGGCCAGGTGTTCCCGGAAACCTTTTCTTCCTGGTAAACACTACTCCTTGTTGCTTTTCCAGGCTCCTCGTCCTGCTTTGGGTTGCAAGCCCCCCTTTTCCTTGACTCAGGCTGCTCTACACAGTGTAATGGGTGTAATGGTGTCTCGTTTGGGATTTACAGTGCTCTCCCAGTTTAACTGTCTGTGATCCACAATTCTTCATTTGCAGTAGAGGCTTATTTGAGAACATTCTGTTCAAGAAGCTGTGGCAATCAGCTTGATTTTTAATCCTTCAACAGAGTGTTTGCATTCCTACTTATAAAATTAACCTGAGGAAATATAACAGTCAAAGTCACAAAACACTGTATTTATGTCACATTAGAATGGAAAGTGTGGTACTATAGGAGACTGTTGAAAAGCTTGCAGGAAAGCTAATGCTTTCTGGGCTAAACTAGGCTCAAATAAGCAACTTCCTATATATACACTTTTTCTGCTTCAAAACTGTTACTTACTGTTTAAGTGCACTGTACCTGAAGTACTAAATGTAAGGTCCATGAGACTTTCTGAGGTTGTTAATGCTGTTTTCACTTGGATTAGAGGGACTGAGCATCCTTTGCCTTGCAAGAGCTTCTCTAATACAAGGTATTTTGATTTGTATCTTTATTTGGAAATCTTCTAACATGTAGCTGCCCATCTATAACTTCTGTGTGTCCTGAGTTGATGCCTTCCGCACTCCCATCCCTTTACTGCATAAAACTTGTAAGCTGTTCACACTGAGTCCTGAACGCCTGTCAAAACTTGTTGAACTGGTTTGCTTTCCGTAACTTGTACTTTGACTCAATTCCTTACTCCCGTAACATGTCCTTCGGGTTGTATTTGTTTTCTGTACCTCACAGGCTTTGCATAAACTGTCTTCCTGTTGTTTTCCTGGGTTAGATGGGAAAGAGCTCAAAGGCAAGATGGCAGAGAACATGGCTGTGTGTCACCTGGTGTTTGGTGGCGAACTGGTGACTCTCTCATATGCGAACAGAGGGTTTCAAGGAAGGCCACGAAGATGATCAAACTGCTGGAGAACTTGCCCTATGAGGAAGCACTGGGGGGGAGTTACGTCTTTTCACCTTGGAGAAGAGAAGGCTCGGGGGGACCTCATCACAGTTTTCCAGTATTTTAAGGGCAGCTTAAAGAGGACAGAGGCTCTCCCTTCACAAGGAGCCGCACGGAGAGGATGAGGGGTAATGGGTGCAAGATGTACGAGGAAAGGTTTCATCTAGATACAAGAGAGACATTTTTTGCAGTGAGAACAATCAACCACTGTAACAACCTCCCCAGTGTGTGGTAGAGTCACCATCACTGGAGGCTTTCAAGACACAACTGGACAGGGTGCTAGATAGTCTCGTCTAGGCTCCCTTTGCCATGGGAGGCTGGACCAGATGATCTTTCCAGGACCATTCCAACTTGGGCTGTTCAGTGATTCTCTGAATAAACCAGGCAGTGAGACTAGTGATCATTTCCAGTTAGTCAGGTGCTATCAAAGGGCATATAAATCAGTCCTCTGACTTCGCGCAGCTTTTTAGGACAGTGAGTAGAACCCACAAAGAGTGTGTGAGACTTGAGGCTTGGAAATGCAGTTTTTATATACCTTTGCAAATACTGTTTTAGGTGTTTCTCCAGAGTATGAAAGTATACTTCTTGATTTCTGCAGAGTATCCCTCTTTTAGGGGGTGGGGGGAGTTTTTCTCCCTCTGCACTCCGCCACGTAGTGTTGCAGTGTCCCATCTCCAGTAACATTCCTTCAGTCGTGGTAAGGACCAGTCATTTTTGTGTAAAGTTTGTCTCAGCTGTTCCAACCAGCTACTCATTGGGTGATGGGAAGTTTCTGCACACAAAGCCTTTGTAATCTGGACATTCAGAGCAGAGGCTACAATTGTCATGTTGTACACTTTATGAAGAGTTATGTGAGATGTTAATTAGGAAATTATTCTAGTTTTGAGGGGTGGGAAAGACGAGAAGTGAGTGAGATGGCTGGAGAATGAGGAGCCAGCAGAAGCTGGAGGAACCTGGTGTGTTGCCTCTTCCCTGCAGAAAACCACTCCCTGTTGTGGGAGGGCTGTCAACAGGACCATAAACTGTTTCTGGCTGTTGATTTTTGCAAGCCACTAGTTCCTGAGAAATGTGTAGTTTCCCTTTTCTCTTCCCCCTCCTTCCAGGTTCTCCTGACATCTCCACCACGCTGTGACCTGTTTCTCTGGTTACTTGCTGTGGCAACCTCATTGAAAAGCTTCATGGCACCTTCTTTTCAAAGGTGTCACCTCTGCGATTTGGGGCTGTAGAGGAGCCAAGTGTGAGGAAAAGGCTTTCCTGGGCAAAGGGGATGGGTCTTAAATTTGAGTAGTCGTTTGCATTCAGATAGGAGAATCAGTGGAACTGTGATTCGGGAACTGTTACAGTGGCTGATTGTAGGTACTGCATGACAAGCAGCTGAGGAATGTTCATGAGTTTTTTCTTTTGAAATTACTTCACATTTTTCTGTGTTATCTGGAGAGGGGTGCAGATACTGAAAACAATCTGAATAGCCAAAAAACCAGAGGCGAATCAAGCTGTTTGTAAAACCTCTATTGAATCATGAGCATTCTTTCAACAATGAGGCTGTAAGTGTAACTGTCTGCTGCAGAACCCACTAATAAAAAAACAGTATCAGGGGTTAGATCTTTAAAAAAAAAACCAACCTCAAACAGAAGTGCAAGAGGCATAAATTAAAAATTTGAGGACTTTATGCTGTATTTGCTCTACAGTCAGTTTTTAGATGCTCTTGAGTGTAGGCATTGGAACCGCTACAGCTGATTTTAGCCTGTGTTAATAGAAAAGGCCATGTGAGGGTTAGTGGCAGCTGATCTAAACAGATGTGTGAATTGTACCTTTAAGCAAATACAGAATTAGAGCAAAGAATAAAGCACTAGTGTAATGCCTCTTTTGTTATTTTAAGAATTGGCTTGTTAATCTTAAAAGGCAGATGGCCGCTTCATGTAATAGGAGACGGCACTGTATACTAACATTTTAAGTAGAGAGGGATGGAGAAGTAACAGGTTCAGACGTGAGAACTGATGAGAGAACCACAGAATGGATTGGGTTGGAAGGGACCTTTAAAGGCCATCTAGTCCACCCCCCTGCAATGAATAGGACACCTTCAGCTACATCAGGTTGCTCACAGCCTGGTCCAACCTGACCTGGAATGTTTCCAGGGATGGGGCATCTCCCACCTCTCTGGGCAACCTGGGCCATGTGTCCCACCACCATCACTGTAAAAAATTCCTTCCTTATATCTAGTCTAAATCTGCCCTCTTCTAGTTTAAAGCCATTACCCCTTGTCCTATCACAACAGGACCTGCTAAAAAGTCCCTCCCCAGCTCTCCTGGAGCCCCTTTCGGCACTGGAAGGGGCTCCAAGGTCTCCCTGGAGCCTTCTCTTCTCCAGGCTGAACACCCCCACCTCTCCCAGCAGAGGGGCTCCAGCCCTCGCAGCATCTTCAGGCCCTCCTGTGGCCCTGCTCCAACAGCTCCGTGTCCTTCTGCTGTTGGGACCCCCCGAGCTGGAGGCAGCGCTGCAGGGAGGTCACCCCAGAGCGCAGCAGAGGGGCGCAATCCCCCCCCCTCACCCTGCTGGCCACACTGCTGGGGATGTAGCCTGGGATGCAGTGGCTTTCTGGATTGAGAGCATACGTTGCCGGCTCATGTCCAGCTTTTCATCCACCAGTACCCCCAAGCCCTTCTCAGCAGGGCTGCTCTCCATCCCTCCATCCCCCAGCCTGTATGGATACCGGGGGTTGCCGCGACCCGGGTGCAGGACCCTGCACTTGGCCTTGTTGAACCTTATGAGGTTCACGTGGGCCCACATCTCAAGCTTGTCCAGGTCCCTCTGGATGGCATCCCTTTCCTCAGGCATGTCAGCTGCACCACTCGGCTTGGTGGTGTTTGCAAACTTGCTGAGGGTGCACTCCATCCCACCGCCTATGTCATTGATGAAGATATTGAACGGTACCGGTCCCAATTTGGACCTCTGCGGGGTGCTACTTGTTACCGATCTCCATCTGGACGCTGAGCTGTTGGCCACTACCTGCTGGATGCGACCATCCAGCTAATTCCTCATCGACTGAACAGTTCACCCATCAAATCCATCTCTCTCCAATTTAGAGAGAAGGATGTGGGGGAGCGTGTCAAAGGCCTTACAGAAGTCCAGGTAGATGACATCCATAGCTTGTGCACTGATGTAGTCACTCCATCATAGGAGGCCACGAGGTTGGTCAGGCAGGACTTGCTCTTGGTGAGACCATGCTAGCTGTCCCCTTGAGTTTGAATAGTGAAGATGTACGCTTACCTGAAATATATGTTTTAGCAAGCGTTCTGTTTATGCTATCAGGCATGAAAATGGAGGAGCTGTGGTAGGGTAACATACCAGCTCTGCGGTAGGTTAAAGAAAGCAAACCTTAGAGAGAGTTGAAACTGAATACAGGCAAGCCAATTTAAGAAGATTGTCTAAGACTGCATATCTGCACTAGTCAGTTATCTTTCCTCCGGCCATTAAAATATTCCAGCCTGTGAGATTTTTCATTTTCGCTTACAACTACCTGTATTCTGCAATTAGAAAGCAGTTTACTGCCTTCTCAGGAGAGATGGGAAACTGACTGTGGTGAATTTGAGTACATGTCATCTCTGAGTACTGCTATGATGTTCTGTATTTGAGATCAAGTAAACTGTGCAAAAAATCTCCAAAATGCAAATTAAATTTTACATTTATAATATTTATTTTCTAAATTACTGTAAAGAAGTCATCACATTTTTTTTTTTTCTCGTCAAGGTCAGAAAGAACGGTCATTTATTCTGTTGTCTCTCAGATACTGCAGGTTAAATCATTTTTAGCTCTTTCCATTGAGCCTTGTGTGCTGGGCTGAAAATCAGTGGTTCAGAAGCTGATTCATGCGTAGTCCGTGCGCTCCTGCCTCAGGTTTGGTGCTGTTTATCAGAAATGGTGAGCGGGCTGATGTTGGTGACTGCAGTTTCAGTCTTCTGATTTCAGTCTGCTACCGAAGGACTGTCAGAGCATCAAACTGCTTCTCAGAGTTTATTTCAACAAACAATGCACTGCATTGTTCAGGCTTCTCACTGTGCAGTATTATCTTAGCTAATCAAAAAATTCATTCCTGTCTTATTCCTGCTCTTCAGTTTGGAAAAAACACAGACCGCAGTGACAGGGTTAGTCTCGTCAGTGTTGTATACGGGAGAGTAGCAGTGCCTGACTTCACTGTTCCCCTTTGTATATACCCCACAACAGCGTTGGGTCTTACAGCTTTAAACTTTGAATTCGTTATGTCTGCTGTACTCGTTAAGCGTTTTTCAGTGTCGCGGTTGCCTTTTAGGATGCAATCCCCAGTCTGTAGGTGAGCCAGATCAAGGACCTAATATTTAACCATGTCTAAAGCGTAGGTTATTTGAACGGTCCTGTTCCGACTCAAGCTGTGACCACCTGTCTGTTAATTGCAGCTTACAGTTATGCTAATACCGGTGTTATCCTCTCATTCTCTAATTTTGTCAGCCTCGATTTTCATGTTTACTTCTCAGAAAACTGAGAGAGGGAGGCGTAGCATGCATCTAAGCCAAAATGTGTTAGAAACAGCACCATTCGGGAATCCTCATGAAAACACTGCTTGGAGATGTCTGTTAGTTCTTAGTATACGTGAGATAATTTTTGTATGTATGTACAGTGCTTGATTTTAATCAGACTATTATGAGGCATGAAGCCTCTCACACCTTGCAGATGTGAAATGTCTGCAGTTTTACTTCGTCAACAGAGCCGCATGGTTTTCCCAGTTGTGTTTTACAGGACTGATTTCTGTGAAATTGTGTTAATTTACTACAGTTATTCATTTAGTCTGTTATCACTTGCATCCAGTACTGCGTTTTCCTGTTACCTTGCTTGGATTAATATGGAGCTAAATAGTTTACAGTTATGTATGCATCTGAAACAGTATTTAGAACATTAAAATTCTGTTCACTGGGTTCAAGCAAGATCCTCTACTTGCCTGTCTGTTAAGATCAGTCCCAGTAATGTGGACTCATCATCCCTGTGAGCCAAATTACTAACCTTGCCTATGTTACGCTGTCGGCTCTGTTTTATAATATGGGCTACTGCTATTCTGGTCCGCTGTTGTCTTGAAAGCCACTTTTCTGTGATCTTTAATGATCCAAAGCTCATACCTCCTGTAAGAGCTGTAGAGTTTAGCCACAAGTGAGGCGTGATCTAAGCAAGACGCTTTAGAAAGTGTCCCATGGCTGTGCATCTCCCTTTTTCAGGGAACACGACAGCCAGGGAGCGCGTCTGCTTTGGAAGAAGCTGCCAAGCTGAGCTTGCAGTACGCAGCCTCTGGTAGCTCTGTACAGAAGAAACATCAAGGTGGACCTCTGTTTAGGGAACAGCAACTTTTCAAATTATTTGCTGTTGTAATCTTTGTTTTTGTCATGAGGATCCGTGACACCATTAAAAGAGATGGAAGGGAATAAGACGAGGGAAAAGCAGTGGTTTTGAGGAGAGGAATGCCTGTTCCATTTTTTTTCCCCTTTGTTTTGGAATTTATAGTAGGGTGGGAGAAAACATATGGGTCAGGAAGGCAGATTGATGACGACATTGTAGGGTTTCTCTATGAGATCAGCTAAAAGAGTTTGAATTAGGGGTACAAAGTCATTAATTAACCTAACAAAAACTAAATGAGAGTGAAGAAATACTTGAGGTAAGCCTGTAGTCAATAGAGGGGTTTAAGTTAGTTAAAAGGACAGGTTGGCCACTATGTCTAGACCAGTACCAGCTAAATCATGGGCTGAAGGAGAGATACGATGGTGAGATGGCATCTTAATTGCTTGTGAAACTCTGGCTACTGGACTCTGTACTTCTCTTCAATATTTTGTCTGAAGTGTTACTGATTAGCGTTTTAGTGGACACAGATTGTGTGGTAGTGCTATGCTCACTCTCAACCCCTGATGCTAAGTAAACAGTATGCTAGAGTATGACGGCAGTGGCAGCATGAAGCTTGTTTAGCATGGGGTGGGGTTGTGTTCACAAATTGGAAATACGCTGATGTGACCAATTTTGTTGTTCTTGCACTTACAGATGGATGGAGGCCTGTCTGAATGAGGAGCTGCCTCCCACAACGGAGCTGGAAGAAGGATTGAGAAATGGAGTCTACCTGGCCAAACTTGGAAACTTCTTCTCCCCTAAAGTGGTTTCTGTGAAGAAAATCTATGACAGGGAACAGACTAGATATAAGGTGAGAGCTGTTGGCCATAGATACTGCTTTAGGTAGACATCTAAAAGAGGAAAATGTGCACACGGAGGTACTGTGAGCAAATAAGCAGAAAGTTAGTTTATATTAGTATTACCTGAAAAACTCCACCTTCACTCCAGAACATCGGTTAAGGCGGGGGGGATGACACAACTCTTAGCTTTATATCCGAGCTTGTGCTTCTGTGAAAGAACTTGTCGTAAACAGTCAATGTAATCCACACAGAAGACTTCTGACTTCTTTTTTTTTTTTTGTAAGAGTACTGTTTTCACTGTCCATCTTAATGAACCTCCCTGCTGTTCTTGGCAGCTGTGACGTTTTGTTTCTTACTGCCCTCCCCTTTTTCCTGCCTATTTTTATTTCAGGCAACTGGTCTCCACTTCCGGCACACGGATAATGTGATCCAGTGGCTGAACGCCATGGCTGAGATCGGTCTCCCCAAGGTAACTTCTGTGTTGTACGTGCAGTTAAATATATAGTCTCAGAAAAGCTTTACACTCCATGGAAGCATTAGCCGTTGTACAAAAATGGGCCAACTTAATCTAGCTAATTCTTCATTCTCTAGATTTGCGTCCCTATAGAAATTCTGTCCTAGAACTTGCTGAAAGATTTCATTCTGCTGTGTATGTGTGTCATGGTTTAACCCCAGCCGGCAACCAGAACCACACAGCTGCTCGTCCACCCCCCCGAGCCAGGATGTGGGAGAGAATCAGAAGAGCAAAAACGAGAAAAAACTTGTAGGTTGAGATAAAGACAGTTTAACAGGTAGAGCAAAAGCTGCACATGCCAGCAGAGCAGAACAAGAAATTCATTCCCCGTTCCCCACAGCAGGCGGGTGCTCGGCCGTCCCCAGGACAGCAGGGCTCCATCACGCGGAACGGTGACTTGGGAAGACAAACGCCATCACTCCGAGTGTCCCCTCCTTCCTCCTTCTTCCCCGGCATTATATACCGAGCACGATGTCACACGGCATGGAACATGCCTTTGATGGGTTGGGGTCGGCTGTCCCGGCTCTGTCCCCTCCCAATTTTCTGTGCCCTCCCAGCCCTCGCTGGTGGGGGGTGAGGAGCAGAAAAGGCCTTGAGAGCTCAGCAACCCCAAACCAGCAGTGCGCTGCCACACCGTTCCCATCCCAAACCCAAAACACAGCGCTGCACCAGCTGCTAGTAAGAAAGTCAGCTCCATCCCGGCTAAAACCATGACAATGTGAAAATAATTCCTCCTTCTGTACCATATCCTTAATATCACCAGTCTTGCATAACATCTGAATTACATTGTTCTTGCCATGCATTCTTTTGAGCAATATCTGAGCTACAGCTTTATTGTGGAAGTTTTTTTAGAAATCTATGCTAAAAGAAGCAGTGCAACAGAAAAGACTGTTCTCCCCTATGAAGTTTTCAAATCAAGTTGAAACATTCCTGGTGTAGCTTAATCAAATATAAATTAATGGCTTCACTAAGGGAATGGCCAGATAAACTCCTCTGAGCTAATAAACATTATTACCTGAAAATACGTGAAACTGTGGTAGTCTTGTGCTGATAGTCAAGTTGAATACAAGCAAATTTTTTCTAACGTGGTTTGTTAGTTGGTTTTATTTTGTAAGACATGTTATGCTTAGTCTCACCAAAATCAGCATTACGTAGTTTAATCTCATGTACGTTTTGTTTGCATACATGCTTGCAAATTGAACGCTTTATTTTGTGCAAATTTTTTCAAGTAACTTGTTGAGATTTACTAGTTGAGCCTTGCTGGGATGTATTATGATCTTGCAGGAACAAATTTGAGATTAGGAAATGGTGAAATCTACTGTTAAGGTTGTTTGGTGAAAATAAACAAGGAGGGAGCTAGACAGAGAGAAGTTAAGTGTGAGGTATGAGGCAAGATTTTCAGATCTAAGCAAGTTTTAGGAGGAAATAAATGTGTGAGGAGATGTTAAAGACACTGGGCTGGGGCCCAGTACATTGACAAAGAGAGATTGGTGCTTTAAGTATTTTCCCATGCAGAAGATCAGGGAATTGATGCTGTGGAATTGTGAGGGCCCTTCAGTTGCTCTTGCCTTTACAGAAAGAGCAATGTCATTTTGTGCTCGTAGGCAACAGCAAGTAACCTTCCAGTAACCAGAAAGTAATGTGCCTTGTCAGCACTTCTGAATGAATTGACACTTCCATCCCCTTAAACTTTGAGGACCTTTGCATTTGAGCCTGTTTGAAAGCTTTTGGGTCCAGCTAACTGAAAATGCAGTGTGCAGAGCACCTCAGTGCTGGTCTCCGTTCCCCTTTGTCGTTGTCTCTTCTTTTCCTTCTCAACCCTATTTAGTCCAAACAAAATCCTCTTTTCTCTCTTCTGTTGTAAGTATTTTTTTTTCATCTCTTGGCTTTCACCAAAGTCCTCGCTAATACCTCATGACCCAATATCTTGGGTCATCAGTGTCATCAATGACATAGGCGGTGGGATGGAGTGCACCCTCAGCAAGTTTGCAAACACCACCAAGCCGAGTGGTGCAGCTGACATGCCTGAGGAAAGGGATGCCATCCAGAGGGACCTGGACAAGCTCGAGATGTGGGCCCACGTGAACCTCATGAGGTTCAACAAGGCCAAGTGCAGGGTCCTGCACCCGGGTTGGCGCAACCCCCGGTATCCATACAGGCTGGGGGATGGAGGGATGGAGAGCCGCCCTGCTGAGAAGGGCTTGGGGGTACTGGTGGATGAAAAGCTGGACATGAGCTGGCAACGTACGCTCTCAATCCAGAAAGCCACCGCATCCTGGGCTACATCCCCAGCAGTGTGGCCAGCAGGGTGAGGGAGGGGAGTGTGCCCCTCTGCTGTGCTCTGGGGTGACCCCCCTGCAGTGCTGCCTCCAGCTCGGGGGGTCCCAACAGCAGAAGGACACGGAGCTGTTGGAGCGGGGCCAGAGGAGGGCCCGGAGATGCTCTGAGGGCTGAGCCCCTCTGCGGGGAGGACAGGCTGGGAGAGGGGGGTGTTCAGCCTGGGGAAGAGAAGGCTCCGCGGAGACCTCAGAGCCCCTTCCAGTGCCGAAAGGGGCTCCAGGAGAGCTGGGGAGGGACTTTTTAGCAGGTCCTGTTGTGATAGGACAAGGGGTAATGGCTTTAAACTAGAAGAGGGCAGATTTAGACTAGATACAAGGAAGGAATTTTTTACAGTGAGGGTGGTGGGACACATGGCCCAGGTTGCCCAGAGAGGTGGGAGATGCCCCATCCCTGGAAACATTTCAGGTCAGGTTGGACTGGGCTGTGAGCAGCCTGATCTAGCTGAAGGTGTCCTGTTCATTGCAGGGGGGGTGGACTAGATGGCCTTTAAAGGTCCCTTCCAACCCAATCCATTCTGTGGTTCTATGATCTTGGTGGGCACACAAAAGAAAGGGTGTACTCATCCCTGTGTGTAGAATGTGGGCAGGAAAAGGGGAGTCCTGGATGGAAACCAAAGGAAAGATTGGTGCTTCAAGGAGGAGAAATTTTGGGCCAGGGCAGAGAAGCTCAAACAGTTTTGTTCTGTGGGCGGTTTCATTAGCGTACTGCAGAAGAATTGGGCTTATCACAGTTAGCATTTTGGCTGTATGGCGTGAGTATGATTCAGACTGCTAACTTTGTTTTATCTTTAGATATTCTACCCAGAAACTACAGATATCTATGATCGCAAGAACATGCCGCGCTGTATCTATTGTATTCATGCACTCAGGTAAGGCATGCTAGGCAGAGATCTAATTGCTTTTGAAATCTTTCTGCAAAGCTGAAAGGCGAGAGGGGAGGGAGCTGAACTGAAGGCTGGATGGGGATGAATTTTCTAGCAGAACAATCTTACCAGGTCAGAGCAAAGATCCATGAAGCCAGTATTTTGCCATGGGCAACAGCCGAATCACACGCTGAAGGAAAAAGAACCAGTCAAGTGTGTTGTGATTACCTTCCCATCCCAGTTCTCACCCTCCCTCTCTGCTGTCTGAGGCAGAGCTCAACGTTTTGGGGCTTAAAGGAAAGCCTGAAGCCCTAAAAGGTGTTTGTGAGAAAGGAAAATACTGGTTTATCTATTCATTCAGTCAGATCACTGAATGAAAACCATTGTGGTCACAGCGTTGTACTGTGGTACGTGTATCTTGATCACCGTGGTAAGTGACCAAGCAGGAACTGTTATTGAAAGGTCTCTTAAATTTTAAATTCTCATGTAGACCAGGTAGGATAATGTTTATTGAGAAAACTGGGAGGATTCAGTTGTTGATGTTTTGCTCTTCAATTTGACAGGATGGCACATTGCATGTTTATTTGATTTTGGGTTTTTGTTTTTGTTTTTTCCCTGGCTAGCTGGTTTGAATGCAGTGTGGCTTTTGGAGCATGTTGAGACTTTTCTTTTAAAAGGACTCCTTTTGTGGAATTTACTATGTGGTTGAATGTTGGATTGTACACATTTGGGTCTTCATCTGCTGCTTGCTTGGTTCAAGTTCTCTAGAATGGTGGTTGTGGTGTCTGATCTGTTGCTGGTGTGAAATCCATAGAGACGGATTGCATTTATTTGAATGTTACCTGACATTTCAGTTTGCTGTAGATGAAATTATTATTTACAGAAGTGAGCTTGATCCAACTTTAGATCAAAATGAGGTCTCTCTGTAGAAAATGTCATTTGGAGTTTGTAGAGCAGTGGGGAGTAGACCTGTGGTGGGGTATGCTGCCACTGCCAGGTTTTGTTCAGGTTATGGCAAAGTCCTTCCCTCACTGGCAGCTCTGAGGTAGCTACTGTACGCTGGGACGGTGTTTGTGCTTATCCACGTTCTTGCTTATTTCCTGGCTGTCGTCCCCCCCCTGAAGTCTGAATTGTGGAAAATGAACAAATTTCCCAAGAAAATTAAGTTTGCTGTACTGTGTCTAGATCATATATGGGGAAAAGAAAATTAATTCAGGGAGCAAAATTAATCAATGCAAAGAGTCCCAGTAATTAAGGCTGTAGAAGTTACAATCTTTCATCTAATAATACCTCTTTCCGTACTGTTTAATTTTTTTCAATTGTTAATCTTTTTGGCTGAAATGTTCCGTAGCCAATTTTCTCTACAAAGGCATCCTCCTCGAGATTTTAATGTACTTTTACTTAGCAAGGAAAGAAGAGTAATTCTGACCTGTAAATATAAACATAGAAAAGGATGTTTTATAAAAACTTGTTCTTTTTTCAGGCTTAGTGCCAAAGTATATTAAAGTTAAGAAATAAAGATCTGAAATGCAGTTTTGTTGACAGTCCATAGGTCAAAAATGTTCCTGCCTGGTGTTTGTAGGTTGTTTTGTGACGGGGAAAAAAAAAAAAAAAAAATTGCTTAGAGTTATAAAGATTGGAGATCTAGATTTGACACCTTAAGGTCATGCAAAGGTGAAGTTGCTTACCCTCTATTTTCCAATCATGTTAGAACTGAGTTTACTGGAGGAATGGATATTTACTTTATTAATAGTTCATTTTTAATGTTCCTTTATTATGGGATGTGTTCATAGAGGGTACATTCCCATGATCTGTGCTGAGCTGCCACGACAGGCAAGAAGGAGAGGAGTTGCTTCTCTTCCCCCAGCCCCACTTGTCCTTAAATGCGTGGGTTCATCCCCGCTTTGTAGCAGTTGTGTTTCTCGTCAGGCTCCACGTGCCGACGTTAACACCAGTGTACAAGCCAGGTCAGCACAGTGAACCCCTTCCCCTGCTCGTCCCCAGTGAGCCCACAGCGGCAGTGCTGTGTCCAGTTCTGGGCTCCCAGCATGGGACACACAGACATACTGGAGAGAGTTGAAGGAAGGTCACCAAGGTGGTCTGGAGCATCCCTCCTGTGTGGAAAGGCCAAGAGCTGGGATCGTTCAGCCTGGAGAAGAGAAGGCTCGGGGGGATCTCAGCAGGGTGTGCAGCTGTCTGAAGGGAGGGTGCGCAGAAGATGAAGCCAGGCTCTTTTCAGTGGTACCCCATAACAGGGCAAGAGGCATCTGGCACACACTGAGTCACAAGAGGGTCCCTCTGAATGTCAGGGAACACTTATTTACTGAGAGGGTGACCCAGGAGTGGCACAAGTTGCCCGGAGAGGTTGTGGAATCTCCATCCTTGGAGATACTCAAAAGCCGTCTGGACGTGGTCCTGGGGAACCTGGTCCTACGTGACCTTGTTTGAGAAGGGAGCTGGAACAAGGCAAATCTGGGAGCACGCTTCTAGCCTGAAACATTCTGTAATTCTGTGAAGACTCCAGAGTGGTGGACAGTTATGTGCAGCTGAGAGGGGAAGAGAGGAGTTGGCTCACCCTCTTGGTGATGATAAGCTGTTATGTTGGCTTACCTGACTGGCTCCTTGAATCTATATTTCCTAAAATTACCTATGTCTTTGTCAGAGCCACAAGGAAAAATTACTAGTTCTAATTATTTGCTTATTTTCTTTTCTAGCCTGTACCTGTTCAAACTGGGTCTTGCCCCCCAGATTCAGGATTTATATGGGAAGGTGGACTTCACAGGTAAAAAGGAAAAAAGTGCCGATGTGTGCTGCCTTTGTCGTGCTCTACTAGATATTGTATAGATCAATTAAAGGATTGTTACTGTTGGTATCCTAAATGCAGATTAAATTCAAAATTAATGCCTGTGAGGAGTTCTAATAATTTAAGAAAAAGGTTGTGCTTCTGAGCCAGGCTTTTAAATAGCCATTGGTTTGCTGATCATTACTTTCGCAAATAACACGCCCTTAACTTTTTTGCCACTGTTGTGAGATGCTTAAACCTTGCCTCCGCCTCCCTGGGAGCGGTTTCAATTTGGAACATAGCAAATGGTTCTGACTTCCCTTGGCAGAGGGGAGTAGGAGGTGCCATCAGCTGAAGAAGAGTTTGCCAGCTGATCTGCTGCCGGAGGTTCCAGCAAAGTCTTATGTCCACGTGCCTCCTCAAGGTTTCAGTTCCTTGATTTTTGCAAAAGTGTCAAAATCTGTGTTTTGCATTAGTGAGGTTCCTCCCTGAGGCTGTGCATCTGATTTTAAAAGGTGTATAAACTTTATTTTCCTGCAAAGCAGGTTTTGATCGTACCTCTAAATTACTGAACTACCAACTTTCTTTGAGTTGTATGGTATTTAGCAACAGCGTATCTCCATATCCTCCATTCGCTTTTCTCAGCATAGTCTCTCTGTGGGGAAAAAAGAATGATAAAATATTGCTTGTGCATTTTCCTGACCTGTTGGCAGCTGTAGTTGAGGCACCTCAGAATGGTGGAGTCTGTTTCCAGCTCTTCCTGTGTTGTTTTCTAGTGAGAAAGACTACAGAATATTCCTGTCGAAGTTTCTGGGAGAAATGTAGATTTTAGGAAAGTGTGCAAAATGTCTATCAGCTGACACTTATGTTGTTTCACTTGCTGAGTTATAGTCAAAGTATTACCTAAGAAGTAATTATAATTTATTGTATTTATCCTAATTTTTTTTTTGTAGAGGCGGTTGGTATAGCAGTGCTGATTTCTGATGTGTTTAAGCCTCTGTAACACTGTTTTTATGTATGTTTCAGAGGAGGAAATCAGTAATATGAGGCTTGAACTGGAGAAGTATGGTATTCAGATGCCTGCCTTCAGCAAGATTGGAGGAATTCTTGCAAATGAGCTTTCTGTGGATGAAGCAGCCTGTAAGGAAAAATGAAGTTTCATTTTATGTGATTATTCAAATCAGCAGATTAGATATTTTTTTAAGTGTTGATTTTGGTGCCCCCTGTTGTAAGACAATACAGTCCTTTTGATAGGCCTTTTGGAAGACTGGGAAGAGGTTTTTCTTTCCCTTGTGTATTTTTATTTTATTTTCTTTCCTTTCTGGAACATGATGATTTGACTAGCTAGAGTATTGTACTAGGAAGGAGTCTGCTGTCTTTTGTCGATAACACAAAGCCATCGTGGGATGAGAGGTACTCTGGTAATTCTTCTGCTTTCCAATTAATTTCCAGATAATTCTTCTACTCTTTCCAGTTAAGTTCTCAATTTTTAACAGAGTTTTTATGTTTGGGACTAACTGGCAGACTGTGACTTGTTTTTTCAGTACACGCTGCTGTCATTGCCATTAATGAAGCAATCGACCGTCAGGTTCCAGCTGAGACTCTTATGGCAATGAAGAACCCTAATGCCATGCTAATAAATCTTGACGATCAGCTGCAATCCACTTACCAAGACACACTCTACAGAGCAAAGCAAGACAAAATGGAGAATGCTAAAAACAGGGTAGATCAATTCTTCTTTGAAACCATCTATTTGCATGCATTGTGATTTTTGTATCGCAGTGTAAACTGTGGGGAATTCAGAGTGCATGTTACGGTCCTGTATGTATGGTGTTAGGTGGATTTACTCCTGGTGGTGTTCTAATACGCTCCCCAATAACCTGTATTCCTATTGTAGAAGACGGGCAGCCGTTAGCTGTGTTACTCGGTTTAGCTGTCTGAAATATGGGCTGCATAGATGCAGAATTCATGTTGGCCTTTATATGTTGGGAGTGCTATCCCTCTATTTTCATACAATATAGATACATTTTCCTAACAGTGAAATGATGAGCAAGACTGACTGATGCTCTCAGAATGGGTCAATATTGTTTTAGAACGCTGTAAGTCAAATGCCTAGTGATGTGTACTGCTTTCTGTGCTCTATTGTGTGTTCACGTAGAGCCACTGCATTGAAATGAGGTGTTTCGAGGCTGTGTCTGTCAGACTTTAAGTATACTTACTTTATCTGTATTTACTTTTAGGACTGCTTTTTGCCTATGTAGAGGTAGCCTGCCTGTGACCTGTTGTAGCTCTGTATAGATACACAGTTGTCCTCCCTGACTTTTCAGTGAGAAGATCTATGAGGGCAAAGGAGACTGTAGAAACACTGATTAGTTTTTATTTGATCTTCAGATTGCCTCAGAAAATTCAGAGAGAGAGAGAGATGTGTATGAAGAACTACTGACTCAAGCTGAGATTCAGGGAAACATCAATAAAGTGAACAGTAGGTATCATGCTATAGTAGTAATTTTAATTAAAAGAGTACTTAAAAACAATACCTGTGCTCCTCCTTGCTTTCTGTAATGCGAACAAAAGTAGAAGACAGCTCCCCTGTTTTTGTGGGTGGTTGTGGTGTGTTTTGGTTTAGTTTTTTAACTCGTTATGAGTACATAGTTGTAAGCTGAATTCATTTTGACTTCTGTTGCCCTTCGTTTAGGAAATGGATTGTCCATGTCACTGCCCCCCCCCAGTTCTTCATCTTGAGTAATGCGTGCTATTTCCAACCTTCAGCCCCCTTCTTCAAGTGCTACTTTGCAATTGACTTTGGAAGTCTTTCATTCAGATTACGTACCTAACTTGCTGTCCATCAGGTCTAAGAGTATTTCTTCCTGAGCAGTAGGTTGTATAAACCATAGGACTTCCTCATTTAATGTTTCTCTCAAAACTCTGCTTTGCTGTTGCTAGCACATGCAGCCATATCAAAGATTGACCTGGCTTTGGAACAAGGAGACGCGTTAGCACTCTATGAAGCTTTGGCGACACCAGCCCTGGGACTCCGAGGATTGCTACGAGAAAATTGTGACTGGTATTTCAAGCAGTTTTTGAGTGACAGACAACAGAAACAGGAGGTACGGAAAAGTTGTGGGTTACCCTGATTCATTCCTCCTGCCCCTCCCTTTCACCATACCACTGTCTTCTAATGACTTGCTGTATACCTGCATTACAGTTTAGTGTTGCTCTGAAAAAGTTCACGCTAAGAGACAGAAGCATACAGTAAGCATATTCATCATTTAGTTTTCATCTCTGCATATGAAAGGCCAGTATAATGCTTGTATGTGTGTGCATATATAATTAACATACTTCCTCCAAACCTTAAAATGCTAACTTGTGTGTTGTATATAGAACCATTATAATATGGGTGTATGTTCCCTCTCATTTTACTATTGTCAGTGCACAAATAATGTGGATAAATTTTTTTTTTTGTTTTATGAATACCTATCAGATAAGCATATACTACTTTTAGTCTGAAGGTTCCCACCATACACCATTTGTAGCCGTGGCGCTGAGAGCCATGGTTTAGTGGTGGGCTTGGCAGCATTAGGATAACGGTTGGACCCCATCATCTCAAGGGTCTTTTCCAGCCTAAGTGATTCTATGGTTCTCTAACTGAGTTTAACCTTAGTTTCTCATTTCAAGCCAACTCTTCAGTGAATTCTATGTGCAGGCTGCTTATGAAATACACAGATAGTTTTTAAAACCAGCATTGTCTCAATTATCGCAATGTCATGTATGTTAATAGGGGAAAAATATGCCGATACAAAGATGGTTGTCACTGTTGCATCTCTTTAATGAATGATCTTTTTAAAAACTGAAGTGAGGTAGACAAGTAAGGTATTGCATGCTTTTGGGTCCATGAAAAATGCAGACAAGTCAGTTATGCAGTTGCAACAAACTAGATCTTGGGCACTGTGGTAGATGCGTAGGCGCTTGTGTGTCGTAGGTAGTAAATGCAATGACATGACCTGACAGCGCCTGCGCCTGCTGGAATACCTGTCGAGGAGGAGGACGTGAGATGGTGTTTGCACTGTAGGGAGTGCAGAAAGACCTAGAAGAGTTCAGATCGCATAATTACCGTAAGAGGCTGAAGAAACATCCTTGTTCTTAGGGTCTTTGAACCATGGTTTGGAGTGGAAGTAGTATTACAAGCAGAGAGCTGAATCTGTAGTAAGGCCTGGCAGTTTAAATTGAGGTGCTGAATAAATGTTAGCTTTGAATTTCTGTTTATTTTTGGAGAGGGTAGCTATGCATAAGGCTTCTAAATGTTACCACTGTTAAGTTGTCGGGTACTGGAGCAGACCTCTTTGGTACTGTAAGTCTTGAATCGCCAGAGCTGGCAGGTGGGGAACAAACACTCAGTGTCAGGCACCAAGTAATGATGTGTAATTCACTGTCGTAAGCCAAGTAATGATGTTGTAATTCACTTTGGATATTGCATCATTCAGCATATTTAATGACAGCAGTTAAAGGCATGAGAACAAATCAGAGTGTGTCTCAGCGGTGACAAACCTGAAGCGAGCCTCAGAATGCTGTTCACACCGCTTTGCTCACAAAACTGCCCTTTTAGTTTTCTGTTATGTCGGCAAACCATCAAGCTTTTGGGCTGACCTTTCCTATGCAGTACGCTGCAGAATGAAGGTGGTGATCAAACCCCATACCGTGTTTGTTCCCAGATTGTTGGAGACATCTGGTCTAATCTTTCGTAGGAATCAACAGGGCAGGGTGATCACGTCTCCAGGTGCGGAGGTGGTCGGCTGGCTTGGCAAACGAAGGGTGTAGAGCGATGTGGATGAGAGACTCTCTGAAGTCAAGACAGGGCTGAAGGGGACCTACCTCAAGCATGTGTACAGAAGCGATGAGTTAGAAGGGAATCGCTCTCTTACCTTTTCCTGGGAAGTCCCCGTGACCACGACTGGGTGCTTCTCTGGAGTGCCCACGCACTAACGCGTGCGGGATGGGGAACGAACAGGAGGCCTTAGAGGTCTGTGTGCAGTGGCAGAGCTGTGATGCCGCCGGGATCAAAGAGATGTGGTGGGATACCTACCAGAACTGGAGTGCTGCCATGGATTGGATAGAGGCCTGTTAGGAAGGACAAGCCAGGGTGTCCATGAGGGGAAGCAGCCCATGAGAGGACAGCTGGAATTCATGGGGCCTCTGCCCCGAGATGTGTGATGCACCAGTTGAGAGCTTATGGGTCAGGATTAGCCGGCACACCAACGTGTATGATGTTGTGGTGGGTATCTGCTATAGACTGCCTGATCAGGCAGAAGTAGATGAGGCCTTTTTCAGACAAGTGGAAGATGCCTTGTGTTCACAAACCTCGGCACTCCTGAGGGACTCGGACTGCCTGATCTGCTGTAAGGGCAGCACAACAGGGCACGAACAATCCAGGACATTTCTGGAGTGGACTCTCCATGGTTGTCCAAAGATGTCTCTAGGGATGAAAGAGAATTAGGGACATTTTTACCAAGTTTTTTAGTAGCCACAAAAACAAAGTTCAGCTGTTTTCTAAACTGCCAAGTCAGATTGCACATTCTTCCAGAATGTAGTTGAAAGGTCTTGTTACATAAATGTGGTTTGGTGATTTTGGAGAATTATCTCTACTGTGTGAACAACACTAAGGGTTGTGACCTGTATGGCTGCTACCAAAGTTACTCAAGCCCTCCTGCTCCCCAGTCACTCAGTCTCATTTTCTATTTGTATTCATGTGACACCATATAGTCCAAGAAACATGTGTGTATAAGCCACAACTGCATGTTGTCCATGTTCCGCTAACTCTTTCATTACTCAGAGGTAAGATGAAACATCAGCGGGTTGCTTCAGGGCAAACTACACAAGTACTAATTTCACTCCAGCATGCAGCTTATGTGCAGGGAGTCTTTTCCCACAATTTTTTCCCCTTTGTCTTAAATGTTTTATGATTTTGAAAGCTGGCTCTTGCCTGTAATTGCTGTGTTCATGGGACTGTACTTCTGATACTATGAAAGGGATTAGGTCGTACACATATGGTCTTTCAGCATATGAGCTGAGAATCTGGTCATTTCTGTCTTCCTCACATATGTGGCATTCTTTGTTTGCAGAAGATCTGTGGCATTAGAGTGTTTTAAGCAGAAGTGGGGTATTTTTCTTTTTATTGAGCTACTCAAAGTGAATAAGCTGTTATTTCAACCTCCCGGTGTCTTTTTTTTTTTCCCTCAGGCTGGCCTTACAGGTCCTCTGCAGAAGGAAGAGTTGCAGTTGGGAGTGGATGCTGCTAACAGTGCAGCACAACAGTATCAGCGAAGTAAGGACCAGCAAAAATCACTTCAGCAAAGTGGATGTGATCAAAAGGATGAGGCAGCACAATATTTGGGCCTATGTGGGGATGCGTGAGGTCTCTCTCAAACTGTTATGAATGTTTAAGTACTTCACAGCTGCTAAGAACATTAGAGAGAGAGGGTTGTCCTGATTACTTAGTGTCTTTTATGCAGCTCTTACAATACTGCTGGAGATAGCATATAATTTGAAATATTAAGAAACACAGAACTTTTGCGTCCACCTTAAATAACCTCTCTTTCTAGAATGCTTATATGAGTTGTGCTATGGGTCTGTGAAGGAAATCTGGATTGCTCCATGAGGTGTGAACACTAGGTTATCTGCTGATCACAGACACAAATCTTACTTGGTTTGAGCTACAGAACCTTTAACTGTTTCTAAATATCAGGTAGCAAATAAAATACAGATCATGATGGCTGATTGTTTTTTTGATTGATGCTTCTGACACCATGCAGAGCTCTTTTCTGGAGAAGAGTGTTCAGTTCTGGCTGTGCAGGAGCAATTTGTTCAATTTGTAATAGGTAGAGAGGAGACCACCAGAGATGCGGGGAGAGAGGGTTTACAATACAAGAGGAGAATAGTGAATGCCTAATAACTAGGAGGCTACCTTACTTCTTCAGCATGGAGCATGGTGTTTGTTTACCTAATTGCACTATTTTAAAGTTACCCAACGTGTACCCGCTATAGGGTGCCTGTTACTGCCTTGAGCAGGAGAGACATAGACAGGAAGAAAGAGTTGTTACTACTCATCCATCCAAAAATTTGCAGTTATGAGGCTTCTTACTATCAGAAGGCTGAAGTGGTGAAATAATTCTTTGATAACCAGCCAAAAAGGTGAACTGGTTTTAAACATGAGCCTTATTTTAAAAAAGGCATTATGTATTTTAGTTGTCTGTAGTAATGGGAGACTAACTGGGGAAGTACGGATCAGAAAACTTCACTCATTTCCTGCAGCTAAGGGAACTATTCTTTTTCTTGTTAGGTATCTGATTATTGAGTAGAATAAAAATGCTCTTACTACTGGGGACTCGGCTGTCTGTCGTCTTCATTCCTTATCCTACCTCTTTGAACTTCTAGGGTTGGCAGCAGTAGCCAGAATTAATTCTGCAATTCAGATGGGTGATGCTGAGAAGACTGTGGCAGAAATGATGAATCCAGAGGCCCAGTTACCAGAGGTTTATGCATTTGCTGCAGATCTTTACCAAAGGGAGCTGGCCACCTTGCAGCAACAGAGCCCTGAAGTAAGTACGGCATTCTCTTACTTCTGGAAGTTGGTAACAGATCACAGGCTTAACCTTGTCTGTTTCGTTAAATGTGTTCTCTGGAACAAACCTGTCCAGTCTTCACAGAATTGCTTTGGTGTTCAGTCTGTTCTGATGTGGAGTTTAATCCCTAAATCTTGAGCTACTTGGCCCTGTAAGATTCTACTTTAATTTCTTACTTGGTGTTCTAGCTTTGTTTATGGTACTCGTCTTTCTACTTATATGTCATAAGGGTTGTCCCTTTGCTTTGTTATATGCCTGTTCTGCCAACAACTCTATTCTGTGTTCTATGGGCAGCAATAGTTTGTAAAGAGTGAGTGGAATTAATTTGTTGTCCTATTTGTATGCAGGGTAACCTCACCCATCCAGAGTTATCCGTTGCTGTAGAGATGCTGTCTTCTGTGGCCCTGATTAATAGGGCTTTGGATTCAGGGGATGTGAACACAGTGTGGAAACAGCTGAGCAGTCCCGTCACAGGGCTTACAAACATTGAGGATGAGAACTCTCAGAGGTGGATATTCCAAGGAATCATGTCTGTCCTTGATGTTGCTTGTATTATGTGACTTATTGAAAACTCTTTTCTCCTCTTTACACGATGTTCTCTCTACGTTATTTATTATGGTATTGATTTAATCTGTCTGCTCTTGCATCTTGTTTTTGTGATTACTGTTTCTTACAGGTCTGATTTCTGTGCTGTCCCTCGACGCTTTCTCATGGATTTCACATTAAAGCTATATTGCGGTACCATTACGTTGTCACTAATACTATGCCAGCTCACCCATCATGTTCTTTGCCCTGGACCCTCATCCAGTGTTTTAGTGCTTTTGCCGATTGTGTCACGTTTGGGCTGACCATCCTGCATGCAGCCTCTCCTCTTTCTCTTCTTCCCTCTATTCATACTTGTTCCAGTTTCAACCCTCACGTTACCTCTTCCACTTTGTGTACAGTTCTCGTGCTGTGTTGTGTGTGTTCCCTGGCCAGCTTGTTGCCTTGTGATGTTCATTGGATTTTGTTCTTTGACAGATATATCGATGATTTGATGAAGCTGAAAGCTCAAATACATGCAGAAGGAAATGAGTTTATCACGTGGAATGACATCCAGTCATGCGTTGATCGTGTGAACATAGTTGTGCGTGAAGAACATGAAAGTAAGTTTCTTCTGCTCAATTCATGCTAGACTGGTGCTGGCTCATAAGGAATGCTAAAATTAGGTGCGTGTCAATACAAAAAGGTATCGATTGACTTGTAGTTGTGTCATACATTAGATACCTAGGAAGATCTTAGTTGTGAGCAAGACTTGGTGGTCTGTACTATAAAAGGCTTGATAGCAGGACCTGGAAGTTCGGCAGGCTTGGTGCAGGATCCCCCTCTATTCTTTATTTGTGAGCAATCTGACCTGCAAATGCAAGATAAGAGACCCATCTTTGTGTTGACGACTCCTGCATGTAATGGTCTGCCAGATGCATTTCTACAGTGGAAGAGGAGCTTGAATGAACAACCAAGAGATGAGTTTATGTCCAGGTCTTATTCTCAGTCCTTTAACTCCTGGCTGTGTTAACACTACTTTTCTGTGTGGGTGGCAGAGCAGTGGCACAGCTGCCCAGAGAGTTGGGGGAGTCTCACGCACTGGAGACATTCAAAACCCACCTGGACGCCATCCTGTGCCACTGTTGTAGGTGTCCCTGCTCTGGCAGGGGGGTTGGACTGGGGGAGCTCCAGAGGGCCCTACCAACCCTGACCATTCTGTGATACTTCCAAATTAAAGCTGCTTTGAAGATCCGTAGCGCAAATATTGCATCAAAGAAATAGACGTTGGCAGTTACTTTGAGTCATTGATCAACAGAGATGCCCCAGCGTTTATTCTGAAATGCCGTCTGTTCAACAGCTCAAATGTTGTTGCTTAAAACATTGTTTTTGCTTAAAACATTTGATACAGATTTTTCTTTTCTCAAAGAACACTTAATTATCTCATCAGTTTGATGCCATTCAAATTCTAAGTTCCATATATTAGGACCCAGATCTCAAATCAGAGTTGAAATGGAAATTGCTCATCTTTTAAGAGGTTAATTGTTAGTTCTGTCAGGAAATTAGGAGCTTCTATTTTCCGTTCTAACACTGTGTATGACCACTAGTCGTCAAAACCAGTATCTGTAAAAGCTGAAATGACTAATAACTGACCTTCTGACCAGTAGAAGAATATGCCTGCACAGCTGTTGCTTTTTCTCTGAAATATTGGTAAAGTGCAAAAAAAAAAATCCCCGATTGGAAAATATGCAAAACCCCTTAGAAGTTAAAGTGTATGCAGCAAGTGCAAGTAACAAAACTTTAAGTACTCATGAAGGAAAAAATCCCAGAATGGGATGGTGAATGAAGGTGAATGGGCGTTCTTCTATGCTGCTTCTGGTTCTGCATTTTTTTATTTTTATTTTTTAGTAGTGTTTCTGTTAAGTGTCTTTTAGCAGTGATAAAAGACTGGGATTGAGCGTAAAGATGAAAATTTCAGCAAACCAGAAAATTAGAGTAATTCTCCCTTCTCTAAGACCATATTAGTTGACTTAAAATCCAGAGTGGGGATAGACTAGTCCTTGAAAATAGCACAATTAAGAAAACTTAACTTAATCTTAGGTAGATCCTTGTGAGGATCAGTATCAGGTGGCTTAATTTTCTACTAATTTTTTTTTTCCAGTTTCATTAAGGGACCATCATTTTTGGTTTTGACCCGTACTGAAAACCTCCTGCATATGCAAGTAGCATGGCATTTACTTTCAAGCCATCTTTGCAACATTTAGCTCAAAGCCTTGCATCATAGGAGGGGAAAGATTTGTCCCAAATGTGGAGGTGATGATAAAGTTTGTATTGTACAGTGAGACAAACAGGTGTCTTCTGCCACTTCTTGTTGGGTAGTTGGTGAGTTGTGTTTCGCCTTGAAAAGGCTTTATAGAGGGTTAAATTTTAATTTAAGACCCTGCTATCTTGATTAACTTGTTTCCTGGATCTCCAAATAGACACCGGGTTTCCTGTTTGGGTCACGTGAGCAGATTTGTCGAAACCACACAAACACGGACCCACACTGGTGCGTGCGCACACCAAGATGCTACTTTCATACCATCTATTCTGTGTAAGAGGTCACAGCAGATGGCTAAAAGTTCGTGTAGTCCCAACACTCTGTTTCTTATAACGCTCCTTATCCTGTAAAAAAAGGTGCAGAAAATCCTGTAAAGAGAGAAGCTGTTCTTGCAGGGAATTTTGTAATTCTTTGATTTGCTTCATATATGTCCTTTATGCAAAGACACTTTATCTCCTGCCTATGAATAAGTTAAATTAGTCTCAGAAAGTACTTGAGGCATACAAGCGTATATTTTTCATGTCCACTATCCTTGTAAATAGTTTCAAATTAAAAAATGCTTTCTAGTGAGGAGCTGTAGCATATTGCTGTTCTGTGGAGTAGTCTTGTCATGCCCATGTTGGCGAACTAATCAGAGAGAACTACTGCTTACATTCTGTGCGCTTTCCCAAGTCAAACAGTTATCGTATGTTCTTTTTGACAGAAACCATGCCATCATTTTAGTGATCCTGGTTCTTGCAGTGTCCTCAACATATATTTTTCCCTAATCTCTGCTCCATCCAAATACTGCCTCTTCCATAAGGTGTTCTGTTTTTCATGTAAACTTTTGTTTTGTGATTCTCACAGTCGCAGTCTTTGGATATATTAACCACAGTTGGAAATCCCCACGCTGAGCTCCTTACTGTGTCTTTTGTCCAAAAGATTTCTTTGTTCTGCACTGATCAAACCAGGACTTGAATTGAGTAGGGAATTGAACCAGATGACCTCCAGGGTCCATCTCAACCTAAGATATTTTGTGATTCACGGGAGATGGTTGCTGTAGGTAGGGTATGTACGATATAGACTGTTCACTTCTAGCTAACTAGAAGATACTTATTTTTGGTTACTTTATTTAGCTGAATGGTAAAATTTACTGTACTTGAATAGCATTGTCATCTCTGATAATGACAGCTAAACATACTACATATGTTTAATAAGAGTTTTCTAAAATATGAAGTTACTGTATTTTTAAATGGTATTCCATGCAAATATTCAGCTTCATGTGAAGATTTCTTTCTAGAGAAGTCAGAACCCTGGAAAACTACAACCTGTGAACTTTAATTCTCTTCTAGTAGATCTGAGCTGGATGTCTGAGGACTTGATTCTGTCCTGCACGTGGTCTTCCTTAGTGATTTATTTCTTTTAAATTGCAGTGCCCAGGCATTATGACTACTTTAAGGTGGAGAAATAGTCCTGCTTTCTTTACTAGTAAATAATGTTTTCTGTTAAAAATAGTGCACTTCTCAGCTGATAGCTGGTTTAGGAAGGACTAACTGCACTTCTGAAGCAATGCTTACTATTATTGTTGACTGAAAATGGAACTTTGTATTTCTCTCCCTACACCTTCCTCCCTAGGGATTTTGGCAATTGGTCTTATCAATGAAGCTCTGGATGAAGGGGACACCAAAAAGACTATTCAAGCCTTACAGATCCCTGCAGCAAAATTGGAGGGTGTAGCCCCAAAGGTAGCACAGCATTACCAGGATACACTACTGAGAGCCAAGAGAGAGAAAGCACAGGTGAGAGCAATTAAATGCACATCTCAAAAAACCTTTACATCTGTGTAATGGGCTTATTACTGGTCCTGAAAGCCAGGAATCAAAACTGGAAGTGGCATGCTGCGCATTCTGGTTACCATCAACTGATCTTACTCAGCCAGTTTGGATCCTTCTGTAGCAGAGGAAGAGACTTGCAGCTGGGCGATGTGAATGTTCATGGACTACAGGGATGGGTATAAGCATATTAACTGCATGAGATTGCTTGCTACAACTAATCCTGGGTCCAGAATGAGACACGTATCTTGTTTGCAGAGAAATAATACACCTCATCTGTTCTTGCGAGGAGACCTTGTTCATTGTAGGAGTTCTGACCTTCTGAATGCAAGTTTAAGTTTTGGGTTTTTTAGTGTTCTTTGTTAAATGTAGTCATAGGCATAGTTACATATGGCAAAAAGAAAGTTCTGAAAGTGGAAAAATCTGTTAACTGATAAATTGGAAGAAAGAAATTAAGCAAAATACATGCTACTAGCAAAAAGTACACTGATGCCTGTTGTTCACCTGGTGATACTTCTATTGCTAATGATTTTTTGAGCAGTAGTTGCCTTTCTTATTAGCCAAGGACTTCTGCCTGCTTGTACATAGTTGCCTCTTTCACTCACTAAATGTGAAGTTGGAAATGGAGAGAGAAAGAGCAAGTCTCATCTTATGGGTTAAGGAAAGAGGATGAGAGCGCGGGTGTGTATGCAACTGATTTTTGAGTAGTGTGGATGAGATACTGATTTTTTTTTTTTCCTCATCTCTTTACAAAGAAGTAGCAGATGTATCTGCTTTCAGTGACTTGAGAGTAGTTTTTGGTGGTGTTTTGTTTTGTTTTTCCTGCTGTGGAGCTCATTGATCTAATACCAATGCAGAATTTTCCACAGAGACTAAAATCTAGATTGTGGTGAACACTGATTTTGGATTTTGTTTTGTTTGGTTTGGGTTTTTTTTTGGCTAAAGGTAAACCTGTGTGATGGCAATAGCTGAAAACTGTACACATTTCTGATGAAAAGGATTAAGCAGCTTCCCCAAGGACCCTGAAAGGGTTAATGTTAATGTTCCTCAGGAACTTATTTTGTGCTGAAGCATTTCCTCCCGCTGAGTCAGAATGAAATAATGAACTCTTTTTAGTGTGCACTTAAGCTTGTGCCAGGCCATGCTGGTAACTTCTCGTTGGCGTGAAATTACCTTATTTAGGCATATGTTCAGTTTAGGGCTCCTCCCGGCAGCATTGCAGCAATTTCAGAACTTGGAAGATCATATATTATAAAGTAACACTGTGGGGAAATTTGTCACTGCCCAAAGTCAGCTGTTACTGGCCAGTGATTTCTGTACGTGGGGGCTGAGTGGTGCTGTAGTTCACCACCAGATGCCGTTTGGTTGCTGACATGAACGGGGAGTGCTGTATGGTGTGTGTACTCATCTGATGAGGAGAGAGAAAACCAGTAGAACCCTGTAGCACGTCACACTGCGTACTTGCCGGAAAGACCACAACTGTCAGTCTGTAGAAATGCAGGGGATGGTTTTGGAAGCCCTTGTGCTGACTTCTGCTGGTGGAGATGACAGCTGAGGAAACTCTTTCCTGGATCGGGGCTTTGGCGGTTGCTGGTACTCCCCTGGCAGCATCTGGGCTTTCAGGTGAAATCTGCCCCTGAAAGACATGTCGGTCTCTTGAATGAAATCTCACTAAGCATGTCAGTTCCGGACCCGCCAAATGGTGGGAAAAATGTGGAGGTCATGTAAGGAAAGGTGTGTGTTCAGTCTGACCCTAAAGCGCTTGAACACTATAGATAGTGGTGCTTCTGTGTGGTGTGATGATTATTCCGTACCTGCGGTGTTTCCCCTGTGGCCGCTGTGCCATAGCGTTTCTTTCAGCGTTACCTACAGGAAGCCACCGTGGGTGGGGAGAAGCTGTGCTTGGCAACTGCTGGATCATTGTTCTTGATGTGTATTTTGGGACTTGCTAAACATGTGTCTCTTTCCTCTTCTCAAATTTCTGCATGTAACATTAGTTGATTGAATTCCTCCAAATCCCAGCAGGAGGCTGTGTGATAACTGCTCCTTAACGAGCTATCCGTTAAAACAGACTGGGAATGTGGCTTTGACTGTTGTGTGTGTACACCCAGCCACGATACGTGCAACACTTTTTGGGTTGCTGGTTTGTAAAGGCTTGTGAACTTTTGTGGACAGGGACAAGAACAGCCCGATGTGGCATTAAGTTACCAGAGTTTTTAGCTTCTGCACACAGACGTGCATCGGCAGCTTTTTGTTCCAAGAACCCTTTGCAGCCATGTTCTGTCGAAGGACTAACTTGTGTTCCTGGAAAGTCATGTCCTCTTAGCAAGTATGGCTTTAGGACTAACTGGTGCAGAGTCCTCGGCCTTGCGTTCTCTTTGCTTATCAGAGTGATTCCCATTGACAGAGTTGCTTCTTCTTTCTGTTCCCTGAAAAGAGTTTTTGACTGGGAGGAGGTATTGAGTCTGGTAGTGCTGTAGTAGTCTCTCCTAGTCACAAATGCACATGATGTCCTTGTGTTGGAGTCGGTTAGAAGGACCGAAATGCTTCTTATTCCCTCTGATACAGAAACTACTATATTGGCTATTGTCGAGTATGGGTTATTTTAGTTTGCAAAAATAGTGATACTTGTCTCCTCACGCTGTGTGTATTTTTCTCATCGTATTCCCTTCAGGATACACAGGATGAAACAGCTGTACTTTGGCTAGATGAAATTCAGGATGGGATTCACAGGGCTAACAAGGACACAGAGGAGTCCGAGAGATGTAAGTATTGTCGCACAACATTGCAATCAAGCCCCATTGTCAACCAAACGCTGGTTACTTAAGGAAGGGTTGTGGGAGCTAGAAATGTCATGTAACTGTGGCAAAGGAAATCAAATGCACCTCTGTGCTTCTGGTGTAATAATTTTTCTTTGAGGAGTGAATGTCAGATTCTTCAAATATTAAATTTCTTATCTTTTGGGGGGGATATGCCATTTTTCTAGTTTTGCATGTGTCCGTGTTGCCTCATTGGGCAAATCTCTACCAAATTGTTTGTCACTTGCAACTAATTGTATGTGTCTGTGGGTGGTTAGTTAGGTACGAGAATATTCACATGCACAATTTAAATGGTGTTTTCTGGTGTGCATTACCTGTTTGTGTGGCATACTGTTGTCTTGGTTCTAGTCAGTATTTCTAGACTACCTTGCATCTTTTTCAAATACAAACAGTAACACGCATTGGTGGTATCCACCTTTGCTCCTTAGGGCAGCTTGCAGGGGGACTGGCCCATCCATCATTACGTCCCAGTCTTTATAATGATATCTTTTTCTGTCTGCAGAAACAATGAAGTAATTGCTACTCTTTGCTTAACTTGTTTTGGGGTTTGTGGGGGTTTTGGAGTGTTTGGGGTGTTTTTTTTGTTTTGTTGTTGTTCCTGACAGAAGCTTTCTCTTTAAGAAAGCTTGAAGGTTTTTAAAGTCTTCTGGTATATTCTAATGGCCTGTTCTCTGTATATGCTGTTTGCTGAGTACTGCGTGCTTCAGAGAGCTTGTTTTTATACACTTTTAAAATATTATATTGTTGTATTTGCATTTACTCTAAATCTCTAATTTTCTGTTATGTGCAACACTGGCCTCTGTCTGCTTGTTTTGCTTGATCTGTACAGTATTAGTAAACTGATTGTTTTCTCTCATTATAGCCACCTTATTTTTCTTTATTCTCTTTCTTCATCTCTGGTGTGCTGATAAAATGTCATACCTTCCACTTGCAAAACTTATAATTTGATGTTAGGCTGATACTTAAAGTTATCCAAAGATGCACAGTCAGTCCCTTCTGATTTTGCTGCGAGTAGGCAACCATACTAGAAACTGAGAAGTTGAATGTGAGTCCAGAATCTCTCTGGTGCCTTCTGAAACAGGTTGTCCAAAGACACTGTGGAATCTCTGTCCTTCGAGATTTTTCCAAACTCAGTCAGACGAGGCCCTGGAGTTAGCTCAGCTTTGAGAACGGGCTTGGACTAGGTTGCCCTCCAGCATGAGTTCTTAGTGAGTTTGTGTGTTGGATATGTAGAGTTTCTGGCACAGTTGATTCCCCTCATCCTCACTCTTTTGGAGCAGAAATGAGCTTACTTTTATATTTGTGCCATGTCCATTAGTATTCTTTATTTGAAGATGTTTTAGAAGAGAGAAAAATGAACAGGTTCCCAAAAAGCTTTCTAACAAAAGACACAATGAGCGTGTCCAACTCCATGGCATAGTTCAGTTGTTTTTAATGAAATTATTTGGTCAGTGAATTCCCCTGTCAGCTGCCTAAAAAAAGGGCAGGGGGAGTAGGGCAGAGCTTTACCTGTTCATCTTGCTGTTTGTTCCCAGCAGTACCAGTGCAAATTTTTCACCATTTTCCCACCTGCCAAGCACTTTGGTAAGGCATTGGCTTGACTGTCATGCCAAGGAACATTTGGTCAAAAGCAGGATTGAAATATGTGCCCTTAAGGCTGAATAAGATCTTCAGATACCCTTGTCTATCCACATATGAACAGACATTTTTGCAGTCTTACCTAGTGCTGAAAATTACTGTGTTTCGTGTTTGCTGTGTCAGTGCGATTCCTGTGCCCTTGTGAATCATAGAATCACAGAATAGTTTAGGTTGGAAGGGACCTTGAAGCCCACCCAGTGCCACCCCCTGCCCTGGGCAGGGCCACCTCCCCCCAGCCCAGGGTGCTCCCAGCCCCGTCCAACCCGGCCTTGAACACCTCCAGGGATGGGGCAGCCACAGCTTCTCGGGGCACCCTGGGCCCGGGGCTCACCGCCCGCACAGGGAAACATTTCTGCCTCAGATCTCATCTCAATCTGCCCTCTTCCAGTCTGAAGCCATTCCCCCTCGTCCCATCACTCCATGCCCTTGGAAAAAGTTCCTCCCCAGCTCTCCTGGAGCCCCTTTCGGCACTGGAAGGGGCTCTGAGGTCTCCGCGGAGCCTTCTCTTCTCCAGGCTGAACCCCCCCTCTCCCAGCCTGTCCTCCCCGCAGAGGGGCTCAGCCCTCGCAGCATCTCCGGGCCCTCCTCTGGCCCCGCTCCAACAGCTCCATGTCTCTCCTATGCTGGGGGCTCCAGAGCTGGAGACGGCACTCCAGGTGGGGTCTCACCGGAGCAGAGGGGCAGAATCCCTTCCCTCGCCCTGCTGGCCATGCTTCTTCTGATGCAGCCCAGGATACAGTTGGCCGCCTGGGCTGCGATCGCACATTGCCGGCTCATGTTGAGCTTCTCATTAGTCAGCACGCGCAGGTCCTTCTCCTCAGAACTCCATCCATTCTCTGCCCAGCCTGTATTTGAGGACATGCCTGTATTTGAGTTGCAGTGCTGGGGTAGCCCTGGAATGACATGTTGTTACTTTTCTCTTCCTCTGCCGCCTGTCTTTCCCCAGTCAGGTTTTTGACTTGTTGGACAAACTACTCTGTACTTTCTTCACCTAGGGGTGGATGGTACAAGTCTTTGAAAAGGCCCTTCTTGAGTTGTGACTGGCTCTGCTGGAAGAAACTGCCTTAACTAAAACAGACATCAGAGTAGAGCTAAAACGTATTGTTGAGAAATATTGGTGGTAAATCGGCACTGTACTGGGACTCAGGGCACACAAATGATGTGCTGTCAGGTGCAGTACCATGTATGGTTGGACGCTCCATAGTGAAGAGGCCTCTATAATGCAAGTTGTCTGATTGTTTTCGTTTATATTTTGTACGTATATACACTTAAATATTTGTGTATATACACAATATAATACACACCCCAACTGTTAAGCGTGTATTCCTGTTGCCTTGCTTTGTTCTGTTGTTCTGTGTTTGCTGTGAGTCACTGAGCCCCTGAATGCCAAGATAACCTGCTTCCGTGTGTTATCAAAGTCTCCTTAGGAATTCTGGCCATTAATGAAGCAGTAGACAGTGGTGATGTTGGCCAGACGCTGAGCGCCTTGCGTTCACCGGACGTTGGGCTGTACGGAGTCACTCCAGAATGTGCCGAGACGTACCAGCGAGAGCTGTCAGAAGTCAAGAGAAGAAAAACGGCAGCAGGTGAACCTCAAGTAGCTAACTGTTAGTGAAATAAATTTAAGGTTATTGCATGTGGAATCAGAGGTAATCAGAGGTAAAAAAGCCTGTGGGGAGAAGTCTTACGTTACAGGTGGCAATTGTGGATGCTTTGTGAACTAAGGTTTAAAAAAGAAAAAAAAAAGTGAATAGTAGAATGTTCTTGACTTGCAGAATGTGTTGTTTAGGTAGTTCTTGTATGAGGTCATTAGGGACTTGGAAACATTCTTTCTCTTGTTTGGAGGAAGGAGCATCTGTATATGTGGATTTCCTAGATGTAACGTTTGTATGTGGGAAAGGTAAGATACTTGTCTGTCTTTGAGACTTACACTGTGGTTTGTGCTCTTAGGGGGCAATGGCAGCGAGTGGGTGAAACACTGGGTGAGAGGAGGCTATCATTATTATCATAACTTGCGGACCAAAGAGGGAGGATGGGATGAGCCAGCGGAATTTGTGCAAAATGACACACAGCTGTCACGGGAGGAGATACAGGTAGGATAGATAACACATGCTCTTCCTCTGAAAAGTTGATGTTCTTACCATTAACATCCTTAATGCAGCTCTACAAGAGAACGATTCAATGCCACAGTCACATTAACAAGCTTAATTCACTTATTTCACTGAGCGTCATCTGATTGTGTGTGTGTGTCAAAACTCCGTGTCCTATTTCAGAAGAACTCATCCTGTCAGTAAAAGGGTACAGGACCATGGTGTTGCTGTTTATTGAAAGGAAACTTGGAAGTTTCTTATAAGCACAATATGGAAAGCCGATGTAACACCCTGTTTCTTGTATCTCCATTCTCTTTTTCTGGCTCTTCTTCCTACCATAACATTAATCCAGAGCACCATATCGGGAGTCACTGCGGCGTACAACCGAGAACAGTTGTGGCTGGCCAACGAGAACCTGATTACAAAACTTCAGGCTTGCTGTCGAGGATATCTTGTTCGCCAGGAATTCAACTCAAGAATGAATTTTTTGAAGAAACAAGTACCAGCAATCACTTGCATTCAGGTAATGATATCCTTTAATTATGTTTGGAACTTGTACTGTGCAATTGTTTTCTATACACAAACTTAATGACAGTTTTTGTTCAATTCAAACAGTTACAGCACACAATTGTCTTCACCTCATTTTGCAGATTATCTGAAGGCATTTCCTTCTCCCAAAGAGTTTTGGTATATTACTTATTTTTCTGTGTCATATATAATCAATAAAGTCTTCTAAGGCAGAATTGGAGAGAGAAAAACTTATTTGAGGAAGCTTTACCTGTAATTTCATTATCAGATTCAGTATTTTGGGAATAGGGCAGTATGAAGTGTGTTGTATGTCTTTATGGCAGTAATACCATGTGGGGAATTACTGCTGTGATTCCTCATGAATTGAAGAGAAACAACATGGCTTTCAGTATTCCTAAGTAAAATTACTCTTTGAAATTTTTCCAGGGATTTGGAGGATTGAGGACCGGAAAGATATGGTGGGGGTAATTCAGTGTGAGGATGAGCTCGTTTACTAGAGAACAATGAAAAAAATCTTTCTCTGGTGTTGCAACTGAAATGTGTGCAAATGAAATAAGATGCTTTGCACCCTATTACAGCTTCATTATTCGGGCAGTATGTGTGTGTGTGTTTCTGCCTAAGCAGCATGCACTCTGGATGTATATTTGAAAAAAAAAACAAACCAACAACCCACAACAAACCCCCAAAACCACTCCCAGTTCATTAAAATAACACTCCCTTTAACTGTAGTCCAACCCCTTGCCTAACTTCTGTTCCAAGCCGTGAGTCTGCTCTGAAGGCTTACGATGTTCCATCGCTGTTCTCGCCAGCAGCAGCATCTAATGCATGATCCTCGTGTAGAACAGTTTGTCAACTTGACTGTTCAGCTGTGTCCTTTACCTCTAACTGTGCTTCAGAAGGCCCAGGCTTTTCACAGCGTAATTTCAAGTCTCTTACGATTTCAGTTGGTGAAATAGTTAATGCTTCACACTGTAGATCTTGGTAAGATAAGCATGTCTCTCACCTTTTGCTTAGCCAAAAGGGAAGTCAGAAGCTGAGAAGCAGAAGGAAGCTCAGATTTGTAATTACTTCTCTTTAATTAGAAAAGTAAAGTCAGTGCACTTGTTTTGTTTTCAGTCCCAGTGGCGTGGCTACAAGCAGAGGAAAGCATATCAAATCCGTTTGGATTACCTGCGAGCACAAAAGGACCAAGTAGTGAAGGTAGCGAAGGCTCCCCGCTGACTCTTTTGGTAAACCTTTTGGATGGTGAACTTTGCAAGAATGGTTTTGATCTGAGTATTTTGGTTACCCTTCTATAGATTCAGTCAATGATCAGGATGTATCAAGCCAGAAGACGTTACAGAGATCGTCTGCAGTATTTCAGAAACCACGTAAGAGGCTATCTTGTTAAATGAATTCAGTACCTGGCTTTTGTACTCTTTCCAGAATGAGGTCAAGTGCTTTTTTGTTTTTTTAATCCTAGATAAATGATGTTATAAAAATTCAAGCCTTTATCCGAGCAAACAAAGCGCGAGAAGACTACAAAACCCTCAGTAAGTATTGGCAAGAGGATAAAATGTGCCTTGAATCTCTATCTGCAAGGGATGTTGCTACTGTGATCTATGACATCAAGTTAGTTTTGAAGAGCGATTGGGATGAAGGTGGTGGGGCAGTGTGGAGAGTAGGTGGGTCTTGATGCTGAAGGAAGACTTGACTCCAGCTGTTGCTTTTGCTGCTGAAAAATAGAACTGTAGCTTTGCAGTTAACTTTGGCGGTATAGACCACCCTAGGCTGACATTGACTGCATCTTTACTGCTTGCTTCTCTCATGATTTACTCAAAACAAGAAATTGTCCTCTGGTGTTTTCTTGCCTGTTTTTAGTTAATGCTGAAAACCCACCTATGGCTGTGGTTCGGAAATTTGTCCACTTGCTCGATCAGAGTGACCAAGATTTTCAGGAGGAGCTTGAGCTAATGAAACTGCGTGAGGAAGTTGTAACCTTGATCCGATCCAACCAGCAGCTGGAAAATGACCTCAATCTCATGGACATCAAAATTGGGCTGCTAGTGAAAAACAAAATTACATTGCAGGTAGGAATGTGCTGGTGGGAGACCCTCTACAGATTGAGCTGAGCCCAGCGGTAGTTAGTGTGGAGAGCTCCTGGCCTTGGATGTCAGTTGCTCAGGCCCAGTGGGAAACATTGCCCCAGACTTGCAGATTTTATTTCCAGTACATTCCTCTTCCATTCCACTAATTTAGTGTGTATCCCTAGAAATAAAATGTAGGAAAAGAAACGAGACCTGAAACTAAAAAAGACAAACACACATCAGACTACCTTGACCTAATGAAGGCGACAGATTGTGTGTTTGAAGGCTTTGAGAACTGTGTTTTGTTGCTCCTTTGTGGTTAAACAAGTGAATGCCACCAGCTTGCAGCAAGGGGGGTGGTTTCAGAGACAGGAGGCACGATTGTGCTGCTTGGTGTTTGTTGTTTAAAGGAGGCTCTCTCTATCACTTGGCCAATGTGATTAATTTCACACAAAAAAAAGCTCTTGCTGATACAGCACTCCTTCTCTTCAAGCCAAAGTTCTGGTCGGCTGTTCATTTGGTCCAGGATGGTATGACACCAGGCTCCTCCCAATGTAAAATCTCAATTGCTGTCGTGAAATTAATCTCTGAAGGAGGCTGCAGCTTTTGGGCTAGTGCCCTACAGTGAAAAGTGCCATTGCTGTTGGAGTACGTAGAGGTAGCGAGCTAGCCGAGTATGAAACGGGATTTTTAGGTTTTAAGCCAAATTTTAGAAAGAAAACACTTTCAGGTATCTTCAGGATGCTGCCACTTCTGATGGTAATTGCTGCCAAGAGTGACTAACCCTTCTAGGGTTTTGGACAAATTCAGGAAGTCAGGGACAAAGCAGAACATAAAAAGAAATTCAGATTGCTGCCTCTGCGAATAACGCTTCACTTTAATAGCCCCAGGCATACCTTGACCCTGCCTTTCTGGTACAAGAGAAGTGTGCTCACCGTTGCAACTGTTTCCCAATATTCCCTGTTATAAAATACTTAGTGGAATCTGTCCCTGTTCTTTCTTTCCAGGATGTTGTTTCTCACAGCAAAAAACTTACCAAGAAGAACAAGGAGCAGCTCTCTGACATGATGATGCTGAACAAACAAAAGGGAGGTTTGAAAGCTTTGAGCAAAGAGAAGAGAGAGAAGCTGGAAGCCTATCAGCATCTGTTCTACTTACTTCAGGTAAGCAGCTTCTAACGCTGCTCCGTAACCTCTTGTCGTAGAGGCTTATGTGCCTCGGCACACCCTTTGCTTATGCGCTGTAGTTTTGAGCCACCATAGTTCTTAGCACCACTGGCCTGTGTGGGCATGCACACTGAGTGTTTTTTCTTGTTGTTGTAGACTAACCCAACCTACTTGGCCAAGCTGATTTTTCAGATGCCTCAAAACAAATCCACAAAGTTCATGGATTCTGTCATCTTCACACTGTATAACTATGCATCCAATCAAAGGGAGGAATACCTGTTGTTGCGGCTTTTCCAAACAGCATTGCAGGAAGAGATCAAGTACGTGGTAGCATATGGCACATTCTTGCTGTTGAATCAGTTCTGGCAATTTCTTGAATTGAGGCAGTTTTCACGTTATGTCTCATGCTAATATGCAGATAATGCTGGACTGTCCCTTCATTGTCCTCCTCCCATTTCATATCTGTTCTTAATGTAGTCTATAAAGGAAGAGTCAAATATGTCCATTGAGAATGAGGGCTTTTTACTTCAGTCAAGACTTCACTGCTCAACATGGCAGCTACTTCTAATCTGATGCAAAGTCATCTGAAAATTCAGTCTAGTCTCAATTCTCCGGTGTCTGGTTATAAATGCCTCTAACAAACTGCAGACTTGGGCTTTCCAAGCGAGGGAGAGAGCTAACACTAGGCTCTCTGGATTTCCAAAAGCTGGTGAGAAGGCTGAAACCGAGAGGCTTTATTGTTTGGCATTTGTTTAGCATTGGTGTTAGGGACTGTGGCTGCCCTCCAGCGTGCTTTGTTTGATCCCTTGCGCCTTAGGAGCACGGTGTTACCTGACTTCAGTTCTTTACAATGCAGAGCTGCACAACTTGCTGTGAAGAAGAATGCAATAAAGTTTTTGAGGAACTACTCTTTAAGCATTCTTTGGAATGCTTTTTGAGCATGAAGATGATATATGCCTTGACACAACTAACTTCTAAAAGAGATTCCCCCATCCCCCCTTAAATTCATGCTTGGAATAGTAGTCTGGGGAAATGTAGCTGCTACTTTCTCCACTACTGTATTTCTCATAGTGGTATACTAGGAGTGGTCTTTGTTAATTGCTTGTTTTCTTATTTTAAATACGGGAAGAAACCTACTGTTCTTTTTCTTCTCTACGTAAAACATGTTCTGTTTCATTTGTATTGTTGAATTGTGCTCTCAAATAGAATGTACAGTTGGATTTGCATTAATTGTTGTTGAGATGACTACTGGCAAGTTGCATTGGAATTCCCAAACAGAGGTTATAAGTTTCTCGCCTCATCTGTCTTGAAGTGTTCCAGTATTATTCTTATACAGTGATGTAGTTTATTGATGTGTCAAGATTTTAGTACAAATCCATTATCTCTTTTGTGAGGGTGATGCTCTTCAACAGTTTGATTTAAGCCAAGAAATGTATCTAAAGCTGACAGAATTATGCATACCTCATATTTCATATAGATT
This sequence comes from Pluvialis apricaria, assembly GCA_017639485.1. Classification (NCBI taxonomy): domain Eukaryota; kingdom Metazoa; phylum Chordata; class Aves; order Charadriiformes; family Charadriidae; genus Pluvialis; species Pluvialis apricaria. Next base: position 3,784,254 of record CM030015.1, read on the forward strand.
CTTTCTTCTTCAGATCAAAAGTAGACCAAATACATGAAATTGTGACTGGGAATCCTACTGTTATTAAAATGGTGGTTAGTTTCAACCGTGGTGCCCGTGGTCAGAATGCCCTGAGGCAGATCCTGGCACCGGTTGTGAAGGAAATCATCGATGACAAATCACTCAATATCAAAACTGATCCGGTGGATATTTACAAGTCTTGGGTTAACCAGATGGAGTCTCAAACTGGCGAGGCCAGGTATGGGAACTGATACTACTGTGTTGTTTCTAAACATTGCTCTACTGCTTTGCACTGCCCTGTTAATCTTTCCAAACCATCCTTGGCTTCACTGCATGCATCTGTCCAACTGATACTGCCTTTTCCATCTCCTCAAGACAGATTTCATCTGAGAGTTTTAAAGATCATGTTCTGGCGATGGTGCTGAGGGTGTTGAAAGGGGATCTCATTAGGAGATGGGAGAACAAATGCTCTTTGGTGTTCACCTATGTTGACTTGATAATTAGCTATGAGATGCCCTCTAACCTAAAAGAAGTCATATTAAGAAAAAGTATTTGGGAATGGATTCTGTGTCAGTCTCTGTTTGTGTCATATATAGCCTGTGCAAACTTGGGTGCTATTTGCAAGCCAGCGAGGACCACGCAGCCGCTCGCTCACCCCCACTGCCCCCCAAAAGGGTTGGGAGAAGAGGAGGGGAAAGGGAAAAGGGAAAAAAAAAAACTCATGGGTTGAGATACAGACAGTTTAACAGAACAATAATGGAAGAGGCAAACAGGAAAATAACAATAATAATAACAATAATACAAGGACATGAGTCACTCGCTGCCCAGTGAATGGGCACCCTCCTGAGCAGTGATCCCGGATCCTCTCCCAGCTGACTCCCGTTTATGTACTGGGCGTAACATCTATGGTATGGAGTATCCCATTGGCCATTACCATGTTCTGCTTGTACTCTTTCTCAGCTTCTATGGGAAGATGAGGAGAGATTTGGAAAAGCATAAAGATCGCCTAGCAACAACTGAAACAGTGTGCATTGTTGACAGTCCTTACATAGCAATCACTAGAAAGAAAATCAGCTCTTTCCTGGCTGAAGCCAGGGCACTAACAAAACCTCTTTTGCTGGAGGAGAAGCACGACATTACAATTCTTCTAGTCCTGACATCTTTCTAATTAATATCAGCCACTGATGACAGTTGGATTGTGCTAGATGGTTTTGTGTCATTCTGGTTTCTCTTTCTTCCGGTGCATGTGACTCGCTAGAACTTGAGGTTTCTATTGTGATGTTGTGTTTTGGGGTTTTTTTTAACATACTTTAAAAAAACCCCAACATACCAGATGAGTGAGTTTCCCCATTCAAAGCAATCTGCATCTTCCTGCACACTTGGTTCAAAATTGTGGATGTGTTAAAAATGCAGGTGAAGATGTGTGTTCGGGTCCTCCTCTTTACGTGTGATTTAGGAGACACTTTTACAAATTACCTGCTTCATCTGTCTGTCTTCACTGGAATGCTATGCAGTAATTTCAGCTGATAGAGAAAACGTAACTACTCACTTGGCACTGCTTCCTGCCGATAGCATGTTATATTGATTTTAGGGATGCTGTTCTAACTTCTGACTTGTATCCAAGCTTTTATCATCTTAATGTTCAAATGTGTAGCTTGCTTGTTGACTAATTTATTTGCGGCCCAAAATACCACTACATGTCACAGATAGCACTTTTTTGCCTAGTGTGCATGTATGCATGCTGTAAAAAAGATACAGTTTTGAGTTAGCTGGGCCTTTTCTCACAGTAGCCATTGCAAGGGAGAGTAGAGGAGGCAAAAGCAAGGAGGCTTCAGCTCTTCCAGTGCATGAAAGATTAACAGAAGGCAATGCACAGCTTTTGGCAGCCAAGTGAATATAAGCTTGCTTCCATGTCGAGCTAAAAACTGTTGAAATATGCTAGCCTGAGGAACACTCACCTTCATGTGTTTGACTTTTTCAAATAGCAAACTGCCGTACGATGTTACACCTGAACAAGCTCTAAATCACGAAGAGGTGAGGACGCGCCTGGATGCCTCGATCAGAAACATGAGGACAGTGACAGACAAGTTCCTGTCTGCCATTGTTAGTTCAGTGGACAAAATCCCGTGAGTCTGGTGTACCGCAGTGTTATCCCTTAGAAGCTGCTGGTAGGTTCACGCTTGCAGCAGTCTTATTTGCTCTTTTCTTTCTCTCAAAGTTACGGGATGCGTTTCATTGCCAAGGTACTAAAAGACTCCCTGCATGAGAAGTTTCCTGATGCTGGCGAGGATGAACTTCTGAAGGTGAGAATATGAGCATCTTTGTGAATAATTGTCAGCAAAATTGGCCGTGGCAAGCACACCTCATTCTTCTCCTTTTGTTGGGTGTGGAGAGGAGTGCATGTAAACCTGTATAAAGCTTGCTTATTTACTTGTGTGGATAGAAAATGTTTCACATTGGGCTGTTAATTGTTAGCTTCATATATGTCGCCTGAGATGTAGTATGTTGTTCAGAAGGAGGTACCCTGTTGCTTCTGCTTTGCTTTTAATATCTTGGGCATTTGGTCCTTTAGGTTTCTTGACTCGAGGTACTCTTGCTCCTCGACAGTAAACCTTGGTTTTGCTGGTACGGTCGCAGCCAGCTGCTCCTTTCTTAAAGAGGCAATGTCAAGTTAAAAAGTCTGTATGCAAAATTCTGGTATTCGTAATTCCCCTGTCTGTAACACTCAAAGGATGTTCTGACAGCAGCATGTAGAGGGTCACTGTCCATGATGTCTAGTCAGTTTTGTAATTTGCATTTCAGTACCTGTGGAGAACTAAAAGGATCCTAATAGTAGGCACTCTCAGATGAGTGTAGCTTTGGGGTTTTCATTGAAATTTCTTTGGTTTTATGGCTTTTGGTAATCATGAAGGCCATTAGGCCCGTGAACACTTTGCATGTTAATAAAACAAAGTTTGGATCTTAGAATACTTGACAACGTCTCTTTAAACTTCTCTGCCTCTGCTTCATTACAAAATAATTACCAATCTGAATGCTGTTTTCTTCTCTCTTCTAGTTCTGTGCTTTCCCATTCTGAGACATCGATTCTTTCTATGCAGGTGAATTCATTTCTTCCATCTGTAAATTTAGGTGGAAAACTGCGGTTTTCATTAATCCTTGTGGAAACAATGTAACGGTCCACATGAAAGTCAAAACTGCAGTTGCGTGCAATGACGAGTCATAGATTATTCTTTTTTTTAGCAATCAAAGCTACCCATATAATATACTGTTCTTCTCCTCTCCCTCAAGTTTGAAAGTTATTAATACAGTTTCTTTCACAGATGTGTTTTCTTATTACTGGTAGTAAACAGCTCTGACTGTTGTCATCCCACGACATAATCTGTGAGAGTACAGCAGGGGCTTGCATGAAACAGTTGTCAAAAGCATGACCTCGCTGAAAGCGGTTAATAATTTCTGGGGCTGCTCAGCAATGGATAGATTTTTCTTCTCTCTGTTTTCAGCTGTTTGTTCAGACCCCGATCTCTTCCATGCATTTAAGTCACATGGCAAGCAGGCGAAGCCAAGATTCAGTGACCTGGCCCTCTGCAAATTTCTGTGAACCACCAGAAAGTACTAGAGCATGCGGTGTGAGAACTATCGCTTTACATCAGCATGTTGGGTTAATTCCTTTTCATTGCTGGAATTACTTTTGGCAAAATATCAAATACAGGTTAGAAGTATATTTGTGAGCATATGGATAATGTGACATCTTTTTGGTTCCTTGAAGTTTATTGCTGCTCACACTTGACTAGGTAAATTGGATTTGGAAGCGTCAAATGCCATCCATCTTCTGTACTTCTGATTTTCTTACCTCTGGGTTAAATGTTTTTTTGGTTACTCTTGCTAACTTCTAACTGGGGTCTGTGCCTGGAAATGTTGCTGGCTTATTGAAGAATTATCCTGAAAGAGAAAAGGGCTTTGGAGAAGGAATGGAAGGTAGTGTCCTCAGTTTAGCTTCTTGGTGTGCCATGCTTCTTCACCATTTTTGCTTTGGTGGAGATGGCAGACGATTCTGCACACTTCTCTAAGAATTAGCGCTTGTTTCATATTGAAACTGCATTACTGGGTTCCTCTATACCATGATCGTTCTGCCCTCTGTTAGAGTAACTCAGTTATGTTTAATTCTCCTTATAGACTGTCTCATGCTTATACGAGTAGTCTGTTGGTAACTTGTAATATCTTCTGTCCGTACATTTTTAAGTTAAAGTTTTAAGTCTTTATGCATAGGAATATCTGCTGCTGTATTGTCCTGTGACTAGTAGTGCTCAGTCTTCCCTCTGTGTTGACTGTCCTATTGCGTCTTAATGATTTTTTTTTTGTTGTTATTGTTAACACTGTAGATAGTATGTGCTTATATACAGCAGCACAGCAGAACCTTTAACTTGGAAGGGGCCTTTGGCTTACAAGAAAATAATTTAATCGGAGCACAGTCAGAGTAGTTTCAATAACATTCAGTTGGGTCCTATACCACTGTTTCTTGATGCGCTTCTTCTCTACTCAACTTTTCCCAGATTGTTGGCAACTTACTTTATTATCGCTACATGAATCCAGCCATTGTTGCACCAGATGCGTTTGACATCATCGATCTTTCAGCTGGAGGTCAGCTGACCACAGACCAACGCAGGAACCTGGGCTCCATTGCAAAGATGTTGCAGCATGCTGCATCCAATAAGATGTTCATGGGAGACAATGCGCACCTAAGCATCATTAATGAATACCTGTCACAGTCATACCAGAAATTCAGGTAGAAAACCTTCGCTAATTAGGTTGGGAAGTTTGGCAGAGGGTAACATTGCAAGTAAAAAGGGATAATCATAGATTTTAAATGTGATAAATTCTGTCTCTGTCAAATATGTGGTCTGTTGAAAGTAAGAGATTGCACTCCAGACTGCCATAAGCATTGGTGACAGTGGCAGAAAAAAAATGCATGCCTGGAACTTGTGAACAGTACATTGTATGTTAATGAGATCACCAAGTCAAGTATTTTGACTTGGGAGTTTCCAGAATAAAGCTTGCTTCTGCACATGTTTATTGCGGTACTTGGGATGTGGATGACTAGACTGGACGTATGTTCTTCTGTCCCATGTGAACCCTGGCTCCACATGAAAAACCATCGGTGCTCAGGAATAAATCAGGTTGGCGTTCAGCTGTTCATATAGTTGAAGTAAGCCTTTGTTCCAAGAATCATCATCTTGTACCTCTCATGTTTTGGAGTAAAGAAAACCAGAGACTGCTGGGAGCAAGGGGTGTTGCTAATGTGTGAACAAAGTCAGCGGAGCCTGAGACTATCCTGTGAATGCTGAAAATGAGCCAATGTAAACATGGCCAATATCAGTGATTGAATTTACTGGGTTACTTCTGATGTGTTAAACTAGAGCTGCAAACTGTAGTGTGCCGTAATATACCATAGTTTAAAGAAGAGAGACTTATGTTTGGGACTGTCATAGGGAGTTAATGCTTTTGATATATCACGTGACTCAGGGTCGTACTGATTCTTCTTTTCTCCTCTTTTTCTCTAAAGGCGTTTTTTTCAGGCTGCCTGTGAGGTTCCTGAGTTGCAGGATAAATTTAACATTGATGAATATTCTGACTTGGTGACTCTCACTAAACCAGTTATTTATATTTCTATTGGTGAAATCATCAATACGCACACTGTAAGTATACATCAGTCACGGTTGCTTCTTATAAGCAGTGCTTACAAAGAGAATGCTGCTTCTGGCTGAAAAGCAAGGTTGCCAAATACAAGGCTGAAAGTTGTCATTCGATTGCAGTGTGCAAGAGCTTGTCGGTTTATAGGATTAAGTAGTTTGTGACTTCTCTAAGTTTCTTTTGAAAGTATTTGGTTATGTGATAATGGCACAGCTTTGAATGTTGATATTGCTGCTTGGGAGTTCGGTGAAATAAGATCTTTTTCTAAAAGATACCAGCTCAAAGTAATGTAATTTTACTGCCTAGGAAAGGATGCAGAGCTAACAACATAAATGTTCTTTCTGTTCATCTAGTTGCTCTTAGACCATCAAGATGCAATTGCTCCTGAGCACAATGATCCAATTCACGAGCTGCTGGATGATCTCGGAGAGGTTCCTACAATTGAGTCCTTAATAGGTAGTGTAGTTTATTGTACTTCAGAAATATGTGATGTTACCTTAAATGATTTGAAGCGCAGTAAAGAAACTCTCTGGGGAATCATCACAGGTCATTTGGGAGGACGCACTCTAAAAAGCAGCAGCAGATTTGTTCCACTGTATTCTCTCTGACCTCAGAATTTGTTACCCTGGGGAAAAAAAAAGGGTTCTTTCTCTTCTCCTCCACAACCCCCTCACCGTACCCCACTCCAGAAGCTTCCAGAAGGCAAATGGATATTTTGATGTTTTCTTTGCTCCATTATGCTGGAGCCATTTTTCTCTGTGCGCTTGTGTGTGTCTGTCCCAGTCGTTTGCAAATATCTGTCCTCTGTTCTGCACATCTATATGCATTCCTTTGAGTGCAGTAATAACTGTATTAAATGACGTGTGTATTAAACGGACACAGTTTTTTGGCTCAGATGCCAGCAAGGCCTTTGCTCTTCGCTTGGAAAATTCGTTCTAATGAGGCATGGTCATATTTTGATTTACATAGTATTTTTTGGCAGGTCAGCTACTCTTCTTAGTAGAGAGTGAGACGCTGACATACAGTCTGGAATACACATACATCTTTTAAGGCATGCAACCTAGTGATTTTGGGGTGCCTTTCTGGACAGTGCCTTCTCTGTTTTGTGAAAAAGTCTGTAACATATTCAAGGTGATGTTTGTAAAAGCTGTTTTTCAGCTTTTGAGTTGTCATTTTCACAGTATAGGAAACTGTAGCTTTTCTGTGGTCTATTACGTAGGGAAAACTTACAAAGCTCTAGCAGTCAAGAATGTAAAGAATACTGTTTAACCGATAAACTCTTTGCTTGGCAGGGGAAGGGTCTGGCAATGTTAATGACCCCAACAGGGAAATGCTGGCCAAGACTGAGGTTTCTCTCACACTCACTAATAAATTTGACGTTCCTGGTGATGAGAATGCAGAGATGGATGCGAGGACGATTCTGTTGAAGTAAGTGAGGGGTAGCTACCTGGTGTGTTTCTCAAGAGAACAAGGAACCTGAATTTTCACAGTTGATCTGCATGTGAAAATAAGAGAATTGAAATGTAATTTGAACAAACGTGGGACTGTTACTGCAAATACACTGAGCTTGTAGCCATGTCCTTTCAACGCTGCGGCTGTTAAATTTGTCCTTGTTAGTTTTTTCTCACTGTTGAATTTGTCATTCTTTAAAAGTGTCTTGGATGGTTCTGGCAGGGAAAACTACCAGAAAAGAAAACTTTCTAGATGTGAGCGAGTGTGACAGCAGCAGTTGGATTTGCCCGCAAGTGAATAATTTGTAAAAATTATCTTGAACAATCTGTAGTGCTTATCACAATTGAGTTTTAACTCTGAAGTCTATTAATGTAAAACTTAGATGAATCAATATTTGTTGCCTATATAATGCCCCGTGCAAATGTTTTTAATAGCATGTGTGTGACATGGAAATTTTAAGGGTAACTAAATGTCTAGTGTGTGTCAATAGCGCTCTGTTGCTACGTTTGCTAGTTCCTGCAGAATTAGCTTCTTTATGCAGTGGATTATGTCTGTATCCTGTTAGCGAAGCGGGAGTCGGTGGTGATGATACTCTCCCTGTAGCTTTCCCCTGTCTGTGGGAAATATCTTCAGAGGATATTTTTGCTGTTGCTGCTCTCCTCTTTTGGTTTATGATGTGGTCTCCTTCTTGCTGCACTTGCTGTCCCCCAAACCTGGCTCTTAATAAATGAAGACGAATAGCCTTTTCGGGAAATGGAGGTGTTATTAGCCTAATGGAAAGAGACCAATAGACTGTTGGGGATTTCATTATTGCCAGACTCTTTATTCTAGGGGATTTAATACTACTATTGACTCTTGGCCAATTTTAAGCACACCTCTGTTGCTGAGATGTATAAAACAGCTACCTGACATTCAGAGGTATATTTATGTGCTCTGTTGCATTCCTGGTCAGACACTAGATGGATTAACTGAGAATTCTTTGGGTCAACTTAACGCTTGGCTTAGACAGACTGGTGATCTCCCAGAAGAAAGTCTTGTCTCCAAAAATAACTTTAAATTAACTGGGCTTCTCAAAAGATACATCAGTATTTTCCTACCCACCTGAAGAAGGTGACATTGGTTTCAAAAGTAAAGACTTACCAGCCGTGCTGGTAGTCATCTGAGTTGTGGATGATGAGGAAGCTGTGCGTACATAGAATAGTCCTGTGGAGATTTTTGATACCTGTTACAAAGCACTGAAGTGCACTTCTGGATGGATGATATTAGAGACTTTTTCTGGCTGCACAGATTTGCTGTTGCTGCTACCTGCTTTACCCTTCACCTTGGAATCGCAGCTTCGGTGGTCCGCATGGCAGTACTGGGGCTGCCTTGGAATGTGCGGGGTAACATCCTTGCTGTTTGAGGGGTACTGGGGGGCAAATTCTGCGTACTATGTAGATGAACCTTTCAGGGAACCGGTTTCTGATAACGCTGTCAAAAAAGTAAAGTGCTTCTCAGGGTTCTGGTGTGCTCTAGCGTATGACTACCTAAGCATGCACCCAGTGATAGTCTGACGTTAGGTAAATCAGTAACGTTCGTATTATTGCAGAACAGAATGGTATTGAAGGTCTTTCAGTTTAAAGTTTTTTCTCCTGTTCTCTTTGATTTCTTTTCAGCACAAAACGTTTAATTGTTGATGTAATCCGCTTCCAACCAGGGGAGACGCTGACTGAAATCCTGGAAACGCCAGCTACCTCAGAGCAAGTACGAAGTTGTTTGCCTGTGTTCTTTTTAGGCTAGGAAATTGTCGTCTGTCTAGATATATGTGGGTAGACTTGGGAATCTGCATTTATGTATTGCACTGGAGCTGTCTCCACTGATGTGGGAGCAGTGTGTAACACTAATGAGGGGAATATAATGGAAATAAATTGTATGTGTGAATCTTACTCCTCTAATAGTTGCTAGAAACTATTTATCTAGAAGACCGTTTTAAATGGCAGGTAAGCTTTTGCTGGTTCCCGTACATGGAATGTGTTCATCAAACGTGGATTCATTGGAGTCAGTATGGGAATGACCAAGCAAAATTCTTTGTTCTATGTTATGCTGGAGGTCAGACAGTCTGTTTCTGGTTCTTTGTCACCTTGATCTGCTTACGAACTTGTAATTTTTTGTTTTCTCTTTCCAGGAAGCGGAGCATCAAAGAGCTATGCAGAAACGGGCCATTCGTGATGCTAAAACTCCTGATAAGATGAAAAAATCTGTGTCTGTAAAGGAAGATGGCAACCTAAATCTTCAAGAAAAAAAAGATAAAATTAAGACAGGCCTGAAGAAGTTGGCAGAACTGGGAACAGTGAATGCAAAAAATAAATACCAGGAGCTAATCAATGACATTGCAAAGGTATGCCGGTTGGTGGTTTCCTAGTAATCATAGTGGAGTTTTCCCAGAATTTGCAGCATTGAGAAACTGGCATGAGTTTTCAGGAGGAGTAAGTTTTGTAGTAGCTAATTTTCAGACGTGAAGCCTACATTTTGCTGCAGCGTTTCCACCTCTTGGCATTTGGGAAGTCCTTTATTTTATAGGAGGCTTGTGTTTTCTCAGAAGACTCTGTTGCCGGAATCTCGAGCACTTTAAGGAAAAGTGTTGTAGCTTGGAGGGGAAGTCCTCATGTGTAACCTTTTTTCTGCTCCTTTTCACTAATTCACTTATTCACAGAAGTATGTTTTGCGTGTAACTTGAAGACATCCTAACTTATTTTTATTTAAATGTACCCATTCAAGACTACCTAAATGATAAGGGGGGTGGGGGGGGCAGCGGCTAAGAAAAACTTGCAAAAGTGATCTAATACTGTTGTACATTGCTATGGTGACAATGTATTTTCTATCATGTGTTTGCCAAAAAAGTATTTGGGAAATGTTCTGTATGTAAAGTGAATAATTGCCTTTAGGGATCAGATTAGAATTAATTGAACTGTTATCAATATGTATCAAAAATGAAAATAGAAGTTGACTTGAACACATCGTACTTTTTGTTCAGGTATTTAGGTATCGTATGCTTAAAGATGGCTGATTAACAAAAAAGGATAAGGAAGTCTGTGCGCTGCTATGGTTATAGCGCTTGATTTGTAAGATGCTTTTCCTACCCAGCAGTGGCAAAAATTGCTGCATGCCTTTAGATCACGTGCTGTCGGTGCCCACTCTGGTCATTGCAACTAGGACAGGTTGAAGTTTGAGAAAGCAACAAAAGGTTCAAATCAGCTGCTGTGTAGAGTTGGTTAGTTCCAAAAACAGTCAACACAGAAGAAGTGGTGATGCTTAAACTGGTGCAAGTGCAAGTGAGGGCTCCAGGTTGTAGCATGAAGCAAGGCTAAGCAAAATCAAACTTGAAATTGAAATACTCTGCTCTGGACTTGAGCAACTGGAGAGCTCAAATGCCCATTAAGTCTCTGCTTGTCTTCCTCTGTGGTGTAGGATATCCGAAATCAGCGGAGATACCGTCAGAGAAGAAAGGCGGAGTTGGTGAAACTGCAGCAGACATACAGTGCCTTGAACTCCAAAGCTACTTTTTATGGGGAACAAGTGGATTATTACAAAAGCTACATCAAAACCTGCTTGGATAACCTGGCCAGCAAGGGCAAGTGAGTATCTTGGAATGGTGCTGTGGCCCTGGAAGTGTTTCTTACAGAAAGCATGTGTAGGTTGTTGCTAAGAAAAATCATAATGCCATCTGCTCAAAGCTTCTCTGCCAAGCTCTTTACCGCAGCGATAGTTCTAGTAAAAGGGTCTCAGCAGTGGTGGGAAGATACAGGGGCAGGGCAGTGCCCCAAATGGGGTCAAAAAGACATTCTTGAAAGAATTTTGGTCCCTCTGGGAGAGGGGAGTGTAGAGAGTCAGTGGGAATGAAGCAGGTTGCCCAGATAGTGCACATGCTGCTCAGTCAGTCTGTCTTGTCATCCTTTCTAGGAGCAGAGAATGAAAATAATATAGTTGTCTACAAGGAAAGCACTGGTCACGAATTGTCCTCTTTTTATCCCGAATGGAGTCAGTTGTAGTGCAAGACAGTTCAGATTTTCTGGAGAAAATAAAAAAGTGTCTTCCTCCCCATTGAGAGGTGGGAAGACCAATTGCCAGTGAAAACGGTGGCAAGAAAGTTATTGAGTAATTTCAGGCTTTTCTCCATGTCAGTTGTCACCAGATCCCCTTTTGCCTAATGACAGATGGTACCGCTTTCTGTGAAGTACCGTGTGGTTATATTTTGGGGTTTTTGTTATTATTGTTGTTGTGGGGTGGGGTTTTTTTGCCCCTGTAGGGTAAGAGTTCTAATGGAAAATCTGATCTGAGCTGCAAGAGCCTTTGTAGATAAACTCACTAGTAGAAATACATCATCCATCAGCTGTGTTAGTCACAGTTGATTAGCTATACTGGTTCTATCCCCTTATCCAAATAAGATTAAATGTTTGCTGTCCAAAATCTCTTTATTCATTTGACTGATCATCTTGTTTGGGTCTTTTTGCAGAGTCTCTAAGAAACCTCGGGAGATGAAAGGCAAAAACAGTAAAAAGATTTCTCTAAAATATACAGCAGCTCGACTTCATGAGAAGGGAGTGCTCTTAGAGATTGAGGACCTGCAAGCTAACCAGTGAGTATCTTTTTAAAACTCATTAAAGCTAAATAACCTTGGAGGAAGAGGAAAACCGTTATGTTAAATTCTTGTCTCTTTCTCCAAACTAGTCTAGGCGTTGGCAATTGAATAACGGAAACTCTGAGATTTGTTTGCAAGCGTCACAGATCGTCTTGCGATTTTGTTCTTGGAATTTAGCACTGTTGGTAGACTTAGCTATTAAGCTGAATAAATTGTTTTGGCGATCTAGGCTGGCATCCCTAGGGCCAAGAAATGCTGCAAGTTCCCTTTTTCTCTGGTTCAAGTGAGGCAGGTCTTTGAGAAATGTAACGGGGTTTAAACATGACATTCTCTTCCCACTCGCCCCTTCCCTGTCACCCCTGGGGTCATGGAGGGGGGTACTTCCTCGGGATTGCTGCTATGGTTAATAGCTCTCACTGTTTAAAAATGAACTTAATGCTAGCTTGAGTTTATCCAGCTGCAGTTTTCTAGCCTTGAGATCTCGGTGTATCTTCTGTGGCATACAGAGAAGCTACCTATTACTAGAATTTTTTCCACCGTGAATCATGTTTTGTACTTTGCACTAAATGAGGCGCAGATGTGCAGCGCTAAAGTAGACTGTTTAGACTGCATGGGCTAAATTGCCGTATTTCCTACCGCGCTTGTGTGAAGGTGATCTACTGGATGTAGAGTCTGTTAGGCTTCCATTCATTGTTGTATTGAGTCTGGTTGGCTTTTGTGGTCTCATTCCAAATGGGGATACAGAATAAAGAGTTAAGAATGGAATTCTTAGAAACTTATCTTCAGATTTCATCTTGTATATTCTCTCCCTGTTTCAGTAGAAATTAAATGTTCAGTAATGAACTGTGTTTTTTCATAGGTTTAAAAACGTGATATTTGAGATCAATCCAACAGAAGAAGTGGGAGATTTTGAGGTAAAAGCGAAATTCATGGGAGTACAGATGGAAACCTTTATGTTACATTATCAGGTAAGAACTGGCCTATTTAATAGTGGCATATAAGTTCTGCTTGCCAGACTCTTCATCAGCATAATAATGGCACATTTTCTGCCTGAACAGTCTGAAAAATTCTCTCAGAACCAGCCTATTTGTTGCAGACGAAACAGAAGCAATGCAAAGGGGGGGTTCAGACTACTTTTGTTTCTTCAGTAATGAAAGCCTGATGTCAGTCTGTGTTCTTAGTTACGCTTCCGTGTACATGCGCAAAACGAACGTGTGCACTTTCAACTGCTTCCTGCGGCAGCGCAGCGATCGGGAGCCTGCGTCAGCAGTCAGCCAGGCTCAGATGTGGTGGCTGCCGCCGGTTATGACGTATCGGTATTCTTTCTACCACCCTACACTCACTGGTTTCTTCAGCCGTACAGTTCTCGGGAGTCCTCAGCCTTTACTTTGGCCAGGCCACCAGAGCAGGCTTACTGACTGACCTTCTCCCAGACAGTTCCCTCTTCTTCCTCCCGCGCCAGTACTGTCACGCCTGGTGTCTCTGTCTCCTCCTTCCACTTCTCTCCCTGCCCACCCAACCTGGTCATCGTTAGGTTTGTTAATCTTGGGTGGTTCAGGGTTCTCGAAACACGTTGTGTGCAGGAGCACCTTGCGTTGCAGTAAGTCCGTGCCACCTAGCCGGCTGCTGGGAGGGACGGCTGCCTCATGCATGACGTTCCCCTGGCTCGTCCCGATCCATCAGAGCTGGCCATGAACTTCTTGGTTCACGGGGCTACCCAAGGTCGCTCAGGCGCATGAGTTGCCACACCACTGTGCCTTTGGAGCACTGCTTTGCAGAAAAAGCAGCTGTTCTGAGAGGACAGCAAGGAGGGAACTGCCGGAGGTCATCCAAGTGTAGCATTAACAGCGGCATCAGTTAAAAAAACTTTCATTGCCATTGCCAAAATTTTTACAGAAAGCACCAGAAATAGCTTTGATTGTTTGCCCAGTGTCACCCAGGCTGGACAGCTGTGGGAGCTAAACTATGATTTTGGAAGGCACACTACATTTCCATTCTACCCGAATGCCTTCTCCAACATGGATTGTTCAAAAGCAGGTTTGCTGGAAGAAAATCATTGAGGAGATAAACCAGAGCAGGGGGTCCTGTCGCTCTGTCGGGTGCATCGCTGACAAGAGCAAAGTGTAACTAGAAATACTGCCTGCGTGAACGCCCGAGAGACCGCGTTGGCGTCACGTACATAGTCCCCACAGAGAGGCTGTTTCTTTCTCTGTCCTAGAGTGCAGTGCTCTAAACCCCCTCGCTGAGACCTGTGGTAACTAAGATTTTTAGAAAGTGATGCTGTGGAATGTTGTAATGTTCCATAGGTACATAATATAATTAAGGACGTAGGAGAGCCTTTCTAAACGTTACAGGAACCTTATGGCTACTGTGCAAATGAAAAGCCTGGAGCTGGCGAGATCTGAAACTTGGCTTTCTTAGAATGGTCTTCTATTTCTTCCCTCTTCCGTAATTATTTTTTACTAAACACATTAAAAAAATCAAGATCTTAAATGCCTTAGAGCGACTTTATTTTTCATGTGGTATGAACAGATCTTTGAGTCTCTCATTTTTCTATCTTATGCCACATACTTTGTGATAGATACTGCTCAAGAACTGTACCACAGGGTGTTGTATATTCTCGATAAGCTCTTGAGGTTTCCTTGCTCATAAAGGTATTCTCTTTGGCAGGACCTTTTGCAGCTGCAGTATGAAGGTGTTGCAGTCATGAAGTTGTTCGACAGAGCAAAAGTGAATGTCAACCTTCTGATCTTTCTTCTGAATAAGAAATTTTATGGGAAGTAACCGACCTCTGCCAGCAAGTCTGTGAAAGGGGAGATGAGTACCTGTACACACAACTTTTAATGTCATAGCTATGTATCAGTATATGCCCATGCTGTGCTAAAATATATCCAATGTATCATGAAGGAGGACTAAGAACCTCTTCTGAATTGACAACGCTGATTGAGTCTGCAGGGAGTTGTTTTTTTGTTTATTTATGATCTTCATCTTCAACTTTGAAGGTCCCCTGAAAAGCAGTTAATTTAGAATGTATTTTTACATGGCGCTGGGGATTAAACTAATGTTAGAGTATGTTTAGATTATCTGGATGCTTTTGTTTGCCTAGTTGTGTGCTTTGTGAGGCTTGAAGTCTTGTTGCCTGTGCGAAGGGAAAGCTGGCACTGTGCAGCGGTCGGTTCGCCTCTTTCAGAAAGCAAAAAAGAGTTGCAGATTGTATTCGGACTCCAATTATTCTCTTATTATGTACTATAGCCACATAGAACAGCTTTAGTTTCTCATTTTTCTTGATTTTTTTTTCCTGTTTATCACACTGTAATAATTTACAAATGGTCCCTTAAAATAGAGGAACCGTGGAATGTATTTACTAGTGCTTACAGATGCAAAGAAGCCTTTTGGGGAAGGGGAGGGAACCTTAAAAAAATTTCTTGAGATGTGTTAACTTTTAATGTTGCTTGCAAAGCATTTGAAATGTAAAAATAACTTTTTTTTTCTAGTCTAGAGCAATGTTCTATATATCTGTATCTGATGCAATATATGTTAAGCTCTACCTGCAGACTTGTCAAAGGAAGAAGACTATCTTAAATAAGTTAGCTTTTAAAAAGTTAAATTTTTCTAGCTGTACTCAAGTTCCCCTTTCTTTTGCTACTTTGTTTTTTCTTTTCACCCTGGTGGTGGTGCTGGCTGCTCTGATACATCCAATAAAAATGCAGACTCTTTAAAAAACAAACAAACAAAAAAAACCCCCCACCTTTTTAAATTCATCGGTTGCTCCAGCTCTCCCCCCAGTTTTAATTCGTAGGTCACTTGTGTTATTTGTTCAGATTACTGAGTTTAATTAAACTGCTTTATCTCTGGTCGACACTGAGCTAGTGATTTCAGCTTAGATCTCCACACTCCCCCACCCCCCGTGAAAGACACTCACGGTATTTGAAGCGGCTGCATCCCTGAGGATGACTTCGCAGTCCTCTGAGAAGCAAGTATTTGTTTCAGCCTGTTTGGTGTCTAGGCTGTTTTTAAACGTACAGTGGGAGGTGTCCCTGCCCAGGGCAGGGGGTTGGAATGAGATGATCTTTAAGGTCCCTTGCAACCCAAACCGTTCTATGGTTCCATTTTAATGTTGGTGCATGCGCGGTCCAACCCAGTAACAAAAACTATTTACCAAACCCAAGAAAGATCTTTATGGTCTGGATCATCTGAAACAAATACCTCAGAACTGGATTTCCACTGAAATCTGACTAAGATGTCTGAAATGGGATGAAGGTCTTGCCCTTGTTTTTTTGTGTCTGGTTGTTTTTTGTTTGTAGGTTGGTTTTTTTCCTGCCTCTGAATTTGCTATATCATAGAAGGACTTAAATTAATTCCTTTGATTTAGGGATGATGAAGATAATGGTAGAACATTATAAAATAATTAAGAAAATGAACCACAGGGATTAATCATCCCCTCCTTTTTTCTTCTTTTTTTTTTTGTTTAGATGGATACTTTTAATACTTGTCAATGTCTGTCAGATTTCAACTATAACCCAGCTGGGATTCAGGGACAAGGTGATGAGGTGTAATGAGGCCTGTGTAGTATCCATGGGGAAAGCATGCTTACTATGTGATTCACAATAATTCCCTTGTTGCCTACACCTATTGGGAAAAAAAACGGGTTTGGGCAAAAAGTGAAGAAAAAAAACCACACCACAAAACCCCCCCAAAAAAAACCAACAACCAACAAATCAGTTCTTTGAAAATAATTTTTAAAATAGGGAAGAGTCTACTCCTTTTAGCAGAGCAACGGTATGGAACTGTGGAGGTTGTGGGCTTGTTTTTTTTGTTGTTTTGTTTTGTTTAAAGGAAATGCTCTATTAAAAGATGCAATCAGCACTTAATTATATGTATTTTATAATTTACTGGTGGTTTAGCTTTGCTTACTCCATTATACCACTGTGTTTACCATGGGAGTAGCTACACGTACAAAATATGTAGTCTTTCTCTCCTGGTAAAATTTGCCTGGTGTCACCCCGGCTCCACGTGTTTCCTGCCTCCTCGGCTGATCAGTCCTGGCTGTGGGGGTGGCTGTGGTACGAGGAAACATGATGGGTGACACAACACAGCTGGGGTGGAGGTGTGGACCTGCTGAGGTGACACTGCGCTCCCTCCCCTGAGGACCCCCCTGTGGCCATGTAGCACTCGCAGGGACCTGCACCTCCCACCCTCCCAGAACACTCCAGCCCCATCCTGACCAGCACAAGTCAGCCCTCAGCAGTGTCTTAATCTCATTTAACAGAAATGTCTTTTGATTCAGCCTAGGGCACAGGCCAAGGTCCTTGCAGATGCTCCTGCAACCTGCTTGGCCTTCCACACTGGGGTTCTCCTTTCCAAACATCCCCAAATCCTACCCCAGGGCCCCAAACATCCCAAGATGCTTCCCCATAGCTGACATGGACACTCAAACCATCCCTGTCCTGTGGCCTTCAGCTTTTGGCAAGCTGCTGCAGGATCTGGGGTGGATGTCTGTCTCACCAGCAGAGCCAGTTGTCCCCAACGTGTTGTGTAACACCCCAGCCTCCATGGACAAGCTTAAAATACATCTGTCCAGCAGAGCACGATGTCACGCGGCATGGAACATGCCTTTGATGGGTTGGGGTCGGCTGTCCCGGCTCTGTCCCCTCCCAATTTTCTGTGCCCCCCCCCAGCCCTCGCTGGCGGGGGGTGAGGAGCAGAAAAGGCCTTGAGAGCTCAGCAACCCCCAAACCAGCAGTGCGCTGCCACACTGTTCCCATCCCAAACCCAAAACACAGCGCTGCACCAGCTGCTAGTAAAAAAGTTAACTGCTGTCACTGGCTGCGGGGGCATCACGGGTTTTGCTGTCCAGTAGCAGTTCTGGTCTAAGTCCTGCTCAGGGCCTGTAACCACCTGGTTTTCTTGACGGGGACCGGTGTGCTGCTGTGCTGCGCTGTGTCCCCTGCCGAGGGTGTCGTCGCAGCCCCCATCGCCGGTGCCTGGGCTGGTGCAGCTGCGGAGGAGGGGAGTTGTCAGCCACAGAGAACAGCTGTTTGCCGTATGAAATGGTGTTCTGCTGACTGTATCACCAGGAGCTGCGAGTACTGGTCACAGCTGTATACACTGTTCTGACGTTGTACTTTGTTTTTTGGGAGTGTTGGGTTTTTCCAGAGTGCTCCACCTCAGCCTCCTTCCCTCTGTACTAAACCCAAACTATCGGCCGTGGGCCCGTACTGCTTTTGTCTGGTTGGTGCGTGTGTTGCGATGCCGAACAGTGTCTGTGAGCAGATGACCTTCCAGTGTTCCGTTAGATCCTGAAGTGCGTCATTCTGCTGCCCCAGGGCTCATCTGCCCATTCACACAGCTTCATTCCCGTTTTTCCCTTGTCCCCTTTCCCCACCTCCCCTCCCGCAGCCGTTCTCCGTTGCTGTGACCAGGTGACTCTCCACAACTGGCGGGTATGAGTGTTCACGGGATGGTTTGGGTGGGAAGGGACCGTTAGGGGCCACCTGCCCTGACCCCCTGCCCGCCGTGGGCAAGGACACCCCCCGCTACCCATACGGGTCTGGCGATGCTCAGTAGACCCCCCCCCCTGCCCAGGTTTGGCTGCCGGTGGTTGAGCCACCATGAGGGGAAGGGGCCAGTCCTGGGTGTGGTGGCTTTGTGCCTTTTTTTTTGGGGGGGGGGGGGGGGGGGGGTAAAAAAGGGTCTGTGTGGGTGATGATGTCATTTGGGGCAGCCCAAGGTCACTGGGGGGGGGGCAATGATGTGGTGGAGGAGCGGGTGAGTGGGGGATGGCAGGGTGGTCATGCGGGGATCACCCCACAAGAGGTGAGTCACAGCCCCAAAATGTCTGAAAATTTATTGGGGAGATTAGAAAACCTTGTGACCTGTAAATATGGGTGTGAGGCATTGAAATAGAGAAAAGCCTCTCATTTTACTATCTAGTGATAAATGAATATTCATGTTCCAATGGGTGCCCTCCCGCAGGGGCGGCAGCGGGGGCTGTCTTGGGGGAGAGCCCGGGGCCAACGGGGGCCGGGGCGTTTGCCTGGGGGAGCCCATCCCAGCCCGGGAACGGAGGGAGGACATTGGGGAGCAGAGTCCGAGCGAGGGATGTGGCACCGTCCCCTGGCGCGCTCCCCTCCGTGAGGCGGCCGCCAGCCGGCGGGATGGGTGCTGGGGGGCTGCCACCCCTTTCTGTGTCTTGTGGAGCTCCCCTTTTTTGGGAGGGGCTTATACATATGTAAATGGCATTATTAAAGTAACAAGCTGATGGTTTGGGCTGTTTGCCTTGTTTTGTGTCTTTTTTGGGGGTGTATAAAAAAGGGGGGTGGGGGTATGGGGGGGATGATGATGTTTTGGGCATCCCGATGTCACCCGGGGGGCGGTGATGTGGCAGAGGAGCAGGTGAGTGGGGGATGTTGGGCCACGGGGGGGGTTTCCCCCCACAAAAGAACAGGGTCACAGACTAAAAATGTCTAAAAACTTGGGGGGGGGTGTTAAATTATATCAAAACCTGTAAATATGGGTGTGAGGGCTTGAAATAGAGAGAAATCTCCCATAAATACTGAGAAGTAATATTCATTTATATCTATATATTTATATCTATTAAAGGATTTCACAATAAAACCCTGTATCTACTATACTATGTAAAGAATTTGGAATATAAAGAAATTCTAAATATGTATAGGGTTTTAAAATACAAAAATAACTCGTATATATGTGTATCAAAAAAATAAAGGCCTTTAAAATGCAAAAAAAGATGTAATATATATGAAGGAATTGAAGATAGAAAAAACTCTGAATAGTGCTGTCTACTCTTACTGTTTTACAGAGTAAATCTCAGTAGATAAGTGTAGTATGCGTAGAGATTAGATACGTGTAAATAGGTGTGAATAGATAGAATTGTAAACAGATATATGTGGAAATCTGTAAGAAGTCTAAACCGATATGTAAGCGTAAATAGTTACAAATATAAATGTTTATATGTCTAAATAAATACTGTATTTTATAAGAGTAAACAGACAACACAAAACCCTGCCATAACTACGCGGCTCCGGCCCGCGGTGCGCCAGGACACCGACGTGCGCGCGCTGATCTCTAGGGGTCCCCGGACGTCGATCTCTATGGCACTGGGAGTGCCACTCAGTCCTCCGGAGGCCCGTCTCTATGGCCCGGTAGTCCTCCAGCTACCGGAAGTGCCCGTCAGGCCTCCGCTGGGCCATCTCTATGGTATGGAGGGTGCCACTCAGTCCTCCGGGAGTCCGTCTCTACGGCCCGACAGCCTTCTCGGGTAGTGGTAGGCAGCGCGCGGCCGTCCTGTGGAGATCGCGTGTTATGTAACAGCGCGCTGCCGAAGCTGCAGACGACAGTTAACGGTTTACATCAGAAGTATCGAAAGATTACAACAATAAAGCGACCCCCGCGGAAACGTTTCTCCACAACAAGTCGCGATAACTTGAGCACGAGTGGTTTGAGGATCGCCGGAGGCGAGTCGGAGCTCCCGGGAGGAGAAAAGCAGGTTCGGCGCTTTCCGCGCTGTGGAGCGAAGGTTACGTGGGGAGAACTCACTGCCGCTCCTGCGGCCGCCTCGGTGCCTTCCGCTGGGTCGGCGCTCCCCTTGCGCCGCCGCTGCTGAGGGAGCTCGTTCCGCTGCGGGGCTCCTCTGCTGTCGGCGCTTCGCCGCTGCGGCCGTGGCAGGCAGCTGTGGGGCGGCCCCGCCGTTCGGGCAGGCCTGGTGTCGCGGGGAGAGAGGCGGAGCGGAGAAGTTTGAGGAAAGACCTTCAGGGCCAGGTGAGGTTTGGCAGCGTATTTGGTAGAAAGGAGACTTTTATGCCGCTTTTCTTTTTCAGGTCAGTAATGTTGTAATGAATGTTTAGGGGTGGCAAGATAATAGTAATAGTAGGTTTTTTTATTTTTTTTTTTATTGTAGGTCGTCCGGGTTTCAGCTGGGAAAGAGTTAATTTTTCTTTCTGGTGTTTGCTGTAAAAGGAATGTCAATAATACCGGTTGTGTTTAGTTTAGTGATATTTACGCTATTCAAGGAGGTTTTCTCAGCTTCCCATAAAAGCACAGGCGAAGGATGGAGTGGCCAATGAAATATTCCATACCGTAGGTGTCCTGCCCAGTATGTAAGTGGGGGTTTATTAGGGGCCGGGGATCCATCATCACAGCTCCGGATGGTGCCAATTCGTGGGGTGGTGAGGGTGACCCAGGTCATTATTACTGTTGTTATTATTTTCCTTTTTCTGTTATTCTTTCTATTAAACTGCTTTTATCTCAACCCACAAGGTTTTTTTCCTCCCTTTCCCCTTTTTTCCCCCCCCCCCTCTTTCCCCCACCTTCTGGGGGAAGCAGGGTGGAAAGGTGTGGGTGGTGAGCGAGCAGCAGCATGGTTCTAGCTGCCAGCTGGGGTTAAACCGCAACGTAGCTGCGCTGCATTTTCCTGGGATTCCTGACTTTATTGAAGGTGGAACTTTAGCTTTTTTCACCCGTTTTGCTGTATACTGTGTAAGTTGCTGATATAATTTCTCCTAATAGGGCCGATGATGAGATTATCTAGCAGGGGTTAGGGTGAGCATCTTGTATGCATCTGTGTATGGAGTGTTAACATTTCTCAAGACAGCAGCTGGGACATAAGGCACAGTGTCTTTCAGGGTATGGGACGGCTCACCGCCTTTCCCCATTGCCTGCAGAGTACCAGGGTGTGCCTGGGGCCTTTGCAGCTTGTGGCAGGCTCCTCGTAGATTGCGTTAGGGCTTCACTTACTTTGTGGGTCTGTAGCAGAACCTGGAGTCTGCGGGAAGATGGAAGATAGGAGGTGCCCGCAGAGCGCAGGGCACGGTTCGGAAAAGGAGGAGCCGCTGAGGCAGAGGGTTCAGGGATGCAAATATACGGCAGAAGCTGTCAGAAAGCAGTGAGATTCCTTCCTTGACAGTTCAGGAGAAGAGAAGGGGTTTCTAAAGGTTTGGGACTGGGGGATGGTTGGGAAAGGGAGGAGGGTTCGTCAGCCTCTCTCAGATTGGATTTGCCTGTCAGTGAGGTCTGGTCTGTTCTGTTCTCTCTGCAGCTGATGGGAGGTGTGACAAAATCACAAGAGATGTAGCGTAAACCATCCGGGCCTCTGTATCACAATAAGCAGGTCTGAATGTCAGATGAGCTCCGGGGTTTCTCATCCAAAGAGTGAGGTGCGCACGGGCACCTGCAGGGTTGCGCTGGGGTCCGGGCGCGTGCCGTACTTTGGCTGCTGGGAGATGGCAGAGACCGTGTGCCCGGTAACGCCAAGGGGAGTTGAAAGCTGGCAGGGACCCTGAGCGGGTTTGGTGGTGTAATGGCAGTTTTAAAAGCTCCTGACCGTTTGGAGAAAGGGCCTGGAAAAAATCATTGCTTTTTTGCCAGGAGGCAGTTCAGCGAGACAGGTGGGTGGCTGCACCCTTTAACAAAAATCTTTGCCTTGGGACGTCTCGGGTGAGGAAAGCTCGGCTGTGCGTAGGCTTGAGGAAATGTACCTGTCTGTGTCTGCCACCTGCGTGCAGTCGGCAAGGGGGCTCTAGTGCGACTAAAGCTGCCGGTGAGTCAACACAAGGCAGCGTTGTCTGAAAAAGGCAAGAGCTCTAGTGGCCTGCACCAAGAGCCGTCCCGAAGATGAAGCTGAGTACTTTTTCCTCTGCTCAGCTGTCGTCTTCGCAAAGCTTCGGGGAAAGAAGGTGGCTTGAGATTTCTACCCAGCTTTACGCTAAAGGGTTTTTTCCTCTCCCGACAGATTGTCAGCTGTCACCGTTTCTCCGTGGTGGCCCTTTCTTCTGCCGTGACGGAACGGAATGGAAAGGATCCTGAGTGGTCTGCGAAGACGAGGTACATGTCCGATGTGCATCTGTGTTTTTCCTAAGGTCCTTGTCGTGTGGACTTTGAAGTTAACGTGAAAGATGTGCCGACTCTTCTCCTGTAGTTTTTCTATGAAGTAGTTGAACGTGAATCACAGAATGGTCAGGGTTGGAAGGGCCCTCTGGAGATCATTTAAGTCCAACCCCCCTGTCATAGCAAGGACAACTCAGCAGTTGCACAGGATGGTGTCCAGGCGGGTTTTGAATTTCTCCAGTGTGGGAGACTCCACAACCTCTCTGGGCAGCTGTGCCAGTGCTCCGCCACCCTCAAAGTAAAGAAGTTCCTCCTCATGTTCAGATGGAACTTCATGTGCTCATGTTTGTGCCCATTACCTCTTGTCCTGTCACTGGGCACCACTGAAAAAAGACTGTTCCCATCCCCCTGGCACCCTCCCCTTAAGTATTTATAAGTATTGATAAGTTTCCCCCCCCCCGAGTCTTCTTTTCTCTAGCCTAAAAAGACCAAAGTCCCTGAGCCTTTCCTTATAAGGAAGACGTTCCAATCCCCTCATCATCTCCGTAGCCCTTTGCTGGACCCTCTCCAGCAGTTCCCTGTCCTTCCTGACCCGGGGAGCCCAGAACTGCACACAGTGCTCAGCTGCGGCCTCCCCAGGGCAGAGCAGAGGGGGAGGATGCCCTCCCTCGCCCTGCTGGCCACACTCTGCTGGGTGCCCCCCAGGGTGCCATTGGCCTTCTTGGCCACCAGGGCACATTGCTGGCTCATGGTCACCCTGTTGGCCCCCAGGACTCCCAGGTCCCTTTCCACAGAGCTGCTCTCCAGGAGGTCAGCCCCCAGCCTGTGCTGGTGCGTGGGGTTATTCCTCCCCAGATGCAGTACCCTACGCTTGCCTTTGTTGAACTTCATCAGGTTTTTGTCTGCCCAACTCTCCAGCCTGTCCAGGTCACGCTGTATGGTGGCACAGCCTTCCGGCGTGTCAGTCACCCCTCCCAGTTTTGTGTCATCAGCAAACTGGCTGATGGAACACTCTATCCCTTCATCCAGGTCAGTGATGAATATATTGAACAGGACTGGACCCAGTACTGACCCCTGAGGGACACCACCAGTTACTGGCCTCCAACTGGACTCTGCACCACCAACCACAACCCTCTGAGCTCTATCATTCAGCCACTGTTCAATCCACCCCACTGTCCATTCATCCAACCCACACTGCCTAAGCTTGCCTGCGAGGATGCTGTGGGAGACAGTGTCGAAAGCCGTGCTGAAGTCCAGGTAGACAACATCCACCGCCCTCCCCTCATCCGCCCATCCAGTCACGCCATCATAGAAGGCTATCAGATTAGTCAGACATGACTTCCCCTTGGTGAATCCATGTTGACTACTTCTGATAACCTTCTTTTCCTCCAGATGCTTGGAGATAACACATATACATACAAATTTGTAAGTGTAGTTGATAATACCTTCATCTTGTAAACACTGGTCTATATGCCCAATGTGGCACATGAAAATTCATTTTTATGCCAACTTTGGCCTATTCAGGTCTGTAAGAGTAAACACACGACTAGCACTTGCAGGAGAAAAATTTATGAACCATAAAGCACTGAAAGTTAATTAACATTCAGATCTGTTTGGAAAAAAAAAAATAATGCTATAGTACTACATTCTGCCAAAGCCCTCATTTTTACAGCTTTTCTGCTATATCCCAGCATCCGGAACAAGGTACCCTCAGTGTCTGAATTACTGACAGAAAATGAACTGCACGTCCCCAAAGGACATCCTGCCTGTTGCTGTAGGGGTTTTTTTTTAAAAAAAATCCTCAATTTGGTCTGTATTTTTTGAGCAAATCTTGTGAAATCCCAATGTAGACCTGTTTTTGAACTATAATCCACAGTACCAAGTTGTGAATAATGCATTGTGCTCTGCACAGGAAGGTCCATAAAAACATGCTTTGAACAAGGAAATCATCCAGGCCAAACCAAAACAGAATATTCATTTTTTTTTTTCAAATACTTTTTATTTTATATAAAGATGGAAGAAAAAATTGAAACAAAGGTAATGTTTCTTTGAAAATTTTCAACATTTTACCTTGTCAAGTTTTTATCTTTTTTTGCACATGATTTAAACAGTCCTGCAGACACATACTTGTAATTTTGTTGTTGTTGCCAAATCATGGATTTTCACTGGATTTTTTTCTTCAGCTCTTAAATTCTTGTTTTATTTTTACCAGGATGGAAAATATTTCCTTAACCAACTTGAAATTCTCCTTCTGCTTCTATTCCCACCTGCTTTAATGCATTTCTATAGTCTAAGATAAAACTTTATTAGAAATACTCTATGATTAATATTACAAATAAAATAGTAATATATTTACCCCCATTATACTTTTGTCTTCCCAATATTCTTTTCAAAAGTATCCACTTTTACTTTTTAAAGACAGTCAGTGCTAGACTCCCAGATGAAGTAAGTTTTGTATCCTGATAAAACAAGGGTTACAGCATCCACCTCAGCTCAGGTGTTACTCTGGACTCTCCCGTTGCAGTCCCAGGTGCCAGCCCTCATCCACACCCTTTTCCCCCTTTCTCCTGAATTATGGAACTTCAGTTCCAGCTACCTCTCTGCAGAACTCTGACCTGAAAAGAACATTAGTTAACCCCAACAGAGCAAGATGAAGACATAAAAGGATTTCTCCAAAGAGCTAATTTCTTATCCAAACTCTGTAATAGACCTACCGTATCAACACAGTTGATGGTGCAAAAGTTTTAATAAATTGTGGGAACAATCCCACCCCTTTCTGCAAGCTGGGTAGCACCTGGAAGAAAAGTTCCATAAGTGGAGCGCTACTTGATGTAGCTCTACGCAGGTGTTACCCAGAAATCTCCGAGACAGCAGAACTTTGCATTTGTCACTGAAAACTAGAGACTTTCAAATACTGGACTCTTGCAAGGTTACAATTTGAGCTCCTGCTATCACACAAATAGGTTTGCATTGTACTCTCAAAGGCTTTTTTTTTTTTCCTAAAATGTTGATCGTCTCTTCCTTTTACACACAAAAAGCATTGAGTTAAAAAAGGATGATAGAAAGCCAAAAAAGAGTTTGACAGTTTAACAGAAGCCTTGGAAGAAAGTCACAGGATAATTTAATAGTTGTTTTCTTTAAATGACTATGTTGAAAATTTGTTACTTTATTTATATTTTAAACACTGAATGAGCATTTTTTTTCTGTCTTGAAAGGCTCGTCTGAGAACTTCCAAGGTTGAAATATTGCAAGGAGAAAAAGAATGCAGCTAATACTAAACCTTAAAACTTCAGCATCTGTCAAGGATACCCTGTCTGGATGATAAGACAAAGGTCCACAAAATTATATCCTGTTGAGCAGTTAAGATCAAATCTGTCAATTCTAAAAATAACCAGAGGAAAACAATTTTTTTATGATGAATTCACAGAAAGTCTTTGTGAACTTTTTCAGTATTGCCTAATGAAAAAAAAATAGTAAATTCTCAAAAATTTTGGCACGGAAACCACCTTACCAGGCAGGGACCACAAGAGCAAAGTATATAAAAAAATTCTGTATTAGAACTAGGTATGATACAGTTTTCCCTGCATTGGAAATCACTATGGACATCAGATATTTGGTCTTTGTGTAGAAGAGTAATGTGCAGGGGAGGGGGAAGACAAAAAATTTCAGATAAGTGAGGAGGGAAGAAGGAGAACAAATGCTGTCCTGTGATCCAAGCATCGCCTGTAACACGGGAGACACATGTAGCCAGCCTGCTTCAGAACAGAGAAGGACTCGAACTTGGGGTTTCCACATCCTAACTTAATAGCTCAAGCACCTAGATGGCTGTAAAGCTAAAGCAAGGTTGTCTTTTTCAAATGGCCTACTGTCTCTCAGTGTTCTAAGTCCCCAAGTCTGAAAATATTACAAAAGGATGGTGGGTGGGTTTGAAAGTAGGGGTGGGTTTGTTTGGGTTTTTTAATTTCATTTTTTGAACATTGAGCCAAGCCAATTCTCTGCCAAGAATGTGAATACAGGAACTCCTAAAAGCTCCAAACGCCCATTGGAAAAAAGGAAGCCATATAAGCGTAGGGAAAAAAATTAAGCTTATCTGTTTAGCTTCATTCCTAAGGTAATCACTATGGGTAGAAATCACAGATACAGACAAGCTAGTGACAGCTCTCTTAAAAGAATATAGCAATAGCACTCATTTAGGTAGTACTGCTCCCCTTAGACACAACTGGTTTGTGCTGGGTTGAAAATGGAGCTTTTGTCCTGGCTGAAACCCAGCTGCAGGGGGTAGGGAACAGCAGAGAGCTACAGAAAGCAGGAGTGGGCTGAAGAGTGAAATAGGACAGAGCCAGAGCCCAGTGTGCGGTACTGATCGTTAAACAAACGAAACCCAAATAGCTTGCTGAACTTTTACCAATGACAGCTGGATGCCTCTGCAAAACTGTTTAGTGGCATACATACACAACAGCATCTTTTGAAAGCCCCAATATTGGCAGACACTTCTCCAACCACTGTCAACCTGTGTAACACTTAATTGTCCTAAGTGCATGCTGGCCAGGTAAGTATCACCTTTTAAATTTAAATGTAAAGACTTGTCAGCATCTTTCATTGTTCTTCCAGGAGTACAACACTCAGGCATATGACGATATATTGAAAATATATACATTTCAGTAATTTCAATATTAATTCTAGTTTCCTCTTTGTGTTAACATAGTCCCTGCCTAACATTGACTTTAATCAGTCAGCTTGCTCTATCAGTACAAGGTGACCACTCGTGTGATATAATGTCACGTTTAGCTTCCTTAATCACATACACCTAATTTTTCCAGCGTTGATTTTCACTCCAGATTATCCATAGAAGGGTTTATACAGCACATACCTCCTACATCTTTCTGCTTACAAGATTATAACAAAGAAAATTCAACTTCATTGCAATAATAACACACTATCTACATTATTAAAAATAAGCAGCTAAGTTTCAAGGAGTCTTTTGGACTCGTGGTCTGAGTGCAGGATTTGACAGTCAGGTTTGCTAAATTGTAAATTGTCTCACATAGAGTGTAATACCTCCGCGGAAACCTTTTAACTCTCCTGTCATGGCATTTCCCTGTGTAAACTTATTTACTATATCATAGAATCATAGAATGGTTTAGGTTGGAAGGGACCTTGAAGATCATCGAGTTCCAACCCCCCTGCCACAGGCAGGGACACCTCCCACCAGACCAGGTTGCCCAAGGCCACGTCCAGCCTGGCCTTGAACACCTCCAGGGACGGGGCTTCAACAACCTCTCTGGGCAACCTGTTCCAGTGCCTCACCACCCTTAAAGTGAAAAACTTCTTCCTAATGTTTAATCTAAACCTGCCCTCTTCCAGCTTAAAGCCGTTCCCCCTCGTCCTATCACTACATGCCCGTGTAAAAAGTCCTTCCCCAGCTCTCCTGTAGGCCCCCTTTAGGTACTGGAAAGATGCAATAAGATCTCCCCGGAGCCTTCTCTTCTCCAGGCTGAACAGCTCCAACTCTCTCAGCCTCTCCTCATAGGAGAGGTGCTCCAGCCCTCTGATCATCCTCGTGGCTCTCCTCTGGACGCGCTCCAGCCGGTCCATGTCCTTCTTATGTTGGGGACTCCACAGCTGGATGCAGTACTCCAGGTGGGGTCTCACGAGAGCGGAGTAGAGGGGCAGAATCACCTCCCTTGACCTGCTGGCCACACTTCTTTTGATGCAGCCCAGGATACGGTTGGCCTTCTGGGCTGTGATCGCACATTGCTGGCTCATGTCGAGCTTCTCATCAATCATCACCCCCAGGTCCTTCTCCACAGGGCTGCTCTCCAGCCATTCTCCGCCGAGCCTGTATTTGTGCTGTCTCACAGAAGTGTCAGGAGAATTAATCCTTGTAAAATTGTAGCTGGGAGAGCACTAAAAGAGAAGAGAAAGACTGGGTTTTCCACGGGTTTTGGTGTGATTGCACTGTACACTGGATGGACAGAACCAGGGGTGACACAGTCCCCCACTGTATGCAATAGGGTGAAACCATGGCACCTTAGGAGCATTCACAGCTGCCACAGTCCCTCACGTCTTTCCCAATACAGAAGGGGCAAAGAAGGGCTATAAAATTGATTTCATTTATTGTTGGCTTTACTTGATCTTCTGGGAAATGGAAAAGTTTCTTCTTCCACTTAGGTATCACAGTATCACAGTCTTGTCAGGGTTGGAAGGGACCTCTGGAGATCATCTAAGTCCAACCCCCTGCCACAGCAGGGACACCTACAGCAGTTGCACAGGACGGCGTCCAGGCGGGTTTTGAATGTCTCCAGTGTGGGAGACTCCACAACCTCTCTGGGCAGCTGTGCCAGTGCTCCGCCACCCTCAGAGTAAAGAAGTTCCTCCTCATGTTAAGATGGAACTTCCTGTGCTCCAGTTTGTGCCCATTACCTCTAGTCCTGTCACTGGGCACCACTGGAAAAAGGCTATTCTCATCTACCTGGCACCCTCCCCTTAAGTATTTATAAGTATTGATAAGATCCCCCCTGAGTCTTCTTTTTTCCAGACTAAAAAGCCCCAAGTCCCTCAGTCTTTCCTCATAAGAAAGATGCTCCAATCCCTCATCATCTTTGTACCATTTTGCTGGACCCTCTCCAGCAGTTCCCTGTCCTTCCTGACCCGGGGAGCCCAGAACTGCACACAGTGCTCAGCTGCGGCCTCCCCAGGGCAGAGCAGAGGGGGAGGATGACCTCCCTCAACCTGCTGGCCACACTCTTCCTGCCACACTATTCTTGCCAGAGTTTCTAGTGCTCACCCAGGATACCAAACATGGTAAAATAAATGTGCACAATAATTCAAGTGGTGCCAGAATAAAATTTCTGAGAAAACAGGTGAGAACATCTACATGAACATACATACTTACACAGTTGTCACTCAGTAAGACAACAAATGCTTCAAAAACACCTGAGAAGCAATAACTTGGCAGCTACAGACTTCCACATACATTAATTTACTTTCTGTGATGCAAAACACAAAGTCAGGTCTTGACTGCCGCCCAGAAATGCCCAACTCTCTTGACAGTCATACACGATTTACAAAAAAATAGTGGAGTCTCTATCAAGTCCCTGATCCCTAAATCTATTTAATGTTTCTAAAGTGGTGTTATATTGATTTAATGATGCTATTAGTAATATCTGCAGAGAATGTATGAATAGAAGCAATTACCATTTGGGCTATTCTTTCTCGGTAGAAAAAAACACCTAATTGCACTAATTGCCTCTACTTCTGTTTCTGTTAACTGTATACTGTATACATGTTAATAATGTTATTATCAGTAGCAATGAATTTTAATTAACATTCATGTGTAGAAATATAATTCAAAACAAACATATTCTGATCAGTTAATTTTATTAAAATAATTGCATAGGTATTTCCAGAGCTAAAGCATTATTACTGGGTATCAATTAACAAAGAAATCTGCAGCTCCAAATGAAAGCAAGTTAAAAAACCCCCATACCTGAAACAGACATCTAGAGACCCTATCTCTAACTAATACCCAAATCAGCCCATTATATTCAACACTCCTATGGATACAGAATAGGAATTATTACTACACAGTCTTCCAGCTCAGAAAATATGCTCTATATTCTGACAAAGTTAGGAAAAGTAAGTATGAAGAACTGCAAAACCAAATCACTGATCCAGGGCCAACCAAGGGTTTTCTAGTAGGGCAAGAAATTGAATGCAGATCTCATGAAAACTGGCTCAGTGCTTTAACCACAAGACATTAGAGATACGACTGATCAGTCATTGAGATTTTATAGAGATTTGAAATGTGCAGCAGTTTCAGAGTTTAATTTCAGCTTCTTTCCTGCATAAAACTACAGAAATTGGAGGAGGTGGTTCATGGAATTGGGGGAATTAAAGCTATCCTGGAAACCTGCAGTTCCTCTTACTTGTTTTAATCCCTTAACACCATGTTGTAGTGACCAATACTGATATGAGGATATCGATATCCAATGAAGTACTCCTTTTCCCATACAGCAAGTATAAATGTTTGACAATACGTCTGCATTTTTGTAAGAGGATTAGAGGCCTTGTTTAAATGCTAATAAAATGGACGAGAGTCATCTCTGACTCGAAGGAAATTCTGATAGGGTTCTTGATAGGTGCATGAGCCGTGGCTGTGTACTCAGCTGATTTCCACAATACCTTACATGATTTCAGAAATATTAATACTCTTCTTTTCAGAACTGTTAAGAGTCTTTGCATGTTCTGGAAGAAATAATCCATAAAAATTTTAGGTATTTTTCAAAATCCAGTGTAAATGCCTAAAATCAACCCGCTCCCCATTTGAATCACTAGTGATATTATATATATATATATATATATATATTCCAGACTGCATTTCTTATGACTGATTTCACAATATAATCAAACTAGATTCAGCAATGCTATTTAAAAAAGAACTTAAAGTTTCAGGTATGACTAATTCCTCTCTGTCTACCAGAAGTTTGCTTTTTATTGGCACCTCAGTAATCCTGATCAACGTCATTTAATTCCTGGCATGCATGCAGCAAACCCAATTCGCAATCCTAAACATTTCCCTGCTCCTGTTATACATATGTGGACATAAATGGACAATACTAACGCGCTGTTGGAACCATGAACGTTGACACTCAGAAAGTTGTTATGAACGGACATACGGAGAAAATATGGCTCTTCTCAAGGTCCAAGAGATGACACAAAATGGCATACCGTTATCAAATACATTTAACAGCCAAGACACACAACTTTTAGTCACTGTCAGTGTTGCAGAGCCATTCTAAGTGGGCAACGGCTGCTCTCACACATCACCAAGGAAATTGTCAGTAATCCCTGGAGACCATCTCTGTTATAATTGGCACCGGTGGAGGAGGAGGATGCGTCAGGTAGAAAGAGATTCCCACACCATCCTGAGATAGCAATAGCGTCACTTAACACTCCTTCAGACTTTCAAAACTGCTGTGGAAGTCCCTGATGGGGACATAAATACGAAGTGGCAAGATGGCATTTTTTTGCAGCAGCTTCTCATAGTATCATGACATTTAAAGTGCACGTTAAAATCCATCAAGTACAGTAAAAACATAATTATGCCATTTATGTAACATGCATTATGTACCTAATATAAGCAGGATTAGACTATCAGTGTTTTGAAAGTGTTATGGAGACAATAGACCAGAATGCTTTGAAAAATGCTCTAAGTTTATTATTCAGTTAGTATGTATACTCTCCCTAAGAAAACAAAACCTTTTGAGGGGCACAAAACATTTTTAGTGCACACGCAGAGTATGCAATTTAATTCTTAACAAATTGCTTCTGCTTTTAAATTATGTTCTTAGTATGCTAAAAAAAATCGTACATGTTGTCATCACTCTTTAAATTTCACTAAATGGTACTTGGCTATACATCTGCCAAAATGTCTTTCACACGTGAACAGTTTTGCTTTCAGTCTGTTCAATTAAAACCAGAAATGTATTTGTCAAAACCTTAATTCTATGCTAATACAAATTCTATAGAACAGATTTTAGTTAATTTTATAACACTATTTCAAATCTTTCCCATGGTAAAGGTGCTTTACACTAATAGACTGATGTTTCACAACAATAACTGAAATCCTACTAAATACTTAATGCGTCCTTTGCCTAATCATTCAGAAGTATTCCAGTGTGGAGTAAAAGTTACCGTCTTTTTTCTGAAGTAAATGTTCTGAGGTGGAACCTTAAGATACAGCTCTGAGGTGGATCTGTCTCCATAGTTCCTTACAGCAAGAGAAACCCTCCAAAAGCACCAATGCGCTTTGAAGCTCAAAAGCTTTTTTTATTGAAACATAAACTAGTAAATAGCTTTTTTAAAATAATCAAAACTGAGAACAAGATTTAAAAAAAAAAAACCCACACAACACAACAAAAACCTCCCCATTTCCTGTTCTATCCATGCAGAGCGCTGCCTTTTCAACAACAAATCCCATGCTGACCATAAAAGCTGGTTTCACTGTCCCTGAGGCCCCGTTGTGAGCTTGCTTTCAGAAGCCCCCACCACACCGTAGTTTCCACACTAGCTGTATCTGTCTGTCCATCCCTCCCCACTTGACTTGAAAAGACAAATGAAATTTTCCACAATTTTCTCTCCTCCTGCAGTTGACCACTCCTGGAGACCTGCAATTCTCCTTTTCAGAGGATGCCACCTAACTCAGCCTCTAGTCGCCAGGGACAAGCAGCAAAGCAGCTATCTGTCCAGCCCGGTGGCCGTTCCCGGTTAAAGGAACGTTTATGGCTGTGCATTAAAAAAATAAACTCTTATCCAGCCTGTCACATCTTTTACAAAAAAGACACATAAGACAACTTTTTAAAAGCCCTTACATCCTTTATGTTAGCACTTTGAAAGGAAAACAGACAGATGCTTAATATTCACTTTCATTACTAATATCATCGCTGATAATTTAATACAAAAAGATTTTATTATTGATGGAGCTGGTAGTGTCTTTGGAGTTATTCTTGCTTGATACTTCTCATTAGAAGATTCTGATTGAAACTACTTTTAACTTTGCCAAATTTTTGCATTTGGATTGAAATTTTCTCCACTGGGTGCCTGTCAGACAGATGATTTATTTTAATTTTTTTTCTGAATGTTTCAGCAGAAATGATTCAGCCATTTTGGAACAAAAGCTAAAGGAAAAATACTCTTTCACTGATATTAAAGTATAACAAATTCAGCCATTACTTTAAGAACACTTTACAACAAGAGCTCAACCTTTTAGCAGAATTTGTTTTTAAGCCAGAGGTGTGTCTGATACCATCCCAGTGATAAAACTGCGTTTTTCCATGCTGTAAACCCTGAACAAAAATCCATCCACAGTAGCTTGGAAAGTCCGAAAGGTTAGACAGATGCATTCCTCACAGTTTCTGCCTTCCAACTCAGAGCTTTGATTTGTCTGAGCAAGTTTCACACCTGGAGAGTGGTTGAGCACGCTCCAGACCACATTTACAAAGACCAACAAAACTCCTCCTGAATTTCAGTGCCAGTTAATATGGGCCACAGGATGTGAGCTTGTGAACTAACATTATTTTCCTAGGGCTTGAAAGTATTTCTTTATTGGTGTTCAAGTGACATGGAAGTGTGGGAAATATGAAAAAAAACCATCAAGACATCTGAGGCAAGGACAAAAACGAGGGGGCAAGAGACAACTGTTGAGGGAAGGAGCAGACTGGGACAAGGAACCTGAAAGAGGGAGTGCAGGAAGGTTGAAGACAGGGAGGGAATGTAATTAATAAGCGAGGCAATTGAGTCTGGGAAGAGGGAAAAAAAGGAACGCAGGAATTAGAACTGTGAAAATTACACAAGTCATAAATGGAGACCAAAAGACAAGACGGGTGTGGAAGAATAGAAATGAGGAAACAAGGCAGGAAAGGTAATAATGAAAAGTAAGACTAGTACTGGAAATTTGTTAGAATTACAGAGACAGAGAGGATCCAGCTGTGTAATGATATAACTTAAAACATCTGCAGTGACAGACAGATTGCAATACCTAGGACATTGCTCGTAAAAATAGATTGCAATACCTAGGACATCGCTCATTGGAACTTGATGATCTTCAAGGTCCTTCCAAACTAAACCATTCTGTGATTCTAAAACTCAGAGGAGCAGACAGAAGGGATTAAGTTCACACCCCAAAACAGGGCCTGGAGG
This sequence comes from Pluvialis apricaria, assembly GCA_017639485.1. Lineage (NCBI taxonomy): Eukaryota > Metazoa > Chordata > Aves > Charadriiformes > Charadriidae > Pluvialis > Pluvialis apricaria. Next base: position 3,818,557 of record CM030015.1, read on the forward strand.
AGAACCCAGCACTGAAGACACAATGCTGTACTAATTTAATGGAATCACGCCTTACTTATGTATGATTTTATGCTTCTTGTTATCTGTTACTGCTTTTGTGTTAGGAGAGTTTGTGAAGCGGATTTAAAAACTAATACATTTGCTTGAATGTCTCTATGATTCTGTACGATGGGATTTCTGGTTTGTTTTTTTTGTTGTCTGTGGTGTTGCTTTTTTTTTCTTTTTAAAGCTGGAAGTTACTTTGAAGCATGGGTTAAAATGCAAGAGTTGCAATGTCAAAATACTAAAAAGTAACTGTTAGCATAAAAGTTTCCTACTTTATTTCTGTCTCCTCCCCCATTTTTGCTGTGAAGTTCAATTTTTGTTTAGGCACACGAGAAATTCATGTTTGAGCACATAAGCACTGGAAAGAAGCCACCAGGAATTTGTATTTCTGACTTTCTGGCAAACACACTTGTGTTTAGGAAATTGTCTTGCAGCACATAACCCTTGAAGTTCCCTTGAAATAGATCAATTCACTTTAGTAGCATGTGTAAGCATATTGTGGTAGCTGTGATCACAATACTAGTAAGACATCAACCACATTAAAACCCAATAGTTTTGATTGTTGCAGATGGTTTCAAGACATTAACAAAGTAGGGTGTGTTCCTTGGTATTGGTTATTGGTGCAGCTAAGTTAATGAAGTCAGTATATATTCAGTTTTAATTGTAGACACATTTTATTTGAGCTTTCATAGAACATCTGTGAAATAAGTGCTATAATTAATGTTGCGTGGGTTACACTGAAATCTATGTATATATTTTATAAAAGATGTGGTATAACCTCAGTTCAATTTATTTAGTTTTTGGTTCTCAAGATGAAAGATCATCAGGTAATTGGGCTTTCTTCAAAAAACATTTAAAGGTTTCAAAGTCATCTTCATTTGTGCTTTTACTTGCCAAGTCACCATCAATAAAATTTATTATTAGATTAAATCAATTTATTTTATTAAATTAATGCCATCTTTACATACCTAGATTTATCAGGTATTCAGCATGTTACTACTGGAGTCAAGTAGGCTGTTCCAGTTGTACTTAAAGAAATAACCTAATTCTAGCTTTCTTTTGTATTATTTTCATATAGGGTGTTCTAAATTTGCCATTCCTAGGAAACTGTCATATAAAGGATAAAACATCAAAGGGAAAAGTCAAATGTTGAATCTGATCCCCTTGGGCGGGCAGGTAGGTAAACTAGGGAATGTTGATTTGTGCTATTTTAATTGCAGCTACTACAAACTCCCTCAGTTTCAGACATTCTCAGTCAAATGCTTTCTTCCATGGGGTAACATGATGGTTGGGAACTTAACAAGAAGAATTGTCAATACTGGGAGACTCTGAGATTAACCGAATGATCTGAGAATAATCAGGATTTTCTCAGACTCAGAGAAGTGATTTATAGATATAGTCTTCCTTCCTCCCTCCTTCCTCCCTTTTTCTGTTTTCATAATGGCATTTGGAAAAGGGGTTATTTGGTTTGCTTGCTTTTTTGTTTTCAGATAAGAGTTCACAAATTCAGTTATACACACCACCAAACAAAGACTTTCTAATAGTGCCACTTAGGTTTCTCGGGGGTAACTTTATGCAGCTTTACTTATGCATTACATTATTTATTGCATTGTCTTGAACATTGTGTTATATTCCAGAATTCACCTTTTTCTTTGTGTGACCCTGAAATGCTCAAGTGCCTATTCCAGAAGGCAACAGGTGTCCGAAAACTACAGGAACTTTGTATTCCTAGTAGTTCCTTTGCAGACTCTTCTGGAACAAAATATAATGGCATATACTGTGGATTACATAAAATGCTTATGTCATAAATTCCAGATTTTTGTTATTTGCCTCAACAGGAAAATCACCTGGGACTGATGCCTCATTATTTAAAAGTAATGAAAAGCTTAATTCACTGCTAGTGTAGTTACAGGTGTACTATACTCTTAAGAAGGGTTTTAGTGACAAGGATGTTTCCCACATCAAGCCTCCACTTTTAGTGTATTTCTGTTGAATTAGGGGGGCAGGGGGTGGTGTGAGAAAAAAAGCATTTCTTACTACACATTTAGGGCCATGGGAAATCTGCTCCTCATTTGCTTCATTAACAGGCAGACATGGGGACATTCTTTTTCTTTTGCAGCATCCTCCACCTTTGGGAAGCACAACGGTATCTTCAAGTATTTTACAAAGCAGACTGTAATGCTCTGGTCTATAAGGGCAGAATTATGAGTACCATTGTCAGATACTTAAACAAAGGAGTCTGTTTATTTCTTAAGTACCAAGAAAAATCAGATTAATCTGGAATTGTTCAACATCTTTGAAAAAAATCAGGACACATACTTAGGTATTGAAATATCTGTTAAGAACCTAAATTTAGTATCTACCTGTGTCTGCATTCAAATGTTATGGACTCCGACCATTCTGCAATTGAATGGAGGGCAGTCTTTTCATCCTCCCTGCTTTTGGTTCTTTTGAGATGTGGATTAGGAATGTTCTGGGCTTCATCTTTGTTATTATCCAGTTTTCTTTGCTGCTGGAACATTCAGGAATAATTAAAGGTTGTTCTGTTAAAATTCTGTGGTGCTCACAGAACCGCTCGTTTCCCTTTTTGTTTTTCTCTACTTTGAGGATTATGACCCATCACATCCCCTAACTAGTTCTCTACCTGAACAGCTCACGTTACCATGGGATGGCTGCAGTGGTAAACAGATCTATTCTTTCTCCACTCTTTACCCCTTTGTGCATTTTGCTCCCATGTGCAGTAGAAGCTTTGCTCCATGTTTTAAAATCAGTCTCCAGGGGACACTAGATCCTTCCTGTGCATATGGTGAAGATCAAGCTGGAAGGAACGAGGAAAATTATGGTTTTGCTTTTCCCTACTAACTAGTACAGTCGTATCACAGCATCAAAAGCAATGCATTGTACCTCATAACAGATGTTCCAGGTACATCTCTCACAAGGGTAGGAAAGCCGGGAGAGAATATGAATCTGCAAATCCCTTCTGATCTTTATTCTGCCTCTGAAACTACAAAACTATATGCTAAGCGGTGAGGCGAGCCCGGGCACCTCGCCGCGGTGCATCATGGGAAATGTAGTCCGGTCGGCGGGCCCCGAGGCGCTCCCTCGGCCTCCTCTCGCCACACAATTTCCGCGATTCCTGCCTTTTAATTCCGCCTTCTAAACACAACAACGAGAAAAATGTTCCCCTTAGATCCCAGAAATTATTTAAATTATTTAAAAAAAAAAAAAAAACAAAACCAAACCCAAACTGAACCAGCAGCTGAAAACTTTTAAGCAAAATGAAGCAACTTTGGGAGAGGGATGAAACCGATGCCTCGTGGCACTGGGTGATCCCCAGCCGGGGTACAGCACTACATATACATGTAAAGGATATGTTTGATTAGGTAATGTACACATGTAGCTCACGGAGAACGCGCCTACCACTGTCAGGCATCCACCCGCCTGCTTCCCCCAGCTCACCTCCAGCTCCAGTTTGTCACCTACCAATTAAACAAAGCTAATCCATCCCAACCAGCCGTTGCAGGAACGACTCGGACTCAGGAACACATTGCCCTCCTCAACCGCCCGGAGCTGCCCTACAGCCAAGGCCACCCCACACCCCCGCCATGTTACCTTTCAGGAGCTTTTTGACGAGCAGGAATAGCGGGTGAGGCTCAGGGATGTGCCGACGGGCACCGACAGAAGCGGTTTGCCTTGTGACAACCTCACAGAAGCGCAGCAGGAACGGCAGCGGCTCCGGGCTGGAGCAAAGGCAGGTTGGGTACCTGGTGCGCAGCGGCCAGGAGCGCTCACGGCACCAGCTGCTGGTCCCCGCTCGCCCCTCTGAGCCTTCCCTCAAACACGGCCGCCTGGAAATAAAGCGGTAAAACGCTACTTGTGAGAAAACTATTCAAATGAACAATTTTCTCAGGTCGGAGCTTTACCTGCAAATGTTTCTGTGTGTACGAAAGGCAGGCTGTGCTATTGCACCTTCCACCTTACCCTGTGCAACTGTTTTTAGCACAGCCTTAAATTTAGCTTTTTAAAAAATAAACTGAATAGACTCAGCAGATGGAAAACCCCAGATTTTGTCTCAGAAGAACAAGCACTGCACAACAGCTGGATCGAGGAGCGGGATAAAGCCTTCTATATTAAAAATAAGACCCCGACTTGAACACACGCCGTTTCACTCACCGGGGCTTTCACTGGAATCACTTGGGATTTCTCACATATATCAAAAAAATTACGCTCTCTCCCGCTGGATGGCAGTGGCAAGTCACAGTGACGCCTGCGCCAAGCAGAGCGGCGGCAGAGAGCGGAATAAAGCACCTCCAGAGAGCTGCCGTACCCTTTTTCCTCGGTTAAAACCCACTTCTGTCAGGAACTGGCCGAGGGACACAACAAGAGCGGTAACCGGTTCCTCAGACGCTCCCGCCCGATGGGCGCTAATGGCGGCCGCGGCCCCTCACACCCCGCCGACCAATCACCGCGCCGCAGCGGGACCACGTGATCTTTGCCTCGGTAACGATGGCGCCCACATAGCCTATTTCCGCCTCGGCAGCAATGGCGGCTGCCCGCCTTCCGCCCCGCCCGCGCTCCTCCCCCTGTCACGTGGCCGTGCGTGGGCGCAGCACCCGGAAGTAGCGGCCGGTGGCGGGTCCCCCCGCTTGGGCGCGCTGGGAGCGGGCGAGGAGGAAGAGAGCGGTGGCCCTGCGTCCCCGCCGTCCCGGTGAGGGGGGGGGGGGTGGGGGAGGCGGAGGCGGGGGGTCGTCGCTGTGGAGGCAGGCCGACCGGCCCCTCTTCTCGGGGCCCCGGACTGGGAAGGGGGCTCTGAGGGGTCGGGTGGGCCTGGGGAGGGGGGGAGCACTGAGGGGCCGGGTGGGCCCTGAGGGCCTGGGGGGAGCACTGAGGGGCCGGGTGTGCCCTGAGGAGACCGGAGGGGGATCTCTGAGGCTCTGGGACAGCGTCAGCCTGGGCGAGGCTCTGCCTGAGGGGTTGGGGGGCTATGAGAAGGCATCGGGCTGGGGGGAGGGAAGTGGGTACCGTGATCCCTGAGGGGTCCCGGGCTGTGGGGTGTGTGACTTGGGATTTGCTCCCACAGGGAGCCCAAAGCCCAGCCCTGCCCTGGCGGTTCATCTTCCCGGGGGGACTCTCAGGGGAAGGGGCTACCTCAGCCCATGCTGCTGGGAAGAGAGCCTGGGCTGGGGGTACCGAATGGGGTTTTGCCCCCTTCTCCCCACAAAGCTGGGGGAGCCGGCTGTGGTTGGGGAGGGGGATGGAGCAGGGGCTGGGGTCATGGGCAGCCTGGGTCAGGGCTGGTGGGAACAGTGCTGGGTGGGAGGGGAAGCCACATCCCGATTATCCATAACTCTTCTTCCTTATTGCCAGTGTTTGGTGTTCATAAAGCACCCATAGCTCTGGCATCTCCCCTGCATCTACTGATGTTTGCCTGCAGTCACCGTCGGCTCTTGGTGCTGGTGTTGCTGATTCAGGTCTCTTGGCCGGTGGGAGTGGGCGCTGTGCGGCCAGCACAGCGGGAGAGCGGTTGCGCAGTGGCCCCAGCTCAGGCAGACATGGCATGGGGGTAGAGGAGCGAGTTGCCACTCATCTAATCTGCTCTGGCAGGGCTTCCTCCCTAGTGGCAGGATCAAAATCCTTCTAAATCAATAACGAGTGGAAAGTGTTACTAGTGTAGTGGGAATAACTTACAAGGAGAATATTGTCGAGTGCTCTGAGCACATCCATAGGTGATTCCTTCTTTAGGGGAATTATTTTTGAGAAGTTAGAGTTCTTCAGGTTGCTTGGTTTTATTGAAAATGAACCTCGGGTCTTTAGAGGCTGGGTCATGAACAGCATCAGGTTCTTTGTGTTTTGAGTTACCTTCAGTGGCCAGTTCTCTGTTTTAAGTTCATGGTTCAGCTTTTCTGTGGCTGGAAGAGCACATAGTTGCTGACACAAATGTTTGTGTGCAAATTTAATGCACCATTTCTTTGCCAAGGGGAAAAAAAAAAAATCAGTAATAGGACATCAACTTCAGCAAAAAAGTCTATAATCAAAGAAAACCCATTTACTCCTGCTCTAAAAGAGGAGCAATCCGTAGGAGTGGGGGTCGCAGGTGCACCTTTACAAGAAAGGAGCTGGTGGAAATCAGCCCAGGTCCTGGTGACCAGCGATTTGCTTCTGCAAGTGATAGCAGGTGAACTGGGAAGCTCAAAAATTAGGCTGCAGATGGACTCTTAACCTGCTCTGCCGAGGGATGCTCACAGAACCAAGTTCATCTGCATCCATGCCTGAGACAGCTTCGTGCTCCCAAGTGATGTGCCAGCCCACAAACTAGCTTAGCAGCGCTGAAAGGCTCAGGTGACAGAAAAAGAGAGGTGGTCACAGCGGGAAGACATTTCCAACCCTTTATGGCAACCAGAATTGTTAGCAGAAAGTCTGCCTTTCCTGTGCCTTTGTATTCGTGCAGCGCCTAGCGTAGTGAGGCCCCAACCATGACTTGTGTTTCTCGGCCCTGCTGTAATATAATACTCCAAGAGAATGTGTTGTTTTAAGGCATTTCCTGTAATTTCTTATTTTGCTATAACTTTGTCACACTGTGGTTTACTGAATAACTTTTTGATAACCAGTTAATGCATGGTTATAGAAAGGAATATAAAATATAGAAAGGACTAAACTGCTGTTTCCTTTCTCTAATGACCAGCTGTCCCCCTTAGTCCAGTGAGGCATCTTTGTGCCTGCTCTGCCTTGCAGGCTGGTGGAATAGATATTTTTTACCTCCACTGTAATTTTACCTGCTGCCAGACTGTGACAAAGAGCAGAATAGTTGATGCTGGCACCAAAACAAAGCCACGCAAAATTGAAACAGTGGCCATGCAGCTGAGTTCGCTACCTCTAACACCCTTGTTAGATATGAAAGGTGTATCACCGGCTCTGTGGAAGATGTCTGTTGTCTTGCCATTTAGAAAGAACTTTCCCTTTTAAAATTCACATTTTCTGTACTTGGAAAATGGCAAATGAAGACTGAAAGATGAGGAAACTGTAAATAACTGTTAATCCAGTTGTAACCCAATAAGGTAGTTAAGCCTGCACACCGGTAGCTTTCCTGCAGGCAGAAATGAATTGGAGTGACTCACAGAACATGCCAAGGTCTTATTTTATGAAGAATTAAGAAACAAAACCTATTGATTTATACTTGGCAACTGTTAAGTAACAAGAGTAAAAGTTGCTTTGTTTTATTATGCTCAGTGCTGTGTGTGAATGCATGAAAATAATCCCCTGAGGCAGTTGGCTTTCAGGGTAAAGCTGTTGAGACTGCAAGCTTCAAAACTGATACCATCTGGTGTATAAATGGAAGCTAATGGTCTCTTGCTGCTTTAAAAAAAGTTAAATCTACAAGTTGCCTAAGTGTTTATTACAAATTAATGGAGTATTACAAGACGTTGAAGTCAGAACGTCCTAGCATACAGAGTGACAGAGTGAATTAGTGACATTCCTGTGTGGACCCAACTCTGAATCAATTTGTTCTGTATTAATTGGTGTGCTTCAAAGCTATTTTTGTTGGTAACTCCTGACAAGGGTCAGCTTTTGTGTGGGTAGAATTGAAACTTCAGGGCTTTTCTGTAAATTAAGCCTCAGATCTTCTGATGTTCCCGATGTGCTTTGGGACTCCTTTGGGTCAGTCATACTGAGATGGAAGAACGTGGTCTGAATACTTAGGCAGTAGTTTCGTGACATAATTTCTGTTGTCTGACTGTGGAGTGAATCATATGAATATTTATTAGATATAAACTTGGAGTGCTTTATAAATTAAAACCAAACTGAAAACGTGCTTTAGCTTTTTAAGCCACTTACAGCCTGCAACACAGTTTTCTTTCTCTACAACTTGTTATGCGGGAATGCTGTTACAAGAGCATCATCATTTCATAATAAAGCTGGTACAGTAAGGCAGTCAGGTGACTGTCTCTCGGGAGAATAATTAAATGGTTTGTGATGAAAACCAAGGATAAGTAAACTTGGCACGAGTCAGAGGTAGTATAATCAACTGATAAGAGCAGACTTACTCTGCAAATGCGTTATGTGCACGGCACAGCTTTGGAGTGCTGCCTATGGTAAAGCTGTTGTATTGGTTTCTAACTTTGTCTCTTTCTTTTCCAGGCTGACCTAAACTGAGTTTTTTCTAAACATCATGGGAGAGATTAAAGTCTCTCCTGACTATAGCTGGTTCAGAAGCACAGTTCCTCTTAAAAAGGTACGTACAGCTGTAATTGACTTGTGGGTGAAATGTCTCCTCTTGCTTTGCAGTGGGGGAGACTAAGCTGTTTGGATAACGCAGAACAGTTGTGGCTGTGCTAGTGACCTGGCTTATCTCCTGAATTTTGTCCCACGTGTCATATGTGTGCATGAAAGCATGCGCTTAACTTTCATGTGCTTCTTGGAGGTCACTTTCACGTGCGGTGGTGGGGAGCAGAGGCTTGAAGTTGTGAGCCGTGGCAGCAGTACCTGGCATCCTGCTGCCAGCAATGCCTGAGGAGGAGACTCTGAGGAAATAGCGCGTGTACGGGACCACGCGCGTGGCCTCTCGCGGAGCTGCCTGCGTGCACTGCACCGAGGCAGGGCGGCTGACCCAGCTGCCATGTGGCCGTGCTGCCAGAGCTGCCTCTGCCGTTCCTACCCACCGTCCTCAGGCTGAAGCAGAGCATCTGAAGGCAGCTTCTCGGCAGTTGGGCTGCATGCAGTGTTCCTTAACCACAGTGGAAAAAAAACCCAAACGGTTTCTTCTGCTGTGTGTCCTTTAGATGTCTTCTGCTTAATCACGCTCTCCAGGCACTTTCTCCTCTCACCTGGATTTCTCCACTTCCTTTCACTGAGCCACAGGAGAGTGTTTGAGGTGTGCAGTGCTCCAAGTTCTGCCCTGTACATGTCGAGTGCAGTACGAGTACGTAGCTCCTGATCCAGGCTAGCTCTCGGCCGTACCTGCGCAGATAAGGCTTACTGAGACTGTGGCTACAGACTACCCTGTGGCAGCAGCCCAGACTCCTGCCAGACTGAAGGACAGTCTTGCCTTTACACCCCAGCCTGCTGTTCCTGCAGGCACTGTCGCTCATGTAACCATACACGCTGAGCAGAGTCAGTGACCTGTCTTGCTTGAGGGTGTTTTGTAGTTTTGTTTTTGCACTGACTTCCAGCTGGTGCAGTTCCCTAATCTGGACGGCTGTGTGGGCTGCAGGAACACGGGGATGGTGCTGGCAGCAGAGGCAAGAGCGGCATTACCTCTTTCAACAGCAAGTTGGTTGCAGTTGGGCCACTGGAAAGGGACTGTGTCCCCAAACCCAAGGAACAACACTTCAGTGTGCCTAGCGTTATTTCCATTGAGTGGCGTGTGGCTTTATTTAAGAAATTACCTTTATGGAAGGGTTGTAGGATTTTCTGTTCAGGGTTTCTCATTAATTTTTGCCAGTTTGTGTCTTCCGTAAATAAGAAAGATCCATCGCTGTTGACCCTGCCTGCTCTGTCTAGGCTCTGGCTGTCCAGCGTCTTTCTGTTTCTGGCCAGTACCAGATCTGCTGGGTCTTCTTGTGCCATTGCCTCCAGGCAACGCCTCACCAGGTCAGCAAAGCCAGGAGGCAGCGTTTCAGCAGAAGGAGGTGTGGGTGCTCTGAGGCACTGCTTAATGGGATGTAGTACGGTAAATGAAAGGAGCTGGAGGCTGCGGTTACAAGGGAACGCGTTGCTGCTGGCGTGGGGACTGTGACGCTGCAGCTCGCTGCCAGGGGCCACTGCCTTCAGCTGCTGTCAGCTACTTAGGATTTCAGAAATGGGGACATGTGTAAACTGAAGCTGCTGTTGACCTGGTGACCTTCAGACTAGGGAATAGCTTACCCTCTTGAGTGATTCAATCTACCTAAAAGTAAAGTGATGTGACAGCGATGGATGTGGGGTATGAAGAAGGTAGAAATAAACCAATCCTGGCTTCTGGAGAGAGAAGAAAAGAAAAAAAGCACAACTTGAAGACGTATTTAATCTCAGAAGCAGTCTTTAGGAATACATGTTCTTGCGTTATCCCCTCAAAAGTATAGACAAAGCATGCGCAGTACAGAGTAAGGAATGGCCCACCGTAATTACTGCTGGTGAGCACACGTTATTGCTGTCAGATCGACCTAAGGAAGCGGAGCAGAGCAGTTTGTTTGAAAACAGGCTGCGATGACAGGAGCAGGAAATGCACAGCTTCATCACCCTTCCTGCTCCTGTCAGATATAGGAAGCGCAGCACAGAAAATAACGTATTTAAACGAAGTCTTTAGCTTTGCTTGTCAGCCTCCATTTGCATACACCGCTTGGTGTCTTAGGTAAGTCCTTCCTAAAAGCCTTCAGCAGAGGACACCCTGGCTCTGCTAAACTCAAGGGGGAAGTTCTGCAGAGCAGAAAAAGGCTGGTGACCTACCAAATCGGCAGTTAGCCACGCTGATGTCTTGTCTACACAGTGCTTAGCCTTGTTTGGGAGCTGGCATTAAACTGCAGCATGTGGCTAGAAATAACTAGGACAATTGTCTGATCCTATTGATTCCTTGTCTGGGCTCGAGGAGAGAAACGTTATCTCTCAGCCTCAGTTCCCTTGACATGAACTAACTTTGGGTTTATGATTTTTTGCCTTTGGAAATGTTCCTAAAGGTAAAGTTTGTAGTGGCCACTGACAGCAGCATCTCGGGAGCATCTGGAGTGCATAGGACACGTGGCTGGCTGAAAGAACATCTATGAATGACTAGTCCTTTTCTGGAAGGACAGACTTTTACGTAAAAGTCCTAGACTGAAGTCTCCACAGAATGGAATGGATTGAGCCACAGGACAACATGCCATCAACGCTCTAATTAAAAAGAATAGCTACCCTGAACTGATGCAAAATTCCCGGTGGAGTAACAGCTGAGAACAGCGAGGCCTGAGCTCTGGAGCTGTCTGCAAAGGGTTGTTTTTGCAGGGGTTGGGAGGGCTTTTGTACGAGGTTTATTTTAAAATGGTTTCAGTGGTCTGGAAGCTCTGGTATGCAATCTTTCTTTTTTTTTTTTTTTTCATAGAGACTTTACAAAACAACAGTATCATGTGATTTCTCACACGCTCTCAGAGCCTGAAATACGGGCTTTATTGCAGGCAGATTTGTTAGTCAAGCAAATCTGATTTGTGATACGCTGTTCTCTGATTCCCTGAGAAGCTTAACTGCGGTGATGGAAAAGCGAGTTGTACTTGTATATTGCTACTCAAAAAGCTATAAAATCTCGATACAGAGGAGATGAATTCCCGCTGTGTGATGCAGGCTTTCCCTGGAGGTTTGTGCTCGTTGATCTGATACGAGCTGCACGCTTTTGCTGGGTTGTGGAGGGTTTAAAGAGCATCCTAAATATACACAACAGTTTGCTGGTAGAACATGCCCTGTAAAAACAAGTCAGGCTCCAGCATTGCTAGAAAAGACAACCTTTACCTAATTCCTTAGCACAATTAGTATCTTTAAAGGCACAGACTTCTAGCTTCTGTCCTGAGATGGGCACGATATGAGGAACCGCTCGTTAAGGATAGCAGCTCAGGTGTGAATCATCTCCTTCAGCCAGCCGTGTGTCCTAGGCACTCCAGATGTTCCCGAGATGCTGCCAGGTGATGGAAGCGTTTTTCTTTCCAGGTCAGCTTTACAGTGTTTCTTTGGGAATTGTGTGCGCCTCTGTTGCTGGCAGCAGGCTATAACTGTTTCAGATCGATAATTTGTGGTGTTAGCTGCTTAATTCAGTAGGCTTGCCTGTATCCAGCCCTGTAGCATCTTTTGTGCAGTGAATGCAAATGTCAATGGCTGTTTATAAAGCTGCCCCCGGGGGCAGTGCTTTTCCAGCCCACAGCTGTTGCTCTCAGTACCTAGAACTGACCTCCTGGGTCTCTCTCCTGGGCCATGGCACAGTGGCTCCTTTCCCAAGCATGTTTTTCTGCATATGGAATATTGCCCAAATCCGATCCTTTGGGGCAGAGTCTTGCTGTTCTCGTGATTTATTTCTGTAGGAATTTTCAGATCCAGATGAACTATTGTTCTGATTAAGGCCCTCTGAGTTGAAATCCAGAGCAAAGCATTGCAAACTTTAGTTAACAGCATTTCTTCAGAAAGGAAGAGTTGTTTTTTTTTCTGTGTGTAATTTCTGAAGCGCTGTCCATCACTCTAAAACCAACATAATTCACTACTTTGAGTACTTGCAGTGTTCTCCGGTTGTCTGCAGAAGGATGAGCTGCCATAAAACACCACGTATTGTGCTGCCACTGACTCTGCAGCGCAGTGTTCATTATCCGGCTTATGTCAGGGCACACAAAGCATTTGGTCTGACAGTACACGGCCACAGTTCTGTTTCCAGCAGTATTCACACAAACATTGTAATTTCAGTTAGTAAACAGCCTTAGAGAAGAAAGCTATTGTGGGGAGGAGTAAAAGATGGTCTTATTCAAAGGGGTCTTGAGTATTACAATATTTACGAGATGACCGAAATTTTGTAGAAGCAATCCTGGAAGCTGGCTGAAGAATCTCATTTGTCTTGTGTGTTTCTTCTCCCTCCCCGCTGTGCCTCTTTTTTTCCAGATAATAGTAGATGATGATGACAGTAAAGTCTGGTCGCTGTATGATGCGGGACCTAGGAGCATTCGCTGCCCACTCATATTTCTCCCTCCTGTAAGCGGAACTGCAGATGTGTTTTTCCAGCAAATTTTGGCACTGACTGGATGGGGCTACAGAGTTATCGCTGTGAGTATTCCCCGTCTTGTGTCAAAGTTAGCGTACGCGTGCTTGTTGCTCTAATCGGAGGTTGGATAATGAAGATGAACTCTTTAGTGTTGACTAAGGAGAATCCACAAAAAACCTGATTCTAAGTTGTACTCCAGAGGATGCAGCATGCAGATCCATGCTGCAATCCGCTGTCCGTTTATGGCAGTGTTTACCCAGAGCCTCGTGCATACATGTTATTAACTTCTTGGTCTGTTTTCTCCCTTGTGTGCCCTGGACACAAGTCATCTCTGCCTCCAGCCGGATCTTTGTTAGCCATGAGGCAAGCGTATGGGTTAGTTTGCCTTAGGGATGGTGCGTAACCTGGTTCTTAGCCTGCCTAGCTGCAAATGCTAAGTCACTTTTCCTGGAAATCCTAACGGCATGCTGTTTTGTGGCTTTTCACCTCCTAAGCCGAACTGAAACGACTGATTTGTCCAACAATATTTCTGCTAAACCGTACGGCTTTAGGAGTATTGCTGTACCTCTAGCGGCAGTTAATGATTTCTGTACCTGCCGACATTACGTGCTACAAAATTGCTGAAAAATCATTCCAGCCTCTCCTCCCACTGATTACAGAATGAAGCAACGCTGCGCTTTCCCCAACAAACGTGCTGCAGTGCTTTCAGCTGTGTATTTTTTGTGCAAGTGAGGGGGAGGTGTTCACACCCTCTGGCTGTAGGGACCTTGCTCAGGACCTTGAGCCTTGTGGCACAGGAGAGGCAGGTTGCTCCCTTGGAACCTTTAATGGGAGAACTGGTATGACGTTCAAGTGGTGAGCTGACAGGTACTGATCACGGACCGGCTTTTTCTAACTTCATCTTATTTTAGTTGCAGTATCCGGTGTACTGGGATCACCTTGAGTTCTGTGATGGGTTCAGAAAACTGTTAGACCACCTTCAGCTGGATAAAGTGAGTGCTTCAAGATGGGGAAATGGATGTGTAGTTGCGATAAAAACCTAACGTTTGAAAGAGTCTAATTTAAGAGGAAGTGTATAAAATATGACACAAAAACGTAGCCTCCAAATAAAGACGCTGTGTTGCAATTTTGCTTTTGAAATAAGTTTATTTTTGAAGGTGAATAGCCTTAAAAATTGTCATACTTGGTCTAAATTCAACTGCTGTTGTAGGCTTATTAAATTGTATTGATTAACTAGTTTTTCATGAGATCCTGTGGGAGTTATCCTTCCTAACTCATGGAGTACTGAATACCACAATAAAGTTGAATTGGAATAGCTATTGAAACCAAAGTGAAATGTTTGGGGGTTTTCTTAAGCTTGACGAACAAACAGAAATTTAAACCATGACCTGGAAACGCTTCCTTTTTTTCAGTATTTATCACATATATGTCACGCATAAAACCAGAAGCTGAATAGAAGAGTTTGATTCTTTTAAACGATGGGTCATGAGGACAGGGTGGAACTAAGCTGAATGACTTATTTTTGTAATGAAAAGTTGTGCTTAGAGGTCGCTTCTTTCACAAGTGTGACGTGATCTCGGCTTGTTGTGGTTTTGGTTTTTTTTTCTTGAATTAGGTTCACCTATTTGGAGCTTCTCTGGGAGGCTTTCTGGCTCAAAAATTTGCTGAATACACACACAAATCTCCGAGAGTTCAATCTCTGATCCTGTGTAATGCCTTTAGCGACACTTCTATCTTCAATCAGACATGGACAGCAAACAGGTAAGCAAGACTGAGACAAGCAATCAGATTCCTGGCATTAATTTTTTGGCAGTGAAATGTGACACTGATCTGGTTGGATACGTGTCTAACCTGTTTCCAGCCTTGGTGAGGGAGGTGCGGGATGGAATCCTTGTGACTTTTAAAGCCACACCATGAGGAAAATGGAAATTTTCACAACTGGGAGTGTGGAATTTGACAGACGAGTCATCCTGTGGTCCTCTGTGCGTGTGTGGTCAGATTTAAGAACTCTGCCTGTTTTCTAGCAAAACCATTTAAAGTGAGAAAAGTGTTACTCGCCACGTTTAAAATATACTCTTGCAATGCAAGACTAACAGCTTCCCAGAGCGTTTCGAGCACCTAGCTGCCAAGCTTTCCATCTCTGTGCTCTTGAAGCTGCTTCAGGATTTCATTTGAAGTTAAAGCACAGAGTCTGTGAGGAAAGGGAGTGCCTACAACAAAGCATCTTAAGGTCGGAGTCCCAGCTGCTTGACGACTGTTACATCTTGTTTCTGTTTTAGCTTTTGGCTGATGCCTGCTTTTATGCTGAAAAAAATTGTGCTTGGGAATTTTGCGTCTGGTCCTCTGGATCCTGAAATGGCCGACGGGATTGATTTCATGGTGGACAGGGTAGGTGGCTGTGTACTCTAATGGCTGTGATGGGAGTTTCTCTAGAAGAGTTACTTAGCAGGAAATTGTAGTATTTCTGCTGCTTCTTCATTCACTTACCCAGAAGGGAGGGGTACGGAGTGGCTCCTTAGCAGGTGTTGACTGTCACAGCCCCAGAAATGTAACTGATGCTGCGACCATCTACCTCACAGTTCTGTTTATGTAGATCAGAAGCGAAGCAGTGAAGAGACCGAGGTGGAAGAGGAGGAAGTGCTGGGATACATCCGTAGGCCGTGCTCTGGAGGCAGGAGCAACTCATGGAGCATGTTTTAAGCTTTTGTCTCAGGCAGAGAAATACTAAATTGGAACTATAATCTTCATCTGAAGTGCAGTCATGTTGCCCTTTAAATCTAACTTCTCTTTGGGTGTATTGTTAATACTGCATTAACTCCCTGCAGTGAAATGTGGTGTTAATCAGTATTTCTCTCTACTGAAAGCTGGAGAGTCTGGGCCAGAGCGAGCTCGCTTCAAGACTTACCCTCAACTGCCAGAACTCCTATGTGGAACCTCACAAAATTCGAGACGTCCCTGTGACCATTATGGATGTAAGTTAATCTCAGTGTAATCCTTTTATTTAAACACAGTTTCTTCCCCTTGGCAGGTGGGGCCTGGATATTCTGTTAGCAAATTAATAAATATTTGCAGCATCTAACTTTATGTTTAGATAAGCCTTCTACTGACTGGGCAGCACTGTGGTTCATTATGAATCATTGCATTATGAATTGGGCAGTCTGTGCAATAACACAGCCAGATGTTTACATATCGCAGCATTAGCTTTCTAGCTGTTGATGCCCAACGTGTTTGCTTGCTTTCTGTTTCATTAACGCCGTTCCACAGAGAAGCTGAGAATTGCTTCTAAAGCAGCATATATCCAGTCGGATTTAATGAGCGTAATCTGATTAGATTCAGAACTAACTGCTTTGACTTGTTACGTAGGTGTTTGACCAAAGCGCGCTTTCAACTGAAGCAAAAGAAGAGATGTATAAGCTTTATCCTAATGCCAGAAGAGCTCACCTCAAAACAGGAGGCAACTTCCCGTATCTCTGCAGGAGTGCTGAGGTCAACCTATATATTCAAGTGAGTCCCCGCATTCAAACTCAATCTAGTAATGCGTATAGCCAGAACAGCAGTAGGAAACTCCTTCCTGCACTTGCTCTTGTTTCTTTACCTGCCAGAGCTCTGCTCACTCTGGCTGCCACATCGCTGATACAGAAGGGCAGGGCTGGGAGCAGCCACGGTCAGGGAGGACTGGCATTGCCTGTTTCCTCTGTCCTTTCTCTGAACTCTTGTACTCCAGAGCCACGACTTCATCCTCACAAAGGATATTTCTCTTTTACCAAAACCTTATGCTTCTACACCTGTTTCAGTGTTATCTTCCATATCCGACAGATCCATTTGCTGCAGTTCCACGGTACCCGGTACGCAGCCATCGATCCCTCCATGGTCAGTGCGGAAGAGCTGGAAGTCCAAAAGATCAGTCTTCACACCAGCAATGAGCAAGAAGAGCAGTAGGTTTGGGAGTGCCGGGGAAAACGAGGAATCGGTTTGGTGGTCTTCCTGTGTACAATCAACTGTTCCCACTCTGCCTTTTTCCTTGCGTTAGCCGATTATCACTGTGCGATTCCAGCAGGATCAATAGTCAGTGAACTACCCGCGGACAGCAACCTCCAGCAGTGTAACGGGATAGGATCTGTTTCATTTTTAGTCTTTGAATTCAAGGAAGCATCTTTCAAGACTACAGTTTTAAAAACAAAGACATTTTTGCTACCAAAGTCTTCACTATCATGTTCTTAAGCAGAACAGTATTTCTTTTTATATTTTTCACTCGGCTGTATATATTGCCACATGCAGATTGTGTACTTATAAGCTGACATATATTTTTGTTTAATATTTGGTTTAAAAGATGTTTAAGTGCCAATGTTGCCATCACTTATTTGCTTTGTATGTTGCGTTGTAAGCTAGTTTCTATTTGAAATAAAGCGTTTGAATTTTTAACTTTCTTGCTGTTAAAATGGTTTTCAATAAAACTTCAATTTCAGTAAGTGTCTCTTGTTCTGACTAAAAGAGAGCAGCGGTGTAGCTTACCGCAGTCCCGGTGGGCCTCCACAGACACCTTTAGCAATTAGGAAAACCAGCACCTTCCGCTTGAATTCACCTCACAACCTTTTAATGAAAGGTTGCACTGGTTTAGCTCAAAGTAAAAATTATGTAGTATTTTTTAAATAAAAAATGAGTAACATAACTTGCAAATTCAAGGGTAAAATCTGGATTTATTGAAATACAGACATTATTTTCCATTTGAAATATTGTAAAAAATAAATAAGTATTATGTGGCAAATTGGTACTTCAGAAAATTGTCTTCTCCGAGGCTCTGTAGATAACCAATGACTGTTCTTATCATACACTTTCCAAGCTGTCACCTAGCAATTAAAGAAGTCACCTATTCGATTAACATACGTGTACTGTTTATCAATGTACATCTGTAAACAATATCTGTTAATGTTCTTCTCTGAAACTTTTTGTGACGAGTCGAAACATTAAAGATCACAACCCTTAAGGTTCCAAAAGGACCAAGCGGTAGCCTTGAGTTTCCCTCTGCAATTCCCACCCTAACAGGGAAGTTATGAACGCATCTAAGACACAAGTGATAGATAACCCCCCAAAAAGGTAATTGAAGAACATTTCTGAAAACAAAGGCTTTCCCATCAATAATTTAAAAAAATGAAAATTAAAAATTTATATATAAAAATGTGATGTAAATAAGTTAGTGTAGTATTTCCTGATACTCACAGTATGACAGGTGCAACTCATTTGCTGATCTCTTACGACAGTACGCAGACCATATGCAGTAGCTGATCAAAATCTCCCTTCTGTGTAAGGAGGCATTTCGGATTGCCAGCGTTTGTTGATGCCCTTGTTTCAGACCAGGAAGGAAGCCAGCTGTTTATGACAAGAAGCCCTTAAGTTGCAGGTGCCTTCTGATCAGTCGCAGAGTGGGTGTTTCTCCTGCAGCTCTAAGACAAGCTGAGGGTGCATCAGTTGCTGGAACCACTGGTGCCCTGCAGGTTACATTGCTACGCACTTCCGTGGAGAGGCAGAGTCTGCATTTGCTTTTTTCCGAATGCTTTCTGTAAAAGAAGAAAGAATGTTCTGCTGCACAGAAAGTATAAAGCTGTGGCAGCATGTGTTAATTTACCAAAATAAAAGGAAGAGAAAGAAATATAAAGGTAGCAAGGGGGCAGGGCAGGGTACCTTCCAGCTTGTGTGAATTGGCTTCGCTTAAGTTTTCCCCTGTATGTTGTGTAACCACAGAATTCAGGTAGTGCTCAGTGTGCGTTATTTGAAGGAAGACAAAAGTGTTACCTGCTAAATCTCTTCTTCCAATGCCCACAAGGCCTTCATACAATCCCTTGATCGGATTTTCTCCTGCCGTGATCACTCCATGGAGCCAGATAAGCAACATCCTGTGGCCGTGCTCCCTGTAGCTTTTCGTACCTGGCAAGATCAAACCACGACTGAAATCCTGCACTTGCAGCGCACAGCCCTGACCAGAGCAGATTTCTGAATTGGTGGCTTTGGACACCCCTCCCTCCTCTTTGGATTTCACTGGGATGCTCTAAGGTAGAGTTTAGCTTAATTCCTAGTTGTAGTGTGATTGCTAGATTAACATTAAACTTAATGGAGTGGGCCATGAATGAGCTTGGGTTTGACAGACAACCTTTCACGGCAATACACAATTTCTGCCTTCAGAGCATAGCTTGGCCCCTTGCTCCTGTCGTGCAAACCACAGGAGTCCTTAGAGTAACCGAACCAGTGGTGATCCGTTTCTGAAACGCAGAACCTGCTTCTGCTAACGTATCTCTTACATTCTAAAAGGGACTTCACTGCCTTCTTGGTTCAGCTCCTTAAAAGGAAAAAATAAATCCAGCAAGTTTCCTCTGTCCTACAGAACAAGAATCGTAGCAAGACCTCACAGGTCTGACAAGTGCTTCAGCTCTGAGCAATGAACCACTAACTCCCGTGCTTGTGTGCTTTACTCCTAGACAAATTCCAGTGTGCAGATAACTCCACATTAATTAAATACAGGCTTTTTAACCTAACCTTTTGGTTGTTTCAACTAAGCCATCTTTTCTTCATGTTTTGCTATTACTGCAGACTTACCTCCTAGAAACGCAGTCTGAGTGAAGGAAGGAAAATACCTGGGCAGTGGTTTATACCTGTCCATTGTTGCTCAATGGCCCTGATGTGGGCATCCGTGAATTTCCAGTAATGCGCCAGCTTCTTCCATTCACCAGGTTTGAGGTACTTAGTAGCTAATCTCCACATTACTGAGCGGATGTGCTGTGTTTCCAGCCTGTGGTCTTGCTTAAAGGTCAAGTGCTTTGCCACCCAGGAGTCGGAGTCGCTGTTCAGATTGTCCTGCAAAGCCAGAAGAGGGGTTTCAGTCGGGATGCCGCAGAGGTACCTGTCACTGCGCAGCCTCCCGCACCCTCAGCTCTGCAGGTCGCTGGGAGTTCATTCTGGCACAGCATTTCTTTTTTGTTTTTTTTGGGTTTTTTTTATTCTCTTTATTCTCTCGTTTCACTCTGTTCTAATCATGCATGTTAACAAACGCTGTTAACAGCAGCTTTGCTGTGGAAGCCCATGCGGATCACAATTTGCATTTCTACGGTGCCTTTTATCTGGGGCTTGTATGCAGAATCATTTAATTAAATCTCCTTGCTCCCCTGCAACACAGGCACGTGCTCGCCTCCTTTACATGCCAGACTGCAAAGAGGCTAAATGACTTTCCCTAGGGCTGCGCGGAAAGCCCATGCGAGGGCCTGATACACACAGCATTACTCCTGGAGCTGGGCCTGTGCCACAGGTGGATGCTCTCTCTTCCTTCCTTCCTTTTCTTTTTTCTCTAGAGCGCTGTCTTTCCTAGTATGGGAGGATGCCCAAAGTCTTTAGGAAAACACAAGGGACGTGGTGTTTGGCTGTACTTTTGGCGCACCCTCTGCTCAATTTGGTTTGGGCACAGGCTTGGGGTAGGCAGGGTTTCCATGGGGCACAGGGGCTGCGCAGCCATGCCTTGCGCACGGGGCCATGGGAGGAGAGACGCGGCTGGGCCATACTGGGAAACACAGGAGGAACAGCCCCAGCTGCGGGGAAGTTTGAGAGGGAAGTCGGTTGTACGACTCCAACAAGAACCGATCACTCTGGTCACAAGGGTTGTCTCTCTTCCACTCTTGAAAAACTCCCCACTTCCCACTTGGGACCTCAGACCAAGCATTTTCCTGCTCAGTGCTTGCAGTTTCTCCTGCTGGGAAAAGCAACTAATGCTACCCCACTCCCTTCTACAGGGCTTTGGGAACAGCTGCCAAAGAATCTTTGAAAACCCCTGTTCCCTTCGGCACAGCCCAGGGTTTTTAACAACAAAGGCTTTTTTAAATAAGGAAAGCCTTCAGCAGGTGTTGTTGGCATGGTGAGGACTTTTGGTTTTCTTAAGTAAGGCGAGGAAAGTGGAGGTCAGGCTGTCACAGGATGTCCTGCATTTCTTTTCCTTTTGACAATTGGTAAAAAGTGAAGTTTCAATGGAGACGATAAAGTTACATCTGCCCCGGAAAACACAGGGGATGGTGGTGTAAGCTACTCACCTTTTCCCATTTATAAAACCGATCAGCTTTGATAATCATGTCCGCCAAGTTGATGTGGTTGCCTCGGGCAGCGACATCCAGAGATGTTTTCCCTTGCTGAAATTAGAAGGGGAAAAATGAGCTGGAAAAGACCTTGCATGCTTGGAGGGTACAATCTCCACGCCCACCCGGCAGTCTGCGGTAGCAGGCAGCATGGCCTATTGAGAAATGCACTCAGCGGGGATGAAGGACCCCTATTCTCCACCTGTAAACACCTCGGAGGTGAGCTACCTTCGAGCAGGGCACGGAGAATCATTTTCTGGGCTCCGCAGCATCTCCTCTGTTGCCGCAGGGGATCTGCCCGTTTGGTAGGTGCGGTTGGGAAAGCATCCTGTAACCCACAGCGGATGGCAGGGTGCTTTCAGGCTCCCAGCAACACGAGTGCAGCCATCAAAGGACCAGCTCAGCACTACAGCCCAAGGCGTTTTATAGCCTTTTGCACAGTAGGTTTGCTGACACGTCAAACTGAAGTGATTTATACAACCTCATTAATTTTACAGTCTCCATAATACACACGATTAGAAACAGTCTCCTAGGAGAAGCACAGGCTGATGGGACTATGAAAATGTAAATACAGTCCTTACTTGAACATGATTTTGGATTGGGCAAGGGGGATTTATATTTATATCTAAAAGCATATAGCAGATAGGAACAAGATTTGAAAGTTGCATGAAGGAAGGCGAGCCAGCCCAGCCATCAGGCACGGGAGTGAGAACGGTTCTACCCTCGCATGCCAGCAGAAACCCAATTTCACACAGAAAAGTGTGAATGTGTTCCCTGCAGTGAATCTCACTGCAGTTCTGCAGACTGCTGGAAGGTGGCAAACACTCCCTGCGGCTGAAGGCCGTTTCAGCCAGGTGCCTTCCAGTCTGTATGAGCTTTAACCCCCCGTGACCGGCAGACAATATAGTAATCTCTGCCCAAGCCCCCTTCAGCATTTTCTGGGCACATACCACGCTTTCAGGCTGCACGCAACTTGCCTGATTCCTCTAGAATTCCTTTTGTTGATCTAATTAGAGGGCAAAAGCCTTGGACGCTGGTGCCAGATTTATATAGCAAACACTTTTAACCTATTAAAACATGTGTGCTGTAATTACTGAGGTATATTATTTATCATTATTTGAGAAGATCTTTGACATCAATGTGCATGATAGCACAAGTAGAAGTAGAAGGAACTAGAACAACTTTGAGAAGAAAAAGTTTGCTCAATATGTGAACTGTTTTCTACCTTCCTGAGTCACTTCCTTCCTGGGAAACACATCAAAACACTCAGCAGTTTCAAGGCCTTATCCCTGGAAATACCCAGATTTTAATATTATTACTAGCCTTCCTTTAAAATTATGAAAAACAGTGGCAAAGACCATCCATATTTTCCCTCCATGCCCCCACAGAATTTATTCAACCCACGGAGACAGTCACCTTGTCAGTTAGCTTCAGATTAACTCCTGCGATGAGAATCATCTCGGCAATGTCCTGCCTGCCGTGCTCCGCAGCGATGTGGAGTGAGGTCTGCTGCCTCTGCAGAAGGAGGGTGAAAGGACTAAATTTCAGAAAGGGACAAGTGTGACGCTGGAAGAATGGGACAGAACAATACTAGGAGGAAGCGCTGTAAGAACACTGTCAACTCCGCTCTCCTTTCCCCTCTATCCCTTTTTAAACTGAAGGCCAAACACCCTCCTACCTCAAACTGGAGGGGGTTCCTCAGGCTAAGCAGAACCAGTCTGTCCCTGTCCCAGCACCAGCACTAGGAAGCCTCCCTGATAACATTTCAGTCTAAAGAAGGAAACTCTTCAGTTCCATAAAGCTCCCTTTGGTCACTTATAGGACTATATTATTTCCTGTTATTTAAACAATTTCTGTAGGCAGACAGTTTGGCCAAGGCAGGAAAGGACCTGTGCCAATTCTTTGTTCCTGGGAGACAGGGCCGGGTTAATGTGTATGCACTGTAAACTGTATGCACCTTGCGATGGTTTAATGGAAACATCTAAAATCAAACACAAAACGTGGCAATTTTATGGTGTCACCAGGAGAGAACATCACTACAAGAATGAACATTAACCAAAACATTACAAACGAGCGATACAAAGCCCCTCATTCACAAAATGACAATTTGGTGAGACAACCAGTTACCTCCAGGCTTGCCTCCCATTCTCAGCCCCCCAAACATTTTGCAGAGTATCTTCCAGCCTGAAATTTCTCCCACCTGCTTCCAGCAGGGAGGAGAGAGCCTGACTATGCAATGTCGTTGCGCACAGGGCCCAGGGACATGGCACAGCCCATGTGCTGAATGCCACCAAGCTATTACCTCACTGCAACACACAATCATTTCACAGGTTTCATGTTTCCTAAGTTGCGCTTCCAGGTTTTCCCCATTTTAAAGCACTCTTCTTTAACCCTGTCCCCAAGGTGATCAAATCCCCCATGAAACTGGTTCACATTTCAAAGACAAAGAACAGGAGCTGCAGTCTTACGTTATCTGGAATGTCAAGGTCACACTCCGCGTCGATGAAGAGCTTCACCATGGCTGGGAAGTTCTGCAGTACCGCAATGTGTGTTGCTGATGCATTTTGCTGTGGAAAGAAGACCCTGCACTTAGGAAGTGCTTAGATCATGGCACCGAAAGGACCATGCTGCGCCCAGAATGTCTTATTCTAAGACAGCTGCCAGCCTGGACTGGGGGCGGACTGGGGATACTGCCCTACACAGACCTCACAGCAGCACTGGTCCTTACGGAGTTGCTTTGTGCTCTTGAACAATTCCACAAACTGGCTTTGCCTTTTTGTAAGCGATGGCAGCATTGAGCGGGACTTACGTGATTAACAGTGTCTGTGTGGATTCCTGCATCCATGAGGATCCTGGCTATCTCCTCATAGCCGTGCAGTGCTGCATAATGAAGGCAGTTCATCTTCTTCTGAGAGGCACATCAGAAGACATGGGTATTAGTCAGGGCTTCTCAGAGGCTGCAGTTATTACAGACTATCCACAAGGATCTCCCTGCTTCCCTCCTGCAAGAGCCCATGCCCCCGTACTGACAAATTCATAAAGATTGTCTCCACAGCCAAACCAGCCCCAGGGAGCTTCACCTGCCTCTTTGTACAAAGCCATATGTACTTTCCTTTGGACTCCCTGCGCTATTTCTGAAGTCCTGGGCTCCATACGGCCTCAACCGATAATGGGTGCCCTCCCTGGGAGGCCACAGGTCTGAGCAAAAATCCACAAAGTAGTGTTTAGAAATGGAATCACATCCACAGAGCTCACCTGGGTTTGGGCATTGACATCAGCACCTGCTTCCAAGAGCAGCTTCACGCAGTCGCTGTGACCTCCCTCAGCAGCCAGGTGCAGAGCCGTAAGTCCTTCCTGGACAAAGCAAAAAAAGGAGACAAGCAGCGTTTCTGTAGACAAGGCCAAGACAGAGCCGCGGAATGAGCAAGCCTCTACCCAGTCTTCTGAATCCACGACATGTCAAAATACCAATTCTGAGGGCCAGGGTGGTTGTTAGGAAAACAAAGGACACAATTATCTGCCATTGACTTATCAGAGCACTGCTCTGTTCTTATGCCACTGAAAACAGCTGGCCCATGGGCCACAAGACAGACATCACGTTAATCATCTGTTTTCCCCTTCAGCCCATTAGCAAACAAAAAAGGATTTCACGTGGACAATGAAGACAAACCATTTTCCTAGAGTAGCCCAGAAACAGCCGTAGGCAGAACTGGAAACCCATGGCCCTCGACCACTGGCTCTCCCTTCTGAGGGCTGCAGCTCACTTCTTTACAAGAAACAAGCAGAATTCCTAAGTGATTTAATCTCATTTTATTATTGCTCTTCGCACAAACAGCAGCTCATCTGGGGGAAGACAAATGCTACCAGTTACCACAGATGGTGGTTTCCCTTTTCTTTCAGATCTTAATCGCAATAAAAATACACTTTTCAAAGAAAGTAACCAAATAAGACTAAAAAAATTGCTGATAAACTTAATTGGAAGTGTGCCCTGGAATAAATAACAGCGTTACTAAGCCAATATTTGCAATCTAAATCATTAACTATGTACCAGACACATAATTTTCCAAAGTAGGTCTGTCAAAGAGAGATCTCAAACAGAAGGTCCATATGTTCAGTGACTAAGTCAATACTATAAAACGTAGTGAAGTTTAGTTTAAAACACACTCAATAACCATTTAGGCACTTGAGTGTACAAGGGTCAGGGAAAAAAGGGAGATTAAATGGAGTGATAAGGTAGGTCAGCAGATACAGCAGGAAGAAAAGGCAACACTTCAGAATTGCATATTGGTCCAAGAAGGATGTTGCCTTTCACTGATACTCTGCAAGTGTGACCTGCATTTACACACGTTCACATTAGATAAAATCAGCTATCTTCTAAACCTCTCCTGGCAATACTGACTATTCAGCCTGATGACTGCGGCAGGAGAGCATTTCTGGGGAGGGAATGAGTGATGGGGTTTTCATTTGATTTAAATGTACTTACTGAGTTCTTTTCATCAAGGTCCATTCCAACATCTATAATCTTCTGCAGCACAGAGAGATGTCCATTTTTAGCAGCTAAATGCAATGCCGTATTTTCTTCCTGAAAGTAAAAATCACTTCATACATATATGTATCACAGGACTGAGCGTTCATACACCACAACCTTGCACAGAGTATATCCAGGGTGACTGAAGAGGCGGTTGTTAACGAGCAGCAAGAGTCTGAAATAGTCTTCTAATAGGTGCAGCAGGGAGGGAAGAAACCCGGCTACCTTATACTGGAGCACACTCCACCAGGTTCACTGCATATCCTGTCTGAAAAGTCCTGGAGAGAAATCCAACATGGACTGAGGTGCAAATGGCTTGCAAGTGGATAGGGAAGAAAAGCCCTGATATGCCACAACTATAGTTACAACTGTTGACAATTTGCATGCATGAACCTCATTTGGTAACCTGTTCCCTAACTTTCACATCCTCTAATCCTTAGACTTCCCCTGCGTGTGGGTTTTTTGCCCATACCTTGTCTTTGGCACTGTGAGAACAACCAAGTCGAATTAGGAGCTCCACCACCTCCAGGTGCCCATACTCTGCAGCCAGGTGAAACGCTGTCCTATCCATCTTTGAAAGGAAACAGAAAGAAACACAGACCAAGAAAGGCTCAGAAAACACAAGATTACATCATCTGCTGCAAGCAATATAATAATGCCTACTGAGACAACTCAGTTGCACAGCAAGTTTGGTGTCCACAGGGGGGAAAAAGCGCTGCACTTCAAAAATAGTTTTCTTCTATTCTGTTGCTAACTTTTATTCTGTTTTACGTTTGGGATGACCCTAACAAAACAAAGTGAACAGAACTACCCACTGGGGCTAACAACTCCAAGCACTTTGGTCTTGCCAAACACTGGAAAAGAGATCATTTTGGTGTTTATTTCATATAAATAGAGGATAACAAATAGTTTACTAAAAGCAACTAAAGATAAAAAAATGAATTAGTATCTGAGACTCCAGTTATCCAGGGAGTCAGAACCCTTTTCGGGAGAAAGGCAGATCTCTTGTTGCCTCATTTAACTCACAAAATCACAGAATGGTGAGGGTTGGAAGGGACCTCTGGAGCTCCCCCAGCCCAACCCCCTGCCAGAGCAGGGACACCTACAGCAGTGGCACAGGACGGCGTCCAGGCGGGTTTGGGATGGCTCCAGAGTGGGAGACTCCCCCCCTCTCTGGGCAGCTGTGCCACTGCTCTGCCACCCGCAAAGTAAAGAAGCGCCTCCTCATGTTTAGATGGAACTTCCTATGTTCAACTCCCAAGCATCAGAGTAAGGATCACTCTAGGAACCATGAAGGTCACGGAGCAGAAAAGAGTGTGCCAGCTTGTGTGCTCCTCCTACGCTGTCTTCAGGAACAGAGCAGCTAATGCTGGAACATGCTGGGAGAGGGTTACCCTTTGTTATTGCTTACCTACAATACACCCTGGGGCATCAGCTGCACAAGAGGAGGACACTGAAATTCCTGAATTTATTCTGCAAAAGGCTACATTGGGAAGCCCTGGCTGCCAAAGCCTGACCAGAGCCAGAATCCCCATCATCCCTAAGGCCCCCTACACAGGGGCTACCCTTGTGTCATGGTTTAGGCCTCAAACCAGGAAACCCTGGTACTCCAGGAGTAGCATCTGACTCTGAGTCTCTTCCCGAGACCAAGGGCAACATTCCTGCTAAACTCAGCAGAGCAAGATCAGACCTTGTGAAACAAAGCAGTGAAGAGCCTTCCTACCTTGTCTGTCTTATCCACACACATGTCCTCCAGGTCCTCCATGATGAACTCCATCACCCGGATGTGACCCCTCTGAGCTGCACAGTGGAGGAGGTTCCTGCCATTCTGGAGAGGAGATGAAGGACCATTTGTTTAATAAGTCCAAGACAATAGGACAGTCTCTTTTAACAACCTGTTCCTGTTAGCAAAGACCCATTCGATGCCTCCCTGCACTTCTAGAGCTGATACAGTTTGTGCTGCAGACAGCGAGTTATGACTCTGAAGTATTAATGCTCCTTTTCCCAACCAAGGTTTATTTTAAAATACACAGACTGCCGATTCTGTAAACCCATTTCCCATCTCTGTAACACCTTCCACCTTAGGCCTGCACAAATGTGAGCTAAGAAAGCCGTGTAGATCTCTATAGCTACAATTATTACAACTGTTTTAGGAATAAAGGGGAAGTGCAGATGGCTGTCCGCATAGCAGATGCTGTCGCTGTCGCACGGGACCACCTTAGCTCACAGGTAAGCCTCTTCCTCTCCCCCCCATTGCTGTCTGGAGCTGTGTGATGGACCCACATAAGGAGACTCTCTCACCCTATTGACACAGTTAATCTTGGCCCCAGCATTGACGAGGATCTGCAGGACGCGGAGGTGGCCAAACCATGCAGACAGGAGAAGCGCGTTCATTCCAAACTGGGCAGAAGAGAAGAGAGATACTTACCGCTAAACTGCAGCCACCACCATCCCCACCCCAGAGGGAAGCTGTCCCTCTAGCTTCATGAAGTTTCCCAAATACTTTTGTTTCTCTCTGGGTTTTTTTAGCCCCACTTTCTCTAATTACTATTATTCCTGCCACAGATGGTCACAGCAGCTGAGCAGAGATCTGCCTCTTGACTACCACTTCCCAGTCAATGGTGCATATTAGCCTGGTTGTTATGGGGGGAAGAGAGAACTTGCTGGCTGTCACTGTCTTCTCACAAGCTCCAACACCACGATCAGAAGCAGCCAGGCATCCCCATGCTATACAGAGAACCTCACAGATTCTACCAACCTTCTTCTCAGTGACTGTGCATGCAAGGAAAAGGCCAGAAGACAGAGCATAAACACATCTGAAAACAAGGCTTGCTCCAGAAAGGCACTGCACCTGCCTCAGTAGGGAGGCCACAGCTTCCCAAGCGCTGCAATGCCTTGTGCCACCCACCCGGGGCCAAGCTGAGGTCTGTAACTGCCAGCCCAGCACCCAGTCCCCAGCGCTCCCCCAACACAGAACACATTTGCAAGACATGAAAGGGAGATTTGCCTTCGTACACTGTCTTCGTCATCCACCGGGACATCGTGATCCAGGAGCAGTCGCACAGCATCCACGTTCCCTGCTCCTGCGGCCCAGTGCAGGGCAGTCCGGTCTGTCTGGAAGAGAAGGAAGGAGAGAGGGAAGGCTGATGTATGCAGAGTGCATGTGTAACCACCAGCCTTCCTGAAGGCCAAAATCTCCTTTGCCATCCATGGAGCCAGAATTTCTCACACTGTGCAGGGTTTTCTTTGGACATAGCCCTCTGTCTCTATACTCTCCTGTAAGGTAGACAGGTGCTAGTCACCTTCTACTCAGAAACTGCAATTATGGACTATAACGACAGCACAGGAATGAGAAAGATCGCTGACCATGGACAAATTGAAACAGTAGGGATGGGTGCACCAGGAACTGAGTCCCACAGCCTTGGTGGACAGAGATAGCAAAATCAAAGCCTCTCATTGCAGCTATGTGTATTTGGCACACAGGTTCCAAGAGGAACTGTAAATTGTCACCCTCCCTCAGTGCTTGCAACTTTGCAGTCTGGCCAGGATGACAGTGCTGTGGGTTTCAGTGTGTTGTGAAACTGCTCAGTTGCCACAGGCCTTATTTAGCACTGGGCGGTGTATTTTAAAGCTTTGACCAATTGAGCAGCTTATAAGAACAGTAGTGTTAAGGAGCTGCAGTTCTGAAACACACCCTCAGCATTTCCTGCAGCTTAGAAGTAGAAAAATCCAGGACTTACATTGTTTTTGGCTTTGATGTCAACCCCTCTCCTGATGAGCTCCTCCATCCTGGCCGTGTCATTACGCTTTGCCGCATCGTGGAACTCCTTCTCTGAATGAAGCACTGCAGCAGGGACAGAAGAGTGGGCATTAAAACAGTGCTGGCATGGAGCACGGAGCAGCATGTCCGAACAAACCTACCCTTCATCTGACCGCCCCCAGCGGCTTCGGGGAAGGATGACTGCAGAAAGATTGTTCCAGCAAGAATCCCAGCCCTACAGATGTTGGCATATTTCCTGGAATCGTCCTCTCCCACTATGTCCCCTGAGTACTCCTGTGCTGCACCAGTGCTCTTACAGTCCTACCAGCTTCTCTTCTAATTTAGTGTCTTTCTCTGCATGGGCTTGCTCCAGCTGCAAAACTTTTTGATCCATTAGGTCCATGTCCTCTGGGCATCCTCCAAGGCCCAGAGCTAGTCTCATACCTCATGGCTCGGGCACGCGACACAGACCCTTTCCTCCATCCTTCTACTTACATCCCACTGCTCCACAAGGAGGCCTTTACACATAGTCCTGCTGTGTCCCTCCGGGCAACGTGAATCAGCCAAGCAGCACAAAACTGCTAGCCTGGCCTATGATTAGTGTTGCATCTCTTAATAGACCGTGACAGTTCTGGGCATAATTTACCACAACCGGCAGTATTTGTCCTGCACTGTTACGCACAATTTAAGGGTGTTTAGTCTCCATGCTGGGCCTTGCCCCAGCAATCTTCTCCTCGATGGAACCTTCCTGCCAAGAAATGAGTGCAAGGCTGTGACTCTGAGCCCGCTGAAGCCCCACAGGGAGGCTCTCAAGGTTTTTGGCAAGGCTGGTGTCAGTTTTTGTTGGACTCAGTCTTTTGAGAGGTGCTTGAGGCAGACCCTCAGCCTGTCACAGCCCGCTGGAGAACCATCTCAGATGCTCTGCTCTCTTCTATGTTTCTGCAGATCTCAGGCTGAAGTTTGAGGGTAGCAGGGATTCAATGCAACTTCATTTTGTATCAACGTATCAATTAGACACTAACCACATGCCATACAAGAGGCATCAAAACATATTACTGTTCCCGTTCCACCACACTGACGAGATAAGAGACTTGCTGTCTAAATGGCACTATGCCGTTTCTCTCTGGAGGGCACAGAAGGATGGCACTGCTACTGTGGACTCTTAGGGCAGCAGAGGTATAACCTCATCCTCCAATTTCTGTTCCTCTTACCTTCGAATAAAAACCTTTAGCTCAAGAAAAACATGAATAACACAAATCTTAATACCAGACAGGGTCATTCAAGAGTGCTGGACCTACTGCTTTACTGAAGGCAGCAGGATTTGTACACTGATTTCTGCAGGATCAAGATTTTATGTACTGTATATCGAGACGCTGTTCTCATTTGGTCAGGTGTGTTAACTGGACTGCATTTCCACACTGCATGGACCCCTTATTTGAGAGGAAATATCAGGAGAAGTTGGGAAAAACCTGTAGAGTTTGTGTTAATTATTAACACCAATGGCTACACACATGCTACCTCCTTGCAAATACTTATCTCCATCCCGTGGAGTAAACCCGATATTTCAGTTAAGCAAATGTTGCTGCCCCTGCTCTCCAGGTGACAGAAATGTGTTGTCACATTTTATGATCGCACAAAGCATCATTGTCAAGCGATGACAAACTGCCCCTTGACTTGTTTATTCTTTCCTCTACCTGTGAAGATGCAGCACCAAACCTCGCATTGCTAAGGCTGTAGAAGCCGCGGTTTATTTATTCTCAGGAACACACAGGAAGCCATTTGATGGTCTGAGTTTCCTACTTAGTGTCCACACCTGCGAACGTAAATGTAAACGCACACCTCGTCATGGCACGCACCCATCCAACAGTAGCATTTCGGTAGATATTTAGAAGTTTTTCCTTCTCTTTTGAGCTCTGGTGCCGGGTACCTTATGGCACTGAATACGAATTCAGTTATCCCAAACAGCGCGGAAAACAATTTAAGTGATTTACATGCCGTGCAATGCATCATCACGCTGGCAGTTTATTACGCAAGAGATTTAAAAAAGCAACAAAGGAGAAGAAAGGCGTGCAAAGAAAGGCGCTAAAACCGTTCGCTGGGCCCTACCTGAGGCCGCAGGACACAAAGACAACCCAGTACAGCCGGGGAATGGTCGATAAAGGGGGCCACAACACCGAGGTGGGGGCTACGGGTGTTATTTGCAGCATCCCAGGGGTACGAGATGCTTTGGGGCAAAACCAGTCTCGATTCCCGCCTAGGTTACACACCTGGTTTGCTTCTGAATGCATTTTTATAAGTCTTGTTATACCGTAATGCATCCCGGCCCTGCCCCACAGCCCCCTCCACCGGGCCCGCGGGAGGACGGGGCCGCGCTCGCCCTCTCCGGCCACACGAATCCCCCTCACGGCACGGGGACCCCCGCCGCGCTGGGGTAGCCCCCCCCCCCCGCCTCGCCCCCACTCACGGGTGTCGCCCTCCGACGCCAGGTCGTCCCCCATGCCACGGCCCGCCGGCCCCCCGCCGCCGCCGCCGCCGCCGCCGCCTCAGGGCGGGCTGACAGGCGCGGCCCCGCCGCCTCACGGGCGGGCTGAGGGACTGCCGCCGCCCCGCCGCCGCAGCGCGCCTCTGTAACTGTTATTTTAAAGGAAAATAAAATAAAATGAATCCTCCTTCCGATACACACGGTGTTTTCGGGCCGTTTTGGGATGACTCGAGGGGGAAAATCCAGATACCGCCATTTCGGTCAGGGGACCGCGCGGCTGCTACCTGGGCTGGTGCCGCCCTTCACCTCAGCGTGGCGTGGCTCAGTGCTGCTGCTTGGGAGCTGGGGGTGGTTTAATTCTGTTTCCAAACCGATTTTGGAGGAGATGGATTTACTGTTCTGTGGGAAATACGAGGTGGGTTGTTGGTTTTGGTGTTATTTTTTTCCTGAAAGCAGGGTTCAGGGTTTGACGTTTCCAGGGGATGAGGTGCTCTCATCTACCACACAGCCGGGGCATGGCAGGGGGTGCAGGAGAGAGTTAAAAGCGCTCTTCACTCAGAGTTTGAGTTAATTCTGCTGTTTCAGCACTCTGGGTGATATAGAGAACAAACGTGTGCTTGTAAATCTGCTTACTCGTAAATCTGCTTAATAGTTAACCACATAGTTGCTTGACAATAGTATAGCCCTGACTGAGTACAAAGCGGATGACCATAGATAAGGGTTGCATGCCATTAAATGTAGCCTTGACTAGGAGTCTTGGGAAACAGACAAATATGTAGATAAGGAATATAAGCAAGGACATGAGCGACAACAGCTGGAACCCTACTGCGCAGAATCACTCAAAAGGTCAAACAGCGGACAAGCGAGGAAGACTATGAAAGACCACCAGAGGATCTCCGAGGACCACCAGAGACCCCAATATGCCTGCGCAAAAGGGAGATAAATATGTTAATGACTTCTCGGAAAAGTAATGAATATGTAACATGTTTCTCGGAAATCTAATGAATATACATGTAAACTCTGTATTTAAGCTGTATGATTAGACTTAACGGTGTGCACGATAGGTGGAGCGATCCCCCGTGCAACCAGCGCTGCCAATAAAGACTACCGACTCAATTGTTTATCCAACTCTTGAGTTAATTTCTTTGAATCAATCTGGCACCCCAGATGGGACATTCTCTGCTCGGCTGCAGGACCCGCTGAGAACAGGACTCCCTAGGGTACCCCCGGGATTTTCCCGGAGGGACTCCTCGCCTCACTCGGATCACTGCGGGAGCAGACAAGATCACCATCTGAAGGAATAAAGGTATTCTTTAAATTTCTGGTTGGGGACCGGTCATTTGGGCTGTCCATAAGTCATAAGATTTACTTATGCAGGATGGCGTATGCCAGGTAGTTGATGCTCTTGGTATACATTTGGTTTTGGTTTGATACGTGTCTGGACACTTTTGTTTCAGTATACTTGTATGCTGTTGTGCACTTTATGTGCTTTTGGTTTGGTGCCCATACATGTACTTTGGTTTTTGATTTGAATTTGTTTTGGACCTTTTGGCTAGCTGAATGTGGTAAACGACTATTGGAATGGAATTGGATTACGGAGACCGTCGTGAGTTCTGAGTTAGAATTGTGTTGAAAACGGTGAATTGAATAATTGGGTGAGTGGTGAGTGAGAAGCAGCTGCAGAGTGTGTGAAATTCCGCAGACTCGTAACTCCATAGGAGGTGCGGCCGGAGACGAATGAAGTGTGACTGACTTACTGATGATTTGGGACGCGAACTTGTACATTACTACTATAGTTATAAGTTTGAGCTTGATTATTTTACTAACTTTGTGTTGTTGTTGTTGGAAGAAGTTCCCTGTTTGGTGTATTATATAAATGTGGGTATATGAACGGTGTCCTCTGCATCCGGGAAACGAGTGTAGACCTGTATATACCCTAGAGTGTGTGGTGTAAACAAAAGTTGCAAATAGATTGTGGAGAGGATATTGAATGCCCTGAGTGTCGGGTCTGGACTTCCTGGGACAAGAGGGAGAGAGTCACGTATATAGTGAGAATAATTTGCGGTTGGGAAGATAAAAATCAGAGCAAGTAATATGGGAGGTAAACAGAGTGGTGGAATATTGAAAAAGAGCCCCTTAGGCTGTATCTTGGCACATTGGAAGGAAATAGGGGGGCCTCCAGGTGGAAATGTGGATAGAAAAACTTTGATAAAATATTGCAATCAATGGTGGCCTTTATATAAATTAGATGATGATGAAAAATGGCCCTTCAATGGGACATTAAACTACAATACTTTGTTGCAATTAATGCTGTTTCTGAGACGGGAAGGAAAGTGGGATGAAGTAATATATGCAGATATGTTTTTCACTCTGAGAAATCATCCAGAGTGGCAGAAAAAGTGTGGCATCAATTTAGCTCCACGAGACCCTCTTGTGCTAGCAATAGAAAAGGAGCAAAGAAAGAGCACGGGAAAAATGAAGAGATGCTGCTCAGCATGTAACATAGGACAAAGATGTATAAAATTAAAGAAAAATGAAGAGAGGATGGAGGAGGACCTTGATCTCTCTTTACCTGTATTACCTCCACCATCCTCAGAGGGAAATTCTATTGAGGACGCAGGTGCGGAGGAACCTGAGGAAAATGTAAAAACAAAAGATTTAGGTTTCACACCTATAACGGCCCGTACTCGAAGTAAGGTGGGCCCTATTATTCAGGCTCCTCTGAGACAAGCGGTGGGGGTTACTGGCCCTACTAGAATTAAGATACCATTTACAATGAATGATTTGGATTCGTGGAGAGAAATAGTAAAAGAATATCGAGATGATCCTGAAGGGGTTGCCAAAAGATTCGAGCTGATTGTTAAAAATCAAGACCCAGATTGGAAGGACATTGATTTAATGTTGGATGCCTTAACTGAAACCGAAAAACAATTAATAATAAAGAATGCACGAACTCAAGTACAAATCCAAATTACCGCTGGGGTTTTACCCGGAACAGTAGATACCCATGTGCCAAGAACAGACCCTAACTGGGACCCTAACGATGACCATGATTACCGATTGTTGAAAAGATATCAAGAATGGATAAAAATTGGCATCGAAAATGCAGTACCGAAAGCGGTTAACTGGTCGAGTCTATATGCTGTGAAACAAGGTCGGACTGAAACTCCCACGGAGTTTCTTGACCGACTGAGAGTGGCAATGCGAAAGTATACTACTTTAGATCCTGTTTCTGAGGTGGGGAAACAACAGTTGGTTTCTTTGTTTTTGGGGCAATCTTCAGAGGATATAAGGAGGGAACTTCAGAAATTAAAGGAGCCAGAGATAAGGGATTTAGAAAAGTTGATAGAGGAGGCCTGGAGAATGTATCGGAATAGAGAAGGGGAGGAGAGACGAAAAATGGGAACAGCTATTGCCGCAGCTACAATAGCCGCGCTGGGAAGACAGGACAACTCCCTTCGTGGGAGGGGTCGGGGAGCTGGGAGAAAGGGAGGCTCACGCCAGCCCCTAAGATCAGACCAATGTGCTTATTGTAAGGAAATAGGTCACTGGAAAGGACAATGTCCCAAGC
This sequence comes from Pluvialis apricaria, assembly GCA_017639485.1. Classification (NCBI taxonomy): domain Eukaryota; kingdom Metazoa; phylum Chordata; class Aves; order Charadriiformes; family Charadriidae; genus Pluvialis; species Pluvialis apricaria. The sequence continues at coordinate 3,853,730 of CM030015.1, forward strand.
TGAGTGGAGCACAAGCTGTTGTAGCCAATGTTACCTCTGGTCAATGAGGGGGACCGGGGGAATCCACCCTAGCGGATCCACTGGTTAAAATTAAGCTAGGGAAAGTAGAACAAGAGGTGGATTTTCTTGTAGATACGGGAGCATCTTACTCAGTGTTAAATCAAAGACTAATACCAGAGGATGAAAAGTTTGTGACTGTAGTGGGAGCTACCGGCCAGCAGAAAAAGGCTTATTTCCTAAAACCGCTTAAATATAAATTGGGTAAGCAAATAGGAATACATAAATTTCTGTATTTACCAGAGTCCCCTAAATCCTTGTTGGGTCGTGATCTGTTAGAACAATTAGAAGCAGAGATTGTTTTTGAAAAAGGAAAGATGGAATTGAAAGTCAAGGAAGATCAATTAATTAAAATTTTAAGTTTAGCACTAATACAAACTGAACCAAAATTTGAAGTACCTCCAGAAATTGTTGATCAAGTATATCCTGGAGTCTGGGCTTCCGAGGTTCCGGGAAAAGCTAAAAATGCAGCCCCCATAGTAGTTAAACTAAAACCCGGAACAGAACCTGTCAAAATTAAACAATATCCTCTGAAATTAGATGATAGAAAAGGGATAAAGGAAATAATTGATAGGTTCTTGCAGTATGGGATATTAATTGAATGTGAATCAGAATACAATACCCCTATACTACCAGTCAAAAAGGCAGATGGGAAAAGTTATAGGTTAGTCCAAGATCTGAGAGCCATAAATAAGATTACAGAGGATAAACATCCAGTAGTCGCGAATCCATATACATTGCTAACAAAACTAAAAGATAGCCAAGTTTGGTTTACCGTAGTGGATTTAAAGGATGCCTTCTTTTGCCTGGCCTTAGCCACAGAAAGCCAGAATTTGTTCGCTTTTGAATGGGAAAATCCCGAGTCCGGGAGAAGAACTCAGTTAACATGGACAGTGTTACCACAAGGTTTTAAAAATAGCCCCACTATTTTTGGAAATCAACTGGCGAAAGAGCTTGAGACTTGGATGCCTCCAGACAACGAAGGAATTTTGTTACAGTATGTAGATGATCTCTTAGTAGCTACTGAAACTAGAAAAAGCTGTATTCAATGGACTGTGGATCTTCTTAATTTCTTGGGTTTAAGTGGATATCGAGTCTCTCAACAGAAAGCTCAACTGGTCCGGCAGCGTGTGACCTACTTGGGACTTGAAATCTCGGGAGGACAACGGGAACTCGGGACTGAGCGAAAAGAAGCCATTTGCCAAACCCCGGAGCCCCAAACGGTAAAAGAGCTGCGGACCTTTTTGGGAATGACAGGTTGGTGCCGCCTTTGGATATATAATTATGGACTACTGGTAAAGCCATTATATGAGTTGATAAAGAAAGACCAGTCAAAAGTAATTTGGACTGGAGAAGCACGAAACGCGTTTAAACAACTCAAACAAGAACTAATGAGAGCTCCTGCTCTGGGGCTGCCTGATGTTTCAAAACCATTCTGGCTGTTCTCTCATGAGAGACAAGGGATAGCTATGGGAGTATTAGCACAAAGGCTGGGTCCCTATAAACGGGCAGTTGCTTATTTTTCCAAACAATTGGACGAAGTAAGCAAGGGATGGCCTGGTTGCCTTCGAGCCGTCGCAGCAGTTGTTATCAATATTCAAGAGGCCCGAAAGTTTACCATGGGACAGAAAATGACAGTATTAGTCTCTCACACAGTTTCAGCGGTTTTAGAACAGAAAGGAAACCATTGGCTCTCGCCCCAGAGATTCTTAAAGTACCAGGCAGTGTTAGTGGAACAAGATGATGTAGAAATTGTAGTTACTAACATTGTCAATCCAGCCTCTTTTCTTAGCGGAACTTTGAATGAACCAGTGACACATGACTGTATAGAACCAGTAGAAGCAATATATTCCAGTCGACCAGATCTTAAAGAAGAACCTCTGGAGGATGCCGAAGACTCCTGGTATACCGACGGGAGTAATTTTATCAAGCAGGGACAACGCAAAGCAGGATACGCGATCACAACCACCCAACAGGTAATCGAATCTGAGCCTTTACCTTCCGGGACCTCAGCCCAAAAGGCGGAAATAATTGCCCTTACCCGAGCGCTGGAATTGGCAAAAGGGAAAAAGATAAACATTTGGACAGATTCTAAATATGCATTTGGAGTAGTTCACGCTCACGGTGCCATTTGGAAAGAACGAGGACTGCTAACCGCTCAAGGAAAGCAAATAAAACATGCAGAAGAAATTTTAAAGCTCTTAGAAGCTGTGAAGCAGCCAGAAAAGGTAGCTATCATGCATTGTCGAGGGCACCAAAAAGGAAACACAGATCCAGAAATTGGAAATCGATTAGCAGATTATGAAGCAAGGCGGGTGGCTGAAGAAGTAAGAACAGAAACGTTATCCTTAATACCAGACGGTAAAATCCAAACTGTAAGTATAAATCAAAAACCAAATTACTCAAAAGAAGACTTAAAATTAATTGAAGATCTGGATGGTAAAGTAGAATCAGATGGATGGGTTCGTTTAGCAGATAGTCGTATAGTAATACCATCCAATCTAGTATGGACAACAGTTTTAACTGAACATAATAAAACGCATTGGGGAGCAGATACTTTATATAAGAGCTTAAATCAAAGATTAATAGGGCGTAATTTGTATACGATGGTGAAACAAATATCTCAACAGTGTGAAATTTGTTTACGTAATAACCCAAATGTAGCGAATAAAGTAAAACTGGGAGCAATTGGTAAAGGAAACTATCCGGGACAACAATGGCAAATTGATTTTTCGGAACTCCCAAGAAAAGGGGGGTACCGATACTTGCTAGTCATGACTGATACATTTTCGGGCTGGCCGGAAGCTTACCCCTGCCGAACAAACAAAGCCAGAGAAGTGACTAAGGTATTGTTAAATGAAATCATTCCTCGCTTCGGAATTCCAGCAACAATATCTTCCGACCGAGGCTCTCATTTTTGTGCTAAAATAATACAACAAGTAAGTAAAACTTTACAGATAGATTGGCAGTTACATACCCCGTATAGACCACAGGCAAGTGGACAAGTTGAAAAAATGAATCATTTAATTAAACAACAAATAGCAAAGATTGGTCAAGAGGCCAATCTAACTTGGCCCCAATCTCTTCCCCTGGCATTACTTAGAATAAGAGTAAAACCAAAAACCAAGGAAAATCTAAGCCCCTTTGAAATATTGTATGGAAGACCATATCAGTTTCAGTTTACAGGAGAGGATTTAACCCAACTGGGTACAGGATATTTGTATGACTATATGGTATCCCTCCAGAAACAATTAGAAAATATAAATAAACAGATTTTGGGAACTAGGGCTAGAGGATTAGATCAACCAATTCATCCCTTTAAACCAGGTGACTATGTATATGTAAAGATCTTTTCAGGACAACCCCTGGAGGAGAAATGGGATGGCCCCTACCAAGTGCTGCTGACAACCTTCACTGCCATTAAGATCAAAGAACAGCCGGCCTGGATCCACTATTCGAGAGTAAAAAGAGCACCTGAGAAGCCATGGACGGTCATCCCTACAGGACCCACGGGTCTGCGATTCTCCAGATCATGATGGTAATGGCGTTATTACTCGGTTCAAATGAAGCTCGATGGAACTTGAACTCACATTTTTCCTTGACACAAAATGTTTCCCAAATCTTGAACAGAACTGACTGTTGGATATGTACTCACATGCCAGAACATGGTGGAAAGGCGATCTCGCTAATTGGTATTCCGATACCAAGCAGCTACTCCTGGACCACTCTTTGGAAGGGTACCTCATGGTATACCGATATTGATAGAGTCCAGAAGTTAGAAATAATTAGTCCTGAGGCCCGGGAGCCCTATTGTACATGTGTACAGAGATGTAATCCACCTATAGGATTTGGGAAAATTGACTGTGTTAATGAAACATACGTAGGGAATCATACAGTTTGTAACAAAACTATAAATATTGGAACTTCAATTTCTGTTAATACTACCGCATGGCCCGTACCAGAAGGAAAAGGATGGTACTGGCTCTGTAATGATACTGCCTGGAAGGTCTTGCCAAAAAAATTGGAAAGGAACATGTACATTGGGAGCAGTGGTTCCGAATATGACTATACACAATTCTCCTCCAAAGGGATGGGTGCGAACCCATTTCCGAAAAATCAAACGAGATGTTGAAAATCCTTTAGTGAGGAGACCTACTGCCTTCCATACTTTTGTCCGATGGTTCCTTCCCTGGTTGGGAGTGAGTGAATTAGAAAAAGCTATAGTTAACATTTCGGCAGTAATTGAAAATATTGAAAATAGAACGATCGATGCAATAAAAGCCCAACAATTGGAAATATCTAGTCTATCTCAAATGGTACAACAGAATAGAATGGCATTAGATCTATTACTGGCATCTCAAGGTGGAGTATGCACGGTTATAAATACAAGTTGTTGCATGTATGTAGATCAAAGTGGAAGAATCTCCACCGATTTAGAAGAAATCTGGAAACAAACCAAAATACTACATGAGGTAACAAAGGATGACCTCTCATGGGGATTTCAGGAATTGTGGGATAAACTAACATCTTGGCTACCAAATTTTAGATGGCTAAAACAAATCTTTGTAGGAATAATAATTCTAATAGTATTAGGAATAATAGTCTGTATTATGCTCAGGTGCTTTCTGTGGTGTTGCCAGAATACAACGGAAAATTATGAGAATTGGAAACGGAATAAAATTAAACATCAAGTGGAAACCGGGAAATATTTCGCCCGGTCTCTTGGAAATAATGGAATTATATGATTGCAAAAGAATTTGCAAAAGTATAAAGAAAAGGGGGGAATGATATAGAGAACAAACGTGTGCTTGTAAATCTGCTTACTCGTAAATCTGCTTAATAGTTAACCCCATAGTTGCTTGACAATAGTATAGCCCTGACTGAGTACAAAGCGGATGACCATAGATAAGGGTTGCATGCCATTAAATGTAGCCTTGACTAGGAGTCTTGGGAAACAGACAAATATGTAGATAAGGAATATAAGCAAGGACATGAGCGACAACAGCTGGAACCCTACTGCGCAGAATCACTCAAAAGGTCAAACAGCGGACAAGCGAGGAAGACTATGAAAGACCACCAGAGGATCTCCGAGGACCACCAGAGACCCCAATACGCCTGCGCAAAAGGGAGATAAATATGTTAATGACTTCTCGGAAAAGTAATGAATATGTAACATGTTTCTCGGAAATCTAATGAATATACATGTAAACTCTGTATTTAAGCTGTATGATTAGACTTAACGGTGTGCACGATAGGTGGAGCGATCCCCCGTGCAACCAGCGCTGCCAATAAAGAATACCGACTCAATTGTTTATCCAACTCTTGAGTTAATTTCTTTGAATCATGGGTCTGGTTTTGTCTTTTATTTTCTTTTCCATTTTGATAGGATGAGGAGGAAGGAACCAGGCAGTAGCTGAGCTGAGGTTGGGGTGAGAATCAGATCAGTTTCAGGGAGGTCTGAGGTAGGCAGAAAAAAAAAAAAAAGGTCCAAAACAGCCAAAAAAAAAAATCACAAAACTGGGTGCTTGGTCCTGTCAGGGTTGTCCATCCCCAGGCTGGAGAGGTCCTGCTGCCTTTTCAGGAAGGATGAGGTGTTGGTTCTCCTGGCAGCAAATCCTCCCTGGAGCTCCACGGGGACTGCTCTCTGCCACAGCCATTTCAGCACAGCCAGAGCCAGGTCCCCAGCATGGGTCTGGCACCCACCAGCTTTCTCCCCATATCTAATTTGTCAGGGTAAGTGTGGCGCACCAGTGTTCCCTATTCCTTGCGTTTTCTCACCTCTCCTGTGTTTGCTTGCACCCAAGTCTTGCCACGGATAGGGGATGACACATGGAGTGATGCCTCGGGTTGGCTGAGTAAATGCTCTTTGTTGGCCTTCAAATGCATGGGAAGGTGGTGTGAGGAGAAAGGAATAACCTGTTCTGCAAACCCAGGATGGGCAGGACTGGGAGGCATGAGCTTAAATCATGGTAGGACTTGGGTTTCTCCTGTGTATGGCTTCCCAGTGGCCAAGACAGTGAAGGGGGAGTAGACTGCAGAAAGGGGGGTTTCTTTGCTGTGCTCTCCGGAGAGCAGAGGTGACATCCGATTTCATAGAATCATAGAATGGTTTAGGTTGGAAAGGCCCTTGAAGATCATCGAGTTCCAACCCCCCTGCCCTGGGCGGGGCCACCTCCCACCAGCCCAGGGTGCTCCAAGCCCCATCCAGCCTGGCCTTGAACACCTCCAGGGATGGGGCAGACACAGCTTCTCTGGGCAACCTGTTCCAGTGCCTCACCACCCTCAGAGTGAAAAATTTCTTCCTAAAGTTTAATCTAAACCTGCCCTCTCCCAGTTTAAAACCATTCCCCCTCATCCTATCACTCCATGCCCTTGTAAAAAGTCCTTCCCCAGCTCTCCTGTAGGCCCCCTTCAGGGGCTGGAAGGCCGCAATAAGGTCTCCCTGGAGCCTTCTCTTCTCCAGGCTGACCACCCCCAACTCTCTCAGCCTCTCCTCATAGGAGAGGTGCTCCAGCCCTCGGATCATCCTCGTGGCTCTCCTCTGGCCCTGCTCCAACAGGTCCATGTCCTTATGTTGGGGTCTCCACAGCTGGACGCAGTACTCCAGGTGGGGTCTCACAAGAGTGGAGCAGAGGGGCAGAATCCCCTCCCTTGAGGTATTATATTCCCTCCCTGTACCATGCTGGCCTACAGACTTGGTCCTTGTCACGGATCCCTCTCTCCCCCTCAGCAGGACTCCCTGAGGCCTCTCCCCCGGCCCTCCAGCCTCCCTGCACCGCGGGCGCGGGCTGCGAGCACACACTGATGGCGGCCGCCACACGAGGGTGCCAGTGCTGTTCACCTGCCACGGAGCGCGGCAGCGAGCCAGCGGCTTCGGGGCGCAGATGGGGCTGTTCCCTGGGCTCAGGCCAGTTTTGGGGGACACCCCTATCCCGGGGACCCTTGTGCGGGTCCTGCGAGGGAGCGCGGGGTGTGCGTGCGCGGTGGGAGATGCGGGGAGGCAGGCAGCATCCCGGGGGGATGCGGAGGTGCAGAGATGTGGAGACCCTCTGCTGCTTCAGACACATCCCTGCGTGGGTACAGCCACACCAGAGCGGTCTTCAGAGCAGGGAGCAGCAGGGCTGAGGCGGTGGTTTCCATCTCATCGAAGCCCACTGCCGAGGGTCTCTGCAGGGAAGCGCCGTGCTGGTCCGGCTGGCCCGCTGCAGGGGACCAGGAGCAGGGCTTGGCTGACCTGGCTGTGAAATGGGGAGGTAGACCCTAAGCTCTTGAGTGAACACAGATTGGGGGTGGGGTGTTTATGGCTAGCTGCTGGTCTCAGAGCTCTGGATTTGTGTTTTGTTTTCCTTTTATTCAAATTGAATTAAAAAACCCCAAAAGCCTCTCCAGTAGGAAAAGCAAACATAAGGTCTGCCTGGATGAAGGGGAAGCCCTTCTTTTGTGCAATAGCTCAGCGGGTAGAGCATCTTCCCTGAGGAACGGGGAAAGCTAGGTTTGATCCTTGCTTCTGCCGGAGGGGAGAGGCAAACCCTGGTCTCCACAAGACCCCAGAGAGTACCGCAAACAGCAGGCTGCGAGCATGTCTGGTGCGGAGCGTTTTTCTTGCTCTTTCCTGTGATTTTAAATAATTAATGATTTGATGGAGCAGGGAGTGGAGAAGGCAGGTGTCCCGTCTCCCTGGAGGGCAGTCTGTACACCCGGCGAGACGGAGTCTTGCTTTCTCTCGATGAATATTTAAGTGTCTTGAGACAAATTGGAGCGGTGCCAGCAGGAATGACTGAGAAGGGCTGAGCCCTTCCCACTGGGTACCCTAGTGCCTGGGGGCTGGGGAAACAGCCCTGAATAGGGCAGAGAATAATCCCTGCTTGTATGGATGTACCATGCATCCCAGCCTTGCGTGGGACCTCTGGCTCTTGCCAGCCTTTTGTTACACTCTAAAGAGATCCTTGGATGCAAAGCTGTCTGGATTTAACCTGCTACTGTTAATGTCATTGTCTGCACCTCTTCCAGAGCTTGAATCAGCCAGGACTGATCACCTACGGCTCTTCTGCTGCTTAATGCTGACCTTGGAAGAGAAATAGCGCAGAGGCACTGAAAGTTCGCATCTGTTTCTGGGCTTGGGCATTTCCAGTGGGCAGGAAAAAGCAATGTAGGCAGTTCCTTCTGTCCTTACAAAATAGGTATGTGTTCAGGGGTGGAAGGGACGAAGCCTTTCTGCTGATACCAAGTACAGAATGTAGCAAGGATTTATTAACAATGCTGAACACTTGCCTAGTGATCCATTTATTAGCTAACAGACCTCAAAGAGCTTTTGGATTTTTCCACTAATGTTGTAGCATAACAAATGACAGGGGGAGGTGGTAATTTGAGCTCTTTCTGCAACATATTCCTAATATTGACTCCATCTTCAGAAAGGTGTTAAAGTCTTCGACTTTATTTCACTTGAAGAATAATTTTAGCTAAGCCGGCTATGTGCTCTTTTCCACTTAGAAGTGAAGCTCTCTGGCATAGTGTTGTGTACTCCTACCTTGCATGCACAATTTTTATGTGTTAGTTTAGGTTAATCATTATTTTCAATCTCCAGCTTTCAAAAATCATGAGTCAGTCTGCTTAAATCCATTTCACTTTAAAATGTGCCTGTGTTTGCTCTCTGGTTTAGTTGTACACACTGTGATTTTAGAGTCAGTCAGATTTGCAGCTAGCCATGTAATACAGCCCACAAACCAGTATGTGTTTATGCAGAAACAGCTGCTTACCTAAAGGTTTAGCAAATTGGATTTTAATTTATAATCTTCCTTTGGAGGCAAAACTGGAAGGTGACTCCTCCTGCCTGCAGCTGCCTGTAGCCCGGGAAGCCAACCCTCGGCTTCCCTGGAGCTGCCCACAGTGGGGGAGCCTGGCTCGGGCAACAGCCTCTAGCCCTGGAGGATTGTCTTTTCTGGCATATGCTGCCACAGTCAGGAAATTTAATATTGCATGGGAGAGGGGATAACCACGTTCCTCTTTCAGTGCTGATGGACTGTTTTTACATGACCGGGTGTCGCGCAATGTGCTGAGATAGCGACCACGGGCTCTGTGTGGCAGCACCTAAACCAGATCCTTTGGGCACTGTGGTACACGGCTGCCGTTATCACCACGAGGAATTGTATGTTTGTGCTGCTTTATGTCTCTGCTGTGGGTATGAAAGGGACTAACTGTACCAGCTCTGTGTGCTGGCTTGCAAACTGTGCTTGCAGGTACGTCCCATTAGAATGGAATACACGTTAGAGGTCTGGCTACATGGCTTCATGTGTGGCTCCATTTTATTTGTTTTTTGTCTGGGCCAGGCATTTAGTTCTCCTGTAGACTAGGTTATTTTTGGTGCTTTCTTTGATAACTCTGTTGCTGTGACATGCTGCGGAGCCAAAACTCCTCTGGGAACATCCCAGCAATGCACACAAACATCAGCCCTGTAGCTTCTAACAGTCAATATATGAAGTTTTCAGAAACCCTGGACACCTAACGGGACTCCACAAACCCACTCTGGAAGCCTGAGAAGGCATCCAGCACTTTCCTCAAAGGCTATATTCATCTCCTTGCAAGGCTTCTACAGAGGAACAGCTTGTTAGAGGGACCTGTGGAGCTTGGAAGCTTTGCCAATAATAATTCAGGCCCAATTCTGAAGTCAAATATTTAGTTAAACGGAGACTGTCTGATCACTGGATTAAACACAGACGGCATCTGAGTGAGCTCGACACTTCAGGTTTTTGTCAGTGTCCATTTCACGAGCCTGTAATTCTGTTTTTCCTGTCTTCCCAGACTCTGCTCATCCTGTGTAGTGTTTCAGACAACGCAGAACGAGGTATTTCAGCAGAGCTGTTGCTCCTAGCTCAGGAAGCAGCCTGTATCACAAAATTATGTTCTCTGTCTAGGTTTAGGAATAATCCAGTATTATGGGATTGGGAGGAAATCACATGTTAGAGAAATTGAAGGTTTGGTTTGTTTGTTTATTTTCAAGGGAAAGTCTCAAGGAAGCCAGGAAATGTCAGAGGGTGGGCGAGTGAGTCTTGCCTGGCAGGATGCTGCTGCATGGGGTTGACACATACAGTTCAACCCATGTTAACAGCAACTGGAAGTTTCAACTGGTGATTTTAAACTTCCCTCTCCTGTCACTCTCACTTCCCAAAGCCGATAGGCCTTTAAATCCCTTGAAAAGATAAATGGGCTTAAGCTTCTATGTAGCTTTGAAAGTGAAGCTTACACTCAATTAGCACTGTCGCCAGGGTTGTTTCCTGACGATCATGTCACTTCTGTTGATCCCTGACCTTCACATAGAGCTTACTGACACGAGTTCACTACATCTTCCAACTCGGTATATTCTCCTTTGAGTTGTGGAGAACTGGGCTGACATCTATCCAGCAGGAATACATGAGAAGCAAAAAAATACCTGCTAAGTATCACTTGTGCCCAAATTATATCTTAGAAAAAACCTCTATGGGGGGGGGATATTTGTTATTTCCACCATGCTTTGCTGAAGAGGTCTATGTGAGTCCATTGTGTTCAAACTCTCTTAATGCATCAGTCCCAGGTTTGACCAGTAGCTGGGAGATTCCTGGTGTGACAACCTCTATCTCACAGTGAAGATCAGGTCCCAGTGGTCACCCCGGCCCTGCTTTGAACTGTATGCCTTACTGAAAGAGTGGAGGCTGGTCTTTCAAAACCAGGAATACAAGACTAGTACGCTCTTAAAACATCTACTATGTGAAGGACAGCAAGCGTAGCAGGGAGGGATCTAAAGGGCGGAACATCTTCTTTCTTGAATTTGAGAAGAGAAATGGTGTGATGGAGGTGGGGTCCCCGGTTCAAATGTGATGGTTAGCTGAGCAAATGTTTGGTTATGGGAGCTGGGAACGGCTGCATCGTATAAACCAAGCAATAATCGGACACTGAAGCCTAATCCCCTTGCTGACATGCCTGCAGGCAATGTTTTTATTCTCTCTTTCCTGCATGTGTAAAAAGAGGGAGGATCCTCTGCTTCCTGGGCCTCTGAGGACTGTCTAGTTACTAAAGGCAATCTCTTCCCTGCCTTTTTCAGGACAAAAGTGCAGCTGAAATGTAGGATTTTATAACCGTGAACTTGGAAGTGCTGAAACCTACTGCCAGAGGCACAGCCCTGAGCTGCTCTTATGTCATGCTGTAGGACTCAAGGCAAAATCTGAAGCGCAACAAAAAAAAAATCTTGTGTTTGAGCATTTAATAAAAGCAAAGTGGAAGCAAAAGGTTGTAAGCAGTGATGCCATCGCTCCCTTCTTCTCTGACCCCGCCGTAAACCATGGAGTGCAACAGCAGCAGGAAAGCACATGTTTAGGAGGCAGCAGTGCAGCTCTGAAAGCATTTCATTTCTCCCTCTCAGCATTTTTCTTCCCGAGCCCGAAACATCTGTCTCTGCCTCCAGCCACATGCAAGTGCACTGACAGAGTTTTGTTGCAAGCCTAATGAGTAATTTCATGGTCTTGGAATTGGAGGCAGGGAGAGGGGGCTGGGACAGCAGCCAGAGTCATGTGCTTTACAAGGAGCTCTGCTGATGGCAAATCGCAGCCTGATGACTTTTATTTTATTGCGGCCCACCGCCCACCAGGCTTCCCTTTAAAGTCTGTGGCAGGAGTTGCTGGTCCTCAGCGCAGAAACAGCTCCTACATGGGCTGCTGCGTTCCTGGGGCTTCCTCGCTCCTGGGCACAACAAGCAACGTGGAAAATAATGACATCAGTGGAGAGGAGGTGGCGGAACTCAGCTGGGTGTCAGCTCCGCTCTGTTCGTGGAGAGAGCACGCGTGCGTGCAAAAAACGCTTTGCCTGTCCTGCTTCTGGCTTCAGTGCTGTGTGCTCATAGAAGGAGGGATAAGGGAACAAACAACACCGGGCAGATGTGTAATCGCATTGCTCGAGTGTCTAGCGGATGATGCTGAGATGTGGTGATGCATGTGGTCTGAGAACAGATATAGAATGAGCTGATTCAAGTTGTAGCTGGTCTCAGCACAAAAAAGCTGAGACCAAAAAAAAAGCACAAACTCCAGCTTTCTTTTTGAGAAGGACAGGGTTATCTGTAGAGTGAGATAATCTGTACAGAGCACAGGAAACAGAAAGCAGATGTTGTCCTATGTTTATCATATGTTTCCACCACAGGGTCTTCCTTTGGGACAGGCTTGCACATCCCAGGCCCCAGAGCAGGACTTGCACAACTCCATGGATGCACTGTGCTGTGTTTAGGGCAGAAGAATATACAGAGCTTTTCCTCCACCTGCCCAGGTTCTCCTGCTCTGAAGAGGAAGTTTATATTCACTTGCTGTGACTCAGCTATAGAGTCTGACTCATTTTCATGCTGTTACTCATCGAAAGGGAAAGCCAAATGGCAACCAGTCTGTGCCTGTAGACACCTGTAATTCTCCAGCTTTCTGCTGTTAGTCTGTGGATGGGTTTCTGTGTATCGGCACTAACTTTTCCTGCTGAAGCTTTTAATACATCTCTCTACAGAGAAAGACTGATTAAAAAGTAAAGTTTTCTACCGCTAAAGCTAAGAGGAAATGTGATGAATCTCCATGGCTGCTTGTGGAGTTCCTGAAATGGGACTACTTCAAACAGACACTTCACAGGGGTAGCGATGGGTTGGGACCAGACAGAACAAGCACCAGGCAGAGCTGGGAACAGCTAAAGAGTTCCTGCAGCTCCTGAGCTGACCTCTGTGGTCTGGAGGGAGTTGCTGGTGGTCTGCCTCTTAAAGGTGCTCAGTGCTAGGAGATCCTGCTTCCAGCGACGATGGCTTGTTGGTGACCAGGAATCTGTCTCACCAGCTCTCTGGGTTTCTCTCCCATGCCTTGTCTCCCCACTGTAACATAAGGACTAGAGCTGCTTGGGGTTCTGTAGGCTGCCAGTCCTCAGAGGAAGGGACAGTGTTTTACTTTGTGTAGACCCTTGTTGCGCTGCCAGCTCAGGAGTCTCTGCTCACTTGAGACCTGGCTGTTGCTCACTTGTGCATATTTTGTCCGCTCGTCAGGGTGTAGGGAAACACTGGGTCCTGGTTCCTTCTCTTGCGGCGTGATGAGTGGGTTATTCTGTGTTAGAGACCGCGCGAGCATGAGTCAGATTTGAAAACCTCACCCAAGACCTGCACAGGGAGGCTTTAGCTGTGAGGTGGGAACCGGTGCCTGCTACTACAGCTGGGCCAAACCCTGCCTTTCCTATTTTAGCCTCATTCCATGCAAAAACCACAGTGCAGCCCTTCCTGAACTGCACAGGAGAGCACAGTGTAATGCTGCAGGTGGGTGGGCTGTCCAGAGGACAAGGAGGGATTTTGGGCCTGGGGCAGGGGTTGTGTCAGAGTTAAGGCAGTTTCCTCTGGGTTATGGGGACCTGAGGTTCACGACACCGGTCTAAGTCTTGCAGGGGGGAGTTTGGCCTCAAACTTGGATCTCCCCTCTCAGCGCTGTCTGCTGCTGGGCAAGAGGCTACTCTAAGGTTCTGCGCTCTTGTCATGTGCCTTGATCTCATCTAAAGAGTTTTGATCAAAACTGTTCCATGGACTCTCAAATGAAAAGCTGGGGTTCCAGTTATTTTCTGGTGGAAAAATATTTAGTTGGAAAAATTCCTGTGTGGCCTTGGTATGCTTTCAGCTGGCATCCTGCCTGCCCCTCTCTGAAAATATTGCTGATTTTGCTTGCAAGCGCTTCTTGTGAGGCTGGTTTCTTTGGTTGCAATCCCTCCTTGAGGTTTCTTTTTACCTTGAGCAGATGGTAGGAGTTGGCCTCTTGTTACGTGGCACTGAAGTGACCTTCTGGCGCTGCTTGCACGTCATGCTGCCCTTCACGGGAGAGCATGGCTGAGAGAGGCCGGAGGTCCTGTAGCATTTAAGGAGCAGCCACTGCCCTGCTGCTCCTAGCTGTCTGCTGTTAATACTCGCCACCGCCCCCAGCTCTGGCAGCCGTGTTTGCAAAAAGCTCTGCGGGCAGTGGAAGCGAGCTGGTTTCATCATGACAATGTAGTTATCCTTTTAAGGGAAAATTCCCTCCGGGAGCCAACCCTCAATTACCTCCTGCTCCAGTGCCTTCTTGTTGGAGATGACTTGTAACACAGCTGAGTTACAGCCACAGTAACACAGCCGAGCACCTAGCCGCTCCAAAAAAAAAAAAAAAAAATTAACCTCTGTTGACCTCTGTTGTTTGCTAGTGATTGCTGCATCTAGAAATTGGGGTCAAAACCCAAAGGGCTGGCTCCCCTCATCAGTGCATTTGTGTAGAACCAATCTGTGTACGTTACATCTTCAAACCGAGATGCTATTCCCATGGTATTAATGGGTCATATGCAGATACTATGTTCTTCCCTAAAAAAGTCCGTTGCAAGATTCGTGAGTTCTGGGTAGTACAAGACTGGTGATAATCAGCCGACCCAAGTGTCTGCTAAACGCCAGGAAACTGGAGTAGGCAGTGGCTGCATTTCAATCTGCTGTTATTCCCTGTGGTGAATGGGAGGGGTCCTCCAAGGGTCCTGATTTGGAGGCCAAAAAATTCCTTCTATTCTGCTGACATGTCTCATAGTTCATGGGGACGATGTCTGACCACGATGGGGCTGCTGCGAAAGTTGTCCTCTACTTCTGTTACAATGAGCAGAGCAGGAGCAGGCAAAGCTGTAGACAACAGCCTGTGCTCTTTCTGTTCTATAGGAATGGTGGCTTTGGCTGAAAGCCCCCAAATTTACAGCTCTTGTGTTTAGCACTGAAAATACTGTAATTCCAAACGAGCTGCTTACCAGAAGAACATGACACTCTTGAACGCAAACTTCTCACAGGAATGAGACCAGACTCCTTAAATAAGCCCAAGGACTGCTGCTTTTGACAGCTGTAAGTTTACTGTGATTGTCTTGAGAAAATGGCATTTTCTCACTGCGCAAAACCAGACACAATTAAAAAAACCCCGAACCTCGTACCTGTGCAGCTACTGTTGTCTTGAGCCAAAACAAATGGACCACAGATTGTAGTGTGACTGGATCATCTGAGGATGAAATGATGCTTCTTGTAGGAACCAGGCACAGAGGAGCCAGGCTGGATCCCTGAGCCCCCTTTTGAGGACTGAAATGCACAGGAATCCTATTCTGTCTGCCCAGAGCCGGACTGGAAGAGCTTTCCCATCTTCTCAGCCTTCTCATGGGTTTGAATTCTCTTCCCCTATCTAGAGCAAGGGAAAAAAAATTTTGAAAACTTCTGTAAGCAGACAGGAAGCAATCACATGAGCTCCATCAAAATATGTAATTTCATACTTCTAAAAACTCTTAGGGCAAATTACCTAAAAAATTGCCAATCAACTAAAGTGTTGAAATTGTGTTTTCATGCTGCCGAGCAAAACTGCCCCCTTTTGAAATGTCAACTTTTCAAAGCTTTTTTTGTACATTTTTTTAAACCAAGACACTTTTCCAAATCTGTAGTCCTCTGTTAACAGTTTTGGTTTGCTGTTTTGCCAGAAAATTTCTTCCCAGCCATTCCCATGAGGCCCTGATTCCACCTTTGGAGGTGGGTGGTTTTGAACCCACCTGGATAGAAAGGCAGAAGTGTGGCTAAGCTGAGAGCAATCCTGTCATTCGAATACATAACTATTGTTTGAACTGACGACCTTTCAGAAGTTCATTAGTTCTTGGCAGTCGAAAACAAGTGGAATTTATTTGCCTCGCTCAGGAAATTCAACCCATGCTGTTGAAAATTCAGTGTTGCTCCAGAGAAAGAGCTGATCAGAGGCTCGGTTGCTTGGACAGGAAGGTTATCCACGTGCTGGCGACTGGCACCAGAGAACATCAGTTCAAATCTCTATCTATCTATCTCCTGTGATCGCTCATATGACATCTGGCCATGTTTTTTTTTTCTTTGAGCTTCATTTCCCCTTCACCACTGTTTCTTGCAAAGGCGTACAATACATGAAGAACTGGGCAGTGCTTTGCTGTCATGGTGATGTGGTCTAAACAAACCCGGAGTATTTTGCCAGTATTTCAAAACTCACTTCTTGTTGCGAATGAAATAGCAGAGGAACTCGCAGTTTTGTTTGCACAGATTCTCACCCAGTTAGTCATGCTGGCGTGCATATCTGTTGGAGTTTTGGAGATCTTCTAGTGTTTTATCAACTTCAGTGATAATTATCCCAGTGTGCAGTGGTGTGCTAGATAACTTGCATCTAAAACAGATTAGCATTTCTCCTTTAAGAAGCACTTCTTTCTGTGCAAGGTAGGTTTCTCCAGAAGGAAAAAAATCATTTGCCTCCAAAACTATGAGTTTTTTTGGGTGGGAAGGAAAAATGCTAATATAGTTTAAAACTTCACCAAGCATCTGAAACTATTTAGAGACCAAGAGGGAATTAAATGTTTCAATAAGGTGTAAGGAAAAGTCAGTAACCAGTTTCCAAATATCCTCATTCCTGGATATGACGCTGCTGTGTAGTTCTGAGGGGAAGGAGAGTTTGGATCGGTTTGCGTTGCATGTGTGTCACATCCTTATGCATGAATGGGAGCTAGTACTTAGCATTGCCTCCCCACATCTTGCCCTCTTCCTAGCACTGACCTCTTCTCCAGTACACACCCTTACAGTCTCTGCTCCAGGTGGCTTTGTCTTTTCCCCCAGAACATCTCAAAAATACTTCAAGTTCTTATTTCTTATTTTAAATGAACAATATGGTAGATTTAACAGCTATCTGTAGTATTTGCAGTATGTCTTATCCACTTACGGGCTAGGAATAATAGTTCTTTACCTGTCATACTCCCATAGAACCATAGAATCATAGAATGGTTTGGGTTGGGAGGAACCTTAAAAATCATCTAGTTCCAACCCCCCTGCCATGGACAGGGATGCCTTCCACTGGACCAGGTTCCTCAAAGCCCCATCCAACTGGGCCTTGAAAGAAAGCAGGATTTGGAGGTCCATTCCTATCCCTGCTAAGGGTTAGAAAAGTCATCAAAGTACAGATTCTCAGAATTGGGGTTTTTTTTTTGGCTTGCTGTTTTTAGGAGCACTTAATTTGGTCATCTTAATGCTCGGGTCATCTAATGTTTCCTGCAAAATGTCACTACTGCACCAATTAAAAATAAAAGGATCTGCTGCAGGAGAGTGGGTTTGGAGCCCAGCTCGTCAATGCTCTGTGCCTTTGCCTTCATTCTGCAGGAGGAGAAGCTCCATTGTCTCTCCTGGCTGCACTACAAGGTAGAATTCATTCATGGTCACAAAACATCTTGAAGTCTTTGGAAGATTCCATCTATTGGAAGAT
This sequence comes from Pluvialis apricaria, assembly GCA_017639485.1. Classification (NCBI taxonomy): domain Eukaryota; kingdom Metazoa; phylum Chordata; class Aves; order Charadriiformes; family Charadriidae; genus Pluvialis; species Pluvialis apricaria. The sequence continues at coordinate 3,871,057 of CM030015.1, forward strand.
GCTATAAAAAAATTGCCAATAGTGTTGTTAATCAAGAAAAAAAGAAGTAGTTCTAGCTTTGATTCCCAGCATTTTGATTCCATTCATTCATTTATTTTGAACAAATCATTTTAAAATTCATTTCCTGACTTCTAGAAATGCCCACATTCCAAAATGTAAACTTATCCCCCATGGGGATGCAGAAACTGGCTCGTGAATCCCATGGGGATGAGGAGTAAGGACGTTTTCTTGGCAGCACCACAACTAAAACTTATGGACAGCTTCTATCAACACAGCGCTGAGCTTTCTAGGAATCAGTTGTTCTGGCAGAGAAGGGGCATCAGATGGGAAAGTGGGGAGAGACGAGAACTGAAGTCTGGAGCGGACAAGGAGAAGAGAAGAAAGCTGGGGAGAGCAGGCCAGGCTGAGGAGGTGTGAGCAGGGTCTGCGGGGGATTTCTAGGGCAGCACGTTTATCATCCCACAGCTCCCCGGAGAAAGGGAAAACGGGGTTAGAGACCTGAATAGCCTGTGGGGTTTATTAGCCCCTACGTCTGTTTGCTGATGCTTCTGCCAGTGTCCTGTAGACACCATATGGCTGGGAAGGACCTCAGGCAACAGTTTCATCCACTTTTCTGTGCAGAAGAGGGTGAGATATACCCACCTTCCCTGCATATCTGCTCTTAAGGAGTCCCGGTGGTGGAGATCCCCCTGCAGATCCCATTCTAGAATACATTCACCCTGGGCCTGGAAGACTTTTCTAAATAGAAGTCTTCAATCTTTTTTGATGCAAATTAAGCCGACTTTGGTTTTTTCCATCTACCCAGTGGATGCGATAAGCTGTTGACAGCCATCCCTCCTGTAATAACTTCTTACAAATGGGATTTTGCAATGTTCCACGGAAGTCTTCTTTTTTTCCTATAGGCGTGAATACTTGTGCTTTACATATCATCTTTAGTGAAAATGCACTAAGGTAGGATTCCTTCACCATTTGCTTATATGTTGTGTTTTATAAGCTCTGACTGCCAAGCCAGGCTAGCTCAGGCAGAGGGGACTAACGCTGCACAGCAGGAGATGCAAGGGCTGAACCTCCAGCTGCCCCCTAAAGTGAAGCTGGTGGGACTGGGTCTCTGATACCCAGGAAGGGGTGGAAAATACGTGGCTTAAAGTACCTCGCATTGACCTGAGACAACAGGATTACTGCTGAGAATGAAATCGTTAATGCTTTGTAACATCACATCGGTGGTCATCACAGGAATATTGTGGGTTGCTTAGCCGTGAGGCAAGGTGCTAGAAAAACACGGTGATTAAGTTTCCTCGAATAAATTAAGCACTGGCTTTCTGAAGTATGCGAACTTGCATAGCATAACAGAACAGGGTTCTCCATTCTCTAAACACTGTGGATATCTTCTGTGCCTGCAAATTTTCTAACTCTTAAGCTGGAAAGGGGAAATCTTGGAGAGCTTCACTGTTGGTGACTCATATTTAAGATAAACCACATATTTTTTAATAGCAAGAATAATTAGTCATCAGAGTACATGAGCCAATGCTGTAGTAAATCCTTTGGCACCCTGGGACTGGAAGAGCTCTTCCTGCTCTTTTTCAGTTGCAAATTACTTAGTTCTGCAAGATCACTGGATGAAATTTAGGACCTGCGTTTTCTATTTCAGATTACATGGTAATACTGTCTCTTCGAACCAGTAATCCATGACTATCCATTTAATTAAAAGCAGTCGGGCAAATGTTTCGTATGCCAATACCATGTATGTTGGCGTTTATGGGGTTTTTAATCATATTTCACATAGTGCTAGACACTTCCTTATCAACAGAAGTTTAAGGCCAAAATGTGATGTGTTGTCTGCTTTCTTAGTGCAAGCTGAAGAGAGTGACTTTCTCTACAGTATATCTGTAGAAATCAACCCTGTGTCTTGGAGCTTCCTTTGAGGAACAGCCCCTTTCCCAGCAAGGGGTTAGAGGGTTTGCTAAGCACATTTTTTACCCAAATGAAGCCAAGCTTGTGCAACAGGGTGGCGCATATACTTGCACTCTTTTCCCTGCTTCCTCATAACTTTTGAACCTACTGACCAGTTTCTACGCAGTTTTCGCAGAAGGGAAGCAGTCACTGTGATACCAGCTTCTTATCTTCCTGTTGCTTACTGGCATCTGGGCAGAGGAATAAGGCTGTGGTGTTGCTCACCACTGAGGGTACAACTGGACATGGACCTGTTGGAGCGGGGCCAGAGGAGGGCCACGAAAATGATCGAGAGGGCTGGAGCACCTCTCCTATGAGGACAGGTTGAGAGAGTTGGGGTTGTTCAGCCTGGAGAAGACTCCAGGGAGACCTTAGAGCCCCTTCCAGTATCTGAAGGGCGCCTACAAGAAAGCCGGAGTGGGACTTTTTAGTCCCACTAAGGGACTTTACAAGGGCATGCAGTGATATGATGAGGGGTAACAGCTTCAAACTGGAAGAGGGGAGCTTTAGATTAGATATTAGGAAGAAATTTTTCACTTTGAGGGTGGTGAGACACTGGAACAGGTTGCCCAGAGAAGTTGTGGCTGCCCCATCCCTGGAGGCGTTCAAGGCCAGGCTGGATGGGGCTTTGAGCAACCTGGACTGGTGGGAGGTGTCCCTGCCCATGGCAGAGGGGTTGGAACTCGATGATCTTTAAGGTCTCCTCCAACCTAAACCATTCTATGATTCTATGATTGCTGAGTGAGCTCAACATTCTATAGACACCAGAGAATCCACATTAAGATGTTAAGGGCAGCCCAGACAGCACTGCTGGAGACTGCACTTGGTGAGGTCTCCAGCAACGAGGATGCTTCCCATTGCTTTCCAGAAGGAACAGGAGCAGATCCTGGCCTTGGCCGGGGTTTCTGGCCAGGGCAGCCAAGCTGGCAGGGAGGGATGACTCTGAACCGCACTGTGTACAGCAGGAGCTCCGGCTCTGTGCCAGCCGCAGCCCCCAGTGCTTCTTCCCCCAGGCTTGTGGTTAGCGCAGCATCTAGCACAGCCCAGCCTGACCACAGCCTGTGCAACGTGCCCTCCTCCAGAGCAAAGCCTCAGTATGCTGCTCCTGGTGGCTCTTCTTTGCTCCTATTTAGGACAAATGGCTCTTAAACAGCTGATATTTAAAAGGGGGTTTTATTGCCAAATCTCAAAGCTCTTTACAAGCAGGAGACAAAGTGCTGCCTTTCCATGGGCTGCAGCAGCTGCTTTTCAGAGAGTCATCCACATTTGCTTGCTTGCAAACTCACTTCCTTCCTGTCACAGACTGTAACCTGGTGGCACAGCCCAAAACGGAGACTCACACCCCAGCGCTCCATGCCCAGAGGGTTTTCAGGCACAAAAAATCAGCCTTAGTGCAGCCAGAAATTAGACGTAAGTTTAAAGGAAGATTGTTTTAAAAAGTGCATGGTGGCAGGATATATGCTGAAGATGGGAGTTGCTGTATGAGGTCAGAGCAGACCAGGATCCTCTCTCTGACTCTGACCAGCACTGCCATTTTCAGAGAAGCAGGTAAAAACACCCTAGAAGGCAGCTGCAGGAGAACCCACTCTCCAACCCTAGGCAGGGCCTCGCTCATGACCAGAGTGAGAAGATCAAGTGGGAAGAAAACTGCAGAAGGAACATGATGCGTTGTTTCCTGTGAAGTCCAGATGAATCAGGCTTATAGCCGGGCTAGACATTTTAGGATGAAACTGCTAACCCTATTAGAAAAAATAGTTAAAACCAAACAGTCTCTAACATAGCGTTTTCAGCAATAGAGTTACTGGGTGCTACAGAGATTCTGCTTAAGTTATACCTATTTACAAGACATAATACAAAACTAGCAAGTTGTGTTAGTACAGCACATACAGTAATTAGCTGTAGCTTGTAAAATGATTTAACTTGCCCATTTCTTAACAGATATAGGGGGGTTTATCTGTTAAGATTCCTGCTGATGGGTATTCAGTAAAATGTCAGACATTTATTCATTAGAATATTCAGTATAACATAAAAATATACAGTAAATATAAGCACATCTTCTAGGTTTGGCTGTAAAAGATAGGGATGTCTGGGTATTTTCATCAGCGCTTTGCCAGATGGGTATCCACAGAACACACCGTCACAAGAAAACACCTGCGAGAGCAAAAGCATTTTTATATAAATTAGGGGACTGAGCTATCCCATAAGCTGTTTCCATTCTCCTGGGTTTTCAGTTCCAGGCTTTGATTTGCCCATCCTGAAGTTTAGGACTGGCTTCAGCTTTGGGATATGAACCTGTACCCAGAGTTTGCTCTGGTTTGCGTATATTCCTGTTAGTGTGAACTGGTTTTTTTCCCCATCTAATTTATCTGGTGTTATAGAACTGCATCTTGCAAAAGCCTGCCTGCTCTCTGAAGCTGATGTCCCTCGACTTCCAGTGCACATCAGGTTCTGACAGCTCACATTCATACCACACAGTGTTCGGTAAACAAAAGTGCACATGCAGAAAAATACATTTAGATAGCAGATAGGCACTGAATATTGTCTGTGTTATTAGCCCTTGTCCTAAGTATGTCTGGAAAGGTGAACAAGACCCATGGTTCACATTGAATCTACAGCAGCAAATGACACAAATCCAGAGTTTGCTCCAGGCTGTGTGCCTGGGAGTGGGCTTAGGACGTAGGAAACTTTTTGTCTCAAAGCAAAGCTTTTTTGGCACCTGAGCCCTGAGTGTTTGACCGTGTAGAACTTTCCACGTTGAAAGACTAACAAACAAGTGAATTCCCATGCGATGTCTATGGCTGTCTTGAGAGGGGGACAGACCACTGAAACCAAGGCTGATTTAATCAAAAGAGGCAGAAGCATCAGTTCTAGTCACTACCTGTCTTGCTGGCTCGGGGTGGTGAAAAACAGGATATTTAGAAGCCCAAAGCCAACATTTCTGTGCTCAGACCTGAAGTGCCCACTGCCTGGCCTAAGAAGAGGCTCAAGTTAAGCTTTACTGGGCTGCTGCCACGGACGGTGTTTGCAGCTTGTTGCAGCCTTGTGGAACCTGGGAAATTATAAAAGAAAGAGAAGAAAAAGAAATGGGTGAGCTAAGAGTGCAGTGCTGACAAACAAGAGAAAAAAGCTTAGGTAGCGTGTCACTCCTTAAAACCAGACTGGGAAGATCGCCCTTTTCTGTGCTTCCAGAGTTTGGCTTAAGCAAAGGAGAAGCCCTTTGGGCTGTCATACGATTCTCCAAAGAGCAACTATAGAGAATAGGGGAGGGGACTCAGCTGAGGTCTATAGCTGACTATGCACCAGCAGTGCAAAGACATGATTTTATGACAGCTGTAATCACTAAAGACCACAGGAACTGTGGTTGCGTTCAGCAGGTGGGCAGGGAAGCTGTGGGAATTGCACCGGAGCCCTCTGCAATGCCTTCCTCGGACCATTCTATAGTGATTCATTTTTATTTTAATATACTTAAGCCACTGGGACCAGCCCCAAAGTTGTGCGTGCAAAATGCCTTTCCCTCCATGTACTCCAATTACAGACGTCTGTGCCAAACCATGGCTCTCAGGCTAGCAAGGACACGGCAGGTAGAGACCTGTTAAATAAGAAAAGGGATCTCATCCAGACCTGCTGCCTGATATGCATGCTCCTGTCAGTTAACATCCCAAGACAACACAGAGAGCGAGCCTCCAGCTAAGGGAACACACATCCCTAAAGCTTCTTAATGACAACTCTCCTAGGAAGCTCCTGGGGATCTCCTGGATGCAGGTTCTCCGAACACCTGGCTAATTGCTCCCAACGATGATGAGGGGATTCAGAGTTACCAGATAGGCACGGTCCTCAATAATCAACGTATTGTGCTGCTAGAAGACACTCCTTCAAATGCCAATAACCTCTTTGCCTCAATTTCCCTAGTAATGAAACGGGACTAATTAATACTTGCCTGGCAATGATGCATTGAGACTTGCGTTCACTTACGCAGTGCTTAGCACACCTAAAGCTCTGCAGAGTCAGGCTCAGAAGAGTGCCTTCATACAGCTGCTCCAGATCTGAGGACACTGCTTGTAGTCAGGAGTTGGCCAGTTTTGTTTGCCTCTGTGTGAGATCACTTTTTAACTGTTGATGTGGTTTTATGTGTATCTTTGGAGAAGATTAAAACATTTATCTTTACATTCCTAGATGTCACTGGGCCAGGTGATCTGGGAAACCTTGCCAGCAAGTGAACAAACACTGACTACATTTATCCTTAAATGATTTAACTGGGAAAACCAGATAGGTGCCAGTGTAATCTGGTATCTGCTTGTCTGTAAATACAGATAGACAGGGGCTTTTGCTAGAATAGCCATTCTGCTCCTTTCAAAAATCTGGCTTGGCTTGATTACCAGTGATTTTTAAGGCCTGATCCATTGAAAGGACTTTGGACAGAGTCCTTCAAGAGCATTCACATTTTTTAAACTGTTCAATGTCCTGTAACCTTCTGCTGTGCCAAGAGGATTAGAACCAGACTGGTATGTACAGCATGAAGAAAGAGAGAAAGATGCTATAACTGAAAGCTCAATTCTGTTCCATAAACACGGTGTGTGCACAGCAAAACACCACCTTTTAAACACTGGCCTAGCAATGGTACAAATCATAAATGGCAAATGTTTAGCTTTGATTTTGAGAAATAAGTCTCTTTGAAGAGTATGTCAAGGAGCACTTCTCCTATAAAGAGTCACTAGATCCTTTTGCTTTTCTTTCTGTTTCTGTGTTGCTTCTTTTTTCAGTTCTCCAAGACCTTTAATTTCTTGCAAAACTTGTGTAGCTTGCCGAAGTTGTTCTACTGCCTCATTGAGCAATGTCTCTGCCATCACTGGGGGTCCATTCCCCTCCTGGGCCTGTTCCAATCCTTCACGTAAAACCTTCTGCAGAAGTTTTTCTGCCTTTTCCCTTTCATTAGCAACTTTTTCCTCCATTTTAGCTAAGCAGTGGTGGGAATCCTTGGCGAAACCTTGGCTTAGAAGTGCTCTCTGTGTATTTTTGGAATCAGACAGCAAGTCTCCCAGAGAAGAACTGCGAAGTTTGAGACCTGAATTGCTTTCTACAGACGCTTTCTTCTCAATAGTTGCTCTTACACTCTCATGGCCTGTTTCTGTAGCTAAGGAAGTCTCTGTCTCTTCTGCTGAAGTTTGCTGTTCCTTCTCAGCAGAGGGTCTCCCATTTCCTTCTTCAGTTTCAACTGTTGGGGATGTGGACTCTGGTACCTTGGTGGCTGAGATCCCATTCACCGGGGGCTTGGAGCTGCCAGATTCGAGGTCTTCCAAAACCCCATCTACCAGGTCACCATGGCTGCAGTTCGTTGTGGCTAGCATTTTTTCTGACAGAACCTTAGGAGGAACAGGAGGCTTCGTAACATCTGCAGCAGCAATCTCAGCAAGGTTGTCTTTGCTACTATCTCCTGATGATTTCAAGTCTTCTGTGGTTTTAGCCTCAGTGACTGGTTGGTCCCAAGCAACTTTTAGCTTGTCTGGCACGCTCTTAGGAAGAGGAACTGGAGCTTTTGCTGTGCCCCTCTTGCTGACCTCAATGTGGTTCTCTCTGTTCTCCTCGCTTGGTGCTTGGGATCCTTCCACATTCTCCTCTCGGCTTACAGAGTCCTCTTCCTTGGCATTTACATTGTCCTTTGATGCTATGCCTTCCTTAAGCTTCTTATCTGGAGGCAATGGAGGAGACAGAGGTTTTTCATGTTCCTGGTCAGAAACATTGTTCTCTGCATCTTGGTTTTCTTTTGGACCAGTGGGTTTTGTAGGTGGCATAGGTGGCTTTGGAGTTTCTTTCTGAGGTGGTGCATTGTCACTTTCGCTGATAGGGGAATCAAAGTTTGGTGGTCCATTGTCTACTATGTCCAGATCTAGTCGCAGGATACCATCTGATGTGGCCTTGGCAGCCTGAAAGACAAGAGAGAACTTTTTCAATATCTCTCCCATTGTCAATCCTGTGCTCCATCCTTTAACTTCAATTTAAAGTGCAAGACCCTTGCAACCAGCATGGCAAGCAAGGGGCTGCTGCTTCACACATCTGCCCTGTTTGAACTTACATCTGTCAAAACTGCAAGAAGAATCGGACCAATAACAAAACCAGTGCTCTTAAGATCAGCTTTTTCTATAGCTCAAGAGCAATCTACGGAGCTTGCGGTTCTTCCATGCTACCCTCTAAGAGCAGTAGCCAGCTCTACCAGTGTTAATCTAATAAGTGAAACCCAATGTGATCTGCTATGCTAAAGTTTAATGAGCTATGATAATCACAAATACCAAACATTTCACCCAACAAAGAAGAAAGTCAGGTCAAATCATGGACGTTGCAGCATATCTTGAATGCACAGAGTGAAGCACTTCCATCCCCCTGCATAGCCCCGCTTTCTCCCCAAACCAACGTGTTCTGTGAATGTCATGAGCGTTTTGCAGCTGAGTTATTTCTGCCTGATAGCGCAGCAACTTGCATGAGAATATCAAAGCAAATAACCATAAGCAGTCAAGAATTAGGACAAAACCAGAGAGCTTATTTTACTACTTCCTTTGAGAAGAAGGTCTCAAAGCCTGTTCCACAATAACCTTATTTCTTGGTTTTCCTCTCCGTGCTAAGCGGTCAGCTCTACCATACTTTAATTCTTTATCCTGTGGTAGCTGAATCCTTCTACCCCCTTCTTTTACAGCATGCCTACCCAAAGCACGCCTGCCTTCTACTTTTGGGACTGAACATATAAAATAAATTGATCTTTAGATCACTTGGCCAGGGATACTATTGTAATACCGTTGCCTTCTGCTTGCTTCCTCCAATGACCTGATGTCATCCCTGTTTTACCAGGACCAAGCTTCAGCTAGTTAAACCTCCTTCAAACCACAGCCTGTGTGCAAATCACTCGAGTAGGAGGGGGGTTCCTAAAAAGGATGGACTTAGCAAAGACATTGCAGCATGTAACTCAGTGCCCCAGAGGGAGAAATGAGGTGACAGTTCCTGTGTGAGGGAACCCGAAACCACACTTCGTAGCTACAGCCAGGGCCAGACTCCTGCACTGCAGGGATTTAAAGTCTCTCTTTGCCTTTCCAGCCCATCAGAGAGAGATGGAAGCAAGCTGCATCCTGGCCTGGCCCTGACCTGGCCTTACTTACCTGGCCTGCTTTGACACTGAAAACCATCGTTCATCCCATTTCCTTCATGATACTGCAGCCAGCAGCCATGATACACATCTTTCTGCAGGCTCTGTCCCCTCCCTTTCCCCTCATTCCTGCTTCTGAATTTGTAAGCCAGTGTGATGGTTTAACCCCAGCCAGCAACTAGGACCACGCAGCCACTCACTCACGCCTGACACCTCTCCTCAGTAGGGTTGGGAAAAGAGGGAGACAAGGAGGGGAAAGAAAAAAGCTTTGTGGGTTGAGATAAAGACAGTTTAATAGAACAGTAACAGAAGAGGAAAATAATGATAAAAATTTCTCCTGAATTTGGCTGAAGGTTGGAGGTCTTACAGGTATTCACCTCAGAGGTATCTTGTGAGTTTAGTGAGCTGAGTAGGGGAGAGAGATCTTTTTAGTGCCTAGGGAAAGGCTTCCTACCTTCCTGAACCCATATTAGGCAACAGAGAACCCACACTTCATTACTGCTCTGACTTTTGTCGTGTTTTCTTCTGCAGTTTTCTGGAGGAGTGGATGCGAATCTATGATTCATTTCCATGCATTTCTCTAGAAGAGACACTCTTCCTCCACTTCTATGCAAACTAAAAAGTCTCGGGGCATCTCATTTTCTGCACGAGCATCATCTGAGCGCTGTGCAGACACATAAGTCAGAGTCTTGGAAGTTTGAAGAAAGAAGGTTTGATTTAAAAACCTTCCTTGGTTGAGATTAATACGCTGCTAAAATATCAATCTGTCTGTGACAACTTTTTCATAAATCACAGGAATCAAACATTAGTAAGAACCTCTCCCATGGAAATGAACTGCAGGTTTATTTTGTAGTGTTTTTTCTTTCTGTTTTTTTTTTTTTTTTTAAGTGACAGATCCAGAAAATCAGTTAAGAGTAGGCAGACTAGTCCATAAAACTGCCTGGGAGAATAATGTATTCTGTTTGAGACCTAAGGAAGGGCTTGTAAGCTTGAAAGCTTGTCTGCTTTTTCCAGTTAGCTTAATAATAAATACAGCTTCTCCCCACAGACTGTGCAGTTCTTCTACATTTAGACCACTGTGGCTAGAAAATCATCACTTTTAGAAAATAAATATAGGAGCTTTGGTCTCTTCTGATTAAAGTGAAACTATAGTGGTTCTCACCAGACGGTGAAGCAGCTCGTGAGTTATGGAAAGCTAAATATATCATAACGTGTTGCAGCAGCTACAGATCTATGGGAACCTGGAGCTTCGTTAGAGAGGTGCTGGTGCAACCTTTCCTGGAGGAAGCTGTTTCCCTTGTCAGCTTTCTCTGGGCTCTCTGTACCTGGGGTTTTCCCTGGGGTTTTGTACCTAAGTGGAAGGGGCAGCTCTTGGTGATCCCAGCTGGGGAGATGGCTCACCCTAGGGTGGGTGCACTTACCTCCTTTAGGTGACTTCTCGTGGGTGGCCGGCGACCGTGGGTCATTTTCACTCTGTCCCGAGTTACATGGTCCAAGGAAAGGCTCTCGTCTACTTTCACCTTTAAAAGGCAGAAGAGGAGGAAAGAAAAAAGGAAGAGGGTCGTTAATTTCTCAAGATATGTCTGTAAAGTTCTGACAGTCACAGATGAAGGGATGCAGCATTTAGATCCAGGAGGGTTTTGAATATTTCACCACTACAGTCTTTGCCTCAGACCTTAGTTATAGCCTGCCTGCAAAGCCCTGCATGATGAATATTTAAGGTATATGTCCTATACAGAGCCACGATTAAAGGACACTCCAAAGCAAAGCATCCAACCTGCGGAGGTTTGCAATCACGAACCTCCCCTCTACCTAAAGAGCAGGGAAGGAAGGACACAAGGCAGTTTTGTCGTCCTCGCTGCAGCCCAGGCTTGGACCGGCTCCTGCATGTGGCAGAGCACAGCGTCGAAATTGCTGTTGCCATCTTAGAGGTGAAAGCTCATTAATAACTGTGACCTCACTGTGAACTGTATCAGCAGCGCTTCGTTACAGACTTTCCCTTCTACAGCTCTAATGACCACAGGATGCTGAAGAGAAGGTGTGAGCAGTGACCTGGATTAATTGCAACTCCAGCTGAATTAACAAATTTATTTCCTGGAATCAGATGAGAAATCCACTGCCTCCCACACGTGGGGAGGGAGGTCCCAGCCCCCTGGCAGGTATTTCTCTGTGCTGCGTCTGTGACCGTCCACCCACACATGCTGCGATGGCTGAGGGCTGGAGTCTGCTCCAGGCAGAGGGGGAGCACCAGTGACCAGGCATGGTGAAACATCAGTGTGTCCTTGGTTTGCTGGCTACAAATTTGTACAACAGGAAAGCTGGCGAGGGTGAAGTAGGGATTTAAAGGGAAAAACGGATCCCAATCCCTGGCTGATATGGCAGAGTGGGTTTACAGCTCTTTCAGTGGAGAACAGCTAATCCAAGCCAGCTGAGGGCTTGACCCATTAGCTTGTGCCTAGCCTGCGCAGAAACGCTTTAAATCTGAGGTCTGATCCTTACTGGAATGAAGGAGAATTAGAGGCTGGCTCCCTCTGAGAACCCGGATCCTCGTAAGGAGGATAACTCCAGGCCACGAGGCAGGGAGGTGACCTGAGATCCCACCTTGCTGCGCTGCCGAGGGGGTGTGCAGAGTTCAGTGCCCACCGGAGGGCCATGTGCCGTGCCCCTCCAGGCAGCTCCATGGGGTCGCACCAGCAAGGGCTGAGCAGCATCGCATTGCAGGACATCACATCTCCCACTCGCTGAAACATGAGAGCAGACAGACCTGGATGCTAACCTCTCTGCTGCTGGGTTTTATCTTCCCAGGCTGCTGCTGGTCCCAGCTGGTCCCTTTAATCCCGTGTGCTGCTTCCCACTTGGTCTAAGGGCCCGAGGAACCGCTACACCCCACTACCAGCAAAAAACTGACACTGAGTGCCATTTGCCTTGGCAAAAAAGGACCATGTTCCAGCCTCTCCTCCTGCTTTTGCCCTCTGCTGAATAAAAACAAAGCTCAAGCTCTCAGAGTTTGCATTTCTAGCGCTGCACCTCCAGCGCTTAGACCTTTTCTCAAAAAATTTACGCATTGCTTTGGTTTCCTTTGCTAAAGAGATCTTGCTGATTGCTTAGTCCCCTCGTTAGCCTGCCCATTTCTTCTTGAGTCATTCCCATGATGGTGGTTTTGTGCACTTCCTTTCAGTTACTGAAACAACTGCAGAATAGATACTACTCCTTTGGTTTAGTTCAGGGCTGATTTACAAACTAACAGGGAGCAGGGCAAGGTTAGTCAGGCTCTAGGATGTGCAGTTTTCATCCTTGGCGAATTTGGGATGGCAGGTGTGCTCAGGGCCAGCTGAGAGGCAGGCAGGTTTGGCCCAGGCCATGGAGTAACTTTCCACCAGACTTCTCTCCAGACTGCAGGCGGAATAGCTGGTGGACTGAGTCACTTCAGATTTTTCCAGTCTTGAAGACTGGGCTATGTCCTAACCAAATACCTCCATTTCCAGGCTGTTTGGGTGCTGAAGACCATGGCAGTGTGGGGAAGACAGGTCCCTCCAGGCTGCAGCCCCAGCTCTACACAACTCAGCGCTGCAGCTGCTTCTCTGCACCAGCCGCTCCCATCGCGAGAGGGGAACACCCCTACATTCGCTGATCCCAAACCCACTGAAGCCACCAGACCATCTCCCACTGGCTTCAGTGAGTTCTCGTGTCCCGTGGGCCTCCTGATGAGATGTTAGCTCTTCGCACTACAGACCATCCCTCTGGCACACTGTCTACTCAACCAGCTGCCCCTGCCTCCCCGCATGTAACCCTGGCCAGAAGAAAGGGAAAAGCAGCAAGGCGTAGGATGGTGCAAACGGCATTCTACACGTTCTACCGTCTTGGGCTGGGAACTGAAGTGGCTAAAAGTTCCCAGCCTGCAGGAACGTGACCTGGTCTGCCTTGCATACCAGCTGTGAACGGGCTTTCTTTTTCCTTCGATCATGCCTGGCATGCAGGAAGGACAGGGAGCACGGGGGCTCAGGCAAGTTCTGCTTTTAGCTGAAAAAGCAGTGAATGAGAACTAACACAGAAACACAGGAGTTTGAAAACTGTTCCTCTTACCTCATCAAATACTTTGTTTTTGCCTCTATTGATCCCTTCATTAAGAGCTTTTATCCACGATTCTTTCTCTTCCGAAGTTGGAGCTTGAAATTTGATATCATGAACCTGCAAGAGCAGAGAGACAATTTTTGCCTAAGCATCCCTTGCCAGGAACAGAGAGGTAGCTCTCTGCTCTCTGTGTATCACTTCAGTTTCTATACAACATCCAGTTCCAGCCTGTGTTTAAACTACAGATTCCTTTGCACTTTGGCAAGTACTTCACTTCATAGCTCCCATGAACAGGATTTTGTTATGCTGAACAGCTTGTTGCTGTAGTTTTATTTTTACAACTAGTAACTAAAGTAGTAAGAAAGTAAGAGTTTCTTCCTTCTGCAAAAGGCTCGGAATAGCTCTTAGAGCAGCAGTGAGTGGTACAGCAAATGGTCACGCTGTGTATAGAGAGTCAGACTGAAAGTCCAAGTAATTTTGTGCTGGTTCGGATGCAATAAAGTACTTTATCTCCACTTCCCCCGCAGGCTGCAAGCAACGGGAAGGCTGCGTGCAGCAGGCTCTGCCTGCTTCCCTGTTCCTGCGGCTCTGCAGAACAGAACTGATACGGGAATCCGGGGCTCTGACCTTGGCTGCACTAACCCCGATTCAGCTGAGCACAGACACGACGATTCCATGATGAGGCATAAGGGCAATGTAAGTGAAAAAATTAACCATTTCTGCTTGCAAATGAAGAAATACAGCAGTGAACACTACAGACATACACTCTCTGGGGTTTGAACCGCTGTCCTAAGAAGAAGGGAAGAGTTGGCCATACAAGAGGGAGCTGGCAAGAAGCATGGGACACAAATAAGGAGGGAGTGATGGGTGATTGTACGGCCTGTCCTCCAGCCAGCCAGCTCTCCCCTTCTTCCAGGAGAGTCTCCTGGCTTTGCTTAGTGTTTCGAATCTCTTCTCAACTGCAGCAGGAACAATAGGTAGGGTGTTATTTACTTCACTGCTGTATGCCCTGAGTGCCTCACCAGTATTATGTAGCTTTGCCCCAATGTACACTTCAGGTGAGAGAAATATCATCTTCACGTTACAGGTGGCATTACATTCACACTACATTATGGCAGACCGGCTTGGGTCCAAATACCTCCATGTGGTGCCCTAATCCGCACTGCACAGGCACACGGAAATAGTCTCGTGCTAAAGAACAACGTCAAAGTTGCAAAATCAAGCACTTAAAAATTACACAATCCCAGTGCTGCTGGGGCAGTCCTAACTCAGCCTGCTGTGCGTGTTCCTTCTAGCACTGTCCCTAATGACAGGGGTGGTACTTCTTACTGAGCTATCCCATCGTGTGTTTTATCCTTGTGGGTCAATATGTCTTATTGATTGCACTCTGCTCAAGCCCTGCCCTGAAAACAGAATTACTGATTCCCCCGACTTTCTTTTCTTTGCTGCTTATCACTACCATATCTGGGGGCTTCACAAATTACTTTTCAGAGCAACTGAAATTATCCACCTCTTACAGGTGGGGAGGTGAGATACAGAGCTCATCCAAAACACATACTAGGAAGGTCTCATTTGGAATAGTTTTTTGGGGGTATTTAACATCCTATAGGTATTCTGCACCTTCCTATTGTCTTCAAGAGCAGTTGTAGTCCCAACCTTTTTGTAAATGAGGCCCCCACATTCTGAAGTCACAGCACTGTCTACATAAAACAGGGACTACATAAAATGAGGGTGACAAAGCTAACAGTGACTGACACTCAAATGCTCTTAGCAGCTCCCTGTTTTGTTTGTGGCACAACAAAGCAGCAACTGTTTTGGGTCTCAGCAACTTCTGAAGTTACCATCAGAAATTCTGCAGAACTAAAGCCTGATCTCCTTACACCCACTCCTGCTGTTTACCTAGAAACCGACTGCCCTTCTCTTCTGCATTTATTCCTCACTTCAGTGCCATGGTTTTACATCTGCACATCACAGCGACAAAGTACCAGACCCTCACAAGCAGCATGGCAAGCAGGGAGTGAAACAGCAATTTGGGGAAAGATTATTTATTCGATTAGTTTGAACATAAGATGACTGGACCACGTCTTCCTGAGAGCTCAGAGGAGACGTTAGGGCCTGAACCACAGTGCTCTGGAAAAAGAGCCCTTTGTCTGGGGCGCAGAAGGGCCACGCTAACCAGGGAACCTACGGGAAGGCAAGGCTCCAAAACAGAGCGACAGCCAGATTTTGGGTTAGTCGAAGCAGGCTTGTTTTTGTGTGTGCTTAAAAACTTTTTTTGTTTGGAAACGATTTTGCCCCAAAGCTTTGTGATTATAAAAGCTTATGAGAAAGCTCTGCTTGTGAGCAGCTGAGCTGCTGCACTGCCTGGCAAAGACCTGGCAGCCTGCACCAGGGTTTAGAAATCTCCGTACATGTTGTTCAAGGGAAGGATTCCTGCCTCACTTCAAGCTTCCTCTTCCAATGCCACTTTCTGTGCCTCATTCTCGGTCCCTGAATAAAGCCTCCAAGACTGTGACAAAGCGCTGGTGTCAGGAACACTGCGGCAGGGCAGAGTGAAGCCTCGGGGGGGATGGTTCGTCATTAATGAGAAGCTGAGATGTCCCTC
Source organism: Pluvialis apricaria (assembly GCA_017639485.1). NCBI lineage: Eukaryota > Metazoa > Chordata > Aves > Charadriiformes > Charadriidae > Pluvialis > Pluvialis apricaria. The sequence continues at coordinate 3,886,812 of CM030015.1, forward strand.
TGGCATGCAACCCTCTGCCGCACGGTCTAATGCTGACCTACCGCTGCGGCCACTGAAGGCAGACCCAACGGATGGTGGGGGAAAGGGACTTGTGGAAAGATGCTCCCAAGGCATCAGCAGAAAGAGCTCTCCAGTCTCCCGACGGGCTGGGTGAGGAAGGACAAGCAGCACTCTGCGTGGGACCCCACTCCCTGCGATGGGGCAGCACAGGCAGTGCCAGACTCATGCCCCTGCAGCCCTGCTCCCTGCTTGCACAAGTCCCTGGGGCTGTGACACAGAGGGACAGCCTCGAGGCTCGCAGCACGTTCCTCCCAGTATGCCCAGTTATCTTTCTCTGAAAACTTTTTTCTCCTTTTTAGAACAATACCCACAGATACCAAGGAAGAGTCAGGCTGCTGGGGCTGGGGCTGGTGCTTGGGATGCTGCCAGCCAGTGTCTTTGTTGCCTTGCCGTCCCTTGTCTGTCTGCATTCATCTGTGGCTCGCGTCCTCGGCCACGGCACTGGGGAGGGGAGGCTAACTGAAAGCGAGGTGGAAGTTCTCTATAAAGCAGACGGCTGCAGAGGAGGGGCAGGAAGGAGCTGGAGGAGTTGGTCTCAGTCCTGCCTGCCACTGGGGCTCTGTACACTAGTCTGAGACCCCCAGGTCCTCAACAAACAAGGAACAAATATCTGTATTTTCACTCATTTGAATATTCACAGATATCAGAGGATGCACTTGAAGAGGGATACTCCCCACAAAACATTAAGCAGGGTCTGTTCTCCAGCAGCTATTTAAGGTAGAGAATCAGTGACACCAACATAAGAGGGCAACAGGCAGGGTGACACATTTGCTCTCCTTTTGCTAAGCCATCTGAGACTGAGTCATGCCATAAACAACAAGCGGGTGTGCCAGGAAAAGCTGTCATGGCTAAACCTAATGTGATAGTGACCATTGTAAGCCAGGAACACAGACTACGCAATTTACTGTCAGTTAACTCAGAGCACAGCACAGCACAGCCAGTCAGCTCCTGCTGAATCACTGGCTAGATGTCATGCAACAAGAAGCTCGCACACGGGTCACTGTCTGCGATGGCAGTGAGCACAGTGTCCCCAACTGCTCCATGTCTTCTCAGAGACATCAGTCTCTTCAGGCAGCGACAGTCTCACGGCTGTGCTGACCCTGCTTTCCAGGAAAGAGAAGCGTTCTCAGGGTCAGTCTGTTGTACCTGCACTAAATGATTTCACAGACGAGCTCTGGAGAACTGTATAGCTGCAGTTTAACGCCTTTACTGAGCTCTTTGCTGAGCAATTCTGCTAGATGCTGCTGATGTGCAGCAGAGGTGGGTGGTGTTCAAGGCCAGGCTGGATGTGGCCTTGGGCAACCTGGGCTGGTGGGAGGTGTCCCTGCCCATGGCAGGGGGGTTGGAACTCGATGATCTTCAAGGTCCCTTCCAACCTAAACCATTCTATGATTCTATGACAGAAACCTGTGCTTGCTCCTCGGCTGTTGCAGTGCAAAGCCTCGTGTTGGCCTCAGTTCAGTGGGGCTGGGCTAGACTGGACTGTGAACTGCTGGTTTAGGTGTGGGAATGTGTTCCCTTGTGCTGACTTTCGGTACAGGGTGGTCACCTCCAACAGAAGCCAGAGCAGAGCTGGGTCAGTAACATCTTAAACTACCAGGAGCGCACCAGAGTCTATCTGCCAGACGTGAGGTCATCTCCTGCCGCCTTCTACATGACTTTGTCAAGTTAGATTATGGAGGGAAAAGTGGAAGCCAAGGGACTGTCAGTCAGGGGATTCTTGTGGTTTTCCGCAGCTGAACCAAGCGCTAGCTCAGCCCTGGGAATCACGCAGCAGCACCTCTGCCGAACTGGCAGAGCCCAGGAGCAGACTGCTCCACGCACAGGGCAAACGGGCCTCACTGCGCTCTACTGCAGCTTCCAGGCTGGGCCCCCGGTGAAGGCAGCTGCAGGTGCCTCCGAAATCATCTAAGGGAAAAATAAAAAAAGGAAGTTTCCACCCCTGACCACGGGTGCGGATTTTGTGCCTGGCCACGCTAGGAAAGGACATGTGGGGAGCTGCAGTGCTTGCTCGGGGACTTTCTCCCTTACTACCACCCTCTTTCTTCCTGTTCCTAAGACTTCCCTGCAGCTAAAGACTTTCAGACCTGCTGAATACCAGACTTGGGCCAATCTCTGTAGTCTCTAGGCAGCTTACACCAAGCATCGTTTACACTGCTTTTTGCATTGTGAGTACGCTTTAAAGTCTCCAGGCCAAGTCTGCTGCCCCTTCTTACAAGCTCAGCTCTCTGCATCCAACAGTTTTCATTTAATTGCTGCTGGTGGAATGAAGCATTTGAGATTTCTAAGCAGAATGGGTCTTTTGCACACTCCCAGCAGCACTTTGTTTCAGCTCCACGTAAGTGCAGGTGTGTGACATGCTCATATCGGCCCAACTTAACAAAAATGTTATCTGTGTGAATAGGACAAGCAGAATCTGGGGTACGCCCACCAAAGACCAGTGGTTAGCAAGGCAACTTGTTCAGGTGCAACTCCAGCTGCAGAGTAGTTTTAACTGACTGATTCAAGTCCTGTGCTCTTTAAGAATATCACATCCAAGATTTAAACCGGGATTCCCCTACAGCTAAATTGGGCTCCCTGTTTTCGACAGGGAAATTCCTGTTTGTGCACTGAAACAGCAATGGCCTTTCCTAGCTCGTTCCTAAGTCCCACAAACTCACTGGCTTTCTGCATTCCTCAGCATTGTGCTCAGAAGAGGGGGCAAAAAAACCCTAGCAAGACCTGGCAGGACTTGGCAAGGCAGCTCACAGGGTGATTTTAAACTGTGGATGGCAGCAAGCCTCCCAAATGGAAAATGTTTAGCTGATATATATCGCCACAGCTGCGATTTCAAAACAGAAGAAGGACAGTTGTGTACATTGGCCTCCTAATTGAAGCCTGTTCTAACATCTGCCAAAGTATGTTGTGTGTCAACACCCTCACCAGATTCCCAGCCAAAAGGAGGGTGGGAGGGGAGCTACAAACAGGGAACTTTTCATTTATAAAAGCCTTTCCTTTCACCAAAAGAGCCTTATAAAAAGTAGCCTCTATCTAGATCTCCATTTAATCAGTGGCATGAAAAACAAGGGAGCTGTAAACTTGCCAGCATGCCAAAAGGATGAAGTTACCCTTTCAGGGCAGAGTTTGGGCACATCTTCCTTCTAGCAAGAAATGTAAGGTTTAAGAACAGGTCTCACACCCTGTGTTGATTCATGCAGCAGTGCAGAGACATATGCAGCTATTACACGCTTCTCTCTAAGTAACATACCTGCAGATAATAATAATTCCTACTGTGCTGCCCATCTCTGAGCTTTTATTCCCCTTCCCAGGAATAGGTGTGCGCTTGTAGTTATTGGTACACTTGCAGTTATTGAGCCACCCTCTAGAAAACACACCAAGCCTGCCAGGGTTTGCCACTTTAGATCTAAAATGGACATTATTTCTGATTAATCAAGTTGCAAACCAAACGCTAAACCTCCACTCGGATTGGAGAGACTCACTGCTCTGGGATCCAGTGCTGAGCAAGGAGCTCACTAGCCCAGGGTGTGAATTTCCAGGCTACCATCACTTTGGTGCGTGGGGCTCAATATCACTTTTTCTCCTCGATACAGACTGCGCCTACTTGTAAAATGAACATCATTCATCATCCCTCTCCACCCCCACCCTGGACCATGTGAGCGTTTTGGGGCAGGACAGTCCTTGTTTTGTTGTTTTGAATGAAGTTTAGCACAATGATGCTCTGAACTTAGCTGGGGTCTTATTATACGAATAAACACTAAGTGAGTGGAGTGAAAGAATAAGCAACAATGACAACGATGACTAAACAACCTCCATTTATTTAAACAAAGTGGAGATGAGGGAATGCAGGCAAGTTGGTATTTTTGCCTGTTCACATTCTTATGGAAATGAATATGTTTTGTCCCTCACCACCTCTCAGATTTGCATAGGGAGATTTAACAAGATCTCTGATGCCAATTAAATCACTTTTAAATTAGAATGTAAGTCAAAGTGCAATGCCTCAGAGCAACAACAGAAGCATCCTAGCCCATAAAGATGCTGAAAAGGATGGCATGTAAGTAGGAACTAAGGAGAACTTCCAAAGATGTGTAGTGATGATGAACCCACATAGGAAGGAAGTCAAGCATGTCCTGGCGTACAGTCAGTGCTCAGATGAATGTCTAACTTCTTTGCAACACCAGCCTGGCTGTTAGGTTCTGGATCTAACCAGATGCTGTGCAGGACGCTAAAGATGTAGAGTTTTAAGAATTCTGCAAAATAAATCTTTTCTCCTAGGAACTGTTTGGCTGCAAGTAACTTTGCGCTGGAGTTTCTCAGATCAACAGTTCCAGCTCCAGGAATGTCTCAGTACATGGATTGGGATCACTGATTTCACTGGAACTTGAGCAAAGCCACAGCACGTACAGCTGGGACAGGGACACTTTCTCGCCCAGAGCACATGAGGGAACCACAGGGAATCGTCATTCTCCACTGCTCAGGGAGTACCGGAAGAAAGAAAATCATAAGGCAGGAAATATATCAAGAGGAGAAGTTGAGTGGCAGGAAGACCCTTTCCCCACCACAAGAAGAAAGTCTACAAGACAGTAGCATTCCTTCTTACACGCTGTAGACCATTCACAGCTATAGGTCATTTCTCCCGGCTGCCAAAGAGCCAAATCTCAGAGCCTTTCATCTGCTCTAGGCGCAGCTGCCTGGGAACTCATTTTGGAATCTGCAGACTTGAGGGTGATGAGAAAGGCAATCCTACCTTCTTACCGGGGGAGCGGATTAAAATGAAACGGTTTTTCCTTTTTAGTAGTGCACGCAGTTCCTGGCACTTGTCATAACTCTCCAGTTCCACTGTTTCTATGCACTTCTGTTCATCCTGCAGAGAAGGAATGAAACATTATTATGAATAGGAGGCATTGAAATCAATCATATACCATCAAACTCTGCATGTCTTCCCGTTGCATCTGTCTAAAAGCTCTTCTGCCTTAAAAATAACCTGCATGCAGACAGCAAGCCCCCGTAAATCAGGCTGGCATCTCACTAAGAAAACACCCTAGTCTTTAAGCTACAGGCCGATTTGCGGCTAGTGGTCCACAGTGGCTGAGCAAATAACATGTTGTGGACAGTAACACCAGCTTCTGCCATCTCCGTTGGCCACATCCAGGGATCTTCAGCCACGAGGAAGGTGGGAAGGTCTTTTCCCATCATCCTGCCCCAGCCACAGGCTGAGAATGTGCTGTCAACACAAGCACCATGATGGTCCAGGCAGCCCCCCCAGGATGCCCAAGGCAGAGCGGAGGTAAGAGGTGAGCCCTGCTGCGGCGCCGAGCCTCAGCAACATCAGTGGTAGCCACATGCGACTAGGGCATGCTCCTCTTGCAGCCACGCTCTGAGCTGTCAAAATGCTTAGGACTGGAAATACGGTCCTGTACAGCCAGCAAAACTGACAGGGCCAGCGTCTCGGTGGGGAATATTTATCTCTGCTGTATCTCCACCGATGACTGCCGGCCGCGATCTTGGCTCATTTCTCCCAGTAACATAACTAAAATTCCAGACGTGGTGCGTGGCTCAGTTCAGCTGTGGAGCACCATCCCTAATAGGAATCGCAGCGTAACGCTGGGCAGATAGTATTCTTCATGTCTCAGTAGCCCAGAAAAGACCAAAGCTCCCTTTTCCTAAGTATTACACAAATAAGCAGTGAGAATCGCAGAGCAGTTCTTGCTGGTAAAGTGCTACAGTCAGCATGCCTCGTGGACTTATTACCATCCTAAATAAAACCCACCAGCCATGACCATGCCCAGCTCAGGCTCTGCTCCCAAGGCAGTGCCTCGTACCCGTATGAGTTTGTATTTTAGCGATTCCTGTAGCGGAGAGGGGGTGTGGGATGAGGAAACGTGTCGTAGTCAGGAAGCTGCTGCGTGGCTGGAGGCAGGGAATGGAGAGTTCAGAGGGAAGTGGGCTGCGGGGAATTTCCTCCCTTTACCACTTGACATTTAAGTCACTGTGCAGAGCTCAGGCTGCGTTTAGGTTTTTTTAACCCTCCTATTTGGGGATGGGGACCCGGCACAGCCGATGTCAGTACGCAGAGCAAGTTTGGAGCCACTGAGGGATGTCTGGATCTAATTTAGGTTTATTATTTTAATGACATTACTGTTTATTTCATTTAACACTGAGTAGGTGAATGTGACCAGAGAACTGGGAAAACGTATACTAGGAGGAGGAGATTAATTCTGCTCAAACCTAAAACCTAGCCGATAAAATCCTGCTGACGTTACTGAGCCCTTTGAAGGCACAAGGCTCCTGCTGCAATCCTGGTATCGCAATGTCACTGCAAAAGGACAGGAATGGAAATAATAACCCCTCAGCGGCCAACAAATGACAGAGAAGGGTGAGGTCAGGAATACATGCCTCGGGGATGGGTGATCTCATCCTGGCCTTTGGTGGACGACCGCCCACATCACAGCACTGCCGCACGGCCAGCGCAGTTACCGGCTCCAGCGCGGAAGTTTGCTGGGCTCAGGATGTAGGTGGCTTTGCAGCACTCTGACCAGAGACCAGCACGAAGACTCCTGCCCACCCTACTCGCTCTCGAGAGCGCCTCTGCCCGCAGCAGAGCCCAGTGGCTCCGCATCACCTTCCTTGTCCACACCATCCCTCCTGCCTCTTCCAGGCCATGCGAGCTGTCCTCCACTTCCTAAGAACAGCGGAGCACCGAGCTGGGGGACAAGAAGGACTTGGCAGGGTGACATCGCCTCTTGCCTTCCAGCTGCCCCCCGGCTCCCTGAGGAGGCTTTGGGGACTCCGGTCTGGCCAGAGGACAAGTGCAGTGAGGACGGGGACATGCAGGACCCTGCCTCCCAGGGGCACGGGACTGACTGCAAGCTATGGCTCCTTCATCTCAGAGACCGCAACTTCTCAACTAAGTACTTCTCTTCAGGGAAGGTGAGGAAGAAAGCAGCCAGAGAAATAAGAAAACTCCATGTTTGAGGCAAAGGAAAAGCATCTGAGTTCAGGGAGTGACAGAATGGGGCTTTTGTCTCTGTTTTACCCTTGGCAAGAGGCCATCCCCTCTCTGTGAGCCCACCTGAGTCACAAAGAGATCCTTTATGTTTGTCCTGCACCACTAAGATAAAGACCAAAGGGCTCAACCCTGCTGCAGGTCTCCAGGTCCCTCCAACCTCCGAAGACCTGGAGGATACTCAGCATCATGCAGAGACAAAGTCGCTTCCAGAGTCCTGCCCTGACACATGGGTCTCAGACACATGTTCTGGACAAGCTCCCTCTCCATTTGGTCTCCAGTGTCCCAAAGAAGTTAAAGCAATTCTTTTACATCATCCTGAGACACAAAGGTTGAGTCCTCGCTTGGTGGTGGCACCTCCCTGCAGGACACTGCTCACAGGGTTGTCCCACAGCGTTGCATTTGCTGCCTATCAAGGCAGGGAATTCCCTTCAGGCCACCTTTCTCTTTTCCTCTACACATTTTAGGGCTTGTTTTCTAAATTGCTTTTGTTCTTGCTGTGAGGGACAATCAATAAGACGCTTAAAATCCTGGTACAGAAACCCCTACATTCATGATTTCATGCAGAAAACCAATTCTGTTAGCTATTTGTGGAGCAGACACTGCGACTTAAACATGTATGTGTCTAAGCTTGGCCCTTAAGAAGAAAATTACTAAACACCTAAACATATTAATGCATGTACTTAACCAAAGAATCACACTTGGCAAACAATTTCCTTAACGAAAAGTTGATAAAAAGAGGGAAAAAGGCCCACTGAAATTTTTATTTATATGAAGGTAAAATTTCCAGCAAAGACCTGTTTGCTGACACACATTCATGGGCTGTGACCCTCCGTTCACTGTACAATGTCTAGACTGTCTGAAAGAATAACTTACTTCTCTAGCTGAGGATCTCAAAGCATTTTAATAAATCACTTTTGGGTATACATTGCTGTCACTTTACCGGGGCAAAACGCAGATATTAACTGCGTGACTGTTAAATGCTTAGCGGACCCTCTCTAGGCTCTTTGTCTAGTAGATTTTTTCCCCGTCAAATAATACACTTTAAAAAAAACACCCCCAAACAACAAACAAACAACTCTAACCACTAGCTGCACTGCTTAGGGAAAAAAAAAAGCAAACCCAAGACTGATGTTCTCTAATCCATGGAGTGATGATATTGATCTGTGTAGTCTCTCCGCATAGGATTGCCTGTTCTTCAGATGCTCTCTGTAGTTTTTCAAGGCTTAATTTTTATTCCAGCAAGAATATGCAGAGCCAAGATGACAAGGAGCACCGTTAGAAAATAACCTGCCTGCCTGGTTCTTAGTTTACATGAGGGTACAGATGCGGGGCTCTGTAGATGGAGGCACAGCAGATGATAACAAGAAATCCATCTCCCTTCATTTCACATCCTCTGAAAGAAACCTGAAGCCCGGCGGGATGACTTTCACCCCCCCATCTGCTCCAGGTAATACAATAGCCATTTGCAGTTTGCCTTCGGGAGGTGGCTCCGCTTTAAACCAAACCCAAAGCCCGACTAACAGATGCAATATGGGAAACACACTCCCAGGGCAGGGCAGGAGTGCGTTCCAGGAGATAGCCATTGATGATGATAAATTTGTGTTCTGCTCAGACTGTGCTTTCCGGTGACACGGTACGACGTCATTGCCTGCCTCTTGTGTTGGCCATCCCCTCTGCTCTTGTTTTGCACACACAAACCTCAGCCACAAGCACAGCCAGCTTCATGCAATTGCATAAACAAGCGTGCCTGCATATGAAACAACTGCTAAAGGCTTAACACCTCTTTGTGAAGAGCTCAAACACATGAGGGACTGATAAAAGCACAAAGCGTCCAAGTCACTAGCTCAGTTCCTGGAAATCTGATGGGCTCAGACCAGTTGAAACGCTCAGCCTCTAAACCTGCCCTCCCACAGGGAAGCTGACCTCCCTCCCATTTAACCCATGTAAGTCTAACTTAAGATACATACGGAAAGATGCTCGCATTTCTGTTGCCTGCGGTTTTATCTCCTTTCTTTTTCTAGGGCCCCAACTCAGCAAGCACTGAACAATCCCATTTAAAAACATTTCAGCCTGAGGATGGTCTGGGATGCTGTGTCTGGCTCCAGCGTCACACAGAGCAGGGCAGGTATGTGGAGAAGGTCCCGTGGGGGAAATGGCAGCTGGAGCTCCAGAAATAAAAGCCAACTTAGCACGCTGCACCACAGGCTCTCCTTTGACATTGGGCAAGGCCCTTCTCATCTCAAAAACTCGGTTCCCCAATTGTAAGATGGAGACAGCAACACTGCCCTAACTCACGTTAAAGGAAGATAAATACAGTAATAAACATGAACTGCCTCAATTCTGTGGCAACGGGACCCCTCCCGAGTGCACAAAATTGCCATTTCCTTTAGTTCCCCTATAGAAAGTCGGCACAATCACACGCTATCCTATTGTGCTACCAGATAATTTTGTAGCAATTTCCTCTCCTAAGACATTTGACTTCGCTGTAAGCCAGTTTAATAGCCTATAGATATTAACATGATCCCTTATTTACAATAATGGGACCTTGTAGCTACTGTAGCTTACAGATGCAATTTATTACAGGATGTTACCACAATCCGCAGGCTACCAGAAAACATTATGCCTGCTTGTTACAAATGCCATTTTCCTTGTTGAGATAATAAAATAACCCTTTAAATGATTGGGATTTTTCCTTCTTCTGGACGTCTGTGAAAATTAATCTTACTTTAAAAAGCCTCCTTTTCCCTTGTGGTAATGAGAGCCTCCATATATCTTGTTTTTAAAGGCATGCACTTTAAAAAAAAACCCTACGTCATGTTTATAGATTTTGAATCTGCGAGTTCCTGAAGCTTCAGCTGGAGTCTACAGGTGTCCGGGGCACTGGGCAGCAATCTGCAGAGAGTCAAGCGTTTGCAGGACCAGGCTGCATCTCTCTGCGTAAGAGAAACCCCCACCGCTTTGCCTGCCTTCCAAGCTGCTCAGCACCTGACATCGACTTCTCATTTCATTATTCTTGCACCCTTCCCGACATTGCAAAACTAAGAACAAACGCCTCCGGAAAGCTTTGGGATTCGGGAAGAGCAGGAGAGTTCAGTGTATGGGAGGAGGTAATACCCTTTAACCTAAACTGTTCATAACAAATCTTCTTTATTAGGCAATAGTATGTTTTTTTAAAAAAGAGAACCAAACTCATTTGTCAGTCCTGTTGTTCCTGAAACCACCACAGCAATGCAGTTGCTGAAACATTTCCCCATTCTTCTTCCCTTGACACACCACACAGAAGCTTTGCATGATTTTGGTTTTATATCATCCTGATGCCCACGAACGACCCAGATCCTCCTGTGTCAGACACCGCACAGGCATGTGGTCCTTGTGCAGACCACGCGGTGAGCAATGCTTCTCCATCACGGTGCACACACAAACTTCCAGCCACCATAAACCAGCAGGGCTTAGACTTTAAGCCTGATCTCAAACCTCTCCTGGTTGTAGCTTGTGCTCTGCACTGTAATTTCTAACTTTTGGGGCAAACCCTGCTTTTGCAGAAGCCCTTTCCAGCCCAGGAACCAAGGGCCTGACTCAGGAAAGAGCCACATTTTTTTGCAGCCCGGCTGGACCAGCCCTGCAGTCTCCATTCTTCTCGCATGAAGATGCAGGACAGATTTGGCTTGGCTCTTATTTCTCATTTGATTGGAAACAGCTCTAAATGAGGCCATGAACTTAAGGCACGCAATTTATCTAGGGATAAAGGACTCCCAGGCGTCCTTTGCTCAGTACTGGCTCAAGTAAAAGGAAAAGATGAGCCAAATCCAGACTGTGTCCCTGCTTAAGGAGGACAGCAAGCACTCACAATCTCACCCTGCGTCCATCGTCGGCTAAACAAACCCCTGAAAACTCTGGCTAGCAACAATTTGAGCTGCTTGAGGGGTGCCAAACAGCTGCAGGGTTGCCTGCCGTCCCCTCAAGCAGCAGGTGGGAAGTCAGGCTGCTACAATCCAATTTTATCCTTTAAACGCCAAAAACGCATAGCACATATCCTGCTTCCGCCCAAAGCTTTGCTCTGTTCGCCTTCTCACAGGATGTCCTGCCCCCTTTTTTTTTTTTTGGCAATGGCTCTGTCAAAATATTTACTGGCTAAAATATTTATGGTAGTATATATACTCTAAAATGCAGCTGCTGTCTCTTCTTTATAGCGTTTACCCTTCCTGGAGATAACTGGAGAAGCCCTTTTGAAAGGAATGGGCTGGAGCGAAGAGTGAACGTGTGTCACCAAGGGCCTGATCCTGCCCCTCATTCAAGGTCGTTAGCTGTGACCATACCTCATCCTCATAGACCACGAGCTGTGTTTTCCGTAGCTGGATGTAACGGTCCTTCCACAATCCCAGGAGCCCCCCACTGCTTTTCTTAATCCAGCCATATTTCTCTGCGGTCGGAGCAGACTTTGGTTTCTCCGAGACCTCCTCCTTTGTATCCTGCAAGGACAGAAGGGAGAATGAATTACATCAAAAGCATTTTCCATCCATTTAATGAAGGTCGTCAGAAAGCCTGCCCAGACAAGACCTCAGCACCCACCACGTGTGATCCCTCCCCAGCACATCACAAGGGAAAAGACTGGCATCTTCCAGAGGAAAACTCAACCAGCTCCCATCCCAGAGCTACCACAGGACCAGGGAGTGAGCATGGACCCTGGCCACCCGTGGGGACACTGCTGGGATGGCAGCAAGTCCACCTTGCTCCTCTGCTTCCCCAGTGGCTCTGCTCCCCTCTCCGTGGAGGTACTCGCTGCTCACTTGTGAACCAAATGCTCCTTGAAAATGAGCACCCTCCTCTCTGCTTTGCTCCCCCAGCTCTCTGATAAACCCCAGCGGGACGGATCCTGCTGCCATTAGTAGCAATGCTCATATTTTAGCCCATGGCCACTTCTGCAAGCTCCTCCTCTAGGTCTCTACGTTTGGTCATCGCCCCCAAACCAACTCCCATGGGCAAGTCCACAGCATGAAGGCCAGGACTTCATCACATCTGCACAAAAATGTTCCCAGCAGGCTCCTGCGTGCTGTAGGCAGAGGGAAGGACTGGCAGAGAAGGCAGCACCAAGAGTGGGGGTTTTTTTGTCCTGCCTTTAGCTCCCTGCTGTTTGTCACAGCCTGCTCTCGCCCACCCGCAGCAGCACGGGGAGCCCCAGCATCCTGCACTGGGAGCCCGCTGGCTTTCCAGGCCTGGTAAAAACCAGGAGATGCATAACTTCCCTGCTTTGAAAAAAACATCAGAAATATCCAATATCAATATTCTCGTCAAACGGAGACAGGAAACCTAAGACAGGGAGCGGAGGCAGACAGGCTTATTAGCTGACCGCCTTCACCAGCAGACTCAGTTAAAGATGAGTTTTCCTCCTTTCCAGTGCGCTGGAAGAGCCTTTGCAAAGGCAGGATCCCTGTTACCCCTCCCTTGGAGCACCCCGCTGCTCCCAACACCCCACGGACCCCTCAATAAGCCTCTTTTCCCGGAGCAAGGCGAGGGGAATCCCTCACTGCGCCAAATTGCCTTACGCAAACCCCTTGCCAGCCTTGTGACTCGTAAGGAGGGGCCAGCCCCAAATCCTCCAGCCTCCTCCCAAGAACCCCACTGCCCCCCAGACTCAGTTTCCCCCCCGTCCCCGTCTGTAATAGCAGTCCTGCTGCAGAAAGCCAGCGCGTTTGCACAAACCAAGGATGCGGGACAAAGGCAGAGCCCCAACCACCCCCAAATGGCCCTCGCTAGCTGCTGAATGAAACCTTTTCTGGTAGGAAAAAAAAACACAAACAAAACAAACTGGGGTGGCTGGAGCTCAGACATCATGTTTCATAACATGAGGAAATCCCACGTGCATGGAAAGGAGTCGGAGCTGGACGCTCCTGTGGCCAGAAGGGAGTGAGGACAGAGCGAGTGAGTACAGATGAGCTCCAAAAATTCGGAGGAGAGCCTTGCTAACAAATCTGTTTTCACGCAGCAGACTCTTAACGAACAACGCCCTTGGACAGCAGCTGCCATCGGGGTGAGCCGTTACTCTCTAAAGAGGGAACTCACACCCATAAAAAAGTGGAAAAACAGATTAAATACCCTATGCTCCCGCATTTATCCCGATCCCCGCTAAGGTTGGGAAGAGGCTTGGCTTTGCAGGTAGGCTCAGGTGGAGACTGGGAACAAGAAACTCAAATAAACCATGTATCACCTAAAAGAAAATCAGGCGGAAACCTGTAACATCCTTGGCGCCCTTTGTAGAAGTTATTTTAATTGTGCCGAGCCGTGTTTGAAACGGCCACAGTACAGGATGACAGAGCATGAAAAAGTTTTCCGGGAAACGAGGGGGACTGCGTGAGTTTTTTTAAACTTGACTTTTTAGGTTGCCAGGAAGTTGTATTCAGTTGTGATCTGCGACTTCAGCAAACATCAATTGCTGCACAAATATAGACCTGCTGGTTTCCTGATCGAGCATCCTTTTGATGTCATTTTTAGATAATTGGGCATGGACTTTAACCTCCCTCATAGCAGTTTTGCATGGATGTAGCTGTACGAAGAGTTGAGTGACTGTAGACCAACATCTGCCAAAATGTTTTTACTCCTTAAGTGTTTTTTTGCTTTGCAGATTAATTTTTCCTGCTCTTTTTCCCCACCTGCCAGAAGGGCTATCTGAAATCACACAGCAACTGTCTATCCATGGTCTCTCCCGGTGCTCTGCAGAGTGAAAACTACCCTGTCTCCTCTGGTTTTAATATAAAAGCGCTCCCTGTGAAGAGGCAGCACTTAACATCTACCTCTGAAAAAAACCAACCTGTCCCAGTAAGTGTTTTTGTTGGAGCTGAGGCTCCTGCCTGCACTTCTGCATGAGGCAGAGCTCGTCTGGCAGCCTGCGAGGCTGCCTGCTCCCCGTGGGCTGGCCAGCTCTCCAGCCAGCTGGGGACATCTGGGGACAAAACCTCCCCTCCGTGGCACTCCAGGGTGGCCTTGCAGCTCACCTTCTCCCCAGGCCACTCGGGAGCCCTGGTTGGAGCCACCTGCCTGGAAGGAGTCATGCATGGGGTTCCCTCCACACCAGGCAGGACTTCCCGGCCATGCCGGCACGCAGGAGCATCCGCAGAGAGAATCCGTGACTCCGAGCTCCCGCCTGCCCCAGCTGAGCAGCCCAGGAGAGGGAAGGCGAGGTGAGATGGAGAGTGCCGGTCTCAGCAGATGACAGCACCCGCCAGCAAAGGGCTCTGCCGCCAGCACTGCGCAGGAGTCACCTGAGCCTGCGCTGCCTGGTGCCTCCTCCGGTCCCCGCTACGAGACAGATGTGACGGGTTGCGATGCCGCGCTCTGCGGGTGCCGGGGGCTGCTGAGCTGCCTGGGCTCTGGGTCAGCAGCTCCCACCTCGCACACACACACAGCGCGTCTGGAGAGATGGGGGTGCAGTTGCTGTAATCCCTCGCCTGCAGGTTCAGGGCGTAAAAAAAACCAGATGATGCAACTTGACTGTTTGCTCCAGCGAAAGCAAGAAGAGTCCCAGAGATGGCGCCTGACAGTTTTTGTGGCTTGTTTTTACGGCCCATTCACAACCCCCCTGCCCTGAATCGGCGAGGGGAGGTTGGCCAGGGAAGGGCACCGACAGCAGGGCTTTGCGTCTGTCCTGCGCTCTCTGCCTGCAATTCCACAACTAAAACCGGAGCATGGCACAAAGAGACGAATCGCTGTTGTTAATTCAGCTTTATGTGGGTATTCCTTCTGTGAGAAATACTAAGATATCCTTTGCAGGATGTTCTTGGGCTGGATTCATTCCTGACGCTGGTGTAAATCCACGAGAAGAAACCCACTGGCATCAGCCAAGCAAGCCAGCATAAACGAGGGAAGAACTGAGTTATCCCGTTGCTGGCTCATGCCAAAGGCATCGCTACCAAAACCAATCCGTATGAGTCAATTCTGCAATTTATGTTACGGTGGCATTAGAAGTGAAACACGAGTTTCCCTCTTCCAGCCTGGTTTACACTCACATTTCGCAGCTCAGCAGAGATGCCAAATTAGGGGGACAGGGCAGCTTTTTACTTAACCGTTAGGCAGTTATTTCCCCCCTCCCCTGCCCCTGTATTTTAAGAGCCCACAAACCCACATACTTTTCATGTCTTCCAACAAAAAAATACCCCAACAGCTGAATCACGGTGGTGCTTTTACAAACTACATACAGCGCACAGAAGTGTCCTGCCCAGTTACAGTAACTTCTTATAAAGCAAGCAGCTCATTTACCGCATACTCCTCTCCAGCAAGGCATGGACAAACGCCTCCCAGGGAGACAACCTGCAGTCTCCAGACCCCAACTCTTCCTCCCTTTCCATGTTATCTTCCAAGCCCGGCTCTCAGGGCACTTCCACTTCTCCCTAACCCGCAGGAGCAAAAACCATCTCACTGGAAACAAACTGCTCAGATCCACGTGAAACTTGGGAAACTGCAGCTGATGCCCTCTCCTGAAAGCCATCACCAGAGGATTCATTTATCGTTAACGAAGAGCAGCCGGTCAGTGCTGGGGAGGCAGCAGGGCAGGCAGAACCTTGCCAGCCCTCCTCGCTCCCGGACCCATGGACCTCTGCGAGGGCTGGGGTAGGTGGCGAAGCCCTCCTTGGCTGGCGGTGCCAGCTGGAAGCAGTTCTCTGCTGTGGATTAATTTCATGGATGCCGGCGGATAATAACAACTCTCAGTTGCTACCAACTTGGGCTGCTTTGCAATCTCCCCGCTGCTTTTAAAAAAGCTCTCATTCTTGCCACAAAATGTTGGGAGCTGAAATAAGGGGGGGACAGGGGGAGGAGAGACGAGCCCACAGCTACTGGCATCGCATGTACTAGAGCCTGAAGTCCTCCAGCAGTCTGCCCTACCGGAGCTTTCTTTGTGCATGAGCAGCAAAACCTCATTTAAGGGAAGGAAGCAGGAATAATTGCGCAGCAGGATGAGGGCGAGAAAACGACCTGTTTAACTTGCTAACAAATTTGTGGCACCTTCATCAATCCGCACAGGGATGGAGTATTGGGGGGGGGGTGTGTGATCCCACGGACGTGAAAACCTACACGTGCAGGAGAAGCACCGCTGCCCTTCTCTGAGTTCAAACCCGTCCCAGGCAGAGACGGGAGGAGGAGGAGGAGGACAGACTCGGGGAAGGCTGCGAGGTACGTGGACATGGCCAAACTTGCGGTCTGACCCAGGCCCCAGCTCCAAGTACGGAAGTTACAACACCCCAGCAAGAGTCAGCACAAGGTGGCCTGAGCAAGCGTGGCATCCGAACAAGCCCGACTCTGCCAGCACTCGTCCTCCGCCAGCGTTTGCCCGCCAGCCTCACCGGGCCGCTTGGGAAGTTAAAGACCCGACGAACTCTCTCGGGATGCTCGGCCACGGCCACGGCCACCCGCCGGCGGCTCCCACGCACACCGGCCGAGCGCGGAAGAGCGAACGGGGGGGGGACACCGCTTCGGGGGGGGGGGGACACCGCTTGGGGAGGGGGGGGGACCCCCAGACCCTGGGTCTCCCCCTTTCTGTTCCGTCCCCCCCCCCCCTCCGTGCTGCCCCCGCTGCCGGACCCGGGCGGAGCGGGGCCGGGGATGTCCCAGCGCCGGTGGAGACTCCCCCCCTCCTCCCCCCAAAAAAAAGCCCAAAGGGCCGATGCGATCCTCTGTCCCCCTTTCCCCGGCCACCACCGAAGGGGCTCCCGTCCCGTCCCGACTCACTTGCTCCATGGCGGGCCGGGGCCGGTCGCTCCTCGCCGCCCGGCTCAGGGGCTCCGCCGCCCCCGCGGCACCCGCTGGGCTCCGGGGGGACGGGCATGCCGAGCCGGACCGCACCGTGTCCTACCCAACCCGGGCCCCGCGGCTCTCACCCTCCGCACCAACTTCTCGGGGAGCGGCAGCAGCGGCACCACCACCACCACCGCCGGGTTTCCGGCGGCTCCGGCGCTGCGAGCGAGGAGGCGGGGATGCCCCCCGCCGCCGGCCCCGGCCCCGCCGCCGCCTGGCCCGGCCCCCCCCCCCCTCCCCTTCCCCGCCTGGCCCGGCCCCGGCCCCGGCTCCACCCGCCGCGGGCGTGGGGCTGAGAGCCGCCGGGACGGGCTGGGGCTGGGGGATGCGGGGGTGGGAGTGAGCCCAAGGGGTGAACGAGGGTCCCTGGGGACGGGTAGGGCGGGTGGGATGTGGGACGTGGCGTGGGACAGGGTAACCCGGGGGTGGGATGATGGGAGAGGTCGCCAGGGTCAGGGTAGGGTCCCCATGTTCATATAGGGTCCCCAGGGATCAGGTCGGACCCCCCGTGGTAGGACAGCATCCCTGGAATTGGAGGGTCCCCGGGGCCAGGCAGGGTCCTGGGGCACAGGGTGGGATGGTGTCTCTGGGGTTGGGGTCAGGCAGGGCCCGCGGAGCAGCGGGACGGGGCACAGGGTGCAGAGAGGCCGGGGATGCCCTTGTGGGTACCATCGTGGCACTCTGGGCATCACAAAGCCCGCGTGGAGCAATGGACGGGGCTCAGGTCCACGTGGCAGCGTGGCTCCTGTGGCCGCAGCGGGGGCTCCTGGCAGTGGGGTGGTCTCAGGACACCGGGTTTCGGCAGAGGGGTGATGCTGTTTCTTAGCCCAAGGGAAACAGCTGGGGAATGGTCTTTGGTGGCAGAACTGGTTAAAGCAACTAGTCACGCTCAGAGCTATTGTTCTCCACTGGTATTCAGCTTTGCAGACTTCTGCTTCTATTTCAGGCCTGCTGGAGGGCTCATGTACCCAACAGCCTGCCTGTTTTTTCTTCTAATTATTTCAGTCAGTCTAAAAAAAGATATTACCTCCTCTGCAAACCTTGCCTCCATTGTTCTCAGCAGAGGAGATAAGAAGGAAAGGAGAAGAAAAAGTCTTGACACCCGTTACCTCCAGGTTAAATGCTCTTCTGCATGGGTATGGCAAGTGCTGGGAGGAAAAACAGGAGCCAGTTTCTGCTAACCAGAGGTGGAAGAGATACTGGAGCATCCATCAGGGCTGGCTGCCCCCATCCTGCAGGGCCAGGGGTTAATGGAGGAGCTGGGAATCGCCCTGGGACACACCGGGGTTTGAAATGAGAAATCCTGGCGCTGTCAAGGCGCGTTGACAGGGAAATGATTGCCATGTCAGCAGAAAGACATCCCGCACGAGGAGGGGGAGGAAGCCGCTAATAGATGTGCTGCAATGAATCTGGGTTTTGACGAGAGGCTGAGGCGCCGACCGCAGTCAGAAAAGCGAAGGGAGGAGAGATGGGGTCTAACTGGTCATCACTGGTGCGAGCAGGGAGAGAGGACAGCACGGGGACACACACATCGTGCCCACCGCTGCAGCCGGGGCATTGCCCAGGCACCATGCTCACCCTCCCCTCTCCTGTCGCCCACAGGGTTTTGGGGCAGGACCCCCCTGTTTGTCCCACTTGCACAAGGCTACAAGCGCAGCAGGGGCTGAACCAGGACTGGAGCTCTTAAGAGCAACCACACACAAATAATTATTAGTGATAATTAGCAAAAACACACTGATGGCGTCTCCCTCGTATCAGCTTAGCTCTGGGTTTGGCAAAGGCTCTGGTCTCGCCAAAATGATCTCCTTGTTGTGTAAACACCTTCTGTGGCCTCCCCTGCTCCTCCTCCGTGACCGAGAGCCAAACTGGGCAACCAAATGCTGCTATGATGGCTCGGAGGGGCCTGGCCAGTGGCCGGCGGGATGTGAGCATCCTTCAGATTTCTCCTCTGCCTGGCACAACAGGCATCTCTGAAAGATTTGACCAGAAAATCGTGGCTGCCCATCGTCATTTAGAGCTGTCACCAAGCCAGGGTTAGCTCTCTGCTGCCTAACACCAGGTGGGTCCTGATTTAAAAACATTTTTTTTTCTTTGTTTAATTTTCCGAGCCATCAAAATGGGGCTTCAGGTGGGGAGTGGGAGTGTCCCAGCTGACCCACAGCCTTCTCCAGTGGGTGCATGAGAACAAGGCAGGGTGCGGCCCTGAAATGAATTATTGAAAAAAGGTGATATTTTAGCCAGGCTTTTCAAATGACCAAAAAAAAACCCCAAAATACCAGAAATGTTGTTCAGTATTCTCTGTTTTCCTAGCAGAGCTGGGGGAGGTGAGGGGAAACGTCTGGCTTTACAGATAGGGTGTGGGCTGTGGTTCCGACTCTTCTGGAAAATTTTAATCGGTGAAAAAGCGAAGAATATTTTTAGCATGCCATCAACGTGCATGTGAGGACGCATCCTTGTGATTTATCAGCTGTCCTCACCCTTGCAGGCAGACCCAGAGAGACCCACCACGACCCCGCCGGCAGGAACGCAGGAGCAGCCGCTGCAGGGGGACCTGTTGTCTGCAAGAGGAATTAAGAGAGAACGCTCATTGCACGAGAACATGGAGGTGAGTCCAAAAATACTGTGGGGAGAGGCATCAGGCACGCATCTGCAGCTGGGGTCGGACAGCCCCTTTGGGGTGGGATGCGCTGCCAGACCGTGGTCTTCTTCATTGAGAAGAGGTGGTGCAATGCTGCTCCAGCAAAGTGAAACGGAGTCACGAGTGATACCGAGGAGCTTGGGCTGGTGAGTCACAAAACTGAAGAAGCTTGTTTGCAAGGGGACCCATGAGTCCTCCTGCTTTGCGCCTCGGTGGGTGCTTTTGGGCTTTTGCAAAACTTGGGGGTCGGGATGCAGAGGACAGCAATGCCAGCAAGCTGGGGTCAGGAGCTCCGGCCGCGGAGGCACAGCTGCCTCAAAGCTGCTCCGGGCTGAGTCGGGATGGGGATGGGTGGGGAGTCCCCCTTTCCCTCCCAAATGTGGGCAAACCAGTCTCTCCAGCCACAGGCACCACATGAGAGCTGTGGTTGCCATCATGTCTACCTGCTGTCCTTTCCCTGCTCCAGGCAGGGAGCTCTGGCTCCTGCATCCAGCCCGAGGTACCTCATCACCAGGGTCAGCCACTCTACCTGCTCCCGCCTTGGTTTCCCTCCTCCTCAAATGGCAATAACCATCTCCAGGGCGCCATGAAGCCTAGTTCATTAGCGCCTAGCTTCATTAAATGCTTTGAGGAGGGTTGGAAGGGCAGAGGCTCATTATCACAATTGCCCTGTTATCTGCTCCGCAGCGGGGAGGAGGAGGAGGACACGCTGGCAGTAGCTGGTGCTGGGCTCGAGGTGGCTGCGGGGCTCCTGCCCTCAGCTGGAGGAGAAATCCTCAGCCCCTTCATGTGCATGGAAAATTAATGTTGATGTTCTTAATTTAATCTGTCCAGTTGGGGCTAAAATAAAAAGGCCCAGAGAAAGCACTGGGTCTGAATGGATGCCCAAGGTTGGGGCTGAATTCAGGCTCTTGATGCCAAGTGGAGCCCATAGAACCTCCTCCTCATGGCTGCAGTATGTCTGTGGGGATAAACCACTTCTCAGGTGGAGTGGAGCCCTCTAAACTACCCGTGCTAGACAAGAAATGTGGATGTGACCCCATCCTCGGGTGGTGCACGGGGAATTAGGAGCAGCAAAGGCTGGCGGAGGTGGGAGACCACAAACATGGGGCTAATGTGGAACAAGGGCTCTCCTCACCTCCCCACCTGCTTTCTGGGCTTAAATGTTGCGTTTTATGGACAAGCCGTGTGAAAGGATGGTGTTTCTAGGCACCCTCCCTGCTGCGGTGGGGCAGTCGGAGTTAGCAGGCCTGGTTTGGGGTTTGGCCAGGAGCTCCTGATCTGCCGAGGTCCTGGTTTTACCTGTTTTCCTCTTGGCTGATACCAGTCTGAGCTTCTGCCGAAATCAAACCTGGGCTTTCCTGCCATTCATGCTCCGTATTTTAGTTATATGCTTGAAAGAAAAGACCCAGCTATCTGCCAAAGCCATCAGCCTGCGAGCGCTTGCAGGAACACATGCGCTCTCCCTGCTGATCTTGCTGGTTCTGTAAGGAAATGCAGTCCTTGCTGCGGAGGACACCTGGACGTGCCACCATGGGCCAGCGACCTCAGCCTGGGCTCACAGGGGGGACAAAGCAGATCCAAACCCATGGGCGAGGAGGTCACTTGCTGGGACAAAACGGGGGAGGTGGGCAGCTTAAATTATCTTAAAACCAGCAGTGAATTGAGGGAATGCGGCCAAGCCCCGTGGCACGATGGCACGTGGGCAATGAGCGAAGCCGCTTTGGGCTTTCTTCTTCGTTTCTGTTTTAACGCATTGGTAGCAGTAAGCCCTGCAAGAAAGGCAGCGGGTGTGGGCTGGGACATTGCAGCCGGTGTGCAGGTGATGGCCATGTCCATGCACGGGCAGGACGGGTGGGAAGGGGTGAAGCGCTCGATGGGCGAAGCCTCAGGGCAGCTCTCCTGCTCCGGTGCTGCATGGGGTGAAGGGGAGTGGTGCGGAGCTGGAATAGGATGTAGTTTGGAAGAGCTATCCCGGCCCAGGCTGCTTTTAATCCCCAGGTCTTTCGAAGCCAGGGACGTGCCCCGTGTCCTGCATGCTAAACCCAATCCCTCTGTAAATAGGTTCAGAGCAGCTTCCCGCGTCCCTCCCCTCCCTGCACCTGGGGCAGTTGCCTCTGGGCTTTCCCAACAGCTCTGCGCCATTCCTGGCCTTCACTGACATCTCCGGCAGTGACAAAATATGCCAAAAATAGCCCCCCCCCCCCCCCCCCCGCTACTCCGGCAGGAAGGTGGGATATAAACACACTGACTGTTTGTTAGTGTTAGTGCTTGTGGGACTTTCAAGCTGGGCTGAGTTTTGGGGGGGGGTTCGCTTCCTGTGCCCCAGCCCTGATCTTCCGCTGGCTCCCTGCTCTGTCTAGGTAGGGGAGTTCCCCACAACACCTCTGCCCTGCGCACACTGCTTCAAGACGGGAAGGCTGCAGCCCTGGAGGTGCTGGAGGGATCTTTCTGGGTGAGTTGAAGGTTAAGACGGCATCTCCGAGTGCATCGCAGCCACCAGCTTTCCTCTATGCAGCATATGCAGCCAGCGGGGTCCTCCTGGAGCTGCTGGGAGATATATATATAAATATATATATACATGCACACATATATGTATGTGATAATATCCTCAGAACCTGATTTTGTTGGCTATGGTGAGAAGCAAACCCTCAGAGAAGTGTAATCTGGCACCGGCAGCACTGATGACCACAGGTAATGTGATGCTGCTGGGCGCGCTCTTGCCCTCGGGGACATCCCTGGGCACCCTGACTCTGCCATCCCTACTTGTCACCCTGCCCGATTCCCAGGGCCAAATCCGGCTCCTGGTTGTGCCCAGCACCATCTCTGAGGCTGGCAGGTTGCCCTCTTTGCACGCTGGTGGGGGAGCAGCTGGGGACACGCCAACCGTCCCTGAGCACGCAGGGACCCGTGGGTTTTGGGGACCAATGGCTTGCAGAGCGAGTGACCCTGGAGTTGGTCTAAAATTATGTTCTCTGTCACTTGGACGAGCACTTGGGGAATGCAAGGAAGCACCAGAAGGGGTTAAATCAATAATTATGTTTAAATCAATATTCTGATTTATGCTCCTGTCCTAGCGATGCCGCCTTCCTTTGCCCCGTGGTTTGAGGGCACGGACCCCAGTGGCAGAGTCTGAGCCACCGTTTCTGTTGTGAACGTGGATTTTGGCAGACGTGCTGTAGGATTTGGGCTGACTTTTTTGGGGAGAAAAAAAAAAAAAAAGCAAAAATGAAGCAACAGCCTGACCATGTTGTGCACCAAGCGAGCTGGTGAGACCAGCTCCTCCAAATTGGGTATAAAAAGGAGCCTCAGCTGTTGCTCCTCAGTGCTCACCTTATTTTGGGTGAGGTTTGGGGAGTTTGATCCCAGGTGCTGGGACAGACCAAGCTCACTGACCTGACGGGTCCGGGTCCCCTCCCTGAGGACACCCAGGCACAGGGGGGAGCTGGTGCCTCTGAGCCCTCTGCAGCGGGGTGGGGAGGGAGCGGAGCGGCTGCCCTGGGGCTGGAGAGATGCTTTCAGCAGCTGATGCAAGATTTTGGGGCTGGAAATGGACTCCTGGGTCCAATCCCCGCTCAGTTTAAGGCTCACCCCACATCTTTGGGGGATTGACCCACAAAGTGGGCAACTCTCCATCCCTCTGGCCTCTCTTATTCCTTCCCCAGGGGACTCAATATGGCCAATATCAGCCAAGAAACCCGCTCGTCTCCAAAACCTCCCGGCATGGAGGGATGCGGTGCTCCTGCCATGCACCCAACCGCAGTTTCCCAATGTACCCTTGCAGCTCATCTGTGCCTGGGCTTTAGAACTGTCAAATGTATGAAATGCTCTATTTGTGTAAATTTATGTGTGAGATTGTTCTCACACAGGATAGATTTCAGGGTTGCTTGAAAGGCACGCGGTCAATCAGGGGCACCACACCTTGTGCCGCTCCGTGTGGCATCAGCTGAGGCCAACAATGCAAAAATCCTGCATACTGGAAGCGAAATACAGAAATACAAAGGTCCTTCCACTGACATCATCCAAATGCAGTTGTTTAAGCTACTGCGTGTCATGAAAAAAACCCAAGGGAAGTCTCTGTGGCAAAAAACGTTTTCACACAAGCCACTCGAAGCCTCAATGGTCCACGGCCGCCAGCGTTGCCTGCACTGCCTTCAGCACTCTCGCAAAAAGACCAGAGGAAGTAAGCGTTTCAATCTTGAAATACAAATAGTTTGTGGTCATTGTAATTTTTTTTTCTCATTCTATGGTTGTACGCGATCCGAGCCATGGCATCCCAGCTCTGACTTTTGGATTCTTAATTTTAGCTGGACCACTAAGTCAGTGTGTCAGCTCCGAGGTGGGAATGGGCTCGGGCAGTGATGCCCTGAGAAATTTGCGGTAACAAATCAGGGCAGATGCATCTCAAAGGCAGTAGCAGATACGGGGCAGTGCCTGAGGATGGTCCGGCCGCTGAGTCCTGCCCAGTTGATGGTGACGATGCCCATGCATGGATTTAGCTGGAAATTGATGCTGGTGCATGAATTTGGCAGAGATGCGGTTGGTTATTTGTGGCTGGATTTGCAGGGAGCATCGTGGGAAGCTCGTTTGGCTCAGGTTTGGTTTTGTCTTGTAGCCGAGTGCATGGAATGGCCTGGGAAGGCCATGTGCTCCAGGGTGAAAAAAAGGAATTTTTCATTTAGTGGAGGATCTGGAAAATATAAGCGGGGGGGGGGGGGGGGGGGGAATAGTCAATTCAGATTAAACTGAAACACCCTGATTTAAACAAAAAAACATCCCCCAAATGTTCTGGTTTTAGATCACCTCAGAATAGTCAGTTTGACAAGAAATGCAAAATTTGTGTTTGCAGGTTGATTAATTAACCCCTTTCTAAAACTTAAAAAGCCACTTCCAAATAGAAAGTAAAACCCCCACAGTTCCTGAAAAAGCTTCAAGAACAGAGGTTGGGTATTTCTGAGGCGCTTCGTTTTGGGAACCTCAGAAGATATGTTTTGACGTTTCCATGCCAGCTTCTTTTTTAACGCCCAAATATTTTCCAAATTTGCGTGAAATCAGTAAGTAGTCTGTGCCTTGTCGGAGCTGCCTCTGGGTTTCCCTGAGGGTGCTGATGGCCAAGAGCATCCTCGGTCCCTGCTGCCAGTGCTTGGGTCCCTGCTGGAGGAGGCTGGGAAAATCCTCTGGCTCCTGGATCTGGGCTTTGGAGCTATGTTCTCCCTGAAGATGCCTCGTGCAGTGGCAGTAGATGCGAGCTGAGCCTCGGCGTGAGCAGGGACGGGGTGAGATTTCTGGCCGTGCTCTGGTTTTGGTGGTGACTCAGGAGGTAGGATTGGATCAAGTGGATTCCGGAGAGATTTACAGCAAGTAAACCCTTTCACGTGAAGGGCTTATCGCATTGGCCTGCTGTGTCCGAGACAGATTTCAGAGGTATTGCCCGTGGCTGAGCAGCCAAGGCGAAGCGGGGAGTGTGAAACACTCCCCTGCAATGGGGTTTTCCTCCTGCCATGTATTCATCCCTCCTTAAATCCACGGTGAGGTGGCACTGGGACCATGAGCACTTTGTGTCCCTCTCCCGGTGCTGCCGCCACCTCTCAGCCTTTGCAGAGAGGCCAGGAGCTTGGTGGCCGACTGCCCGGCTCGCAGCCGTGCCGGTGTCCCACCTTAGTGATAATCCAGCGCAGACACATGGCTGAAACAAGCTGTGGGCTGGGAAAAAGGTCTGGTGGAGACGCACCAACGGGAAATGTTTCCTTTCCGAAATTGCAAAATGTAATTAATGCCGGTAATAAACGTGGAAACTCATTAGCTCTGTGGCTGGGCTGGGCTCTTCCTGGCTAACGGCAGCCTTGGTGCTGCAGTCTCTTCCGAATGAGAGCCAGCCTGGTGGGACAATTCCTTGCCTTCAACGCTTGGTTGTGACTGTGAGGAGGGTGGCACGGTGGGCAGGCTTTTCTCAAGGGGTCCCGATACCATCAAATATAAACCAAATCCCCTCTGTCTTCCTCCGGGGAAGTGCCTTGGCCCCAGGAGACACCAATGTGGCAACACCAAAGGGCCCACATCTGCCCCAATCGGTCCCAAAATACCCACGAAGCCCATGGTGTGGAGAGCTGAAGGGCAGGGCTCTCAGGCAGGATCAGGCCCATGGGAGCCATCAGCTGGTTCCAGCTGTTTTTCAGGGAGAAAAAAGGCTGCAACATGCTTACCTGTGACTCCTCCAGGCTGTGAACTTTGCAAATTAATTTCTGCTCTATGTGGAATCGCGCTATTTTTATTTTTTTTTCCCCCCTTTTCAGGTGATACACAGCTATTTGCACCCCTGGGAGGTACAGGCTGAAGAGGTCAAGTGACGTTTGCCAATGCCTTTCTGCAGCCTCGACGAGGCTCTCGCTGTCCGGAAGAAACGTTTATTTTCCTTTTTTTTACAGTGTTTCTCCCTGGGACCCCTTTGGGTGTGTGAGTCCCTCTGAGGGCTGTTTGGGGCTGATCTCTGTGTGGGCAAAACCTGGGCAGCGTCCCCCTCCAGCAAGGCTCTTTGGGAGGACAAACAGTCCCATTCAGCAGCACAAACCACCAAATACTTTTGAGATCCCCTGGCTGCCCGCGGGCCCTGGGTGCTGCAGTATCCAGCGATGTTTGGGCTGAGCCCAACCGAGCACCTGGTTCTCACCCCACACCAGTCCTTGGCAGGGATGTGCTGGGGGTGCATTTACCTGCAAGGGCAGGTTGGGGGGCTCAGCGCAGCCCCCCTGGGCTGTGCTTGTGCCCTGCATCAGCTGCACTGGCTGGAGTGGGTGCAGAGGGCAATTCTGCCCTGGCTTGGAGTATTTATGAGCCTGAGAGGGGCAAGGAGAGTAGCTCAGGCTTTCTGACAGCCGCAGCCTTTGCAGTAAAGCCCATCTCGGGTCATTTGTTGCCTCCAGCATCCCTGCCACGCTGCTGCCTGCATCCTGCCGTGCTGCCTCCAGCATCCCTGCCATGTTGCCTCCATCATCACTGCCTGCATCCCTGCCATGCTGCTGCCTGCATCCCTGCCACGCCACCTCCAGCATCCCTGCCACGCCACCTCCAGCATTGCTGCCGTGCCACCTCCAGCATCCCTGCCACGCCACTGCCTGCATCCCTGCCACACCACCTCCAGCGTTGCTGCCATACCACCTCCAGCATCCCTGCCACGCCACTGCCTGCATCCCTGCCACACCACCTCCAGCATTGCTGCCATACCACCTCCAGCATCCCTGCCATGCCACTGCCTGCATCCCTGCCATGCCACCTCCAGCATCCCTGCCACGCCACTGCCTGCATCCCTGCCACACCACCTCCAGCATTGCTGCCATACCACCTCCAGCATCCCTGCCACGCCACTGCCTGCATCCCTGCCACACCACCTCCAGCATTGCTGCCATACCACCTCCAGCATCCCTGCCATGCCACTGCCTGCATCCCTGCCATGCCACCTCCAGCATCCCTGCCACGCCACTGCCTGCATCCCTGCCACACCACCTCCAGCGTTGCTGCCATACCACCTCCAGCATCCCTGCCACGCCACTGCCTGCATCCCTGCCACACCACCTCCAGCGTTGCTGCCATACCGCCTCCAGCATCCCTGCCACGCCACTGCCTGCATCCCTGCCACACCACCTCCAGCGTTGCTGCCATACCGCCTCCAGCATCCCTGCCATGCCACCTCCAGCATCCCTGCCACGCCACTGCCTGCATCCCTGCCACACCACCTCCAGCATCCCTGCCACACCACCTCCAGCATTCCTGCCATGCCACCTCCAGCATCCCTGCCATGCTACCTCCAGCATTGCTGCCAGGCCACTGCCTGCATCCTTGCCATGCCACCTCCAGCACCCCTGCTACACCACTGCCTGAATCCCTGCCACGCTGCCTCCAGCATCCCTACCATGCTGCTGCCTGCATTCCTGCCATGGCACCTCCAGCATCCCTGCCATGCCACCTCCAGCATTGCTGCCATACCACCTCCAGCATCCCTGCCACGCCACTGCCTGCATCCCTGCCACACCGCCTCCAGCATCCCTGCCATACCGCCTCCAGCATCCCTGCCATGCCACTGCCTGCATCCCTGCCATGCCACCTCCAGCATCCCTGCCACGCCACTGCCTGCATCCCTGCCACACCACCTCCAGCATTGCTGCCATACCACCTCCAGCATCCCTGCCATGCCACTGCCTGCATCCCTGCCATACCGCCGCCAGCATCCCTGCCATGCCACCTCCAGCATCCCTGCCATGCCACCTCCAGCATTGCTGCCGTGCCACCTCCAGCATCCCTGCCACGCCACTGCCTGCATCCCTGCCACACCACCTCCAGCGTTGCTGCCATACCACCTCCAGCATCCCTGCCACGCCACTGCCTGCATCCCTGCCACACCACCTCCAGCGTTGCTGCCATACCGCCTCCAGCATCCCTGCCACGCCACTGCCTGCATCCCTGCCACACCGCCTCCAGCATCCCTGCCATGCCACCTCCAGCATCCCTGCCACGCCACTGCCTGCATCCCTGCCACACCACCTCCAGCATCCCTGCCATGCTGCCGCCCGTATCCCGCACCCCATCCCTCCCTGGCAGCCTTCTCCTTCGGCCCTTTTCAGCCCAGCCCGTCAGCAGTCCTCTGCCACCCCGAGGCCCCGCTGCTCCCGGGGCAGAGCCGGCAGCCGCAGCCCTGCCTGCAGCCCGGGCCCCGGCCTTCCTCCCGCCCGTCCTCCCCGGCGCAGCCCGGCGGGCGCAGGGCGCAGCGGCGCGGCGGTGTAATGCCATCCCCACCTAGTGCCGGCCCGGCGCACCGCCCGCCTGGG
Source organism: Pluvialis apricaria (assembly GCA_017639485.1). Taxonomy (NCBI): domain Eukaryota; kingdom Metazoa; phylum Chordata; class Aves; order Charadriiformes; family Charadriidae; genus Pluvialis; species Pluvialis apricaria. Next base: position 3,915,118 of record CM030015.1, read on the forward strand.
CGGCTGGAGGGGTGCAGGCAGGGCTGCAGCCCACCCCCGGGGTTCCCCGGGCTCAGGGTGCTTTGGCACCCGGACCCTGCGGGGGATTTTCCCACCCTGGTCCCGAGGGATGCTCCGGGGGCAATGAGCGGTGGGAGGAAACGTGCTGGTGCAGCCCCCACCACGCTCCAGAGGACAGGTACAGGCAGGGGACACCGCGGCGCCCCGCGTGCCCTGGGGCTGTTTGCCTCTTCGTGCCCCATCCCTCAGCTCTGGAAAAGGGGATGACCTCCCTCTGCAGCACTGGGAGCTCAGCTGGGGATGAGGGACAGTGCCACATCCCATCCCCAGTCACTTTGTCCCAGAACTGGGGCTGGACCCCCTTGTGCACCCCTCTGGGGATGCTTCTGCACGTGGCAGGTTTGGGGACCTTATCAGTGGCGATTCCCAAGGACACGTCGCCATGGACCCCGTGTGTCTCAGCACCTGGCGAGCATCACCTCCCTCAGCCCCTCCAGTCCAGTGAAGGACCAGTTGAGGGCAGAGTATGAGGCCAGGCAAAGCCTTCACTGATGCCCCCCCTTACCAAGTCTCCCCCTGCCCCCCTCCAGCCCACTGGCAACTCCCAGAGCTGCAACATCTTTTAATTTTCCTTCCACTCCTTCCCCCTGTTGCTCCCTGGAGCTTTGTACCTGCCGTGTCCCTGTGGCTGAGGGCTGCTCGCCATGCCCAGGCGCTGTGCAAAGCCCCCCTCCCTTGGGCTGGCTGAGCCACCCAGGCCATCGGATGGCACCTACTCCTCACCTGGGCTGAGATGGTGAGCAATCATCCCCTGCTCGCCCACACCGGGCTCCCTGGGCTCGCGCCATCCTCCATCCAGAGTAATTTCAGTTGGAAGGAGCCTCTGCGTGTCGCTTCACCCGGTCCTCAGAGGGTCTTATTTATGTAGTCGCTCCTTGCACTAAAATTTTCCCAAATTTGGCTCGTTCTTGTCCTTTTCTATCTTTTCTCTGGCTCCACCACCCTCAGGCTGTTGCATGGGCACTTCCCGTGGTTCCCTCGGGTGCGGTGGCTTTGCTGCCCCAGCCCCGCAGGAGGGATGCAGGGTCCCCCGGGGCTGCCCTGCGGCTCAGGGGATGCTCGGCAGGGGGGGGGGATGCTCTGCAGGGGGTCGTGCTCCTACTCGCTGCAGGGTGCTGCGGGGCATCACGGCCAGCCATGCCCCTCCGACAAGTGCTGCTCACTGCAGTGTGATCTGCCGCTTGCGATGACAAAGCGGGCCGGGAGCGGGTCAGTGGCTGCGGGTCGTGTCCCACCGGGCTTGAAAACCCCCTCCTTCTCATCCTGGCTGCAGCAGAAAATTCAGAGCTTGGTGGAGACAGCAGAACAAAAGCAACTGCAAGGAAAGACCCTTTGGATTAATGTTTCAAGGCGGGTTTTGAGGGTTTTATTTGTATTCTTTAACTTCAGACACCAATTAGCGCTGCAGAGGAAGCACATCTTGGGGAGAGACTGCAAAGTGCCCTCTCCAAATGGAGCTGGAAAGCTGGAAACAAGCTCAGAAATCTGTGAAGACCACAGGAAAGCATGGGAAAGACGGACCGCAGCGTGGGAGAGGGGGCAGAAAGAAGGGAAGGTTAAGGGACGATGAGGCCTCCTTCTTATTTCCCAATGAAATAAGGAAAAAACCCAACACTGCCCCTATTTTGTCTCGGAAAACCCCTCGCAGCTCAGCCCTGAAAGTGGGATTCAGCAGCTCGGCGTAACCCAAACGTTTCCTCTGCTGCCGTAAAGAAAATGTTGGAACAGAGCAGGCTTAAAGTCTGCTGAAGAGGCCCATTTATCTGGGAACTGAAAGAAAATATTGGGATAATATTTGGAAAAGCCTGCGAATGGGCACGGCCCAGTGTGTGCCAGGCAGCAGCAACCTGCCGAGCTGGGGAGGGGGGGAGAAGCCACCCTCAGTGTGCAGCTAATTTCCTCCTTTTCCCTCATTTCCTTCCCATTTCCTTCCCAGCTCTGAAAGGTTTCGCTGTGCCTGGGTGGGTCCTTGGGATGTGTTTCCCGCAGGAGAGCGGCAGTGCTGAAAGAAAAGGGGATTTTTCACGGGCAGAAATCCAGCCCGGTCTGAGCATCCCGGGGGGTGGAGGCGGGCTGGCGGGGAGAAGGTGATTCTTTCCCCTGATTAACAACCGAGGCTGATCTGCAGGACCCACTTAATTGGATATCACTTAAAACCAGGTTGATTTCTGCCTAATTGGTCAGTAATAAGCATTTAATTGGCAAAGCTGCAAAGAAGCTACAGCCCCCCCCCCCCCCTCCTGAAGCCATTAGCGGTGTCTATTTTAACACTCAGAGCCTGGCTGGGATTCAATAAATGCTGGGGTGGGGTTGTTTTTTTTTTTCTCTCCCATTTAAAAACATTAACGTGTGTTCAAAATTCAGTTGGACATCTCATTTGGGTTTGAAGCATAATTATGTTTGATGAGGACTAATAAGCAGCTTTCAAAATGAGACCAGGTTAACGTCTCTCCCGCTGTCTGCTGTGGGAAGCCAATATTCACCACCAGCGGCTGATGCTGATTTTTATGGGACTAATCTAGACACGTCCGGGGCTCCGTAAAACCCTCCTTTGCCTTTCACTGCTTTTTTTTTATTTATTTATTTTAAGGGTATTTTTCTACCTGGGATGGATTTTTATCGCCATGGAGGTTTTTTTTCCTTGCAGGATTTCCCCCTGCCGTTGGACACAGGATGCCTATGGCAATTTGCTGAAAACAGACATTTTTACCCCCAATTTTCCAGCCTTGTCGGTAAAGGAAATAAGTGTTGGAATTTTTTTTTTTTTTTTTTTGAATGCGCAAAATCTTTGAATTCTCAGCCCCAAACTGACCCCAAGACTTGAGACCTTGGTGTTGGCTCGAAGCCTGGCTGCAGGGTGAAGCGGATGCTGCGGCACCATCCCCGGCACAGATGATGGTTGATGGTCGACGGTTGATGGTTGAACTGGTGTCAAGGTCAGCTCTGCTTTAGCACCAGCGTCTGCCTAGGTGGAGCTGCTTCTCTTCAGCAGTCCGGCCAGAAAATGCTGGATCTCCTCTGATGGCCCAAATACCGCCTGGCTGCAGCTTCTGAGCAGAGCTCGGGCAGAAAAAAAGAAAAACCACCCAAGCCGTGGGTTTGTGTTTGTTTTCCGCGCTCCCCCTTTGAAATACCATGCCAAAGGTAAGCTCTCGCGGAGATTAGGCTTTGGCAAGTCTTGTTATGCTGCTGAAACTTCCAGGAACGCCCTTGGTGAGCTCCCAGCACGCCCTGCCGCTGGGATGGGGAGCGAGTCCCGGCCCTGACTTTCCGGGGGATGCGGGGACACGCGTGACTCCAACCCACAGGACACTCCCTTCCCTGCCAAAAATTGTCCCTTCCCCAAGGGAGAGGCGGCAGAGCCCCTCCGCAGCCCCGCGGGGATGTGTCCACACATCACTCCCGCAGCCATCTCTCCGGCAAACCTTGAAGTTGCTGCCTGCCGAGCTCTGAACCCCCAAATTCCCAGCTGGGGCCAAAATACCCCTAAAAGCTGAGCTGCTGAAGCAGAAAAAACCCTCCTGGCCTGCCCTGGCACTGCCAGGTATGGCTTGGGGGGTTGGCAGGGGGCTTTAATGGCCATCAGCCGAAAGTTGGTGCGGAAACACCTTAAATTGGGAGCGCTTGGTGTTTGGGCAGCTCTCCTGAATTTTTTTTTTTTTCCCCAAGGCATTTTGCAGCAATTAAAGAGCTGTAGGTAAATAGCCAAACCCCAGAGCCGAGCGAAGGTGCCAGCCGCTCTGCAGTCAGGACAGACCCAGCCACTGACTCCGGGCTGACCATGTTACAGCCCTAAATAGCTGCTTTTTGGGGACAGGTGGGTCACAGCAAACTTTATTTTTTCTGGAAACAGCAAGCACATTGTGTAGGGAAGGCTTTCCAAGGATGCTCCCCACGCCCTTTTCAGGAAATACCACGCAGCTCTCCTTCGTGCCATGCCAATTTTTTTTTTCTTTTTTCTTTTTTCTTTTTTTTTTTTTTTTTTTTAATTGGCATAAATGATAGCCTCGGCAAGGACACGCCGTGTTTTCCCCGGGCTGCTGCATTTTATTTTGAAATCGCTGCTGGTTTGATCTTTGCATCTCTCCACCCCCGGGTGCGTCTCTCTCTCTGCGTGTTCCTGCTCCCAGCGCTTGCTCCGGTGCAGTGGCTTTTCCTGGGGAGCAAAAATGTGGTGGGGAGTCTCATCCTGTGCTGGTCACAGCCGGGTCCTTGGGGACATCACCTGACCTGGGGACAAAGTAGAAGAGTTGCATTTGATTCGTAAAAGCCACCACAGCCAGTGGCTGGTGGTGATCCCTGCCTGGTGACACCCAGCCCTTGCAGGAGTCCAATTTTAGGTCCCAATTTCGGCCCTGGAGCCGCCATCCTAACAGCGACAGCCATGCTTCCTTCAGGGGGGGACCTGAAATATCCTCCTCCGCATGGTGACAACACCTCCCCGGCGCGGCGCCGGCATAACCGGCTTTTCCAAGACCTGCTGTTCCAGGGGTGGGGTTGGGTTGGTCCGGGTTTACTACCAGCCCTCTCTTGGCTCCGATGTTTTTTCCTGGTACGGTGCCCTCGGATGAAGCGGGATGGCGGCAGGGACCAGGAGAGGAAGAGGAAGGATTCCTACCCCACGTGCAGGCGGTGTCATGCAGGATGGGTGCCACCAGGATGCACCCTAGGGGTCCCCTCCCCATCCCAGCACCCTCTCCTTGGGGATAAGCCCTCCTGCACCCCAAACATCCCGAAACACAGAGGGTGGGAGCCAGGACAGCCCCGGTGCATTTCCACAGGGATGCAGCAGGAGCTGGAGCATCTCCCCCTTGCGCCCACCGCCCCTTGCTTGGGCATTTCCTTGCCCTAATTTCCAAAATAACAATAAACCCAAAAAACTATTTGAAGGTGGGTGAAAAAAGGCTGGTTTTGTTCCCTTTTAATTCAAGACCAAGCCACACAGGCAATATTTTTTAACTTATTGATTTTTTTCCCCCCCACGAACGTCTGTGCTGGGCCCAGCAGTCCCCAGAGTGCCCTTTTGCCGCTGAGCTTCAATTGTTTCTAAACTTCCAGATCCATCTTTTGGATATTTTTACAGGCCTGAGCCCATAGTGGGCCCTTTCTTTATATTTTTTATTACTAGCATTTTTACCAGAATGACATTTTGACTAGTCTGGGAAATCTTCTTGCCCGCTACACCGGTTCCTGACAATCAAGATTTAATCTTTCCGGAGAGGAAAAACGTATCGGATAGGAAAAAAAAAAAAATAAATCCAGATTTCTCTGAAATTGCAGAAAAGCGGAGCAGGAGGAGCCTGCGGAAAATCTCCAGCCCAACCTGGAGCAGTGCCGTGACTGCGCACGCCCCAACCGTCGCCGGACAGATGTTGGTCTAGTTACAGCTAAAACCTCTGGCGCTGGGGATGCTTCGCTGTCTGTACCCTGAGTGTATCATCGCAGTTGGGCGGCCCCTCTAATCTCCAATTTAAATCCCCTTTGCTGCTGTCTTCAGTGTTTGGGAGAGATGCTGGATGGTAGAAAACCATTAGCACATCCCTCCATGGTCATCCTCACGGTTTTGAGTTCCTCCACCCTGGCAGGAGCCCTTTTCTCTTCCATAATTCTCCCCATTTCTCACTGAGAAGTGCCAGGGATCAGAAATTGCTAAAATGGGTGTTTCAGGCACTTTGAAATGAGTTTCCCCATGCCTGGGTTGTTGTGGCCAGGGCTGGGCACTGGCATGGAGCTGCCACTCGTCCCCCACCTCCCTGGACCTTCCTCCACCGCATCCCCTCCTTCCTCTCCATCACATTTGACGTCACCTGTTCAGTCTGAAAACAGCTTAATCCAGATTTAGGAAGGGAAGGAAAGGAAAAAGGTAGGGACAATATTTTTCCATCAAGCACAAACCTGCTGGGAATTCACCCAGGGGTTTCCTGGCTGCAAAGCTGGTGGCTGCTGGGCAGTGGCAGTGGTGATGGCATTGCCAGCGCCTGTGGGCTGCTGTGACACATCAGCCGTGGGGATGCTGCTCCACAGAGGCTCGGAATCTTATTTTCCGCTGGTAGGCTTCATGGGCAGCTCACTTGCGTACGGGATTTTACTATTAATACAACCGAAACCAAACCATCTGGTCACTAGCGAGTCTGGGGTTACTTTAACGCCTGATAGGACAAGCGGAAAAAACAGAGATTGTTCGAGAAGTAGGAATATAAATACAAAAATACCGATTTCTCTTTCAGATTTACAAGTCCCTGGACGGGAACAGTGACCGCATCCAAGAGCTCCGTGCTTTGCCATCGTCATTCTCATCACCATCACCACTACCACCACATGTGCTGGAGCAAGATGGGACAGCTGCGAGAGGATGCTGGAGGTATCAGGCTGCTGACGGGTTTGAAGGCTGCTGTTAATGAATTGGTGTTAATGGGCTGGTGTTAATGGGCACCCTGGTGGCCAGAGGTAGGGTTAGGCAGTGCCGGAGCCGCGCGGGGACCGGAGGCCAGAGCTGGATGGGGTTTCTCCACTTTCACTGGCGAGCGAAGAGTCAAGCTGCAGAGTAACTCCCCGATGCAGACAAGATTGTGAACCACATTGCTTTAATTATGCCAGTGCAAATTTCGCTCATTTGATTAAGCCTGGGAGCTACAGAAAGAGCTATTTCCAGGTGTGCTGCTTTAATTACCACGTGCCCTTCATTAACCATTGCACGCAGCTGTGTGGCTGGGGTTTGCTGGGCTCTCTGGCTGGGGCAGGTTTGCAGCTACCAGCGCTGTGATGGCCTCGCTCATGCCTCTGCACGTCCCTGGGACACACACACACACGGGCTCCGCTGGGTTCAGATAAATGGGTTTTAACCTGATTTTTGCTGTAATCTCCACGTCGACAGGCCCTCATCACGCAAAGGATAAAAGCCCAGCTCCCGCAGCCGGGGCCCTGTGGGGTTTCATGGGCAGCTCCCGCCAGCCGCGCTGGGGGTCCCGCCAGCCGATGCCCCCGAGCCGAGCGGCCACCCCGTCCCGGCACGCCAGGCGCACCTCTGGGCTGTGTGTGCTTACAAAACGGCTTTTATTTGCTTAACTTTTCACACTTCAGCACTCAGAGGCACAGCTCCTGCTGCCCCGCTCCCTCTGTCTGCCCGGCGGCCGCAGGCAGGGACAGGGTGACAGTCCCAGTGCCCCGGGCGGGCAGCCCAGCGCCAGCCCTGCCAGCCCTCCCTTGCAAAAAATAGCAGCTTTCGGGTGCTTTATTTGCACTTTCCTTTTCTGAACTTGCCTTAAAAAGATGCAAAGGGCTCGGTTTTCAAAGAACTGGCGTTTAAAAGACATTCTCCGCTGCTCGTCCAGCTGTAGTCTCATTGCCGTACAAAGCAACGAGCGTGTGCAGTACGTGGTGGGATTTTAACTGTAATTCATGGACAGATGTAAAAATGCCAGGATTATTATAAATTTTATTCCGCGGGGTTTGAACATTACTGGTTCAGCAGCACCTCTTTCCGTGCTGCCTCTGCAGCAGCTTCTGTTTAACCACTCGCTCGGCTTGCAAAATTTATTGCGTCGCCCGTGTCTCGCAGTAATTCTCCGGGTTTTCAAATAATCCCAGGAAAAGAGTTAAAACGGAGCCTCTGCCTTAGTCTACATTCATTGCAAAGCGTGTGGGGCCAAAGTCTGGTTTTCCTGACACCCCTGGTAAATCCTGTGGGCTCGGCTGGGAAAATTGCCATCCAGGACGTAAGGGGATACACTTTGAATCTCGAAACCGTGCCGGCAGGAGAGGGGGCAGGAGCGGCACAGGGACCAGGGGACACTGGAGCACGGGTCCCAGCGTCGCTGTCGGTGCTCGGGTAAGGCTCATACCCCCCTCGCCCGCTTATTGCAGGCTGAGCCGGGCACCGCCGGACCCACGACAAGGCACAAGGTTTTAATGGTACCAATACCAGTTCCCCGGGCTGATGCATTGGGAGTCGCCTCGGGATGGAAGGTCTGGGATGCAGGATGCTGCTGGGTTTTGTTTCCCACGGGATGCAGAGGCTCTCCCAGGCACAGGTTCAGCCCGGCCCTCCTGGGATTTGCCCATTTTTCATCACCTAAAGCAGAGGCGATGGCGTTTTGCGTCCCCCCAGGCAACACCTTTCGCATCTTCACTCTCTTTGCCATCAGGAAGCTTTTCCCACTGTCAAACCCTAAACCCTCCCTGCTGCTCCCAGAGCCCATTCCTCTTTCTCTGCTCCCCGTGGTGATATTTCTTCCTTCCTCTGTAGCCCCCACCGACAGCGGGCAGCCCCCGCAGCCCTTCCCTGGCGGGGCGAGGTGGATGTTGTGAGACCAAGGGAATGGGGGTTTGTTTCATCTGTTCTCACCCTTCCTCTGGCTCTGCATCTCTCTTGGTGCGCACCGCACACGTAGCACGCGCAGCACCTCCGGCCCTGCTCATCCATCTCACGCACCTTAACCAACGGGAAATTCGAGAAAAAGCCCATAAACCAGATGGGAAATGAGGACAGGATCCACAGTGTGCTTGTACTAACGGAAACCATCTTTTACCGCTTAATCAGAAGAAATGGCCATGCGCAAACCCATGGCTTCTGCCCGGGCAGAACATGGGGTGGCCTTGCGAGGACGGCTGGGATGATGCCCCCCAACGCGAGCACGTGGCTCCGACATCCCCGCACACCGTGACTGATGCCAGCAGAGATTTCCACAAGTGACAGCTTATGGTGGGCGCTGCGGGTCACCAAACTCCCCTTTGCCTGTGGCAGCAAATTGTCCCCTTCCCGCTGCCAGCACAACGGCCTCCCGTCTGCGCACACGAGACCTCCAAACCCCGGTTCGCTGGTATTTCTAATTGCACGGGACGAGCCTGCCGCTGGCACGGGGGCTCGCCTCCGTCTGCCCCTCTCCCTGTCTTTGCTGACTGCGAATGGGCCGGATCCAGCCCAGCGCGGGAGCTGCCGGAAGATTTTGGCCCCGTCTGATGCAGAACGGGCTCCTCATAAATTTCCCTTGGTTTAATCTCGCCGCTGAGCTGGGGGGACTCTCCTATGAACCGGGGCTGTCACGAGCTCGCCGGCCCACTGGCAGGGCCGGTACAAACCGACGATGACGACGCTGTGATTTTCCCCCCAAGCTCTGGCGATGGGACGTAGGATGCGCTCGGTGCTCCCCTCCACCCAGCCCATGCCCCCCCCTTGCTGCCGGCATCGCTTGCCGGATGCCCCCTCACCCCGGGGCTGCACCTTGGTGGGTTTTGCAAAGCTTTTTGGGGCTTGGGAAGGTGTTTGCGTTCAGACGGATGGGACTGGGGGCAGCTGCAAGGGCATCTTGTAAGCGCTTTTGTTGGCGGCCGGGGCTTGCGCCCCAAATACTTCTCAGATCTGTTTGGGGCCTGGAAAACAGACGACACCCGCTCCAGGAATCACAGCCGCCCCGAGGCCATCCCGGCTGGAGCCTGCGGTTGCCACCGAAGCGCCTCGCACAGCTCATCCATCGCTGGGGCCCTGCCAGCCCTGGGGGCTGCGAAGGGGCATTTCTGACGCACTGATGTGATGCAGGTGAAGCTCTGATGTGACGCACGTGAAACACCGCTTCGTTTTGGGCAGTTGTTGGCCTCTGCCCGTGCTTGCAGGGAGGGCTGTGGAACAGAGCATCATTGACCCGCTCCTGAGCCCGTCCTTTGTATGCGCTGTCGCCTTCTGCCTAACAAAGCCCATTTTCTAACACCCCCCCGAGCTTTCTGCCATCCCCCAAAAGGCGTCTGTGGGAGGCAAAGGCAGCGCTGCAGCCCCTCTCTCTGCCCGTGGTGCCTCCTCACCTGGAGGGTCCTGCCCCAAAATCCCCCCCATCAGCCAGCCCCTCCTGGCCTTCCCCCTCCGAGCCGGTGAGGAGCTGGGGACGGTTTGCCTGGGGGGCAGGAGGGATGGCCGGGGTAAGGGGGCAGTGCTGGGGGGGCAGGAGGGATGCCCGGGGAGATGGGGGGCAGTGCTGGGGGGGCAGGAGGGATGGCCGGGGTAAGGGGGCAGTGCTGGGGGGGCAGGAGGGATGCCCGGGGAGATGGGGGGCAGTGCTGGGGGGACAGGAGGGATGCCCGGGGAGACGGGGGGCAGTGCTGGGGGGGCAGGAGGGATGCCCGGGGAGACGGGGGGCAGTGCTGGGGGGGCAGGAGGGATGCCCGGGGAGACGGGGGGCAGTGCTGGGGGGGCAGGAGGGATGCCCGGGGAGATGGGGGGCAGTGCTGGGGGGGCAGGAGGGATGCTCGGGGGTAAGGGGGCAGTGCTGGGGGGCAGGAGGGATGCCCGGGGAGACGGGGGGCAGTGCTGGGGGGGCAGGAGGGATGCTCGGGGAGATGGGAGGCAGTGCCGGGGGGGCAGGAGGGATGCTCGGGGGTAAGGGGGCAGTACTGGGGGGACAGGAGGGATGCTCGGGGAGATGGGGGGCAGTGCAGGGCAGAGGTGCAGTGGGAGCTGCCTGTGGGGGTAGTGCGGGCGGGGGGGAGGGGATGCCTGCGGGGATGCAGGGGCAGTGGGGGATGGGGGGATGCAGGCAGTATGCCCAGGGGGATGCAGGGGGGCAGTGCTGGGAGGGGCGGGGGGGTTCAGGTTGGCTGCCCGTGGGGGTGCAGGGGGCTACATGGGGAGAAGCGTGAGGGGTTGGCTCAGGGCACGCAGGGGGGATGCCCGGGGGGATGCGGGGGCCCACAGGAGGATGCCGGGGGGTGCAGTGGGGTGCCTGGAGGGCAGTGCCAGGGAATGCAGAGGGATGCAGTGGGGTACAGGGGATTGTCCAGGGACACGTAGGGGGGGATGCAGGGGGGGTGTCCAGGGAACAGGACCACGGCATGCGGCGGGGTACAGGGAGAACGTGCAGGAGGGGTGCAGCAGGACACAGGGGGTTATCCGGGGAGCAGCACCGGGGCACGCAGGGGGGATGCAGAGGCGTAAAGAGGGGTTTTCGGGGAGCAGTACCGGGACACGCAGGGAGGGGGATGCCGTGGGTTGACCGGGGACCTGCGGGGGGATGCAGGGGGGAAGCAGTACCGGGCAGGCAGGGGGGCTGGAGGGGTATGCGGGGTGTGTGTGTGTGTGTGTGCCCAGCGGCAGGCAGGCAGGCAGGCAGGCAGGCAGGGGGGGTGCCCGGGAGCCGCCCCGTCCGCCCGATTTCCCGGCGCTGCTGCCCGGCCGGGCCCTCCCCGCCGCCTCCGCCTGCACCCCCCCCCTTCTCCCGGAGCATCCCCCCGCCCCCGCCGGGCTCCGGGGCCGCTTTAAAAGGCGCAGCTCCCCGCTCCGCCCAGCTCGGCACCGCGGAGCGCACCATGCCCGCCGCAGCCGGCTCCGGCCCGGGCAGCGCGGCCGCCCCGCCGCCCGCCCGCCTCTGCCTGCTGGTCCTGGCGCTGCCGCTGGCGCTGCCCGGGCGCGGGGCCGCCGCCGAACCCTCCCGTACCGTCTACACCAACCACTGGGCCGTGCGGGTACGGGGGGGGCCCGCCGAAGCCGCCCGCCTCGCCGCCGCCTACGGATACATCAGCCTGGGGCAGGTAAGGGGGCGGCGGGGGGGGCAGGTGCTGCGGTACCGGGGGGGCTTCGGGGGCGGGGGGATGCACCGGGAGGCTGCAGAGGAGGGTCCCGGGGCTGTGGAGCTGTCGGGGGTCCCGGGAGTGGAGAGGCGCTGGGGGTCCCGGGGAACTGTCGGGGCTCCCGGGAGCGGCAGGGGGGCTTTTACCAGGAGGGGGGGGGGGGGGCGGGTCTCAGGAGCTACCGGGGGTTTGCGGGGGTTCCCGGCCCCGGGAAGCCGCCGGGGGTCTGAGCGCCGTGGGTCCCGGCCCCGGGAAGCCGCCGGGGGGGGTCTCGGGGTCGGAGAGGCGCCGGCGATCCCGGGGAGCTGTTGGGTCTCCCGGGAACCGGGGTGGTGCTGAGGGTCCCGGGACCGGGAGGTGGGAACCCCCCCTTCCAGCCCCCCGGAGCGGTCGGGATGAGGATGATGCAGCGATGTTGGCTGAGCGCTTTGGCCCCCGGGGGGCGGCCGGGCAGCCCCGGCCCCGCTCCCCCCCCCCAGCACCCCCCGGTCCCGGTGGAGCCGGGCGGCCGCTCCCCGGGGTGCCCCGGCCCCGCACGGCCCGCTCCCCCGCCGGCTGGGGGTTGCACAAGTTCCTCCCATCCCGGAAAGTTCCATTTGTGGATTTAACAAACTTTGGACTCTCTGGCCCGGCTTTATCGGAGATTTTTGGGAACACGAAGAACTTTTGCTTTCAGTCCCCCGCAGCACGCGGATGGCTTAAAGGCGACTTTCAGCACGGCGGCTCTTTTTCCTCTCAATTTCTTCATCCTCTCTGTAAAGCCAGATGCGGGCTGGTGTCTTCGGAGTTTCCTCTGGAGTTTATTGCTCCCGCGCCGCCTGGCTGCTCCGTGCTTTTCTGGCTGAGTGGCACTTCAGGTTGTCATCTTGCCCAAGGTGTCTCCTGGACAATAAATTATAACCTTGCTTTATATCGCAACCCTGCTTTTAAGTATAATTAAAGTCAGAGTGCTGCATAAACAAATTTTCAGGGGGCAGGGGAAGAGGCTGAGTTGGGGATGCTGTCTCCTGCACCGTTGTCTGTTGCCTCCTGTGGGGGATAACCCCTCGTGTCCCACCGTCCATCCCCTACCTGCTGTGCTCTGCTCTCGCCCCGCCAAGGAGAAAATCACGTACGTTATTCAAATGCCTCTATCACGGGGCCGGGTGAACGCAGTTGTGCAACCCAAAGGGCTTTTCGGTGTTTATCCCTGTTCCGCCAGGGAATATCTTGATTGAGCTTCCCACTCTCCCAGTTTGCATCAGCCTAACGTCAGCTCATGGTTCGGGGTTTTGCTGCATCCCTGCCCGCTGGAGCGTCTGCTCCAGCCCTCTGGCATCCCGGCTTTCCCAAGCTCATCCCTACGATGCCGGTGGTGTTTGGCCCATGGGTGCGACGCGGCCCTGGTGGAGCATCCATCCCTCCCTTCCCCCTGAGCCCTTCCCCGGGGCAGCCCAGCGCAGGCTGGAGAGCGAGGGAAATATTTCTGCGGTTGCATCAGGGTGTTCCTGGCTCCCGCCTTTCCCGCGGATACTGGGAGCTCATGCACCACTGGGGCTTCCCCAGCTGCTCGCCATGCCCTGCCTCCAGCTCTCCGCGCTCCCCAGGGGAGCTTGGCCAGGGCCAAACCCCAAGGAACTGCTTTTTCTGTGTGCGTGCATTTGTGGGTGGCATTTGCTGTGTTGTGCTTGGAGTTCATGGTGTGCCAAAGCCCCGCGGGGGGGCCCTGGGTGTCCCCAACTTCCCCCGCTGCATCCTCTGCTCACAGAGCTGGTGGGGACAGCACCATCCCTGGTGAGATGTGCCCTCCTAGGGGGCCTGATCCTGCGCAAAACCTGCTGGAAAATCCTGCCAAGGGGCTATCACCCTGCTCTGAGGCTGTCGCTCTGCCCTGGGGAGGTGTTGGGGTGGAGGCAGGTGGTGGAGTCCAACGTGGTGAGGGAGGAGGAGAGGTGACGGTCACAGAGTGACCCAGCTGGGTGCAAGGGAGGCTCAGCCCTGCGTTGGTGGCTGGTGACCTCTTTTCCCCCAAGATGCAATCCCAGGGTCTCCTGACACACTCTTGACTGTGAAGGGCATTGCTGGGATTTGCACACACAGGCGTCTGCCCCGTGTCCAAGCTGTCCCCGCGTGTTCCTGTGCCCAACCTGTGCACCAAGACACCCTTAAACCCTTCTGGGTCACAGCAGAGTGACGTTTCCATTGGGAAACCATTTGCGTCAACTTCTATTTAAATGAAGCAAACAATTAAGCAAAAGGCAAAGCTTTTACACCCCCAAATTCCTGCTCATTCCTCCCCGCCAGTCTTTGTTCGCCGTGCTGTGCTGGGGCGAGCTGGGACAGGCCCTGGCCGAGGGCGCTGCGAGGGCTGTGCGGTGCCGGTACCCCGGGCAGTGCCTCCGCTGCCGTCCCGGGGGTGGTGATGAGCCTGTTCCTATCCTGGTAACAGGATTTATGTGAGCTTTTCCTTGTGTGGTGTCCAATGCTGTGAGTTTTGGGAGGGCCTGCACGTCCTCGGCGGTCTTACCTGCAGTGCGGGAGGCAGAGATGATTCATTTTGGGCTGCGATTGGAGCTTTCCTGGATTCCTGTCATCTGGGGGATGCTGGAGCGATGGTGTCCTCGCAGCCCTGGGCTCGGTCCTTACTGAACTGAATCTGGCTGTGACCATCTGAGAACGATGTTCCTGAAGGCAGGAGCTCAGCAGCTGGAGCCGTTGTCCCCAGGAGAGGGGACCCAGCTGGATCTGTCCTCCTGGAGGACACCAGCGCTGATGCAGCTGCATTTTACAGAAATAGGATGGTTTGGGTGAGATGGTGGAAGACTTTGCTGTGATGGGAAGAGAAGGAATGGGCTCAGAAATGCCCCGATGGGCTCTAGTGCTGCCTGCAGTGGTGTCCAGCTCCCAAAATGCTCTCCTTTGCCATGTCTCGTTAGCTACAAAGCGATCTTGAACCTGATCAAAATACTAACGGCTGTTAATGAGGCAGGGCAGGTACTGGGCTCGTCTCCACCAGGCAGTGCATCGAGAGAGCCAGGTGCTACTGCCAGAACATCTCCTGGGTGCCTCTCCCTGCCCCGGTGTCACTTGCGGGGGGCTTGCAGGTGTCACCGGGACTTGGGGGAGAAGGGGGAAAGGGGAATGGAAAAGGAGATCAGGAGGTGGCCAAACCCCTTGCAATCATACCTCTTTTTAACGCTGTTAAGGACAATATATGTAGAGTGATTCCTACAGGCAAGGACCTCTGGAGGTGTTTGGTCCAACCCCCCCAATTAACTTTGAGGGTAAATCAGGCTGTACAGAGCCTCAGCTGGGTGAGATCTGAAGCTGTCCAAGGATGGAGATCCCACCACCTCCCCAGGCCTGTGCATCACCACCCTACACAAAGAATTACTCTCTTTACAGCCCATTAGGATTTCTCCCCTCGCAGCTTGTTGCTTCTCATCCTTTTGCCGTGTATCTCCACGTGACTCTTAACTGTCTGGGTCCCTTCGGGGCTGTGAGTAGCTCCTTCAGCTTCAAACTCTTCCCTGTTTGGCTGGATGGCGTTGGCAGGAGTGTGGTTTTTTGAAAGCAGAGCCATTGACACCTGCAGGGTAGCGATGGTGGCATTGCAGGGTGTAAAATGTCCTCACGTTGCTTCTGGATTGTTCCACCTGCAGCCCAGCTGAGCTGGGCGCCCCCAGCCAGGGCTTCCTCTGCCTCAGTCAACAGGAGGGGGGAGAAAACCACCTCATCTTTGTTGAGGTACAAATTCAAGTTGCCTCAAAAAAATTATCTTGTTTCCTCTGAAACTTCAGCCCAAAACAGCGAATCAGTTGGGAAAATTAAAATCGATCCTTGTGGAAATAAGAACCTCCTGTGCACGTTCTTGGCGGAAGTTAGATGTCCAAAAAAATCAAGGTAGATAGCTGTAAATGCACTTTGGGAGGGAATGAGCGTGTCTGGAGCTGCTTGGCATGGTCTCCTGGGCTTCAGGTGTGTGGGTTTTGTAGCCACGGTTGGTGGCAACCTGGACTATCTCCTCTGCGGTGGAGCTGGGACCTTTCAGTGTGGGCAGCTGTCTTCTGGCTGCCCCGGAGCTGATGGGTGTGCTTGCTCATCTAGGTAGTCAGGAAGGATCAGCCCTTGGTAGAGTCCTGCTACGTGCCTCTTGGGTGCTCCACTGGGTTTTCCAGTGTCCCCATCGCTGTGGCCGCAGAGCTGTGGCCTCACTGGTGCTGTGTGCAGGAGGAAACCGAACTCTCTTGGGCGTCCCCCATCCCCAGGGGTTGCATTGCGGAGCCCTCACTGAGCTGACTGACCTCAAGGAGGAGAGCAAATAGTTTTCCATTTAAAAAAAAAAAAAAGACATTTTTAAACTTTTCTCCTCAGAATACCTTAGGTGGAAGGGAACCTCTGGAGGTCACCAGGTCCAACCCCCACTCAGAGTGGGACAGGCTTTCAAGGTAGCCCCAACGCGAGAAGGTTTTTCTTATTTTTCCCTCTGTAAATCCCAGGAGGATAAAGAACCTGAGCACAGGGTGCTGCTTCTGCTGCACTGGTCACGTATCCCCAGAGCCTGGGATGGGGTCATCTCTGTCCCCATCCTCTTGCTGGTTTGCACAGCATGGTAATTTCGCATTAATTTCCAAAAATCCCCATGCCTGCGCTGGTGGGGGACAGAAGCACTTCCTCAGCTGATGCTTTTTTTTATAGAGTGTGATCCTGTTATGACGAGTGCTGGAGGGACCAGAGGTGAGAATAAACTGAATATTATAACCCCGCAAACTGCAGGCTGAGCCAGCGGACGCAGAGCTGAACCACCGGGGCTGCGGGATCGGGGTTTCCAGGCAGAGTGAGCAAGAGGCAGGGTGGCCTCGTGTAAGGTTTTTGGAAAATATGGGGAGGTTGGAGCATCCTCCATCCCTTTCCTAAGTATGAGTGGATTTGAGGAATGGGGTTTAAAAGCCGAATGCAGATTGCAGCGAGCAACCACTTTGCATGTAGATGTTAAAGAAAATGCACAGCTATGCTGTCATGCAAAGCAAAAGGCGTGGAGGGGGGAAGGAGGGTTTAAACGAACTTGAGTGGAAACGAATTACAAAAATCACACTAACGGCAGTAAAGTCGGTGAAACGGCATTCTGGCGTAAAAGGCAGAGCAAAACTAATTAAATATTTAATGCTCGTAAGAGGCACTGGCGCTTCGCAAGGTATTAAGCGTGATAAAGATGTAAGTAGTTGTCATCATCTGCTTCAGCATCTGGTCCGGACAAACCTGTTTGCTCCCCCCTGTCCCCGTTGCAGCCAGCCCTGCTCTGGCCCCGGGGATGTCACCCTGGCCCCTGGGTCGCAGGTGGGGACTCCGTCGCGTGGCTTGCCCTGGTCCTGTGAGCCAGGCACAGGGACTGCCACCCGCTCCCTGCAGCATCCCGCTCCTGGCCGTGGGACAGGTTTTTTAGGGAAAGAAAACCAACGTCAGGGAAAAGGGAATTTATAGCAGAGACCCAATTTGTACCAAAATTGTGTGACCTGGGAGCCGCGTGCCAGTGAGTGCGGCTTTTGGGTCATTCCCATCCCTACTGCTGTGAATCCCTTTGGGATGCGCGTCACGCGGTGCCTGGCCAAGGTCGCCCGGCTCGTTGTGCGGCCCTGAGACTTGATCCGTGCTTTTAGGATGGAAAAAGAGGAGTCACGGTGTCTCCAGCTGCCGGGATGAGAGGGCTGGAGACAGCGCAGCCACCCTGGGGCTGGCACGATGTTTTCCTGCAAATGCAGGACACTTCAGCTCCATGCAAGGAAAAAAAAAAAAGGCAAAAGCTTGTAAAAGAGGAAGGTAGGACTTCCCTGATTTGAAGGGAACCAGTGGGGCTGCCTTTCCCAGCTCGCCTTCACTCCTGGGCTGCACTTACTGCTGGGGAGGGACTCTAGGCTGGGGCATGTGTTATGCATCCCTTGGGAGGGATGGTTGGTTTGCTTGGAGATTTTTTATTTTATTTTGTTTTTTTATGACTCCTGCTACTGTCCGTGACTCCAGGCTAAGCGTGTTTATATCCCATGCTTCCCAGGAGCATCCCAGGGCTAGCAAGGATCGCGTTCACCTCTCCTTAAGGGGCTGTTCTTGCCGCCGGGGCGAAGCCGGAGCGTTGGGTGGGGAAAGGCAGGGTGATGAGGCACAGCTCCCCCGGCTCCGCCGCAGCTGCTGAGCTCATGTTTAGCTCATTATTTCAGCTTGGGAGCTGATGGAAGGCAGTTTGCAAAGATGCGTTTAATGGGAGAAAATTCATTAAACTGTTTTCCGGGCTCCATTGTGCCAGTTAGTGCCTGCATCCCTTCCCCAAACCCCGGCTTTGCCGGGGAGCTTTGTTATGAGCAAAGGATTTGGGGTGCAGGGCACGGCTGCACCGAGGCACTAAGGGATGCTGCCAGCACCAAAATGGGGGGCAACCATGGGAAAACTTCTTTTTTTTTTTTTTTTTTATTAAAAAAAACAAACCCAAACCCACAAACCTCTGTTTTTGCAGATTGGGAGCTTGGAAAACTACTACCACTTTCACCACAGCAAGACGTTTAAGCGCTCGACGCTGAGCAGCCGGGGACCACACAACTTCCTCCGCATGGACCCCAAGGTACGGGGCTGGGCAGCCCAGGGTCCCCCAGCCTGTGTGGCGGCCGGCGGGTTGGGGGTCTCCGCGTCCCCTCGGAGGAGCCTGTTGGCTTGGTCCAGGTCAAGCGTGAGCCCAAGCATCTTGCGATGACATGTTATCCTTGAACTGTGGCCCCTGTGCATGCACGGGGTGACTCATTGGACACGAGTACGTCGATCGGTGATGAAAAATACTTAGAAGTGACTAAACGCTAACATCTGCCTGAAAGCCGGGAGGAAGAAAAGGGAGGGAAAAAAAGCCTTCCAGGATAGAAAGGCTGTTGCATGCTCGGGGTGTTGATCCAGTTGCCACAACATTTGCTGCCTCAATGGTTGCTATGTGTGAAATCCTTGGCAAGAGCTCTGCATTGCTTTTTCCTAGAGCAAGCATCCGAAGGGATTTTTCAGTGCAGCTGAATTGATGAGGGTAATGGGGTGGGGAGGGGGGGAAGAAGGCAAGGAGGGACAGGCGGGAGCTGGGTGAGCTGGGCTTGGGGTGGCGGAGAAGGGCTGCACCCCTACCTCGGCTTTCCTCCTCCCACAGCTCCACCCAAGCCCCACGGGATGCTACTTCTGCAGAGCATGGGAAGGTTTAACGTGTGGGGAGGGTCTGTTTTTGGGGGAGAGAGGGAAATAAATGCAGAAAAAGCCATCGCAGTGAAGGTATCTGTGCTGCTGGTGCTTGCCCTGATGTCATGCCACCCTTGGGGTGCTCCCGGCCACCCTTGGGATGCTCTTTACTGAGACATTTCCAACCCACTCAGCACGGCACATCCCATCCGTGTCTCTCCAGACCCACGCAGCAACCCCGCTTTCCCCAGCCAGCTGGCTGTTAAATATTTGGACGGGGTCTGTAGCACGTTTCTGAGGAGGCACACGCGTGGCTGCATTGCGTTGCCGGTGGGGGAAACCTCTTCGAGGAGAGCAGGAGAGCTTCGGTGCCCTGGAGGCGTGCTGGGCTCTAATTAAAGCTGTTCGCCCTCGGGGAGGTGCACAGGCATCCCAGCAAATGATTAATTCAACTCTGCAATTGAAATACCTCCATTTAAATGAGTGTAGTTATAATGCAAACCGAATCAATCGGCTTTTAGTCTTACTAACATTTACCTTACCTTGCTCTATGGACTGCAAGCTAGAGCAATTAGCTCCCGTGCTCTTAATCCTTTGTTATCACTTGGAGTTCAAGACCTCTTGGCATGTGTTGTCTCTCCCCCTCTCCCATGCACATTCGCAAATCGTTTGGGAGATGTCTTGGCATTTGGACGGCACTGGCTTAGCATACGCGATGCCGGAAAACATCACCGCGATGCCGGAAAACATCACCGCCAGGCAGGAGGAAATGCGAGCTGGAATAGTGAAGATGGGAACAAATCCTGCAGAAATCCCGAAGAACCAGCAAATCCAATCATTTGCAGCTGTTGGGTGGTTCGTGCCTTCCAGGGGCTATTGTTCCCAGTGCTGTTATTTATTGGCTTGCTCTGCCGCGGGGGTCGGTGGCACGAGGGCCACGTCCCAGCAAGAGGACCATGGCCAAGTCTTCCATCCTGAGGACGTGGGCGGCTGGGGAGGAGGAGACCCATCGAACACAGGGCAGTACCCAGGGGCCTGGTTCCCATGGACCACGCTGCTGCTGAGCTTCCCCTCTTGCCCCAGGAAATCCCTGTGGCCGGGGGCTGCTCTGTCTGGGGCTGATATGAGCCCGGCGACGTGGCAGGTGATGGAAGGGGAGGAGGGATGCAGAGTAGGGTCACGCCGTGCTGTGCCAGTCCACGTATGGGCTCATCTTGCAGCTCTCATCGCCAAAAACTTTCCCAGCTTTCTGGGATGCTCCTTTGTTGGTCCTCGCAGGGTTTGAGCCTTCAGCCTCGCTGCTCCAAGTCTCTTAATCCTCACTGGAGGATGTCACAGCCTCAGTCCCTGTGCCTCTGGCCACACGCCGTAGCAAAATCGACCCCATCTGAATTATTTCTGCTGTGCTTTGTGGCAAACATGTGCTGGAGCCATCTCGTTTGTCCTGGATCTTGGCTTTAATTCCTGCAGATCCGCTGGAATAAGTCAAGCTATTGGTTTTCTGGAGTTGCATCCTTGCCCGTGCTGGTTGTCATGTTTGGTGGCGCTACCCTGGGGGGTTGGATCTGGGCATCACCCGCTGAAAATCTCCAAGTGAGGGGGAATGTAAAAAGCTGCCCCTCTGTTCTAGCGAGGGTGAAAGGTCCCGCTCGGTGATAGCTGTGCCGCCTCGCAGAGTGCTTCGGTGCCACACTCAGTCACCTCGTTATTGCTAATTAGTGTTTACAGGGATGGAGCTGGGAACTCCCCCCAGCCCCCCCCCCTGGGCTCAGGACTGTGTTGTAACAGTTTTGATGATTTCTAGTAGCAAAAAGACTTTTTTCTTTTTTTTTATTTTATTATTTCTGAGAAGCTTTTCCCCCTTCCCGCACGAGTGATGGAAGTCGATCCGAGTTTCGCAAGCTGCGGGAGCTGTTTGCAGGGATGCCCCAGGCTCCTTCCCGCTCGCCCGTTGTTTTCCCACGCCAACCGCATCGATTTAGCAAACCCTCCTTGAAATCAATGCCATTAAATTGCTGCTTATTCTGTGTCCACGCAAGACTTTTCCATCAACTCCCGGCTGGCAGTGCTGGGGTCGATCAGGAGCGCATTTAAGATGAAGATGTGCCTGTGAGGCTCCTGGCAAAATCCCGCATCTTCCCATGGTTCCTGCATCTGGCAAAGCCCCAGGGAAAGGTCATAGCTATGGCTTGGGTGGTGAGACCCACCATAACGCTGCCAAGGAGTGCTGCTTTAAGGAGAAAAGCCGGGTAATTGGGCTGTATCCTCTATTTAATGTATTTTTATTTTTTTTAACTAGACCATGAAGTTGTATTTTTGCTTCCAATGCTTAAATCCATCGTCATATAAGCAAAGCAGCAGGCTGTCGTGAGCCAAGGCAGCGTGGAAACTCATTTTTCTATGAAATATATATATATATTTTTCCTTTCAAGTTTTTTTTTTTTTTCTTTAAAATATAGATGCTTAAAAATCAAGCCCTAGGCTGGAAACTGTCGAGTTTCTTATACGCACAGCTCCCCATCCACCTCCATCCGAGTCAGAAAGCTATAAACCATGCAAGAAGAACTTGGTTCAGCTGACAGTTTTCACAGAAATGACCCCAACAAAAACTTGCATTTTGGTTTTTTACTCTTTTCGTTACAAAACCTTAATCAAAAGAATTAGAGACATCTCCACGAGCATCTCTGCCGTTCCCAAAAGGCCCTGAGCCGTCGGGAAGAAGGTGTCCAGCGAGGAGGGAAGCGCTGCAAAGCCTTCCCAGCTCACCGGCTGGTGCCTCCTCTCGCCCCCCACCATGAGCATGCGTAAAGCTTTGGTCTATAAATTATTTTACAACCTATTCTCAATAAACCTGGCTTTCATCTCCCTGCTGAAGGCAGGAGAGCCCTTTTTGTGGGCGATAAAGGGTCTGGGGGGCAAAAACGCTCGCTGGGGATGGGATGCGGCTGCTCTCAAACCCACACCTTAGGCAGCTCCTGCCACAGCAGTGTGGGCTAACACCAGCGTTTCCCAATTCCGGCCTTTTCCGGCTCATTTCCTGTTTGATCTCTTTACATGTCATGCCCCACTGAAAAGCAAACAAATGTCAGAGCGGTCGGCCCCAAGGCCACCTCGCCTGCAGCCGGTGCCAAAAACGCCTCTCTGGAGCCAGCCACACGGACCTGCCGTGGCCACGTGTGGTCATCCCATATTTTTGGGAAACGTGTTATGCTTGGATAAAGCCCCCCGGTTTTATTCTTTTATCAGGAGGAGAGGTTGAGCAGCCCCAGAGCCGGGTGGTGAAGTCTTGGGGCTGAGCTGTGGCTGCTGCCTCCCCGGCTGCGGGGGGGAAGGATCAGCCCCAAAATTAAGCCAAGCACCTGAGTCTTCTCCAACACTTTGACTAAACGCTTAAATATGTGGTTTGCCTCCAGCGGGACTTCAGCGCGTGCTTCATTAAGCCGGCGGGGTTTAGGCACGCGCTTGCAGGCGACGTTATTTATACTCAAGGGTTTTGCTGCACCGGGAGAGGAATCCAGTCCCTGGCTCAGAGACCACAAAGAGCTGAGGTTGCCCTGTCCCTCTGTCCATCCATCCTTTATTCCCCCAAAATGAAGTCGCTATCTCCGCAGCAGCCCTGCCAAAGGAGCCGGGGGGGGAGTTTGCCGGAGCGTGGGGTGATGCTGGGATGGGTCCAGGCTGCGCCTTGCACCGTTCCCGCAGGCGATGCCCGGCTCTGTGCCCCTGGGCGATGCTGACCCGTGGCTCTGCTTGCAGGTGGACTGGCTGCAGCAGCAGGAGGTGAAGCGGCGGGTGAAGAGGCAGGTCCGAGGTGAGCCGCACGCCCTGCCCTTCAACGACCCGGTGTGGCCCAACATGTGGTACCTGGTGGGTATTTCCTCTCTGCCGCCCCGCGAGGAACCCCCTGCTTTACAGAGGGCTTAATTTCTTTTTAATCAAAGCGTCATCAATCTTTGTTCAGCCCACCCAGTAGTGAAACGTCTTAATATCAGCAAATGTGCTTGGCACTGGGGTTTGAAAATTGTAAATTAATACACAGGAGAGTCTAGTTCGAAGTGTTTCACCATCGTTAGCAGCCCCTCGTTATGGTCCGCGCAGCGAAGGCTTGGGAGCAGCGCCGCTGCATTTTACCCACCCAAGAGCTGCAGCCATCTATTTGCAATATCATTTTTCTCCTGCCTGCTTCATCGATCTGTATTTGACAGGGAAATTCATCGAAAATTAAGCGCAGAAGGGAAATGAACTCTTCAAAATCAAAGAGCCCACAGTGTTTGAAATGGAGGAGGAGAAGAATAATAGGGAGATAGCATTGCCCGGATTAACTGCTGCGGGATGGCTTTGATCAATGGAGTAAAGTTATAACAAATCTACGAGTTATGTGGCAGGGGGTGGGATGTAAATATATTTGGGGGTTGATTAAATGGGCTCCCAGCCTGGCTGCTTGCTTGGATGGGCTGAAATGGGGTTGCAGCCCTTTTACAGCCGTGTTTTCCCCCGTAGCACTGCGGCGATAAAGGCAGTCGCTGCAGGTCGGAGATGAACGTCCTGGCAGCCTGGCAGAGGGGCTACACCGGCAAAAACGTGGTGGTCACCATCCTCGATGACGGCATAGAGAGGAACCACCCCGACCTCCTGCAAAACTATGTGAGCTGGGGGCTGGGCAGTCTGGGGCTGGGCGGGCTGGGGATGGACGGGCAGGGTCCGGTCCTCACGGTGAACTGATTTATGGAGAATTTCAGCGTATAAACCCAGCTTAAGTCTGTGCGTTGGCAGGTTAGAAGCAAATGTTTATTTTAGAAAAAGCTTGAGATGTTTTCAAGAAGGAAATGAGGATTTTAGACCAGAGGGTTTGGGGGAAACTCCCTTTGCAGCTGCCTGGGAAGCGGCCGCCTCCCTCCAGCTCGCCAGGGCAGAGCCAAAAACCTGCACGAACCCTCTCGGCCCCTTCTCAAACCCCAAACGGCTGTGGCGTTAGGGGGGACAGTGCTGGATCCAGCAGGATTCGGGGCTCAGAGAAGCTGTCTCCAGTGGGAGCAGGATGTTTCCCCCATGCAGCCATCTCTCAGTGGGGGCTGCAGCCCAAAACTATTTGTCTTGAGCAAATAGTCAGAAACTAAGTGGAAAATGGCATTTACTGCCCAGCTGGCTGTGGGTGAAGCAGGACCATGCTGCTGCCGAGCCCGCTTTGCCCCACGCTGGGCTGGTAAGTTGAATCTAATGATGGCGACGTGTTTTCAGGACCCTCTCGCAAGCTACGATGTCAATGGGAACGACCACGACCCAACTCCGCGCTACGATGCCAGCAACGAGAATAAGTACGTGCCGCTGATTGCTGTGGAGCCGGGGTGCGCGGGGGGTCCTCAGGGCTGGGCATCCTCCCCCGAGGTGTCTTCCAGGTCCGGGGCCTTTCCCCATCCCCAGCGCTGCAGAGGATGCTGCCTTACAGGCTTTGCGTTGCGTTTAATGCAAATCCAGCCTGTGGCAACCATGCTAATTGCTAACGAACCCCTGAGCCATGGAATGATGCACCGGGGGGGGTTCCTTGCCATGGTTGGGGATGAAACCATGTGAGTCGGGTTGGGTGGTGTAGATGTCAAAGCCTGGACGCGCTTTCTGGGCTTCCATTAAAGCGGGACGGGCGCATGGTGGCACTTGTGGAAGGGAAATGGGAACGCAAAGAGCGAATTGCGTGTAGGTGCAAAACGCAGAGAGCAAGTTGCATCGAGGTGCAAAAAGCAAAGAGCAGATTGCATCTAGGTGCAAAATGCAGAGGGCGAATTGCACTTAGGGTGCGAAAAGCAAGGAGCAGCTTGCACCTAGGCGCAAAATGCAAACAGCAAATTGCATTTGGGCGCAAAATGCAAAGAGCAAACTGCTTTTTGCATTGGTTTCCTCCATCCCCCAGCTCTTGCTGTGGGTTTTGGATAAGGACTCTCTGGCTCTTTGGGGCACTGTCTTCCACCGCTTGGGCCTCGGGGCCGGTTTCTGGGTGCTGGGTGGGGGGTGGCTGGAGGGATCCTTTGCCGCGGGACGTGGGCTCATGGGGGATTTCTCTTTGCAGGCACGGCACTCGCTGCGCAGGGGAAGTGGCGGCGGCGGCCAACAACTCGTACTGCATCGTGGGCATTGCCTACAACGCGCGCATCGGAGGTGAGGCTGGCGCCTGCCTGCGGCTCCCCTGCCCTTCGCCGTCCCCCCCCACACCCCGAGGGACCATGGCCACCCTGGCCGTGCCAATGGGCTCCCGGGGCGGGTGGTGGGATGATCTTCTCCCAAATATTGCAAGGAGAGAATCTCCTCCTTGATGCCCCGGCTTCAGGGAGCCCTGAGGGGGTGGCTTGGGGGAGGATGGGTGACACGGGGTGCAGGGGACCCTTACTCCATGTATTTTGGGGTGGAAACTTTCTGCTTGGGCTGCATCCTTGTCATGAGGTTGCACGTGGATGAACGATGAGGTGGTTTCACCCCAAAAGTCCGCATCTGCTTTCGGGGGGGGGCTGGCTGTCTTTGGGGGGGTGGGGAGCTGCATTTGCTACGGTCGGTGGCGCTGGTTGAGCTTCAGAGCTGGAATCACCCATTTGTGAGGTTGATGTCTGCAGATGAGCCGCTCGGAGCCCGGGGGGGGGGGGGTCTGGGAGGACCCCCAAAATGTCCTCATGGGGAAAAGCGCCAAGGAGGTGGGGGGACCTATGCACGGTCCCTCAAATAACATGATGCGCAGGAAGCAAATGAATCTTTATCACCAGGTTGGATCCTGATGGGGATTAGCCTCAGTCACAGAGCTCATTTCCATTAGCCCAGCTGGTTTTTGAGGCTGGTTTGAGCTGGGGCTGCTCTGGCCAGCCCAGGCTCCTATATGGACCACTGGGGAGATGGGGGTGGGAGCACATCACCCCATCCCTGTGGCCAATGGGACCATGTAGGGGACAAACGCCTGGAGCTGTGTCCTCATGGAGGGGTTTAGCCCCGTCCCCGGCATGACTGGAACGGGAGAGGGGCTTTTGCTGCGACCCCCTCCTACCACCTCAACACAATGTCGAGAGCATGGACCCAAGCGCACACGGGTGGATTCGGGGCTTAATTCCTTCTCTCGGCTTTGTTCATCCTGGCCACGCAAGAAGCTGCTTTCGTTAGGGTTGTGTCTGCACGGGGGTGTGGAGGAGCAGGATGCCAGAGGGGTGTCCCTGTGCCAGGAGAATCTCCCAAGGGAAGAAATATCCCCAGGGAGAGTGACTAGGGGGGAGGCAGGGGCTGCAAAGACTGCAGCATGTCCCCATCCCCTCCCCATCCCATCCCTTCCCAGTGCTCATGGGATGGCTTCTTGCCTCTAAATCCGGCTCCAAGGATGCACCAAGCAGCAGCAGGGCAAGGTGAACCTCCCAGGGGGTGGTTTAAGGCAGTTTTGCACCCTGCAGGATCAGGCCATTGCCTTCGTGCTCCTTTTCAAGCCCGTTTCCCCACTCCCCACGGCAGCTGTGGAGACGAGCGTTACTTGTTGACTTTATAAAGACCTATGGGTCTCATTTTAATTTGCTTCCTTTAACGAGTGCCTTGCCTGGTGGGAGGGTGTGTGCTGGGGAGGCGTCAAGCAATGCGAGGCACCGGGCGGAGGGGAGAGGCCCCCGGGCTTCCCACAACGTGAACAGCCCAGGGGGAAAAATAAAGTCTGTAGCCATATCAAGTTTGGGATTGTGGAGGAAAATGCGCTATAGCTGCAGTGAGAGTGATTTTAGATGGATTACGCAAATAAAGCAGCGATTAATGAGCACAACTTGTTGGGGAAGCCTATTTGTCACACCCGGAGAGCTCCCATCTAATTTTACTGGCTGCTCTTCAGCGCTCTTGCGTTGCTTTTCATTTGCTCCGGGCAAAATACATTGCTGCTCAAGAAACAAAACGGGCTCCTGCCATCTCTCCTCCTCCTTTCCCCTCTCCTCCAGTGCTCGCTTCGGCAGCTGGTATTGCTCCCTGCGCGGCAAAGAGTTCGTTTATTTTGCAGCATCCTTCCCCGCTCCCTCCCGCCCCCCGTTATTTAACCGGGGGGTCCCCACATCGTGGGTGGTTGGCTTTGGGTTGGCTTTGGGCTGTGCTGGGTTGACTTTGAGGTGACTTTGAGTTAACTTTGGGCTCGCTGATGAACGTGCCCACGTTTAGCAAGCACAAAAAAACCACCCCCTCAGCTGGTTTTGCTTGCTGCGCCGCAGCCGAGCGCAGCTCAGACACCAGGCTCGGCTTTTTGCCCCTTCTCCTCGTGTTTTCTTGTTCACATGACAAAGGAAGGAAGTTTTTGGGAACTGCTCTGCTGCCTCACTTTATAGTTCTAAGCTTGTTTTTGGCTGGTAGGGGACAGCGTCGAAAAGAGATATTTGTGTTGACTGGTGTCCAGAGCGCAGCTGCAGCTGTAATGACATCTGC
Source organism: Pluvialis apricaria (assembly GCA_017639485.1). NCBI lineage: Eukaryota > Metazoa > Chordata > Aves > Charadriiformes > Charadriidae > Pluvialis > Pluvialis apricaria. The sequence goes on from CM030015.1 coordinate 3,942,322, forward strand.
CTGCATTTGTTTGCTTTAAGGAAAAATACATGTGGAAAGGGAAATGCATTTTTATAAACCGGACTCTCCCTGGTTGGCAAAATACGATGCTGAAGTTTCCAGCGCCTCCTTTCCTACGAGGGCTGTTTCTGGGCAGTCCTTTGGGGTGCCTGGCACCCTCTGCCCACCATGCGGCAGGGGCAATCCGGCAGGGAAAGGGTGATGGGGAGCGGCAGGGGTTGTAACCCTCATATTGCAGCAGTTTGAGGCTGGGGATGTGCGGCTCTGCCGGTGAGAGCTGGTGGGCTCTGCCCGCACGCCACTGTGGCCGGTGCCTGCCGGCATTCCCGGCTGGAAGGGAGTGAGGTTATCCCAGGCGGCAGCGTCGTCACGCCGTGGGTTGGGGTCCTGGCTCTGATTTTGGCCGTGCAAACTTCAGCTTTGGGCTTTTCCTGGGGTTCTCCTGGGGCTTCTCCCCGTCCCGGGCACCGCTGGCATCAGTTGGGCAGTGATGAGGTTCGGGGACAGTCACAGTCATCCCCACTCGTGGGGAGAGGCTTCATCCCACTCGTGTGCCTGAAGTTGGGGGGCCATGAGCATCTGGGAAACACTGATATCATCCAGGTGGAGAAATGAGTTAATTAGTTAAAAGGGGGGGGAAGCTTTTTAGCAGGGGGATTTCACCGTGGGGGACTGCAGCACTGCTCCCACCGCCCGATCCCCACCGATGGGAGGGAAGTAGATTTTAACACCCCCCTTCCATCACTTGCTGTGAAGCCAGCAACACAGAAAACTTTCCAAAATAGCTCCCCAGCTTCCCGCTGCCGGGCTCGTTAGCGCGCGGGGCCGCGGGTTGAAGCTATTCCAGGCGCGCCTGAGCCGTGTGGTTTCCGCCGCCGTTAACAAAGCCCTTTGATTGCAATCCTCGCACTTTCATCCAAGCCATTAAGCCCTAATGTCTGATGTTTTTGTGCTTTTAGGCATTCGTATGTTAGATGGCGATGTAACAGATGTTGTTGAAGCGAAGTCGCTTGGCATCAGACCCGATTACATTGACATTTACAGCGCGAGCTGGGGGCCAGATGATGATGGGAAGACAGTTGATGGACCTGGTCTATTGGCCAAACAGGCTTTTGAGCATGGCATTAAAAAGGTGTGGATCCCGCAGCGCCCAGACGCGCTCGCCCTCCTCCTCCTGCCCCGTGGGGAACGCGTGCCGGGGCCACGGCCAGCCCGGGGTCCGGCGCGGGGATGGGCGGCTTGGCCCCCCGAGGCGATGCCAATGCTAGGGCTGGGGCGGGGGGAGGCGAATCATCTCTAATTTTTCCTAGTTTTCCCCGGCGTCCCTAAGAGCTCCGGTGGATTTTGCGGCTGAGGGCGGTGACGGCGGGAGGTGCCCGGCGATGGCGCGGCCCTGGCGGGACCCCTCGGCACGGCCGGCCCCGGCGGGAGCATCCGGCAGCGCCGGCCGCCGGGCAGAGCCCCGGCAGAGCAGGCAGGCCCCAGGTTGAGTTGCGAAGCTCTGCCGGGATGAGAAACTCAAAGCGGTTGTGTGTGGGGGGGTGGCTTTGCACCTCAAAATGTCCCCCTCTGGGTGCCGGCACGGAGGGAAGTGGCCCCCCACCCTCCAGCATCTCCATCCCCGCTCCTTCACCCTCCCCAGGTCCCTGGTGTCCTCTCCCGGGGGTCTCCATCACATGAAGCGTTTCCCTGGTTTTCCACCCGGAGCGAGCGGCTGTGTCATGGTCGGGGGGGGGACATGGGTGCCACCGCAGGATCCGGCCACGGGGGTGTAGGAAAAATTCAGATTATTGTCCCTGAAGTCCTCCAGCGAGAGGGGCTTAGCCAGTGTCATGTGTGATTGACAGCTGTCAGTCCCTGCTGGGGATGCCCTGGCCTTCCCACGCCCCTTCTCTTTTTGGGCACTTTTAAAAAATGCCTGCTATTGGCTAAAAACATCGGGGGGAAAAAGACCTTTCTTGGCAGCTCAGCGGGCACCGCGGGTAAGTGTCATGGTGGCTCGGGGCTCTGCAGCGAGGGTCCCCCAGGCGCTTCAGTGAATTTAGGGTTGGGGTTTTGCCATCGGCAGCCCCAGGCTGGGCTTGGAAACCCTCCCCACTTCGCTCCCTGCCTCCACTCCTGCCTCCGCTGCCTCTTCTCGCAGCGCGCCGGGATTCGGGGCGGCCGCGGGCTGGGGCGACGCAGCCTGCCTGTTATCTAAAAATAGGGTGGAGTGTTTTTCCCACTATTTACTTGATTTCCTGCCGGGGCGGTGAGCCTGCCGAGGAATCCATTGAAGTGCCGGAGAGTTCACGCCGTGTAAATATGGGGGAACAAGCTGCTTTTTAGACCTTATTTTTCCATGCGGGAGCAAATGGGCGGCAGCAGGGTACTCACCCGGCACGGCCCTGCTGTTTCGGGATGCTTGTTTCTGTCTCCCAGGGGACGTCCGACCCTGCCACCCCCATCCCCGTCCCCACCGCTGCCACCCATGTTTCAAGCACCCACTATCCTGCATGCACAGCTCTTAATTGCTGACTTCTCCTCAAATAACGAGGAAAGCCGCAAGGAGGTAGTTAGCGGCCACCTTTAGCCCAAGCAAACAGCTGTAACTGAGTTATAAATCCTTAAAATTGAGTTTTTAATGGAAACATTAAAATAACCTTTATCTATTAGCGATAGGACTGTGCTGGGGTAATTTATCATCTTGTTTCTCGCTCCTCCAGCCACACCTTATTAGTTCCCGAGCTAACGAGGGGCTATTTATCCTGGGCTCTCGCGAAGTGCCGCTGGGCACACACGCAGGCCCCGGCAGCGCTGTGGAAGCGGGGAGATGCTGTGCATCCCGCATCCGACCAATGTGTTGCTGGGATGAGCCAGATTGTCCCCAGCCTTGGCCCGGGAGGGATTCCCTGGTTTAAATGATGCCCAGATCCAGGTTTTATAGCAGCCAGGAGCCCCTTCCTGGGATGGCGTTGACTTAGGAGGATGGCAAATAAAGTTAAGTTGGGCGTTTGGGGTTTGCTTGCGGAAATCTTGGTAGTTGCTTGTTTGAGAGCAAAGGGAAAACATGTTTTGTTTCCAGTCCGAGGGAGTTGCAGTAAGCGGTGAGCTCTCTGCTGGGAAACTCTGTCAGGTGTTAGATGTGCATTGCTGTACTGTCATTTATGTGCCTCTTCGTGTCCTCGTGCAACCGTGCTGGCTCCGAACCCACTTTCCTCCAGCGCATCCCGGGGATGCGGGTTGGGACCAGGACCGAGCAGCCTTTCTCAGCGCCTGTGGCTGCGACGCTCGGGGTACGGGATGCGAGGGAGGTCTGGGTTCCCTGTCTACCGATCCCAGTCGAGATCATTGCTATGTCTCCGCACGCCTTCAACAATCGGTGCCTGGTTTTATTCCGTTCGATTAGTGATTTAGGAAAGCCTGGGTTGCACGCAGTGGGGCTGGTCTGTGCAGACGGGTGGATTTTAGTGTTGGAGAGCCGGACGGTCGCTGCCTGCGCCAAGCACATGGGCTGGGATGCTGCCGCCTTGGATATCCCTGGAAAGTGGGACTGGAGATGCCAGCAGCAGACGTGGTGGGCTGGCGAGCTGGGTCGAGCTGTCCGTGATGTGGGGCAGGGCAATAATTCCCTTTGCAATTGCACTTTTTCTTGCAGAGCTCCAGACAGCTCTATTAAATCTTTGCTAGGGAAATACCCACCCAGTTTGGCTGGGAGGCAGCGCAGATAATGAAAACTTTCATAAAGTAAGGAAAGAGCCTGACTTAGCCTGTGTATCCAGAGGCAGGGTCAGCTCAGAGAGCCTCTGCCCCAGGAGAAGGGCGAGACAGGTAATAAACCATCCCTCTCCCCCCCGGCGCTTAAAACCCACAATAAATCCCCGTGAATTCCTCCAGAGCAAAGTTGCTTTATTATTATTATTATTATTATTTTCTTTTTTTTTTTTCTTCTTCTTTTTTTTTTTTTTTTTGTGGAGGAAGCTGCCGCAGAGCAGTGGGAGGGAGGTAAACACCAGATCTGCCCGGGCTAGCGCCGAAATCTCTCCGTGGCAGGAGCAGCCGCGGGGAGGACGGGGCTGTTCCGCCGCCGTGTGCTTCCATCGCCTGCCAAGCCCGGCAGCGTGCCGCTCTCCCCGGAGAGCCCTGCCTTACCGGGCAGGGAAGAGAACCAGTTGCTTCATTTCCTGCCCCAAAACCCCCTTGGGTCACCAAAAATCCTCCCTTGGGACCAGCTTCACGCTTTTTGTGAACCCCCACGGGGATGGGTTATTCCTGGGGGTCGCGGGTACCCCGGGGTGCCCCGGCAGCGGTTCGGATGCAGGATGGAGGAGGGAGCGGGTCGCCCCCGCGCCGTTGGCTTCGTTAGGGGCCCCTCGTTGGCACAGCGCGGCCGCCGCTGCCGGGCGGGATTTTCCCCCGGCTCCGGGGAGGTCCAGGCGGCTGGCACACCCCTCCTGCCCACCCCCCCGATTCCCGGTGGGCTCCCGCAGCTGTTCCCCGTGGGGACGGCTCCGTCAGATGTTCCCGCCAAGGGATGGGGAGGGGAGAAAAGGCCGGGATTAAAAAATAAACAGCAAACAAAAGGAACCTAAAGCGATAGGCTGGGGGAAGGTTTCTGATGGTTTGGGTGGGTTCACGAGGGGCTTTGCAGGCTCGGGGCGAGGGAGACGTGGGTTTCGGGGGGTTCACTACCGGTTCCTCCCGCGGGGCCATTCCTGCACCCCAGAAAGCGCCGCGCCGGGTGTCACTGCCTGCTCCAGGGGCTCTGAGCACCCCGGATGTTTTCTCCCCATGGGAGCCCATGGAAGATGCCAAAATCCCCATCGCCGGAGGCTCTCTCGTCCTCGCGGGGAGCTGCTGCCTGTGAAACAGGGGCTGGCCGAGCCGAGGGGCACGTTGGCGGGGGGCTGATCCAGGGGACCGAGCGCTGGGCAGGATGGGACCCATCCTTCCACCCTAACCAAACCCGACCTCCTGACCCCAAAATCAGGCATACCAATGGCATCCCAGTGCCGGGGTGGGCTGCCCTCTCCTCCCCATGCCGAGGTGGCCACTCATCCTGGACAAACACCTCCTCTCACAACCCCGTCCCCTCTCTGCCCACAGGGCCGCAGGGGCTTGGGGTCCATTTTCGTCTGGGCGTCGGGGAACGGCGGCCGAGAGGGTGATTACTGCTCCTGTGACGGCTACACCAACAGCATCTACACCATCTCCATCAGCAGCACCACCGAGAACGGCTACAAGCCCTGGTACCTGGAGGAATGCGCCTCCACCCTCGCCACCACCTACAGCAGCGGGGCTTTCTATGAGCGGAAAATAGTAAGTTTTACCCCGATGCTGAGTGGGGCAGCATCCCCTGGATGTTTTCTGCACGGCTGGGCTGGATGATGGCTCCATTGGAAGAGCCGGGTGGGTTTTGCTCGTGGTTTTTTTATGGTGGGGCCAAAATTGTTCTGGTGCTTGGGAAGAGCTCAGGGATGTGGTGGCGTTTCCCCTGGTAAATGGGTGAAAGGGCTGGAGGATTGCAAAAATACCCGTGCAAATATTTACCTGTCCCCCAAAGTGCCTGCTCGCTGTCCTGTGCTTATAAAAAGGGAATTTTGAGGATTTTTAGCCTGAGACAGAGAAAAAAAGGAGGGAGGATGGAGGTGTTTTGGCAGGGATGTGGCAAACCCAAACAGGGAGCAGAGATTTTTGGAGCCCAGGAATTGCCTGAAAGCATGTGCATGTGTGGATTAGCCTGGTTTTCCATGCCGCACAGGCTATATTTGCCCTGTCCCAACAGCTGCTGTTGTTTCCTCACAGCAAGGCCTTTTCTTACCGACGTTCCCGCGCATCATCCGAACCTTGGGCAGTAAAATATCACCCACCAGCACAGCACCTTACCCGAGCTGGGAGGGTGTTTTCCACCCAAATTAGTTTTCTGACAAAAAATGTGGGTTTTTTACAAGTATATATATATTTTATATTCAGGAGTGATTTGTTTGGCCCCTAAAAGATTAATTTCCAGCCAGAAAACAGAATCCAAGTGCCATTTGCATGGTGCTCAGGAGCGTTTGCATGGCTGAGGCCAGCACCAGTCCAGTGCTGCTGGAGCATTGCTGGGCAAAAAAGCAGCTTCCAGGGGCACCTCAGGGAGAAACGGTGGCACGTGTCTGTCCCCACCCCCTTCCCCTCCCCAAAACATTTGCCAGATTAACTCAAAACCGAGGAGCCTTTTAAAAATTTAACCAACTGAGCATCTCTTTGCCCACCTCCTCTCTCCGAGCTTTTGGTACCCAAGCATTGTGCTCTGCCCTGAAACAAAAAGCTGGAAATTGGGTTTTTTTCCCCTTTTATTTTCCCCATGCAAGCAGAAATTCTTGCCCGACATCAGGAGCTGGATCTTTTAAGGAAAGCATTTAATATGGTGCAGCTCAACATGCACCCATGGGTGCAGACCCCCACCAGCCCTGCCCTGCCCGCACCACTCTACCCTTGGCTTTTCCTCCAGCTGACCCACAGCAAAATTGACTTTTTCCCCTTTTCAAATACTTTTTGTGCCTTTGAGCAAAGGAAAATGTAAGCAGGGATGTTTTCTCATGTGCAAAATGTGGCTGCAGCCAGTTTGGGGGGGGGGGGGGGGGGCTTAGAGCACCCCGATGGCATGGGAACCGTGGCAGGTTTGGGTACCCACAAGCTCAGCTCCCCACTGGCAGCATTCCAAGGGAACCCGGGGTGCTCCATGGGGTATTGCCCACGCCGGGAGCATCTCTGGCAACACAGAGCTGCAGCTCCTCTCTCCCCAGGTCACCACGGACCTCCGGCACCGCTGCACGGACGGCCACACCGGCACCTCCGTGTCCGCCCCCATGGTTGCAGGCATCATCGCCTTGGCTTTGGAGGCAAAGTAAGTGTAACCTCACCGCTGGCTTGCTGGGGGGGTGTTTCCAAATTTAGTAGCTGGTAAGCAAAACCAGAAAGAAAAAAGGTTGGTTGTTTTTTTTTCCCCTCTGGAGCAACTCGAAATGGGGCAAAGTTATTCTAAATTGCTCCTTTTTGGCAAGGTTTGATACAGTGTTGTTGTTTTGCATCTAATCTTCCTGCAGGTGTTTTATTGAGCTAATTCTTCACTTGTTGCCATCTGTTGAAAAGTTGGGGTTGGTGAGATAAGTCAGGCTTTTCATTTGGTGCATTGGAACCGCTGACAGCCAGCTCCAACAGGAGTTTTATAAATACTTCCTGGAAAAAAAATGTCAGAAAACATCACAGAAAATGGAAAATGTCTGTAGAAGTGATGGTTTTCAGCAAGTGTTTCGTTTCTGGGGGAGAAAGACTACTTTTGCATAATGTCAAAAACCCACGCGGTGTGACCAGCAGCGACACGCTCCCTGGTTGAAATGAACTGCTCTTTGCCTCTTGTCCCCATCCTGGTCCCCCAGCCCGGGAACAGCCACCGTGGGGGACCAGCCTCATCCCTTGAGCATCCCCATGTTGCTCCATGGAGCATCTTCTCATGAGCTTCTCGCTATCATTATTATTATTATTATTTTTATGGGGTGGAAATAAAATTAAAGCTGCGAATAAGCCGCAGGGCAGCGTTGCGCTCGTGTTCGGGGACGGCGATCACAGTGTGTTGCCCCCAGTCCCTCTTCTCCAGTTTAATCCCAGTGCCCAGGTTGGGTGGGCATGTTTCCGGAGTTGTCATTTTCATTACAAATATATTAAGAGCTTTAGATGTAATTTTTGAATTGTTTAGCTGAGGCATAAAACGCAACATTAAGTACCAGAGCTTGGTGCTTAGGCACTCCATTATGATGAGAAGGAATAAATTGAATTTCTTTTCTTAAATGTTGCTCGAGAGCAATATAAATCCCAGCTCGAGATGCTGAAGAACTGACTGTAAGAAGAGCATGGAAAATTCTTCAGCGGTATTCCTGGGCTGGGGTCTTGGGGGGGGCTCAAAAGCACACAGTACTCAGTGTCCTGAGCACACAAACCTCATGCAAACCCAGCCTAAGAGGGGGTTTGGAAGTGCTTGGGGTTTCATTTTTCTGTTAAATAAGCAACCCAGGGTTTTTTTTCCAGCATTTTTTGCTGTTATTCCTATAAATGGAAGGTTTGCTCAGCAGCGCGTATCAGCGAGCTGCCGAGCCCGGTGCCCTGCCTCAGGGTGTGCTTCGTTCCCGATCTCCTACAAGAAAATGGGGAAAACCTTCATGATTGGCTCCAGGTATACCTCGGAGCAGGACTGCTAACTACCCTTGTCCAGGAATAAATCCTGCAATTCCCGTGGGCATGTGGCATCCCTCCCTGGGGCACCCCCCTCTCTGCTGGGGCACCCCAGGTTCTGGCCAGCCTCCAGGCAGGGCGTTAGCATTTAAATCATTGATTCCTGCTCTTTTGGAGCAGGAAAGAGAGGGGTTTGGGGGTTTTTTTCAACCCAATGGATGTCCCTGCTGCTGCTGGAAGTACTTGAGGCAGCAGAGCCATCCCATGAGCTGTGTGTTTTTGCAGCCCCCTGCTCACCTGGAGGGATGTCCAGCATCTGCTGGTCAAAACCTCACGGCCGGTGCACCTGCGGGCGTCCGACTGGAAGACCAACGGCGCGGGGCATAAAGGTGAGGGTCCGTGGGGTGGAGGTGGTGTGGCAAAAATGGCCACCCAAGGGAAAATCAAGGTCCCCAGAGCTTCACTCATGGGAGTGTTCACCCTGGGTGGCCACTCTCACCTGCCTCGGGGTCTCCTACCACCAGGCTGTTGAGCAGAGGGAGGAGAGGGTAGTAACTTGTGGGGTGGGAGGCTTGGAAACCTCGCCTGGTGGAGGCTCTCCTGAGCTGCAGCGTTGCCTGCTTCTTTCAGTGGGCTGCTCCCAGCAATGGGTTTTCCATGGTGCCAATGTGGATTTGGGGTGTAACTTGGGCAGGGTGATGAGTTCCGCATGTTGGAGCACCTCATACCACAACAGGGTTAACTCCACGCTTTCCCTGATGGTTGGAGGACGCTCCACCAAGCATCAAGAAGTTGCTCCTGGCCCCTGCTTAGAAGGCAGGGGGTTTCTGAGTCTTCTCTCTTTCCAGTTAGCCATCTATATGGCTTTGGTCTGGTGGACGCAGATGCTATTGTGGTGGAAGCCAAGAAGTGGAAGGCGGTCCCTCCCCAGCACGTCTGCGTGGGAAGCCTGGACAGGGTGCCCAAGTGAGTGTCATGGGGTGGGGGGGCTGTCCCGGGCCACGTGGACACTTGGAATGAGCTTTGGTGGAGCTGGCTCTTGCCATGCAAAGGCTCAGCTGCTGTCCCGGTGTTTGGAAAGGGAAATCAGGAGTCGGGGTGGCCAGGACAAGCCTGTGTGCAGGTGAGGTGATGTTCATGGATTCTACAGTCAGAGCAACCCACACGGTCCACCCCGAGGTCTGTTTATTGATGCAGAAGTGCCCACCCAGGGTCTGTGCCTATGGCAGGAGCGGGTCCTGCGGGGGCTCTCCAGGACCGGCTTTGATGGCAGGTGATTTATTTCTGCGCTTTTGCTTCCCAAGTGGGTGATCAGCAGGGATTTTTTGAGGGCTGACAGTGCTGCTTGACATTTTGGAAATGGCTTAGGGAGACCTGAACTAACTCCTCCGCTGGGTCCTACGTGAATGGTGATGGGTTGGGCTCTCCACCCTCTTCCACCAAACACCTCGTCTTGATGGAAGACACCAAAAAAAGGTGCTTTGTTGCAAAGCTTCCCAAATTGCTGGTGCCTGGTGTCTCTTTGAATTTGGCTTCAGGTTCAAACCAGCTTAGGTTCACATCTTATCGTTGGTAGGTCTGTCTCTGTTAGGTTAAAGGGTGGGACCAGGGGTCTGACCAAATGGACCCTCCTGGTTTACCACTGCCTGGCTGTAGAGCGAGAGAGTTGTTCATCAGACAAGCAGGGCCTTTGGAAGACTCGCGTATGCAAAGCAGGAATGAATTTGGAGCCAACTGTGTTCGTGAAACTATTTATCTGATACAGACACTAATTACAACCCAAAGAGGAACGCTGCACTGATAATTATAATAAAGCAGCGCCCTTGCAGCCCATGAGGCATAGATCTTAGAGGCAGTTCAAACCCATCGTGGTACCGTTGAGCAATTCAGCAAATTCCTGTGCTAGGACACTGTATTGCAATGGAGGAGATAATTTTTGCCATGAAGCAGTAGGAGACCGGGTTGAAACTGGGCATCCATGCTGCTGGGAACTGGAGCGCGCCGCTGTCCCCAGTGTGACGCTCTGCCCGTCCCCGGCAGGTACATCCGAGCGGACCACGTGCTGCGCGCCAGCACTCTCAGCAGCGCCTGCGCCGAGCACCGCGACCAGCACGTGCTCTACCTGGAGCACGTCGTGGTGCGGCTCAGCATCTCACACCCGCGCCGGGGCGACCTCCAGATCAGCCTCATCTCTCCAGCGGGGACCAGGTCGCAGCTCCTCGCCAGGAGGTAAGAGTGGCTGGAGCTGGCACGCGGCTGGGTGGCATCCTCGTTGAAAGGGGTTGCTGCAAGTTTGCTTGGGTTTTTTGGGAAGGCTGGGGGCATGCTCAGGTCTCAGCTCCAGGAGGGCTCTGCACGAGGGTGGGTGTAGGCAAGGATCCCTAAAATCCTTACTTACCTATCTATCTTTTCCGAATTAATAAGACGTTCAAAAATGCGCGGCATTACTGTTGCAGGGTGTTCGACCACTCCAACGAGGGGTTCAAGGGCTGGGAGTTCATGACCGTCCACTGCTGGGGGGAGCGGGCAGCGGGGGAGTGGACCCTGGAGATCCACGACACGCCATCCCAAGTGCGCAACCCTGCGGTGCAAGGTAAGGGTCCCCCAGCACCCATGTCCCCCCTCGCCCCTGAAGCTCTTTGCAGGCTGCTTAGCTTGGCTGGAACTTTTTCTGTGAGTTTTACTGCCTTCAGCAAAACTGTATTGCCCAAATTTTTCTAAAATGGGCATAAAACTTCAGCGCAGGAGGCTGCCGGTCTGGCTGAGCCGGGAGCGGGTTTTCTCCCAGCGGCAAACTTGCTCCAACCGAGAGCCAGGTTTCCAAAATTAAACCGTAATGAGTCAAAACGAGGAAACCCGAGAGCTGTAATTGTTGTTTGTTTGTTTTGCTTCGCTGCTGGGACATCTGGCGCGTGGGCTGGTTGTGCAACGGCGCAAGGGGATGATGCCCTTCGGGCTGCAGACGGACGGACATCCTCTCCGGGCTGCCACCGCTCTGGCAGGGGGTGGCTGGGCTCAGCCTGGCCCCCTGCGTGTCCCCAACCCTGCCATGTCGCCCCCCTTCCCCGGCTTGGCCGCCTGCTCCCTGACCCCTTTCCGGCAAAGGAGCCGGGCTGGCGGGATCCGTCCCCACCAGGAAGGGGCAGCCGCCTCGCCGGCTGGTGGCAGCGGGGCATGAAGCATCCTGCCTGGGGCCGGCGCGCGTTGCGGGGGTGTTAAAATCCACACGATCATTGATAAGACGCCAGGAGTATATTAAAAATCTCTCCCACGCGACTTTCTGGCGGGAGGCGCACGTGGGGGTTCATTGTGCCGAAAGTGTTTCTGTTTGCTGCCTTTACCCGAAAGCTTTTGAACTTGGAGGAACGGCAGCGAAGCGCCCACGGAGCTGCTTTTCCCCCTGTATTTATGGTTTGCGGCAGGTGTTTCTGAGCCCCTCGCGGGCGTCAGGGCTTGGCTTCACCCAGCTTTGCAGAACGAAATGAAAACGAGTATGTTAAGTAACCCCCCCCTCAAAGGGTCTGCGCCGGGTTTGAAGCAGAGAGGGCAAAGAGGGAAGACAAAGAGGGACGATGCTCCCAGCCCGCGGCAGAAACGGGTATTAAATGTTAATTTAAGACCATTAAATTACACCACTTAAATTGGTTAATTTAATACCAGTTAAACACTATGGGTGTCCTGTCGCTGGCACTGCTGCATCCCCAGCATCAGCCCCGTGCAGCCCGAGCTTTCCGCGCGTGGGACACTTTAGATTTAAAGCAAATTTAATTCCTTCGGTGGAGGCGCGCGGCTGAGCTCTTCCCTGGCTGATGCCGCCCCAGCTCACCCCTTTGCAGGCTCCGCTCCGTCTTGCAGCAGGTGGGTCCTCTCAGCCTGTCGGGAGAGCCAAGGGATTTGGGTGTTGGAAATTTTAAGCCTTTCCTGGAAACGCAGGGATTAGTGGTTAAAGCCGAGCGTGCCACGGGCGTGAAGTGACTCGCATTGATGGGGAATTGAAAGAAAAACAGTGTTGGAAAGAAGCAGCAGCATTTTTGGATCCCACCCTCCCCAAAGCTGCGTGGGTCGGGGAAGACCCTGGTGTGGGTGTAAGGCCGTGGGGAGTCCCCAGCCCCCCGGGTGCTGCGCAGGCTCCGGTGGCCCCTGCGGTGTTTTGGGGGATACCAAGCTCAAACCTGTGACATGTCAGATAAAGGGGTGGCTGGAGCAACAGCAGCAAGAAATAATTTGGTGTGTGCTGGGCGGCTTTTATCAGACAGAAATAATCCTCTGTTACGGAGCTTTTAAAGTTACTGGTTCTCTCCGCGCGTTGGGTGTGATGGGTATGGTGACGCTGTGCTTTGTCAGATGAGTTATAGCGTAAAAAGTCCCTTGTAGGTGCCTTAAACAGTGGCATTCGTGCAGGCTGGGAACTCAGGGGCTGGTGAAGATTTCTGGGTGTTTGTTGTTTGCTTGTGCGTTGTTGTGTGAGTGGAGAAGACCTGATGGTCCGGTCCACCCTCCTCCTGTTTCCCCCAAAGCCGGGGCTGTGGGGTCCTCCGGGGAGGAGCAGGATGGGAAGCGGGACAGGTAACATTGTGCCCGCCCCGCAGGGAAGCTGAAGGAGTGGAGCCTCCTCTTCTATGGGACAGCCGAGCACCCCTACACCGCGCTGGGTGGCCCCCAGTCCCGCGGGAGGATGCTGGAGGTGCCGGCATCGGAGATGGAGCCGTCGAGAGCTGCCTTCCTGCAGAGCCAGGTGGAGGTGGTGGAGGAGGAGGAGGAGTACGCGGGTAAGCACCGGCTGAGCTGCCATGTCGTCCCCCCCTAAAAGTACCTGGGAAAATGCCAACCAGGGGAGCCACAAGGCCTGATCCTGCCCGGGGCCAGGGCGGGCTGGGAGGAGCGGTGCCTGCGGCCGGCGTGGGGCAGCGGGACGGTGAAATTAGAAGGTAGCAAAACTCCCCGTCCCAGCGCTCCCGCCACAAATTGGTGGTGCAGCCGTCTGCGGAGTAAAAAAAGCTCCTCTGCCCACCTTCCCCCCGTCTCCGGCGTGGACACGGGCGGGCGTCTCTGCCGGTCCCCGAGGAGCGGGTCCGGCCCCTCTTTCAAAGCTGCTCCTGCAAGGAGGGTGTTCAGCCGGAGGGAGGATGGACGATTTGTGCCGCAGAGGATGAGCTGGAGGAGAGGCGAGACTCGGAGCCATGCAGTTCCATAGGATAGTTAGGATAAGATATATAAGATCTGTAAGATAATAGATACAGGATGTGATAGGCAGAGGGTCGCCAGTGCCTTCCCCACGTCCGTCTGTCCAGGGAGGGTGTGCTCAGAGCATTGTGGCAGTGGGGTCTGGGGGATGTTCAGCCTCTCCCCCAGCTGAGCCGGTCTCTCCCTCCGCAGGTCCGTGCCACCCCGAGTGCGGTGACCAGGGCTGCGACGGCCCCAGTGCCGACCAGTGCTTGAACTGCATCCACTACAGCCTGGGCAGCGTGAAAACCGGCAGGTGAGGGGTTGTGGGGTGTCCCTGCGGGGTCCCCGGGCGGTGGCAGTGCTCGCACCACAGCATGGGTGATGGATGTTTGCACAGAGAAAGGAGAGTATGAGAGATAAAATGGAGGGAGGAAGAGGTGACCCCTGCCCTGGGCTAGGGTATGATGGGGTGGGGGACACAGAGCTGGAGAGCCCTGGAGGACCTTGGCCATGTAATCATACTGGGGAAGAAGCATTGGCATCACCGGCTGGGGTCACCCACGCCCAAGGGACAGCTAGCTGAGGTGCCCAATCACTTCTGGAATTGGGGTTTCCACTCCTCAGTCTCTTGGGCTGGCACAGGGAAAGTTTACCCAGAGACGGGGTTGCTGGCCAAGAGATGCCGTGGCTCTTTATGACACAGCCATGACATTCAAGACACCCTAAATCTTAAGAATAAGAAGTGAATGAGCCCAAATAACCGCCAGGGCTGGGGGATGCCCTGAATACTGTGGGTGAGGGGACGGTGGCAGGTGCCAGGCTGCCGGGAGGTCTCTGGATGTTGGCATCAAAGCCCCCATGCTCTCGGTTCCTTCCCCAGGATGTGCGTGAGCTCGTGCCCTGCAGGGTTTTTTGGTGACAAAGGTGCCCGGAGGTGCCGCCGGTGCTACAAGGGCTGCGAGCGTTGCGTCGGGAGGGGACCAAACCAGTGCACGGCGTGCAAGCGGAGCCTCTACCATCACCAGGAGATGAGCACCTGCGTGGTGCTGTGTCCGCCCGGGTTTTACGCCGAGGAACGTAAGGATGTTTATCACTTGCGAGCTGTAGCATGAGGATACGCAGGGGTTGCTTCTATTTTATGTGCTGTGGGGGGAGAAAACACCTTGGTTTTTGAGTATTGGCTTTGAATTTCCCCCCTTGATGCGCTTTGCGTCGTGAAGGGAGGAGGAAAACCCCTGGGTGTTCAAAGAGGGTGGTGCAAAGCAGAGGCACTCAACTCAGCTCTTAATTAGAAGACTGTAATTAATGATCCTAGCTGTTTGTGAAGCGTATTTCTTCTTAGCAAGCAATGATAGATAAGGTCATCTGCAGTAGCAGGGACCCGTTGTGGGGGAGGACGTGCCTCTCCTCCCCGGGGAGCTGGTGCTGGGGTGCAGTGGGGCTTTGCGACTCCGACTGCCACTTGCAAATCACTGTCCGGGTTTGATTCTCCCTGCCCTCGCTTTGTTTTTCGAAAGGTCAGAAACGCTGTCTGAAATGTCAACAAAGCTGTAAAAAATGTGTCGGCGAAGCAGACAAATGTACCGCATGCAAAGATGGATTCAGGTAAAATACCAGCACGGGAGGAGTTTGTACCTGTGGTTTAAATTTGGGAAAACCGATGGGAAATTAGTGAGTGCATTAGTTAAAGACCTGAGATCCTGCTTCTGTGGTACTACAGCTGTGGCACAGAGCGCTGGAGGCCTGGGAATTTAAAGGTGGTGCTTCGTGTCCCTTTCTTAGCTGAAAAGCATGATTTAAATGTAATTTCCTTTTCTCCAGCGCTCACCAGGGTGGTGGGTAAGGGCTCTGCTGCAACCTCAGAAGTGCTTATCCAAATTCGGTGACCTGCGACCAGAGCAGCTCCCGGCATCACAGCATCTAAAATGGGGGGGGATAAAAGCAATGAAAACATTTACACTGCACGTTGCAAAGCGCAATTTTCCTCCTGAGTCTCTGTTGACTCTGTTGGAGCCGTCCCAGCCAAACAGGGCGCTTGGTTTTTGCTCACCCGACAGAGCTGGTACTGGGCTGAGCTGTTCCAAGCAGGCTGAAAATGTTCCCTGCAAGTGCAGAAACCCTTCCCTCAGCTTCATCCGTGCTGGAAAATTTTATCCGACGTACCTGTTGAGTGGGCCTAGTATAGGACGGACAAGTGGGTGCAGGTGGGGCAGCCCCGACCCCGCAAGGAGCACCGGGTGCTCGTGCTGCGGGCCCCACGGCTCCTGCGGGATGCAGAGCCCAGCCATGCTGGCGAGCAGCCTCGGCGCTGGGAAGAAGCTGTTTTCCATCCCCGAGCTCACACGGGAGTAGGATCCCATAGCGCTTTGCTTCGCTCAGGGGCTGTAAGCGGGCCAGAACCATGGTGTGGCAGCGGGGCTCTCTCAGACAAGGAAATTGCCGCTGCCGAAAGATTAGCTACTCCCTCAGAAAAGCAAAACTGGAGGCACTTGTCAGACATAATCCGCATGGCGCTTGCTTTTTATTGTCCAATATCCTTTTAAGCTGGGACTTCAAATCATCCCTGCCACGGCGAAGCAGCACCGGCCCAGCCATGGCACCGAACCAATTTCCTTTTCTGCCAGGGAGCCTCGCAGTGCAAAAGGTCTTTGGGAGAGCCTGGCTGGCTGCCCGTGGGAAAAAATAATTTTATTTCCTCCTGGATAGTTAATTAAGAAACCTGCGGCCGTCCCTTTGGTCTGGGCAGGACTTTAATTTCTCCTGAAGCACTGGCTGGCTTTCCGACGCCTCCTGCCCTGCAGGCTGAGGCTGCTGTAGGGCACCGGGGGATGCGGAGATGGGGACGGGCTGTGTTGTGTCCCCAGTGCCTGTAGCTTCGGGTGCAAACATTCGTTCTCCTTTCCCGGCAGCCTGGCAGGAGAGAGCTGCGTGCCTGAGTGCCAGCCCGCCATGTACCTCAGCCGGGAGCCCCGGCGCTGTGAGACCTGCCCTGCCGGCACAGGTATGTCCTTCACCCCGCAGCATCCCCCTGCGAAACCCCCAAACCCTGATGTATCAAGAGCCCAATGCCCGCGGTACCCACCCCACACCAAGGCAGAGCGTGCTGGCGGGGAAGCGATCCCAGCTCTCCAGCGCGTCCCATGAGGTGCTGGGAGTATATTCATATTAGAAAGGTTTTTAGGGAGTTTTTACATTTTTATTAGAGCCATTCTTTATTTCCCGATTCCTCTGAAGCCAGGTGCTTTAGTTTAATAAGGTTGCGGGGGAGGCCATAAAACCCTCTTGGAGTGATGGAAGATGGCTTTGCAGCGTATAAACATGTCAGGCGGCTGAGGCGCGTTATCCCGGACGCCCCTCGGGGCTGGGCTGGCCGCTGCCGCCTTTCCCCTGCTGCCCGAAGTCGCTCGGCGTTCCCTTTAAATCCTGCCTTTTTCGCTTCTTGAAAGTCCAATTATTTTCCATTGTTAATGTTTGCGTCTGCCCTCAAAATCATCATAGATCTGATGATAATATGATCTCTAGACAATTCGTGTTCAGTGGTGTGAATCTCATCTATCATACATGGGCAATTTCCTAAGACTAAATCCAAAATATTTATTGATCTTGTTGGCAAGCGTGGAAGGGAACTGGCTCTTAATCCCTTAAGAAAATTACTTCCCTTCTAATTCTTATTCCAGTCAGTGTAAATGTACTTCACCACAATTATTTTTCAAGCCTTTTTTCGTCTCCTTTTCCCGCATAACCATTTCTCAAGCCTGGTGCGCGGAAGGCCTCTAATAATACCACCTCCATCACCACTGTTTGCCATCCAGCCACAACGTGCCGGCGTCAGAGCAGGGCCCGCTGCTTTCCCGGCTCCTCTCCTGAGCTCTTCCCTCCTCCAGCTCCTCCGCAGCCCAATTTAGCATCTCTTTTTCCACATTTTACTCTGCATAGGGTGGGAAAGCTAAACCAAGTGCGTGCTTGGGAGATGGGTGATGCCCCTGTGGCCGGCTCTCAGCTCTGCAGAGGGGCAGGACGCTGGGTTTTTGGAGATGGGAGCTGAGCTTTTGGAGATGGAAGCTGGGTTTTTGGGGGTGGGAGCCAAGCAGCTGCGCCGGACCCTGGTGGCACAACAAGCAGTTTTGTTCACTCCCGGGCACGAGCAGGGCAGAGCTGAGCTGGTGTCCCTCCATCTCGCACGGGGCTGGTGCCATGTGGCTCCTGTCTCCGAAACTGCCCATGTCACCTGCCCTCTCCCCTGTCCCCGCAGGGCCGGGCGAGGAGGACTGTGCACCCTGTGGTCCCGAGGCCCCTGCACCCCACTGGCGCTGCGTCCCCGCCTGCCGCGAGGGCTTCTACCCCGCCGACAGCCATGGGCTGCCCAACAAAGTCTGCAAGAGGTACGTTCCCTGCCCGATCGCAACCGGATGATTAAAAAAAAAAACAATTAATAAAATAATAATGCTGAAAACAGCTCACAGCTGGAGCTGTTTACTAGGGAAATTAGAATAGGGATGAGGGAGCCAGGGATGAGCCACCCCACATGCCCCTGCCTTATAGATTTCGGAGCAGTGAAGAGCTGCGTGCTCCCCTCGCCGGAGCCAACCAGCCAAGATGTCTTAGGGCTACGGTGGAAGGGGCTCAGCCCCAGCCCCAGGCTCTTTGGAGGAGGTGTGGGAGGAATGAGGAACAACGGGGATGTTTAGGCAAATATTCCAGCTTTCAATCAACCCTGCTCCCGTTCGCCCCGCGGCCCTGTTGGAGGAGTGTTCTCCCGCTCCTTGGCCCAGCACGGGGGCTGCGTGCGGGAGACAGGGAGATGCCGGGAGGCAGCAATTTGCTCCCACTCGCCGGCACTCTGGGCTTTAAGTGGGGAGTGGGAGTGGATTCAGCCTCATTAAGGGGAACATGAAAGGGAAGGATTAAAGGTGACTTGGGAACACAGCAGCACAGTGCCTGCCTGCCCAGGGTTTCACTCACCCACGCTGGCTATCCAGTGGGGAGGAAAAGGGGTCCAGCATCCCTTCCCAGGGATTTTGGGTACAGTCTCTGCAAGCCACCATCCCCGGGCGGGGGGGTGCAGCTGATGGGCTCTTTTCCCTGAGCAAACGGGTGGGAGCAGCACAGATTCCCCTCGCAGCCCTTTTTCTAACTGGGATTGCTGGGAAGAGAGGTGCGTGTCCTGCTGAGCTCTCCCAACAGGCGAGTGCTTTTGGGATATCACTAGCTGTCACTGAGCACCGAGCTGGCACCACCGAGCCCATTTTTCCCAGGGCTTCAGTAACTTTTCAAGCTTCAAATTCACTGTTTTCTACAACCTCTGGTTCGGTCTGGATATCGCAGTGCCGGCAGACACATTTTCTGGCCGATGGCCCATTTCGGATGGCCGGGGCTGGGGTCTCGGTGCCAGTTCAGCCCACAGCAGGGTCTCTGTCCCCCAGGTGCGATGACCACTGCTCAGCCTGTGAGGGCTCCAGTGGAAACTGCCTCAAGTGTAAAGAAGGTTTCAGCCTCCTCGGCGGCTCCTGTGTAACAAATGAAACCTGCACCAATGGTAAGTAGTTGTGGTGGAACCGCTGGCGCTGTGGTGCTTCCCCGGTAGCAAAAATGAGGGGTTTGGGGGATTCCTTTCAGAGCAGAAAGCCAAAAGCGCTGCAGTTCCTGGGCTTGCTGGGGCACGGCTGTAATGCGCCGGGCTCCGGCTGCGGTGGGCAGGCAATTTACCTGGCAGAACTGCTGGATATCTGCCTGTTGCTCAAACGCATCCAAGCGTTTGTGTTTCGTTATAGTTTAGTCTTGGGGCTAATTCTCCCACTCGCTGCAAAGCTGCTTTATTCCTTCATTAAACCCATGTGAAAGATGCCCTTAAAAAGCGACTCCTTTTCAATTCTCTCTCTTCCAACACTGGAATGAATTGCACCGCCTGTTACGTGCAATGTTTGTTTATTTAAAATGTTAATCTGCTCTCATTTTCTCTTGTTCCTCGCCTCGGCCTCCCAGCTGACAAGACTTTCTGTGAGATGGTGAAATCAAACAAGCTCTGTGAAAAGAAGCTGTTTGTGCAGTTCTGCTGTCAGACGTGTCTTATGGCCGGGTAAAGTTCAGCGGCTGCATCCATCCAGGACTTCCACCAACTGCCAGCCCAGTTTTGCCAAATGTTTAGGACAAAAGTTTATTTTTTCAGCTTTGGGAGAGTTTACATGGTGCTGTCAAGAATTCGCTCGTAAGTTTGATAGCTTTAATATCACTGTCAGCGCGTTTCTATAGCAATATGTTAAGCAGAGATTGGATCGTACCCTGAATGATCAAGTCCTGAAAGGCAGCAGACAAGCGGTGATATTAATACTCTCAAACACTCCTCGTGAGCAGGGACCGATGCATGATCCATGTACACACGCTTGGTTCTTCGCAGAAATCCTACTGATCTGCCCGCTCTGAGCGGCTGGCAGGAGCCCTCGCTGCAAAGGATGCAGGACTTCACACATCTGCGAAGAAAGAGCCGTTTCTGGCCCAATTTTTGGTACCCTTTTCCGCTAGGTGATGGCTGATATAAACCTGCATTGCAAACGGCCGGCGCCGTGCTCTGTACATACGTAAAACGATGAATTAGGTGGTTCCCAGAGCGGTGCCCTAAAGCCCGCTCTGGCACTCCTGTTCGGATTCGGTCAGTAGCTGTTTCTTTCTGGCCGTGGCAATAACTGGAGATTTGAGGACCAAAGCGAGAGCTGATCCACGTGGCTCTGCGGGCGTCTCAGCCCAGCGAGTCCAGCAGGGCTCTGCCCTGCAGGTAACTGCAGGCAGGCAAAACCCCCGTGCCTGCGGGGAGTCTTACGGACTCGGGGGATTCATCTGCACGGACCAGCCTGTGGGGTCACAGCCTTACCATGAAATGTATTTCCCTCCTGGAACTGCTTGTAAGTTGCTGATTAATTCAGTACTGGAATGAGCTAGATCCTTCCTCTAAATGAGGTGGTGTCCCAATTAATCTTTTCTGGCATTTTGCGTTACGATCCTTCCCCCGTTTTGCTGGGTATACCCTTCTCCCTCACAAAATCCTCCTGTTCACAGCAGTGATTTTTCTTGGGCATCTGTTTCCAAAAGAGACATTCCAGGGGTCCAGCCAGGAAACTCTTAATTCTGCAAAATCCTTCCCCGAAACAAACCTTTTCATGCTCTCTCTTAATAGTAAGTCATGTGGTGTTTATATAATTGTGTTTAAAATATCCTTGGCTATGTTGTTTTACAGATTTTTTAAAGATAACTTATACAATCCTTGTTTTATTCTCTGTGGACTATTTTTTATATGGGAGTGGGGAATCTTTTTGTCTTACATCCTTCTCCTTTTCTCCCCTCTGACCTTGCAGAGCCGCTCTTTGCACCAGACGTATGTAAACACTCTTTCCTACGCTGCATGTTCTGATTTTCATTGTTAATAGTTTTAACGAGTTAAACCTTTTGCCAATGAAATTCATAGTACGAATTGTCACCAGTTCCTCACGGAGCTGGGATAATCCCGGCTTGGTTTCAGTTGCGATGACACGCGCCCTGCCTGGGCTTGCCCGCTAGAGCTTACCTCAGCCAGGTGAAGCGGGGAGAGCCACAGCGTCACCGGTCATCACCTGCCTGGACCAAACCCAAGGAAAGATGGAGCTTTGGTGAACTGACCTTTAAGTTAATAAACTATTGATCTCCCTTGACAAACGAATCTGTGCTTTTTCCAAATTCATGCAGCCACCGTCCCAACCAGAGGCAGGGCAAGGCAACGATGCACCGCGCTCTTTATTTTGCTGGACAAAGCAGCTGTCCTGGCTGGAGATCCTGATCAGCCCAGAGCACCTGTGGGAGAAACAGCTCAGGAACAACAGCCTCACATTTGTTCTCATAAAGGTCTTTTACCTTCAGAGGAAACTCATATCCCAAATACACGCCCCATGCCAGGCTGGGCTGGCATCTCTGGTGCACCCAGCGCCGTCTGGTTGGGGTTTGGGGCTGCGCTCAGGCACATTCTCCGGTTGTGGGGAGAGCACAGCACGCGGGGATGCATCCGCAGCCGGATGAGCTGGCAGGGGAGCTTGCTCCCCTTTCCCACCCGTACACAGAGCATCCTGTGGACCCCCAGTGCCCCACCGCAGCTGGCAGCCGCTGGGAACCACAGGGCCACCTTCCCCCTTCGGCTGGCTGGGGAAGGAGAGGAGCCGCTGGTGTGTCGGGGAGCGGAGGGAGCTGTGGAGGCTTTTGTTTGTCATGTCGGTTTTGCAGTGTTTAACCACAGGCCAGATGCCCAGGGTAGTGCCTGGATATCTGGACCTGAGCTTTTTAAGTGTGAAAAGAAGAAAAGAATGGAGTTCTCCCACAAGGGAAGATCCTTTCTCGGAGCTGTGCTGCTGTGGGCTCGTGTGTCTTACAGGTGTTTACATTTATCAGATGATAAATGTGAGTTAATCAGATGATTTATCACAAACCATGAATCCTTCTGTTGCTCCAGGATTCCCCTTTTGGTCTTGGGCCAAACCAGGGGCCAGAAGAGGGGTGAAATTCTCCTGGCTTCTGCCCCTTTTGTTGTAAAATAACAAACTTTCATTTCTGTTGCTGTGTCACACAATCAAAAAACGGGAGCTGTGAATCAGGAGTACTGCGTCAGCTCTGCCTTTCAGTTCTCTGGCTCACAGCGGCCTGCTTCTAAATACTGCTCACTGGTATATTTAGATGTAATGAAATGCTAAAAAAAAAAAAAAAAAAAAAAAAAGGAAAGATGTTTACCCTCACATCCTTGGCATAACTTAAAATACACACTGGGTGAAGCAATGCAATTTAAGATGACCAATCCCCAGCAGTCCAAGCTTTATCCTGCTTTGTGCTGCCCTCCAGCCTGCCAGGGAAAGAGAAACAAATTCTACGTGTTGAGTTCATGCACCAACATCAGCTTCCAGCATTTCCCAGGGCGCTAACTCCCTCAGAAATCATTCTTGGAAAGTAATAAAATTCAGATTATTTATCCAAGCTATTGCAATGCTTGCTTGGAGCTATTAAAATCTTTCTGACACTGGTATGCTCAGAGGATCAAAGTGGCTGTATCTTCAAGATAAATGCATATTTAGGCAATTTATTAAAGCCCGTTTCTCTGTTGCCTCTTGGCACCAAAGCCAAATCTATAATAGCTGTTTTCTGGAAAATCTTCTTAGCGCAGCCCGACTCCTCGTTTGCTGTTTGCCTGCAAGGTTGCATCCACGGCCATCTGCCGTTTCATAGTTGGCAGGTGGGGAACACACACCTTAAAAATCGTTGCTTTGACTTTCCATTACAAAGAAAGGGCTTTTAAGAGCTCGTGTACAACATCTGAGACCAAGAATCTGTCTGCTCTCAATTACAATTCTATTACAGCTGTTGCGCTGAGCCATACAGCTGTATTGTGCTAAGGGAGAAAGGTCCACCTCTTATTTGGCTTCGCCAGAGGCAGGACCTGCTTTCCAGGAGGGTGAGGAGGGTCTCCTTTTAACAACTGCCTGAAATGACTGAAGACTGTTGTCTTTACCACCGCGTGATTCCTGAGTCACGTACAACAGTGCTGCTAATTCTTCGTTTCTGCTTCTGACAGCTGTCTCTTTTTCTTGCTCTCTCCTAACTGCTTTTAAACAAATGCAGATGTTATAAAAACTTGACTACGTGCTTTTCTGTACAGCTTTGGTGAGGGTGTTTTCTAAGTAGGGAGCACAGGAGCTGCCTGACCCCAGCTGACACCTCTGCAGGGATCGCCAGCCAGCGCAGAGCCAGCTCTGACGCTGTAGTCCTGGGGAACGCGCCAGGCGTCACTCTCAGGGTGATGGTGCTAGATGCTCCCAAAAGAGTATGAGCCATCACTGTGCAGTGCCAAATGTGGCTGCAGCACTTAACTTATTATCACATCCTCTGGGTTCACAGAAATGTCACGGCCCATGAAAAGAATCCTTCCCTCGATAGCAGCGGATCTGGAAATCATCCTGCCTCATCTCGCTCGGGGGGGGGGGGGGGGCCTTGAGGGCTGGGGAGGTATTTCTCCAGGGCCACAGAAGCAGTGGCTTGGTGACATTCGGCAGGATTTGTGACCTGGGGGAGGGGGTGAACTGCTTCCCTTTGCATGCCACCTTCATTCCACGTCATCCGCACTGTGGTTCACCTGCCTGCAAAGCCTTACTGCTGCCAGCTGAGCCCGGCCAGCGGCGCCGAGTGCCTTGGCCGCAGTGGGCCAGCACTGACGCCGGGCAGCACGCCAGCCTTGGACCTAGTGACCTGCTTTACGCTGAGGTGGAATTGCCTGGCCAGACACGGCAGGCTGAGCCATCTCAGCTCCCTCAGCGCTATCCCTGGGTCCTCCTCGCTGTTCCCCAAATCCCTAAAGAGGGTAAGAGGGGGGATGTAGTGACACTTGAGAGCGCGTTTTATCTCGCAGGCAAAGGGTGAATGTCATGCCACAGCCTGTGGCATGTTCCCAGCCCAACGCAGCTTCCCCAAGAGCAGGAACACGTGTGGAAGTGCCGGAGCAACAGTCTCGAATGCTGCAGAGGGAAGGTGTTTATGGGCAACCCTGTATCCAGGAGCAAAGGCTGGGCTGCTGCTTGGGTGGAGGAAAAAAAAAGCACCAAGAGCTGTAATTGTTGCAGGAGGCCGTCCTGGCTGCGACGCGGGAAGGGAGCAGCATGTGTTCGAACAAGCACGTTCCCACCGGCTAAGCCAACTGTGTCCAAAGGGAAGCAGCCTGCCCGCTGCCAGGCACCTGTGTGGAGCAGGGTCCCAGCCTGCTCTGCCTCCACTTCTGCGCGTTCGGCCTGTGCTTGGAAACACCAGAAGGTGAGAAGGAACCTCTGGTGACATCTCTGTGCCGCCCTAAGGTACCCCTGACAGCAAAGCCAAGGCCCTGCTCGGTGTGTTGTTGATCAGTGCCCGGACGCTGGGCCGGGTGCCGGCCCTTGGCCCGGCCGTGGGCCGCGGGGCGGCCTGGGGGGGACCCCTCACCTCAGCAGGGAGAGGGTTTGCCGCCAGCCGCCCCCCTCACCGGTACCGCTGCGGTCAGACCAGCCCGCTCCGGGGCGCCGGGGGGCGGCACTCCATGGCCGCTCGGGGCCGCGTTTGCTGAGGGAAGAGGCGCCCGCGGGACGCCGGGTCCCTCTGCCGACAAACCGCCGAAGCGCCGCCGCTGCCATGGCCGGGGCAGAGCTGCTCGACCCCGGCCCCGGCCCTCCCTGCAGCCGCCAGGTTTCAACCGCACGGAAAATTGCCGTGAAAAGACCTTTAAGGGGGTGAGACTGAGCAGGGGGCGAGACTGAGGAGGGGGGAGAAGGGCCTGGCTGGGGGACTTTCCATATTTCCCGTCACGGCGCTGCGGCCTCGGCACCCTCTGAGGGGGCACGGCCTGGGCCTGCCCGGCATCGGGCTGCCGGCGGAGTCCGGGGGAGGTGGGGGAGCGGGGTGATGCCGCCGCCCCGCTGCTGCCGGAACCCGCCATCTCGGGGTGCGGAGAGGCCGGGCGGCGGGGCGGTGCCTGTCCCTCGCTGCTTCGGCGCTCGGCTGGTCGGCCTGGCCCGGCTGGGCTCGGCGCTCGGCGGGTTGGCCTGGCGCGGCGCGGCGCGGCCTGGCGGCGGAGCGGAGTGAAGCGCGGCGCGGTGGGGCCCGGCCCGGCCCGGCGGGATGGTGAAGCTGACGGCGGAGCTGATCGAGCAGGCGGCGCAGTACACCAACGCCGTCCGCGACCGCGAGCTCGACCTGCGCGGTGGGCGGGCTCGGAGGGGGCTCCGGACGGGCTGTGCCGGGGGGGAGGCGTGGAGGCGATGCGGCCTGTGCCGGGAAGGGGCCGGGGGGTGGGGGGGGGCGGCTGAGGCCTGGGGGGGGGCTGTGATGGGGCCTGCGACGGGAGCAGGGGCGGCGGCAGGACGGGGAAAGCCGAGGGAGGAGGTTGCTGGAGGAGTCCGCAGTGGGTTCGGGGTTAGAGGGGCTGCAGTGGCCGGGGGGCGGTTAGAGGGGCTCCAGTGGCAGGGGAAGCTGGGGGGTGTGAGGGGGTGGAATGGAATGGATTGGGAAGTTGAGGTGAAATGTCGAAGGAACCTGCGGTGGGTGGGGGTGAGGCACACGTAGGATGTGCCAGAAAGGTGGGTTTGGGCTGAGGGGACGCGTGGAGGGAGGGGGTTGGGGCGATGGGTGAGGGGGAGGAAGAGGGCTGCTTTGAGAAGGCTGCGGGGGTGGTTGGCTTTGAGCGGGACAGTTTGGCCTGTGTGTGATGGGGAGGAGAATTGTTGCAGACGTGTTTTGACTGAGATTATCTGCATTCTCAGTCCATCCAGATATGTTCCCTACGCACTGCCTCTTGCTTTGTTCTGCTTTCTTGTGGCACCCTCTGATTCCTGTCTTGCACTTTCTCTCCAGGCTATAAAATCCCTGTTATTGAAAACTTGGGTGCCACTCTGGACCAGTTTGATGCAATTGATTTCTCTGACAATGAGATCCGTAAACTGGATGGGTTCCCTCTGTTGAGAAGGCTCAAAACTCTTCTGATGAATAACAATAGGATTTGGTAAGCAGTTTGTATATTAGCCAGATAGGACCTTGGGACAGAGGAAAATGCTCTTGGAAGAGATGTGTGCGTGCATCTTTCAGTGCTGGGTAGGTGTAGGGGTGTTTGTTTTATGGGGGGGAAAAAAAATCAGCACTGATTACTGCTTAGGCAGTTGCCAGACTTTTCACTGCAAAAGTTTGTCCCGGGTTAGTCATCATTTTTCAGACAGGACAATGAGATGCAGAGTTTAGAATTTGACCAGAACTTTGGATTTCAGTAACCATCCCCATAAAGACAAGAAAACGAGGGTACCTGCAAGTGAATGAACATGAATCTCATATTGTATCTAATGCTTTTACAAGTGACGGCTGGTATTTATTGCCGGCTTTATTAGAGAAAGTATTGTACGAGATGCTAACCCAAACTTCTGCCAGTGTCAGACTGTTGTTTTACAGGGAGATCCTCTATGTTATGGTATTTCTGTGTGCCTTTTCACCGTTGCTGATTTCTGGCCTAAGTTAAAGCTTTGGGTTTTGTTCTTCTTTAGTCGGATCGGTGAAAGCCTTGAACAGGCTCTGCCCAGCCTGACAGAGCTCATTCTTACCAACAACAACATCGCTGAATTGGTAAGCTATCAATGCAAGATAAATCTAAACAAGCTTAAATTTGTGTTTGTCATCTTTCTAATTAACCTTTTTCCTGAGAGTAGTGTCATACGCTTTTGGCAATAGTCGGTACTACTTGTCTTTCTAATTAGCCTTTTTTTCTTTTTCTTTAGAGTAAAATCATATGGTTTTGCTGGTAGTTAATGGTGTAGATATTTTAATGAATATAATTTGCAGCATGCAATGGAACAGCAGTCACATTGGTGAACAGCAGTCTTAGTGGTTTTCCTGTTAAACTAATTGCAGTAATTCTAATTGGTCTCTAAAATAGAAACGAGTTCAGGAACTTTGTTTTCAAATGTTTGGTTCTCACTAAATGGACTTACGAATGCTTACTGTATTCCCATTATGTAGGGTGAACTGGATCCGTTATCAACTATTAAATCGCTGACTTACCTGAGGTATGTGATCTTGAAAAGAAAAGCTACTCTTTCTCTGCTGTTCAGACTCTGCTGCTGGCCTGGCTCTTTGCTTTGATCTGGAATGCTCTGCTTTTTAAGAGCTGTGACAGATTCTTTATGCTTAAAAATTGAATTGATAAACAACATTTCCACTATGCTTCAGAAACACCTGGTATTTAATGGGTGAGGCTTTATATTACCGGCAGACTGTTGGACCAATGAGATGTAACATTTCTATAAACCAATATGCAAGCAGTGAAGTAACCTTAACCTTTAAAAACCTAAAAACTAAAGGTTTAAACCGTTGTTACGAAACACTTTAAGATACATGTAAACAATGACTTTTCAATAATGTTACATTCGGTGCGAGGGACAAAACAAGAAAAGCAATTTGTCCTGTGATTTTTCGGTTGATCGGTGTCCAGGTAAGCAGTGTGATGGTTTCGTTATTTGATTTTTTAAAAAATATTTTGACGTTGTTCTTCATCTTCCTTCTTCAATAAAATCTACTTAATTGATAAAATAAAGTGCAGGTTTTTACTATAGTTTTCATAATATCACAGAATACTGTCACTGGCCTTATTTAATGGTGTTACTTGTTATAGCAGAAGGTACATGAATGCATTTTAAGTATATTAATGTATTTCAATATGTGTATTTTAAAATATTTTATATTAAGAATCTCTATATAACCTTAATTTACTTTCTAGCATTTTAAGGAACCCTGTAACAAATAAGAAGCATTACAGATTATATGTAATCCACAAAGTTCCCCAGGTCAGAGTGCTGGATTTTCAAAAAGTGAAACTCAAAGTAAGTCTACTTTCTTCTGATTCAGCACAAGATGAATACCTTTTTTCTTGTTACATTCTTGAAAATTCAGTGCTAACAGTGAGCTTTTTGCCATAGTTGTAAATTTTATTGAAACTGTGTGTCATAAGTGGCTCTAAAACATGCTCTTTGTTTTCTTCTGTGGTTTCATTCTCTTAAGGATATAGCCTGTTTAATTATGTATAATCGAGTTTTACTACCTTTGCTTGTTTAGTCTGATTCTTTTCTGGCCCTCTGGTGTTGGTAGAAAGACAGACTTCTAGAGAAAGAACCGAGCAATCACAACAGAGCCCTCTGCTTTCAGTGGAGATTACCGTGGGAGAGAGCTCTTACTTTTAAGAGTATTAGGTTGATGTATCTTGAGTCTGAGCATTTGAGCAATGTTTATATGCTTGTTCTTAACGTCTGGTCTCCACGTACCAATGTTCACTGATGAAGATGAGCCAAAGCATCTTTCTTTGCGAGGACAGAAGCTTTGCAAAATGCAATGTTCTTAAATTAACTTTGTGTGTGTGGTATCGCTGTAGGAGCGACAGGAGGCAGAGAAAATGTTCAAGGGCAAACGGGGTGCACAGCTTGCAAAGGATATTGCCAGGAGAACAAAAACGTAAGATAAAAAACCCAAATTTACACTGGCGTTCTCCTTCAGAAACACCACTTTGTGTGCGCTATTAGGCAGTAAACTGAAATATCAGCTACTGGCAGGATGCCTTCAAAGCTTTGGTAGCCAGAAGTGCCTTGTCCAAGCATCCCGATTTTTGGATGGTGGTGAATACATCTCAGAAATATTTTTCAAAGAGCTATTTGGTCAGGGTGGGTTGATTTCAGTTAAGAAGCAGGAAACCTTAATTTTATTTTTTTCTTTTTGTTAGTTAACTGCAGAGAGGTGGCCATTGTTTATTTTGTTGGGTTTTTTCCCCTAGATAATTGGGAACTAAAATTTTTTATTTTCCCAGGAAATACAAACTGTAAAATCTGCTGTAGTTAGGAGGATAAATGCAGATGAAAATCTTTAGTTAAGCTATTAAAAATATATGCTTATTTTGTTTAATTCTTAAGTGGTACGTCATGTGTTTTGTTTAATCCTTCATTAGCGTGTTCGGAAATCAGAATTCAGATTGCCTACGGCAACAGCATTTCCAAATTGATAGTTAAATAAAAAAATATCTTGAATGTATTTAGTGTTCAAAACTATAATAGATGGACTCTAGCTTTAGTTTAGGAGTTAAAGGGGTTCAGGTCTGTGATAGAACAAGTTAGGTGATTGAACTAAATAGCTCAATAAACATACGAAGAAAATCTTTCTATAGCTGCAAAAGAGGTTGCAGCACTCTGGTGCTGTGTCAGCACTTCAGGAAGCTCTTTCCAGCTGATTACATCCATTTTCACAGACCACAGATTTTTCTTTCTTTTTTTTTTTTTTTTCTTAAAGCAGCAGCAGATAAGCTTTTTCTTTTGAGTGCTAAGATTGCATCCAGTCTAGTGTAGGCTTTAAATATAGGCTGTTGCAATATCGTACTGGACATACAAGAACAGGAAACTCATTTCAATTACTCTTTATTTATCCACCCTGCTTTTGTAATGGTGACAGACCACCTGAGTGTTCAACAACATCCAAATCGAATAGCTTTTGTCAACTGCTTAATTTATAAAGTTAAGGTCTGCCTCTCTTTATGAGCAGATGAAAAGGTGGGAGGGGAAATGGGACAGCGAGGACAAGTTGCTGGTGTTTCTGAAGGAGGCAACTCTTCACTGTATCAGTTTGTTAACAAAGAAAGATACTACACTTGATTGAATGAAATGCTTCCAAACCTAGTTTGGAAGTTGGAGAAGCACATACTCTTCAACGGGTGTAACGGGTCTCTGTTTTTTCCTTTGAAGCTTCAATCCAGGTGCTGGTCTGCCAACTGACAAAAAGAAAGCTGGGCCCTCCCCAGGGGACGTTGAGGCAATTAAGGTAAATATGTCAGGACAGCACACATGGCCAAAAGTGGAGAAAGAACTGTCGTGGACCCAAACTGAATGAATGTTTCCTTCCTGGCAACCCTGACTGTTCAGACAAATAGAACAGTGGGTCCTAACTTCCGTTTAGGTGCTTTTTCTGTAATTTTTCATCTGTTATGCTATACCTGGTTTTTGAGAACTTAAATGAAATTTTGGTCTGAGCTCAGAGCTCTCCCAGGATAGAGCAGCTTGTTTAATAAGGGGGGAAAGTAAGATTGTACTTTGTCATTCATAGAACTTTTTAGAACTAGAATTTTGTAGAACTTTCTGTAGAGGCTTAGCTTCACTGACCTGGGAAAAATCTTGGGTTTATGTTTATTCTAAACAGACTGAAATACTGTATGTGAAGATTCATTGTGCTCTTTTGTCTGTTTTTCAGACTGCCATAGCAAATGCCACGACTCTGGCTGAAGTGGAGCGGCTGAAAGGCTTACTACAGGCCGGCCAGATTCCTGGCAGAGAACGAAAATCAGGTCACACTGTGCTTTTATTACTTTTGTTTCCCAAACAGAATCTACCTCTCCCCATTGCTTCCTGATCCTTTACGTGATCTCACTAGGGAGCTATGCTGGAAGGGCTGAACAGTTAGGGAATTGAAAAAAAAACCTGTTTAAAATGAGTGTAATTTTATAGTCTGAAGGATTGAGGACTGCATCTGTAAGACTGCAGTTAGCTGCCTGGCCTCTGGAGTGCAGTTTGGGGCTGTTAAACCTGGACTCCCTCACGAGTGAGGCGCCAAACGTCAGCCCTAAGTACTTCGCTGTATTGGCAAACTCCGAACAGTTCATCCCAATTACTTAAAAAAATGAGATTAGTTATAAAGAATAGCTGGACTGTGTTGTTGTGAGCGTTAGTGCCTTGGGTGAGGGTACAGGCGTGTCTCTGAGATCTCAGAGGTCACTGCAGGGACGAATCTTAACTGCAGACTGGCAATACGGCCTCTTGCCTGTATATCAGAGCTATGTCGATTTTCTTTTTCTCCTTTTTCTGACGAGTTTTAGAGCTTGTGTTATTACTGCCCCTCTTCAGAGGAGGGAAGATTAACATTGTCCCTGTGGGAAAGAGAACTCACGTTTGCACTAACCCCTGACGTGTCCTTGCAGGCCCATCGGAGGACGCTGAAGAAGAAATGGAGGAGGACACGGTTCCCAACGGATCCTAGGCCCAGGCCCGTTGCCTCTCCCCGCAGGGGGGCTCAGGCCGGCCCCGCCGCGGGCAGCCGCCCCCCCATCCCCCGTACGCTGTCCTTGTGCATTTCGGCCTTCAATAAACGAACGTTTCATTTTTCTCCCCGTGGTGCGGCGTCCCCGGCCCCGGTCCCGGCACAGCGCCAGGCCGCCAGCGGAGCGGAGCGATGCAGGGCCGGACGAGGGGGGCGGCCATGGCGGCGGGAGGAGGCGGAGCCCTTCCCGCACGCCCTGATTGGCCCCTGTGCGCACTTCCCCTCTTCTCTCATTGGCCGGCATAGCCATGATGTCAACATCGTTATTCGTTGCCGCTTTCCCATTGGCCCGCCACGGGAAGTCTGGCTTCGTGGTTGGTTCTCTGGCCCCGAGGTGGTGGAGGACGAGGAGGGCGGTGATTGGCGCAGGCGGCGGGCGCGCGGGGCGGCTCCCGGACGTGAGGCGGCGGCGGCGGAGGGCGATGGAGCTGGGGGGCGGCGGCGGCGGGCCCGCGGTGGGCCCCGGGCAGGCGGCGCTGGGCCAGGGGGGCCTCGAGTTCCTGCAGCACACGGGTGAGGGGCCGGGGGGGCGCCCCGGGCTGAGGGGAGGGCAGGGAGGGCGGGCGGAGGGGTGGTGGCGGCGGCGGGGCTGAGGGGAGCCCCGCGGACTGGCCCGCTGAGGAGAGGAGCCGGGGCCCGCCCGGGCGTCCCCCACCCTTCTCGCCCCCTGGCTGGGCCGGCTCCTTCCCCCGCAGCCCGCTCTCACCTACGGCTTGTCCCCGTCCCAGTGGGCTCCCTGCTGTCCAACTATGGCTGGTACATCCTCTTGGCCGCTGTCGCCATCTATCTCCTCATCCAGAAGGTATCCCAGGGCCTGGCGGCCAGGCCGAGCAGCCAGCCGGGAGCAGCTGACGCAGCTGTGGGTGAGTAAAGCTTTGCTTACTCTTTGGAACTGTACGGGGTGGGGCTTGTGTCTCTTCTAGGTCCCTGCTGGCGCTCCGCAGTCGTGATGTCTGACAGCTGCTCAGATCCGCGCACGCGGAGTCTTTATTTAATAACAACCAAAAAGCGATTCAGTTCTGAGAGATTTCAGCTCAGGATAACTGTTTAGGCCCACAAAAACACAGACCGTGTTACTGAAGAGATCACTGGGTAAAGGTTGGACGAAGACAAGTGTTTTTAAAAGATTATGTCAAGGAAGGATTGTGTCCTGAGGTAATGTGGTTGGGACAGAAGGAGCGGGGCATTGCAGAACGAGGGAACAGCTGGTCTTTGACAGCGCAGAAGCTGAGAGAACCACCTGGTTAAAATGGATTGTCGTCAGTTATCAAATAACTTCCACATTTATCAAAGGAAAACAAAACATCAAATCTAAATACTGGGAGAAAAACATTTTGGTGTTTTTTTTTTTTTTTTTAATTATTAATATTCGTCCTCTCTCTCCTTTCAGTTATTCCTTCACAGTTCCGTCTCTGGCAGGATTGTGTACATTTAGGGTGTAAGTGCCTCTCGTGTGTGTTATCTTCTGAAGTGTGGCATAGGTTGTAGATCTTACACAGTCATGATCCTGCCTCATTTGGAGACTCACTGCTGTAAAGCACAGCCTATACTTACGTATCTATCTGCCAAAACAATAAGTGCTTGGCACTGATACCTTTGGCATGTTGGCATGGCACTACATGGTGCACCAGAAAATATTACTCACGTACCCTTATCCTACTGGTGTTCTTTTGTAATGCTAATTAAATCTTGATTATTTGCCAAAACTACCTATAAAATGAAATTACTGAAAGTACTGAAATTTCTTATACATATTAATTGCTGGATGGTAGCAAACATATAAGGACACAAACAAGTGTAGAGACACTTCAGCTACTGGGAAAAAAGAGAGCAGTGTTTGCCTTTGGATATAATTTTTCTTTTGACTTCTCCTAAAGGCCAGTCATGAAGAGAAGTGGTGACTCAGTGTAGATTTTCTGAGACTGTCAATTTTCTCTTAAGATAAGTGTGATATTTGTAATTTCTCTGCTGATGGAGCATGTTAAATCTGCCATTGCTTCACTGCCATAATGAAACAAGCAGGACCGATTACCAGAAGGAGTAGGAGTGAATGTGGGCCAGTTGCTTCATGCTTCTGCGTAAAAGAAGTTCTCTGGATAAAAATGGAATCCCTGCAAAGCATGGGTGATATTTCTGAAATTATTTGTATCAAACAAATCCTTCAGAAATAGAAGCAAGTATCCTAGAAGTGTGAATTTTAATTTTTTATGGGTTCATTACATCGATGTCCTTATTCATTAAAATCCCATTAAAGGTAATTGCTCTGATAACATTAAAATGTTATGAAATTTAAATCGGCATATAAATTACTGTAAAAGATGAGGTGGAAACTGAACTTGAGCTGTGATTTTCTGCAAAACAGCTGCAGGGAGAGATGTGAGCCTTTTTTTATTACAGTTCTCTGACGAGACCATTTAGAATTTATTTTGAATAGTTTGCAAACTCTTTCCCAATTTCCTAGAACCTGATGTGGTGGTAAGAAGGCAGGAAGCTTTGGCAGCAGCTCGCCTTAGGATGCAAGAGGAGTTGAACGCACAAGCAGAAAGATACAAAGAAAAACAAAGACAGGTAACCAGAGAGCATTTCTTTCTTTAACTCATAAATTTGTCATCAGGTACTTTGCTTGGTTTATTCCATGCTAGATACCAGAAGAATAGGAGACTCACTCTCTCTGCTGGCATGTGGGTGGTGGGGTTTTTTTTCCCCCTCTTTTGATACGGTTTGATCCATGGAGCAGTAACGAGCTCTAGGTATCATGATGGACCTGGGGTGATGGAAGCACATACTTACATGCTGTGCTGACCTGATGTCTTGATGCTCTTCGTTGATTAGAATGATTGATGCATGTAGTATCCTGCTTCTTCCTAAAGTAGTTAATCTCTGTGGCACTTGCTTGTCCGCAAGTAATTGTGTGCGTGGGACACTGTGGCCTGATTGTTGGGGGTTTTATACAGGTAAATCTCTACCTACAGAAACTTAGTTATATGCGCAGTGAATGGCTGGAGGGGATTTACTGGTGTTTAGATTAACTGTACTACTGCATAGGCGTATTTTCTATTCTTAATGGCAATATAAGTTCTTAGAAATGTAGCTTAGCATTGCTGTGATTTAATGGTTTGAACTACAGCTCGAGATAATGAGGATTATTATATTGCTACATGGGGCAGCGTAGAAAGGTAGATGTGATCAGCATAGCAGTAATATTGCTCGTTAATCCCAACCCTTCTTCTGGTTTTACTTTTGCAGTCAGCTACATTCAGACCTCAGTTTATAGCTGATGCTTCAAGAAATATTGGTGGTTAAAAATGAATGAAAAGTCATATTGTGGAAGAAAATAGCCGCTATGTAGAAAGTCTAGGTCTAACGTGCTTGGAATTGGGGAGCTTTGCTTTCTTTTTCTTTGGCTGGATGGAGTAGCTACCTCATTTCCTTCCTATTTGTCAAGAACGAGGTAGTCTGTCTTAACTATTAATTTATTTGGTTTCGTAAATAAATTGCTTTAGAAAAGAACTGGAGAACTGTTGATAATGTATATTGGGATGTACATATGTAGCTGGCTGTCTTTTTCATTTGAAAAACACATTTTCTTCTGTAGAACCCTATATTGTGCATTAAATTACTATCATACGCAATATTCTTTACTCAGTACTTTTAATAAACTCAGGACTTAAGCTTGCCACCTGCTTCTGGTTTACTTTCAAAATGTTTTTAAGCATCAAGTGGTCAAACGAAGCTGCAGACACAGTCTGTATATATTGAAGAGGGGTGGTTGTTCTGTGCTTGGGAAGATGTGGTTGTTTAAAAAAAGTAAATGCTTCCATAAGCTCGGAGATACTGCATCAGATAAAGATAGATCCGTTTGGTTTTGATGCGTCTGTTGTAGCTGTTTCTGTAGCACTGGCAATTCTATTAGTTATGAAATCTTAGTCTTGTGTATCCTGGATTTGTTCCTTAGCTTGAAGAAGAGAAACGACGGCAGAAGATAGCAATGTGGGAAAGTATGCAAGAAGGAAAAAGCTATAAAGGAAACCTAAAACTGAGTCAGGTAACAACTGTGTTGTTAATCAGGTTACGGATATGTTTCTGTGATTAGATTAGCTGAAATTCACGTTGATTAAATTCTGAGTAACTTTTGCTTTTGTTAACAGCAAGAAGTAGAATCTGGTGCCTCCACCTCATCAGCAGTCTCGAAATCAAAACCAAACAAAAAGCCCTTGCGAGGAGGTGGTAAGTATGAAATCCTTAAGATATTCTGAGCTTGAAACAGAGCATTTATCCAGCTGCGTACATAGTCATTACACACATTTTTTCTCTTCTTCAAGGAGGAAACAAAATGTGCCTTACAAATGAGCTCTTTGTCTCTAATCAGTGTGGTGTGCTTTGCACTTTGTGCAAAACCTAGCAGGAGGTTTCTATGGTGCTCTTCCCCAGAGAAGCAGTTTCAGTTTTCTTGTAATGCTTTTGCCATAATTCACTGAGAGTTTTGTCACTCAAAATTATAGATTCTTACAATGTTTCCAGGATCCCTCCCCCATTATTGTAGAAGTCCAATAATTCAGTATCTGTTCTTTCTTTCAATCACATGTAGTACTAACTAAATGCAGGAAGAGGATATTTTACTTTGTGTTATGTAGATTCAGGAAGACAAAAGACTTCATTAAGTAAAATGTGACTTTATTTATCAGATATCTCAATAATGACCTATTAAATATATAAATCCTGCAGCTGTATAAACTCCTATCAGCTCTCACAAACCGCCAGAGGGTCTTACCGTTAAACTTACTGTCAGCCACTGAAATCATCTTGGTGGATGAACTGCTTTCTGTGGCCCTACAAAGCCCGCGCTAGCATCACTACCGTATATTGCCCATGTTGCTAGTTTCCTTTCTCTCCTCTTGGCCAAACCGCCCGTGCCATACCTGCAAGTGCTAATTTGGTTATAATATTTTTAATTACAATTTTCCATAGTGGAGGGGACCCACTAGACAGCCTCAATCGTATCAGACTAAAAGGGGAACCCACTTAGGGTGCAGTGCTAAGTCACTTGATTAAATATGTGAAACCTGAGGATTCTCAATTAAATATATTAAGCCTCAATAATAGTTCAGTGTTGAAAGTTCTGCTTTGATTATTTTTACTGGCAGCTGTTAACAACATCTGAAGAAAGTGACCGATTGATTCATCTTATGTTAATATGAGTGCAGTCTAATGTCTGATACTGTTGAATATCCTTTATAGCTCTTGTGTGGGATATTTACCGCTACGGGGGATGAGAAATGCATGGGTAATAGCTGTGCTAAGAACCACGATCAGGGCAGCTGGGCTGAGGCACCCTTCCAGCTGCTACCTGTCCTAGTTTTATCCTAAGCAAAATCTTTGCTTAAGTAACAGATGATAGAACTAGAGGTCTCTGATCTTCTCATGAGGTGGATCAGCACGAAGTGAAAGAACCATCTGCGCTGTTCAGCTGCTGAATTAAGCTAGAAAGCAGAACTTGGCTAATATGAGAAAAACAAACTTCAAAGATGGAGGTGATGCTTGAAGTTTCAGTGGAACAGGTTGCTTCGAAACCTGCTGGGTTAGCAAGGCTGCTAGGTTTTCAGGTTTCTCTTTTTTTTTTGCCTTGTACAGAACAAATCGAGGACATTTGCCAAGTTATATCTTTCCAAGTACATATTTGTAAAATGAAGTTGCCTGTAGTTATGGCATTAGGAGGTTCAACTGAAGTATCTCTTTTCCTTACTGCATATATACTTGCCTTTTCAAATTCTTTTTTAAAAATCTTACAGTAGTAATGAGTGGATCCACCTTTTGACCTTCAGAGTATTCCTTGCGGGGCCAGAATAGAAGATTCTTTTATGTCTCTGACTATTAGGGCTCTTGGAGAACAGATACCCTCTTACAGAGTTTACTGTGAGAGTTACTGTTACTGCTCTGTTTACTTTACAGAGCAGCATTAAAGCTTTGGTGCAGACTTAGAGAAATTAAATGATAATTAATTTCAATTTAATCCTAATTGATCAAATTAAAACATGAGTGTTTTGCAATGGCTTTTACTGTTAGCACTACAAAAATAAACCCTCTCAAGGCTGGATGTTTTCTCTGCTTTCATTTTCCTTAAAATGCTGCCTATGTAGTAAGTATAAACAGGGTGCAAATAATTGTGAAACTTATTTTTTTGTGTTCGTTATGTGTTGGTGAAGGCCTGTTGAGGATGAATATTGATATGGTGGATTTCTCCTCTGTACTTTTAGGCTATAACCCCCTCTCTGGAGAAGGAGGCGGAACTTGTTCCTGGAGGCCAGGCCGGAGAGGCCCGTCAGCAGGTGGATGAGGCTAAGCTCCCTAGTGTCTCATGGCACTAGCGGGCTTCATCTTACCCACTGTCTAACTGCCTACAGTTTGCCTGTCACAGTGACTCCTTTGGGACGGGGCTTAGTGCTGGTGTTAACTTGAAAACAACATTTCCAAATAGTAATGCGGAAGCTGATACTACACAAGAAAAATATCTGATCCTCTTAGAAAGGATGAAGGAAGAAACAATTTCAGCATAATCAGTTCATTTTCACTCTTCTGTAGAGATGAAGCGTAGTCTCCAGCCAAGGTGCATCACCTGGGATTGTGAGATCTGGGTTCTGTGGCTGGCTATTCAAAAGACTGGCCTCGGGCAAATTTAATTATCTACGTTCTGTTTACCTCTGTAAAATGAGGATATTTACCATCCTCAGACGTGTTACCATATTTACTGTGTTTTGCTGGAAGGTACTTTAGAGGGAAAGAGTATTATCATCGGCAGGTACCTTGAATTTTAGGAGGAAGGACTTTCAGAAAAAAACAGATGAACTGACAAACACCACAGCGCAGGCCAGTTACTGCAGAAGAGTCTCTGTGACAAGCTTCCTTGAATGATGTTTTCCTTATAAATGGTAAACAAACCAGTGAGGATTACTGATGCTAGACAGCAGATGGGGGGTTTCTCGCTATTCCGTTTTTTTTTTTTTTAATTTCAACTGCTTTGTAAAAAGAAAATAATATTAAATATAATTGCAAACAAATCATAAATCTAGTATTTACAGTCTTGTGGTTTTCTACAGCATCTTTTTATATAGAAGGCATGTGTTTTAGTGCAATAGATATGTATAAAGCAAGATGAGAGATCAAATGAAATTATTTTCATTTGACTACCTCCATAAACAAAAGGAGTTTTTCAGCTCTTCTTTTGGGGTTTTAACAGTTTTGTTTTATTTGGGTGTTCTGTATTCCAAATCGTGATTTTAGAATAGATTTTAGAATAATCATTTTCAGGTTAAGACCAAATCAAGTTTTCCCGAGTTTAAAAAGTGAAATGCCCCGTTCTCTTCCCCGCCCCCAGTAAGTGATTCTGAAATCGGACAGACTGTGTTGCTGGTTGGTTGTTAAGCACTTCAGCTGCATTTGAATCCAAATCAAGAAAGCACGTAACAAAGGCCTTTGCTCTCGTGGAGTGGAGAAGGTTTCTTTCCAAATTGCTGTCGACAAATACGGTTTGAGGAGGAGGGAATGCATAGGCACAGTCAACTCAAACACTGCAAGATACTCAGAGGGGAAAAGAGAAGCCTCAAACTGTGCTGAGATCTGTGTGTTGTGGGCAGCGGGACTGCCTACAGCTTTAGCTGTGCAGCATCGGGCTTGCACCTCGGGGACGTTGAGAACTTTGTGCTATCTTCTGTTCTGAATGCGTCTCAGGGTGGGAACTGATCGCCTGGCTGCACGGCTGTGCTGAAGAGCTCAGCTAGGTGCCAAGGTGCGTTCTTATCCTGCTGCCACCTTGTGCAGCACAAAAACTGAGGGTGGTTTGTGCTGAAAAGGGCCTCTGGCTAGCAAACGTGTAAAACCTGCAAGCGAGGGACTGTAAGGAATAAGTATCTGAAGCGTGTGTGGTCTTCATCCTTCTGCTGTGTATCCGGCACTGTGGATAGAAAATAAAGTTAGAGCCAGGCATCATAATTGAGGTCTCCAAACATCCCATCCCCTTGATATGCTCTTTAGCACAAAATGTGGACGAGGAAAATCCAGGCTGTCCTTGATAGAGTGAAATAGTTCCTGTCAGCGGACAACAAGTGTCCCGCTGCCCGATTACTGTTACTGAGCTTGTATGTAGGCGTTAAAGTATGTATCGGTGTTTCATTGGCATAGCTTAGGGCTGCTGGAATGCTTCTTTCTAAATACTTACGCTTGGAATACTCGTGTTCATCAATAGGTATGAATGCCAACTTTGAATACGCTGTTCACATGTATATAGATACTGCTCTGTATGTCAGGTGATCCCTGATTTTCTCTTGACTATAAATGTAACAGTAGCATGTTACTAGCGAGTTTTAAAGTTGCCAGCTAATGAAAGGGAAAGGCCAAGAACCTTTTACTTTAGCCCCATGAAGTGTGTGTAGGAGATGAAGTGAGAAGGCTATTAATGTTCCTATGGAAACTGGTTTTCATTTCCTGGCTTCTGTGCGTTTTGGTATGTAAACTTAAATTTCCGTTGTTGTAACATAGACCAGTGGATGTAACTTCAGGTTTTAATCTTTAACGAGGAAAAAAAAAAAAAAAATAGAGGTGGGGAAGGATATTTTCAAGATCTGAAGATTCTTCATCAGTAAAGAGGAGTAAGTCGTTATCTTATTCGTGCCTCTGGGGAGCGTTTTCCCCTTGTGTTGGGGAAAGAGACAACAGACTGAGGTGTTGTCTTCAGAAAAACAACTGGGGGAGATTGTTGTCTTAAAGAAGCAGAATTCCTTGTGTTGGTAAAATGGTAAGGACAGGTTGATTTAATTCAGTAAAAAAAAAAAAAAAGAAATAAGCAGGTCTGAACTGAGCATATGCTAATATTTCTCTGTGTCTCAAGACTTGCTTCTGGCTGGGACTGGGGATATGGATTTTTGCCCAATTCTAAGATTTATTAAGACATATCCAGTGAGAATGAAGTGATGTACATATTTCTGGAAACTTCAACCTTCTCTCTCATTTTTTTTTTTTTTATTTTAATCCTCAAGTCTGTAAGCTTTTCTTGATCAGACACTTTTAAGCTATTGAACAGGGTGGGAGGAAGAACCTCAGTTTGTAAAACTTCTCTTTTTGGCTCTTGACCTGCACAAGCAGATGGAAGGGTTTTTCCTCTGACTTCAAATAGAAAGCTCTCCCTTGACCACAAACAACTATGGGAAGGTTGCTTTATAGCTTAAGAGTGAAGCATGCAGAAGGCATTAGGTGAAAGTGAACTATTTAATCAATCCATCGTTCCTGCTTGAATTATGAAAGATCATATTAAAAAGCATTCAGAAGATATTCCCCCCCACTTACAGCAGTTATGCAAGAAGCCTCTTAACTCTACTGATGCAGATGTTCTGGAAATATCTTTATCTGGGAGAAGCTAGTTAACAAACTTAGAGTTAATGCAATGCTTTTTAGCTGCTGTATGATGTTACTTAGCCACTGAAGAGTAATCTATTTTGGGTATTGAAAAGTCCCAAGTCAAGCAAGTGTTCAGGGGCACAAAAAAATCCTGAAAACGTTAATTTCTTGAAAAAATACAGCTAAGTATTGTTCACTGCCTTTCAGATGATTTATAGGCTGGAGGAACAAAGTTTTTTGTTTTCTTTAAATTGCAGATGAGGTCTAGTTTATGCATAGTTCTCTTAACTATTCATCAGGAGATACTGAGCACTGGAATTACAGCTGAAGAAAAAAACATGTTGTCACTCTCATAAAATTTATTTGGCTTTATTTATGCCTTTCAAAAACATTGTGAAACGAGGGAGAGCTTTTAAGAGTGGTATTGCATACTTAGTTGTTTAAAAAAAAAAAGTTTCTTATACTGGAAATTTTTAATGATGAGCAACAGAAGATGGACTTGGGGGAGTGAGGGCAAACTGGGAATCTGTCAGCAGAGCTGTTCCCGGGCATTCCAAAATTACCCGTGTGGTAATTGGAGACCAATGTGAATGAAAATGATAGTTGTACCCATATCTACAAGGAACTGCTCTCCTAGCAGAGATTGAATGCAGGTGTGAAATGTTAGTACTAACAAATCTCATCTATTGTGTTTTATACAATTCTGTACTATTTTGACTCAAAACTCAAGGAATTAGGCTGTTCTGCAGTCGCTCTTTGCCTAGTTTGGTTTCCTCCTTAGACTCTGCTGGTACTCAGCTCAGGTGTTTGGTTTGGGTTGTTTTTTCTTGGGTTTTGTGTCAGTTTTTTCCCCCTCTGTAGGAAGATGACTACAGAGAGCGCTTGTGTTCAGAGAACTCTCTGAACCAGGATGGCATCCAGCGTGACGGTCTCCTGCACGCTTTACCAGCAGCGCTACGGTTAATGGCTGCATTTAAACCATCCTAACGCTGTCCTTCATGGTCCTGCGCTCAACCAGGCAGTTCCCATCTCTGGCGGTTGTGTTTTTTCAAGCCTGGCTGCACATCAGCACACATCGCTACATCAGATCAGATCCACCCTTTGGATAATTTTTGCCCTTGTACAGACTAAAAAAGCGACACCTTTTCAGGGATCGGGTTAGCCAAGAGTGGGGCACAGCGTGTTTCTGTCCACGCTGTTGCTGAACACTGAAACTGTATAATTGCCAACTGTAGAAAAAGCCGGTCTAGACTTGGATGGGCTGAAGACTTGGGTTAGTGGTTTGGGTTTTTTTTTTTTTTCTTTCCCCCTTTTGGAATGAAAGCTTAAGCTTTTGGAACAGCTCTGCAACCACAAAGGAAAAGCATACGGCTGCTGGCTGGGTGGTGTCCTGGCCCAGTTGCACCGTTGTAGCTGACTGTGCGAGCGTCCAAGCCAGCTGTTCCAAGCTTGACACACACCCTGCCCATATTCCCAGCTCCGGAGCCAGCGACTTCAAAAACTTCCATCAGTTTTTATGAAGCAACCAATGGCTGCAGTGGAATAGGTCTCCTCAGCTCAGTTTTAGTGGTGAATACACACATTTTCATTGCAGATTTCTGTTGCGATGGGCTGGCAGGTATGCAGCCACTGCTCTCGTGTTTGGGTTTTTTTTTTCTGTGATCGCTTGTGTTTTGAAGTTCATACCTGCTAAAAAGCACTTTCAGCATGGAGCAAGATCTCCACTGATAAATTAGTAAGTTCATTCTTCCCTCTGCGTCTACCATAGTTTACTGATCGAGAGTCTTTCTGCGTGCTGCTTCTTACTGAGCTCAGCTTGCGAGCTGGTACTGTGGGTAACATTAATGTAGGGATGGCAGAGAAAAGAACTGAGAACGTTCTATCTAAAGAGAATGTCAGGAAGATGGATGTACTGCAATACCCGGCCTTTCAATCTCCTTCTGCTGCTCTGTTGCGTGCATTAAAATGGGGAGCTACTGTTAAGTTGGCCTACAAGATGCACTTTAAAAAAACAACCCAAACAACCCAAACGTGGGTCCTAAGGCTTTACTTTATCACGTACTAGAGGGGGTAACGTTCCCCGCAAATTCAGCTTACTGCTTCTTAGGTAACGTAATTGCCACTTCGTTAGCTCTTCTGCTTCTTAGGTATATTGTGCCTCGATGCTTGCTTTTTAAATACATGTTCTATGCTTTTTCAATGCCTTGTTGACTCTGGTCTGGCGGTAGCACATTAAAAATACCCCTCCTTCCCCTCTGGGATGCAAACCTCAAAGTCTTTGATGCACCACGGCAGCACTGCTACCGCCACCCAGCCGATGAGAACGGGAGGCTTGAGCGGGCAACTGAGGAGCTGTGTGGGGAGCAGGAGGGTTTCCCATCCCATCCCATCCCATCCCATCCCACAGCTCCAAAGCCCCGCACGGGGTTCCCGGCTGGGAAGGGCAGAGGTGACCCAGGGCAGCCCTTCGGCCCCGGCGCGGAGCGGCCGCTGCACTGCGGGGCCGGGCCGTAGGATGGCAATGTTGGTCCGGCTTTCCAGCAGGGAACAAGCGGTGACATAGTTTGTCCCTTGAACTGGCATCTCCTGAGTGATTCAACTAAGAGGAAAGGTCGGGACTGGTCCGTGGCAGGACCAGAAGAGGATGGGGAGGGGGGGGGGGGGGAAAAAGTGGGTGCTGGAGCTGGGGAAGGAGTTTCTGTATCATTTGGGAAAATGCAACGGTGCTGGAAATACTGTGACAGAGACAAATGCTGCTGGTTGCCCAGCTAGATTTTTTCCACCGTGAGTCTGTTACCTTGAATATATGAAGTATGCTCATTTTCCAGTGCCTGGGTAGTTTTTAAAGTATCAGTTTAAGTACTGGAACATTCAGAATTCAAGTTTCTGGAGCCCTTGGGAAAGTAGTTCACTTCTTTAACTAGTATTTTAAAATCCAGTAAAGCATATATAATGTAGAAGGTACATTCTGTAAGTATTAGAGCGGGCTCACCACTGTGGAAAAAGTAGAGATCAAAAACAATGGGAAAAAGGAGTGGTTATAACGCAAGATAGTCCCTCTTTTCTCCGTAGGGTAGTGCCCTATGTGGAAGAAACCTTTTTCTTTTGGTTTTAAGCTGCTTTATTCCAATAGGACAGAACTTATTCTGTGCAGTTTGTCGCTTCAAGGACTTGGCTTTTTCATCGTTTAAAAACACGATGACTGTTTTGTTAATCTGATTATGAATCTAAACTGCGTGGGCCTGTCAGGTGGGCTCTTGCCGGCTGGGCCGGGTGCTGATCTCACTGGCGTGACTGGGATGGGAGCACAGAGACGGAGCGCGCACGACGTGCATCCTCTTCGGGTTTTGGAGAGCCCTCAGAATATTTCCTCAAGCAATCCCACGTAGAATAGAAAATATACTGCACCAAAATGTCTTCATGCTTGCATACAGTGTTATATGCGAAAAATACCATGCCTTTTAATACATAATAGCCGCAATATATAGTGTCAACTATTTATCTAGACTAAGAGCGATCTTAATAGGGGAAGGCACTTGAATGTGATTATGCAGTATGACCGTTCTCTGCCAACCAGGTTAAAACATATTCTAGGCAGGTAATGGCAGGGTTATAATTCAACTGGAAGAACTAAGATGTGGTCTTCAAGTTTTCCCTTAATTTGCTTTTTTTTTTTCTTTCTTTTTTTCCTATAGTGGAAACAGCAGCTGCTCTGTGCAAGCACAGGGGAGGGGGGCAGGAGGAGCAGTAAAAGGGGCGCTTGCCCACCTAACACTTTTGAACGTGAGTTTGGCGCAATAAATCAAATAAAGTGAGGCACTGTGATGTGCTTAGGGAGGCTGTGTGAGCATCGCAGCATTCCCAGGTGCTACCCCTTCTTTACAGCTGGACGTCTCGGCCTTATAGCTGGTGGTGTGGTCTCACGTGGTGGCAGTGTGACCTCTGAACGTGCCTCCTCTCCGGGTTAAATCCTGGCACCAAGAAAGCGCCCCTTCCTTCTCCTGCCCCTTCCCCACACGCTCTTTGCTCACCCCCCTGCCTGCAGCGAGGTCTGGGACCGTAATTGCTCTGGAGGTGCAGGGAGGTGGGAATGCGCCAAACGAGAACTCGAGGCAGAGGAGATCTAACACGGGGAGTGTGCTGCTCCGCTTCATCGTTTCCATGTGTGCTGAAGTCGCATGAAGTTTTCAATTCTGATGACTAACTTATTTTCTTTATGGGAAGAAGCCAACTGACAGCTCCTCAGCCCCAACCCTTCTCTT
The DNA here is from genome assembly GCA_017639485.1 of Pluvialis apricaria. Classification (NCBI taxonomy): domain Eukaryota; kingdom Metazoa; phylum Chordata; class Aves; order Charadriiformes; family Charadriidae; genus Pluvialis; species Pluvialis apricaria. The sequence continues at coordinate 3,986,955 of CM030015.1, forward strand.
TTTTTTTTTTATTTTATTGCCTTTTAACCGTGCTAGCTCTGCCTTTTCCTGTAATTCATAGGCCACAGTGGCTTTCCCTTGAATCAGGAGATTTTTATTGCTGAGAGTAATCCCGTTCCTGCTCACAGACTTGCCACATGTCCCTCTTTTGGAAAGGAGTGGCCTTATTTTTTATTTTACTTGAATGTCTGTTGGTGTCCTGTATTTCAGGAGCTGATGGGGAGAAGCAGAGTTTGACGAGGTCCCTTTTGAAGAAGCTTTTGAAAGCAGAGTACGAGATCCACATGTGCAGAGCGGCACAGGCTGAAGATAACCCCAGGCTTCGCGGAAAGGGATCAGGGCACCAGTAGTTAGAAATAATAGTAAAGCATTGCAACTGCTGGGAAGTAGAAGGGAATTACAGTAGTGGTTTGGGGGGGACTTCCCCATATGGAAGGGATGGAAAGCACAGCGTAGCAGAAAAGGTTTTCTTTGTATAAATAGTGGTTTGGGATTATTTTAATAGGGTGAACTGAGATGGATCATGGATCCCATTCCCTGTTCCCTGGAGGAAGGTCTCAGGCAACTTTGTGCTGGTTTCATCAGAGCAAATGTGGGGCTTCCAGCCAGCCCCAGCGGCCGGGCACAGCCTGCGCAGTGCCCGTCTGGGGTGGGAAACGCCTCCGTGCCTCGTGCACAGTCAACCTCTGAAGAGTCCTTTGGGGGATCTTCATCAACCTCTTCTCTGCCTGGTGGCACACATGAAGCTGTTGGGAAACTGCTACCATTCACCGCGCCCAAACTAGTGCTGCATTTGTAACCCTTCCCCGGTTTTTTGCAGCTCTCGAAGGCACGCGGCCTCGGCCTCAGCAACTCTTCTCACCTTCCAGCCACCTTTTGCCAAGCAATGGTGCTCCTGTCCTTCCCTGGCTTTACCCACCACCTGTCTGTTCCAGCTTGGACTTTTCTTCCTTTCCCTCTCTTTTGCCATTTAGTTCTTCTCTTCCTCTTCCCACAAATACACGTCTCACTCAATACGTCTCTGTTCTGCCCATGACCAACCGAAAGGAGACTTCCTGCTCTTCTGTCCTGTTAATTGCTTGTATTTCTTCTCTAGTTTCTACTTACATTTATTTTTATTTTTGTTTAATACCATAAATCATGGTGGCTCTTTCCTTGTGTTTTTTTGTTGCTCCTGACATCAGAGGTCATTGGTGCTGACCTTGTATGAGGATTGCACCATCATGAGAGCAATAAAACCCACACAAAAGCATTTTTTCAAGACATATCACCAAGTTCGTTAGATAAGCAGGTTGTGGTATTACCCACTAGTTGCCAGAAGCATGAGAGTTACTGTAAAAGGATTCTAAAAACCTGTCGCGTATCGCTCTCTTTAACCTATTAATGTACATTATTAATTTGATACAGCCTCTTCTTTGGCAACAGTTCTTGCTCGAGAGCAGGCTGCCGTTACGCCGAGACTTTTCTTCTTCTCAGCTTGTTGTGGATGACACCACAACATAAACAAATTTTAAAATGGCAACTGGCGACGCGAAAGTGGGTAGGAAACGGAGGAAAACACAATGATAAGCAGGAGGTCAGTGGGTTGTACTAGATATGTTTCTTCTGTGAAGACTGGAGAGTTTTTTCCTGTAAAATGTCAAGGGTTTGGGGCTGCAGTATTTGAAGCTGAAGTACTCTGTAGATGAAACGCACGTGGAGAGTTAGTGCAGACAAAGAAAAAAAGAAATCTTCACCCAGTACAGCTAACGTCTTCACTCTCTCAAGCAGTCGTTACCGTCTCCAAGTGGAAATAGATTGACCTATTTCTGGTCGGTTTAATTAGTAAGGTGGGAAAAAATGGAGAACTGCCTGTGCTTTCGCTCCCCCTGGCACCAGAACATGTGCGGTGTGAATGCATCAGCAGCGGGTGCAACCAAGGCAGGAGGGCTGCTCCTTGCTGCCGTGCCTCCCCTCCGGCTCTGCGGGCCAAGGCAGGGCAGGTCTGGGGCTTGGTCAGCAGGGACCCAACCATGTGGAGAGCATAGAATCATAAAATGGTTTAGGTCGGATGGGACCTTGAAGATCACCTAGTTCCAACCCCCCTGCCCTGGGCAGGGACACCTCCCACCAGCCCAGGGTGCTCCAAGCCCCGTCCAACCCGGCCTTGAACACCTCCAGGGATGGGGCAGTCACAGCTTCTCGGGGCAGCCTGGGCCTGGGGCTCACTGCCCTCACAGGGAAAAATGTCTTCTTAATGTTTAATCTAAACCTGCCCTCTCCCAGTTTAAAACCATTCCCCCTCATCCTATCACTCCATGCCCTTGGAAAAAGTCCCTCCCCAGCTCTCCTGGAGCCCCTTTAGGTACTGGAAGGGGCTCTAAGCTCTCCCTGGAGCCTCCTCTTCTCCAGGCTGAACACCCTCAACTCTCTCAGCCTGTCCTCACAGCAGAGGTGCTCCAGCCCTCGGATCAGCCTCGTGGCCCTCCTCTGGTCCCGCTCCAGCAGGCCCATGTCCTTCTGCTGTTGGGGGCTCCAGAGCTGGACGCGGTACTCCAGGTGGGGTCTGGGAATGGTGCATTTCTGGCTGCGCAGGCTTGGCGTGAGCCATGCCAGGGTCTCTGCCAGGATGGGCGATGGACATTTGGTGCCTTGTCCTGGGTTGGGGTACCAGTCTCCCAGTGCCTTCCCATCCTGGTCTGCAGGGCCGGATTGGAGTCCCAGTCCCAGCTCCTGTCCCAGGGTCTCAGTGCAGGGTGTGGGGCTGGGGTCTCGGTCCCCATCCCTGGATCCAACCACCCGCGCTCTCTCGGGCTCCTGTCCCAGCCTCTTGGTTTGGGCAGCTGGGCCAGGGTCCCTGACGCTGGTGGCCCTGGTCTGGGGTGCTCGGTCAAGGTGCCAGGCCTCGTCCTGCGGTCACACCCCGCTGCGGTGGCCTCTGGGAGCCGCTCCCCGTCCCGGGGTCCCACCCCGCCCCTCGGTCCCGCTGCCCACCGCGGGGTCCAGGCCCCCACCGCCGTCCCTGTCCCAGGCGGGGTCCGCCCCCCCCGGTGCGCCAGCGGGGCGGGAGGCGAAGGGACCGCCGTCTGCACCGGGGGGGGGGGCGGACCGAGCCGCCTTCCCCCAGCCGCCCCCGGCGGGGGCTGCTCCGCCACAGCCCCACCACCACCGCCACGGCCGGGCGGGGCCATCGGCGGCGGCGCGGGCCGCACACGGCGCCTGTGCCGAGGGGCAGGGCCGGGGTAGGCGGTGCGCCCCTTCTTCCCTTCCCCTCCCCTCCTCTCCTCTCCCTCCCCTCCGCTTCCCGTCCCTGCCCCCTTCCCCCCATGGCGGCGCTGGGCGACACGGCGCGGCTGGCGGCGGCGGCGCAGCGCGGGGCGGCGGCGCTGTGAGGAGCCGCGCGGGGCCTGCGCGGCGCGGCGGCGGGCGGGCGGGCATGGCGGGCCGCGGCCGCCGCGCCTGGCTCAGCGTCCTGCTGGGGCTGGTGCTGGGCTTCGTGCTCGCCTCGCGCCTCGTCCTGCCCCGCGCCTCCGAGCTGGCGGCGGCGGCGCGGCCCCGCCGAGCCCGCCCGCAGGGCTGCCGCCCGCCGCCCGCCGCCGCCCCGCCGCGCCGCCCCGGACCGCCGGCCCAGAGCTTCCTCTTCGTGGGGGTCATGACGGCGCAGAAGTACCTGCGGAGCCGCGCCGTGGCCGCCCACCGGTGAGCGGGCGGCGGGGAGCGGGGCGGGGGGGGGGGGGGGGGGGGGGGGGGTGCGGCTCCGCTCGGCTGCCTTCGGCTGGGCTCGGCTCGGTTCGGCCAGGTTCGGCCGGGCTCGGCTCGGTTCGGCCGGGTTCGGCTCGGTTCGGCTGGGCTCGGCCCGGCCAGGTTCGGGCGGGCTCGGCTCGGTTCGGTCACGTTCGGGCGGGCTCGGCTCGCGGCGCGGCCGTTAGCCCTGCGGAGCGGCTGAGGTGAGAGCCCCTGGGCTCTCGGTCTCCCGCGGAGGGGCCCTTGCGGCCGGGATTGCCCCACCTCGCCGGCCCGAGGACCGCTCGCCCTTCTTCGGGGCAGGTGTGAGCCAGCCCGGGGGAGCCCCTCAGAGCACGCCCGGACCCGGCTCTCCTCGCACCGGCCTCGGTGGGCAGTGCCGGGGCGCTTGTCGGGCGGCCGGGCCGCGGTGAGGGGAGAGAGGTACCCCGAGCTCTCCTCTCCTCCACTGCCTGGATGGGTCGGTGGAGACACGAGGGGTCGAGTTGGGTCGGGCTGGTGCTCTCACACGGTGTGGTTGAGCCGGTACCCGGCAGGCAGACCCCGTGGTCTTGCGTGAGGGTCGGGCAGCCCCACCGTAGTGAGGGGAGCAACTGCCGCCCATCACTGGGGTCGTTGAAGTGCTTCCCTCAATGCTTCTACCTTGGGCATGGCCGCATCACGCTGGTGCGGTCCTTGGCTCCTGCTTCTGAAGAGAGCCGACAGCCTAACAGTAATAATAATAATAAAGTTTGGAGACTTCCGTAACCCCCTGGATAGGACAAAAAGACCACTGCGCCAAGCTAAGAGCGCGTGCTTAGGAATCAGACTCAGAAAACGCAGCTGGGAACAAAGAGTAGAATCAGGCTTTGCTCACCGCAGCCGTCGCTAAGGCTGGACCAGGTAGCGAAACAGCTCGAGTGGGGAAAGTCAAAATGCTCCTAGCTTTGTGCTGGTGAAGCTAGTGCAGGAACGGGGGCCTCTGAGCCATGTGTTTATTACCTGAGTATGCCTGTTTTTTGGAGCAGGGACAATCTTTGTGCTTTGCATTGCGTGCCGCTCGCTGTGGCCCGCAGCGTGGCCTCCAGCCATGGCTGGGTATCACCGTGAGCACTGCGCGCTAACGGGACTCCTGTCCAGAGCCTCGGCAGCATCAGAATAACCATCTCTTCTGTGAGAGACGTGTCTGTGGCTTTGGAGAAACTCTTCACTCTGCTGAAATATGCTTATTGCTCTGGCGTTTGCGCCAGCAGGCAGTGCTGAGAGGCTGCACGGGAAGCCTATTTGGGAAATCTGAAAGAGTTAAGAGCTAAAATGTCAGCTCGGGTATACCCCGGCTCCGATTGAGTGCTGCACAGGCAGTGCCGTCAGAGGAGCAGCCAGGAGCTCTGGGGCGGATCTTTCCCTAATAAAACATCCTCTTTAGTCTTGTATTAGAACAAACCCTTCTCCATCTCCTGCCTGCCCAGGTTGAAAAGTACTTGGCCCTATTGGCCAGGAAGAACAGGATGGCAAAACCATGTATGATGGACCATCTCCCCGCCCAGCCCCAGTTTTGGGAAACAGTGGCTGTCTTTATATCAGCATCAAATGCAGTAAAGTTGCTTCATTTAGGCAATCTGAAGCGTATTGTCCACCAACAATGGTTTTAATGGAAACTTAATTCCTTCTTTCAGCAGTAAACCTGTAATTAAGTTACAGAGAGTGCGTGATTGATGCTTTGAAATGGGTGAAAGAATCTGTTTCTTCAGGGTTATGTATTCTTCACCGTGTGGGATGGAGCAGTTTGGATTGCAAATCTCATGAGCCGTGTAATTCACATTTACATACAGAAAGGCTGGAGTCATGTTGGGACATCACATAACAGGTTTTATGGCAGAATAGTTTGTCTAGCATCTATCAGGTTTTGCGTCAAGAATTCAAGAAAGGGAAATTTATCACAATATTGTCCAGAGATGAGCATTAGTTGTGGAGCGTTTCGCTTTGCTGGTGTGGGGAGGATTCTCGTCCCTGGCTTTGCCTGTGCTTGCTGAACAGTCCCGTGCTGTGGCAGAGCTGGGTTTACAGAACCAGATCTGCAACATCTGCTCGCACAAAAAAAATGGCTAAAGATGGAACTTAACAAACTCAGCTAATGGCATCAGGCTCCTTCAGCCCTTGGAAGGAGATCCGAGTATCGCTTTTTACTGCACTGCTATTTTGGTTTAACCTCTAGAGATGATGTCCGCTCTCAGAAGGGATGAATAAAGAGACCTCTTAACGTTGCGGTAGGGCTAAATGCATTTTTCTCCCCTCTGTTGGTAAAAGAAACGAGCTAATGTCCTGCTGACAGGAAGACATCTTTGGGGAAAAGTGGGGAGAAGGGGAGAGGAAGACAAACCTGAAATCTTAAATGGCTTTTGATTGCCATGAAGTACTCAAGCAGACAATTGCTGGGATTACTACATTGACAAAGCATCCTGGTGAGCTGAATCGCTGGCACAGCGAGTGAAATGGGAAGCTGCTAGCAAGGCATTCCCGGGGTGGCAGCGTGTGCAGAGCCTTGATACCACGCTAGCCAGAGCACTGAAAGGAATTAGGGATTCATAAGCTGAATACCTCCAAATTGCTGTGGCTCAAAGGCCATTTACAGACACAGCTAAAAGGGACCGGAGCGGAAAGCATTTGCTGATCCTTGCTGCTGTGAATCCAGATAGGGTCTAACAAGAGGGGAAGCAATCCACTTCCTGAACATCAATCATGAGCAAAATGACCACTGCAAGACAAAACGGGCCTGCTGGATTTTCAGGAGACGCCGGCTCTTTGAAACAGTCGGGCTTTTGTAGTCTGCCAGGCAGAGAATAAGCTTTAGATCTACAGGTTTTCGGAGGGGAGATTTGTAGCTTCAGCAGTTATTGCATCTGACAGCCAGGTTAGCAGAGCTTCCCTTCCAGGAGGCCGGTGAAGTGCAACAGCAGAAACTGCGGTGTCACATCAAAGGACAAGAAATAGTCAGGAAAAGAGCTATGCGGGAAGGAGTTAAGGTATGGCTGGGGTTCAGGGAAAGTGCAACAATATGTGCTAATGGTTTTGCAGTTGAGGGGAGTTGTCCTGAAAGAGCTGCAGGAAGGAGAGGATGGCAATAAATAGCCTCCCAGAAGATTTAAGTCTGCTGTCTCAGGAACAGAAATATCAGGCAGTTAAACCCCCTTTTTTTTTTTTTTCTTTTTTTTGCATAGCAACTAAATTTTCCAGGAAACATAGCAGGAGACTAGTGTGAATGCAGTTAATGGCGAGATATTGGGTTGGCCTTTGGCCGTATCTCTGCAGGAACACCGCTGCAGTACTTCTTGGTTTGGGACAGACCCCACGGCACCTTGAAGTGCCACGATGCCACATGCAGGAGGACCACGAGTGATGCCGGGGCTTGTGCTCAGCCATCCCACTCCTGCGGCAGAAGGATGCACTTCAGGAGGCTCCATTTCGAACATGCTACCACACTGTTCATGGTGGCTTTTAGGAAACAGACTGCACTGGAATCTAAATACCTGAGTGCTTGGAAAAGCTTAAGTGAAAGGCAGCCAGAAGGATTTGGGGTCTAAAGGAGTTTGTATTATCTGTCTAAGCCTGCACTAGCTGCTGCAGAAGCATAATACAAAACACGTTTTTGTGCTGCTTTTAAATTCAGAGCCTGGGTCGAGGCTGTTGGGTGGCATTTGGCTTTGGTTCTTTCTGGTTGCTAGTCTCATAATGGGATGGATTGTGGAGCGTGCACTTTCACCTCTCGGGAGGAAATCATGTGAACTGACTTTGAACGTTGTGACAGCGCGATACACGTTTTGCTTAACGTATCGATCGTACTGCAGTATTGCAATAGTGAGAACTTGGTGTGTCCTGCTCTTGTATCCTCTAGCAAGGATACAAGCCAAGTCCTTGGGCTTTCCGAGCAGTAAGCAATTAAATAAAATTTGCAAGAATGTTTAAGGAACAGTATGAAACAAATACAGTGAGAGCAACTGGCATGGGTGCATGTGGGATATGGAGAAAGGAAGTCACCTATATACCCTAAAATAACCATATGGCCGAAACCTCTGGGACACTTGGGCTTTGATCTTAGTCTGACCCACTGAGTGTTGGTGTGCCTACGGATGATGGATCCATTCTGTCCCTGTTTCCACAAGGAAGGTGAATGGATATCCATGGACAGAAAACTGGCATCAGTTTAAATTGGAGGAGTTTAATTCAGAGGATTCTAAGGAGCTGTGGAAGCTGCTTGTGTTCTCTGTTAAAGCTAGATACCAAGCTGTCCTGCAAAAATTTGAAAGGAACTCTCACTTAAAATCTGAATTCGGTGATGCAGATCTTAACTGACAAGCTCTTTTAAACCTATCTGGAAACTTAAAAAAACAGCTTGTTTTTCTGACCTCTTGTGATGATCATCTGCGGTACCACATGCAGAAGCAGCGTGCTGGTTTTCTTGCTTGGTTCTCCTGGCTGAGCTGTGGTTCATTGCTTCCCCTGTAGCAAGTGTTGCTGGGAAGAAGGGACCTTGAATAACAGTTACTCAAAACTAGCCCTAATTCAACATGAAATTTAGCTGAACCATTTATTCAAGAAATCAGTCTTTCGGGTCCGTTTATTTTGCTGAGTTCTTCACAAATGAATGATTTTTCTTCAGCAAAATTATACAAGATGACTGTTTCTCAAAACTTTAAATGGTTTCTCTGACCTCCTCTAAGGGAGGTTCCCAAGCTGTAGACAAAACCCAAATCTATTTTTTGTAACTGTCTTCAGTTGGGTCTCTACAAAGGGAGCACTGTCTGCCTAAAGCTGCTGACTATGCTTCTGCCAGTCTGCAGGGCTGATAACAAAGCAAGGTAGTACAAATAAATAATAAACACTCGAAACTGAAGGTGAGGCATTCCAGATCTGTGCTCCTCCTGCTCCAAGCTATGATTTTTAAACTTCTTAAATTAAGAAATGACTTATCACAACTTTTGGTGACTATAGTAGTGGTCACTTTTTAGGAAATATTGGTTTTTTAGCACTCTCTTTGTGCACATAGTTTTCTGTATTGCGTGAATACCTGTACCAGCTGTGACAAAATCTTTGTACCCCGTTTGCTTGTGACTTGCTCAGATTAGGGTACACATAGGATATCCAGTGCGCAAAACCAGTTAAGGGGTGGTAACATGGGCTTGGTAGCCACCAATACTGGAGCAGTCCTAATGTCCTCTGCTAAGAGGTTTCTTCTAAGGGAGCGCTACCTGTTTTTTCTATGTTTGTGTTTAAATTGCTCTTGGATTCCCTTGTCAACGCTAGCTTCTAGTTTGTTGGAGTTATGTGCCCTGCACACTGAGAGAAACCAGGTTGCACGCTGTCATGCATGTTTCCAGCGCTGCTCCAGGGGAAGGTAATAGAGAGCCTGGCCGTCCTGATTCATGCACATCCTCCTGTTTAACGGAGCAGATTCAGATTACATGGAGGAGATAAGGTTGGGATCTGTCAGAGCAGTTCAGTTGCTGAGTTTTTAAATGACCGGTTCAGTACACGTATCGGTTGTATTCAGAACCTGATATTTCTCTCCAGACAGTCTCGAAATGGCCTTAAGTTGGCTGAGGCAGCCAGTCATCACTGCAGTGGAGACGTAGATGCAGATGCAGGAGCCTAGTGGCAGAAATGTTGTGACCGCATTTCCTTTAAAGAGCTGAGGGTGACAGGGAGCCCTTGTGGGTGGAAGGAGGGCGTCAAGTTTTGCTAAAAATATTTTCCCTTGATTTTTTTTTTTTTTTTATTATCAAGCTTAAAATTCATTTGCAGATGCAGTCTGCAAGTGTTATATTAGAGAAGTCTTGACCAGGAAAGCAATGTCAGCTGGTGGGAGTGGGTGCTGGTGGGGCCGCAGGAGCAGGAAGGTGTTGAGACGAGCTCTGTGCCTGAGGAGCAGAAGGGGTCAGGTTGCTGCCCATAACCTGAGAGCAGACGCGGTAAAATGGACTGGAGATGGGAGAATGGGCAAGAAATGTAGCTGTGAACGCACTAATCTGCAGAATCGCTTGTGATTGAACCAGGTCTGATTCTTTGCAATGTTAGACCAAAAAGTTAAAGGTAGCTTTGATCAGAATTCATCCCTGCGTTTACCAGTCCTTAGTTCTGCTCATAGCTGGGGTCAGAGAAATGTACTTACAGTTCATCTTACAGTCCGTGGTTTGGCTTCTTTGGCTGGGTGCAACAACGTATTTCCTGAGCAAACTGTTCGGTATTTCTCCCCAAAAAGGGGCCACGTGGAGCAGTGAGCTGTGGCTTAGACATAAGGAGCAGCACATGGTGACTCCCATTGTTTCAGCCTCTGCTGAGCAGCGCTTGCGTTGACACAGACACTAAGGCAATTTTTCGATGCGGGAGCATATTTTGTCTGTCTGAGTTTGTTCAAACGCTAGAAGCCACAGTCACAAATAACACCGCGAGTTGTCTCACCCTAGAAATTGCGTTGTCGCAGGAAATGAACAAAGGCTTAATCAAGCTGCGCTGGGGCATGGTCGACCTGGGATCCCAAGGCTGAAGTAATGTTGTGGTACCGACCCAAGTCGCACGCTGATCCTTGGGGTGTGGTTTTTGTTAGGGCATGGTCTTTCTATGCATTGTGCCCTCCACGTATGCAGGAATACGTCTCTGGTTTACTCCTGTTTTATTATGAAACTTAAATATGGCCCAGATCCATGAAAAGATGGGGTCAAACTGGGTTTGAGCTGAGGGGTTAAATGCAATACGAGGACTGGGAATCAAACATGCCAGGGTTTATGGATGTATATGCATTTTGTTCCATCCCCATTGAATGGGAGCTCTTCTCTTGACAATACTTAGGGGGGTCCTGAGGTGAGGGTACCTGGTTGGAGAGCAGGGAGCTAGAGCTTGGAGTGATAGAAGACATCCTGCGTTGTCCATAGTTTGTAACCATTACAAAGGCAGATCTTTCAGGATATCGAGAGCAAGTCTGAAAATCCATTGTTTGCTTTTGATTAAAAAAAAGTCAATAAGCAGAAATTTCCACAAGACTTTCGCTTATAACTTCCCCGGGTGATTGTCTGGAAAGTGTCCTGGGTCCACCCGAAGCTGTGTTGAAAACTGGTCACAGTGGATGAGATGAGCTGCCTCTTCTTCCTATGAGATTTAAATTTGAATGCATCAGGTGCCTGTAATGAAGAAGTATTTTAAACTTAGATTGGGAGTTGATATGGGAAGACCAGATGATTTGTATGTGGAGTGTGGGTGTCAGAAAATAAACAGCGGAACTTCCTTAATAGTTAGTGAAAGTTCAAGATACGAGCATGTCTCATTTTAAAATGGGCAGTTTTCAATGCTTTTAACAGGATGTGACCTTATAACCAGTAGTACTGTGCATTAATTGCATCACTGATGATTAAAGGCCTCATCACCTCTGTTGTGAAGTCAGGAGGAATGTTTCCATTCGCTTTACTCTGTGCTCTTCTGGGAAGCTGGGATCTAAACTTTTTGAATGAAACACTACCCATGGCAGTAAGAAATCCAGAAGACAAAGCTTTTAAAGTAATTGGGCGATATTCATTACACAAAGCTGAATTAATGTGTAACTGTTAAGGTGTCAAAGTTAATGTTTAGTTAGTACTAATTAAATAGCTTTGCATTTCCTGGTGGGACTTAAGGAATAATTCTTCTGAAATATTTTTACATTTCAGACTTCGTGCAGCAGCTAATTCTGGAGATTTCAAATTTCACATGGTCTGTACTGCCCAAAATCTGTTCTGCTTTTGGCAAGAAACCTATGTTGAGAGGCGTCTGGTAAAAGTGACAGTGATACATTGAGGGAATACTGTGTCCTTTACCTTGAGAGTGTTTTCACATTCAGCTTTTGAGTGTAGGTTATATTCTGAGCATAGTTGCTAAATATAATTAGAAAATATTCTCCCCCTATACAAAAAGGGGCAAAACCTGTTGGTTTACCAATGAAAATAGTTTTCTCTGGGTTTCTGTGAAGGATATGTGAACTCTGCTTTTTTCCCAGGTAGGATTTGAGAAAATGGTAGTGAAAGCTTAAAATTCATAATTTTGGGGGCAAGGCTGTAACAGTTACATGGTTGAAAATCCTGCCTGGAGGAGGTTAAGTGTTCTGCAGTCTGCCTTGAATCATCCCACATCTCTTCCTGCATTATAAGTGACCCACTTTGCCCACGCAGATGGGTTGGATTTGGCAGAGAGGAGCACGGAAGGTGTGGAACAGATGTAGTCACTGTGCTGCTTCTCACAGAAAAGGCTCCTCTCCTGTGATGTTCCTCTCTACTAATATCTGGTCTGAAGTGTGTGGAAAGCTGCTGGAGATGTGGGTGTTGGTAGCACCAGGTCATCTGTTGGGATTACGTGTTTTGCATGCATCTTTTAGCGCTACTTTTCTACTAGTTCTTTGTTGGTATGGGCAGACCCATTTGAGGTTACTGTTGCTACCATGCTCTGTGCTTCTCCGGCTGTCGCAAACAGGCAGGAGTGTTCTATTTCTGTCAGAGCCCTACATGCTTCTCCACATAGCATCCGGAGAAGTTGCTGTTTGGTTGGTTTCCCATGGGATACTGATTCCTCACAAGTTCATGTGAAATGTGCCTCTGTTTACTCTCTGGAAGTCAGGACTTCTGAATGCACATTTGAGCTTTTTGGGGGCTTAGAGGTAATGGAAAGTGGATATGATGCTGAATAACTTGCAGGGAAGCCCTGGAGACATTAAATCCAGTTGTATGTGAATTGTTTGCCCATCTTGGCTCCCTTTGGCTTCACTCTGTATCTTGTGACGAATAGCTGTTAGACCAATACTGAGTGTGCTTAAGAAATCCTGCCAGCCGCTAGTGAACTACTCCTATTGAATTACTTTTCTGTCAGATAGAGATGCAAAAATGCTACTCAGATGCTTGTCATATGAGATTTTTTTGTGTGTTACACCAATTGCTTTGTGCCATGTGAGTGTCCTTGTTTGCGTGGGGGGAAAAATAACCCTTCAAGGCATTTGAAAAGAAAATTTGTAAAGCAGATGATGTGTAGTTCCTTTGAGTGGCCTCTGGTAGCACACTCTGCCTGCCTGGTTTGCATACTTAATTAGTCCTTATTGTCTTTTTCCATCTAGAACGTGGTCCAAAACCATTCCTGGCAAGGTTGAATTCTTCTCCAGTGAGGGTTCGGACACCTCTATTCCCATCCCCATCGTGCCGCTTCCAGGTGTAGATGACTCTTACCCACCCCAGAAGAAATCTTTCATGATGCTCAAATACATGCATGACCACTACTTGGACAAATATGAATGGTTTATGAGAGCTGATGATGACGTTTACATCAAAGGGGACAAACTGGAGAACTTCCTCAGGAGTTTGAACAGCAGTGAGCCCCTCTTTCTTGGGCAGACTGGTCTTGGCACCACAGAGGAGATGGGGAAGCTGGCGCTGGAACCAGGCGAGAACTTCTGCATGGGGGGACCAGGAGTGATCATGAGCCGGGAAGTCCTGCGGAGAATGGTGCCCCACATTGGCGAGTGCCTGCGAGAGATGTACACCACCCATGAGGACGTGGAAGTGGGAAGATGCGTACGGAGGTTTGCAGGAGTGCAGTGTGTATGGTCCTATGAGGTAAGGACAAGGGTGAGGAGAATGAGGTGTGTGTTTTGGGGGAGGCAGAGGAGAGGGTGGGAGAGGCTGGCAGCAGGGCATTGCTGTTGTACGGCTGCGCAGCAGTTCCTCCAGAGCTCACCTCCCTTTGCAATTTGATCATCCACCTGTACAGTTTCTACACTTTTTGTTTCCTACAAGTGTCACCCTGGGAGAGACCTTCACAAATACGGAAGTGCAACAGTAAGAGGGGGAATGGAGCCTGACATTAGGCATGAGGGGAGGGACATTCATCATTGATAACAGTTATTTTTATTCAAGGAGAAGGAGAATAAGCTTAAATCAAAATGGCCACAGGTCCCTGCGGTTTTGACTGTCCAAGCCTCTCTTATCTTCTTTAGCTGGGTATGTCATGGTGTCAGCGTGGAAAATAGATGATACAATTACTGTGCAACTTGCTGCAGTTGAAATGTGCAAGGCTGACAGATGTTTACCCTGACAGTGACAGTTTTTTCCCAAACTACAGTCATGGCAGAGATGTTTCATGGTGGCTGGCACTGTCACCCTGTGCGCTGAGCTGCCTCCCAGCCTGCCCACAGCCCAAGTCTGCTGCTGCTCAGGGTGCTCGCTGGCAGCCCCATCCTGCAGACGCCTGCTTAGCAGGTCCTTGACGTCAGCAGAGACAAGCCACCACTCTTACACTGCAATTCGGGGTCTGCCCACACTTATGTGGCTGCAAATTTGGCATCTTGGGGTAAAAAAAGCCCGAGAGTCCCCAGCCTGCTTGTGGCAGGGTTTCCCTGCTGCTGTTCCTGCTGGATGCTGGGGACTGGTGGCTCCTCCCAGGGGCAAGGGGGGCTTCTCCTGCCCTGGTATGATGGGCTCTTTGAAGTGAGTCCTGGGTGTTTACAGACTGTCTGATTGAAAACACCTGCTGGGCTTGAGCTGCAGTTTCTCCTCCAGGACCAGGGAAAACACTGGTGGGTCTGCCTTAGAAATAAGGGAGAAGTTGAGAGCAGAAGAGAGGGTGAACAGTTTGTCTTTTTACACAAACATTTATGACTGGTATGCAACTATCGCTTTGCCCTTTTATGAGATGTGGTAAAGAGGGGGATTCTTCTGCCCGCGTGAAAGAGGAGCTGTGGTCATGGATGATGACGGATACTGTTGCTGACCCACTCTTTCACTGGCAAAGACTCGTGTTAAACTTTTGACACTGAATTTCTGCCCTCAAAAGCTGTTGCTTCGTTTCAGTTCACAGCTCAGCGACGGGAAAGCCTCTGAGGAAGGGGAAGGAGGTTTCCAGCTGCAGTAACTCATTCATATCTTTTGTGCATAAAGACTTTCTGGACTAACTAACAGTGGCTCTCCACATTCCCTGCTTGCAGACCTGGAACTAGTTTATATATTGCCAGCATCGTGGTTAGTTGTTCATGAGGAGTCAGTAATTTTTTCCACAGTTTTTAGCAGCATAAAGTTTTTACTGTAGACATTCTGAGTTGAAATAACTTCTGGTGTGAATGCCTTTACCATGTGGCATTTGGTAACTTACTGAAGGTCAGCATTTTGGTCCTACTGAAATTGGCAAAGACGTCCTAAATTCAATATGATCAAATTTTGGCTTGAAATAGCTAACGATAGCATGCAACTGCACTAGGATGCTATCTGATAGAATTAGATCAGGCTTTTCTCAAGATCAGGGTTTTTTATCATCTTATGTTAAATTATCTGTAGTGCTGGATTCTCCCAAGTGCCACAAATTACTTAAAATTGGTTTGTGTGAAGTGTATAAACTGTAAGATGTTCAGAAGTAACCTGTGAGTGTAAGATGTTAAGGCTCAGCTGTTTTGGAGCGACGGAAGAGTTTCAGTGATGAAAGCATGCTGCTTCTGCAAGGCATAGGCCCACTCTCATTTATATGAGGCTTTTCAATTTGAAAACCTGTCATCTTTTCCTTTTTTTGATCTGGTCCTCGTAGTGCCCAGACAACTAGATTAAATGTGCCTGGTATTTTATTTAAGATAAAGCAATAGCTGTATGAAATAACACAGCTGTTGTAACAGCTGTGTTAGGAGAGCTTGGTGTAAAAGTGACATTTTCCATGTCTTGTACGTTCATGAACATCAAGTAACAGGCCACTGTAAGTGAATGGCAAAGTGTTGTATTTCAGTGAGCTTCTGACGGACCAAAAAGTTTATCTGTGCCTGCTCTGTTGAGGCACAGCCACCACATTCTTCACAGTTCCCATCGAAAGGGAAGCAGCGGCAGCACGAGGCTCAGCAAACAAGATGTCATTGGCCTCAGGAAACCCAAACCTCAAACTTTTTCACTTCCAGCACTTCCTATTCTGGAGCGTCTCAAGTGGCAGAGCAAATGAGGAGCTCAGGTCTTTGCAGTCACCCCCCAGCTCTTTGGGTTTTGTTCTTAGTATCTTGGACGTGGAATGCCCTGCTGGACCTCAGTATGGGTGGTTTTTTTCCCTGCAGTGTTCTTGCAGTGGGCTCTATGCCCAGAGTCATTTTACTCATCTCCATGACTGTCACTGCCCTTTTTCTCTGATTTTAGGATCCCACAATGTCTTTACTGTGCTGCTCATCTTCCCTGGCTCTGACTCTGGTGGTGTGCCCAAATGCGTCTCCAGGCCTGGCTCTGTGTTTTTTTTTCTACTCGCAGCAGTCTGCCTCAAAACTCTTTTTCCCCCCCTTCCTGTGTTTCTGTCACTCTGCTGCTCTCTGCAGTGCCTTTTAGAGCACACTTCATTAGTGGCACCGGTTATTGCCCGTTTCAAGACTTGTAAAGATTTGTTCATGCTCTTCCTGCCGTCAGGAGCTTTTCAGCAAATACAGTAAAGGAATTGACACTGCCTGTGGCAGGGGGGGTTGGAACTCGATGATCTTCAAGGTCCCTTCCAACCTAAACCATTCTATGATTCTATGACACCACGATTCTTTGGACTTCCTGTTTCACCCCAGAAAAGAGGCAGCAACAGTATGTGCAAGCTCGAGGAGTATGTGAAGCTCCCTGGGCTCTGGGGAGCTTTCGTCTGACGCACCCAGGCTGCTGCTTCAAGAGCAGTTTGCAGCCCATGGTGGATTTTAGGTTCCTGTGACCAGACTTGTAACTACTGCCTTACTTGACAGGTCAAGTGAGTCACAGATGAGACATGCCTCTTAAGCGTAAGTTCTTTATGGCAAGGATTATCATCACTGTAAAAACAAAACTGAGACTGTTACTGCTGTTTGACAAATAGCTGTAAAACTTAGCCCTCTGTAGGGTGGAGCAGCCAAAGCGATGGGTTTCATGCAGCAAACTGGAAGAAAAATAAATCATAAAAAGAATGGAGCTGTGAAATCTCTGAAGCTTACAGATGGGAGCCTGACGGTTTATAAAGCAATATAGAGCGCAGTCCTTCCTCTTGAAGAGGACAAAAGGCTTGTACTGAACTTGCTAGGAAGTGTTTCTGCATTTCTAGTCAATATTGGTATTTTGGACTTCTGGCACACTGCTGGGTGTTTTTCTCAGAAAAAGTTTACATATTTATGTCTCCTTCCTTCTCTTGTTTCCTCTGACCAGTAGTTCTTTTAGTTCATCTTGCGTGGATCACAGAGACATACTAGTTTTCTTTTCTCATGCACTGCCTTGTGGTGCCATGTGCAGTCCTGGCTATTCAGCCTGAGAACAGGTTTTGGGTATGATGACAAGCTATCTCATTTGTGATTTAAATGATCCCAATGTAGTGTTGATCTTGGTTTTCGTTTTGAGTCTGATGTTTCCTTTAAATGCATCTGAATTAAGAAGCCATCGCTCTGTAGCTTAGTGTTGTTTCAGCCTTGTTTCCTAGCTGCTGCTGAGTATTGTTCTAACTTGTGTTTAATATCCTCATCTTCAGAGCGCTGGTAGCTTTACCACGAGCTCTTTGTAGCTACTAGAAATCAAGGCAGTGCTGATACATATCCCATTAATTTCTTCAGTAATAAGACTTTTCTGACGTACATTGCTTTCAGGTGATACTAACTGCTTCGTGTCCTACAGCACAATAGAAACAGCTGGATCCAATGGAGCAGCTTATGCTACCTCTAACTGCTGGTGCAAATGCCCAGATGTTTTGTCAGTTTTTCCTTCTGTTCTGAAATTCTGAGAAATTAGGTAAGAAGCAGCAAGTGTGTCTGTGTGGAGCGGGCAGTGCTTTCCTCCAAACTAGTAACAAGTACTCTTATATGTCCTGAAAGTGGGACAGGATTTTTTATAATACACATGGAAAAGAAGCTATGACAAAGGGAGCAATTGCATCAGGAAACATGAGCATCAAGGAACAGTAGTTCCAACCTCTTGGGCTTTGGTGAGGGAAAAAGTAGGGCAGTGGTGACTAGGGATAGTGGTGGGCTTCCAGGAGAAGGGGGATTTGAATTAATGTTTTGTGTGGTCTTTCATCTGGAGTAATTGAAGATAATTGCTACTCTGAAATTCAGTGACGTTAGGAAAGCCCTTAAAGTGCACAATATATCTGCCAAGTACATTGGCAGTGCCAGAACACACCGTTTCTGGAATGGACTCTCCCATGGGCAAAACTGAAGTTTATGGTTTTCTGTAAGATAGCCAGAAGTCAAAAAAAGATAAAAGTCCTGCAGCAATTGATCAGAACTGAAAGATGGGACAGGTGCAACTGTTAACTGCTAACCTTCAGTTCCCTTGCTTTATCCTCTGAGAAAAAACCTTCCTTCATTAACAAAAAATGAGGTTCAGTCTTTTTGTTGCTGGCTAATGTATGGCACGCAGTGGTCTCAGCAGCGAGAGCTGTACGTCTCGGAGCAGGGCAGGATGGGGTTGCTGAGGAGGTGCTTTGGGCAGGCTGCTCAGAAGCACCTCGGTTCACCACGGTCGGTGTGGGGCAGTGGGGTTGGACTGTGATGTTCAGTTACTCTTGGTCTGTGAACCCTTGCCTTGGACTCCAGGCAGCAAATGTAAGAGTTGACTTGTCTGTGTGGTGGGAACATCCAGCAGCACTTCTGAAATCAGGCACTTTAATACATATATATTGTCCTGGCTTCAAAGCTTGTACGTTTTTTTGGAGTCAGAGCATAGGAACTTGGCAAACCCTGACAGCAAAAGATACCTTATCTCACTGTGTGTGTAGCCCATTGCAGCTCTTCATTCAAGAAACGTATGATACAAATGGTGTGTGTGTGTGAGAGAGGATACGAGCATGCCCAGTATTTTAGGGTGGATATTTATAAATCATCTTTTCTTAAGCACCAAATTTTGTCTTTGAAACACTTCAGATATGTCTTTTTGGCTTCAGACTAAGTTGGAGTGGGTGGCCAGCTGTTCTGGGGATGGATGGAGACTGAGCTTCATGAAAGTAATGAGGAATGGCATTTTGTCAGGACAGGCAGGTAAGACTAGAGACGAGCTTTATCTGGGCAGGGAAGGTGATGCATGGGGCTCAGTGTGAGACTAAAACACGTGACTGATGTGACAGGGAGTCTGTGACGACCGTGGGGGACGCAGTGTGGTATGACCACTGTGGTCTAATTTTAGTAGCAATGTTTGCTGAGGAGGAGGGCAGAGAGGTCAAAGGAGAGAGTGAGGGCTGCAGTTTAGGTTTGTGAAACCACGGTGTTAGTTAGGAGGGTTTGGAATAGGAGACAGATCTCAGATCTGCACCCAAGTCCTGACCTAGCTCTTTCACTTCAGAAAATAATTAAATATTTGAAAACCAAATATTTCAAAGAAGGAAAGGTTGACATCACCAAGTCATTCCTTAGTGACTTCTGAACTCAGGTTGGTAAAGGGTCCTTGTTTGTTGTAGAAATCAAGAACGACTTTGTATATAGCGCTAAGTGTTGTACCAAAGTTACTTGAGCTCGCTGACTTTCTGCTGGCCATCATTTTAAAAGAGGAAGGCTGTGTGATTTGTGCTAACACATACATGCCTTTCCAGGCTATAGAGTCTGTTTGAGACTGACCTAGTTTTTGTGAGCACATGGTTAATCTGTCCCTAGTTAGCTGGATGACTTATCTAATGCCTAAGCTGAGGGTTGCTGAAATGGGGACTTTGATGGTGTCATGCAGACTCTAAGGAGGCTTCAGCCATGAATCCAGCAAACAGAAGTATTGCTTTTTTTCCCCGTTATTGCCTTCCTGAAATGCCGTGGTTTGGTTAAAAATTAGGATCTGTGCAGCCTGTTGAGTTTAGGGAGCCATCAGGATTAGTTGTTATCTTGAGGACAAGTCAGGAAAGGCTAATCCTTCATTGCATGACAGGACAAAGAACTCTAATAAAATAGCTCATCATCTCAGTTTCTTAATTAAGACACACAGAAGATACTTGAGGATTTGAGTTTGTTCTGTTAAGCAGTAATGGGGATAGGCTGAGGGATGTAAGTCTGAGACCAGAAGCTTTCTACTGTATTTTTCTCTTCTGAACTTACGGGAAAGCCATCCTTTTTTTGCAGGGTAGATTCTTACTTTATGGCTTGCTGGAGCCGTGAGGCTCGGTACTTGGAGGAAATGACGTTGTGCTGTGATCAGAGCTACTCATTGCACTGCCTCTTGTAGGTGACTCCCACCTGGCTGGAGACCTTGGAAGGACACATTAAATTCCAAACTTAATCGATATAAAACCCAGTAATTCCTGTATAGTCAGTTATGTCCCGTGGGTCAACTATGTCTGACCAAACTTTGAGTTGGCAAGTTTTCCTTTTCCATTTTATTCCATTTCCATTTTATTTAATGCTTATCTCTGTGTAGAAAAGATGAGGGTGGGAGAATAAACCGCTTCATGGCTACCTCTGTGTAAACAGAATCTCTGTGAAATGTCCCATGTGACTCAACAGTTTAAAAAATATGTAATTGTCTTTCTCATCTGAAGTAGACATGAAGTGTCTTCAGCTGGGGCTCTCAGCATGGAAGTTTTTAGCAGATCTATATCTAAAGGGTAACCATGACTTGGATGCTGGGGTGTGTGGGGGGGGTTAATTGTGTAAATTTGGAGACAATATTTGCTTTTCTCCCCTCAATCTATTAGAGCCATATTCTGTGTGCAGCTTAAAATGCCAGCAGCACAGAGGTGTCAGAGCCTGTAAGCATGGAAGAGAAAAGCCAGACTTGTTTGGTGATGGGAAATAGAAATGAAGTGCTGATGTGGGGAAGGGGCTTAATACAAACTAGCTGACGTCACAGAAGGGATGGTAGAAACGCATTCAGCTCAAATGCTTTCAGTGCTAGTTGTATGACACTTGGACTATGGTGGTTTGAGAAATATTTGGATTTTTTAAATAAAAACAATAAAAGGAATTGAATTATTATAGAGAAGAAACAAAAGGTAGCTCTTTTAAATGGATGGCTATGATGAGGTTTAAGGAAAAATTGATTTTACTATTTGTTACTTTTATAAAAACAATTAAATGGAAAACATCATTTTCTTTTGAACTTTGTGCGGATGAACACAGATAATTATCCAGAGTTGCTTTAGACAGTGGTTATAGCCAGCCGTATTGGTGTGTAGCATTAACCTGCTATGAAGGCTTTTCTTAACGCTTTTGGAGAACATAGTACATAGCAGGCTAACTCTGCCTTGACACAGCGCTGAGCGGCTGCTCCGTGAGCCTTTCCCTGCGCTCTTCAGGCTGACAGTGTACTAGGGCAGTCTCTGAGGATGCATTTGTGATCTGTATGGTTATATTTTGCCATGTTTGCAGCCACTGGTCTGCTGCTGGTGCTGGGAGATACATTGAAAAGAGCTGTTAATAATAGGTGACTCCTCACCTCAGCCCAGGCGCTGTCAATTCCTCTTTTGCTTCCCAGTTGCTTACTCCTAAAGTCACTGTCTTTGATGGACTTTGTGGTCCCCCAGTGCTGACAAGGCAAAAGATGATATTCTATGTGCTGTCATATTTCTTTTTTAATAGCTTGCAGTTGCAATTACTAATGAGAAATGCATATCTTGAGTCTCCCTGTGCATTGTACCCAAATGCACTTAAAACGTGTCAGTAAGGAGCTTGGCTTTTTATGCTGTGGTTGGAGAACCATTGGTTCATGGATGAACTGGGAAGATGCAAGATAACAACCTGCAACGCCCAGTCCTTGCAGCAGGCAGGTAACAGTTTAACTCCGTGCTCTGGGCTGTTGTCTGATGGCCCTGGGGATGGTGTGAGTATGTAATCTGACTGCATGGAGGATTAATTGTCTGGGATTTGTCGAACCTCATTTCCTTTAGACAGCTCCCAGCTGAAGAGCTACTTCTGCTGTTTTGTGTTCTAAAACCATCTGATTTGGAGAGAGAACTTGGTTCTACTTTGCTGGACTGTTGTACCATCCTTAATTGATCCTTAAAATGCTTAAAACATTTTAGCACTAATTTCCTCTGTTAAAAGCTTATTTGGACTCCTGGTGGTGTGAACTTTCATGGTTATCAGCTGGAGACCTCTTAAAATCTTGCCAGAAGTCCTGATTGCCTGAAGGCGGGAGGGATTATCTTCCTGCATGCCTAGACCACAATGACCTTTATGTGTCACAAAGAAGTTGGGAACGTAATTGGAAGGGTTTGGGGAACTAACTGGTTTTGTTTTCTTAAATCCTGAAGTTTCAGGCTGAAAGTCTATTTGGGGATCCTTGCAGAACTGGAAGTTGAGTTCTGGCTATTTCTGGTTAGTTTCCTACATAAAGGTGAATTTCTGCTGATGTCCTCAGTGAAAGCAAGTTAGTTGTCAGTGATTCTTTCAGTTCTCTTGTGCAAGTTTAAAATACTGTTACAATAATGAAGCAAAAGTAAAAGTTCTGGCTGATTTTTATCAATGGGATTCTTGAGAACCAACTGAACTTAATGTCAGTTACTTGCAGCTTGTGTGACTTCAGTAAAAAAGTCAAAGCCTGCATGTAATTTAAATTGCTATTAGGGACCCAAAGTGTTTTTTAGGACTCTCTGAATTGGAAATTTCTGTTTATCCATTTATACTTTGTCCACACTGCAGTGTTGTACCTTGATGTGCAGTATTGCTGATAAGAAGAAAGCCACTACAGCGATGTCTCCTTTCCAAGTGAGCACCTCAGCAGTTTTTCTGCTTCATGGCAAGCTTTGCAGTCTGCATAATGCTATTTTACCTGCGCTGCTGGCAGTGACTTGCTCCCAGGGCTGCAGCATAGACGAAGCTCCAGCGATCAGGTTCTGTGCTTGGTTGTCTGATGTCCTGGGAGCATTGCTAGGGTAGCGCGAACTACTTCATTTAGTGTCTGTTCTGGTTTACAGCTAAGAGCACATGTCAGTACAGGATGGGAGCCCTAAATGCTTTAGAGTCATTAGTTTAGAAAGAGGTTTAAGAAAAGGCACGGCGTGATCTTGTGTAATGAAGAGAGCACAGGTAGGGTCATGCCCACTGGATCTAAGCTCCGTCCAAGTCTCTGGGTTTAATCCTTCCTACTGAATGGCTTTAGGGAGCTCCAGCTGAGTTGAGTGCTGTATTTTTGTTCTTGGAAGCAGTCTTCAGAAGCATCCGGCACTCTTTGTGGATTAAGCACAGGTTCTTAGAGGCTAGGATTAGCAATGAAGTAAATGGGAAGCCATAGTTTGGACTCAGCCAACAGTTCATTAGAAAGCAGAAAAAGGGTAGTAGAAAGCTGCTTGCAATTCCAGAAGTGCTACTGTCACCTTCCTGCTGCAATAAGGAGAGCAGGCACTTTATCAGAAAACTCGGCTACCTTCAGCTTGCCCCAGCCTCTCTGAGCCGGGAGCCGGCGTTTGAATGCTGCTTCCTTGCCCACTGTCCTCTTGGCCGTGCTCAGACCTTGTGTCGGTATGCTTTCTGAAAGGCAAGCACAAGTTTGTTCATGAAAACTTGTTGCCTGCTCTTGTTCATGGTTGCCACTTCAGATTGGTGCAGCTGATGAGAACAGTGCTCCGAGAACAGCAGCAGAGTATTAATGAAGGTTCCTCTGCTCATAAGCCTTCAATGGGTGTAATTACTTGGCAGTAACTTCTTTAAACCTTATTTGAATTAAAGCTACATGTTTTGGCTGGTTGTGTCACCACTGTATTAGTGAGGAATGCAGGAGAGAGTGCTAGTTTGCATTAACTGAGCTGCCTTAATCCTTTGTAAGCATACTTTTTGATATGTGTTACTGTCTTACAGAGAGAGAAAACATTTGCCCAAGGGATAGTGGAGTTTACTACTCAGCATCTCTGCGTAAGGGCAATGTTCTTTGCCCTCAATAAGGACTAAGGGAAGTTCTTAGTAAGTGGGTGTTGAGAATTAATATTATGTGTAATTCTGCATAAATACTTGATGGGGAACTGTCTGTATCTTTGTGTGTGAGGTTTTTATAAACTTTATTTCCTACAGTCCCTCTCAGCGTATGGGTGCAGAGTGGTTTAAATGCTTGACCCAATTTTTTTAATGGTTTCATACAGCCTTCAGACCAGATGCTTTGCTAGAAACAATCTTGTCCAACTAGAGTGACTCCAGAATATATACCTCTTTTGTTCATTGTCCAGGTTGGCAAAAATATTCTTCCCTTGTATGCATATCTTTGCTGTCTTGACAAAAGAGATATTTGCTTAACCTTATCACAGATGATTTGTCAAGAAACCTTACCCTTACCTTACATTACCTTGTTTGTTTAACCTTATCACAGGATTACTTAACTGGCATACTTGGTTTTATATCCTTCTCCTATTGAAGACACTTCCTAACATCTTTGGCCAAGGGGAACTTTATTTAAAAAAAAAAAAACAAACAACCAACAACTGAGAGACAATAGCAGATTTAATTTTCGTAAAGCAGCAGGGCTTTCACTTCCCTAGGAATGTTGGCGAGCTGTGGCTTTTCCAGGTTTTGGACAGAGCAATTTTTCTTTGACTTTTTCAAATAATCTTTTTTCCCCTCTCCGACTCCTTAGAGTTGAAATGTGCGCTCTAGGCACTGCGAGAGCCTTTTGCAGTTGCAGTTTGTCTTGTTGCTGTGTTTTACTGGGCCCAACTGGAAGCCACCTCTGACCCTATGGAAGAATGTGGTTGGCCAAATGCTGAAGTTTGCCGATGGTGTCATCACTGCTGCATGCGCTTGTACTGAGGAGAAACCATCCACGTGGTTTCTTATCTTTTCTAGGCCAAAAACAACACAATAGCTCCTGCAGCCTTAAAGAATTAGCCTAATTTCAGAACTGGAAAGTAGGGTGAAGGTGAGAAGGGTATTTCAAAATATATAAAATAGGAGCTGGTTGCTTAAACACTGTGATGAAAAGCATTTGTCTGGAGCTTTGGATGGTGAATTGGAAGTATTTGTGATGATCTTTTGCATGGACACTACTGCAGTGGCAAGTCTCTGCTGAATTGCAGGTCTGCTCAAATTTATATCAAGCGGTGCAATTCTGATATGTGAACCACAAGCAAGGAAGATGGAAGGTGAGTGCAATGTCATCTTCCTTCTGGTTGTAATGTGGCTCCTCCAGATCGCTGATGTGGCTCCGCAGAAGCGAATGGGTCATTTCTCCAGCCCACGGCGTCTGCTTTGTGCCATCTGCCCTCCCGGTTCCTGGTGCAGAGGAAGTGTGAAATGTGTAACCCCGTTTATTCTGCTAGGTGGTCAAGGCCGTCTCCCGTACAGAAAATGCCTTGTTTCTGTTCAGCCAGCACAAAGGCTCTTTTATAGCTGCTTGGCTATACATCTGCTGAGGTGCCTCAGACTGTTAGCACTGGTTACTGTTTGAGGTATGCAGGCTCTGAGGCTGTGATGTACAGTGATATGTTGTTTATATGTTGCCTTCCTTTCCTTTTGAGGACAGGGAGCTGTGCTGTGTCCTGCCCTGAACAAAGCCTGGTGTTAGTTATGTGATGGAGTGATAGCCTGGAGAATTTCCCTTCAAAAGCAGGACTGGAACCCTTCTGTTTCACACTTTGAATTAAATGTCTGAATTTGGCAATGTGACTGCAGGACAATAGAACTTTCTCTGGGGAAAAGTGTGTTGGATTTCTGCTCCAGAGACTGACCTGGCTTGAAAGACAGTATGTGCACCGGCACAGAGGGACCCTGTCCTTCATAGAGCACTTAACAACTCAAGAAAAATCCTGACTTCCTGAAGTTTTTTTAACTTTATTGCAGCCTCTGGATTAATTTCCCCATTTTCTTCCCCCTCCCCCCCCCCCTGTTATTTTTTTCTCCTGCACATGTCCTCATGCTCATTTCACAAAGAGACTTTGCTGAAACCGGTCCTGCCCAGAAATGCACACTCATCTTTTGAAATGTAGGGGAGAGAGTGAAAGGAGAGACGAAGCTCTGTAAGCCCGCAAAGTCCTGGTGAGTTCTGAATCTCTGATGTTTGTCTCCTTTGGCTTTCAGACATCTTAAGGTTTGCCATCTCCTGGCTCCTGTGTTTGGTTTTCTATGTCGGTTTTCTTTAACCCCACAAAGCTAGCTGACAGCTCTTCAGTTCCGCTCCCGAATAGCATTCTGATGCTGTCACTGCTGGCTTCTTGACTCAAAGTAGAGCTTGGGTGGAAAAACAACTTTTTATCAAATTACCATGATATAGGTCTCATTGGATAAAGGAAGAGCACAAGAGGGATGTGCCCTGTTTCATGTTAAGCTCTTCTGCTTTGACGTTGATGTTCCCTTCTGCTCCATTAATGTGGATAAATATTGAAATCTCATGACTGAGTGTGGCAAAAGGTGACTTGGGGCAGATCCATGGTATGTTCCACCACTGAGTCCCTGTCCCTCGAGAGCAGCAGCTCTGCCCTGCCCAGGCCCTGGCGTCAGCGCCCGGCTCTGGCTTGTGAACATGTGCCTGTACTTGCTCTCCTCTCTGGGGAGTATTTCTTTCTTGTTGAAGATCTATTTAGGCTTTGAAGATTCATTTAGGCTTTTTGTGGCCTCTTCTACAAGACAGTGCAAAGTTACTTTTCAACTTAATTTTAGACTGGCTCTCATTCTCAAACAAGCTTGAAGAAGGGTGGTTTTGACCTTGCTCGCAGGGAAACTTGGAGGAACCTGATTTCCCAGTACATTGAGGGAACTGTTACCTCGGGTCTAGAATTTTGTGCTTCAGCATCAAAGCGCTTTGCGAACCTTTCCCATGCTCCCAGCCCTGTGGAACCACAGCTCTCCCTGCACGGCACGGGGTTATCCCCAGGGCACGGGAGGAGGTACCGTCAGGGCAAGGTGTAGAGTGCAAGAGGTCCCGACTTGGTGTCCTGCAGCCAAACCACACCTTCCCTCCCCTCTTTCACCAGTCACTTCAATTAAAATTCCACCGTCAGGGCTGAAGTGAGGTGAGGCAGGAGCAGACTTGTTTTCAGGAGGGGGAGAGAGAACCGAATTTTCTGCCCGAATGGGCTCAGGAACTGTCCCCTCCTCACCAGTTAGGTGCAGAAAAGTCACAGGTAGAATCGCAAAAATTGTCAGCATTGTCTGCTTCAGTTCCCAGAGGGCATCAAAGAGTGAACGAATTGAGCTGCAAGTGGAGACCACTGCAGAGACAAACCTGCAGTTCTCCATCAGCCTTTCTGAACTATGGCCCAGAGCACTCATTGAAGATGATTTCTTAAAGCTGGGGGGAGCCGAGCTAGCAGGGGTGCAGATGAGACTCTCTGCGTGCACTGAGGAGCAAAGTGAATGAGTGGGAAGGAACCTCCTGAAGGCGAAAGGTGGCGAAAGCAAGAGAGCCAGAGTGAAACCCAGGGGGGTCTTATTACTGTGGTGGAGTCCAAGTAATTTCAAATATTCTAAACAGAGGTTCCGTGAGTAGAGATACAAGGGAACCAAATTCCTTTGGCATTTGCAATATCAGGCTGGCTAAAGTAACTGCTCTTGTGCAACGCTCTGCTGAGCAGTTATGGAGCAGATGTTGCTCCTTTTGTAACTGCTGCTCAAAGTGAACCAGTTTCTTGCCAACAGGGAGAGTCCGGCTGCCTGTGTAAATCAGGGAGCTGTTTTACAGGTGCTCAACTTTGCAGAGGGTCAACACAGTGATAAAACTTGAAGTCAGAAGTTCTGAGTGTGGAGGAGACGCAGTCACCTGGAGTTGCTGAAGAAACTGTCTCCTTAAGGAGTGAGAGGACAATGTGAACCTTAAACATACTTAACCTTCGTTACAGGCAGTTTCTCCAATGAGAGTATGGGAGCTGGGTGTGTGGTGGGGGTAGGCAGAGAAGGATTGAGATATGCTTTCAGAAAGGAAATCTGTCTAAAATAAGTGCAAGTCAACAGTAAAATGTTACAAGGTGCAAGCTAAGGAACAACCTGCTGTTTTCCCTGGCTCTCACTGTGACACAGCTATAATCCTTAAAGCCGGAAATCATATCTGATGGGCTACAATAATCTTATTTTTTCTAGACATAGAACTCCCCTATGTCTGTCTCCCCTAGGCAAGGAGGAATACCTGCCAAGAAAGCAATGCAGTCTGAGACTCAGCTGCTTTGGCATGCCAGCAAAACCATCCTGCACTAAAGTGACAAGCGTGATGCTGATGGGATGTGTTCTGGTGTGGCATCCAAGTTAAATGTAAGTGGGAGCACTCATGCACCTGACTGACGGCCAACATAGAAAAAACACTGACCAGCCTGCATTGTAGCTGGTATAATTTCATGCCTACTTGTTATGCAAAACAGTCAACTCTTTATCCAAAAATGAGGTTTGAAAATGACTTCTTAGAGTATGTTTTCTCCCTGTCCAAGCAGAGCGTGCAATGAAGAACAGTGGTTTGGATTTTGTTTTCTTTGGTAGTCAACATAACGTCAGTGGTTGTCTTTGTGTCTGCCTCTCTTTGTGTGGTGGGACAAAAAAGCCAGTTTGGGTTGGTGCCAGTTTTATCAATATGATGACTACATGCAGAAGAAGGACCTGCAATGGTTCTTGTGGTGCCTAGATGGCAAATAACTGTAAAATATGGCTATCTCATAATATTCTGGTTAGACTCCCCTGATTGCCACACATTGGAAAGTACCCGTTTTCATGTAACTGTGCATGCTCATGCACTCTGTGGTTAGCTAAAGTAAATGTTCACATCCTTATGCGTGCTGGAATAGAACAGAATCACTGTAAAATATTCCAGACCCTGTTCCTGAGCATTGTCACTTGGATGATGCTATTGCAGGTTTGGTTGCTTGGGTTTTTTTTAAAATCCTCAAGTGTTTTGTAGAGTTGCTGCAGTCCTTTCTACATCAGCCTTTGGAAATAAAACCATGGCTATAACTTTGAAACTTGGAAATATCTGTACAGACTCAGTCCTGCATCTCACACCAGACAATAATGAGCACTGAAAGCTAAACTGAGCCCATTGATATGTTGATGATCAGTACTTTTTTCTTTCTGATTAACATTCAACCTGTGTCTTCTATAACATTTCAAACAAACCATGGGATTGTCCATTCTTCTTAGATCCAGTTGCCCAGTGGATTTGAGCCCATCCTGCCAGAGAAGCTGCTGGCGCCGTATCCTGTTAGGGCAGTATCCGTGTTGGCCCGTGGTGCTGTGGTTATACGTATGATCCAATTTGGGTTGTTTTTCATTCCCTGAGGGTGGTCCTGGGCTGAAGGTGACAGACTGACAACGTGGGGCGAGTTCCTTCTGTGTTTGACCCGCTGCATCGTGGAGTCTGTAATCCCGTAAGGGTTGCTGTGTCCCTGCTGGGAGTCTGCGTCTGTGTGTTGTGCAGAAAGTGCAGGGGGCTGTGTGCTGCAGCCTTTGCCTTGGAAAGCTCACATGCCAAGAGATTTAAGAGAGGCACAGTAAATGGCAGGACACCACACAGTACTGCGGGCAGCATTAAATGAGCAAGAATAGATGCAGATACTTTTAATGATGCTTTAAGTTAAACCGAATTCAATTTAGACAAGCAACTTGATAAAGAGAGAGCTTGTCTGTGCTTTAAGAGAGCTTCCTGGCTGCCCTCTTGCTCAAGCTGGCTGCGTTGGGTCCCCCTTAGCTCTCATCTGCCCCGTTTGCCTTGTCACCTCCCCTGTGTGCTGGCGTGGAGTGGCCACCTTGGTTCTCCCGTAGGATCAAGGGTGGGTTCCCTGTAGGAGCTCTGCTGGGGGTGAGCCTGGGCTCACTGGAAATGCCAGCCACAGAAGGAGGCAAGCCAGTGGGCCGGCAGGCTTTCAGAGGCTGGCGATAAGCTATGCTCTGGCTCTGGGATGTAAGGAGATACTTGAATGAGGCATGTAGCGCTGGGAAGACTGGCACCTTCCGTCCCATGCCGTTGCTGTAAGTTGCCAGCTTTTGGCAGTTGTCCTTTAGCCTTTGCGAGTGGGGACTCAAATGTACTGGTTAACTAGGCTGGGTTGGCAAACCTCCCGGGTGTAAGGTACGGCAAATGTCACACTGGCCTCCCGAAAGGGCAAAAGGAAGGATCCGTGTCCGGTGGCCAAACACACCTCCCCTCCTGGCCCCAGGCACTTCGGTTGAAGATCAGGGCTGAGAGGTCTGCTTTTCACGCCAAGATAGCCTGGGACACTCATTGCCGTGTAACGTCAGTGGAAGTTAGAAATTCCTGAGATCTGAAGGGGAATTAAAACATTAAGGGTATACAGGGAGTGCTGGGACACGCTCATCTGTGGATTGTACATTTCAAAACAGAGCTACCACTGCACAGGGCTTCATCTGGTGGGTCAGTCCCCGCTTGCCCAAACTGCAGCAAATTTAACAGAGTAACAGTTTGGAGAGATGGCAGTTCACTCTGTTTGTTTCTCTGTCTTCTCTTTGTGGGGAAATGCTGGAATGATTAGGGATTTGCACGTGTGTGTGATTATATCTATGTATATCTATATATCTGCACCCCTGCTCCGTGAAGGGAGAAGGTGTACTACAGTCGGTGGTGGGGAGATGCTCTCCTAGCAGTTCTCGCATCTTCTCCCTGAGAGCTCTCAGGAACTTGAGCCGTGGAGAGGAGCGGGGAAATGAGGAGGGCAAGGGGTGAAATAAATGTGAGGCTCATCCAGGCTTTACTTCTCGCTCTGCAATGAAGATGACCTTGCTGGCTTGATTGATTTAGGTTTGCTGCAAATCTCATCCGCTCAGCAAGCTGCTGGAGGAAACTACTGGCAATGTCTCCAGGTAACAGTAATAAAACCCCAAGTGATTATAATATTATTTCATTTATAACTGAATGAAATACATAGGGGATGGCCACAACGGAGCAGTTGTATGAAAGGGCAGGCAGCTCTCTGCTTCGTGGGGGAAGAGCGAAGGCAGGGGAGTGGCTCCGGCTTCCCAGTGCTCTCCATTGGCACAGCTCAGGATGTGAGCTTTTTTCTTTTTTAAAAAAAAAAAAAAAAAAGATTTCTAGGAAATGCAAGATGAAGTGGTCTTTGTTTGGACTGGCCACACAATCCCCTCACGAGCAAACACTTTGTCATGCCATTTAGGCTGTGATGGGTGATGTATTACAGTAGCAGGCTTGTTACTCGGTGTAACTGCTGCTGCCTTTATAGCCAGAGAAAACCAGGCGGTGAGCTTGCTTGAAGCAGTTTAGTGCTAAATTTGCTGTTAAAGCCCTTTGCGGAGAAATCCTTATGGCAGAAGGCTTTCATGTTTAGTAATTAGTCTAATTTCTCTACCTAGTGAAAGATGTCTTAAATAATCCCAGAAGTAACGAATCAGGTCCACGTAAATTTATATTTCTTGAGGTAATATAATGAAAGAGAACATTGTAGCTGTACAGAAGTGTCTTAGAATTGCCTTTTGCAGTCGTAAAATGGAGTGAAGATTTTTTTTTTTTTTTTTCCCCTTTTGCATTTTGTCTGCCCCCCAGCAAAATTTTGCTGAACATGTCTGGACAATGAATGTTCTTTTGTAGGGATGAACGCACGATCTCGGAGGTTAAACTTGCTCTGTAAGGTGTTTGCACTCAGATAAAGCTCCTTTATACATGACATTTCCTGCATTATAGCAACAAGCCTTAAAAATATGTTTAAGGAAGACTTAACTTCACACAAGTGCAAGGCTGTACTTCGCTTGAGCTTCCTTTTTAGAATGTCAACGTCACTTAAAAAGCCCTTAATGCCTTCTGCGGCATTGCTGCCAGTCCCTACCCGGACCTGGTGCGTGGGGTATCCGTGAGCTCAGTGGATGCAAGCAGGCAATTCTTGCTGTTGTGAGTTTGGGGACTATCTGTCATGCCTGTGATAAAGGTCTGTCTTTGTGTACTCCCCTTTCCTACTGCAAAGGCCTCCACTTTGTAACTCACTGAAGAAGCCTCTCCTAAGTAGAAACTCAACACAAGGCTTTTCTCAGCACATCTCTCCCAGGAGGAGCCTATGCATATTGTATTTTTTTAAAAAAACTCTTTTTATCCATTCAGGAGTATCACCCTTAGGACTTTACCTGCAATGCATGGAGCAGACACAGCACAGCGGCACTCCCTTTGCTTAACATGAACAGCTGTGTGTCGAGCTTGAGCCACTCCTCTCCATACATTTAGTTCCTTTTCTTCTCTTACGGATAGGTTTTGGTCACTGCTTTTAAAATTGTTCAAATTTCCATCTTAACTAGATCAGGCTAACCGCTGAAGCTGTCTTGCTTTTAATGCTATTCAGGACGTGTCTTTTTTTTAAAAAAATAATCTTTTTCTTTCCTTCTTCAGTCAAGTCTACAAAGAATACTCTGTTTTATGTGCTTTATGTGTATGATTTCTTCTTGAAGGACGACTCATTTCCTCTACTTTAGAGATATTTTTCTTAAATCTGTCACTTCCTGTCTCTTTCTTGGCTGATTTGCCAATTTTTACATTTTTTTGTAACTGTTCCGCTCATTAACTTCTCAAATCCTTTGGGAATTGCGTTTTGCAGGCGAGGTGAAACTCCGTTTTTATTCTCTGGCAAGAAATATTTGACGATTAATTTAATTGCTAAATTGGCTTCTAAGCAGAAGCAGGCTTGGAAAACTGAAGGGGAATTAATCATGCCCGCTTAACAGAAGGGACTTGAAAATGTGGAGGCTGCACTGAAGACGTCAGTGAA
Source organism: Pluvialis apricaria (assembly GCA_017639485.1). Classification (NCBI taxonomy): domain Eukaryota; kingdom Metazoa; phylum Chordata; class Aves; order Charadriiformes; family Charadriidae; genus Pluvialis; species Pluvialis apricaria. The sequence goes on from CM030015.1 coordinate 4,019,208, forward strand.
AACCAAGGTGCACAGTAGCTAACAAGCTTTTAGTATTTTATCATACTTCTTTTGATTTCTTGCTGGCTACCACTGCTTTCTGCCTGCTTGAAGAACAGACCATTCCTTCCCAAGAAGAGAGCAAAGTCTTCTCATCTCTGGAGAGCACTAGCTGGCTCCAAGAGTAAAGCCTCTGGGCTGTGTACCAGCACAAAATACACACGCGGGGAAACCCGCAGATGGGGGCATGCGGATCCTTGTGTTGCTTTTCTGAAACTAAAAACGTGGTCCACAACCTCTCTGTAAGTTTGGAGAGTTAAGATGTATTCCATGAGTCGGTACATGAACAAGCAGGAGGAAAAGCTCTGATCCACTTCTTTGTAGCCTTGGAGCTCACAAACTGTGCCGAGGCCTTGGTCCTTCACCCGTCCTGCAGCGAAAGGGCTGGTTTTGCACTCTGGTTCCTTCTGCAAAAACAGCCTCATACTAATAAAAGTTTCTCTTGAACTTCCTACGGACACATCCCAATCAATTTGGATTGAACTCTTTAATGTATACGCAATAGGAAATTAGTTCCAGTATAATAAAAAGCTTAATTCAAAACAGCAAGTGCTGTATCAGATAACATTTAAGATTTTATTTTTTAAAAAAATTTATTTATACTAAAAGTGAAATGCAGATGAGTTACAAGAGCTACTTCTAAATAAGACCTGGCATAAGGTTGAATTTTCCTCTGATGTAAATGGGTGTAACTTGATCAGGTATCAAGGTTTGCTGATTTACATCAGCTACAGATTAGGCTTAGAAATCTTATATGTGACTACATACAAGTAGTACAAGAAAAAATAGTAAGGTCTAAAGGATGGTTTTGTTCAGTATTTTATTTAAACAAATTGAATCCCTTTTGAAAATGCTTCTGTCTGCAAGACTACATATCTTAGTTACAGTGAGCTCAACTTCATGGGATTCCAAAGATATTATTACAACTTCTGTAATTATCCAAAATAGCCGTTCTGTACATAAAATTGGCATGACATTAAAGCTCAGTGTCTTGGGCTTTTGCAGGACTAGGCTCCAGTAATGACTCTTCCATTATCTAGCTGGGAATCTCCCTTTGAAATGCATAAAGTCCTTTATAAATAAGGGGGGTGGGGTGTCAAGCTGTAAAACAACTGATTTTTATTAGCCATGTAAGATCTGCTGTTGGTAGGAGGTGTCAGTAAGGTCTTGCGTATACCGTGGCTTGGGAAGAAATGGGAATTTAGGGAGAAAATTTTGTGTTTGGAGAGGTAGGAGAAGCAATTTTATTAGAGGTTATCTGTTTTGCCTGCTGTCTCCATTGGTAGAGGGAGAGATTAGCACTGTCGTGGCAGTACTAGGCTATTAGATTTGATGTTTGGAGGTTAAATTAAGTGGAGGAAAGAAATGAGAAATTACAGATGTGAAAAACGTCCTTACATAGGTAAAACCAAAGAGGTTATTCCATACATTAATAAGTGACATTTCTTATAAAACGTACATGTAACATTAAGGTCTCCAAGATGACTGTAACTTGAAGAAATGCTTTCCTGCAACCCCTAGATAAAGACATTGAGTGTTTCTGCATCGTTTGCCATGCGTTAATTCAGACATGCAAATGATGACTGAAGAACCTTATTTCTGTAGTGCAGGAAGTATTTTCTGAAGAACAAGCAACCCTGATTGGTATCAGCATTGTATTGAACACGGACCTATACTTTGAAAATCCTTTTTTGCTGCTTAAACTGGCTCCAACGGCAAATCTTCTAGTTTACTCAATTTTAATGATTTTTACATTTGTTTTTCAGTAGATGTTAATAGTCTGAGAACTGAAGTCTATTGATCATCTTTCCATTATTTATATAGCAATTCAGCAGAGCCAAAATACATCTTAATTGGCTTTGAGCATTGTCGGTTTTTAAGTGTATTAGATGCTATAAGGCAGGTGTAAATGAAAACACAGCTGCGGTTCATGCCCTCATTCTGTACAACTGACTAGTTTGGTACTTACACAATTGAAGAAATTAACAGGTATCTTGTGCCCATTGTCATGGAAATTGAGATCTAAAATGCCTGAGTTGTAAGTATGCGTTAATTGTATGCACAGTTTTCTGAAAGACCGTCCTGCTGAATTGTTGGTGAAGCATTGGGCATCTGGTATGGGCTTTGACCTACAGATGGGAAAAGTAACAGGAATAAATAATTATGCAGTAAAATGGAAATTTCCTAAATGGAATGGGGCAGGGTGTTTTTGTAATAGAAGAGAGTAATAGGACTTGATGAAGTCTAAACTTTACTTTTCCTCTCCCTTGAAATCTCAAGGGAGAACCCAAGACTTCTCCCTTGCCTGTCCTGTAAATTGTGGACATTTCTGTGCATCTCAACCACTTTTTCAGTGACTTTTTCATTAATCACTTGGGAGATCTGTTTTTTCCCTTTAAGTTATAACCAAATAGTGTCTTGTCTTAGGAACAGAGGTATATACCTTATTTACACTGTTAACCAGTCACTTCACATTTAGATTTATTGCTTTACAAATATTTGTAAACACTTCAATAGATCATACCTTGGCTCCTTTGAGACTAATGACATTATTCTTTCCTTTGTCCATCTGTCCACGGTCTGCCATATGCTTGTGTAGTTTGTTGCTGTGTTGGGTTTTTCCCTAACTCTTCTAGTTTTGCAGCCAGCTTTCTGGCAGGAATATTTGCAGAAGGTGCAGTATCGGAGTAAATGTATGATTTTAGCTCCCCAGCCCTGAACGTGGGGATACCATTAATGTATCTCAAAGCAATAGCCTTTTTGCTGCGCTGGTAATTAAATTGCTTTCTAGCTCACACTGTAAGATGTAAAAACATTACGGCTCTCCTTTTGTGGGAAGGTCTGTCAGGGGCTATTAAACATAATGGTCCAAATGCAATCTCCAGCTCAGGAAACTCTTTGACTGCTGTCTGCTGCAAGCTGGAAAACAGTACGAGGGCAAGGACCATCCTGTATCTGCCCCGCTGCCTGGACGCTTCCCGGAGGAATTCGCAACTGCCTACTGTCAGACAAGACGTTAGCCAGGTGGGCCTTTAATCCGGCGCAGTGTTTATATTCTTAAGTTCCTTCTGGTGCCGCCTCTGTCTTACTGAGTTGTCCAAATTGTTCGCCAGCTGGCCTGTAAACTCTGGATGCTTGTCATCTGGTTTCACTGCGTCAACGGGATGAAACAAGATGAAATACATTAACTGTTCCTCTGACCCCTTTTTTCCAGCACTGTGAGCTTTTCTGCTTCGTAAGAAATGCGAGTGAAAGCTTTTACCGACTCGGTGTCACCTTTTGGTTTCTTCCTCCATGTTTAAGTGATAGGCCTCTCTCCAGAGCTTTCCTTCCCCTAGATGGCTTCGTGCCACTGCTGCTGTTTAAACTGTGATGTTGGTGTCTTAAGGAGCATTGCTCTTTAAAAATTGTACTGCTACTCTGCGTCTTGGGGTCATCTTCTCCCATGTACCCATTTCTCCAGAGGTTTTAATTTCTGGTGCTTTTCAGTTTTTCCCTGCAACAAATGACTTGTGTGCTGTGTTCTTTCTGGTTGTAGTGGATTGGCACTGCTTCACCTCTGTGCTTTGCACTGGGAAGTGGCATTCCATTTACTTCAACCTGTTTTCCTGCTCTTATTGCCACCTGGAGGATCTTGTGAGCTCATTTAACAGCCTTCAACCTCTACTCTCTACCTGTTAATATTTTTCTTTGGATTCCTACCATCCTCTGGAGCATTGCCTCTTGCTAATTGAGAGCTAATGCTAAGTAGGGCAAACATTGTAAAGGGCAGCTTTTCTATGAAGAGCCTCTTTAATTGCTGGTGGGAGAGTGTTGTATCTGTAGTGTTTCCTTTCCCTTTGGTTCAATGCAGGTTCAAGTATTGCCCTTCCTGCTGGTATGTGAAAACACTTTAATAAAGGTTAGTGCTTTGTATTTAAAGGTGGTGATTAATGAAGCTTCATGGTATAGGTTTATTTTTGGTATTAGGAAAAGAAATGGGCATCCGAATGTATGTATTCCAGTAATGTCAATCTTATGCAAGCACTTCTGAGATGTTGGTGATTGTGCCTTTCGTTTGCTTTGAGCGAAAAGATCACCTGGAGACAATAGACCAAAGGGACCCTCCTATATTAGGAAATACTAAGAAATGCTGAGTCAGTGGCTTCAATTCTTACCTGCTCGCTGGACTTCGGCAGATTTTGCAAGCAGTATTCTGCATGAATGACCAAACCAGGTACCAAGTTATTTGAATACCTGCTGTCTCCTGGTTTTCACCAACAAATTTTACACTTTCCTTCTCCTCCTCTGTGTCCTGGGAACATGAAGTGTTCAGTGGAAAACTTCTTTGACCAGGCTACGATGGTAAATCTTGATGTCAGTTGAACTTTGAATTTATATATGGGGCTGAGTTGCTTTTAATTACTTGTTTCTCTCCTCTTCCCTCTCTTTAAATCTGCCCTGTCCTTTACAGCACTCGAAAGGGCGCTGCGGCAAAAAGGGAACACCTGAACAATGCAATGTGAAGCCAAGAGCTTTTTAAGTTTGAGTTAACATCCTTTCTTGAAGAAATTTGGCCTGGGGCTAAATGTGTGCAGGTGGGAAAGACGGAAAGACACATCTGCTTTTACTACTGATGTCTAATGGTTTAAGAACAGTGACTAGTTTGTTCATTTTTCTGGTGATCAATAATAGTGATGAATCAGGGTTTCTGGCTTTTAACAGTTTTTGTCAGATTTGTGTTTCTTCTCCCTCCTTTAGGAAACCTTTCCACCTTTTGAATGGAGTCACACGGCTGGTTAAACTCTGCCTAACCTACAGCACTGGTTTCTGACCCTTGCGATTAGTCAGAAAACCCCGGCTGATGTCAGCACGGGCAAGGTGCATGCGGGTGGATGGCATGTCCCACTTGCTTGTTTGGTCCTGCCAGAGGAAGAGCCGTCTTCTCATTGCCGTCACCCCTTGGAAACCGGCTTGCGTACAAACTAGCTTCCCTTTTGTGTAAGGGTGATGTTAGGCAGCAGATTAAGGCACTTCTGAAATAGCAGACGCATGCAAGGAGTGCAACAAAGATCTAGTCTCTCAGAGAAAATGCTTGGTAGTTATCACACCAAGCGATTAGTTTTCAGCCAGATCAGCTCTCTGAGCTGGCTGGTCCCCCAGCTTCATGTGCCAGCGCTAGGAGAAGGAAGATGGGCCCCTTCCAGCAGCATCAGCTGCGTCTTAAATAGGCTCAGGCTGCTCTTGAACCTGTCTGAGTGGCCTTTCCCTGCTGCTGCACTTATCCCAAAGCAGTGATGGACCTGACCTGCTGAACCAATCTATTTTGAAATGGTGGCTCATTAAAAACTAGATACCCGTTAAGTGCTGGCACGGCCAGGAAAGTAGGGCACTTTCACCCTGACTCCCTGAACTTTTTGTTTGTTCATAGAATCATAGAATGGTTAGAGTCGGAAGGGACCTTTAAAGATCATCTAGTTCCAAGCCCCTGTCATGGGCAGGGACACTTTCCACTAGTCCAGGTTGCTCAAAGCCCCATCCAACCTGGCCTTGAACACCTCCAGGGATGGGGCAGCCACAAGCTCTCTGGGTGACCTGGGCCAGGGGCTCAGAGTCTGTACCAGTATCTAGTTTTAAACCAACAGCTTAAATTTAATATTAGGCTTTTGACAGAGGCATAGGCTTTTGTGATTTGAGCAGTCCTGCAGTAGTTAATGAATTTTCCAAGAATTTTGTAGACACTTGGATGTCACTTCAGAAGGTATAGAGTATATCTGTGTGGAGTCCTTTTGACCTCTGATATCATTCAAATCATCTTATCTTGGCTTTAGAGCTGTAGGCATTTCTGAGGAAGTTAGGCTGGTGTTCATTCCAACTGTGCACGGCTCATTCTTTGTGTTGTGGTGTTTTTCCTGTTTCTCGTGTGGAATAAGGCGAGGATTTGGTAGTTCATCATATCTGTTGAATTGGTGTCACAGAAGCGAATATTAAATTGAAGGCTTTTTCTGGTGAAAAACAGTTTTGAAAAGTGAACAGCTTAGGAGTTGTTTCTTAAAAATTTGTTGATAATAATGATTTTTGTAGTTGGAACATGATATTTTTATAGTATTGATTTGATAGTCCCCCGTCGTCGTCCCCCGCCGTGTTACTAATACATGCAATCCCATAGACTTTCAAAATGCTGGAGTTTTAAGGACAGAATGAAGTTACTCCTCGTTCTTAATCCTTTTTTCTATTCAGGATTATAGCTCCCACAACAGAATCAGACATGAAAAAGGGATTTTTGCAGCAGTGCTTTGCCTTTTCTGTATCTTAAGCACAAAGATAAGCATGTTTATGCTTGAACATGACGACGCTATGGAAAGTAATTGTTGATCTGATTCGCTCTATTGAGACGGAGCTCGCCTTCCTGTGCTTTATGGGTGTTCATCTGCCTGGGGCAGTGCACTACTAAAGCTTCTGCCTCATTTCCATTCTGTAGCTACTCAGAGAATCGAACAAGTTTGGACAGCAGACAAAAGGCAGGCCTGCAATAGTCCCTTCTGCATGTCAGACTTTGACAAGTTTGTGTGTTTGAGGAAGCTGGAAGTAATAAAGGCTGAGCAGAAGAGACTTCTCAGTATCTTTAAAAAAAAAAAAAGCATATGGTTCTTCCTAATGTTGCTTTGATTATTTGGTTGGTTTTGTTGTTGTCTTGACTGATTTTTTTTTTTTTTTTTTAAATGAAAAAATGGATTTTTATTTTCACCTCTTTTTCTTTTAATCCAGGCAATCAGGAAACCTGAAATTGAAATTGGCTTGTATTGATAGCTAGATAGAGCTGAGAAGCAGACAACTGGAATTTCTCTCTCAGAAAGCAAGTATTCAGTTAAATCAGTAAATCCCCCTATGACAGTTTAATCCTAAACTGGAGCACGAAGTCTCATGCAATGAAACAAATGTCCACAACGTTAGGGAAGACTCTCAGAAGCCTCATTTAACTGCTGGAAATAAAGACACACTAACATGCTGCTCATTCCATAAATATTTCCCAGTTGTAAGCCCTAATGGGCAAATACATTACCTTTCACCACAGTTGTGATTAAAAATGGTAGGATTGCTAAACTGTTAGCGTACAGAACTCTCTTAGAACATGCACCCATGTGAGCTGGTGTCTTTCTGCTGTCCTTAGTTTTTGTCAAAGCTGAAATGCAAAGCTTGGGGCAGTAAAGTGTGATATTCTGTCTGTGTAGGGTCAAGCTTAGGAAAATCACTTGTTCTTTACCTGGACTCCACATTTGCGAACATCAGTATTGTGGATAGGGTGTGCGCTTAACGTATTCAGTCTGCAAGACCACCACATTAAAGGATAAAGTATGATGGAAGGATCTGTATTTCCTTGATTAGATTTCATCTGTTTATTATCAGTCTGTAGCCCAATTTCCTCTGTGTGTCCTTTCCAGATGTATGTGTTTGTTTTATTGGCACCACTGCCCTGTAATGCTGAGGCATTACCCCACCTTTTGCCTTGTGCTCTGCACTCTGCCTGTACTTGCCTGTTGTGTGTCACCTTACTTTTGCTTTGTTAAGCTTGGAGGTCAAAGACAGGTTGGGGGTTTTGGTGGTAGTGGTGTTTTTTTGTATGTGTGTGTGTTTTCTTGGGGTGTTTTTTTTTTCTTTATTTTTTTTCTTTTCATGTTGTTACCAGTCTTGATGGGTTCTAATCTGGGGTAAGAGAGAGCCTTTGGCCATCCCAAGACTATAAACTATAAACAGAATTGCGTTTAACTTGCAGATTTTGAGCAAATCTTTCTTGGAGTAGCACTGGAGGTGGTGATTAGAGCCGAGGTTGGTTGTCTGATGAGTGTAAAAGTTCTCACAGCTGTCTGGCAGAGCTATCTGCTTCCTGTACATTCTTGTTGTATAGTTGGCTCATAATCCATGGTAATAAAGTATCTTTTGACCAGTTCTTTTTCTTTTTTTCTTTCCTTTTTAATTTTTTTTTTTATTTCACCCTGCTCTGACTCCAGCATATGATCTTAGGTCCTGTCTACATGACAATAAAATAGGCTTTTTCTTTCTGATAGTGGGCATTTCTGACTGCTCCCCAAATCTCCAGCTTTCCCACGGGCAGGAAGACTGTGCCTGGTTAGAAACGGCTCTGTAATACCGCTTAGTCAGTCTTTCATCTGGTTTATTAGATGCATGGGAGAGCAGTTTCTTATACCTGTCCAATTTCCATTTCAAATTTCCATTCTATGGAATGGACATTTCCCAAAAGTCATACAGAAATCTTATGGCAAAACCTTGGCCTAGAACCTGTTTTGGACAATGGACCTTGTCTTTTAGTTTTCCTCTTTGTAAGGGAATTTTCATAAAATGCTGGAGATGCTCATTTAAATTCATGCCAGAAGTGTTCCATGCTGCAGAAATTTCAGATTATTCCAGACACTTATCAGGAAAAAACTTTGGAAATAGAAACGTACGTAATTGGATATGTGCGCAGAGATCCCTGCAGGGTGTGTGTTTCAAAGACTCCTGTCTCTGCTGTTAATAACAGCCCAAAAGACCTCAGGCATCTATTTAAGGCTTTTTTTACTACGGGGTACAGCAAAAAATACATATAATATAATTTAATACAATATTAAAACACTAAGTGCAAAATTGACCTCTCTTATTTAAGGTACTAGATTAGGCTGTAGGTCCTCATATTTGGACTTGGTTTTGGTTCATATTTTTTTAAGGGAGGAGTGGGGGAAGCTGGTCTTTTAAAATACCTCAGTTTATTTTATTCATGGTTGTCTTCCAGGCATTTAACAGTGGTAAGTCTTACTGCAGATTGTCTTTACCTGGCACAGATTTCCAGTGTTGCTAGCTCTCACTCTTCAGGCCCTTCTGAAGGGTGTATGTGAATATACTGGTGGGGACCCTCCGGTGTTTCTTAGAGTTATGTCTGCTGCAGCCTTGCCTTCTTGCAAGGACTGGAGTGCTGCGGTCCTCCTTGCTGGCTGCGTGTGGCACGCCGTCAGGCTGAGTGCCTAACCGCCTGCGTAACGCTGGGCAGCCTCTCTGCGTCCAGGCTTGGAAGCAGAAGCGTCTGCTTGGCAGGGAGATCAAACTCTCTTCTGAGAACTGCATGGGTGTGAGACCAGACACAAGGATGGGCGCAGTTCTGGGTTTCCTTCTCTGTCCCTCAGCCGTAGCTTGCTGTGGTCTCTGCTCCTTCATCTGAGAAGTCGCAGAAGCCAGTTGTCACAGTGCTGATGTTGTTTTCTCTTCTTGCTGCTTGAGCTGTCCAACCATGCCTAATTGTTGGAGAGGATCTCCTGACAGTACCATAATTTGCTTTATTTGGGTAACGTGACCAAATTCTAGGAGTAATTTGCCAGGAGGGTGTATCTGTATTCCTGCCAGTAGAGCATGTCTTCCGTGGTGGTGGCTGTAATGTGAAGCTCTCTCAGAATGTATCAAACCATTAAGAGTGACCTTTGAAGATCCTTGTGAGCTTCTCATATCCAGCAATATCTTTAGTACAGCTCATAAAACAGCCACTAGCTGTCCTTGGTGGTGATTAGATTACACCAATTCAAATGTCTCCGGTGATGAGACAGCTCTCTCTTTAAAAGGCTGTGCTATGTATACAGAATGGCTCATTCAGAAAGCCAGATGGCCAAGTGAGATGTTCGCTGCCTCGAGCACACCTCGCTGCCTTGAGCACACCTCGTGTCCTGCAGCATTTGCTACGGGAAGGGCACATGGCCAGCGCGTCTGCTCCTGTACGCTGCATTCCCCAGGTACAAGGAAATTTCAGAGGTATGTTACGCTGAGGTCGTGTTTCTCCCAACACAACTCCAAAGTGGCATTTTGTGCGTTGTTGCTGTCATAACGGTACTCAGGACATCAGCTTTAGGAACACGTGTCCCAGTATGTCATGCATGTGGTGACAAGCTTTTGTAAGCACTGGTTCCCTCCAACCCAACCTAGCTACAAGGCAACAGAAAAAGGACTCTTTCTGTGAAGCTTCCGAAGAGAAAGTCTGGAGGAATATGCATCATCTTGGTGTTCAGTGGCTTCTTAGCTGAGCAGTGGTTGGCAGTCCAGCACATTAACAGCTTGAGGCTTGGGACACATCTAGTCTTAATATATGCTGGTGAAGGATATTAGGGCTGACATTATGTCGTGGGACAGGGAAATAAAGGCTGGTGAGAGATGACATTGTACGCTTCCCATACGTGGATTTAAGTTTTCTCATTGTATAAAGAAAGGATTTGCAAACCTTTTGGTGTATTCAAATACACCATCCAAAGGTGTATTCATCATTTAATGAGGTTATGTTGAAGCCTTGACAATTTACGGGTACAAATGAAGTGAAGCTTAGACCAGGAGCCAAGTTTTCTAGGTTTTTTTTTCCAATATTATTTAGTCGGAGCAGAAAGGTTTTCAGGCCAACAGCCCTTCTTCAGGGTGGAAAAGAATACTTAGATGCTGAAAGCTTGTCAGTCTCTCTGCCCTCCCAGCCCCTCAGGCTCCTTGTTTGTATCTGTTGGTCTAATAAAAGGTATTACATCTCCTGAAAAATGTTTCCTCACTAAACATTTAAACACACTGGTTTGGATTTGTCAAAACTGTCTAGGCGAATTAGGCAGGTTTCCATAACACTCCTGAACAGCCTTTAAATCATGAAGATGGATTTAGAAACGCTATCCAACTTTTTTTTAAGTGGGTGGTAAAGTAGTATGGACAATACAGAGGCCTTTAATGTTTCAGTTATTGAAACGTTCTCTCATTTTGAAGTCTAGGTAGCGTCTAATTAGACACTACTCCTGCAGCAGATGTTTGCTTTGCTTTTCTCCCTTTCAATGCAGCTAGGCTTTTCAGTTACTGGAGCCTCTGCTGCATCATCATCTAGTGTACCTGCAGCTCTTGTTATGCTTTTCTGCAGAAATACTTGCTTTATTTGGTGGTGTTGTCCACTGAACTGACCAAACTCTTTTATTTTCCTCTAGATAGCTGTGCATTCCTGTCTTTTTGGAAGCACTGAAACATGGTCTTAGCCAGCAGCTCCTAATGTAATGTAGCACCAGTCACTCGCCTGCTTTACGAGGTGGTGTGCCCTGATTAGTATTTGCTGCCAGCAGACTTGATAATCCCTCCAGAACAGACACATCAATGAAATAGCTCCTCAAATAGCGTGGACATGTTGTGAGGAATGCGAGTCCAACCTGCAGCAGGCCTGGGGCTGCTCTGGCTCTGTCACTGGTGGGGAGAAGGGCTGTGCCGAGGTGTCATGCTGGGGAGGGGATCCCCTCCTTCCAACCACGTGGATACTGTGAAGTGTTCAGGTTCTTGGCTATTGGGTTTTAGTATTAGCTGAGAAATCATTCTTGACAACTGTTTCTCAGATACTTTCTGCAGGTGAGCCTAGGAGTGCTACTTTAAGGATCGTGAAGGCATTAACATTCTTGTGACAAATTCTGACCTTTAAAACAAAATGCATTTGGTCATAATTCACAACATGCAGGGAAGGAAGAACGTGGAAAGGTTAGCACAGCTCTGGGTTTGTTCCCTTCCATAAATGCGCTGCAGGAGAACTAAACACCCTGCAAAGAGCTGGTTCTTGCTTTTGCTGCACTGCTTTTTGTATTAACAAGCAATCTTTGTCAAAGTGACAGTGTACCAGAATCTGCAGTGTGTGAGACAGCTCAACTGATCCTTCTTTTTCCTTCTTTTTAAGCTGCTGAATGAAGGCATGTATAGCTGGATCTGGCTACGTAGCATTTGTAAAGATTGGTCTTTCAAGCATGCAGTGGTCTGCTTTTCTGTAGTCTTTGAAAATTATGTTGATACTTTGGCAGCCCATTGGCAGATCTGATTTTTTTTTTCCGAAACGTGGGTAGTTACAGGCTCACAAGTAACGGCTCCTGTGGGGGCATCTGTAGTGCAGGCTTGTAGGAAGGTACAGGAAACAAATGGGCTGTGGCAGTTGCATACTCTTGCGGTAAGCTTTCTTCCCTGAGCTAAGGCATTTCAAGTCAAGCTGGGTGTTGCTGTGCTGGGCTGTCAATACCCCTACTTGTTCTGTGTGGCTTAGACTTGTATCCCACCGTCAGGGGAAAACACCACACGACTGCAGCAAGTTGCAATAAAAAAGGGTTTGCATTTGAAGAAGCTGGCGGCATCGGATTTTTCTCGTGCTGCTTGTACAGGCGTCTTTTGGGTGCTGCTGTTTTCTAGCAGTAGGTTTGGCCTTGAAAAGGCATTTGCTAGAATTGGTTTTAGTTGTACTTCTCCTGTACTTAGTTGATTTGTTCAGTCTCCAAACCCTAAAGAAGCACACTTAAAACTATCGCAGAGGCTTCTGTTGTGTGGCTTCTGTGTCCCATTGATTTCCAGTTCCACACAAGCTTGCAAGTTAAATATAAAGGGGTTTGTAAACTTGATCCAGTATCTCTGAGAAAAAGGAAGTTAGTAGACTGAATTCGGTGGTTCTGAGTATCTGTTTGAAGGTAGAAAATAACAGATTTCCAAAAAGGTGCTCTTTCCTTTTAGGCCTCTAGACAGAGTAGGGAGATTTTCTGTGGGAATTTGAGAGCAAGGTCCTTCGGACTGTGAGCTCTTTCCTGTGAAATCATCTTGTATTTTTTTAGTGAGGACAGAGGGCTTAGTCTTCAGTTTCTGAACTTCTTGACCCAGACAAATTTGGCCTCTCCACTGCCTGCAGTGGCCAGTCATGGTGATCCCATCAGACTGGGAAGGCTCCGCAGGAGATGGGTAAGACCGTCACCATTCGCTCCTCTGCTGCAGAGGCAGTTTCTCTTTCTGCTAGGATGGCTTTTTTATTTTTTGAGTCCCTGAACTTCTCAGGAAGAAGTGACTGTAGGAGTTCAGTGGAAATGGCAAATTTAATGGTTTCTAAAACAAGCAAGCATCTTATTTCTTCACATCCTACCCTCTGTGGAGGTTTCCTGCTGGTACTGTTGATGACATTTATAGCTGTTGTTAACAGGGAAAGGGGGGTAAAAAAAAAGCGATTTTTAATTTTTGCTGTCATAGCAGTAGTCAGGACATCAGCTTTAGGAAATTGGAACTGGAGAGCTCTCTTACTAACTATTAGTCTTCCTGTCCTTTCTGTGCATGCTCCCCCAAACTCCTTCGCAGTATTCTGTAGCATGAAGTTTTGAAGCATTTGATTATTCACTTTAACCACAGTAACTGATTTAAATGCGCTTACCTCCATAAGAGTTAAAAGTCTTATTTTCTTCCTTGAACTAGCTGCTTTCACTTCTCAAAGCCACCATACAAATTCCAGAATTCAGATTGTTTCAAAGATGCCAGGGAAAATGAAACATTCACCTTCTGATTTGAGTTGAAGGGAATAAGGTATTCTGCTCCCTGGCCTGTTCTTTGATGTCCAAATGGCTGCTTAAAGGTGTTCTTTTTTTTTTGCAATTCTGAGCAGTTTGTGAAGGGACCAGGAGCTCTGTGCTCTTCCCCCACATGGGAGGTATTCCAAATGTTTAAAATGGTTTGACAATTAATCTAGAAGAAGCCTTATAACAGAGCAGGGAATAAATGTGCACTATTTAGAAATGCAGCATTTGGTGTACAGTTCTCTTTTAAAAAAAAAAAAAAAAAGGAAAAAAACCCAACATAAAAGACTGAGGAAAAATTGGCAGGGAAAAGGAGACTGAAGATCACAGTTCTTGCTGGAGTGGTGTTGAAATCAGCAAGCTCTCTTGAAAGAATGTGTTTTAAAGAGAGACTTCCTCTAGACCCCCACCTTTCCACAGTTGTGCATCTTGCATGAGCTGTGTTTTTAGTACACTTGCCATTTCACAGCACTTATGTAGGATTTTGTTCTACTGAAAGCAGTCAGATTCACGTAACACCGCAACAAGCGAGATCTCTTGCTTGCTTTTGCCTGCCTCCTGGTTTAAGAGGGAGCTGAGGGAAATAGCTGACTGAAACCATGTGCAGGCAGCCCTCTGCAGCAGTGGCACAGCTCTTTCTGCACGCACACTGGGCTGTGTTTCGTCATCCTCGCTGCAGAGAGAACAGTGTCCCTTTAAGGTCTGGCTTCTGTGGCTGTTTGAGGTTTACCCAACTTCTTTTTAAAAGGTGTTGTTCAGACTTGCTATGAAGCAATGATCTGAAGGAGATGTCTGATATTTCTAATCTCTTTAAGATACAGTTTAAAATTTGGTCTGCTTTTTTAGGACTTGGTATGGTGCCAAACTTTGTCTTTACTCAGAACAACCCTGCAGAATTTGGAAAGGAACTTTTCTCTTTATGTCTCATTGCCTGGTAATCTATATGCTGTATTTAAGAGTGCTCTGTGTTGTTACCATGTATTTCCAAAAAGCTGTGTAGAAGGGAGTACTGTTCTGGAGACTTGTAAAAATCTAGGTAGGCTTTGCTACTCACTTGAGAAGATGTCTAGGGGAAGAAAGTGGTCCTGGGTTTGAGCTCACCCTGTAATCCAGGCAGCACAATTTCCTTAGAGGTCTCTATTTTTTTTTTTTTTTTTTTAACCTTTAAGTTACAGTTAGTGCATTGCAGTGGCAAACTGCTAGCACTTTTCCCCACGTCATTTCTTCCGGAGTCCTTGCTTTGTTCATGCTTTAAATATTAATATAAGGATTAATTCCTATGGTAACACCATGAAAGTCTTTCTTGGTAATTATTAAAGGTAACACTTCTAGTTTTCTCAGTGTGCTGCTCCTGAACCTCTCCCTAATTTTCTTTGACTGAAACTGAAGGTTGCTACCGAGACCCTACCAGGATGAAAAGGTGGGGGGATGTAGTGACCCAGCTTTAAAAATTTGGCTCTTGCCAGTTTTCGGCCCAAATCCTTCCAGCAAAACAAAGGAAGAATGATCTCTTTTGCTGTACGGGCATAGAAGAATAAAATTCTGTGTTTGCACTTTAAGTGGATTTGCTGGCATGCACTTACAAGATGTTAAGGCTTTGACAGAGGGAGCTTTTATTGAAAGGAAAAGGAGAGATGTGGTAGCTTGTTTGGCTTCCCTTCCCAATTAGGTTTTGGTAAAATTAACTTGATTTCCCCCCCTCCCCTTTTAATTTTGTTACACGTGCAGCTAGAAATCAAATAATGGGCATGTGCAATTCAGTTTCACCTCTGGGAGAGCCTAGTCTAGATCTCCTATATGGGTCAGCCTGGTGCTCTGCACTCTGGGTGAAGGAGCAGAGTTAAGTCGTAGCAGCTTATGACTTTAACCCTTTTGTGTCCAGAAGCTGAGATACCTCAGGGAGGAAATGCTGCTCTGCTTTTCTCTGGATCTCCGGCACCTTTGTTGCAGGGGCCAGCACAGTACCATACCATGTGCGTCCTACTTACTGGTGCAACAGAAGGACCTGAATTTTTAATCACAATAATATAATTTGTCTTGCTTGCAGAGATCAAAAGGTTGCAATCATCTTCTCAGAGAGAGAGAGAGAATGCAAATTTGAAGTGAGACTATTTTAAGGTTGTTTGAGAGGTTTTTTAATATGCTCTCAAGCTTTGATTTGACTGGTCTGCTCTTTACCTTGCTGTTTCCTTTTAAGTCTGAAAACAGTAATTGCTGTGCTAACACTGTCATTACGTGTTGTTTTACAGTGTTATTTCCTCATGTGCTCTTGCTTCAATGGTTCAGAGCCCATTTAATTACACTGATTACAACGTTAGGCTGATTTTTTCAGATCCATATCTGATCTGAGTTTTGTACATTCCTCACACCAAGAAAAGGACCTTTCAGATGTCTGCGCTGGTGGCCTTTTCTAACGACTCAATGCAATGGGTGAGGCTCTGGGCAGACCTGGGGTTTTGCCATGTGTGTCTGGTGAGTCAGCTGTTTGCGTTTGAATTTTCTGGCTCTGTGAGCGCAAATAAGGACCGGGGTGAGGGGGGGGGGGGGTTGATCTGAAAGAAATTTAGTTGCTTACTGAGTTTATACAGGTAATAGTTTGGGGACCGACTGACTGGCAAGCAGCATTGCAGACAAGGGACATGGGATCCTGGTGGGCAGAGAGTTGCACGTGAGACATCGATGTGCCCTTGCAGCAAAGATGGCCAACAGCATCCTGCAGTGCATTGGGCAGAGCATGGCCAGCAGATCTGAGGGGGGTGGTCCTTCCCCTCTGCTTAGCACTGGTGAGGCACATCTGGAGTGCTGGATCCAGTGTTGGGCTCCCCAGTACAATTGAGACATAGACATGCTGGAGAGCATGTCCAATGACAGGCCTTGAGAAAGGTTTGAGGACTTGGAGCGTCTGGTGTAGGGGAAGAGGCGGAGAAAGCTGGGGCTGTTCAGCCTGCAGAAAGGAGGCTCGGGGGGATCTCATCAACATATACCTGGTGGGGTGGTAAGAAAGATGGAGCCAGCCTCTTCTCAGTGGTGACCAATGACTGGATGAGAGGCAGTGG
Organism: Pluvialis apricaria; assembly: GCA_017639485.1. Classification (NCBI taxonomy): domain Eukaryota; kingdom Metazoa; phylum Chordata; class Aves; order Charadriiformes; family Charadriidae; genus Pluvialis; species Pluvialis apricaria. The sequence goes on from CM030015.1 coordinate 4,035,631, forward strand.
GTCCACACGGGCACACAGGAAACTACACGTAAATGTAAGATAAAACTTCATTAGTACGAGGGTGGTCAGACACGGGAACCAGGTGCCCAGAGAGGCTGTGGAGTCTCCATCCTTGGAGACAGTCAACACCCAGCTAGGTAGGGTCCTGAGCAACCTGCTTTAGTTGCCCTCCTTTGGGCAAGATGGTGGGACTAGACAATTTCTAGAGGTCCCTCCCTGCCTCATTCATTCGGTTACCGTTACTGAAGCTTCTTAAATGGCCTTCGGAGTGGGGTTTACCACTTGGTAAACCACTGGAAAATGTAACCGTTCTGCAATCGTTTTGCAATTGGCGGTTGCCTGTTGGATGTGCGAACGAAACTCCAATTGAAATTGATCGCATGTATCTAAGAGAAGGAGTCCAAGTTGCTTGCTCATAAAACATTTGAGTCTTGGGGCTGTTCGCTGCAAATTGGGCAATGCATTCAAATTTGGGTTGCATGCGGTAAACCTCTATCTGTGTAATACAAGGGCAGGGAACCTTTCCATTGCTAATGGCCCAGTAAATGTTTTCAACACGTTTGACAGGCCACATCTTGACACACACTTGTTACTGTGTGTATTGTGCTATGCATAATAAACTAAAACAAATAATATGGCTGCAAGCCATATGTTCCCTGTCATTGGCTTACTGCAGCAGAGATTTTCCAAAGAGATTGAAACCTTCAGTTTCCGTGTATGTGTCGTCTTGCTCAGTCACCCCTGGATGTGCCAAGTAAAATTGCATTTGTTCTTGGGACTTGTGGGCTTGAGATAAAGGCTGAGGCATTAAAGTTACAGGTCTGACACTCTTAACACCATTACATGCACAATTTTTCCCCATCAGGCTGGGTTTTTGCACGCTCTGCACCAACAAGTGTCATGCGAGTCCGTTAAAACTGATAGTCAGCACATGGACATTGAACATTTGCGGGGGGGGGGGGGGGGGGGGGGGAGGCCAAAATCTGTCTTCATTAATTTTAAATATCGACTTCAATGCATTTGTACACAACTAGAGCTGTACCGAGGAGTTGGTCCTGCCATCCAGGCAAAATTACAGCCTGCAGTAAATAGGACTGATTGTGGGAACTGCCTTTCCTGTAAAGACACATCAGGATAACAAGCAACTTAATGGGTGACTTTCCTTTTTGGCCTCCTGCAGTGCTTTGAAAGCCTGGGTGGTCAGTTGCAGTGTCAGCATCTTCCTTTTTTTTTTTTTTTTTTTCCTTTAAAAAAAAGGGGGGGGGGGGAACTTTTAAACAGCTGTCAGTCCAAGAGGCCATAAATGAGAACAAAGCACTGGCAGTGAGACGTGGCGGTTAGTGCCTGGCCCCGGTGCATGGGAGCCCTCAGAGGTGATGTCATGAGGGCACTGGGGTGAGCTTTGAGTTCAAAACATGTCCCTTTGGGGCACGCATCCAGTACCACGTGTACTGTACTGCCTGGGGAGGTGTTCCTGTGCTGGGGCTGGTGGTGCAGGGCTGACACGGGGATTTTGACTTCTGTGGTGGTGTGACTTGAGCCTCCCCAGCACAGTGTCCCCTCCCTGGAAGGCAGGATGCGTGCTAGGACAACGGGGCTATAGATCTCAAGGGCCACCAGCTTGCAGCTCCCAGTGCAGCCTGTATGACTCAGAAATGAGCTTGCTTTGAAGAGCGTAGGAGAAGCTGCAGAGAAAAACATACAGACATATCTGTACCGTGGAGGAAGGAAAAGATATGTTCTCCCTACCTCTGTCCCTTCTTTCGTCTTTCCTCCGCAACTTTGGGCTCTCCTGGTTTTGGGGGAGCTGATCCACGTACACATCTGGGCTCTGCTCCTCTCCTCGACAGCCCTTTGTAGGACATCATCTGAAAGTGTTAAGCTGAAAACGCAAGATGTGGCATGTGGTTGCAGTTGCGCGGTGGGGTGCAGAGGGAGATCACAACCCTCCCTGTTACAGTTTTGGGTTTTCTCAGCAGATGAAGTAGCCCATGAGAGCAAAGGGGCTGAGGTGTTACCCGTGTCCTGGCTGTGCTCCTGAGTGTGAAGCCCTCCAGCGACCATACAAAAGAGTGCGTGATATGGAACAGTGGCTCTGAACATCCCCCTTAAGGTGAACAGCTGTTCTCAAAAGAAGTCCAGTGCCTCTTTCTTTCCTTTCTTTTCCTAAAGTAATGGAGAATGTAAGCAAGACCAGGGCTTCGCTTGCCAAAACTGATCATTAAAGTGGTTTTCCAGGATGCTGTGTTTTGTCCTCTCTTGATTAAATGCCTATTTACAGGGGAGAAAAACATTATTGACTAAACTGCCCTGTTTTTCTCTGATTACATAAAGGCTGGTTTGTATATCATCTATAAATGTTCCAAAAATGTTACAAAAATGTTCCAAATTGACCTGTTTATAACCCTTATGCTTTAAATATATTTAATACCTTTACCGTTTGTCTTAAGCAGGAAACAACACAGGTTATGGGGAAGGCACACATGTTGATATTGTCACGTTACTTTTGACTGCCTACCAATACACTTAACATTACCTGCACCTTCAAGGCAGGAAAGTGCTGTGTTACCCAAACTTTTATGCATGTATTGGTGTGTGTGCATTTATCTCTGTTTAAATGGGGAAAGTGAATCACAGAGGAGCAACACTTCAATCTGGTGTCATAGGATATCGCTAGGGGATTTCTTGTGTGTGTGTGTATCCTTTCAGGCCAAGGAAGGATAAGAGGGGGGATCATACATACATTTTGAAGCAAACTGTTACTGTTTTGCCTAGAGGGTATGTGGGGCCTTCAGTCAGCCCAGGGCTGGGCTGACAAATGTGGAGTTTAGGAGGAAAAAATGTCAAGTTCTGCATGTGAAGTGGAATAATGCCTGTGTCAGTACTGGCTGCAAAGGACTGGGGGTTGTGGTGGGCAGTAGGCTGAGTACAAGCCCAGAGTGCAATTATCATAAGTGAAGCAAAGTGTTTATTATCTACCTTGGGAGCCTGGCCAGCAGGGTGAGGGAAGTTCTTATCCCCCTCTGCTTGTCACTGGTGAGATGCATCTGAAATATTGTCCTCTCAGCTCAAAAGGGTCAATGAGTAACTGAAGAGGGTTTAGCAGAAGGCCGCTAAGGTGGCCAGAGACCCATGAGCCACAGATGTCTTCCAAAGAGAACCTAAGGGAGCTGTTTCCTCTGGTGAGGAAGAAGCTAAGGGGTAATCTAACAGCTACCGACAACTACTTGAAAGGGTAGTTGTGAAGATGATGGAACCAAACTCTTTGGTAGTGCCTGGTGGTACAAGGAGCAATGGCCACATAACGCAGCTCGGGTGGTTCCAAGCCAATAGCCCTGCTTCAAGCAGGAGGTTGGGCTAGAGCCCTTCAGAGGTCCTCCCTAATCAAACCTTCTGTAATCTTGTGAAGATCTCACTGAAACTTTAGGGTAAAATGTGCAACAGCTGTCTACCACTGTGGTCTTGAAGCAGACAAAACCTGATCTGGTGAGCCTGAATGTGGCTTTGTTCTGATGTCTTCGGGGTGACTAATGCCGTGAGGAGGTGGGAGGCAGGCACGGACAGGGAACATCTGGGTTCTCACTGCATGGCCAAATTGCCTAAAACTTCGGTGTTCTGTTTGGCCACTTGCACCTATTTAACGTGACTCTGGTTGTGGTGGGTTTAATGTTTCATTTTATTGAAATCTAAATTGCGGGGAGCCTTCTGTGGGTAGGTAGGAGGATGTTTTAATCCTGTTCTGAAAGAATGTCAGGCAGGAACCAGAGCAAGAGCGATTAAAGCAAGACACGTTCTCTGGGCTTGCCTGCAGTGAGGACAGCTTTAGGATGTTGTTATCTGGGTTGAATTTTTAGGCAGGAGGTGGTGAGGAAGTGAAACAGATCTTGTTTTCACATGCGATGTAGATACTCCATTGCAGTCCTGGCAAAAACTTGCTTCATGAGTGATATTTAATTTGACCCTCTGTACTACTACTAGGCAGAAACTCTTGTGTGTGTCAGGTTAACACCTAACAGGTTTTTAGGTTAACACCCATGCATGTTCCTCAGCACGCCAGCAATGCATGTGGTAAAGAAAGTGTCTGCTAAGCACGTGTTTCTACCCTGTCAGAATAATGCTTGGGGCAAAATAGTTTCATTTAGGGTTTATCAGCTGATGTCAGGATATATGGGGTCTGGTTTCTTTCCTGGGTCAGCTGCACCTTGTCAGGGCAGACCGACAGCTACTTCTCCCCTCTTGGCTCATGGGGTAAATCCTTGCCTCGCAGGATATGACAAATTTTCATTGACAAACTCACGCTGAAGTCATACCCGGTGGGAAGAAGTGGGCCCAGAACAGATAACTGTTCCTCTTGAGATTTTCCAGCAAGGATGTGTAAATCTATTTTGTAGCATTTCTACTGTTTGCTGTGGCCTTAGCCATGCCGTTGCGTGGCCGAAAAGCCTGATTCCCTTACGTAGGAGGACTGAGCTCCGTTACATCTTGGACTTTTGGCTGTGTCTTGGGTTTTCAATATGAAACCGATAAGCTGACCTTCAGGCTGAATATTTTTGGGGAGGGAGGAATATGCAGAATTATTGTGTGGCTGGTACATCTTGCGTTAATTAAAGGTGAAGTTGTGCTTGAAAATACACTATTAAAAGACACTAAGGAGAAAATGGTTGTAGGAAAGCAAAGCTTGGAGACTGGCCACGCTGCTTCACTGAGCAGTGTTGGTGAATGTCTACATGCTGTCCTGTTTGGTACTGATGGCTTAATTTAAGACTTTGCAAATGCTTCTAAGACCTTTCTAAATGTGAAATGACACAGTGGAGCAACGTTGGCAGTGCTGTTCTGCTTTGGCTTTATTTTCGACTGGTTAGCTTAAACTGTTCCATCTACTGTCGTGGCTTTTTGTGATTCATTTTTAGAAAGTGCAAGCACGGAAAGCTGTCTGTCTGGCTTACTTTACAGATTATGTCCAAGATTTTCAGTAGCTTAGATATGACCATGATCTTACTTCCTTCTGTCTGAAGGATGGCCGCCAGATTGAGAAGTAGCATGCATCATACCACTGACGCACATTGAGGGAAATCCGGGAGCTGTCTACTGGAACAGCTGCTTGCCCTTTTTTTGAAGGAAACTAGAAAAAAAACAGGACAAAATTGAGCAACAGTGTGCGATACTTGAGCCACCAGTGCATAGACTGATTGTCTCAACCGCCTTCTTAATCAGACATTTGATAAGCAAGTTAGAGCAGCACTTGGGAATTTTGAATGTAGTTGAGATGTCCTGGTTTGTGAGGAGTTTCAGGGCTGTGCCTGTGGGCGATTTATTCAGAATAATGATTATTCAGAATTTGAAACTTCCAAATCAGGGAGGAAGGAAAGAAAATGTACTCAGGAGCTGAATTTTTTTTATTATTTTTAAGAGGAAAAATTCTGGTCAGCGTGCTTTTAATTGCAAGTGATGCATTTTAATGTGTTTCCTTCAACTTACGATGCTGAAGAGAATTATGTCTGATACAGAGAATCCTCTTTATTTTACCACTTTGTCCAGCAGAAAGGATTGACTAGCTGGTCTAGTTCATGTTAAAATCCCTTAGTTCCCTTTCTGGGGGGCGGGTGGACAGCAGAGAGCACAGAACGATGACAGCGGAACAGTAGGATCCTTTGCAGTGCCGAGGCGAGGGGACGCTCAGTGCTGCAGGAAAGGGAGTACATGAAACGAGTAATGAAGTCCAGCCGCTGTCAGCCCCTCTGACAGCCAGTCCAGCGCTGTGTTGTAATAAAAATCATTTATGTCGAGGCAGCAAAACAGAGTGTCCCTGTTGCACTGTGAGTTGACAGAAGGAGAGGTGTTGAAGCAGATCCTCTTACGTAGCACACGCTAAAGCAAGCTAATGAGATGTGCGCTTGGCATCCCTTCTCAGTGTTAAAGACAAGGGGGACAACAAAGCCTGATTTCTCCAGGGTTTCTTTTCTTCTCCCACGTGTTTTTGCTGGGCAGTTGTGAAAATACAGCTTATGAGTATGAACACTGGCACTGGGCTTGTTTAAAAGGAAGAAAAAAAACCCAAAACACCTATCTCCCTTCTGATTAACCTCTTATTTCTGTCTTCTGCATCATCATTGCTTAATTATTGCTAATGATTATCAGGGAAGTTAAAGGAAAGACATTCATAGAGACTGTAATGAAACCTGCAGTTGGACAATAGAGGAATAAAATCTCTAATTATCCAGGCTGGGAATTTAGCTGTGATAGTATGGCTATGTATTCAGCAGTGATTATATGCAAGATTATGCGTCCTTCTGGACAGATCTTTAGCTTAACTGGCTCTGTGGGAGGTGTCTGGGGTCAAGCTGGAATCCTGTAGTATGTAGAGTAAGTCATGCTAGGAATTGCACATGCAACTTCTAACTATTTTAAAGGGGCTTTTTCTGAAGCATTTTGTGGATAGGAGTATTTGAGTGGATGGTCAGCAAGGAAATAGTATAGCAGGAAATTTCACTAGGGTTGATGCTACAGAGACATATATAAAGTATTGTAAGTGTATAAAATATAGCTTGTATGTGTGTTCTAGCATGTGTGCTTCGAAAGGCTTACGGTCCTGGAAGCTGCATCACAGCTTCTTGAGAGCGTAAATCTTCAGCACTACTTCTTCCAGTAAAAAATCAGGTGAGTAGTCTAGACAGAGGTGACGGAGGATTTCCCTCTGAACAGGAACCCAGCAGAAGCTAGAAACTGGAATAAGTCTAATGGGAGAGGACAGGGCTTGGGCCTCTTCTTTTCTTATTTTTTTTTTTTTTTAATACTGTAGTTAGCTGGCAGTCCATCCAAAAACAGTTGGCTGTATTAATTCTTCCTAAGTGAAAGCTTTACATGGGTGTAACTCTTCCTTTTTTTTGGCAGCCAAAACATTTTTATTTCCAAAGGCAGAAAAGTCTGGGTTTTTTTTCTTTTGGTGCCATTTCTAGGTAATGGAGCTTCAGCTAACCCAGCACTGACAAATATTTTAAATGAAATTTAAGGAAAAAAAAAAAAGAGAGGGGAGGGAGGGGAAGGGATACAACTACAAACTGGGAAAGCGGGACAAGGGTAGTGCTGCAGCTGGCTGCTCAGCCGGACAGCACAGAAGGGGCATGGTGGGAGGTGTCATCCTAACATTTGAGAGGAAACACGTTGTTAAACTTCTGAGGGCTTGCGTTTTATGTAGCACCCATTAACCCCTAAACCTTGTTGTTGCAACATGCTGATCTGCCAAAGCCCTCCATGGGGTTAGGAAGGATTATGGCCAGATATCAATATTAGCCTTGGCAGCCATGCTGCAGCAAAAAAATGTGCGTTGGTTGTGGGCTTTCCTGTGCCAGAGAATAAGTTAATGAGTAAGTGGGCTTAAGAGTGACTCTTTCAGCATAGGGTTGATGCTGAGTGGAAGTTCCCATTCTTGGGAATCCCAGATCCAAGGAGATCTGGACCTGACCACTGTTCTGTGCTCCAGGTGGGACCTGAGGAGCCAGCAGGGAAGGGGAATGCTGCTGATCCCAATGTCTGTCAAGAGCTGGAAAACAAGTTTAGTACGTGGGGGAATAAGGGACATCACAGGAGATGCCGGTTCAGTGTGAGCTCACCATCGATGCAGAGACCCCACAGAAAGCAGCTCTGTTCCTCACCCAGATCAGCCGTGTAATGAGCAGGTACACGTGTCCCATCACTGCCTGCACGGCAAGATACAAAGTTGTGTGTTCAGAGTAGAAATCCTGTGATTTTTTTTTTTATTATTTTTTTTTAAAGTACCTAGATTTTTTTTAATGCAGGGACCATTTCCCCCTCCTTGGTGTCCCTGGGAGCTGGGGTGGTTTTCTGCAAGGGCTCAGCCTGTCCGCTGGCTCTGTAGGGTTTCGGTGCTCTTTCTGCGGGGGTTATTGTGTGTGGTCGGCATGTCTGAGATCTGAGAGCTGAAGGAAGTCAAGTCTGTGTTTGCGAGTTGAAATACTTGAGGAGAAATAATTGACCATAATCTGACAGCAGATCTAGCTTTGCAGAGGACAGCTCATCACCATGTTAACAGAAACGGGCTTTCTAACGGAAATGGAGCTGATGGATGTTTTCTAATTATTCCCTTGTGTTGCAAATGTTAGAGAGCCAGCTTGAAATCTCTGCCCAGAATTCAGAGCCTTAATTTGTTTGACCTTTCCACTGCTGCAGACACAAGGCTGTATGAATTGCAGTCATCTCCATTAATTTCTCTATTGTTCTGGGGGTGCAAATGAGTGCGTTCTTCTGCAAATACTGTATGGAAGATGGTGTGATACAGTTTGGTGTTAGGCAATATCTCGCAGCGTGTTTGAGGGGGATGCTGAGCCATGCCTTACGGAAGGGTTCATCTTCCAGGCAGATTGAGGGACACCCTGGCTGACTGGAGCTGGAGTTTTGTTTAAATACACTGATGCCGGGAGGGGTTTCTCTCCCTTTCCTTATCTGTCTTAGAAATAACCAGACATTCTGGCAGATATATGTCTTGATTTTTTGCCTTTGGACAGATTCCATTTTGACAATGAATGGTACATTTCAGATAATGTATCTCAAGGATGTGTAATGCTCCAGTATCATCCTCTTGCCTTGAAAATATTATTCCAACTAATCAGCCTAAACCCCCTTTGAAAGTGCAAGTGTGTTTTCCACTAGTTTATCAGGGAGACTTTTTAGGCTGGCTTGTCATGTTTTAATGAATGAAAAATATAGCTGCCAGGCATCTGCTAGTTCAGATGGATGTCCTGGTACCCAACGTGTGTGCATGTGTGTTGCTCTCAGTCTGTGAATCACCAGTGGGTGCAGCAGTAATTTTTGGTAACTAGGAGGCAGATGAAATTGCTGGTTATGATTTTATGTCTTTCCCACAGCAGAGCAAGCAAAAGGGATGAATTAGAGACAGGAATAGTAGCACAGCCTTTTTTTCTTTTTGTGTGCAGGAAACCTCAAAGCATATAATAAACGATTGCCATTTTGATTACCAAAAAAAGAAAAAAAAAAAAAAAACGAAAAAATGAATGCAAAGATAAAATAAGAAAACCTCAAGCTTAATGGTTTTGCCAGTAATAAAAATACATCACAGAACAAAAGGCTGCAGAGGGTTTTTTTATATCTTGTGTTCAGTACACTGGATTGAAAAGAAATCAGCAAAAGTATATTTTTAAAGTCCCCACCTCGCTTGTAGTTTCTTATTTTTGCCTGGGAGGAGTGCCTTCGTGGCTGCACAAGTCAGCAGCCAGCAAAAATGGTGGCGAGTATGGGAAAAGATATAATTAGGATAGCATTAATTGCTCTTATTAGAGGATTTATTTTACAACAGCCTTTTAATTCAAGCTGCCCCACCATAGTTCCATGCACTCTCCAGTGATGTCTGTTATGGTCCTGGAAGCCACGCAGGGCCTGGCCGGAGACTCACTGAAATCTGCCACCGCTTTTTGACTTCCATGAACAAAGAGCTGTTAAATGACACGAACGCAAAGCTCCTTCGGGCTGTTCTGCACCCGTGGGACTTATTTGAATCCTTATAAATACATTGAACTGACGTTGGTACTTTAAGTAAAGCCTTCATCTCCTTTCTATATAATGAGTATATCCTTGGCCACAGCCAGTAATCTGCTTCCTTCTCTCATCCCTTCCCTTCCCCCCTGTTCTGAACCTGCTGCTTCTCATTTATTGAAGCTCATCCCGCTGTCTGCTGAGCTTCCCCACATCGCGGTGCAGCTGAGGCATCATGCGCTCCTGGCAGGTCTTGCGAGAGGGGAAAAAAATTGTAGAGAATGCTGTTTTTCTCTGAACGCAAATCAGGCTGCATTTTAATGACAGTTCGCTGAGTTTTGGTGCATTGCACTGATACAGATTCTCTCTGAGTGTCTTCCACAATCTGTTGGAAGAGCCCAAAGAGTTATTTTTTCCTTATCTTGCTTTGGGTATGGGAACACAGCACCTTTCTAGCACTACTGGGATGGGGGGGTGGGGGAGCGGGCGTCAGGGGGGGAAAGCTGAAATCCTGAGTCAGCATTCCCTATCCACTGCTCTTTCAAAATCAAACTAGGATTTTTTTGGCCTCCAGCACTGACAAAACCTGGAGGATACAGCTGTACTGCACAGCAAAGTGCCTTTCAGGGATATCTGGACCAGCTGCTGTACTCCACCCAGGGTAATAGTCTAAGCAAAGCAAAATGCTACTTAATCCCAGGTCACTTTTTGTGCCCACAGCTTAATTTAGAGTTCCTGCTCTCAAATACTTATCCTTTGGGGCTGAGGCTTGGATCGCTTCAAACTGGTGTCATTACCAAAGCGGCATAAAATGTGCAACTGGACTTGCTGGTGTCTGGAGGAATATTGTGTCCTTGCAGGTTCATGGGAGTCGCCCATCCACGTTGATGGGGAAACTGCGGCTGCTTTCAGCCGATTCTTGGCAGTGTTTAACTAACTGGCTTTGCACAGCTTTTGACAATGGTTTTTCCACGAGGTGCGGCATACGGCAGTGCCCAGAACTGGCTGCTGTCGTGCCGTTACGCGTTATGAAATTGGATGCTTGTGGTTGGCACTGCTGCGCCGTGCTCCCCGCGGTGGGGAGGGAGGCAGAGCAATATCGCGGCTGGTACAGATCCACCACGCTGCAGCCTTGGAGCCACAGCTCTAAATCCGCTTTTTCTGCGTGGAGCACAAGCAATTGGAAAAGCAGGCGGTGCTTGTGCTCAAGAGTCCTAGCTTGTAGAGCACTTAGTCATGTACCCTCCTGGTCCTCGCTTATTTGATCTTGCGTGCATCACAGGCTGTTAAGTTTCACCCAGATGTCTCCGTATTAACTCAAGAATTTCAGCCTAATCCAATGTTGCTCAGGAGAGACAAGAGAGGGCTTAATTCCTGAGCTTCTCCATAGACAGTTGATTGATGAGGTGAGAGGTACTTAAGTGGTCCTGAGAGAGAGGTATATCTCACCTTGCAGTGGGAGAGCGCTCTCAGGGAAGGATTTATTCTCACATCTGTCCTGGGGTAGGAATTATTCCTGACACCAGCTCTGGTGACCAACAGTGACCTTCAGCATGGCTAACTAGCCAGACCTCGTAGGAAAAAAGGACTTTATCTTACATCAGACTTGATCTGGTGTCAGATACTCAGCAACTTTTCAGAGCAAAGCACCTGTGCCCGTCTTATCCACCAGTATCTTTTGCTACCACAAATACATTTAACACCACCAAATCTTTGCTGATTTTGGCAGACAACTACTGAAGCTCTGAAAGATCAGATCTCGCAATAAGGGTTTATTAACACAGGGCTGTGAGTGGTAGGAATGTGCTGAGCGAGATAATAGTGTAAAGTAATGAGCTAAATGGAGAACTTGTGCGTTCTGGTCCAGACAGGATGGTCACATCTAAGCAGCGAGGATGCTCTGTGCACAGAGGCTGTGCAACACCTCCCAGAAACTTTATTTTAAAAAAAAAAAAAAAAGCTTTTTAATCTTATTTTGAAGTCTTAAGTAGTTGGACAGTAGTGTACTATCTTAACCACTGTGTCCATTTTGATGAAGCTGTTCAAAAGTTTAGCCACTTTGACAGTGAGGTGCCCCTGTTTTCAGCTCTTGTATCTCGTTACACCTTTAAATCAATAATGAAACACCATCTCCATATTGTCAGATAGTTACTACCTACACCTAGTGTTCAAATTATGCTTGCTTTTGTACGTGCCTTTTCCTCTTGAGCTAATGCCCATTCCGTTAAAGAAAACGAAGCAAATCCCAGCAGTCTTGCTTGCAACCCTCTCTTTCCCGTTCCAGTGCTTTTTAAGAACATCCCACCCCGTTAGTCCTGCTTTATGGTAAGCCACCCTACAACGGGCAGTATGTGTGGTTACAATTCTTTTGTGTGCCAGGCGCTGAAGTAATGTTTGTCTGTCAAAACGTACCTTTTGAATTTGCTTTGCCCAAGAGAAGTAGGTGTCAACAGCTCCTATTCCAGTTTCTCATTGTTAGGGGTTGTATGTATGTATGCGACTAGTTTGTCATCTGCCGTCACGGTCCCTCGGGTAGCAGAGGCTAATTCTGCCCTCTAGCCCCATTCTGAGGTAGAAAAAGTGGCATGTTTCTACTGCTGATTCAACGAAACAGTGACATGCAGCAGCACTACTCTCCTTTATGGTCCAAGGAGCACTTGAAATGGAATAAGTCTTGCAATCCTGTTAAAACCATGCCAAAACACTTTTCAGACTGGGTAAATATTAATAGCAGGCTGACATGAGTTTCTTGCCGGCTGTCATCTCTAGCTTTAGCCACCTTGGGCAGGAGGATCTGCGGGAGGCATCTGGCCGAAATCTATGAGGCTCCTTCTGTCCTTAGGGGAAAAGGAACCAATGGTCAGATCTCCAAGATCATGTTTAATATGGTCCCTGTTTGAGCCACTGGTCCAGGAGCAGAAAGTCTGTGTTCCCAGATCTTTTAGAAGAGTCACTCTTACGTGATGAGGTTGCCAAGTCTTCCAAGACTTTAATTATCACGCTGTAATTCCATCTGCAACCTTAATAAAGATGATGTCTTGAGGGGTGATCTGCTTTCGTCCTCCTTTTGCACACTGTGGGCTGATACGTGAATGTTTGCATTTTTGGCATTCTCAATTTTTAGGTTTTTCTCTTAAAACGAGAAGATATACTGTATGTAAGTCAAAGGAATTACAGTCGGTCGTCAATGCAGTTGGGGTAGAATTTGCACAGCTGCCAAAATGAGGTTCATGTATTTTACTGGGTGATACAAAATAAATGTTTAATTCATAGTGCATAAAACTTTAAATAAATATCACTTGGCCACCTTCTAATGAGGATATGCTTGACCATTGACACCTCGTATTCTGGGTGTAGTTTCTCTGACTAGTTTTTATGGCAGACTGTACACTTTGAGAAAAAATAACATTCAAAATACAATTAATTCAATCTTGTCTAAAATGAGTCTTCAGTTTTGTAATACCACGTTTGAAACCCTACATTTAAATTACTGCTTGAAGGCAGCCTTCCAGATTAAAACTGGCTTTTATAGGGCAATAAACTGCGATGTCATGTTCTAGACGGTAGCAACATATAGCTACTGTGTACTTTTAACTAAAGATCTTGATGTTTCTCCTCCATTTTCCTTTTTTGAGATATGTTTGCTTATTCCCCGCATCCCGTGCCAGGCTGGATCCACCTGCATGCAGGTTCCCTAAAGGTTGACCCTGTGCTTAAGGAAGGGAGCAGTTATTTAATTTTTGAGCCTGGCAGCACAAAGGAAACAGAAGTCTGTTTAGTGATTATTCTTTCCCTAACAAACTGAGACTAATGTCTATCTCCCAGCTTTTCATCCGATAACTAGATCCATTCCTTGGACTAACCAGCCAGAGAGTGAAGAAGGGAAAGCAGCTGTGACTAATGGAGTGGCTGCAGGAGGCCTTTCGCTGCTTCTTGTAACAGGTGGGAGGGCAAAGAGAGGAAAACATAACCGCAGCCATTGTAAATATGGTTTTCCTAGGTAAACAGGGATTTGGGTAGCACGAATCTCATCCACTGAAGTATGTTACTTGTTGCAGGTGTAGGGAGTCCCTTCTGTTATATCCACAGTTGCTGTTTCTAATTGTGCTTTTACCTTTTCTTAAGAGTTAAATATATCTAATTTGGGGCAACCTTAGTTCTTAAGATATTACCACATTAATACTCTGCCCTCTCTGGGAAGATAAGAAGTTAGGATTAAATGAAAGAAGATAAGGGGGGAGGCAGTTCTTGTCCGCCGGCGAGTGTGCTCTGTGGGGCTGTGGGCTCCTGCTGGCCCTCCAACAGCTTTTCGTATCGGCTGCCCCCAGTTTTATGTCTGCGGTGGGACCCTCACAATGCCTATAACTGTTTGGCTATTTCAGTTTTGCAAAGGAGAGGTAGGCAAGTGATCACACACCACTCCCAGCCATCTTCCCGGACTGCATTTACAAAGGGGCTGTAGCTCTTCCACGTGGTTCTTGGATGGAAAGCGTTGCCGGTTCTCCCGAGGAAACTTGCTCCAGAAGCTCGCTAGCACCACTCCCCCGTCTTTGGGCACTGTTGTTTCTGCTGCTTGTGTCGATGCCAGGACTTAAACATCAGGGAAACCAGAATGTTTGCACTGTGAGCTAATCTACTCTTTAAAGATGTTAGATAATGTAATAAAATAGCTCAGCGGTGCATTGCAATTACCTTTCACATTTCGTCATGCTTCTAAAATTTTTGTCTTCTGAAACTATGACTGTATTTTTAGTACAGTGCAATCAAAAATGTCTGGCCAAGAACCTGATATAGTACCTAAGAAAATGGAAATATTCCTTTAAATGTCTTCCAGAGCTGTGGTTTCCTTTGAGTATTAAACTCCGTTTGTTGTGTCCTGATTACATACTTTGGTCTGGGTTATATATGGCTTGGATATATAATTCCATATATATGGACAGTTTGATCTCTTGTTTTTTAATACCAGGAAGCACAACCTAGACTTTTATTTTAGCATTATGTAAGCATAATTATTTAGTAGGCAAGAGAGTAAAGGTTACATTCTTTTGTTTGCCATTGAGGCCTACAGATTTTTATTTTTTTTTTCTTCATGGTTATGACCAAAAGATTTATGCTATTAAAACCCTAACCATTATGTGAGAGTAATGGTTTCTGTAACTTGCAAGTGAAGAAAGAAGCCTAATATAGAGCTGCCTAACTCACCAGTGGAGTGGATTTGACATCATTCATCAATGACATGAATTGGTGCATCTCTTACAAACCTGCATTTTGGTGAGCTCACACAGTTCACTCTTTCTGTCATTTTTCAGCACTCAGGGCACAAATTATTAGCAGTAGTTCCAACTACTCTCATAAACTATGACTCCTTACTGTATTCTGCTCTTTTCAAGTCTTCAGTATATCTCTTTTCCTGTAAGGAAACTTCCAGGCTGGCATTTATCATGCAACTTCCTATCTAACATGGTATCTGCACAGAACTGCTGTATGATCCATTCTGTGATCCCCTGCAGCTCATAAAGCTCCAACTGATGCCTCTCTAGTTGCTCTTCTATGGAACATAAAGCAAAGCCAGAGCAGAGCAGACCAACACAGGTAAATGTCCTTCCAGGACTGTTTCCAGTCTCAGTACCGAGTGGGAGTTGTCTGAAGGATGAAGATGAGAAGGGTGTTTTGGATAGGGTTGGATTTTGATGTGTGCTTTTTGATGTTGTGAGGTTGTTTTACTTTCCCAATGTATTTTAGCCCTTTGACAAAATGGAGAAGCTGACATCTAATGAGTTGGGTGGTTTCTTTCCCATTCAAATTGGACAGGAGAGCTACACTACAGAAAAAAATGAACCGATGAGGAGCCCAGGAAGCTGGGCTTTCAGGGCCAGGAAGACTTGCTTTGACCTACTTCTTGATTCATTGCAAATAAAACGCTACATCTACTGAGATGATGCTATTACTCTGCTAGTGGGTTACAAAATGGGGATACTCATCCTTTCTGCCAGAGAACAGTGCTTTGTTTAACGGGAAGGCGGCAGCAAGCAGGCACTGAGTGTGCCGGGTCTTCAGGTTCAGGCCACGTCACTTCAGTCCCCGCCATAAAACCTTTTTCTTAGAAATCCTCTGTGTGAAATCCCAGACCTCAAGAACAGACAGTACTTTTGTTCAAAATCAACATAAAGCAATGAGCAGTGCAACATGTTGCGTAAATCACGTGTCTGTTTCCTCACCCATCCTAAGTAAGGCGAAGAAGTATCCTTTCTGAGTTGATGGATTTAGTGGAGTTTGTATGTGATTTCTTTTAATGTGCTTCAAATTAGTCAGGGTGCTTTATTTCCTAGGCTTCATTAAGCTTGTGGTCTGACCATATTGTGATAGTCACTCCTACCAGTTTACTGAATACTAGTTTTAATATCCGGATATAGATTTCTTCAATATCCTGCAATGCATTTTTTCAGTGCTTTTCTGGATAACACTAATACTAAACAGTCTGTGATGCACCAGGCCCCCAAGCTACATTTTAAGGTTAGCATAATGCTTTCCATCTTTCATCTTTGCGCAACACAGGCTGCTGTTATGTTTTGGGGTTTTTTTAGGACATAAAGTACTCGAAAGGAGCATCTTGCTTAAAAAGTACTATAAGACGACACAGTAGTGCTCGCAAGTTTGCCTCTTCTGGTCTGCCATTGTACCCTCTCCCTTCCGCTCGCTCCCTTTCTCTTTGCCCATCCTTTGCTCCTCTCTTTTTCATCTGTGGGAAATACTGTAATGGTGCTCTGTTTCCATGGAGAGAAAAATGCCCAGGAGATCATCTCTGTAATTCTTCTGGCTTAAAGACTTGTAGAAACAAATGTCGTACCAGAGGGAAAAAATACAAGTTCTCTTCCGGTAGTTTGCTGAATAAAAAGGTGGTACACTCAATAGATTGGACTCAGTTTGCCACCTGTAGTCATGTGGCAGTACTGAATTAGCTGTTAAAATTTCTGTGAAGGTAGAAAACAACTATTTTGCAAGTCAAGAAGTCAAATTTCCCTCAGCGACAGAGGCTGTTATTCTCTGGTGCGTATTGAAGCAGTTCTGGACCAGGTGTAGATTTGCCTTCTCCAAACAGAAAAAAGCCTTTGAACATATTATCATTGCCTTAAAAATAAAAAAGAAAACTATCCCCTTGGGCATTTGACAGGAGGCCAGACCTCAGAGGACAGCTGAAGAGAGAGAGAGACAGGTTTCTAACATCTGTTTTGGGTGGGTGGATTGTATTTGACTTTGGCGTTCGCATCAAGGCGAGGCAAAGTACAGCTTGATGAAAAGCACGGTCCAGCACCCTGCACGCTGACCCGCCAGCTCTGTGATTTTAAAAAAACCCAAAGCGATGGGCAAAACAGCCATGAAATGACGGGTGAGAATCCTTTTTCTGTAGGCTTTAGAGGAAAATACTGATCATGCTGGATTTGGCATCCCGAATCAGGTTGTTGCCATAGATGATGTCCTTGACAGATGTCCTTGAGTGGAGGAGAGCCTTCCTCCCACTCTGAGCTCTCTGGGTGCCTCCAGGCCCTGCCAGATGAGCTGTGTTGAATGGTACTGCTATTTTAAGATGCAAATAGTGTGTCAGTGCCCACTTTGCTTTCTGAGACAAGGTGCTACCCTCAGGGCTGAGTCAGCAATAGGGAACATGTCCCTGTGCCGCCAGCTGAGCCTGTTTGCAAAAACTTGCTCTCAGTAGCGGTTTTAAAGCCTGCTGTCGGCTGTGAGTTGGGAGCGCACCTATTTGCTCATCGGGTTCACGTCAGAGCCCTTATTAGCTCCAGCTCAAAACCGCACTGAACTCAGGAACAACCTGCAGTTCAGATGATACAAGTATATCTCAGAAGAGTACTAAGGAAAATGCAGCAGAAAGTAGTCCTGTGTGTCCCTCTGAAAGCCCCATTGAAGGGCTCTGGCTCCCTCGTGGACGTGCCTTCATGGGACAGCAGAAGAACACAGTCCCCATCCATGCACCCTGCCCTCCTGGGCCGGTGGCCCGCCTGCGTCTGAACCGCGGCAATTTATAACGCCCCGAGGAAACGAGTACCCATTTCAATGCAGCTTTAAGCTGTCAGGCTGTAAATTGTCTTGGTTCGGGAGCAACTTCAAAGCAGCCCTGCCTTCCTGCAGCAAGGAGAAGGCTTTTTGGCAAACCGAGCATAAGTCATTTGCTATTCATGAGTCAAATCCCTGAAATGTCCTCGATCAACAACTCAAAATGGGTCATAAGAAGACAAGGCATCGCTGTCTGGTGAACAAAGCTGCTAACTCCACCGGCCTTCTCCATCTGTTGGCTAAAGCTGCTTCTGCTTTCTCAGCAATGGTTTTTCCTCCCTCCCTGCCTTTCTCCGTTGTGCTCAGCAGCGTCGAGCATCCACCAGCTTTCCTGAAGCAATGGCACTTTGACCCAGCAGGCAAACCCACCCGGAAGATCTCCATGTTTCCCTGCTCCTCCCATTGCCCCGATCTCCCAGATGAGTGAAAAGTGTCAGTGAGGTAAGGGGAAGTCACTAATGAAAATGTTAAAATTCCTCCAAGCTGCCTGGTTTCCAAATCTAGGAGGGCTGCAGTGTTCAAGGCAGAGGGAAAGAAAACACTAGCTGCGTGCGAGCAGAGACTTACAGTCTGGCTGCCGGAGGGATGGAGGGACCAAGCAGCAGTGGCTGCAGGTAACAGGTACAAGTTTTAGAGCTGAGACCACTCTCCCGAAATGGACCTGTGACAGCTTGGTTGCAACCAGCAGAACAAAGCGTCCTCCGGGTCAGGAGCAGAGGAACAAAGAAAACCCTGCAAAGGGACCAAAGAACTCTTCATGTGTGTGTGGCTAATGTTGAAAAGAGAGTTCAGCGTGTTGTGTGAATAGCAAATCCTTCACCAAGCTTGGGAGTATTTGAGAGAGTGTTTAATTTATTTTTTTCCTTTCCTTTTCTAATGGTGGCTAACGCATTTACATGCAGCGTAACTGCATTTATCAGTATCCACATCTCCTGCTTTAATTTAGGATATTACAAAAGCAGCAGTTGAATATTCTTCTTGTCAAGGCTAGATGATGGATGGCGTACATCAGCAAAGTGTAAGTGCACCCGCTTGGAGGTGAGCCCCTTGGTTTGACAGACCATGTGTAATGCAAGAGGCACTTGGTTACAGAGCGCTGCAGAGTAACACTGCTTGTTACTTTTCCAAACTGTGCCAGACAGCAAACTTCCAGAAAACCTCAGACCATATACAGTTAGCCAGCAACACTATGTGAAATCTTTAACCATATTTGAACGAACGGGCTAACTTGGACACCGTGAGGAGGGAAATGCCAGTCTGCCTGACAGCTCGTTTTAATAATGAGAAAGTTGTTCCACTGACAGGAGGACAATAAAAGCTGTGGCTGCATAGAAAGATGTTGCCTTTCTTCTAGTTCAGAGCATGCATGAAGCTGCAGAGGAATGAGCTGGTCCCAAACCTGTGCACGTGCAGCTGTGCTTCTCCCTTCCTTCACTGCTTCTCCCTTCTTTCTGGGGTGTTGAATCTGCACCCAACCTATGAACCCTATCAAAATGAGTCTTCAGTTTGCATTAGTAAATTGCTACTTTATCCTAAAACTTGCCTTACTGTAAATATATTGCCCCTTTAGCTTCAGTGAAGCAAGTAATAAAAATAGTGACCTTTTTAGTTAGAGCTATCAATGCACAATTTATTGGGCTTTTGATGTACAGGGTGTGAAAGTCGAATTCTTGAGAGATCATCAACCCTCTGAATGGGGAAGTTTCCTCTGCTGATCCCCCCATTGGTCAAGGAGCTGTATCTTTTATAACCAAGCTACTGTGCGTTGCACATACCTTGTCATCTTATGGTTTTGGCAGTGCCACGTCTATGCTGGATGGTGTACATATGTTTTCCAGCAAGGAGACAAAGGGCAGATTTTGCTTTTAAACTCAGCACAGAATAGTGGGCAGGCTTTAAGTCCTGCGTGGTAATGATACAAACACAAGAAAAACACTTTCGCAATCATGGCATCTCACTGTGGAAATTCTGTCTGCAGCAGCAGTGTTACCGCACGATGCTCTTTGCCATGGCAGCCTTCTAAAGCTGCGTTATCCCACGGCCAGGGCTCAGCTGTAGGATCCTCATGGGCTGACTGAAACATGTGGCTTCTCCACATAAAACAAGGGTTTGTGGCTCTATTTCCCTCCCCTCCTCTGAGCAATTATTAAACAATTCTTTTGGCAAAAAAAATATAATGTGCATGCGTTTAAAACGCACACTTCAGAACAATGCTTTAGTGAACCCTGGAAGCTGTCATCCTGCGCTGCTCCCCGTGTGAAACAAACTGCTGATTGAGTCCAGGCCCTTGTAGACGGTCTTCAAACTAGCTCCAGAAATGGTGGCTCTGGCTGAGAAAACAGACTGAAGATGAAGAACTCATCTGAGCTCGCAGGCTGGTGAAACCATACGCCCGTGTCACAAATGTTACGTCTGTATTGGGCACTGGTACTGTGGGAGTTTGTAAGGAGCTGTATAGCTCCCTCTTATTTTCCACCAATAGGAAAAAAAGATGTTGTTTTAAATCCAGCTTAATTTAGGAGAAGTAGCCAGAGGATGGCGGCGTGTGTTCCCGCTCCGTTGCTGGATGCCTTGGAGGGGTGTCCTGCTGACACCAGCCTCCAGCAGGAAACCCAGCGCTGCCTCGTGCTGCCGGCTCCTCTCCCGTTCGGAGCAGGCCAGCCTTCAGCGGTGGCCAAGAAAGGCAGGCAGCCTTGCTGCGGCGAGCAGAGGGAGGTTGTGGTCTTCACTGGGAGGCTTTCTGCTTTTGGGGGGCTGATACATCGTTAGTCACAGGCCCTGGTGCCTTATGCTCAGCCACAGTGGCTCTTCCTAAGCTTGCTGAGCTGGAGGGGGAGTGGGGACACTTGGGGTGGCCAGGGGCCTTCAAACTGTGCTGAATTTCTAACAGGGCTGGCTGTCAAATGGGGGGAACTTTTAATGTGAAAGAAGTCAGCTGAATTCCCGTGGAGCTCCCCATCACCTGCAAGCTCAGAGCTGCTGTGTGCCCTCTTTGCTAAAGGGCTGTGGGTATTAAATCACCTTAAGTATTGGGTGTCTCCAGCATGACCCTGGAAAAAGCAGTTAGTGAGCACCGTGTTGGAGCACTCGTTAAAATACAGACCTGGAGGAGAGATGGCTGTGCCATCTGGTTAACACAACAGCGATTCAGCCATCACCTTCTCCTTTGTGCTGTTGCAAACCAGGCGACACTGGTGAGATGCGAGCAGAGCCGAGCATTGATCCAGCACATCCATGTGGATCCAGCAAGGCCAAGTGGATGGAATGAGCTTACTCTCTTTAATTGCTGGCTTGCTCTGTGTGCAGCTGCCACCTCCTAGGGACAGGTCGCCACCAGTTTGGAAGGGGCTAAGGTTTCAAGAGCGTGTCCTGAACAATGTCTCTTTTTCCAGCTGCTCGCCTGACCGAGGTGCAGCACAGCAGCACCCATGAGAACTGCTGTTGTGGCAGCTGGGAGGAGGGCGCGCTAGCAGAGGAATCAGAAATCTGATATTTTCCCAGTTTTCTGTCAATTTTCATTAGCCAATATTGATGCTGCTGGCAGAGAAGTGGTTTTGCCATCGGTTGTTAGGAAGGCGTAAAGCAGACGGATTCTAAATGCAGTTATGAAAGGTGCTCTGTCACTTCAAGGCTGTTACTGGCACTGCAGGTTCGAAGGGCTGCAGCTTTGACACAGGCAGTTCAGCAGTTGGCGTTGTCTTGGGGATTTTATTCAGCGTTCCCCACTCCCCTCTCGCCCCTTTCCACAACATGTATTCCTGCCACAAGTCTTCGCAAGGGATCGGAAACGGCAAGCATGGCCTGTTGCCATAAAAAAGGGAGCTGCGTCCCTCCCCATCTAAAACAGTGCTGCTTCAGCTGGAAGTGCCAAAAGTCTTGAAAATGAATCTGTTTTTTAAAATACACCCCCACCTTTTTACACCCAGGGAAGAACTGCAGCAGTAGCTATTGTGAGGCCAAATCTTTGCCTAATTAAATTCACAGTAATCTCCTGTGAAGGCTCAGAGAGATTTAGAGCTTTGTGCTGATGTGACTGCTTCAGTACTGTCCTTCAGCCCAGACCTGTTACCGTGACAGTGTCTCCATGTAGGGCACCGTGTACCTAATCAGGGGTGCGGGTTCCTGAAACATCTTGCATCGAAAGCAAGCTATGGTGGTGATGTGGGCAAGGCTGAAGGGGCTGGATCCTGCAGCTGGATCCACTGGGGCCGATCCTTCCTCCAGGGTTCTTGCAGAATCTGGTGTTGGCAGCGACCTGGAGACCTGGTCCGGTGTGTGCTACAAAATCACTGCTGCCCCAGCCAGTCTGGCAGAGAGGCTGCGCTGCTCCGGCTTTTTTTCTGATGTTGGACTGATGTTGAGATGATCTGTGGATGCCCAGGCTGCAGCTGAAGTTTCTCCAAGCAGAGGGTTTCTTCTCGAGCCCCCTGTAAGCAGCAGCTTGTGGTAGCTTTGCCAACTGTTGTGGGACCAAAAAGGCTCATCATCCATCATGGCTTGCAACTCATACAAAACCACTGGATGTGGAAAGTAGCTCCCAAATAGGAATCTTTGAATTCCATGGACAAAAGTATTTCTAAATGATTACATTACTGCCTCTTGAAAACACATGGTGGAAAATCACGCAGCAGTCCAGAAGAGGTCTTCTCTTCTATAGTCTCTGCTCAGAGGAGACTGCATCCTTCTAACTCTTGTTTCCAGCATTCAAAAAAATATTTGCCAGGGTGTCAGAAGCTTTCTGCTCATCATCTCCAAGAAATTACCCTCCAAGGGTCATGTGCTGCTCCTCTGAAATCTTAACGCTTTGCATGAGAAAGAGCAGATACAGACTTCCAAGGCCGCGTCTCTTTCTTTCATGGCCCTGTTGAAAGTCATAATGAAAACCAAGTTTTTCTTGTACTCTGCCTGTAGTGCAGAGGCTAAAAGTGTGGAGTTGACAACAAGGAAAAGAAATCCCGAGACACAGTATATTTAGTGGACAAGTAATTTGGCATCATCCCTGAGTCTGGCCTTTAAATGAACAAATCAGCGGCAAGTCACTGTATTCCTGGTTTTGTTTGGATGTGGGACAGAGGCAGTCCCTCTCTGCTGGAGAGGGAGAGCTGAATCATTTGCCCCGTGGGTCAAAGCCTTAACTTGAGCAAGGGAGAGTCATGTGCAGAACAGCAGTTTGCACCAGGACTCGTAATTTGGCAATTATGTTCGAAACAAATTTTGAGCACACTTTCTCAAGCAATAGCAATGATAATTAGTCATTAGCACCTATGATGTTCTGCTTCTTTAATAGCCGTAGGATAGAACATTTGTTAATATTTAGTGGTATTTTATTTGGTTTTGTTTCTGTTAAATCAGAACCTTTTGGAAGAAAACCCTGCAGTTGCATCCAGCTCTCCTAAGGTTTGCACAGTTGAATCTAAATATCCTAAAATGGCACATTCTGTTTTATCTGGTTACTCCTAAGGTATAAAGTACTTTCAGGTTATGTTCTGGTTTATGCTTTAAAAACATAAATCTGTGACTCTGGAGAAGCATTCCGGGCTTTATGGAATGCACAATGGCAACTGCGTAGTTTGTGTGTCAGATGCACCCAAGGGGAAGAATGTTTCACTAAATGAGCGACTGTCTTCCTTTGAGAGTGTTACACGATTGCACTAGTCTTTCTTTTCTTTACGCACCAGGTCTGATTCAACTTCTGCCCCTTATCCAAAGTAGGTGAGACCTGAGGAAGGAATCCCTGCTTCATGGCTAAGAGACCACCATCCTGTATCTCGTTTAGACCAGGAGGATGAAGCTCAGTTTAATGCAGGGCCAGGAGGAGGGAAGTTCTCCTCTGCTTCGTAGCTGGAGGATCTCAGTTCCCAAGTGCTGTGGATTGCTCCCATGTGTAGGTTTTGGGTCATGATATCATCAAACTCAAGGTCAGAGGTGAAGTAAGTGATGCCAGTTTTGAAGACACGTTCATTTTTGCATGTTTTCTTCTTTCTGTTGCTGAGCTGGGAATACTTCAAGGGCTACTTGGTTTGAGAAACTGTAAATGAATAAGTAATTCTTAAACTCTTCTACTTGCTTATACAAGAAAAGGTTGGGAGAAGGACAGTTGTTTAATTAAACAGCTACTTGTTATTGTTAACAAGCGATTGAACTCCAGCAGTAACTCTCCTAATTCACAGATTCCTTGGGAATTCAGTGACCTTGAGTTTGCTGTGCTTGAAACTTGCTTTAGATACTTGGCTTCCTTTCTCAAATACTTTGGAGAGGAGAGCGGTGCAGAAGGCACTGCGAGGCTCTTGAGTGGGATGGGTGCTGTTTCGCTTAGTGTCGTGTAAGAAGAGGCAGTTGTGTTGTACAAAATAAACTTCTTGCTTCAGAGCATGCCTGGAGTTACTGCACTCAGAGGTCGCAGTATATCACAGCTGGATCGGCCGCTGCTTCTCTAGCAGTCAGCTATGGAAATTTTGAGTACTGGCTGTCCGGGATGTCCAGCTGATTTTCTTGCCCCTCTTTAATTTATGAAACAAAGCAAATGCGAACCAGTGGTACATGATGAAATGTGTGTGAGAAGTAACTCGTCTGAGGAATCACATTTAATCGTGCTCCAGAGCTCGGGGCTTCACTTGTCAGCTGAGAGGGAAGTCTGATCTCTCAGCGCCGAGTGGTGTTTCCTGCATCCTTTCCTGTAGTGGCAACTGGGGAGGTTACGGGGATGAAAGAGTGGCCAAGTTCACTGGAAATGAGTGTTTATCCATTACTTCCCCGTGTTTGTCTCCACCATAATAAGTCTGCCCAGGAGTGACTTCAGTCATGTCAGTGGTTAGCTGTGAGATCACACATAAAGCATTGGGATTTAGCATGGAAAGATCATCGTTAATAACCCCGAATGCACAGAGTTATATCCAGGGAGGTCACTACAGTCTCCCCCTCCACTGTAGGAAAGTCAGCAGTACATGAAGACCCGCTGCTCCTTTCCGTTGGGTCTAAATGCAAAATATTTTATCAATTTAGCTACAGTCGTGATTTAAAAAACAGAAACCTAGTGGTCTGTTTTGGTTAATCACTCCAAAGTGGCAAACCTGTGTTAGTGCAGCTACAATTGTTTCATACAGTTGCTTGGGATGTGGGTGCAAAACATCTTTCATTTCAACCAACTAACAGGAACTGCCCCCTTGCACCGCTACAGCTGCATCTCTGGAAGGAGGAGCGAGGAGGAGATGGGGGCGAGTGTAATTTTGGCAGCAGAGCTGCAGGGCAGGGTAAGGGCTGTCCTGGCACCCGCATTACTCCGGCAGGAGAACAGCTCTGTGCCAGCTGCAGAGAGGGACCTGCATGCTCATCTCCTCCCAACTGAGGTGCTCATGCGCTAGGTGACATTAGCCATCTTTCGAGCTTTTAATTAGTTTGGCTTTGTATTTAAAGCACATCTGGGGCATTTCGAAGCCTGCCATACAACATGTCTTGTCCATGATTGCTTTTCATGAGACTTGTGGGGCTGCGTTTTCTGGGCTGTGGCAGTACAATCTGGAGCTGTGAGAGAAAGCCCTCGGGGGCTAATCTGTGGCTGTGGGCCAGTTTCTGCATAAACTGGTCTTATTTTTAAAGTCCATTTTCTCCAGTACACTTTTTTTGGCCTGCAAAAGACTTCTTCATTTAAAACGAAGAACATAACACTCTCTCCTTTCAGTTGGTCTTTTGGACACAAGCCAGTAGTGCCCACAACAGCTGTACCACAGTTTAAACATTCAGTCTCTAATGGTTTGGGGAACATTAGGGTTTTTAAGGCTTCAACAGGTCTAGAGTAAATAGTGGTCAATAAAGAGTAGCTCTTCTTTGTATCCTTACGCTCTCAGTGCTCTGCACTAGAATAAAGCATGCTTAGAATATAATCATTGCAAAATTAATATCCATGAAAGGTTCTTTTTGTCAAAAGAATCATAGAGAAATGTGTTTAACTAAAAGAAGAGTTTGCAAGAGTTCAACTCTGCAAGAGCCTGGTAACAGGCATGGGGAAGTTTGCACGTAACGTCTGTTACGAGTTGTGCGCATTCTGGGCTTGTGTCGCTCCCCATGTGCATGTTTAATGGCTGCTACGTGGGAGGAACAAATAAATTACAGGTATTACTTTCTCCCACCCACCTATTAATGACGTACACAAGAGGTAATTGTGATTTTAAATCTTCTTTATGGCTTTCCAGTATTGTGTGGAGTTGAAAGTGCATGTGTGCTAACAGATAATATTTAGCAAAGCGTTTTGGACCCAAATGAGGTAGAAAGTATGTTAGCAGTGATGGGTGATAGTCAGGCATTGCCCTTGTTAGTGATTGAATCCAGTGCCCAGGACCGGCGCTGCCTTAATGATTTAAGCCAATTAATGTTGGTGGAGCTGTGAAACTGCATGGAGGGAACTGCTCATTTCTTTCAAGTTTTGTGGATGTGGGTGAGAAAACGCAATCCATGCGGGGCTCCTTATTGTGAAGGAAAGTCCATGGGCATCGCAGTGCTTCCACAGCGTTGAGTCAGTGTCCGCAGGCACCTCGGCCCCGGAAGGGTTAAATTGCTCTCTTGGCTGCTGGCCACTTGGACTTCATTTACAGCACTTCGTGCCACTGTGCAAAAATACTTTGTAAGTCATTATAGTCTCTGTAGGGAATTGATTAACCCCTTCCGATACCCTTCCGTGTGTTTCCTACCAGTGTGGGGGGTACCTTTGTTCCTAGACGGGGGGTCAGGGCTGCAGGATGCTGGCCCGTCCTGTGCCCATTGCCGCTTGCTGAATAAGGAGACGAGAGGGATGCTGGAGTAGGAGAGGGGGAGACTTCACTGGAAAAACAAGGGAAGTGCCAGCCTTGCAAGGCGTTCTTTTGAAAAATAGGATTATATAAAAGCCTGGCTCCTGCGGTGCTTCTCATTAGTTGCACTGCAGGGTTGGCCGGAGCACAAGGTTTGTTATAGTTGTCACCTTTTTGGCTGGACCAAGGTGGCCGTTAATAGATGTTTCAGTTGTAAATTGCTTTGAGTTGAAGCACCAGTAAGGTCTTGCTGAGATATGTTTTATTTTCAGTTCAGTTTTCGAAGTAAGCTGGTTTTTGGAAGAGGCAAGAAGTAGTATTAAAAGTTCAGAAGTTAACCAGCCTAGCTAAGACGTTACTCTTGCACGGAAACCAGAGCTTTAAAATACGCTTGTTAATTCTATTTAAGGCCATTTGCTAGGCGTTCATATCTTTACTTCCATTGGGAAGTTTCATAACATTTTCCTACCCATCGGTATTCTATTAAAACTTTGTTGTGTAATCTAAAAGCCTTTCTGCTTCTCATGGTTTCCTCTCGTAGCTAATTCAGAATGCCCTAGATGGCAATTTTGGAATAAATGCATTCAGGCTGCATGGTCTTGATTTTGTTTTCTTATAAATTGAAAACAAGATTTGAAGTTAAGTCCTATTGTCAATTTTCCTTTAAATAATAGTTGCCTAATGACATGATTTAAGAATTTTTATCTAATGTCACAATACTCTTGGGAAAGCCTTTGCCTATAGTTGTATTGTAGTTAAAATGTCAGCGAAATCTCCAGCCTGTTACCATATGCATTTAATACTTCTAGTTCTCTCTCTCTCTCTCTCTCTCTCTGTATATATATATATGTTGTGTTAGAGAGGATAGATCAGTGGAGTTAGTAAAAATATGCATGTGGGTCCTGCTGCAGTTGTTGGACTGGTCTTATTCTTGCTGTGCGAGCTCTCCGTTGTAATAAATTGTGCTTACAGGACTGACCATAAGTGGGTGTGATTTGAGGTCTCCTAGAGCCCTTACCAGAAACGGCGAGGTTCAAAGTGGACAAAAAATAAAGTGTTATTAGTACAGGGAACAATACAGGGATACAACTGAAGAACAGTCTTTGGGTGAGTGGAAAAACATGCTTTTCAGGAGAGCATGAGGTTCATTCAATAACTGTCTGCTGACATGGGATTAGCCCAGCTAACCTCTGCCCGTGGCACTCTCTTAAATCTTGCGTGACTTCTACAGATATATACATCTTGACAGGCAGCTCATCTGTGACTTGCCAAGAGGACATTGCCAAGATGTTCTCCTTTGGCCACGTTGCCATATGGGATCTGTGTAGCAAGAGGCAGCCTCCGGCCTGAATTGCTTACAAAGAGCATGAAAGCAGCAGGAGTCACTTGGGGGAGAGGGGGCGGGAAGGTGAACTTGGGCAGGAGTGGAGAAGGGGTGGGGGATTGGTGGTGACCCATGAAAAAAATGTCCCTTCTTTCTCAGTCCGACTGAAATTCCTCCTTCCTTGTTCCTTTGAAATCAATTACATTTGTTCAGATTAAAATCCACGTGAGCTGTTTCAAGTATACCCAGCTTGCTCCTGTGCTGCCCACAGTGATACGCTGAATTTCAGGTTTCAGTACGCGGACATCTGGTTTGTTAAGATAGCGGCAGTTAAATCCAGGTGTAAGTTTATCCCTTAGATTCAATGTCTGTCCACAATAATGGGAAAAATGCAACTGAAGGCCTAATAAAACAGGACTTTTGCTGGGTCTGAACAGCTGGTAGAAGCATCACTCGTGCTGTCTGTTAAAGGGAGGCTTTCTGTGCCTGTGATTTTCCTTTTAGTGCTCCCTTTAATTGCCATCATATTCGAGTCATTCTCTCTCGTGTTCGTCTTTTGAATTTTAGCTCTTTGCTAATCTTTAAAGCCTTTTTACTTGTGCTTTATTGACTGTATTACCTATAGCAAAGTCTACTGCCAGTAACATAGATTGGATCTTCTATTGCATGAAGCTGTCATGTCAGCAACTCTGGCAGGTTGATGACATTTGTGTCATGACATAGAATCAGCCCGTGATCTTTTTTAAATGTCCACTGTCTAGGCTGGTATATAACTTTGGCCTTGAGAGGTTTTTTTTCCTCTTGGTTTTTTTTTTTCCCCAGCTTTTTTTCCACATTATCATCCTGCTTTCCACATGCCTTTCCTTGTATCGGCTACTGCCTGACCTAGTGAGAACTGTGAAGCTGGTTTGCTGGCTTTTCTTAAGTTGTGGCTTTCCGTAAGGCTTCTGAATCTAATCTTAGCTCGCTGTCTTCTTGTTTTGAAATAGCACTTTCCACTTTAAGGATGCTTTTATTCTAGCATACATATGCATCCTGTATTACCTGCCTTCTGGAGCTGTTGCTAGGATCCTCAGGTGCATTTTACTTTCTGTTGACATTTTAAAGTGACAGGGGAACTGTAGCTTTGCATTGCAGCACTTGAGACAACATATTTGGCATCCTGACTAAAACATTCAGCAGGCTGGATTTTTAATGCTTGAACAGCGTTCGGGTGTAAGGGAAAAGGTGTCGTCATACTTGCATACTATGTATATGGCATCCTTCTTTATTGTTCTTTCTTCTTATTATTATTATTAAAGCCCATGGGAGGAAGAAGGATAGTAAGAGTTTTGTCGCGAATGCTTGATGCTATTTTTTTCTTGGTGATGCTGTATTGTTGTGAAAAAATGAGCTTACAATCTACTTACTGCTCAGTTGTTTGGCCGATGGTGGTATCTCTAGAATGGGCTGTAGTAATCCCAAATCCATGGTAGATGTTTCTTTTACCAGTTTACAATGAATAATCCTCTTAATTTCCTTGAATAGCAGCTGGTATTGCTACGACCTGTGCCTAAAACCAAGAACAGCTTATTCAGAAAGCCTTCTGGCCCTGCGAGCAAGGAGGAATTTTCTCCCAGCGGGGGCCGCGTGGGCTAACTTTCACAAGTACAGCACTGCCGAGACACTAACTTCTTCTTTCTCTCTTCTAGATGCAGCAGCTGTTTTATGAAAATTATGAGCAGAACAAAAAAGGCTATATCCGAGACCTGAGAAACAGCAAAATACACAGAGCTATAACACTGCACCCCAATAAGAACCCCCCGTACCAGTACAGACTTCACAGCTACATGTTGAGCCGCAAGATAGCAGAGCTGCGCCACCGGACTGTACAGCTGCACCGGGAAATCGTCCTGATGAGCAAATACAGCAATACAGAAATCCGCAAAGATGACCTGCAGCTGGGGATGCCACCATCCTTCATGCGATTCCAGCCCCGCCACCGGGAAGAAATCTTGGAGTGGGAGTTTCTTACGGGAAAGTATTTGTATTCGGGTGCCGATGGGCAGCCCCCACGGAGGGGAATGGACTCTTCTCAGCGTGAAGCGTTGGATGACATTGTTATGCAGGTCATGGAAATGATCAACGCCAACGCTAAGACCCGGGGGAGGATCATCGATTTCAAGGAAATACAGTATGGCTATCGCAGAGTAAATCCAATGTACGGAGCAGAGTACGTTCTTGACTTGCTGCTTCTGTACAAAAAGCATAAGGGGAAGAAGATGACCGTCCCCGTCAGGAGGCATGCGTACTTGCAGCAGACGTTCAGCAAGATCCAGTTCATGGAGCACGAAGAGATGGACTCCAAAGAGCTGGCCAGCAAAATCAACCAGGATTCTGGATCCTTGTCTTTCCTCTCCAATTCGCTGAAGATGTTTGTTCCCTTCCAGCTCAGCCGATCAAAAGTAGAGAGGAAGGAACTCAAAGACAAGAAGATCAACATCCTGATTCCTCTCTCCGGACGTTTTGACATGTTCGCAAGGTTCATGGGGAATTTTGAAAAGACGTGCCTCATTCCGAACCAGAACGTCAAGCTGGTTGTCCTGCTTTTCAATTCCAACTCCAACCCTGACAAAGCGAAGCAGATCGAGCTGATGAGAGATTACCGCTCCAAATACCCCAAGGCTGACATGCAGGTTTTACCGGTGTCGGGGGAGTTCTCGAGGGCACTGGCTCTGGAAGTCGGATCTTCTCAGTTCCAGAATGAGTCTTTACTTTTCTTCTGTGATGTTGACTTAGTGTTTACCACAGAATTCCTCCAGCGGTGTAGAGCCAATACAGTTTTGGGTCAACAAGTATACTTTCCCATCATTTTTAGCCAGTATGATCCAAAGATTGTTTATAGTGGAAAAGTTCCTAGTGACAATCATTTTGCCTTCACCCAGAAAACAGGTTTCTGGAGGAACTATGGCTTTGGTATTACCTGTATTTACAAAGGTGATCTTCTTCGAGCAGGTGGCTTTGACGTCTCCATCCAAGGTTGGGGCCTTGAAGACGTAGACCTGTTTAACAAAGTCATTCAAGCTGGCTTAAAAACTTTCCGAAGCCAAGAAATTGGAGTAGTCCATGTGCATCACCCTGTTTTTTGTGACCCTAATCTTGATCCAAAACAGTATAAAATGTGCTTGGGGTCCAAAGCTTCAACATATGGGTCCACACAACAGCTGGCTGAAATATGGTTTGAAAAAAATGACCCGAATTTTGGGAAAAGCAGCAATACTAATGGCTCAGTGAGGACAGCCTAATGTCCAGCTATGCTGGAAAAGACTTTTTTTTTAATTATCTAATTTATTTTTGGGAAAATGTTTTTTGATAATTCACTTTTAAAAGACCACACAGGATATATTTTAGAAATCATCATTCTTTTCTTACGAAGCGCTCATTTTGAGAAGAACAAGGCCGTTGTTTTTTTTGTTGTTGTGTTTTTGGGTTTGAACAAAACTGTGATCAATATTTGCCTTCAAACAAAAAAAAATTGTTTAAGAGTTATCTGACCGATCAGCGGAAATCTGACTTGAATTAGAATTTCCTTATGAACAAAAGATTGTTTCCTACCTTTTCCGTTGCTGTCTTCGTTGCTGGGATTCTGTAAATTGGGACGTGAGCGTGCAAGCCAAGTGACAAAACGCTGTATCTAAATGTTTTGTTGTGACTGCTACCGTGCAAAGATTCTGCTTCTTTTGTTAAGGATAGCCATTATTTTTCAAATTGTGTTAGAACAAAACAAATCCAAGTGGTGGTGATAAGGGTATTAATCGCAGGAGGTTTGTTTTTTTTGTTTTTCAAATGGCTTATTATTTCAGTTTAAAAATACACTTCCACTTACTATGGCCAGGCAACTTCAAGGGAGGGAAGAAAGTAAGCACAACCTGCTATCTGATTAGTCCTTGTACAAGTTTTTGTCTTTTATATTTGGTCCATATATGGACGTAACGTTTTAAGAATCCGTGGTGGGTTCTGTGTATTATCCTCAACCGCTGTCCTGTCTAGAGTTGAGACGCTGTGATCAAGAAATGCCGAAGCGTAATGAGGGAGGGGAAGAGGATGGGAAATGCGAATCTCTTGCAGCAAAGCAACAGTGCACAATGAACAATTAGAGATCCCGAACAAGAACTTTGATGAAAAATCTTCTATACTGAGTGTACTGCACCTAATTGCGTTGATTTCAGTCGGTTACGTGATGTTAATGGGAACAATTATTACATTTGATTACTAGTTTTGTTTTGGGATTATTTTTTTCTGTATCTGATAGACCGTTAATTTATTTAATATCCATTGTTTTAGGTTCTTGACCTTTCCTTGAATATCTGTTAGTCATTTTAATATTTTATATATATATATATGTGTGTGTAAATATATATATATATATTAGGAATGTATTGCATCTTCTCACTGATAAGGTAGTGTACATCATACTTGCAGTAAATGATCTCCAAAGATTACTTTCTAAAATATTTTTTCATGAATCTTTTTTCCCAAATTTCTTTAACATTTTTGGAATGACTTCAGTAAGCTTAGGAATTTTTTTTTGGTATTCTAAGAGGAACTGGGGACGGGGAGGCCGAATACAAGGAAAGTGTGATCCCTGTGAATTAACACCTAGCAAGGTAAGAGAAAAATACACAAAATAAAGTGCCTTAAAGCCAGAAAGGGAACCCTTTACACTGAGACTTAGACAGTGAATGGACATTGTCATTGAAGCAGATCATCTGTTGGGACCTACCTGCCTGTAAATATCTTCCTCAGCAGAAACAAAAAATAAAAACCAGCGAACAATATATTTTTCTATCGTATCCTCCAGCGCCATTTCGTCTCATTGCTCTCAGTTCCGCTTTGCCTGCTCTTTGGGAAGTGGAGACCAGTGAAGGAACGGAGAAGAACCAGTGCTTAGGTTGTTGCCACGTTTGAAGGGATCTTATGGAGTAATTGCTATTCCAGTAGAAGAAATAACCATTGTTTACACGTGTATGGAATATGAACTGCAACTAGTGTAGAGTTGATGTTTTATAATGTTCATCGTTTTTTGGTGACAGTCCCAAGGATGTCGGTACTTGGATGGATTCAGTGCATGGAAAAATCTTTTTTTTTTTTTTTTTTTTTTTTTAAGACTTGCTTCTAAGATGCAATAAAGATTTTTTATTTGCAATCGGAGCTCCTCATGTCGTCTGCCTCAGTCCGTATCTGTTCATACAGCGTAGGCGCAGCCACAAAGATAAAGCAGTTTTGGGAAGTAAGTCCAGGTAAAAGGATCTCCCTCTTACAAAGGAATTTGACGTCTGTGTTGTGTTTTGGCCTGGAATAAATGTAATGCCACGTACCTCGGCTCTGGGGAGAGGGCAGACAGCCGTCCATCGGGCTCTGGTGTATGCTCCCGCTGCTGCCCGCTCTGGCGAGTCGTGCGATGCCCTGGGGCAGCTGGTCGTCTCTAACAGAGGTTTTTGACTTTCCTTGTGAAAGGTTAAAAGTGTTTTTGTTGTCTAAAAACATCCCTAACTATACATTTAAAATGCATACGATGACAAGGCTGAATAATTGAGTAATGTTTTGTGTATTCAAAACACAGTAAAAATAATTATTAAGTGTGTCAAGCACTTAGTTTTGGTAGCTCTGCCAGTTTTGTCACAGTTATTCAATATTAGCGTGAGGCTTTTTTACCTAAAAATTATTAAGTCCCAAAGTGAGAACCTTGGGGGGTTACAGAAGTGTTTCTTCACACTAGGGAAAGAAAGAAAAAAAAAAAAAAAGGCAACTAATATTTGTGGCTGCAGAAAAGAGCTTGAAGAATATGAACGCTAAAGAACTGTACCAAAAGACGGGGGGAAAAGCCCTGCACTTATACTGTATTAATGTTTGTGATTATGTAGGCCTTGTTTTAGCCCGTAACAGGCAGTAAAAGTAAGAATGCGTGTGCATGGAAAAAGCCGTTTAATGAAAAGCACCGGGCTGGTATTGGGTTGGGGTTTTTTGCTCAGTTGCTGCAGCTCTCGTTCAGTTACCAAATCCGTCCGAGCAGCGTTACACGCGAGTTTTGCACCGAGCTTGGAGTCAGTTCTTGAGGCCCCGCATCTTAATTGACCACATGTTTTATAGACTCGCAGCTTTAAAGTAGTCCGTTTGAAAGTTAAATTGTGAATTGTAACCGTCTATGATAAAGTCTAACCTCATAAACCCCAGTTTATACTAAAATAAGCCGTATTTGCTGCCACCAGTTGTAAGGAGCTTGACCAGGTGGAAGTCATCGGCTGGCGAGTGCTAACCCAGCCTCTGACAAAAATCCCGTCTGGGGCTGGAACATTTCGTTTGCAGTTTACTCGGGTTGTTTGGTTCGGAGGGAAGTTTACTTCATGCCGAGAAGCCAGTTGGTGTTGGAAAACCCAGGAGTGTTTGCTTCCAGTCCATTAAGAAAAACAAGGTCTGAGAAAATGAGATGCTGTCATCCTGAAACTGAAGAACGTGGTGACCGAGAGTCATTTCCTGAGGTTTGCTATATAATGAGATGCCTCTCTTCTTCATTAAAGCAATTAAAAATGCAAGACACTTCTTTCCTTCGTTGTTCTACTGTCTGTAACCCATGCCAGATGCCGCGCTGGTCGCGGCCGTGCTCACTGCAATTAAACTCCCACCCAAGCAGAGCTTTGCAGCCCTTCAACACTTGGGTTTAAACTCTCCCGCCTTTTCTGGACACCGGCGGGTGCGAGCTCTGTCCCACGCACCTGCGCCGAGGGTGGTGCCGAGGGTGACCTCATGAGCCAAAGCTCAGAAACACTTTGCCGTTCCCGTCTTCCTGGGGCTCACAGTGAGAGATGGGGTCACACGGGGGTTTCTCACTCACGTTGGCTCTGCTCGCCCTGGCCCGTGGCTCGCAGCTGGCAGGTTGGTGGCTCTGGAGGGCTTTGACTGCTGAGCAGACACAGGAGTGGCCACGTCCCACCAGTGACTGGTGAGGGACCGTGTTTTGAATCACAGATGGGATGACCCATCACCATCCTCACCCTTCAGGTATCTTTGCTCCCTGGCCCCACGTTGCTTGTTGTGGGCTTGATGTCCCCATGCCGCTGCTCCCCAGGGTCTGATCTCCAGCAAGGACTGTCCCCAGGGATTGTCCTCTGGCAGTCTGACAGCTGCTCAGCTCTGGGGTGGGTTATCACCTGCAGAACATGGAGCTGATGAACAGGAGGGGCCGAGGTGAACATCAGGGGGGACCTGCAAAGGAGCTAAGCCCAACCTTGGTCCTTCCTTCTGGTAGGTACGTTTGCGGGGTGGAGAGGAGAGCGTGGGTGTCCCGTGGGCTGTCAGAGGGAACAGCCAAAATTCAGTGTGGGCCTGAGCTGGAGCGTTTTGAGGCTGTGCTTGGCTCTTTGTTCATGAACGTTCATCAGTCGCTGGAGTTAAATTGCATGTGAAACTTCAAGGAGCGGCAACGGGAGGGGAGGAGGGCGCTGGATTTATTACTGCCGGTTTCTAAAAGCGCTTTGCTCCCAGCAGCTCATTTCGTTGCCCAAGGGTCAATGATGGTGAAGAGAGGCAAAGGACATGGGGAAAGTGTGGGTCAGGGAAAGGTGGTGAGGTACTTTCCGGTAACCATCGTGCTCGGTGCGACTATTTACAGGTTAAATATTTATATGCAACTTTGCAGAGTCACAGTCCGTGGAAGGGTTTCAAGATTTGGACCTTGAGGCGCGGTGGGGTTTTATTGCCCTGAAAAAATCAGTGACCGGCGCCAGCCTCCACGCGGCTCCCCTGGACCCAACCGCGCGGCTCCTTCCAGCAAAAGCGGCAACAGCGGTCCCGCTGCCCCCAAATCTGCTTAGGCTGAGTTTTTGTTGAAGCTCGAACTTTACATTGCAAATTATTAGCCGAAG
Organism: Pluvialis apricaria; assembly: GCA_017639485.1. Taxonomy (NCBI): domain Eukaryota; kingdom Metazoa; phylum Chordata; class Aves; order Charadriiformes; family Charadriidae; genus Pluvialis; species Pluvialis apricaria. The sequence continues at coordinate 4,071,216 of CM030015.1, forward strand.
TCATTTCACATGAATACTTGCTAAAAATACTCCGCTTGCGCAGCCAGCCTCGCTCGAGAGCTTTTTGGAAAGAAAAATCTTGCAGAGGCATTAAAACTGGAGAGCAGGTTAGTGCCTTGCCAGGGGCAGATGCTTCCAGGTCCCACCAGGTTCCTCCTCTCTGCTCTGCTTCGGGACGTGGTGGATCTGAATCCACCTGATTCTGGTGGGACACTGCCCACGGGAGGACCTGTTTTAAACAACTGTGTGTGTACCCAGCGCAGCACTGTCTCACTGTGAGTTATTGCTCTGACTGGAGCAAATTCAACGGGGTTTGGTCCAAATTGGAGCTCAAAGGCCGTCTCCTCCGTGGGGCATGGGCAGCCTTGGAGACACCCTAGACTCCCCAGCCAAGGCATGTTGAGCTGCAGTGCAGCTGCGTCCCGTGGGGTTTCCTTCCCCGAGTCTTTTACGGGATTTCACCCGGCTGCTGCTGCCAGAAGTGCTTTTATTCCTCACATCCAAACTGCTGCCGATGCTTTCCCAGGTGCGAGAAACCCATCATGTCTTTTCCAAGCTCCAAAACCCATCTCCCGGCTCTCCTCCAGCCCAGGAATCTCTACCACCTTTTAAATCACATTTACGAGTGGGGTGAAAAAAATTGAATTAACAAAAAAAAAAAAAAAAAACCACACCAAAAAAAAAAAGCCAACCCCAGACCGAATACTGGGCTGGCTGTATTTACTTTCACACTTTAATTCAATAAAAACCTCAACTTTAATTGACCTGAATGGGCTCCAACATTTCCAGCGTGCTGGGCTCGAGTGTCTTGGAAATCAGGGGTCCCCGCTGCAGGGCCGGGGGTGCCGGGAAGACTTTGCCCGGGTCCTGCTACGCCTCTCGCCGACTGGATCTTTAGAAAAGAAGAGAAGAAGAAAAATGACGACACCTTTGTGCTTTATTGACTTTTCAATAAGAGGGCTCATACAAAGGGCAGTTTAAAGTAATTCTGTGATAAAACAAACTTCCAAAGCAAACCTGCTGCGATACGGGGCAGATAAAGGCTGTTTGCTTTGCTGGCGTTGGCTCTGCGGGCAGTGGTTTCGACCTGGAGAATCTGAATTGCTGCAGGCGTGCCGTGGCCGGCTGTCCACTGCCAAAATCACTCTTCTGTGATTCCCCTGGTGCTGAGCACCCGCCCTGGGCAAAGGCAGCCTCTATCCCCATCCCTGACACCCGCCCCATCCCCATCCCTGACTCCAGCCCCATCCCTGGCCCCATCCCCACCCCATCCCCATCCCCATCCCCACCCCATCCCCATCCCCATCCCTGCCGTGGCCCCATCCAGGGCAGCCCCCTCAGTGGAGACAGGAACAAACCCAGAAGAGAGGAGGGTGACAGCTTCAGCTGGTCCCCAGCAGCCTCAGCAACATCTCTGCAAACCGGGGGGGGGGGGTTCCTTCTCTTTGCCACGCTGCTCCTCAGAGCCCAAATCTGTAAAACCCCCTCAGCTCTCTGAAATCCTCCCCTCCTCCTGGAGTTGGGGCTTCCCCGAGGGGCAGCCGAAGGGGCACCAAGCGAGATGCTCACCTGCGGCTTTTTTCGGTCCCCGCCGCGGGAGCTCACTGTGGGGACGGCGAAGTCCCTGTAAGGGGACAGCAGCGCTCTGCCGTGCACGGCACACGGGTTTTGACGCGGCTGCTGGGGCTCCCCCCCAGCCTGCAGCCGCAGCGGGCCAGCAGCATGGGTCACGCTGCCAAGCTGGGGGTGCTGCCGGGACCCCCCCCCAAATCCCTCCCGCAGCACTGAGGGGTTTCACCCTAAATTAAAAATAAAAATTAAAGAAAAGGGGTAAAGCTGCAGGGCACGGAAAGGCTCCCGTCCCTCCCCCCAGCTATCACACCACCTCCCCACTTCCCCACACAGCCAAGGTGACGAATGGCCGAACTCAAAAAGTGAAGTATGGGACTCGGTGGGAAAGACTTTTTTTTTCAAAATATTTGAGTTTTTTACTTGCTTTTTCACCGAGCAGCTCTGAGCCGTGTGAGGGGCCTGTGCAGGAGCACCCGCAGCCCTTGGGGCAGCGGGCCCTTTGGGTTGGGGTTCCCTTTGGGGTCATTTTGGGGGGCAGGAGGGGGGCAGGGATGGACTCGCGCCGGCAGCAGCGATGCTCGGGCGTCTCCGGGGCCTAGGCCGGCTCCCCGCCGCGGCTCTCCAGGGGGATTTCTCCTCTCCTGTGTTCAGTTGAAGGTCTCAGGGTGGGTTTTTTGGGCAAAGCTGAGCTGTTTTTCGCAGTGCTAATGTTTTCCACCGCCCCACGGGGTCGTGGCGTGTGCGCGGAGCCGAGTGATGGAGGCTGCCGCCCCCCCTCCCAAGGTGTCAGAAGCCGGGCAGAAGAGACGAGCTGAGCAGTGTTTGCAAAAGGAGACAAGGCAGGTGTTTTTTTTTTTTTTTTTGGAAAAAATTCAGCACAATTTGAAAAGTCGTGTTCTCGCACGGGGCCCCGCATGCTGCAGCCATAAGGGGTACACCGTCAGCGGGGTGGAACTCAAAGGGAAACCCCGTTTTCCAGAGGTCACGACAATGCATCCCCGGAGGAAGGTTCATTAGGGCTGGAAGATGGTGCTGAAGTGTTTAATAGCACGGAAACTGACCCAAATTGCTGCCGGTGCAATAACCAGACGCCGGGGTGACGGCGTGCGTGGCTGGGACCCCCATCCTGTGCCCGGGGTGGGGGCTCAGTCCCAGAGTCGGGACCCCCAGCCAGACCCCGCAGCGCCCGTGGGGGGGGGGACATTCCACCCACCACAACACCCTCCTCGGACGGGCTCTATAAAAGACCTTATTGTCAAAAAAAAAAAAAAAAAAGAAGAGAAAAAAAACCCCAAACTAACAGAAAATCGTATAGAGGAGCCTCCAATGTCTATAATTTCCCTAGGGAGTGCAGCCCCGTGGCAGGATGCTGCCACCTTAATGCTCCTTTCAGCCAGCACATCCCCATAAAGCCCCAGTTTAGGGCCCCGGGGGTGACTGGGGACCTGCGGCTGCACTGGGAGGGCCGGGGACAGCAGGGTCGGCTGGGAGCAGTGGCAGTGCCGGGTGTCCCCTGCCAGTGGCCGGGGCTGTTTGTCCTCCGCCGAGTGTGGCCAGGCCACCGCAGCCAAGGGATGTTGTGTTGAGGGATGGTTCTCCTCATCTAATCCTCCGAACAGGAGGGTGCTTTGTAATTTTTAAGAAGGAAGATGGAGAAGGAAGGGGCGACCGCGTGGCACAGGTTAGCCTGCGGCTCCTGCAGGTACGTGGGGTGCTGAGGTCCTCCTGCTCCCCACAAAGCAGACGGCAGCCTGGGGCAGGCAGCCCTTTTTGATAAAAACAGCCACGTACACCAAAGGGCGCTCTCACACCCACCGAAACGCAGCAGAGGGACGCACTCGTGCAATCGCACAGGGAAGAGGCGGTGGATGAGGACAGAGCCCTGAGGGGGTCCAGACCCTGAGCCCCCTCCTGCCCACCCCACCAGCTCCCTGGGCACACGGCGGCCACTTCCCTGTGTCTGTGTGCCACCAAAGCCACTTTTGTCCCTCCAAACTTCTATCCCTCCATCCCTACAAGCTGCCATCCCTCCATCTCTGCATCCCTCCAAACCGCCACCCCTCCATCCCTCCCCAAGCGCTCACAGGGTGGAGGAGGGCTCGCCCGGTTCGTGGGCTGTGGGTACCACAGGTGTCTAAGGACGGGTCAGCCGCAGAGCCAGCCCCGTAGCGCTGTGGCACCGGGCCGGTGGCACCGTGCGAGCCCGCTCCACGCTGGTGCTCAGCCGGCGCTGGCAGGGGAAGGAGCAGGACCATCACAGCTTGGCACGGAGGAGAAATTAGCAGGACCCGAAGCGCTGAGGAGACTGACACGGTGCTGCTGTGAATGTAAAAGCACAATGAGGGAGGGGGACTAAAAAACAAATCAGGGATGGGCTCAGCATGGGCGGAGAGGAGCATCTTCCCAGGGACACGGGGCTGGGCTGGGAGGGAAGAGGGACCAGTTGTGTAAACCCAGCTGAGCTCTTTGGGAATGACTCTTCCCGGAGGTTTCGTGCATTTTTAAAAAAAATCTTGGTGTCATTTTGTTAGGTGTTAGCTCTCTCCTGTCTACAGTGAAACAAAAGCCAGGACCCAGGTGCCGGTCGAGCCACCGAACCCCAACAGTGCCCCCATCCCACCGCCGCGGGCCCGGGGTAAGCCGAGGACAGGCGGGCAGCCCGAAATAGCCACAATATTTCCTGTCCTTTAAAGTTTGCTTAAAGAAAACTAATTTCCTCTGTCCTGTCTGTAGCAGAATATAAAGCAGCCAGTGCTGCCCCTCTCCCCATGTCCCTTAAAAAAAAAAAAAAAAATTCACCTTATTTTCTTCCTCACACCAAAGCCGAGCTCTTGGCGCAGTGCGGGATGGGGGGAGCATCCCACTGGTGTGTAAATCCCACGCCTGTCCCCCACGCTCCATCCCAGGGCCTGACCCTGCATCCCACTCACCGCACCAACGTCGGCAAAGGAACAGCCAAAATTTCTAGTGGGAGATGTGCCTGCCCAGGGCAGGGGGGTTGGAACTCGATGATCTTCAAGGTCCCTTCCAACCTAAACCATTCTATGATTCTATGAAACCCGGACTAGGAAGCAGTGTCCGGATGATTGTTATTTTTATTTCTTTTAAAGCGGGTGGAGGACAGCCGAGCACTTTAGGGCAGAAGCCGGCGGTGCCGCGCGTGGCTCCCGGGCGCGGGAGGCAGTGGGGCGAGGGGACAAGGCCGAGGGGGGGTTTGGGCAGCCACGGCTGAGCCGGGGCTCTGGCACTGACGGCTCAATTAATCCTGGCGGTGGCAGGTCCTGTGTGTCTCAGTAATTCCTCAGCGAGTAATTAATGGCCCCCGGCACCCGCCTCCCTCCCGCCGCCGGTGCGGGGGGGTTAATCTCATCTGAGAGCATCCGTTTCCCTCCCAGCGCCGAGGCATTTCCGCGCGCTCCCGCTGCTCCGAGACGGGCTGGGGGGAACCTGACGTTGACAAAATAAAACTAAGCTGTTTTCTCGTCTCTCCGGTCAGCTGGAGGAATAACACCCCCCCCCCCCACTCCCCGCCAGGCCCCTGCTCGGCCTTATTTTTAGAAGCTGAAAGAAAATAGCAAAGGCTGCGCTATACGCAGCTGCCCCCGGTAACGGGGACTGTGATCACCAGTGTCTTCGGGCTCAGGCAGCCCCTTGCTGCAGGGTTTTTGGGGTTTTTTTTCCTGCCTTTGGCCTCGACCCCATCCCTCTCCCCAGGGATGGACGCAGGCGGGTGGATGATGCCCCTCAGCCGCAGCTGCCGCCAGTCCCGCCGGGAGCAGAGCAGGCTCGGCTGGTGGGAGGGCTGGGAACGAGCACTGAAATCACAATTAAACTGTCTGAAATGATGGTTAGTTGCTATTTTTTGGGGTTTGTTTTTTTGGTTTTTTTTTTTTTTTTTTTTTTTTTTTTTTGTTTTTTTTTTTTTAATTTTGTTTTTAGTTTCTGTTTATTTTTGCCCCCGGGGATTCATTCCCGCAGCGCGTGCGTTGCTTACTTAACGGAGCCGTGTGCTAATGAGGTTTCAGGTCCTGACTCCAGGGTCTCAGTCGATTTCGGGGACCGATCGCTGTTCCCAGGAGGTTTCGGGACACGCGCCCTCCCGTCCCTGCAGCGGAGACCTCACACCACCACGCAGCAGCGTTCGCCTCTCTCCCACCCGCCCTTCCCCGGCTGTCCCCCCTGGCGGGTGAGGGTGGCAGCGGGGTTTTGGGCGCAGGGACGTCCCGGTGTGTCTGGGGCAGGGTGTGCGCAATGGCCCTGGGCAGTAACAGCTCTGGAGTGTGTGGCGGGAGCAGAACAAAGCCCCTTTTGTGGTGGGGCCTCAGGCGGTGCCCACCGAAGTGTTGGGAGAGGCCCCGACTGACCCCCGAGGGCTCTGGGGTACGGCCCCACGGCGGCTTTGGGAGCAGCGTGGTGCCCAAGATGTTTGGCTCAAGCGGGATGATAAGGAACTGCTGTGGCTATTCCAGATAGCATTTTCTCAAGGAAAACCTGCAAGGCTGAACGGAAGTACAAGCTGGTTTATAGCCCCTGTTGGGGCTTCAAGGATCACAAAATAGTACGTGTGTGTAAAAGGGGTCTGGGCCCCAGAGAAGGCGAAACCCCAGCGCAGGTGACGGTGCGCGCGGCCGGCACGTGCAGGCTTGGGGCTGTGCCGCAGGATGGGAGGTAGGTGACACAGTTCCAGGGAAACGCAGCTAATTAGCTCTGACACAGATACAGCTATCTCACAGCTCAGCTCCAGGCAGGATAAGCTCTCGGGGCAGCTGTGAAAATGCCCATCAAAGCGCAGCGGCAGTGCCAGGCTGAGCCATCTCTGCCCCGTCCCTGAGACAAGAGGCGGGAGAGCTTGTCCTGCCGCCGTGCCCGCTGCCCCGGCCGCCGGAGGAGCCGCGGGGGACGGAGACAGGTAAGGCCAGGTAAGAAAACAGACTGTCCTTGTAAACAAGACTCCAACCACGCTCATCAGGAGGACGTGCTCTTTATTCAGACCCTGCAAAGCCCAAACCCCCTGCAGCTGATGCAGGCATGGGCTGCCTATAAAAAGTGCCACCAACGCAGTGTCATTGCAAGGAGAAATCTGTTTATTTTAAGATACACTCGGTTTCTGAAGAAGGATATTTTAGCAGCCCGCAACAGAAATGTGAACCAGAGGGTTAACCTGCCCGTTCGGCCTTGGCCAGCCTTGCCGATGCTCACACAAGTTTCTTGGGATAGAAAAAAAAACAAAACAAAAAAAGGTCCAAAATTCAAACTGTACACTTTTTTTTACAGGGTGCTTAGCCAGGCTCACTTTTTACACTGCTGTACATGCTTGGGATAACTAAGTGCAATTGTATTCAGAGCCAATACATCATCCCAGGCCACTAATGAAGATAAAATAAAAGCTGTGGTGAGCGGAAGCTGCACAGATACACAGGCAAATTAAGCTTATTGTGTTCGGGATACCCCAGAGTGTATTTACCAAGAGAAAGAGGAGAGGAGCAAAGACAGTTCATAAGCCCTCCTGGTCTCAGGGCTCCCGTCTCTTACGCCAGGAAGCATCTGTCAAACCAAGTGGCTTTGCTTTGTATCCGCTCTATTTACAACTGACTTTGCAACAGTGCAATTAAATAGCTCGCTCACTCACTGAGACTGTGCAGTATTATTGGCAGATTATTTTAGTCACACTGTACCACAACAGCTTTTAGGAACCAGAAACGCAGTGGCCAGCCAAAGCCGATTGCTGGTTCTCACACCTGGCTGTCTCTCTCTACACGGCAGTCGCAGCAGGGGCTACGCCTGAAGTAGCCTCTACCAAACTTGCAGGGATGTGGGCAGCAGCGCCGCAGCGCCGGCGCGTTGCCCTGGGGAGCGGGGTGAATGAGCCCGCAGTGAACCGCACCGCCAGCCAGCACGCAGCGGGGACCGCAACGTGCTCAGGCTCCCAGGAAAGGGCCCGCTGAGGAGAACGGAGCTCTCCTGGCTGATGACAGACACTATAAAAGCAGCAGCAGCAGCCAGGGCATGCTGAAGGTGAGGAAGGAATTTAAAATAGGGAAGAAGAAACTGGAAATAGAGGCATGAGCAGAACTGCAGCCACCTCCACCTTCCGCTCTCGACTACTGCAGGGGAGCATGTGATGGAGCGAGAGAGCGGAGACATGGCCCCGCTCACACCGGTTTCTTCAGTCCCCGAAAGCCCTGACGGGGCTCCAGCCACGGGAACCCCGCAGTGCTCATTAGCAGCAAACCAGACACGCGCTCCCCCCACGCACCCCTCATCCCCTCCCTCCCCGGAGCTGTGTTTCGGAGTCCAGGCACGCTCAGAGCAGGACGCTTCCGTTCTTCCCTCCAGCCTCGGTTCCCAGCGCCACAAGCACTACCTTCTTTTTCGCATGCAGGTTTCAAGCCTTCCCAGCTCTTCGTAGGCCTGGTAGAAAACGTCAAAGTCTCTGGCGCTCCAGCCCCTCCAGACAGCCAGGCACCACTCCGTGTTTTCGTTCTCAAAGCAGCACACAACTGTGTCCTTTGCTACGAGAGCAGCATCCACCAGCGTCCTGGGAAAGGAAGAACAGAGCAGAGAAGGGCATTGCAGCGGAGAGCAGCTCTGCTAACACAGCACGCTGCCGCTCATCTGGGAGGCACTGGCTCAAAAGCTTTCCTTTCCAGCTACCGAATCTCTTTTTATAAGCTGCAAATCCTTGAGGAAGGAGAATGTAACAAAGAGAGGGATCAGAAACTATGTCGTGGCAAAAGCAAGTATCTCAGTGACATGGGAAAAGATTTTTAAAGGGATTCAGGTGCCTAAACGTGCAGGTGGGTGCTTATGTCTGCCGTGACATTTTGAAGTTGCTGCTAATCTCCCGATTTGCTAAATCCACAGGCTCTTTGGCCTGCTGCCACTGGGCATTTTCAAAACATCATGCCACAGCTAGCAGGCTGCTGAGAGCCCCCGCAGCCTGAAATGCAGCGTGGAAGTGGGATGGAGCCCAGCTCTGGCTGCTCAGGGTACAAGCCCCCCGTCCGGACCAGCAGGCATGGCTACGACAACAGCCCGGGGACCCGCAAGTTCATGTAGAAGGAGTCCTACATGACAGCATCGTGTTGGAGGTGCTTCCCTTCATGGTCTCTGAGCGTGTTACCCGATCAAACAACAGCAGTTGAAGCTGGCCCTGCAGATACCCCAGAGGGAGGTGGCCGGGCAGATGATAGGATGAGGGGGAATGGTTTTAAACTGGGAGAGGGCAGGTTTAGATTAAACATTAGGAAGAAATTTTTCACTCAGGGTGGTGAGCCCCAGGCCCAGGCTGCCCCGAGAAGCTGTGGCTGCCCCATCCCTGGAGGTGTTCAAGGCCGGGTTGGATGGGGCTGGGAGCACCCTGGGCTGGGGGGAGGTGTCCCTGCCCAGGGCAGGGGGTTGGAACTCGATGATCCTCAAGGTCCCTTCCAACCCGAACCATTCTGTGATTCTGTAATTCTAAGATGACACTTTTGTCCTTGCAGGGTTTGAGGGACAGGAGTCCAGCCCTTCCTGGGCTCTTTCTACTGGTCTGATAGCAGATGGGGGAAGACTGTCCCCAAACCGTTTCCCCAGAAAGGCCCCTACACGGGGAGCACGAGCAACAAGGGCTCTCCTTGGCAGCCGGTTTTTATCACAAACTGCCCCTACGAAGCCACCTCCCCTGCCTCACCTCCCTGCCCTGCTCTGCACTGGGAGGGGCTCGGAGGAGGCAGGCGTTATCTGCCGGTCTTTATCCTGCTGGTAAAACGGGGTGAGTTGACAGCCACCGTGCCTGAACCCGAAAGGCAGCAAAGCAGGACAAGTCCGAGATGGCAGTGTCACTTCGCCTTAATTCCACACTTTGTTTGGGTAAAGCAAAATCAACCTAACAGTACCTGTGAATAACAAAGAGAATCCGCCACTCCCAACTGACCGATAAGGACGCTCGGTTAGCAAGCAGAGGGAATGGCAGCGGCACTTTGATCTCTTGTTGTGTTTGCCTAGTGATAATAAATGACCATTTATAATCCTTAGCTTAACCTCCATTTGTTTGGACACAAACAGTACAATCCCAGACTGGTCTTGAAGTGATCAGCAGGAACACCCCCATCTCCCTAGCAGATACGTGTTTACTTGGACTCTTGTTCACTGTATGAAACGTTTTAAATTAATGTATATAACTGCTCTCCCCTGTGCTGCAGGAGCCTTCCCCCGGCCCGTCACTGCCAACAGCACAAAGGTGCTCATTTAGAGCCAGAACGTCAACCTGATCCACGTGAATACAGCCACAGACAAGCGCTGCGCTCTGCATAAATACACCTCTTGTTCTTAACGCAGGGCCTGAGCCTGCCAAGCTCCAGCGACCTTCTGCCAGGTGCCCTCAGAGCACCGGGAGTCAGCACCAGGCAGGATCAGACCCACGTTTATCGCATTGTGCAAGATGGTCCTGCCTGTCTTGTTCCAGGGGTACTTGGTCTCTGTGGCTTTTGGAGACCAGACTGCGGTCACAGTGCCCTCCCCTCACCATCTCAGAGCATGCACACACCTTGATTTGCAACCAGCAACCGTGTCTCCTCAGGCTGGGACCTTTCTCAGATGCTGCTGGAAGCCAAGACAGCCCCCTGCTCCTGACAGCCCCCAGAGCCTGCAGAGCCGCCCTCTGTCACCCAGTCCCCTTGTGCCCCCCGTGGTGTGACAGGCGCTGCCCAAGTCAGCCTCACCCGTAGGGAGCCAGTTCCCCGGCCTTCAGCACCGCGATCACTCTGCCCCGCTGGGTGCCCGATTCCTTCTCCAGTCCGATAACGATGATATCCCCTCCTCTCCTAGAAGAGAAGCAAGGGAGACATCACATGTGCTCCACAGCGGAGACTGGTGACAGCCGAGGAAGACCCGTGCTGGATATCCAACCTTTCTGCTGCAATCCCTCCTGCAGTTACACGACCTTCTGCAGGGAAGGGGGCACTGCGATGCCACCGAGGGGCATCCTGAATCCACTGCAGTGAGAGCCCCTGTGACAGGCAAAATCAGATTCCCAGTGATTTCCACCAGCTAACGGGAGGCAAAAGGACTTGCCAGGGTTGTGTCTGAGCAAGGCAGCTGCCTGATGTTCGTTTCCTCAGTAGCTGGGGAAACAGGCCTTCGAGTCTGACCACCACCTTCTCATTCTGCTGCAACCCGGCAAGACCTTAGATGCGGCCATTCTGTCCAACAATAGATATCTTTAAAAAGGGGTAGAAAAATTGATGTCCCATTGTACTGGGAATAAAATTTCTTAATCGTAACTTGACTTTCTGAGCAAATGAATCATACTGGGAATGCAAAAGTTCCTGAATTAGCCTGAGCTAACCTCGCATTCAGCCCAGGAGGAACTCTGACTAAGTTCCTTTATTAAGTGACTCACTTACCTGGGGATCCATATGAGGTCTTTCACTGGAAGAATCTTGACAGCTTGGAGATGCTGCGTGTGGTCACCTGCAGGCATAGCATCGTGATCCAGGGAAGGCTTCAGCTCATGAAATTTGTCAGGCTCCTCAAAATCTGTGGAGAGTGGTGCACTCAAAGAGCTCATGGGCGAGCTGGGTAGGCTGGAGGGGCATCGGGTTATCCTGTTAGGAGGCGAGGAGGAGTAGGAAGACACAGAGCAATAATCTGTGAGCGAGTCCTGGTGGTTTAGTATCTGGGTGCCAACCTCTGGGCTGTAGATAATGCTCATGTCTACCAGCGGGTTATTCTCCATTGCTTTGTGGTTTATAGGTGCTGTAGCTGGGATGGCCGCCGAAGGCTGCTGGATTGTAAACATGTCTCTGAGAGGGCTGCAGTCTCCGCAGAAGTATCGCGCGCAGAGCTGGTAGGTGGTAACGTGATACATCACCAGGAAGTTGCTTTTATCGTCCAGACACCACACCACCTCCTCCCCGTGACACTCCGAGTTGCAGGCGATGGATGTGATCACTGACGGTGGGCTGAAGGGCTCCAGTCTCCTGCTGATCTCCATCGTGGCGCAGTCGATGATGAGAATGCCAGGGCCGTTGCTGTACCAGACCTCTGCTCCGCTGTTGGTGATCTCCATGGCCTTCACCGGGTATGGGTTCTGCCGGGGGTCATCGTCAGAAATGTTGAATTTGGATCTGTTTGCCGTGTGGGAGCACAGGTAGGAGCAGCCGTCCCCTGGGATGCCCTGGGACACTGAAAACACTGCTACAAGTCCATCTGACAAGCCGGCCAGCACCACGTACGAGTTCTGCAAGAAAGACAGCAGATTCTCCATCCAGATTCTTTACTTCTCTGCAATACAAGAGCTTTCGATCCCAGAGGCTCTGGCTGCCTCCCACAATCCTTCAAGTACACTAGTAACTTACCCCAAATCACTCAGTGATAACAGCAACATAAAAAGAAGTCATTACATGGAAGCTGCTGCAGAGCCATACTCCTCTCACCCAGTATTACCTTTCTCTTTATTGGCAAGGGAGGACAGACAGACCTGGCAGCCTGCCCTGAAGGTTAACAAATTCAAGCTGGAGTATGTTCACAGACCGCCATCGTGATCCTAGGAATCCAGCTGTAGAAACCCGGCTTATTTCCAAAAAGGAGTAAAGCTATTGCTATCAGTGTAGGTAGCAGAGGAATGGAAGAAATGCAGTAAAAACGGAAAGAGAGGGAGACAATCCTCTCGCAAACAAGAGCAGCAAGTGCTCTACATCTGATATCTGTGGCTTTGACAGCACCGCTCCTCCCAGGGACGTGTTCTGGGTCTGGGATCCATAGCAGCTCAGAGATATCCCAGTGGAGGGCACAGAAGCAGCAGCAGTTCAGCGAACTGGCTGCCAAGTGCCATGAACAATTCTGCAGGTAGTTAAGAACCTGCCCCTAAATGTGCAGATGTGTTGGCTGCAGGAGCCATGGCCAGCGTCAAGCTCCGGTGCAGTGCTCTGTGGCACTGCTGTGATGGATACCATCACGTCCTGTGGACGAGAAGGCCATGGCTCACTGGTTCGCTGACTCCTCCAGCTCATCACAGCAGTGCAAAATGCTGTTAGACTGGGATATGGATCTCTCGGGAGCAACACTCCCCATGACCTTGGGTCTGTACCAGAAACTCCCTCATCTGTGAAGCAGATAAAACAATACCTACCTCACAGGCCTTTCTATTTCCTCCCCGTGGAGAAATAAATTCTAAAAAAAGACCCTTTGCCCAGGGCTTTTTTGCTGTTGCTACAATCTGGCCGAACTAAAGCAAAGCAAAACGAACAGAACCAGACAGAGCACCGCCAGCTGAACCGACACAACCTCCCCCCTCAGCGGTCCCGCTGTGGTGGAAAGCCCCGTCTCCCGGTGTGCCCGAGATGCCAGCGACACCGCCTGCCTCTGCGAGACGGGACAGGGACTCGGCATCACCCCTCACCGCTCATAAATTCAGGGAAAGCCTGTGCCCTTCCAGGGATCTTGGCTGTGCCAGCCGTGAAAGAGAGCTCCCAGGCTGCTTAAACCCGTGGAGGCCAAAATCAGTATCTCGAATTGCTCTCAGATATCACAGGGCAGATAGCATAGGGGTAAGTATTAGTTTAATTGATAGCACTGTTTGCAAGGTTCGTTAAGAGTCTTGGACAAAAAGACACTATCTGCATACAAAGTATGAGTAAAACCATGAGTGTGCTGAGCCTGTATGACTAATCCAAATCACAGCAGAATTTTACTGTAATGGGAAAAACTAGGGAAGCAAGTGGAAAGTTGTGAAATGGGACTTGGACTTTAATTCAGTCCAGTCCCAATTCTCTAACTGCTAATTAAGAGAAGCCCAAATGGCCTGCAGTGTTCGGTGCATGTCCCTGCTGCCATGCGGATCTGGTGCAAAGGCTCCTGGATATGGGTTTGCCAAATTGCATCAATAGGTTGGAACATGGTACGATGTTTTGCACAAGCTGGGTTTTGGGTTACTTTTTCTTTGGAAAGGAGTTCAATTATTTAAAACAGAACAAAACAGAGCAGAACAGCCCACATTTCTCTGGTGAGAACGGTCCAACTTTTTCAGTCCGAAGAACCCTGCACAATAGGTACTTCTTACTAAAAATGGAAAATTTAAATTGAAATGGGAACATCTGAAATTAGACATAATGTGGGTATGTCAACCTGAACTGCTTCTAGCGTGACACAGGGCACTATTAAAGTCTTCAGAGATCTCTATAATTTTGTCTCATTTCATTTGAAAATGCTGAATTACCCAAGCATAGTCTTCATAAAAAAAAAAAATATTTTCATTTCTTTGATTAGTGTCAGCTACTGCAGAACAGGATCCTGATTCCCTTTTGGGTTCCACAGGCCAAATTTCCCTGGCACTGGGCAATCGGCACCACAGCGGGGCAGAGCTGCCTCAGTAATCCCCACCCAGCTTTACCGGCCATACTGACTGTGCCAAATTCTAGCCTGTCTGGAATAGCACAATGGTGGAAGCAAATCTGGAAGATATTTTATGCTTTGGGGCACTTATTACTCACTGCCTTGGCTATCGGGACCTGTTTCTATGCAGCCACTGTTGTTATCTCTCTGTGTAAGAAATGAAGAGTAGGAGCTCAAATGCTGAGCAGTGCCCTCAACCCGCCATCCCTCGCCTGACTGAGACGAGGGAGTGACCCATTTCACAGAAGAACATGGCAAAGGCAACCCACCCCCGGGTGCCACCGATTCACCAGCCTTTATTAGGTGCTGGCGCAGCTGGGTAGCGAGGCAAAACTCTCCAATCGGAGTATTACAACAGTGACCAAAGGCAGGCAGGGCAGCAGCCTCCAGAAACCTTAAGTAACTTTCTCAGAATTCATTTTCAACATTTGGGCTCCACAAAGAGCCAACAAAAACACACAGCAACAAAACTGCATTTGAAGTCTCCGTCCTGCCAGAAGTCCCACTGTGCCAGGGAGGAAGGCCTCTGAGCGGGGCTGTGACGGTATGTGATGTGCAGGGGATGATCTGGCTCCAGACGTCCTGTCCTCACAGCTAAGGACGGCACAAGGCTCAGGACAGCCGCTGCGAGCAGGTTGAAAAAAAAATAAAATAAAATACAGCCCCCGACACCACAGCCTCGGTCGCCTCCTCCTCTCTTCCCCGCAGGGTCTGGCACTGCTGGCACCGAACGCCGCAGCAGGCTGCAGCCTTTAAATGCAGCTTTTGTTTTCGTGTGTTCCAGGTTTTTGCAAGAGGCCAGAGGATCGCACCCATTCAGATTTCTCTCTTCCTCAAAATCTCTTTATAAGAATGCTGCAAACCAATTCAGAAAGCATCTTGTTTTGCTCTTTTTAACGTGTTTGTTGGTTTTTTGTTTTTTTTTTTCTGAAAGGAAATTTACTGAAAATTTTATTGTTTGCCAAAACCAATGACACTGGTGACAGAAAGCATGCAACAAAAAAGCTTAAACTGTACAAGACTTTTCCTTGGCGGGCAAGTTATGGATTCTGGGCCCCTCTCTGCTGCTTTTAAATTTCCATGATGCTTCCTTTGGATGAGAAACCAAGTTTTGGAAACTATTTCTTTTGGATCAGTCTTCCCAAGGCAGTCATAAAGAATTCCCCTTCCCAGCAACATCCCTCGGCAATTCTCTTGACTGCTAGTTACCTCACATCTCATCAGTTAAAGGCTTTCTTCCCAGGGAAATGTGAGCAATTCTCTTCTCCACTGGACAATAATGACTATGCGATAACTCTGATGCAGCTCGCTCGCCGTACAACGAGTTTGACAAGTGTAAGCTTTCCACTTAGCTTTGTTGGAAGAACTGGCTGTTTCGAAAAACGGTTTAGTTTCTTGCCAACCTGGTCTGCACATCCCTACGGCTGCTGCTCTGGCTATTTCACTGCCAAACTCATTCATAGAAAGGAGAGAGGAAAAAGTAACTCCAATAAACTAAGAAGGAGTGCGCCGAAGGGATGTGGATTTCTGGAAGGTTGGGTAGGGTCGGGGGAGGAAGGGAGGTGTCTAGACTCAATATTACTATTGTAGGGCCTGGCATTATTTATGACATTTTCTAGGCAAGCCACAAACTGGAAATAGAAACCAGGAGACATAAAGCCACTCGTAACCCCTAAGGAATGGCTTTGCAAGCTGTATGACAGTGGAAAAGCTGAAAGTGAAAGACTCGTTCGACTGTCCTGGACAAAACCTCAGGCAGCATGAAAAAGAAATTTGCGCTACACATCAGAAATGAAACTCCACGGCGGAGAAACGCTGCAGGTCTGGGAGCCAAAAAAAGCCGACAGATGCAGCCTCCCGGCGGGTGAAATACATCCCCGTGCCAACTTTAGTTCTATGCCCTACTTTAGTCCTACTTACACCATGTTTGGAAGTGAAGCAGTACACCTTACACTAACCATCTGCCTTGGATTCAGTTTGCAGCAATGCAGCAGCCTGAGCAAACGAGCCAGAAATGGCTAACAACGCAGAACGGGCATTTGGTATAAAACAGGTCCACTGTCGCTCCGAGAGCTGCTCCATATTGAGCTTTCAGACACATACCAGTCGAGTGGCATTTGCAAAAACTCCACAGCTACCAATAATGTTGGAACATAATTACATGTTTT
This sequence comes from Pluvialis apricaria, assembly GCA_017639485.1. NCBI lineage: Eukaryota > Metazoa > Chordata > Aves > Charadriiformes > Charadriidae > Pluvialis > Pluvialis apricaria. The sequence goes on from CM030015.1 coordinate 4,087,331, forward strand.
TACTTGAGGTGGCTGTAAGCAAACCGGAGGTAATTTAGCCTGAAAACAGTTTTTATACATCTCTCAAGACTTGCCCGCAATAGGCAGTCATGTCAGATTTCTCTTGCCAGTAACTGGATGTTAGCAATTCCAGAACTAGACAGATAGAATACAACTTCTGTTATTACCCATAAGAGGCAGTTCTTGGACTGCCTGTATTATCTAAGTGTTCTCATTCAAAACCAAAAAGAAGCGTGGCTGAGCCTAGATAATATTTAAAGACGACTGTACACACAAATGACAGCATGCACACACACCAGGAAAAGAATGGGTTCAAGAGCAAGGATATACCCAAGCCCTGCATTAGCAGTTAACAAATCTCGATTCTAATTATTGTTTCATGTCCCCTCTACTTTGCTTAATCAGTCTAAACCCTGTCTTCCAGCGATGTGGAAACACAGCTGGAAAACTTCCTTGCAGAGGATTTTGATCTATTTTGACTATTTTCCCAGCAGGCTTGGAAGCGCCAGCTTTGGTCCCCTGACTCAGGTTCTTGCCCACACCTCTGTCTTCTGGCAGAGGCACAAAAGACCTGGAAACCTTCTCCTCGCACTGCCAAAATGTTCCTGGGCATTGCAAAGTCCTTCAACACTTGCTAGTGACAAGCTGCGCAAAGTCTGGCAGCTTGGCCTGGCAGCAGACGGCTTAGTCTCACTAATGTCCCTTTTCCTTCAGGTTCCTCCTTACCTTTTTGACAACAGGCATTACTAGAAAGCAGCTCACAGTGGCAGGAGTGTCTAAACCCTTCTGTGGAGTCTTTAGAGGACACATGCCCTGCAACCCGTACACAGAAATCTTCTGGTCCTGTGAAAGAGCACATAAAATTGTATCAATTTCTATCTTCCACGCTTTTCACATTTTGATACCTGAACAAGATCAAATTGGTTCTAAACCCAGTTTTATTTGTATTTTTCAATATCCAAAGCCTGGGTTGCTCTTTGTTCTCCCTGGAGAGCATTTGCTTTGTCTGAAGGTAGAAAGCAGGTACAGCCTTCCCCAGAATGAGCTGTGGGCAACGTATGCACTATCCAAAAGCCACCAAAATCACCACTATAGGTGTTTTATCACCGCATTTAAATGTAGCATTTGACAATCCTGACTCCGCACAAATCCCAAACGTGTCAGGACAATTGAAACGTGTTGTATGTTATTTTGCATTAAGCTCGTCAATTCAAGGAAAGCTGGCATTACATTGTATCTGGAACTACACCTGCTCTACACCTCATAAATCTGTACTAAATACTATACTGACATAGAGCATCCAGTTCAGGGAATAGCAACACATTTCATGTTGATCAAAAAGGTAGAAGTAAAATGCTTTAAGATTTCTGAATTTTCATTCTTCTATACTTCTTGTTATAAAAAAGGATAGGAAAATTTGAACTTTGCCTCTACCTGGAAACAGAAGAAGTAAAAATATCTTATTCTCACTCAGTTACAGCATCCATGCTAGGGTGGAGTGAATTAACCAACACAAATTATTTATTCATCAAGTATGGCCTTTTTTTTTCTCCTGGAAATACTGAACTTCAAGAACATTTCAATTTGTGTCAGCTATTTTTTCTTTGTTTTGTGTCAAACGATTGTGTCAGAACTGGCTAACACTTACCACAGCCTTTTTTGACGGGCAGAGAGAGGCTCTGAGGGACAAATCAGCCTTGCTCTCTCAATCTCATCTTTTTAGCTGCAGTTTTCCATGGTGAACAAAAAACCTTGGGTACCCATTTCCCACAAACTTTCAAATCCCTCGGGCCTCTTTCAAAACCCCACCCTTAAACGCATGGTTTCTTTCACTGCTTCCCTTTATCACTTGCAGATAAGGACATTTCCCAGATGAAACCCTGGGTACAGATACGCTACAATCTGGAGAGTTTCGCCTCAGAAAGCCGAGGTTCCCACGATTGCTTTGAACAGCAGGAGGTATGATTTTGATCTAGGTATCAGCTAAGTAACAGGCAGAAACAATACACCAGAAGACAGCAAAGTCACGCTGCTCATCTGAGACGCCCATTGTCTCAAACACTCTTAGCTTTACTAATTTAATAGGCTCTTTATTTTCAGTTGTGTCTCTTCTAACGAGGCCCCCCTTGAGCCGGGCACTGAAGTGCAGACAACGCTCACCTCTGTGGCAGCCCAGAGGGCATTCTGAAATTTTAGTTGGCAGCATAGCTTCATTCCTGGGCAGCTCATCCTCTCCACTTCTATGACTCCTTTCTCTGGATTCACCACCGTGTAGTTTCTGAAAGGAGCAAATAACAATTTCCTATAGCCAATGTTCAACCTGCAAACTGCTACAGGATGGTACTTGGCACTTTTGGCCAAGCTGTAACACGACTGTCCAGATGTGGACGATGCTGCAAGGCTCTCCACCCCTCCAAACAGTCTCCGTAAAGGAAGACAAATGCAGATGTGCCACGTCTCCTCCGCAGGGGGAGGATATGCAATTGCTTCTGTGAAGATTTAAACTGAGCTATCTGACTTTGCGCGGAAATGGATTAGGAGAACTTACGTGGTCTGTTACTATAATTCAGCTGTGAGACAAACAGCTCCAGCTGAATAGTAGTAATTAATAGCTGGGAGGTCTTAGCCCATCTTGCCCATTAGGTTCTCAAGAGAATATGCGCTCGTTCTCCAAGTTCACTGCCGCAGTATTATCTGGCTTCATTACTTATTCTAGTACATAAACAGAAGAGCATGATTCTTCCAAATAAGAGCAAAGATCTGTAACCTGATAAAATAATTTATAAATATGACTAATTAATATTTTTGTAACTAAAAGGATTTTGTTTGTTTAGGGTTTGGGGAAGTTTATTGGGTTTGGGTGTTTGAACAATAACTGGATATTCACAACCACATCTGTGAGGCCCAGATGTTTCACCAACTGTGGCACAAGCAATTACACATCCTGAAATCTGTCACATATAAGTAATTTGTTATTCAGCAGTCTCCAGCAAGTGGATTGTCCAGTCAGGAAGCAGATTCACTGAGATACATTGCTGCGAATATTTGGACAACATCCACGTATTCAAAATACATCTGTGAGTCCCATGTGTTTCACCGGTTTTAGCAGGAATAGTTATACTGTCTGCACTGAACGACTGACCAGGCACCACAAAGAGCAAAGCAAATCATTCATGAACAAATCACGTACCTTTTCCATTACGTTAATGGTTACAAATAATGAACACATTAATATAAATTTCAGATCAGTTTGTGAACGTTTCCAAAGAAGATTGCAGCTATAAAAATCAGTAACATCCATAAAAATAAACCTAACTAGCCATGGGTCACATGCGGCTGAGCAAAATACCATCATCTCAGTCACAATTTAATAACATTTAAAGCACATGCCTATTCAGTATAGCACACATTTTACTGGCAGTATACACTTGGATGCACACACAGCTTCAGGCATGTGGTTAACTCCTGATGATTTCAATAGGATTTAAGCATGTGCTTAATTGCTTTGCAGAACAGAGATGGAACTGCAGTCTCAATTAGGAAAGGTTTAGTGTTAAATGGCCTCATTAGGAAAGGCAGAACACGTCTGTTCTCATGTGCAAATGCTTCATCCTGTGTGTGTGAATCATTACACTGCCCTAATCTTCTCCTCATATTAACTGAAGCAGAGTTAAGCTCATTAAATATCCTTTATAAAGCAACCACTGTTCCCAATTAAAAGAGTTTGGGAAAACAGTGTTCACCGTATTCTTGGCATTTACCCAAATTCACTTTCACCTTCTTTACCTCCTTCCCAGAGGCATAACTGAAGACACTGAAGGATTTTCACTTAAAAAAAGAACAAAAGAAAGAAAGAAAGAAAGAAATTACTAATATGAGCCATCTCACCTGGTGTCTTCCTTTCCATCCCAGAACACCACAGTGTACTCCTGTCCTTGGGAGCAGAAGAAGGAAGACTGCTTCCCACAGGATAGCAGGTACATAAATGTTGCAAAGGTAGGATCTTTCATCTGTCCTACCACAGAAATGGCGAGTGGACGCTGTGGGGAAAGGAAAAGAGAAAGACACATGTCACACAAGACAGCTGGAGGTCCAGATGAAATAAAAGAATCATAATAATCATTATTTATTAAAGCTAGAGAGCCAAGAAGTAGGACTTCTCTAATAAACACTGCTGCTATTTTCTCATATCTACACCAAATTCTCCTTATAAACCCCACCTGATTGTTTCTCAGCATCCTCCATACCCCAGAACCCAAAGCCAAACCTCTTCTATACTTCCATGGTTTGGTCTGTGTTTCTCTTATACGTATTATTCATTTTTTCTGATTTATGAATTTTCGAAGATGACCCACTGTCATTACAGCATCTAGCTGTTTGGGAGTCAAGCTGACCTTTGTCTGAAGGACAGCAGCTCTGAAACGCCAACTTGTAATTAATTAAAAACATAATACATCATAATCCTTTTCTTGTACTTTGAACCCTTTTCTTCCTCATACTGCCTTTTATAATCCTGGGGGTTTTGAAGTCTTTGTAGTTACACGCACAGCATGATACTGCAGCTGTTTCTAGAAATTATGGGTAACGTCTTGCCCTAGTGAAATCAATAGCTTAACTGCCATTGACGTCTAGGGACCTTCATGTCACCGCAGATGTCTAAGGCCACCAATATGCTGTAGTTTTGTTCATAAAACTATCATTTAAGTCAACAGAAGTTCTGGGCCATATCAGCAGGAAGGGTAAACGGGCAACTGTTCTGCTGTACCGAGAGCGAGCGCAGCTCTCCTGTGTGAAGAGGGCTGCCAGATCCCTGTAGCTACATGATCAGAAAACACTGGTGATGAGGGTTGTCTTGTACCTTTTCTGGCTTAGTGTCCCAACACTCCATCATGAGTGCCTGCATCCTATACAGCTGCACCTCTTCTGGCTGCCCAAGAACAGGACGGATCCCTTTAGACAGCTTCTTTGCAATCTGGAGCTGGTGTTGTCCTAGCACAGGCCGCTGACCAGACAGCAGCTCATACAGGACCATCCCATATGAGAACATGTCGACCTAGAACCAGAAACAGTGAGAAAAAAAACAGGGCAAACCTCTCTTGGTGGGTGGAGAGCAAGGAAGGCCATGGTGGGAAAGCTAGAGCTGCACACCATGCATGTATAAGGGAATTCAGCTCCATGCATGAAGCCAGCCACCCACCGCTGTCGCGCAGGGGCTGCACCACAGTTACCTTCTCATCGTAGACTATGCGAGGCCTGATCTCAGGAGCTTGGTAGCCCGGCGTGCCTTCCACACCAAGCGCGCCTTCATGGAAAGACTGCCGGGAGATTCCGTAGTCGGAGAGTTTGATATTAATGTGCTCTTTGACATCCAGAGACCACACCAAAATATTGTCTGATTTCAGGTCACAGAAGATGATGTTCTTCTTATGCAGGTAGGCAAGGCCTGTTACAATCTGATACGCTATTTTGTGTGTCAGCATGTGTCCCAGCGGCACAAAGGAAGACCCTGGCACAAAGGAACAGCCTGTCTTCAGTTCTTATAATTGCAATAACTGCTTCCTTTTTTTTTTCTTTTTCCTTTTCTCTTTCTCTTTTAAACTCCAGAGCAATAACTAACAACCTTTTAAAACATCACTCAGTGCCACGATTTGAAATGACACTGTTCGTGTTACTATACACGTGTGACAGTTCTATTAGATTCTTTTTTTAAACCCTTTCACTTCTAGACCCCTAAATCTTCTGGTGAAAATTAGTGTTTGACTGAAAGTTGACACAAAGCCAAGGTGCCAAGAGGGTCAGATGGCCTCAACCTATCTTGGAATTAATGATGTCATTCATTTGACAGTGACAGAAATACAGATAATTATGAGAGAATGTAGAGTGCCAGACACCCATCTGCAGGGTGAAGAATACAGCATTACTCATGCAGCACTGAAGTAAGATGCACTTATTAATTTGCAGAGAAATTGAAAATCCAGGTCTCCAAAGTAGTTTTGAAAATCCTAAGCATCAATTTTTACTAGGTTCCCAAAGGCACAGTTTAAGAGCCATTCCATCCCTCCCACTTCCCCTAGTCTGGAAAAAAATCCCCTTCAGTAAATCAAGCAGTAATTTAAATGTTGCTGACCATTTGTCACTACTGTGATGCAGAGAGTGAGCTCTCCCAGGAGGGAGACCCTGTTTTTACCTTTGGAGTTTTCAGACAGTACAGTGGTGAGGCTGCCCAGAGGGGCCAGCTCTAGGGCAAAGCAGAGAGGATGGATGCTGATGCCGATGAGGGAGACGATGCAGGGGTGCTGCAGCGAGTGGAGCATGCTGGCCTCCTGGCGAAACTCGGAGAAGTTCTTCATGGCATCCATGGCTCTCAGGTGTTTTAGCATGGTATCTGGCAAGACACAAAAACCCCTTCTCACTCCCCAGCTGAGAAACCAAGCCAGAAACTCTTTGGAAGGTACTAATCGCTGAGCAAATGTTGCAGGAAGAAGGCAGCTTGTGGGGTTATGCCAACAGCAAGGCTTTAAGTTGCATCCTCACGTTGATGCGTGAGCCACTAACAGACATTGGCTAGAAGTAGGATGTATATGGCTGCCTCAGGAAGCAAGTGCTCCCTTGGTCCTTTAACATCAACTTCGAGTGTGTCTGGCACACACCATTCTCATATATCACCTGGATGATTTTGGAAAACTCATGCTGTGCTTTTTAAAGGAAGGACTCTCTGGGTGTGGACATCACATTGCAGACCCTTTGGTAGAAGGAGTCTTCCCTACCCTTTTCCGGCTGCCCTCCCAGGAGAGGGACCCTTCAGAATAATTGTTCTTCTGCTATGGGACACCACAGGCTGCTCAGGCAAGTCTGGTCTTTCCAAAGGTTATTTGTCACTGGGACAGCAGCTGGCCTCCTCCACAGCTCAGGGGTTCACTCTATCCTTCCCTGACAGAATGAGGAACTTTCCCCTTTCCTTCGTCTGTGGACTGAGGCTCTGCTGGAAGCCCGTGCTCAACAGCCAGCACGTGTCCCTGCCTGGAGGAGCTGGCAGGCTGAGAAGGACTGCCAATTTGTTTTCTGTAGCTGCTGGCACAGACGGAGTAAAAGACCTATTCAAAGGTGGAGACCCACAAGTCCTTAGTGCAAACTCATGTAAATCCACACTTCTCATTGTGAAATAGCTTGGGAACAGGAAGTGAAATATTGCCTTCCACCCCAATCAAGAGCTCTGCCTTGGCAGCCTATGAGTCCACCCACTGACCTGCAGGAGAGAAGCTTCCTGCGGTGCCAATGACCTTCATCACTACAAGTGCCTTCATGAAGGACTCTTTAAGATGCATCCTCCTCCTCCATGGAAACACATCAATTTTGCTATATATTTCAAAGCTGTATTTAAACAGATGCTGCCAGCACTTTGGAGAGCGAAGGTTCCTTGGTCTTAGCTTGGGATCACAGGCTGCAAGAGCCGATTCCCGACGCTGATTCTGTGTACTGTACCTGCAGCCGAAGTGGGAGAACCCTTGCATTTTTTAATCTGAAATCTCTTCACAGCCACTGGTTTTCCTTGGTATCGTGCCCGATATATAATGGTCCCACTTCCACCCTGGCCAAGAACGTTGTTTTCATTTTCACTGCATTCCAGTTTGCTATTTTCCAGGAACAGTCTGCCAAAAAGAGATTGGGGCTTTTTAATTAAAAGAAAAGTTTCAAAGATACTGTAAATTCATGTTTTTAATGTCATTTCCATTTTCGCAAATCCATAATAGGTTCTTGTCTTATCTACTGAGAGGACCAGATCACCTAAACTACCTTGGTCATCTCAATGTACTCCGTGCTGGCTCATGTACAACAGATTGCTCGCAGAAAAAAAGTAACTTAGGCAAATAAGCAAAAAAGGCTTTTTGCCGTGGTAATTCATCCTGCAAGAATCAAATAGATCTGGAAAGCGCATAAGCTCCTTTTCCAAGCAGATGACACAGGAACAGATATTTGTACCATTTACCTGTGTTAATGATTTTTTTTTTTGCTTCATTTACCTCCTGTTCCTCTTTTCTCCACTGAGGCAGGACAGGATGTTTATGAACAGCTCCACATTCTGAAACCCGATTATTCAAATTGGCTTACTGTTTCCAGTCTGCAATCCCTCATTTCCCCACTCTTCCAGAGACTACTTTTACAGCTGTTCACACTTCAAACATCTCCACTCGCCTCGCACCCGTCAAATAAATCTCCAGGAGATAGCACTGCAAGGACAGCCCTCGTGATGGGCCAATGGGGTGTTTGCCCAGAATACCCTGTAAAATGACCCCAAGAAAGGAACAGGGGCCGGTGGGAGCACAGAAAGCTCCGAAAGCAGCCAACAGGACCCAGTTTGGTCTAGAGGTCTCATGGCTCTGCACCATTGCTCATGGCTCTTGGACCGCACAGAAAGGTCCAAGACAGTGTGAACCAAAAGAGACATCGGTCTCCTGTCCTGCCTGCTGTCAGGAGGTCTCTTGCTCTACACACTACGTATAAGGGGTATAATACTGAACCCATCTGGGAACAGAGTTAGGCAGCTTAAAGATTTGGCAGTGCTGCTATGGGTAGGGAAGAGCTGTTTCAGCTGTTCAGGACTGCCACACTACTACAACACATCTAACAGCCCTCAGGGGAGCATGAGCCTCAACTCAATGTGAATTCTCTAGTGGTGTCTATATAAATTCAGTCACCTACAGCCTCTTCAAAAATAAAGGCGATTTCCCTGCCAATCTTGTGATGCAGCAGCACTTGCTTTTGTTTTTGCCATATTAAAATCTCGTTTCTGGGATCCCAGAAAGAATCCAATTATAGAAAGTTCTGGCCAGAGTACTGGGCAATGCAGGACAGCTGTGGCTTTAAAAAGGGACTTACACGTTGCACCATAGTGATCTCAAAGGACCCCCCAAGTGATGATGGGGCTCAGCACACAGTGATTGTCTAAGAAGTGCACTGGCCACCAGGAGCACAGTCTAGGATGAATTGCCAGAGCAGGGATTGAGAGCAGATGAATTTCTTTCCTCTGGTCAGTATGTTCCTCTAGCAGGAACTTAGGAAAAAAAATCCAACCAAATTACACAGGTACACTGAAACTTAACCAAGGCTATCAAATAACATTACCTGGCAGGAAAATCAGTCATGAAAAGCTCTGGGACAAGCTCTTGGAGAGAAACAGGGATGTCAGGGTGGTTAGGACATGTGATGTAGTCCAGTTCAATGGCAGTCAGGACACAGTCCTCCATGTTAAAGTATTGCGCATCCTCCGCCTTCTCGCCACACTCATTCTCCTCCGGCTTGGAAGCTGCACAGATGTGGCAGGGCACATACTGCTCCATCAGCAACGTGCCATCACTCTCAGTGGCTGTGAGCGCTTCAAAGCAAGCAAGCAAACAGAAAACAACATAACCCACCCAAACTGAGAAAGAACAACAGGTACTAGCACATTCAAATGTCTACAGTGACTACCTGGATCCACGGGCTGAAAATGGTCACGCTCCCGAAAGCAGCTGTTTATTCCAGTTATTGACTGGAATAAGAAAATAGCTTTTTGCAAAGTATACGCAGATAGCAGGGACAGTACTGAGGAGACAGGACTGTTGACATAACATAAGAGCTACTCTGCTTTGGTCACAGGTAACACACAGGCTTGCAAAGAAAATATATTCAGGCCAGTAGAGATTACAAGTATATGAATAAAACATTGGAGAGAACCTACTACTTGCTGGGTGTCTCTATGTGACCCGCGTATCGAGGTCGCTGCGTACCCTGAAGGCCAGGACTGTGCAGTCGAAGGACGGCAGCCCAGGAACCCCAGCCACGTCTGCTTTGTAGACTGCAAGCTGCCAGACGGCTTCAGGCAGAGAGCGGGCATGGGAATGGGAGTGGACTGGGAGACGACATGGCATGCTGCACTCAGGCTGAGCGTTTCGGGTGTAGGCTAGGAGTGAGCACTTACCTGCAGCCCCCAGGTTAGAAACACACTTACTGTGGGCTCCCTCACAGGCAAGGTTTCCAGCCCCGCTGGGGGGAAGGTGGATTCTACCAAGACTAAACTTTTAGGAGGTTCACACCTCTTGCACTAACTGGAGAGGGATTTTGTGGTGAAAGGCTCCATTAAATGCTACAATTAGGCAGGGTGAATACAGGCTGTAGCCTTTGAAGTCATGACTCTTCTCAAGCTTCAGTGATTAACGTTATCGTTATTTTAATCCAAAGGCAAATAAAATCTGCTTTTATCTTCATAACATGCAGAACATGAATATGCGAGAGTGCACAACTCTTTCCTCCAGAGAGCCTCCAATTAAGAGATTTTGGCACTGCTTTCTAGACTAGACCAGTGTGGGACGACAAAGAACACTTCAGATTTTGTTTTGGTTTTAAACAAAGTGTATTGGGGTTGCAAACAGCCCACTGAGTAACAGCAGGATCTGTGCTGATCAGAGGAAAAACAACTGCTGGAGTCAAGGAAGTTACCTTGGCACAGAGTCCTTGGTATCGTATTCACTCATGCCTCTCACATCACAATTTTTTAAATTGTAGGGTGCGAGAAATAGCGGGCAAATGCTGATCTCAGCCAATGCCAAAACGAGTTCTGTCATCAAGGGACAGTGCCAAGTAGTTTGGGCCAAATCCTGTCCCTGCTATGCGCGCTGGAAGAGTCTCTTGGACTCCTACAGAAGCAGGTCCTGTGTGAACTGTAAGGTTTCACCTGTGCTTGCTGCGACTGACGGACTGAAAGACACAATGCCTAGACCAAGGCGTGCTGGCAAAGAATCTTGATCTGTCTGCAGGTTATCAGCTTTTCTCAAACTTTATTGGCTGGAGACTGTCAAAGCCTGAGGGGTCTTCAATTAACAAACAATATTGTGCACCTGGAGCCCTCTGTCAAAGAACCTTCTGTTAAAAAGACATAATACCACACAGAAAATTACAGTAGTTCTCTCACCAGGAAACCACTGGTCTATCAAAGAGTTGACATGATCTGTGATGAACGCCATTGCTGAAAAGTCTCTCACTTCTGACTGGCAAATTATTTTAATTCCACCACTTTTTTTCTTTTTCCAGTTCACATCAGAAGACTCGACACTGTGTAAGAAAGCCAAAAGACAGCTGCATGAAGCTTTTTTGAAGTACCAGTGTCAACAAACTTTCTTTCTCTCAGGAAACCTGAGTTACATAATAACATGTAGTTCATAAGTAATCAAAATAAAAGGCAATCTAGCTTTGAGGATGATTTTCAATTCAGTCTATTCTACAAATGACTTTCAGAAGAGAATCCGTGCACAGAAATGCCAGTTGCTCACAATGGGCAAATGCTACAGAAGGTCAGACCCAGAGAAAACTCTGGCCTAAGTGAACTGAGTATGATGGAGAGTTTTCACAAAAATGCCCCATAGAGAATGACGGAGGGTTAGGAGTTTTAAAAATCAGTAACAAAATTCCAGTGGCCTAATAGTAATAGTGATGATGATAACAATAATAACAACAATAATAAAACTTCCAAAAACTGTTTGGAAAAGTTTATGGGCATAACAATTCCTGTGCAATTCCCACCAAAAAAACCCAAAACCCAAGCAAAAAAAAAAAAGAGCTTTAATACAGAGAGCTGAGTTCTGTAACTCCCTGAAGTACATGTGAGATAAGAGTATGACCACCTGAATGGTCCAGAATTAAGGATTCCAGCCTGTGATCTGCAATGCCTGGGTCTCTACTCAGCCTAGACGAACTCAAGGACGTCACTGTGCCCTTCTGGTCTCCAACCACACAACAGCACCAATGGTTCCTCCCTATCTTGGCCAGGGACTGGAAGAACAAATGCAACTGCAGGTACTACAGAGATGAAAGTCTTTAAGTGGCTCCCTACTCTCTGCTTTTGTGAAAGAACACGGACGGAGGGTTTTCTCCAGGCTTGCAGGCAGCAGGCACTCTGCCTTGGCCAGCTTAAACCAGGTCTCCATAGTCCCTGTTGCAAGCAGTCTGATAGCAAAGCACCACCTCCACTGATCTGGACTGCTGCCACACAGTGGTGAAGTTTTAGGATTCAGTGGAAAACCCATTGACATAAGGAAATCTTAGCACGTGAAAATGCATGATTTTACCCTGGCAAAGGTTTATGCTCTGAATGTTGCTTTCTGTTGTCAGGCCTCTTTAAATCTGCGGCTGCAATAACACATAAGGTTGATATATTCCGAACTGCCAAACAATCAGTTATTCATCATTGTTGTCACCAGTTGTTACCAGATGAGTTATGTATATTAGAAAAGCCTCCTCTTCTACTGATGAGTGAGCATATAGCATGAGTCAGGCCCATTCATCTCCATTCAGATGATGTGTTTCATACACTCTATTAGTCCCCTGTCACGCATGCTGCATTACGAACACAAATTACCTAAGATAGCCTCCATCAAAGGTAACGAACAGACCTTCCTGCCAGTAAACAGTGTGAGTCCTTTTGACTCGGAACGTGCTGCAGCGGTTCCTTTGGGTGCCTGTGAAGCTGTAGATGGTCACCTTTTTGTTTCTTGTCTTGGTGTTCTTCTTGTTTTCAAAAAGCTGAAACAAGCAGAAAAGCATGAAAATCATTACATTAATGAAATTTCTCATAAGGGTGCTGTTTTAATCGAACAATAAGGTGACTGCTTTTTTTGACCTTCACAGGTGTGATTGTACTTCTTCCACTGAAGAGCGACTTGTGCTCACAAAAAAATTTTGCGATGGAATGAAAATACACGCAGTAAGGTTGGTTTTGCAGTAATGGGAATAATTTTCATGCCACTCAAAAAGGAACAGTTTCATATCAGTGAACAAAGTTAATTCTATAACTGTGACATTTGTTATATGCATTCTGCATTTGCAAAATTCTTATAAACCTAAAGAAGAGCTAAATACTCTAGTGAATTATTAAGTCTGCCCTCAGTGTAGAGTTAACTTTTCCACCTGTTTCAGTGGGAGGAAGATGGCTTTTCTCCAAGACACTTCAAGCCAGCACTTAGAGCAAAATGTATTTTTGTTTTAAAAGCAAAGACTTAATCTGCAGAACTCAGTACTCATTGCTCTAACGCTTATTTGTCTGCAGACAGGTCTGACGCCTGGGATCCTTTCCATTCACCTCAGTAAGGACTGGATGAGGTCCCTAGCAAAGGTGCTCTAGGGTTATGTAGTGCCCATGAGGGTGTAAGCAAAGGGTTGCCAAGACAGCCTGTTAAAACAGGTAAAGTTATTACATGGTTTGAGAAGCCTGGAACACAGAGGGCCTTCCAAAAACAGGCATCATGTTTTCCATGTTCTGTACATCAATGACAGAACACAGTTTAAATGGATAGCTGTTAAGAAGATACCACGGTAGTACTAAAAATATTTTGCAGGTATTTATTATGGTTTCCAGCAGGGCTGTGTTTTCAGATATAAGTTGCTGCAAAAATATGTCTGTAACAACACCAAAATTGACTAACAGGATGCCTGCTTGCACTCATTCTCCCCTTAAGGCAACAGTCCTGTAATTTTCTTCTCATTTAAACCCATATAGATTGAGATAGCTGACTTCGGTGGAGCTGTTCCAGATCTCCACTGGCAAAGGACGTGAGCAGAGTCTGGCCCAGCGGAACGGTCATGGACAAGAGCCGCAGGCAGAACTCCAATTACTTGTAATTGGAAGATGCTTGAGGTACTGAGACCTTCCAGGGGATCATGTTATAAAGAGGCTGTGGAGAACGCAGGCTTTCTTCCCCAGTGCCAATTTGTTGTTCTAAATGGCACCTACTGTGAAAGCAGAATCACATTTTGATTGCAGAGTCCCATCTCTCCTTATTTAGTCAAATAGTGTTATTGAAGTCTGTCACTGAAGCAAACTGGACGTGAAAATACACCCACTTACACTTACATCAAACAACAATTTTAGCTGTCTTTTGCTTGCAGAGAGATACAGTAACCTACCTGGAGGTCCATCTCTGCCAGGCTAATTAACATTCGGGCAATGAATCTTTGCCAAAAGCCAACCGGGACAAAACTCATCTTGAAGACTCTTTGGACTGTGTTTGTTGTCTGGTGGCAGAGCCCATGGATATCTAACGCTGGCTTGGTAGGAAGCAGATGAGGAAGGAGGTAGCTGAAACACATCAAATTCAACAGCTCAAAATTTTAGCTACAGCTTATAACAGTGAGTACATTGTTACTGGATAATAAGGCGATTCAGTCTCCAAAGAGATTTTTAATGGCACAGTCTACTGCATATAAAAAAGCTTTTAGACTAAAGGCGCTGCAGCAATACATGGAGAAATTCATTTACACTATGGAAGCAAGCAGAAGCAAAACAGACATTACATAATTCAGCCAGGCTATTGGACAGGGCTAAAATTGATGTAATGAGCTTGACATTTCAGTAATCACAAATTAAATGCATTAATATTTAAGAGTCAGTAGAACAACTGTGACGTTGGGACTCATTTTTTGGTAACTTTACTACTCTGCCCTGGTAGTAAGCAGAGAATTACAGCTGTGCTCCTATGTGGAACAGAAGATAAATGCAAAAACAATCCACAGTAGCCCAGCTTCAGTAAGCCCAGAAGGTGGGGAGGGGAGGTGTCACGGGAGGTGGCAATGAGGCAGTTACAGGCTGCAGGGGCTGGACTGCTCTGGCTCTCATCTCAGTCCCAGAATGAGAGCATCTTATGGGTCGACAAGACAAGGTTTCCTGCTGCACCATACTGCCGGTGGACTCCTTACCACATCCCTGACAAACTCCTAGGGCAAGAGCTCTCTTTGCCACACTAATGCCAGCAGAGGTATCACTTGTCCTGCTCAGTCTCCTCCTGCAATCAGGTTATTAGGCTCTTTTCCCAAGTGTGGAGGAGACTCAGTGCTATCTGAGTCTGACCCGTCAGAAGTAACAGCACTACGCTGGTGTAAAGGACCACGAAGTTTTCAAATTATTTTCAGATCTCTCAGTAAGCCAGAATATTCATTTGTCCTGATCTTCAGTATTTGGGAAGCTAAAACCTTTCGGAACACTAGAACTGTTTTGAAAACTATGAGCTTATGGCTTTCAATACTTGCCAATAAATCCCTATACAATGATACTCTTCTGTACCAAATACATTCCAAGATGCCTATATGATCAAACCCCTTATTTGTTTACAAGCAGAAACACTGCTGTTTTATCAGCATTGAGCCTGAGAAAATGTGTCGGCATCTGGGGCTCATCGTTGACGGGCATAATGACAGCAATGAGGCAAATGGCCAAGGGACTTGACCAAAATAACAGTGGCAGGGACTAGACGCACAACTAGAACTAATGCTTCGTTCAAATCCAATGCTTTAAGCCTACCATGTTTTCTCTCTAGCAGCTGCAGTACTGTGTAAATCCTGAAATACCAGCTTAGAAAAACCAGCTATCACTAGACAACAGCTCTCTCCATATGTCACAGTCCATAACATCTGATGACATTTTACATGATCAAATTATCCGTTCCGTGAAACTTCTTTGGAATGTAAAACTGACAAAAATTTCTCCTCGCTTATAAATCACAGTAAGAATGGTCATACTTTCAACACTATTTTAACAAGCAGGACAAAGCTAAACTACATGCACCTTAGGCAGAAAAGCAGAGTGCATCAAACTAAAAGTTCATGCTCTATAAAGGTAATGAATGTGTCACGTGACAGCCGACAAATTTTCCTCAGCACATCCAAGCAAGGGTCTAGGAGTATAAGAAGGCCAGTGAGGCCCTTCTGGACCACAACTATATAGTGGATTATAATACAGATGGTGATTCGATGCTCTTGAACAACAGCCAATGCAAATTTTGAAAATATGTGAAACATGCCCCCATCCACCCTTTCAGAACAGAAACTGGCAGCTGCTTTCTCTACTGACTGCACAGAAACCCTATCTGGCAATCTAGACAATAATTGCAGAAGCACAGTAACAAATAACTGCTCTGTGTCTGGCTAGTACATTAAATTAATCCAACCTGCTATAGCTACAGTCCATCAGTGGGAGGAATATTCTGCTAATGTGGCTTGGATCGCTCTAAAAAAGATTGGGCAGGCCATGAAAAAGCAGTTTCCTTGTTCCCGAGGCACAGACAATGTAATTGCCTTGGAGAAAAATGGCAGATAGTGACAAGGAGTCCAAAAGGCATTTTGGACTAAGCAGAAACATTGCTGCTTTATCTGTGTTAAGCCTGAGAAAATTTGTTGGCATCCGGGACTGGATAAGTGACAGGCATAATGACAGCACAGAGAATGCTGCACTTGTGCTGGCATTCAGAGCTCCCGAGAGGCTCAGGGCGATGCAGCCGCGCTGTCCTGGAAGGGCAAGGAAGTGAAATGCAAATGCCACATCAAAAGTGCAATACAACTATGGTTTCACCGTTAACGCAACAACAGGCTGTCGCCAAGCAGATGGGAGAGAGAAAAATAGCAGGGAACACTGCCCAGAGGAAAAAAGATCGGGGGGCAGGGGGGAGGAGGACTCATTAACATTTAAAGAGAACAAGGTTTCCATGACCATTTCTAGAAAAACTATTGATCAACACCTATTGAGGCTAAAAATTAAGAAAATCACATTGCTACTGAAGCTACACTTTCCTGATTTCACTAGAAATAAAATACCACTGCTTTCAGGGCTGACATAATTATTGATTACCCAAAGTTTTCTGTCATACTCTGGAGTGAGGATCTTTCACTGGAAACAGATGACTCCAGCCCATCTGTATTTCAGGCCAAGCAGCTACAACCCCTCACATCCTCTCTCAGCTGCAGCTGTGCCGGCTAAGAGCTTACAGCTTCCACCTGCTCATCACCACATCCCTGGCGGTGTCACTGCCCCTCCGTGCTGGTGGCTGAGCCTGTCACCAGCTTCAATGCACCGAGTGGACAAAGACGTGCTTTGGAAAGTTGTCAAACTAGCTTGTTTGGACCAAAGGATCCTCATGCCAGGAAATACAGCCCAAATGGATGGGTGCCTCCCATTACACTGTTTAACGCACTCAAATATTTTCTCACAGCAAGATCCTTGTCAAGACAACCGCTTATAGTGACAAAGCCTGTTAATATCCGCTGATTAAATGGCCATTTTTCTCCAGACTGGCTAAGCCTCTCTAATTATCAACATACCTGTTATTGGCCACAGGCAGTGCAATTTCAAACTTGGCCAAGAACTGGAAGTACTGCTCTTCGGTTTGCTCAGTGAAGCCCGTCCCAACCAGCAGCATCCTGAGATCCTCTGCTCTGATGACTCCATTCTTAGCTACAGACTTGGAGCTCTTGATGTTGAAAATCCTCTGTAGACACTCCGAGAGCCAGACGGGGTCAAGGAAGTAGAGGTTTCTCAGGCCATGGCTTGTATCTGGGAAGTGCAGTAGTGTACCCGTTTCTATGAGAAAATTAATTGCTACAAAAAATAAAGAATTGCAGATTAGCAATAGTCCAGCATTAGGAAACCACAGTGCAGATGAATAAGATTATGAGGCAGTCTGTGCAGTTTTATGCATACCAGATACAGCCAGCATGTAGCCAAGCCAAGAGAATAACATTTATCTGAGGAGTGCTGCTATCTGGCACTCCACTTGTAAAAACCACATCTCGCCACTTTACAGTCAGTATTTATGTTCCCATCACACCTCCCCTTTACCCTCCTCCTGCCATCCTCACAGGGAAGGGCTCTCCCTGGCTCCTGCAGAGCAAGGCCTCCAAAAAGATCACGGGACTGGGGCCCTATGGAGCAGACAGCCTTGAAACTATGGCAACCCTCATTCTTCACAAAGCAGAAATAAAATCAGACAAAGCTTGTTTTAAAAAAAAAAAAAAAAAAATTCAGTATCCTCAGCCCATCCTAGAAGATTCCCAGCCCTCTCCCCAAAGTTCCATTACTAGCTTTATATCTCACCAACTTCCAAAGTGACCTCTACACAGGCGTAGAGCACTCTGTAACTGTTTGCACAGCGATTATTTTTAGTATTTGTGGAACACTTCAATAGGTCACACATATTGATTGCCAAGAAATTACTGGCCTGCTCTGACCTACCAGTTTGCAAGTCTTCGTAGTCTTTGATATCATTTCCAGGGGTTTGCTCAATCATCAGTTCTATTTGCCTGTCTGTTAAATACTGTACATCATCATTGTGACTTCTTCTACGCTGTTCTGCAAGTACAGCTTCTTGAAGACTAAGGTAACTTCTTGGTATCTGCAAGCCACACAAGAAAAATAGCAGGATCAATATCAGACAGTCAATCTCCAAACTCTGCTGGAGATGAACTGGCTAAGCCATCTCCCCTTTACAGGGATCTTATTGTGCTGTCTTTTCCCAAAGCCAGAAAGCCATGTTATATACTTCACATGCCTCCTGCATCAGCAATAGCTCCTGAAGTTCACCTCCCAATCCAAAACCAAGCCCCCCAAAAGCCCCCTTTTAGTAAGGATCGCCCCTAGGAAGCACAGTTCTCACCAATCTCCCTGCAAGTTTCTGTGAGCAAATTGAGCTGCCGACGTCCTTCATGTTGCAAGTGACATGAAAAATCAGGTGTCGGAGTCCATCGAGGCCTTCCAGAGTCTTACATGAGAGCTCACTGCAAAAGTCGTGCAAGGGTGAGGATTATCAAACCTTATCAGCATACTAACTTCCTTTCCAGGCTCACTTTCTCTTATCAGTGACTTTAAATTTCCTGTGTCAGAGGAATGGGAGGAAGGCTGTCAGTGAGTATTTTTAGCTTTGCAGAAAAATACTGAGGAGCCTGGAAAAGATATATTAGGCCAACCTCTGCTCTGCCTGCTTCTGTCGCTGTGCATTGCTCTTCTGCCCCCTACGCATTGCGACCTCTGGAGACTTCCCTGGCCCACCGACCAAAGTCAGCACCCTTTTTCCCTTCAGTGCCGTACACATCCTGGAAGGGACTGCAGGAAGGAGGAAAACACTGTGCTCCTGCAGTCACTGGAGACGAGTCCAGTTCTCCCTGCCTCACATCAAAGAGGCACGATGATGAGTACCAGACACCTTTTCCCACCCTCATTCCAGCCCTCACTCAGCTGGATCCTGTGATCTGGGAATTGATGCTTAGATCCTAAAAGCTGGCCTTCATCATCTCTTTAACAGCTAAAAACCTGCTCTCTCCAGCTCCTGCTATTTTTGGCCTTTTGTGGGCTGGGTAAGAACGGTTCTCTTTCACTTTCCCCAACAAAGAGTCTTTCTAACTGATCCTACATGTGTTCCCAAGGCAGAAAGAAAATCCTGTTCTAAAGCAATATGCTTTATCTTAAACCTCAGCCATCGGTGGCACTGGGAAGCATGCACTCACTGGGATGCTGGCGGACCAGCTGGGCTCACCCACACAAAGCTTTCACAACACGCACTCCTCACACTCCTCTGGCTGCCTGGAGCACTGCTCTGAGGAGCTCCATCCAGGTGGACGATGGGGTCTGAAGGAGAGGCATAGGAGGGAGGAGGTAGGAAAGAAGGCACAACTGACTGGAAGGAAATGTAGGGGGAAAAGAAGGTGAAGAAGGTGAACACGCAGGATGTGGGGCAGCGTGAAAGAAAGTCCTCTTGAGAAAGAATGATTGAGATCGTGTTAGGATGCTCTGTGGTGATAGGAAGAGAGGTTTGAGGACACTGAACCACAAAGCTTTCTGTTTCGCACTGTGAGTCTCTAGTGCGCCTCACACTAGGTCCCTGGTACTCCTCCTAACGGGAAAGAGCCAGCTGGGACGCCCAACACAACGCTTGCGTCTGCAGAGCAGAGTGTGGGAGGTCTCCTGATGACTTTGCCAGGCAGCAGATGCAAAGTGCTGGGGACATTGCAGCAGCCTTCTTTACTTGCCAGCCAGCACCTGCTCTTGCCCCAGGCATTGGCAATTTCACACTGTTTGGTGCCAGCCTGCTGCATCCATGCTCCCCCAGTGCTGTGCACTCCCTTGGCTGACAAACTCACATCGTTCCCAGAGAAACCTCCTCTCCCCAAGAGCATTCTCTGTCAGCCAAAGGGAGGGATCGGCATCAGACTCCATGGCCTGACTGACACCGATCTTCCAGACAGCACCACCCCTCCGTTACCACACCTGGAGAACTCAAATGGCACAGGTTTGGGCTGCCGGGGGCTCACCGGGCTGGCCCACTCCTCACCCTGCCAACACTGCCGCGTGATGAGCTGCGTTCTCACATCAGGTGAGCAAGAGGCTCCCACGCAGCCTCCTCTGAACAAACCCCACAGCACCCACCCTGCAGCAGTCATGCTCTCAAGCTTTGCAGCATTAATACCTCAACTTGTACCTTCTCTCCTTGTGACTAATAAACTGTATCAGCGTTTAATGGTGAGAAACCTGAGTGGAGCAGGAGCACTAAAACAGGCTGGCCAAGGTCATGACTTTGGAGCTTCCAGCTCTCAGACCCATGATCAGACCCCTGAGCAACACTGAACTTATCTCTGATTACCCTACTTTATCTCAGTCAAAAATAGATGAAATGCAATGCTGACGAGTCTTTAAATCAGTTCCGTTGCCAAGGAGATCAAGTTTTACAAAATTGTTTAAAGTGACATAAAATAAAGTGACTGAGCTTCATAAAGGCACAAGTACTTACTGTAGGTGCTTGAATGTGATATCTGGGAAGCCGGTTGCTCTGGATCCGGAGGGAGACCGACAGAGAGCCAAGACGTATGCCCTCAGAGTTGCTATCCTCTCAACACGGAATTTAGTTTCAATTAAATCAAGGTGTGTTCCTACCACTAACACCACTGAATTCGGAGCTTTGGCCTGTAAGAGAAAACACTGACAATGATCTCATCCAGATTACATCGTGGTAAATTCAGTGAGGACGTGTGAAAAATATAGTATTTAAGAGGGGGTACTCATGTACATTAATAAAATGGAATATATATAAAATAGAGGCAACCTGTTGTGGCAGTTTGACAACAGCAACAAGTGGTCTGGGTATTACAGAAGTTCTCCTGAAGAATATGGCTTAATCATCTGCTGCTACTGAAGAGCAGGAAACTGTCAGTTTGGGTTTATTACATCAGAGCTTAACATAAAGGGAGTTGCCATGTCGTATTCAATTGCTATGAGTCAGCTAAATTATGGGAGCTATGTCCACCCAGACAAAGGAAAAGAAGTTAGCTTAACCTCTAGCTAGAAGATACAACTTTAATACCCTGAAAAAGGCTAGTTACACTCCAGAATGGATACCTGGGGAAGTTATGCAAACCTTTTCACTGAAGGTATGTGGAAAGGTGAGATAAACTGCTAGAAATGTCTAAATCTACTTAAGCCTGAATCAGTGGAAAGGAATGGATTAGATGATCTCGTGGTTTCATCCAACCCTTCCATGATTCTATTACAGGACTGGAACGTATCCAGATTTCGGGGAACAGGCTGCCAAACACAATGGGATTGCACAGGCTTAAGCAGGGATCAGCCTGCCGATCCAAATGACTTCGACCACAGAAGACAATTCAAATGCAGAAATATATGCTTATCTGCAGTCAATCCACTTCTCTCTTACGATGCCCACTGAAATCTCCCAACCCGAATGACGCCATACTTGAACCCTGTGGAGACACGGGAGCGATGGCTGTACCAAGTCAGACCAAAGGGCCCACTTGGCCCAATATTCTGCCTGGAGGCTAATGAAGGGTATAGGCACAGGGTAAGCGTGTAGAGATTTTCCCTGCTGTATTCTCCCAGTATCCAGCAGCCTGCAGCTTGCCAACTTCCTGAGCATGAGACAGTATTCTGAATTAATAGCGCTTGGTGGATTTTAGTTCTACCAGTCTGTTTTTTCAACTTCTGACACCCATAGCACATTGTAGTTCCAATAAAGTCCACAGGTTGCTTATCTGTTGTGTTTAGGATACTTCCTATTGTTTGTTTCAAAGCCACCATCTCACTATTTCATTTGATCTCTCCTAATTCTGCTATTGTACAAGATCATGAACAAAGACTCCCTTGTGGTTTTCTCCTCACCCCTGATAAGTCTACATGCAGCCCTCCTCATTTGCTTCTTTCCGAAGCTGAAAAGGCCTAATCTATTTAATTGCTATGCACTCAGAAACTTTTCCATACTTTTAACCATCACATTAATCTTTCTCTGTATCTTTTATGATGCTACTATGTGCTTGCTGGGATGTATTAAGGGCACAGGCACATCATTCATTTTTGAAATATCGTAATTATGCTTTCGGCTTTGTTACCTAGTTTGGGTTTTTGATTGCTGCTGACCATTAAGCTAATATTTTTGTAACGTCAAGGTATTTCTTTTTTGAGAGGCACTAGCCCATTTCTGTGTATGTAATGTTAAGACAGATCTAAAATAATAAACACTTACAAAAAATTATGAACATGGTATTATAAAAATCAATCAACACCAATGAATTCACTGCAACTCTGAGTCTCAGAGAACTGCCTGGGGAGATACTCTCTAGCTTACTTAAATCTAAAGTGCTAAAAATATAACCTCAAAACTAACGTGTGTCTAACCCACACAAGAAAGAAAATGCTTCAGCCCCCCGCCTTGGAGCACAGTGTGGTCAAACACTAATTCCAAATTAAGTAGGTTCATCCTTACTTACCAAGGGTTTATAAATCAGCTTTTGTTTCATTCTCTGATGTGTGTGAGGGAGAACAAAGCAAATGATAAATTTAAACCATTAAATATAGCGATACGCCTACAGTGTAATGGAAAATTAATTCCAAAAGCTATGCAAAATTCATAGCTTGCGGAGTTTTTAAAAGCAGACCAAAAAGAATCTGTAATATCACATATCTGTGTGCTGAGCTACTACTTGATAAATAGATTCCCCAGAGCCCACCACTGACTTCTTACCTCAATGTTCAGCAACCAGAACTGTAAGTTTGCCACAGCTTCTTCCCCCAGTGCCAAGTTCCATACCACGATGTACAATGCTTTGTCTGTGAAGAAACACTGATTGACTGTAGACATGCTTGCTGGGCCTCCAATATCCCAGACATTGAACTCCACTGAATCAACCTACTTAGACAAAGAGAAGTGTTCAAATCAAACGTTGCAGTAAATCACAGGGAGATAATAGCTGAAGTATAAACCTACGCCTGCATAATGTATGACACAAGAAGGGTTTCAATGTCCTAATTGTGCCTCCAGGAAAGAAAAATCAACAAGCAATTGTTAAGCATGGCTACCACTTCCCCACAGGAAATCAAGACTAATTACTTGCTGCTAAAACGATAGAGGTGCCCTTGATGCTGGTAAATCTCCAGTTAATGCTGTGGATTCTCCAGTACAAACAAGGGTCTCATTCTGAGCCCTGTATTTCACTGCATCTTGAATAGAAACTGTTTCATCCTTGTCTGTGCCATGCTCGACAGGACGGCTGAAGCTACTTATCTGCCACTGCTATGGGGAACAGGAAACCCCCTGCTGAAATCACTTCCACTGAGCTCAGTCCTTAACCGAGCCAAACAGAATATAGATGCTCAGGAGCTGGGAAACTTCTCAAGCCTTTCATAAACACCTCCTGCATGTTGCTCAGAGGCTTCTGACATGTGTGTCACACCAGAGATGGGCCAGAATTACAGCCACTGTAAATCAGACTCACTGATTTTGGGGGAAATATGTGAACAGAGGCCCCTCTAGCTTTGGCTGTCTTCCAACTACCCCAGCATCCATTCCTCCGTTCAGCCCCACAACAGCACTAAGAGGGAGCGTGGCTCTCCGCTTAAATGGAAGCAGGCTCCCAGTTGCAGCAGGAAGCACCTACATACTTCGTAGGCTCTGTCCCTAAATCACTTGGCCCTGGGGAGGCAAGTAGCCTGTGAATGAGCAGAAAACCAAACCCTGCTGCAGCCACCATCCCCAGAGCACCATGTAATACCGAGTGGGGTCTGTTTACTGATCCAGGTCCAAGTACTGACTGATCCTACATGACAAGTTACCCTATGAGATTTCAGCAAGGAGCTAAGCGTCTCAGTAGGCCTCTGATCTCCTAGCATAGTCCCAGTTTTAAGCCTCCCAGAAACAGCTGGAAGAACTTCCATATTGTTTAAACTAAGCCCTAACTAGCACCAGAACTGTTTTGTTCATCCAAAAGACCTTCAGCTGTGGGTGCTCGTATACACAGAGACTCAGAGGTAGGGACAAAAACCTGTTCAGCATCTTGATCCCACTCCAGGTCTCTGATGCAGTCTAGGTTTTTACTTTATTCAATTGCTCTTTGGCACAAAATGCACAAATCCCTTCTCCCACCAAAGTCTTGTCGTTAAAGAGTCAGGCTGTGCTTGCTCTTTTCTTTCTGTCTCTGGCCTGGCACTCTTCGTTGCAGAATAGCTGAACTCAGCAGGCTCCTCCACCCCTTCCAAAACAGTCTGGTGGTCATGGCTCTCATCCGGGAAGGGAGAGCCATGCATTTGCACACCATCAGCTCTGACAAGACCTCAGGACCAATTCTGCATGCTCTAATCCCTGTGTTACTACCCAGGTGGTGGACAGGGCCACCTTCAAATGCTTGAATGAATTCAATGCTGTCCAAATGAGTTCAGTATGGGTTGACACACTCCCTGAATGGGCCATCTGAGATTTGAGGGTTTCAGGTATGCCTTACATCCCTGGATCATACCAGAGGTCAGGCGTCCTACATTCCACCCACCTTCCCCACCTAGGACAGTTCTGATATCAAGGGAGTCCAGCTTTAGGTACTGATGTCCCATTTTCTGGCCCCAAATATAAGGACAATCTGCTTTAGAGAAGCTGATTTAAAACATTCTCTCAGAATCAGTGTCCAAAAACCACCCAAGCTGGGAGAGCCAGAATTTAGGCAATGTCTACACATGGCTCTCTCTCTTTAGGATACAAACTTCAGAACTCAGCAAAACAAAACTGTCCTCTAGTACCAACTGGAAATGAAACAGAGGAATTGTGATGGGTCTAAAGACACGTCACTTGTGAGGTCTGGCTCACAGGTAATGGAAACTGTTCTCTGTAAAAGGACAGACAATTTCAGTCCACTGTGGGGCTCAAACATCCCACTGGGGCTAAGGATCTTCGATTGTTTTTCACCTTTGCCTTGTGTCCTACTGGCTTGGGGAGCTCCCATTTTGTTGTACGTATGGTGGCATCGCTGTGCATCATCTGAGGGACTTTTCCTGTCTGTAGGATCTCAATCAGTGTTGACTTTCCCTGTCGTGGAGGACCAATGATGATCATCTTCATTAGCTTACACTTTTCTGCTTTGCGCAGCTGCGCTCTTAAGTACGCCAGCACTGTTTTAGGGCCTATGGGGGGGAAGTGAACAGGCTTTATCTGTGGTTAGCAGTTACAAATACACATATGTACAGCAGGACTGCACAAAACCTGCTGCTGCAGACACATCAGCTGAATTAATATTTTCCCTACAGTTTCGCTGTGGGCTGAGACAACCCAGAGAATAAACAAAGAAACCTCCAGTGGACAAACCTGAGACAGAGACCCCAGAAAAAGGTCACTGCTCTGAGACTCTACAATGGAGTACTGTAAGAAGAAACAAATGCTGTGACTCGTATGCTTCAGAAGCTCAAAGGAAACATAAAATACAAATTTAGTATTGGAAAATACTCAGTTTTTCCTTCTACTTTTATGTTTCTAGTTAAAATTAGATTTAGGCTTCAACAGTGTGCTGGAGAAGGAATAATTCCTAATAACTTTGTTCCCACAGGATTTTCTTCTTAAAACACACAAAAAAGAAGACAGTATTGTAATAGATCCAAACCCCTAGCAGCTTACAATAAAGTCACTTCAATGTGACTGTGACTGCTGATCCTAAACACTTGAGTCTTTAGAAAGGCCGTCTAAATACCCTAAAATATACACGTTCAGGAAGCAAGCCATGGAATTTATCTGGCATGCATACTGCAAATGAAATGTTGCATTTATAAGTCATCGTTTTAACGTGTGATCTGTCTGAAATTCATCATATAGTCAGAGCTTAGCACTGATTATCAAACCTGCAAATACGCGTAGGAGGTTTCCCTATGCAATTCCAGTTAACTGCAACAAGGGCTTGGGCACACACTGTCTGTTCCTGTTCAGGACCATTAAAAGGAAGTGATTTTCATTATATGTTCAGTCAATTTAATAAAGAACACACAGGATCAGCCTTACCCTCTTTTCTGATCTCTGCAGGAACGTTACTGATATTTAGTTCCTCGATATCCAGCTGCCAGAGATTAGCCAGCTGTCCAAGTTCTGGAGGAAGCTCTCGGATACCAGGGTTACTGTACAAAAACAAATAAATCTACCAACAACCAGGCTTTGTGTGTAAGTAGCTGCTCTCACGGACTCTCAGATTACACTATTCTCTCCTTGCAGAAATCTTCCATCAACATTTTAATAAGACTACTCAGCACTTTAATAGTAATTTCCATCCTAAAAGTGATGTATAACCTCAATTTATCCTCTGGGGCAGACAAGCGTAATCATCTTTACTGGATAGTTGAGGAAATAAAGGCAAAAATGAGGAGTTATTGACTCTAACACTATAGAAGCTGACAGCAAAAAGGCAGAATGAACTAGAGACACATTAGATTCCCAGGCCTGTGTTCAAAGCATTAGATCATCTTCCCTAATTCAAAAGGCCAGCCTCCCCCTTATCTAAAGCAAATGATGGTCACAGTTCTAACAAGGGGCTGACTATTACCAGCTTTTTGATTCAAAAGCACTGGACATCTGGGGTGGGGCTCTACAGAAGATTGGTCACTAAAACAACATGGAAATAATACCGCATAGCTTTTCCAGGACACGGACTTACTTTCCTAAATAAAGTTCTGTTAAACCTTTCAGAAGGCAAACGGACTGCGGGACAGAGTCCAGCTGATTGTCATTCAGATAAAGGACTTCCAGAGAATCACTCAGAAATGCTGGAAACTCCAAAAAAGGACCTGGAACAAGACAGGAAACAAATTGCACCTTTAAAACATAACAAGCACCAAGGCTCTGGACCAAACGCCTTCACCTTAACTTTGTGGGCAGGACACGAGGTTCCTTGGCAGGAACCACCATGAAGCAACAGCAGAAAAGCAAACAGCCTTCAACAGCGATCAAATATAAACGCTCACATCTCAATTTTTTAAAATCATGGTGATGCATGTGTTCAAAGGTGACAGTCTCCAGCACTTCTGGGGTGCTGAAGGAGGAACTCCAGGCCTGCCAAGAGGACTATACGTCAGAGAATGAGTGGCGTTAGATTTCTTGCTCTTGAATAGCTGGTAATACCTTGTGAACTGCCCCTATTCCAGCCTAACAGCTGGCAGTGAAAGGGCATACTAAGGGCACAAGTGGTTCTCAACATGTTTTTTTTCCATGTTGCCTGAGAAAAGCCAGAAGCCAGTCAGAATTTATGTTCAGGCCCCCACATTGCATCCTGGAGCAATTTATGGTGAAGCAAAGTCAATAACAACAGAGAAAAAAAACCAAACTGCAGCTGACAGACTACTAACCTATGTTGCCTCTTAAACACTGTTTGCATTTGCCCCTCTGTTCTGTTTTAGACTGTAAGGTTTCAGGGCACTTCAGACTTCCTACATGTCTGAGCAGTAACTAGCGTATTTTGGGAGCAACCCAAGCAATAATAGCAACAACTGCATGGCTGAGTTGCTGCTGCTGGAGAGGTTCAAACAAAGGGAAATTCAGCTGGTTCCAAAGAGCATCATTTCACTCCGCAAATTACTCCCGGGACAGCAGCATGAAAAGCTGCCATGAATTGTGTTGCTGTCTTAAGAGTGTCACATGTATCTACCAAGAAGCATCCTGAAGTCAAGGAAAACTAGGCCACACAGGGACAAGCAGATTCTGAGTCTCTGATTAGGAAAGTACAACCAGCACCATCTGCTGCCTCCATGGTCAATACAAGCAATTCCCCGAGATGCAAGACACATCCTTCCTCAAGGACAGGACAGTTGCACTTCCACCAAGATCTTCTCTTACAGAGAAGACTTGAGGAACTGTAACTAGACTTAGCCAAAAAAGAAAAAAAAAAAGAAAATGGAAAGGATTTCTCAGCAGAAAATTCCCCAGTTCTAATACTAACAGCATTTCAAGCCTGAGCTATGATCAGAAAAGGAGTAAGATAGAGTCCCACTGTCTACAGGGGTGTTTTATATACGTGACAGGACTGTCTGCTGTGGGCAGGGTGTCACAGTCCGCCTTTGAGTTTTCAAATAAAAAATCATCTTTGGGATTATTTTAGGAGAACAGCAGTCTTATTCATGGATTCAATTCACTTCGTTTCTGGCTCATCGCTGGACTTAAACTTTTCATTGTTCCTCTTCAGTACACACCTAGGCACAGACAGATTTAGTCCCTCTTGGACACGTAGGAGCAAACACCTAAAACAGTAGCAATACTCTCAATTCACCAGAGTCCCAGGTGGAAAAGAGTGTACTATATTGGAAGCAAGCTCGAGGTGTTTATGAATTGTAATTATTTATTCATGAGTTATTTATGATTTCTCTGGCTTGAGCTCAAATTTTCTTTTAAAGAACTGTAGAAAAATTAAAACAAATCCCATCTTGAAAATGTATTTTTGGATGAGTAAATGACACCAACACCACATGCATGTGCAAGAAGTTATTCTGAGATTTATCAATCAAGTATAGTGAGCATCCATAAATTATTCTCTTTAAATAATCTAGACTTAAGTAAATAGCTTTGTTGGTAAAATCCTATGAAAACCTGCCCCCCACCTCACTAGGAGACTTCTGTGAGCAGCTGATGTACTCCAGCTTCTGTTTTCTCTTGATGTTCTTTAAATTCTTGGCCACATCCTCTAGTCTCACCAAGCTATAATTGGCAGAGGAACAGAGACAAAAAGATGAGCTGGCTTTGCTCTGTCTCTGTGGCTACTCAACCGTGGCACCAGCCAGGTGGGCTGCTCTGAGCCCTCCTGCAGCCTGAGGCAACCTCAGGCAGCTCGAAGAGGCACCAGGCTATTATGTGTCAAGGCTTTTCAAATGGTACTAACACAGAGCTCACCCTCTCCTCCTTCACGTAGAGGGGTTATGCTGGGTTTGCAGCATGTAGAAATTTCCATTAGGACAGCAATTCCCTTTTATAGCTGGTTTTAGCTGCCTTTCCCCACTGCTCCTGCCCTTCTCTCTCCATGAGGACATGCTGCTGTAGCACTTCACAGAGAAGCTCTGAGGATATGTCAGACTCCACAGACCCGCAAGATTCAGACTTCTTTTCCAATTCTTCCATGCTCAGGATTTCACCAGTGTCACAGCATTTCTACTTCCATTTCCTACTTTCAAAACAATGCAGACCAACCCTTTCTCCTCCATAGGGTGCGCGTCCAGGACTTGCTGCACAGCAGCCTCTACTTCCACAGACAGAAAAATGAGGTAGGATTAGCCTTGCCTGGAGGTCCAGGTAAAGCCTCTGCCTCCCAGAGGCGCAGACTGGAGGTTAGGACCTCCAGTTCTAACCTATAGCTATGGCCGTACTTGGTGCATTTACCAGTTTTACCTATTCACGTTGATCTGAGATCACGCACAATTTTCAGGGGAACTGAGGAAAGCATTTGCTGCAGGAGTGCCTCTCCCTCCCCCCAGCAGCTGAGGGCTCCTCAGATGTGCGTCATGAAGACACCAGCTCTATTCCACTCTCCGATTTGCAAAGAATGCTTTAGAGCAAGCCATTCTTCAGGCAGCCGAGAATGAGAAAGCTCTCCAAGTGCTTTAAAATAAAACAAACAAACAAAGAGAAATGCAGATGAATCCCACAGAGAGCAGGAAGCAGTGCAAATATCTTCAGATATTCCTTTGTTCTCTCTGGGATTTCACGTGCACTAATCCAGAATCTCTCTTCTGCTCTGCCCCAAACTGCAGGCGCAAATCACAGAGACGGGGGAAAACATGCAATTTAGAAATTCAGCAACAGAAACAATCCTAAGAGTAGTAAGACTTATCATGGGTTAATTTCCCTTCAATATACCAGTTGGTACTCTAGCTAAAAAGAATAACCTTCATGAAAAGAACAAAAGCTCAGTGAAAGAAACAGGTTTCACTAATTTTTCATCTTTCTGTATGTTGATGGTAGCAATCAGCTGCACCATTTCTTCAGAAATATTTTATCTAAACATATTTCCTCTTAATTTAAATGCCATTGCACTTAAAATTGCAGATTAATTTACACCGATTTCCCTCCAGCCAAACTCCACAGTCTCCTGCTGCTTCTCAGCTCACCCGGAATTCTCGGCACTTACTTCCCTGCAGTTGCATTGCCATGTACCTTACCTGCCTCAGGGCCACAGCGCACCCTGCTCTTCGTGGTGAAAAAGGGAATCCGCTTTGTTTTAAATCCCTCATCACTCCTGCAGGCAAAACAAAATGGTGACATGTGGAGAAAAGAGCTTGGACGCAGCAGTTGAGAATGGTGCTGGAGCTGCGTGTGCGGGACACTATGCGGTGTGGTTTGGCTCCACTCAAGGCTGTGGGATTCACAGCACAGCTCTTACAGGTTCCTGTCTGCTTTCGAGAGACGGGATTGAAACCCGCTGTGCAATCACAGAGCTAGACTCCACCAACACTTGTCCAGGCCCAATGGTTTTCTTCTGGCAAATTAACAGAGCTCTGCAAGGCTGCGCTTTCAGCTCCCAGGGCGAGAGCACTTGACCCCCAGCTTTATGGGTGTCAAGGTTAAGTAGGCTGTCAAACAGCAAATTGAACAAGCTTCACGAGAAGCGCCGGAGAACCGACCTGATGCGATTCCCTGCTCTTACCAGAGAGTCTCTGACAAGATGACCCAAAACATGACTCTGGAAATGCACTGAGAGATTCAAAAAACAATCATTTGTCTTTGGCAATTGACACAGCAACTCATAAGGACACCAGAAAGTTTGCTGGACAGGCACCCAAATGAGAAGATAGAAGTTTGACACAATTCAGTGCAGCTCTGGAGAAGATAAGGGAACTTTAACTCTCTATGTTAAACATCCCTATTGTAATTTCTAAATAGAAGAACAACACTCTTTTATTGGATGACCTTACTAACGTCAGTCTTCTCTATGAACTTGCAGCTGGTTACACTTCCATTTAAAAAACAAAGATTTTTCGTTTTTTCCAAAACAATACTCCCACACTAACTACAAACTGCAGCCCATCCAGATGGTTTATGGTTAAGATATGCTCCCCACAAACCAGTATTTGGAGTGATGAACCACACACTGGGTTAAAGAAATTTCTACATGATCTGAAATTAAACTGCCATTATCAGTAATCTATCCACTTAATAATTGATATAGTGTGCTGAATGCCCAAAGAATCAGTATAGGATAATTCATCACTGTCACAGACACACAATATACTTAGAGACACGCTATGTGGATATCAATGCCTTCTATGCAGGTAATTAATTCACTACTGACACCCTTTG
This sequence comes from Pluvialis apricaria, assembly GCA_017639485.1. Lineage (NCBI taxonomy): Eukaryota > Metazoa > Chordata > Aves > Charadriiformes > Charadriidae > Pluvialis > Pluvialis apricaria. Next base: position 4,118,704 of record CM030015.1, read on the forward strand.
AATTACACAAGGGATCGGGTTTGCTATTATTTCTTCAGCTTTTGTTTTCTCAGACAAAATTTGAAAGAAACACTTACTTCCCAAGTTGGTTTTTTGAAAGATCCAGTGATTTAAGTTGTTTGCAATTCCACTTATCTTGTGAAGGCAATGTAACTAACTGATTTCCCAGCAGCTTCAGGGACACCAAAGCCTAAAAGAGGAATAGCCTAAAGTTAGAAGACAGAGTCCATCAAACACACAGAAAGCAGTTTTTTAGCATGGCTATTAAATAACAGAAACATGAAGAAAGTACATCTTATTCATCAGAACATCCTGTCCGTGCTGCCGAGCATGCAAACATTTCCTTCTTGTCTCCAGCAAGTATATTTTCTGCACGAAGCAACACCACTATTAGTTCTGGGAGATTATTAGTCTACTCGCTGACAGATTCAACTGGAACCAACCCATTTAAGAGGACATTCTCCTTTTAGTGAGGAAACCTTTCCAAATGGAAAAGAACAGTACGATTTACCTACACAGCATGCCTATAAGATGAGAAGCCTTATACATGTGTGCAAGCTAGTGCCAGAGTGGGCTTACACCCGTTCTGTATGCATAAAATCATTGTCCAAAATGTGGATTATTTCACACAATGAAAATTTTTAATTGCTTTGTTATTACACGTCTACTAAAATGGAAAGGATTTATACTAACTTTCCAAGATTTATACAAGTTACCTATCTTTTTCATTCCTCATACCAGAGATAGAAATTTTTTTTTAAAAAAAAGAAGCTGATTTGTACAGTTAACACCATATAGACAGGATTCAGCTGCAAATACCATGAATAAGATTAAACACAGCTCTCCTTTAAACATAACAGAAATACAAAAGAAAAAAATGCAGTTCACATTCAGATTTGTAAAATTTCTGCTCTTCTATCTGCCTTTAAAAATAACGTCGAGGCTCAAATGATCATTTGCATTTGGTTGAAAACCCCACTTTCCACTGAAAAACAGTCTTCCACGTAGAGTTTCCAACCAGGTGTATTCTGCAAGACCCCCTGTGAAAAGAGAGATAAGCAGAACTTCGGTTGAATTATCTCATGCCATAAGTACAGCAGTATAAATGAATTATACCCCATGGAAATCATGTTTTACCAGTAGAGACTTCAGCTTCAAGTGTGTTAAATGTTTTATGTGCTCCACATAATATAAAAGGTTTATGCCCCTTTTCACCAAGCAGGATTAACAACGTCTCATGAAGCCAGCCTGTTGGCCTTCCTCCCCTTTTCTCAGATTGGAAAAATATGAAGTATCCATGTGACATAAATGATGGACAAACGGCAGTTGCTGGAATGGCAATTACCATGCAAAACGCTCCCTCTAGTGATAAAAGAGGGGCAGCACTGGGCCTCGGTGGGACTTGGGGAAGGTATAAAATACAAAAGTGCAGATATGCAGAGTGAACCACTAGAGGATAGGGTTGGAAAACTGTGCAAACTATAAAACCCTCCCTGCCACTCGAGTTTCGACAGCCAATGCTTTTATCATCATCTGGCTTAAACCTCCCGTTGGAAGGAAGGCCCCGTCCTCCCTCGGTGCCTGGTGTCCAGCTCTTTCCAAGGATCAGCATGGGGCTGTTCAATGACAATGCTTCAAACTTCTCTCCCGAAATATCCCTGAGCAGCGGATGGGAGGAAAGGGAGGCTACACGTTCCAGAATTAGCACAAACTTTGTTCTGTGTGGTCTAGCTGCAGTGCTTCATTTTCAGTCAACTGTATCCATATTACATGCCCCCCACAAACGCTGACAAAGGCCACTCTCCAGGAGAGCTGAGAGCCTGGTGAGATTATATGCAATGCTTATGTGCCTGCTCCACGGAGGGAAAATTGGTGACTTCCAACTGGTTCTGGCTCTTCATGACTGTAATTCTGGAGATCACCAGTCCTTGTTTTGCAGTTGCCTCTTCTTTCTCATCTCTAACTTCTCCATTTTTCTGCCTTTCAGGAAGGGAATGGGTGCCTCCAGAAGTGAGACAATGGCAGCAGCAGACAACTTCCTTCAAACCTACTGCTGCATGCAAAAAGAGCTCTGGTGCGTTAGATTCTACCAGAAGGCAGGAACAGCAGCATCCAGATTAGGCTGCCTCAGTCAGCTCGTGATGTGGAAAAGCTGAGCAGAGTCTTACCTGAATGCTTCCACCCAGAGAGGGTCAGGCGTCTTCAAGAGACACAAACTAGTCTCAGGAACTAAGGCATGGCTTGGAGAGTGTATACAGTTGGTTCTTTTAGAAGGCAACAGACAGGAAAGCTGAGAAGGCCTCTGCTTCTCTTAACATCACATTTCTAGTATATACATCATATTAGCAACTGTGAGCTGGTCCTAAGGAGTCTTAAGACTCCTCCACAAACCAAGCAAAGGTCAGTGATAAACTACATGTCCCGCCAGCCTAGGTCAGAGACATGCTTTCAAGTCACAGGCCTCCTCTGTTTTCAGCTTTTCCCAGGGAGAAGACAGTTCACTGCTGTTCCTACATAATAATGTAGGAACATATGATGTTTCCTACATTATACGTAGGGAAATGTTGCTGCCCTTTTAACCCCCTTCCCACATCTACTTTTGGAGAGGGGTGGAGTATGAGTGCAGCCCTATCCACTGACACAAACACTACAACCAAGGTGTAGCCCAAGCCAGGGCTGATCTAAGGCATGGGCTTTCACCTTCTATTTGCTCACCACGCTCTAGCCCTTGGGGCACTGAAAATACCCGCTATTTATTTCTTTTATGAAAGTAAGGCTGAAGACATATGGATAAAAACTGGCACTATTTAAGGCAGCCAAAGCTCGTTAACCTTGAAGACAGACCATCAGCACAGATTGCACTGAGGTCTTCTTTGATGGTGCCTCTGAGCTATGGCACCCGAAGAAACGTGCCCTTGAAGCACCATCTAGTGTTTAATGTCTGTTATGGTAGCTCCCACCCACTGGGCTCATTTTTAACGTATTTAGAAAAAACAAGTTTCGGAGACAATAGTCCATAGGATTCATTCTGTTTCAGTAGAAATGCCAATTGAAAACAAATGTTTACCAGAAAGCAAAACAAAATCTGCAGAGATCATTAAAAACAACTGAGGGAGCAAATGACCTCAGCACTCTTCTTCCAGGCAGGAGAAAGAGGTACCTTTGCAGCAGACTTCCGAGGTCCAAATTGGACATGCATATGAACCACCACTTCTTCAACCTTCCCACACAGGCCAGTGGTGAAAATCAAACTTCTGCACGACAATTTACCTCTGTTTCTATCTCCATGACCCTGAGTTTCACAATCTGGAAGGGAAGCTTGGAGGAAACCCCCAAGTTCTGTTTGGTTTCATGTCGAAACCATGTGAAGCCACAAATTCTGAAGAATTTTGAAGTAAAACTATGGATCTCTGATGTCCACTGGCAAGAATTATTTAATCTGCATAAGTTCAAAGACAAGAGAGATGCCAACCAGCATTGTTTAGGGCATTCAAAGATGTTATTCTCAGCATGGAAAGACTAATCCTTAATTACACAACACTGGTGTGCCAGATTAAGAAAAAACACAACTATATGTGAAGGCAGTTGAGTACATCTATATTTCAGTGGTTGGAGCTTGCAGCTACAATGCAGTGGTTGTCTTCTGAACTGTGCTCCTAAAATCTGAAAACCACAGACATCCAAAGAGTTCTCAGAAGACCTGTGTCAAAAGCTAGATACCATATCACACTGGACAAGGGCCTGAATGTAGTCATTCAGGAGGTTATGGGCTGCTCAGAGACTCCGTGCAATTGCTGTGTTTATCAACTCAAAACAGCAGGTAGTTTCCTACCTTAATCAGGCAGCCACTGCTATGACTTTGAGGTCTGAATAAGTATTAAGTACTGTGAAGTAGGAAGAAATGACACTTACTTCAAGCTGGAAGAGTCCCAGTGGAACTTCTTTTAGTGAGTTCTCAGAAAAATCCACTTCTCTGAGGTGATTTTTCCAGAAAATAGTCAACGTGTCAGGTAGGAATTCTAGTGAGTTTCTTGATGCTTTACAACATTTCTGGAAAACATAAAAGCAAAAACACCCACAGAGTAGTAATCATCCCTTTAAATAATTAGGTAGATCAACTGTCACATGTTTAAGTCATTAAGAAATACATTCTAGGTGATCTCTTTATATATTTTGATCCAGATAAATTATTGTGCATGCAGACACATAAGATCTGCTGAGGAGATGCACTCACTTAACTGATGGGCAAATTATTTCGTGGGCAAAAAGTATTTCAAAAGTTATTTTGAAAATTATCCCCATTTGCTTTTCAACCATAAACAAACACCTCACCGAAATATACTGTTCTCCAGCTATCCCTGTAATAATGAGGAATAAATTCACAGTGATGGGGTGCATATAGATGCCCTACTTAGCCACGGGTTTGGGCAAAGTTAACTTTGAATGAAGGCTGAGTGTTCTGTAAAACGATCTTAACAATACTTGTGCTCATATGAACTACACAGAAAATTAATACACCCATATCAAACACGTTTCTAGAAGTTTTACACCTATGCCATCAACATGGTGAGAATAGGGTAGAACCTCAGAAAGACTTGATCTGAGACCCATAAACCGAATCAGGCAGGGGCACTCCTACAGAAACAGAATAACCTTTTAGCCTAAGAGGTCTGACAGCTTTTTAAACATCACAGTATATTTTTTGCATTGTTTCAACAGCTTTTTCAGCCTCTGACTCTGTCAGAGCAATTCAACTTACCAAGGGGCAGGCCCAGGGATCTGGAAACACTTTCAGCTGATTTCTGGAAACATTCAGTATGTTTAGGGACTTGAAGCAGTATAGAAAAACCGTTGGAAGTTCCACCAACCTGTTGTCAGAGACGTCAAACTCCTGCAGCTTCCTTAAACCAATCCAATTAGTTGCTAGAAAACACAAAACATTGCAGACTTGGTGTAAGCATCACAGCAGTCTGATACAGCAAGATACTACATACTTGCTAGATAAGAGCCAAAGGCTTTCATGAGTGCTAAAAAACAACCAGGCCTTTTCATGTACTTTGGACAAAGGATTGAGAGATTTTAAGCATCACTAGTTAATATTGTCTTTAAGTCATTATTGTAACAGTTTGGGGTTCTCCCTTACAAATTATGCCTTGAAATGTAAGCATAACACTGGACAGTACATACTGTTTTCCTCGTCAAATAGCTTCTCCATATAGTTTTTGGAAGCAATGAGTTTTTTAAGGTTTTTAAGATGTAGGAATCCAGAAGGGAGAGTAGAGAGCCTGTTGCTGGATACGTCGACCTCGAGTAACCTGTGAGTACAGAAGATACTCAGTCAGGCATCAATAAAATGCTAGCAAAGACTCCTGTTGCCATAGACATCTATTTTACCAGGACAGCTTTAGATCTGAATGAAAGCAGCTGGAATGCGCTCTCACAAGGCAAAGCAAAAAAACCCTGTTTAGAAAATTAACCCTTCCAGAGAACAGTCAGAAGCAGTCTGGATAGACATCAGATCAGATAATTGATACGAGCCAGTAAACGTCAAACTGAGTCATCTCAGGGCTTAGAGGACTGGGGCTCACCAGACCTGCAGAAAAGCAGAAGCAACATGAGACAATACAGGAATACAACTGTCCTGACAACGAGCTTGGAAACACTGAGAATGCAAAAGGGCAAATCTTAAGTTAAACCTTGCAGCAGACAGAAAATAAACCAAGAAGCTCCTGCATATGCTCTTCACTTACGCAGTTTCACACAAGCACAACTGACTCATTTGCACCTGCTCTCCATAGGGGCTCAGTTTGCTGTAGGCATCCAGCGCACACACCTTGTACATATAATTTCGTCGGATGACTGTATGCTGGGTAACTCCGTCAGCTGATTGTCAGCCAGGCTGAGCTTCCTGAGGTTTATCAGGCCCCATGGGATCACGGATGGAAGGGAGACCAGGCAGTTGGCAGAGAGATCAAGCTCAGTTATCTGACAGGAGATATCAATCAGCCAGTCCAGATCCACCCAGGGCAATTTGAGGTTTGACCAGTTCACACATAAAGCCTGTATATGTCAAAGAAAGAAGAGAAAACCACGTTAGTAAAAGCCCAATTGCTCTCGGCCTGTGTGACACCACCGGGAATCTGGCAGATCAGAGCACCGACCATAAATATTTTGCTCACTTTCCAATCTGCTTCTAGGAATTAAACTGACTCAGAGATTAAATCATGCCTGGATATCAGCAGTCCCCACCATATAACTGCTCCATGATCTCACTCCAAAGACCATGAGAAAGCGCAAGCAGGGGACCTGGACTTCTTCGCCAGTCCGCACACCAGCTCCAGCGTGCCCCACAAAGGGTGGGCTGCCCTTGTCTGACACCAGCACTCTCACACAGGAGCTGGACAGACTTTAACGTTTGTTCATCCAACAGTGTGCACTGAGTTTCCATGGGGCTGGGCTCCCCGCCCCGCAAGATTCACACCCCATGCCAGCGGCACGATACAGACAGATCATGGAAACCCATCTTAAATCCACACTCTGCAGCCCAAACCCCTCTCTGCCTCTTAGACATGGCCTGCATCGCTGCTCAGGTCTCTAAGGGACTCTGAGCACCAACAAAGGCCAGGCAGGTCCAGAGGAACCCCTGTGGAGCAGTCTGCATCCAAAAAGCTTGTGGATCATTGTTTGTGCATCTGTAGAGAGGACAGGGACAGATCTGCAGAGTGTGGGAATGACTTCTTATGAGGAGGCCTGTTGCTGGAATAATTAATATATGCCCAGGCACTGCTCTTCCATCTTAAACTTTCCAACAACAAGCACCCAAACTGTTCTGGGCAAGTTTTAGGTTTTGCAAAGGAACATCTGGGAAAGGCAAGGAAAGGCAAACGCCCTCTTGTAAAGCATTTCTAAACACCAGAAATTTGCTCAGTATCATTTAGGAAGGTATTTTAGCATCTGAGAGATGTGATTTTGGCAGTTGCCTCCTTTCCAGATAAAGTTCTGCTGCTTTTGACAGTAAGAAGAGGAAGTTGTTTTATCTTCTTTTGGAAAAAAAACCAGAAATTGTTGTGAAAGGCATAACTACTTATTTCAGGGTCCAGCTTAGACAGAAAAAAACATGGACACATAATGGTCACCAGTGTAAGCAAACAACCTTAGGCTTCACTTTCAAGATCACCTCGTTGCATTCCAATGAGATCTATGTTCCAAAATACAGGTTTTTAAAATGTTAGTCCCAAAACATTTTCATAAGCTTAGTGTTTTTGACGTAATTCATCCCAGACAGCCTCAATGAAGTGATCGTTAATTCTCCACCAGGAGGCAGCAAGGACCCAACAGCAAATCTCATTTGCTTTCCAATTCCCAGTATTTAGGTCTTAATACTTTTAACCCCAAATTTAAAATTAAAAGGAATATATTTTGGGAAGGGAGAGAAAAGGGAAACAAAGATCTATCTGAAATACTTATTTGAGACTCAGAACTCCCAAGTAATGTAGATCACACGGTTCAAATGTCTCAGAGAATGGAGTAAAGGGTAAGCACAAATAGTTGCACTTTTAAAAAATTTACAAAAGTTGTACTTAGTGTAGACATAGTGCTTTTCAAATGTTCACTAGTGAAGCCCCAGGACAGCCCTGCAAACATGAATGGAAATATTATGCCCACTGTATCACTGGGGAAACCAAAGCAGAGAGTCCAATCTGTTTGCTACATTCACCATCATGCCACAAGGCATCCATAGAAAACACAGCAAGCCAGTAGCAACAAGACATCAAATTAAGCACAGTATCCACTGCTACTGCAAAATATACAGTACCTAATGGGAGTTACACTGCAAAGCTTTCATGCTGGCACTAAACGTATTCTGCTTTACTGTTAGGTTTTCCAGGTTGGTAGATTTAACAGATGCCTGCTTACAAACGCCTGTTTTAAATTCTGTGTGTAGTTCTCTGTAATTTTTTCTTCACCTGCAACAGCCCAAGATTGAGCTTGTTTACATCACTGGACCCTGATCGGTTGTGATTGATTATAATTGAGAGTATAAACACACAGGCCGGATTCCCTTTTCCATCCCTAGCTACCCCACACTTCAGGAGAGATGTAGGGATGTGGTACTGATGCTAAGGGACAAGAAGATCTTCCCAGCATGAGGAAATCTCACTGGGAAAGAGCACATTCATGCTGAGATCCTTGACTAGCTTTTCCTGGTTCCTTGAATTGCCTCAAGGCGATATAGCCAGATCCCTAAATCCAGATAATGCAGGAAACCAGCTCTACACTACGAACAAAATCCTCAGGTAGTACTGATATCTGTTTGGCTACTTACATGCACATTCAGAGCATTACCCTATCTTGTAATACTATGCTCTTTATTTTAGAGAGAGAATTTTCAGCTGGTTTAGCTCTCAGCCGAGGTCACCAAAAAACAACTTACAAGGGTACTGATGCAAGAGGAGGCAGGAGCGCCTGGGAGCATCACTGTAGCTCCATCCTAGACCAGCTAAAATTCTCCCTGATAGAAATACAGCTTAATCAGCAAGGAAATTCTCTTACTGATGTCATTTATACCATATTGTGGTTTATAGTGTTGCCAACAAAAGCCTTTCTATGCCAGGACAATTAAACCTACACGGTGACTTTTGCTCATACAGAAAAAGGCCCCATCACTGTCCTCCCTAACAGTGCTGGATAAAATCACACACTCTGCATTAGCAAAACCAAACCCCTCATCTTAGGAAAGAGTTAAGAAAAGGCCTGGTCCCCAACTACATGTGCTTCATGTAGATTTTTAATAGGAACGGCCTTTCCAGGCTAGAAGAGAAAGGTGTAACAAAAATTCAGCTACTGAAAGTATAATACAAGCACACTCTGCCTACATATGTGAGAAACGTTTTTACAGGGAATTAGCCATTTTAACAACTAACCTTGGCTGGCAATGCATGCTCCGTCCTGATACTTTCTTTCCATTAATGCCAATTTTTTTTTCAAAAGCTAAAATGGGGGCAGAGAGGGCAAACCAGAATGATTAGGGGAAAATCCAAGCTTTTAGGCACCAGTTCCAGACAACATGTCTATGGCCTAAAAATTAACTGGAATTAACTGGAAGGGGGTTCCCACTTACCCATACTGTTGTCAAGACATGGGGTATGGAAATACTAACACAGCATTGGGGGTTACAGAAAGGTGGATTCATCTCAGCCTGCCTATCAGATCCACCAATTATCTCCTGTACCCACCACAAAGACCTTGCTCAGAGGAAGACTAAGCCTCAAAAATGAAGGCATGAAGACCTGCCATGCTCTTTCCTCTACTTCCCTTTAGAGCTTGCTGTCTGCCCACAAAGGGGAACAGCAATGCCCTTCATGGAGATCTCAGGCAGTGGCTGAAGCCTCTTTTTACTGACTCCATGCTGCTGGAGTAAGGTGGTAGATCAATCTGGGATGAAGATCTGGCAGTGGGACTAAAGCTACTTTTCACCCTGCAACAAGAAAACCCATGAAATTACAATTAAAGTTGGCCACAGCACTGAAGCTGTTAATTATTATCCTGTGTATATTATGATCACCAAAGACACATAAAAAGATGTTGTCCAGAGGAGATGTACTCTGGAAGTTCAGGACAACTTTCAACAGTACACCAAAATGGAAGTGGTGGCATCCTGGCACTTTCTCCTTTGGCAATGGTATTGCCACAATGGCTGTGGACACGTAGGATCCACACCATGGTCCAAAAAGAAAACAGGGAAGGAAAATTTTCCCGGCTTTTTTTTTAAACACCTTTTAGAGTTTGATCTGAAGTGGGATGCTCCACAGCACCTGTCCTAAGATATGCATCCATGACCAGCGTATCCAACCCCTTGAACTATTCATATATTTTACCTAAACGAACAGAAGCAAGAAAATTGAGCCAAAAATCTGAGCAAATATTCCACGCAAAAGGTCCTTCAGTCACACAGAGGATGCATATAACCATAGGGGGGTTTGAAATTCTGGCAGTGATGGGAACAATGGCTTGGAGAGCTGGCTTGCTCATTTGGTTTCCTCCTCACAGGAGAAAGCAGGCTTTTTTGGTTGAGATTCTGAATTCAGACTCTAGAGTCCCAGATTTCCTGTGCGACACCAGTCATTGTTTCAGGCTACGCAGACTCTGTTTGCCAGCCCATATAATGGGGCAATAATATGTTCTCTGCTCCCAGGGGAGCCAGGAGTAAAAATGCACTACAGACTCCAACTCCCTCTTTTCTCTTCCTGCTTAATTAAACTGCGTCCAACAAAGCTGCACTAAAAAAAGAAATTAATTAGAAAAAAGATCTGATTGTGCTTATCCCCCACTCAGTTCCTGCTCTGTTTCAAGATGATGCTCTTTACAGTGGGCTCAGGCTCTTATTTCAGTACAAAAAAGTACTTGTCTTTGAGTACACCGACCAATGCAGTAATAAGATCTATAGCCTGCTTTTAGCGAGTGCAAGCAGGACCATACATCTCTGATACTTCTCATTTCAGACTGATACTCATCTCTATTTTGCATTTAGATTAACCTCATGAAGTTCAACAAGGCCAAGTGCAAGGTCCTGCATGCGGGTTGGGGCAATCCCAAGCACAAATACAGGCTGAGCAGAGAATGGATTGAGAGCAGCCCTGAGGAGAAGGACTTGAGGGTGTTGGTTGATGTGAAGCTCAATGTGAGCCGGCAATGTGCACTGGCAGCCCAGAAAGCCAACCACATCCTGGGCTGCATCCCCAGCAGCGTGGCCAGCAGGTCAAGGGAGGTGATTCTCCTCATCTACTGCGTTCTTGTGAGATCTCACGTGGAGTACTGCGTCCAGCTCTAGAGCCCCTAACATAAGAAGGTCATGGACCTGTTGGAGCAAGTCATGAGATGATGATCCGAGAGCTGGAGCACCTCTCCTATGAAGGCAGACTGAGAGAGTTCAGCTTGTTCAGCCTGGAGAAAAGAAGGCTCTGGGGAGACCTTATTGTGGCTTATCAGCCGGGGGCCTACAGGAAAGATGGGGAGGGACTCTTTATCAGGGAGTGCAGTGATAGGACGAGGGATGAGTTTTAAACTGAAAAAAAGGTAGATTTAGATTAGATATTAGGAAGAAATTCTATACTCTGAGGGTGGTGAGGCACTGGAACAGGTTGCCCAGAGAAGTCGTGGATGCCCCATCCCTGGAAGGGTTCACGGCCAGGCTGGATGGGGCTTTGAGTAACCTGGTCTACGGGAAGGTGTCCGTGTCCACAGCAGCGGGTTTGGAACTAGATGATCTTTAAGGTCCCTTCCAGCTCTAACCATTCTACGATTGCGGTGTATCATTTACCTCAAAAATGCAGAGCCATGGCCTCAGGGTATTTAATGTGATGGAAAGATACCTGCAGAATTCAGATAGTGACCTCTAAAACCACAGATCAGATTGTGAAATCCAATACCTGCTATGAATGCTGCAGGACAAGTGTCCCCAACAGGCAGCTTTTTGAATCTACTTGCACTCAGTCCTCCTCCCCATCCAGAGCCTGGGACTTCTGCCTGACTGCCACAAAACAGAGGATCAGCCAAGCCCCTTCATCTAACTTAGGGACAGTGGACCAAATTCACCTTGGTGCTAGTAACCTCAGTGGAGTTACATTAGAGACTTAATTGGCTCAGCACTCTGCGGTGAAAATATAATTAAGTGAAAGAAAGCCTGACAGCAAGGCCACGAAGAAAGGGGATTTCCTCCCCAGCTCATCCTTAATCATCTCCACTATCTTCCTAGAAAAGCCTGTTCCTTTGATGCCAAAGGTCTGTGATGCTGAACTCAAGGAGCCCAGTGACCAGCTCAACCCTTCTCCATTTGGCACAGGCTGGGGAGCCCTGTGCCCAAACAAGAGAGGGATGGTGTTCAAAGGCTGTTAGATCCTGGGCACAGCCTGACTTGGGCAGCTTGCTGCTCTTCAGAAGGGCACTGAAAACCTCTGAAGACTCTCCTCTCCTGCCAAGGAAAGAATTTCTTAATATGAGTCCTGAAAACTAAATGGAAATCTTCTACTGCAGCGATGTCAGGGGATGCACTGAGGAAGGCAAAGGGCTGGAAAATGTGCAGAAGTAAGAAACCTCACTGCTCCTCAGCAAACAATGAACTACAAAGACAAAAAATATTTACTTAGATTTGAGACCTTTTGGTAAGGTCATTTAAAAAAGGCCGTTGTGCATTCCTCCTAACTGACGTGACATGCCCCACCAGAACCTTGCTCTTGCTGTAGACAGGGTATTCTGAGGATGGGGATCTAATTTCTCCATCAATAATGCTGCTGTGAATCTTGAGTGGAACTGCTGCAGATTTCTTTACCAATGGTGATGTTAGCCAGGCAGTGGGTAAAGAAATCAGAGGATGTTCACATGCATATACATACACATACATTTGTATGCTTGCGTATAAAATTATTGGCAAAAAATTTCCTAGGGAAAATGCAGCAGTTCAAGCTCTTTTCTGGTCTGTAATGGAAAAAAAACCCTGTATCTCGCACTGCACACTCCAAAGTTACATGTATCTTCATGCCAACTACACCTATCAAAGTCTGGAATCTCTGCCCAGCGACGTTACTGAAGGGTTTTTTTCTGGCATTTGTTACCTGTTCCTGTAAAAACGGAGCACTTCCTCTCTTTAGCAAGACAGTGGTTTGCTGTGGGGATAAATTTATGCCAGAAAAAAAAAAAAAAAGGAGAAACAGATATTAGAAAAATGAGATGTAACTCCTCTTGTCTCAGAAAGGGCAGCTCTACGCACAGTGTGATGGCTGCCTGGAAGGTGTGGCAGCTACATCGAGCTCTCCAACCACATTTTATGCATAGCTGGTAGCATTCACTACTGTGAAATCAATTGGAGGTCAGCTGTGCAGTGTTTTCACTTAAAGACAGCACAGATGGGACAAACCCTTTTGAAGTTTTGGGCTCATTTTGAAATGATTGGTGCTTGGTCTGTCCTGTCCAAGAGGAGAGATTTTTTGACATCCAGCTGGCTGCCATACACATTGCAGTCTCCACACAATCTTTTTTTGCTTCCTCCCAGCACAAAATGCATCACAGCACTTACACAAGAAGACTTATATTTGTGAACCTTAAGAGATATGCAGAAAGCACTGAGACAGCTTGTTTGCAGCTGCCATGAAGTTGCGTTTTAAAAAATTATCAGGGTGCGTGACTATCACTTCCCAGAGACCTGAGCTCTGCAGACAAACTAGGACAAATCTTCCTGAATTTGGCCCAGTCTGCCAAAATGAATTCAAAGAATTGAAAGAGAAAACATTAAATAAGCAAACATATTAAAAATAAACAGCTACTAGAAGAATCAAGGTCAAGTTTCTAGGTCTGTTTTTTTGGGTTTTTTTCTTTTTTTTTTTAAACCAGGCCTTTCTGGCAATTAGCTGATGCTTTAAGACTGCTCTCTTCTTCGCTCAGGGTGTGACAACAGCAAAGCTGAGTCATTTTTACAGCAGCTAAGTTAAATATTGCCAGCAAGTTCACATGGAAAACAGACCTCTTCTCTGCGATTCAAACATTCATTCCAAGTTTATTCAAGCTGAATTACCCAGTTTCTTCTAAAAGGCATGAAGTTTTATCAACTCTTATGCAGAAACATCTAGGATTTAGCTTCCTTTTGTTTGCCTGTCAACAAAACTACGAATCCCACGGGGAGGGCCCCAAAGAAATCAAGCTCACATATGTGGACTGTAGTCCCTAACATTCGCAGTATCGTCAGGAATCCAGCGAGACAGGGTTTTGGCAGGAAAACAGAGAATGGAGAAGTTCATAACACTATGAAAACCCCTCTGCTTATTTTTACTTAACACCAAAGCAGAATCAACACCCTGCAATGTTACAAGCTGAGCAAACAGGTATTCAGCCAGCAATGGGATTCACACAGACAGAGCCTCAATAGAAAAATCTCCTTCACAATTTTTCACTGCAAAATTTTTATGACCTGATGAAAACTGTAACTATTGAAAGCTCAGGGCTCTGATGCTCCTGTTTAATGTTGGTTAATCTACATACTGAGGGGAAAAATGAAAAATGCCTGATAACTAAATTGCTGGATGACAGCAGAAATAATATGAAATACTACATACTTCCCTATAAAGCAGTAACAGTGCGTGCTGCGGGACATTTTTCAGTTCTGAATACAGGAGACAGATAATAAAGATTGAGAGAATGGAGAATACAGCCTAGTTATACAAAGATATGGGATAGTCATGACATGCAATAATACTCTGCATGAAAACAATGCCGCTCATCTGTAGATCTCAAAGCATCATCACTGTGTATTAAGCTTTCCAACAGCTGTGAGATATGAGGAGTTTAAATCTCTCCATTTTACAGAGGAAGAAATAGAGACGCAAGTGAATTACGAAAATTGTCAAAAAGCTGTCAGCGGCTAAGTAGTGAGCAGAGTTCTTGCAAAGCTAAAAAGGCTTCAATTGCTTTTTGTTGGCGTCTGTGTCCCATCAAAAATCATTTCTGTGGGACAAGTGCAGCTCAACTAATACGACCTGATCACACACGATCCTCTCCATGCTGCTCTGGAAAGCCAGATCTGTCCTGAGCGAGTAGCACTAAAGGCTATCAGCCGTCTTTTATAGACAAGGATCTCAAGTAGGGAAGAATATATTTTAAGCAGATGCCAGCTTGCTCTACCCATGCTCCGTGTTAACAAGAAGCCGCATGAGCCTATTTGTACACGCTGTATCTGAACAGATGCAGGGGAAGAGAAGCGTTTACATGCTTAGGTCTGTACCATGCTAACAGTCCAGGACAGCACAGAGCTTGTGGCGCTACCTTCAATTAGAATGCACAATAGAAACTTAAACGAAGTGATTATTCTGGGGTCACCAAGGCAGCCTGCGGTAGTGCTTATTTCTCTGGAAGACTCTGAGCACAAAGTCAATGTTTCCCTTCCACAGCATATGCCTGGCTCACATGCTAATGTTAAAATTGCCAAGCGGAAGCTGCCACACACGGCATCTTGCACAACAATGCCATTTAAAGGCCTAATGTTTTACACCTTGCAATTCAGCTCTGGCACGAAAGCCACTTTCACAGCTTGTTCTCTAAATGGGTAGCAAACCACAAGGCTCTTAGTTGAGAAGAAGAATCACCAGCCACACAGTGCACAAAGACAAATATCAATTATTAACATGATGCTCCTTTAAAAGAACATCTCTTCAGACAGATAAATGGCTACTTACTGTTTTTGCTGGAGCACTACCTGGTAGCGGGCTCGTCTCAATGAAATACTTCCTCAGAAGGTGTTTGCTGGATTCAGGACTGTCCATCAGGATGTAGGAACAAAAGAAAGCTCCATTCCGTAATAAAAACACAGCTACATCTTCATTCCCTTTAGAGAAAAGGGAGATTGTCTGTTCTCATCTTCTCATGTAAACGAACCAACAAGGAGCTGAACAGAAATCCTGGGAAATAACCACTTCTGAAAAAAACCCATGGGGGTGTGCAAAAAGGGAACTGAACTGTATAAAGAGTATTTCCTCCAGTGACAGGATTTAACTTGGTCAAACTGAGACAGCAAAGATGCTATGTAAAAGCACAGGCCCAAGCTTTTTCTTTTTTCTCTTTTTTTCCCCGTCTCATTAAACTATACACACAGCTGTGCTTTGAAGTGTAAATTATTCAGCCTAAATCAATCTTGTGTGCCAGAGTGTCCATAACAATAATGCTTTTATCTGTAAGTTTTCTATTTTTGAAGGGTCTTTCCCCCAGGAGATTAAAGAGGAAAGTTCAACCTCTCAGCATTTACAGTAATTTAACTTAGGAAGGCCCTGACTTAAATTTGGCTAAGTCAAAAGATTCAGAGCCAATTTTATTTTAATTTATTCCACTGGAAATCCAGAACAATTCCAGGCAATCCAGTCCACAGTGACACCTTCCTAGATGGGAACAACTCAGCCCATTCTTTAAAAGACATTGCAGAAAAGAGGCAAAGTTTCGAAGCATGCAAATACATACCTGCCTTTATAGCAGCGTACAGGGGTAACCGTATAAGAACTGGAAACTCATTCTTCCTGACTGCACAGCTCTCTGGGTCAGCACTGTATGCACGAATTAGGAGTTTTACTATGTCCAAATGTCCCTGCTGGCAGGCTATGGCCAGCATCCAGTTCAGGAGTTGCTGGCACGTAGTAGGACCTACAAAAAGATATGGCATTTGACTTAGCTGATGCCACTGGGCTGTGATGTGCAAGAGTCATCCACAAATAATGGCTATGCAAAGGGTATAGGGTGAAGCCCCTGAGGACAAAGGAGCAGACTGCACTGCAAGAGTGTTCCAGAAGAGCCCTAAGCTGCTCAGGCCCAAAGTTTTCAGCTTTGCTTAACTGTTTTTCATTACCTACCCAGCTAATGGGTGAACTTTTTTTGGCTGTCCCTGATCTAAGCATGCATAAGCTAGCAACTGCGGAAGGTTCCAAGGATGCCTGCTAGGGTACCATCAGAAAAAACAAACACCTAATGCCAAGCAGAGGTGGCAAGGGATGACCGGGACGGTCCTTGCATCCAGAGACAACAGGCCTGATCCAACAGACATTAGATGCAAACATCCAAGACAGGCCACTTCTTCCAAGTTCATGAGAAGGGATACAAAGAATGGGGAAAACCAGCTGACTTTTCATGCTACTGGATGAATAAAACACAAATAAATGTTTCAGAGAACATAAAATAAATGTTTTAGTTTGTTTTCACTGCAACCTAAAGTCTCCCACAAAAAATTTCATTTACCCTTGAAATATTTCATTTTGGGCGAATTCTTTACTACCAATTCATAGTTTGGTTAGACAAATGTCTTTTAAGGCTAAAACTAAAATACCATGTTCTGAATTCTGCATGAATTTGCTAATGTTTTAGTCATGCCCAAACTGGTTTTTTTTTTCTGAAATAATGTTTTGCCTGTAGAACGCTGCTTTCCTCTAGGTGTGCATAACTCTGCCCATGTAACTAAATGCCCATGACAGGATTATTTTTGCTAACACTAAGCAGTCTTAAAATCTTCCCTGACTCACAGTATCACCTCCATTTACTTTACAAATTCACATCCCCTTTGAAATGCTTACAAAAATGTCCACAAGCCCAACTTTACAGGTCAACTTTTTTTTTTTTTTGCAGCTTCTCCATGTGGAAATTGCATCGCTCTTTGCATTCTTAATGACTTGACTGTATCACTCACCCTCATGCTGCGAAAATGGGCTCCACTTCAGCTGTAAGCCACAACAAGTTCACACTGAGCCAGAGAGAATCACTGCAGTGCACTAGCCAAACTGCAAATTCGTGCAATTTATTCCTGTGCCCTGTGATTGGTTTCTATGTAACTTCTCAGGGAAACAAATGGAAAGTCCTGCATAAAAACTTCTGAAAGCTGCTGTTTGTATAGAGCACCTCCCCTGAAGCAACGGTTTAAGGGAATTTGGTCAGTTCTAAACTGAGCTAAGTTTCCAGAAACTACTTAAGTAACTTTTCATTACTGAGAGTATTATATTACTATAATTTAATTTTTGCTACTATGTTACAAAACCGACTTTGTCAGCCCCCTTTCTGGCTGAAAAAAATACTACGTTTAATTGCAAGCCCCAAGTTTCTTTTGCTTATTAGTGCTCTTACAGTTTAAGAACATCAAATAAACAGGTTTCCGAACAGGTTATTCCTGTACTCCTTGAGGTCACTGGCAAGTACATAGCTCCAGTGAGGAGCTAGAGCTACAGTCAGGTGAAATATTGCAGGGACCTAGCGTAGCCATTGCAGATATTGCAGTGTCTGAGGTCAAGACAGCAATCCACACTGGCTGCTGTGCAGGACTGACGGACCCTACTCAGCAGAGGGTCCGGGTGAGAAGCGGCTGCCATGCCTGCAGCACACCAAGAGAGCAACAGGGGACCCAAACACAGTTCCTGGTCCCAACTCAGAGTAATGCTCTTCTCCCCGTCCCCACAGCTGCCTTAAGAAACATGTCGGGGTCTAAAAATGTCTCTGTCTGCTATACAATAATTTTTAAAATAAAACATAACTAAAATATAATGATGATTCCAAAGAAGGAATTCCCCCGAAAGTCAAAACAAAATGCCAGCAAGAGAGCATAGAGCATGTCGCCAGCTGCGCGCCCAAACTATTACCCGCCAGACAGTCATGCTGCACTCTCACCCCCAGCACCACTGTCTGCTGGATCAGCAGAGTGGGATGACCCTGTTTCCTGAAAATCCCCTAATTTCTCTGTGGCGTCTGGGACGTCACCCAGCTGTGAGGGCTGATGGGAATGAATTGTCTAAATGGCATCTTCTTCCACTTCCAATTTGCAAACATGGAATATTTTTATGCATGTGTTTTCCCCCACGGGGGAAGTTTTATTCAAACACAGCGGAGATTAGATGCCTCAACGCACTTTCCCATGACTAAGTCCCTCCCCTTTCAAGGGATATTAAAAAAATAAATAAACGTCTGCTTAAAGCTATAGCACACAGCTACTGAAAAGCTTGAGGAAAGGCAGAGGCAACCCAATAGGCTTACCATGCAAGGAATCCAGCAGCTCTTTCACAACATCCTTATGTCCAAAATATGCAGCCACCACTGCTGCATTGTCATCGTTAGGTTCTGTTGGTAACACCACTAACGCTTCCTTCAGTAAATACCTCACCGCCTGCAGATCTCCATATGCTGCTGCAATACCTAAAAGCTGACACTGGTAAAGAAAATATAGCAAAATAAACTCTCTGTAAAGGGAGCAGGCAGAGAAAGAGAGCATGTCTACAGCTATGTATTTATTTGTGCCTATGCAAATGCATAGCCACTGTCACTGTGGTTAACTGAGAACGTCATAAATACTAGCAGCCATTATAATAATAGGTGCTGATATATTAATTATATTAATTTGTTGGGGTTTTGATTTATAGTTTTTTTGTACGGCTTTACCACAAAAGTGCCCAAGGCACAGAATGGCGAGTGTAAATCCATTTTTCATGGACCAACAGAAAAGCATTTGCACAGCTCTGCTATGAGGTGTAGTATTTCCTATTTTGGAGATGGCCACTATGCCTAGAATTGACACGCAGGTACTCTTCCAAAACACTAAGATAAGCTCTGTGCAAAGAGCAGGCTCAAAATGAGGGCTCTGAAAGCAGAGCGGCATAGAAGCTGGTGCAGAGGATATAGTTCCAAACACAAGCAGCAAAATCATCCCAGGAGGCCATTAACCACCTTTGTACTGATGGAGGAATACATATTTTTTTTTTGCTAACTCTATAAACCACTTCCTTTTTATGGGAAAAAATCTATTTCCCTCTTTTAGTGACCACAGCACCAGCACCCCTCCTCGTCCAGCCTCCTGTTCCTACGTACGCTGTTCCTGTGGTCTGCCTCATCTTTCTGATCAGTGCTTTCAAGGGCTAATACTATCCCTGAGCATGTGTTCCTGGAGTGCCCCACACAGCCAGCCATGTCTGGGACCCTGCCGCACCAGCGTAACATATATAACTGAACGGATTTTCTGCACGAGAAACGACAGATGACAGCAGCTTGGCATTTTGGTTTCTTTCCCAATAAAACTTGAGGAAGAGTGGTAACGTAATCCTACCTTTTCCACTTGCAGTGCAGTCTCCTCACATGACAACTTAATCAACTCTTGGGCCTTACTGGTGTCTCCAGCTTTGTAAGCATCTTGAATGCTTTCTGTCACAGGTGTCTGAATTATGGAGACTTCACCCACTGTGGACTGTTTGCCACCCATGTCCACAGTTCCTGCAGCAAAAATAGAAAAGAGGGGTCAGGAAGAAGTACCTGTTTATTAATCATGCACAGCTGCAATGTTGTCAATGCATCCTGGCAACAAAAAAAAAGGGGGTGAATTATTTACTGCACACAATTAAAAAAAGAGGAAAAAACCTCAACACTGGGTTGCCTGATAAAAGAAAGTGAAAAAATGGTAAAGTACTTTCCAACAGGGACATGAAACTACAAGGGATAGTGAGTTCCTCAACTGCTACCAGAGGTGGTTTCCAAAGGACGGTGTGAAAGCTCACACACACACGGACATGTATGCTCTGCAACAGCCTGCCACACTCCACCTCCTGCTGCAGGAACCAGGGAAGGGAAGGGCTTACGTGAGATTGGCATCTGTGGTACTTCTGAAGACGCAAGGTGTCTGCGAGACCCGCAAAGCCAGTCCAGTATTATTAGCCTGGCTTCAGTCACACTTCATTCACCTCCTGACAACAGCTGAATAAAATCCCACTGTACTTCTCCAGCACTTTGAAGCACAGCTTCATACACCTCAATGAACGTGAAAGAAATTGGGAATATTTTTACTTTGGGAAAACAAAGTAAATGGAGATTACGCAAGACGCTCAGTGTCATCCTGATCAATCCTGGAGAGTCTCCTAGGCTAGACTTTCTTTTTTTTTTTTTTTTTTTAAATACCGTTAAGAGCCAGAAGAGTTTTTACATGTCAAAGACTAAAAGCTGCAAACCATTAGAGAAGATGCTTGTGGTGGGTGGCTAATGAAGAGGCAGGCATGAATTTTCAGCCCCTCCACCTCCCCAACTACCAGGACAGGGAAAGCTGCAGGAAAGTCACTGAATTAAGATGTTCAGGTCCATTCCTGAATGACACGCAAGACAGAGAAAAGAAGCACTTTTCACTTGAAAAGAGACAATTTCATACTCACTCCTTCCTGCTAAAACATTATTCGTTATTATTGCTTATTTGCAACTGGTTAAATAAAGCCCTCAAGCCCACAGATTTTCACATACGTTAACAAGGATTATTTTTTTTTTTTAAACTGGCATATATGTCATGCAGGGCCTAGTTTAATGCAGGCTGGAAAAAGAAGTAAATTTGGATCAATCTATAACTGTCAGTAAATATCTTTGAATAATGCAGTCTGAATCACCAATAGATTCTGACTAACTCTTCTCATCAATTATTTAAATGAAGCTCAAATCACTCAGACATCGGAGACGGCTCCAGAGATTCGTGCCATTAAAAATGAGCCCACATCAATAACCTCTCTCGGATGATGCAGAACGTGTGAAGGACAAGCAGGAGAAATCAAGGCAGATGAAAGTGGTGTTAAATTACAGCATTAATAAACACCATCTCAGAGTTCATGTTAATAGGTGCAGTGCCTTCATAATTCTGTAGTTTTAGGGGGTATGTGGGAAAAGAAATTCATCCAGCATATGGTCCAGTCTTTTAGAGCAGACCACCCACTTGTAAGGGATCTCTAAGAATATTGCGTGTGATCTAATTCTCTTTGTAACGGACACCAAAGGTAGGAAATGCAAATGATTCTTAGACAAGTAACGGTTTCAAGGGTAATAGAATCATAGAATGGTTAGAGTTGGAAGAGACCTTAAAGATCATCGAGTTCCAACCCCCCTGCCATGGGCAGGGATACCTCCCACCAGCCCAGGGTGCTCCAAGCCCCATCCAACCCGGCCTTGAACACCTCCAGGGATGGGGCCTCAACAACTTCCCTGGACAACCTGGGCCAGTGCCTCACCATCCTCAAAGTGAAAAATTTCTTCCTAATATCTAATCTAAATCTCCCCTCTTCCAGTTTGAAGCCGTTCCCCCTCGTCCTATCACTACATGCCCTTGTAAAAAGTCCCTCTCCAGGAAGGAATCACATATTTCCTACCGACATCCCCGCTAAAAAAAAAAAAAAAAAGAAACCCTGCTGAGAAGAAACCCGGCGGCTGGTGCGGTTACGCTGAGGCAGGACGCTGGGTACGCCCTATTTCAGCTGAATCCAAGCGGGGCCCCGCAGCTCAGAAGCGGACTAAGTAAAATCAAGAAGTAGGGATCCAAGCAAACACTGCAGTTACTGGAACACACAGCCTCCCCACGCTCAGCGCCCTATGATGAAATCCTGAACCTGGAGAGAAGCACTGGAATTCCCCTTGGAGGAAAAAATGCCTCACATCAGAGATACAAAACAGCTGGAAAGCTGAGGAAGAAGCCCGGCAAATCAGGGCTGACAGAACACAGCAACTTTAATCTGGTTCCTAAAAAAATGCTGAAAGGAGGGACAAATTTTACTTTCTTCCAGGCTCAATCCTGATTTGGGGGACTATCACTCAAGACCTACATCTGCAGCCATTCCACATGTAAAAACACATCCTTTCTGCCAAAGAATTGAGCAGGGCCATTTTTCTTTCTTCTTAAACCATGGCCAGGGAAGGTAGAGGTATGAGTATCTCATGGTCAGAGATTCATTCGGGATCTGGGAGATCCCAGTGTCACTTCCTCATCTATTAGAGAGGTCTCCAGCCAACCTCTCGAGCATCCTGCACACCAGAGGTCGTCTTACAGGAGCGTTTTCCACCTCTCCTATTGGAACTGCCCCACTGTGCAGGAAGGACTACCAAATCCGTTGGCCAGGAAGCACAAGAAGGCCCACAATGTTGTAACTGAGGGAAGGAGGAACTCCGCAAGCTAGACCCTAATCCCAAGATCGCTTCTGTGTTTTACCGAATGACTACTTCATGAAACTACTTGGCTAATGTGTCATGCTTCCTCTTACATTTTTGGCCCCCCTCAAAATTTCTTAAGTCCTTTGTAGTGTAATGGCTTAGTTACAACCACCGCTGTTTGGAGAACATGGGCTGGCCATCAACCATTGTGGTCTGTTCACGTACATTAAGTGTAGACTTCTGGGCACTCCAGGAACGGGAATGTCATAAATGACTGGCTTCGTGGAGTTTACGTGCTCCCAGAGTTATCTGGCAGTTTAGTCAGAGTCTTTGGGATATTAATTTTAGTCCCTAAACTCAATTTTAGTTTTGTCTTAGGCACATAAGAACTTTTTATTGATCTAAATAAAACTGCCCAGTTTTGAACATTTGAACATCCATCAAGTAGAAGTCAATAAAAACTTAATTGAATGTAAGAAATCTGGGCAATTCTACTGTTTGAAACCAATATATTTATATTTAAATATTCTTGGCAGAAAGGTAATACTACTCATCATTCAAGTTTCTTCTGTAACTGTCATCAAAACTTCTTTCTGTGATTGCATTCTGCTGAGTAAATCGACCTTCTGCCTAAGACCTGAGGAAAAAAGCTGCCAAAGGTCTTCAGCAAAAAAAGACCTTGCAATTGAACTAATTACAAACCTGAAAAGAGCAAAACTGGTGAGACAGAGTGATAAAAAAGCTTGCCCTCAGCCAACAGCTGTACTCACATGATTCTGTCAAAGTTAACTTGAGCTTTCAAAGGTTAAATGAGAGAAGGTGGGCCATCCATTCCTAAGTTCCCCAAAAACACAGAAGCCATCCATTGCAAAGCTAAGCAATCTCGCCAACTAAATTACCCAATTCACAGAAGACTTCCTGGTGACTTAAGACATGATATATTGACTTCTGAAATACAAATGGAAAATAAGAAGCAGCATGTTTTATAAGCTTAATTTGGAGTCACCAGTAGGAAAAAAATAGGAAAATTACATTCTACTGACTAAAGACTTTTTATTTCTACAAGATGTATGACTGAACTATCATCAGTACTGGCATTCATGTAGGCTGTGAATAAAGTTTTGCCAATACGTGCATCAGCCATTTTTAGCAAAAATCTGGGCTGAAATCCAAAGAAATTCTGCCTATGGTTTTAACCCTACAAATCTCATGCTCTTTACTTGAGCTCTTCACGGCTTTCATAATAGGGTCACCTCACTTGCATATAGACTTGAACAACAAGATATAAGAGCAATACTGAAGTTGAATAATATTGAACCTCTATTTTTGGACTTGATCATGCAACGTGCCGAGCTTTTAAGCCTGGATGTAACAAAGTGCTTTTAATTCTTAGATTGCATGGATTTAGGAACTGGCTGCTGCACTTTGCACAACAGGGTCCGCATTACTGTTTGACAATGCATATTACTATATGCAATACAGCATAATAAATTATGATATTCTACCAGTAGTACTTCTTGGATATTCCCGTAATAAAATGCTACTAGAAACTCCAGAAGCTCTTACATACACCTGTTCTGATTTCCTTTACTTTTTGCTTCATTGCACACAGATCTGGGACAGAGTTCCTGTGTTGGCACAGGTTTCTCTAAAACCATTGCCCCGAATCAGCACCCCTTTTCTGAGCTTTCAGCAGGAAAGTGGATAAATGACGCCTATTTGAACTGAGGTGGTATGGCGTGGGTTCATTTCTCGAACACAGTTGAACATCAATAAAAATAAGGTCATGGGGTTTACTCTCTATCATTCAGATCATCTCTGCATTGTCTTTATTTAACTTCTCTGTAGACCCACAGCTTCTTTTCTTTGCTTGCTTTCTAATGACTGTAAGCAAACCAAGTGCTGTCTGTAAGGGGAAAACGGGAGGCATTTGCCAATGTTAAAAACACATCCTTCATCTATTCCTCACACCACTTAACAGCTTGTATCAAAGCAACTAACTTTGGAAATATTTCCCTCTCTTGATTTCAATGTTTTATACTTCAGAAGTAGCCTTTAAGCTTGGCTTTGCAGTAACAGCCTTTTACAAAAGCTAAGGGCAAGACTAATTTTCTCTAAAAAAATATTCCAATGGAAACAGCAGTTATCAATAAAAAAGCAGTGTTATTTTATTGCCATTCAAAGGTTACAGCAGTATCATTTTTAAAGTGCAACTGACTGCTATCCTAGCTCAGAGAAACAAAACAAAAATAGGTCTTATTAATAATAAAGGGTACCATGAGAATTTCGGATATACGTAGTTATACCCAGTCTCAGGCCTTGTAATTAGAGCAGGTGAAAAAAAATATCTAAAATTTCTAAATTGATAGTATGGCATTTTCAGTAAAAAGCTGCAGGTTTGCAGGTCAATGCTGTGAATCAGCAAACGGCTGCATAACAAAAGAGCACACTGTATAGATTATTATTACCTTTATATCCCAAATCACTGCATTCCTGTTTCTGACACATAACCTCACACAGTTTGTAAGTGCTACGTTAGTCCCTTTGATAAGGTAGGAGTTCTTTGGCAACTAACTAGGATACTTCTGTTTATCAGAGAAAGATATAAATGAGATGCTTAACACAGGATAAAATAGGGTGGGAAGGTAACTTACTCCAAAACAGAATTACAGTAATAATAAAACTTTAAAACTGCTACTGACCTTGTCATAATGTGTGCAGGTATTTCCAGAGACGGGAACAAATCAAGATGATGACTTTAACACAGCATCCCATTCAGCGATGCTCTATTAAGCTATTAATTCCTTGGACTGCTAGCCACCCACCTCTGCTTCAGCACAAGCAGCTCTTACAGCGTCCACTGGATGTAACATCTTTTGGCTTGCTGGCTGTTTCTTTGTCTGAATTAACTACTACATTTTAGCCTTGACAGTTATTTTCATCTCCATGTCCCATTACAGTGAAATCCAAGCCTCTGGTTCAGAGGCGATCTGGTGATGGGGGTGGGCAGGGAGGCCACCTCTCCGGGCTGAGCTCAGACATTAATTCCTCAACAGCACCAGATGGCTACAGCTAACCTTTGCCAGCTTAATCTTTTGACATTTTGACTTCTGAGCACTGCCACGGAGCAAACAAAAAATGGGACAGAGGTGAGGCTTAAGATGTGCTGAATATTTAAAGCCAACCCTCCCAAACTCTTAAAAACTCACAAGTGTCACTGACCATTTTTCAATACTACTCTACAGAAGCTTTGGCAGGCTGGTTTGCAAAATTAATGGAAAGCCATGTTATTTCTGAGTCTCTGTAACAGACTCACGTATCTTCTGTTGCTTTGAAAAGCTTCAGACTAATAAACCGAACAACAGCCAACAGGGAGCCTCCAGTGATTTCAAAGGATGATGGATCTGTCCTACATTGCGCTTTCCGCTTAGATCGGTAAGAAGAATTTTTCAATCCTCTGGAAATATTTGAGATACTGAAAAATAATTCCCATCCCAAACCAGGAAAAAAAAACAAACCCCTGGGTTCTTTAATAAAAAAAAATAAAAAATTAAATCAGCCCAAGTCAGTAAAAACACTTTATGAAATAAAGATGCCTTTTGTGTTCCTTCTCTAAGTAGCTGACACTTCAAAACAGGGTTTCATTTGTTGTTTAAAAAATTAAAAGGTTTCGTTCATTTATTTCAATCATTCATTTCCTAAAAGATACAGTCATGGACCAAGGCCTGTTCCCAGGAGGGAAGTCGCTCCCCTCACCGGCCCACATACACTCGGCCCAAGCGGCCCCATAGCCAGGACCCGGCTCGGGACCATGCAAAGGAGGGTCCTGCAGCAAGAACCCTATGATCTATTTCACCTTGCTCTCAGATTTAGGTGAAATACATACAGCCCAATTAATTCTGCTATAAAATGTCCCCAGCAGGATTCAAAAATGGTCAGAACCACTTGTAAATCCCCCTGTAAGAAGACAAGGAGAGAAAGTTATGGTAAATCCAACTGAGAGATAACAGGATGGTTTATCTGGGAAATTCAGCATCCCCACTGGAAAGACCACACCAGAATGTCCTCTGACCCTGATTAATATCTCTTCACAATGTGTGAGACATGCCAGCTTCTCAGGACAGAGAAGGAACCCTCCACACACTTTTTCTGCCTATTTTTGTGGTTCCATTTCACCCAAGCATCCATTATTTCAGCTAATTAAAGGAGTGGCTCTACACTAAGATCTGCCTGCCAAGGCAGTGGAAAAGATGACGTGTTGAGTACAAAAGAAACCCACATCTACAACATAGCTTATAATCAATGCTCTCTGCCCCAAAAGGAAACTTATAACCCCACAAAAGACCAGACCTGAAACACAAAAGAATGCTTCAAAGACAAATTCCAGTGCTGAAGGGATCTTTTTCACTATTATTGCATAATCTGGAATTATTTTGAAATTGTTTACATGCCAGTACCATGCATGCAAAGTGCTGATCCACGTTAAACCTTTTCCAGCAAGCATACAGGATCTTGTAAAGGGCGCGCTGACAATTTTAGGTACAGCAATGCAAAGTGACCAATTATCACCAGGGCCATTGGAAATTTTCTATTTAGAAACACTCTTAACCTGCAAGGAAAAAAACATTTGCTAATGCAAACCTGAAAGGAAAATATTAAGTCCTGGATGGAAAAACGCTCTGGACTCCTGCCTTTTTAAGGGGCTCCAGAACTGACTTACAAAAAACAGACGCCTTCAAAAGCTTTAGCTTACACAATCGTTTCTCCATCATCCGGGATAACAGGGGAAGAGGGGACAGAAAAGCCTCAAATACTAGTAACACTGAGACACAGCAGCCTTTAGCGGGCAGTATCGTAGATGCCTGAATGGCTGTGTGAATCTGTCTGTCTGCCACAGCCAGCACGAAATTGGAGTTAAAAAGCTCTACCAGATCTGAGCTGGTTATTCCTATTTTACTGGAGGACAAAAGAGGCTACACAAAGCCATTATAAGGCAATGAGCTTAGAGGGAGCACAAAGAAATACGCACTGGAATATGACCATCAGAGCAAACCCACCATGCCAGCAGGCAAATCACGTCGGAAAGCCCAAGATAGCTTCGGGGTCACTAATAATACCTGCAGCCATCCAGGGAAAAGGAAAAAGGGCTACTACACGTGACAGCCTGGGACGTGCCTCTTCTCTTGTGCTCCACAGGAGGACAGCTCTACCTTAGACACAATGCTCCCCACAGGCTGTTTTAAAAGTGCACACACCACTTCCACTGCCCTGGGCTATGCCTGGTGGAACAGAGGCAGCAGAACTGTGATCCTCACCGCAGAATCAGAGCAGAGGCAGCTCATCAGCACTGCGACCGGGCACCCCTTCCTCCCACCTGGGTGCCGGGGGCTGCTGCCAGCCTCCTGTGTACTGAGAAACCCAACACAAATCCCCATCCGTCTGTGCACACCAGCACGCAAGACTCCCATTGCCCCACACCCCACATTTAGTTTCACCCTCTCTGTTTATAAAGCTTTCTTAGCTGCAACAGACAACCTCCACATCCTGAAGGAATGGCAGCGGCCGACAGCAACCACGGGGCTGCTGCCTCTTCCGTCTCTCTTCTCCTTCCGACTTTTCACCAAGTGGTTAGGTACCGAACACACGCAGGCGGCCCCTCGCTAACCCTGCCATCCCCCGCTTACCAGCACGATGAACTGGGCCACTGTCAACGACCGTGACGGTGTTGCCCTCTCCCCTGAGTACCAGTGTCAGGCCTAAGCAGCTTCACGTGCACATGTTCATCCCTCTTGATCTGTAGGAACACCCAGCGCATCAGTGGCCACAACACAATTCTCAGTGGTCAGATTGTCTCATGAAGGCACCATCGTCCCTGGTAGACACATTACTAGTTTTGGGGCAGGGAAGGAATGGGACAGGGATGACCTCTGGCAAGCACGGGGCAAAGGCTGGCTCTCGCAGTGAAGGGGGATGCTCCATATCCCTCCCGTAATGCCCTCTTTGGGGTGCAAAGCATCAGCAAAAACCACAGAGAACATTGATGGTGTTAATTTCGACCCCCAAGGGAAAGAGATTCAGGGAACCAAAAGAGCTCCAAATGGCCAGAAAGCCAATTGCTGTATTGAAAATACAAATGACTCAGCTCTAAGTGAAAGTTTCTATTTTTGTCTTTTGGCCTCAGTGATTTGGTTCCAATCCTACAGCTTGAATCATTCAGAAATATGCTTTTGCATGAAAGGCCAGCTATGCCACTCTTGCTTTCCAAATTTTAAATTGAAAGATATACATCAAGCATGCAGAAGTATGACTACGCTTTTGGATTTTCTTTCTGTTCGTTTCCAGGCATGGCTGGAAAGAGAGGATTACTAAATGATGAAAGGTGTCTCTAGTGAGACCATTCCTGTCCAACTGAATCAAATATTATAGCCATGAAACCAAACCAAGATTGGATTTCATTTGAAACTTCATAAAATAAAATTTCATGGCTAACTTTTGTTTCTTTTGAAACTTTTCCTTTTCCCTAACGTTCAAGCTTTCATCAGAAGGGAAAAAAATCCAAGCATCAATGTTTTATCTCTTTCAAAGAAATAATTTAGTCAACATTCTTAAAAAAAAAAGTAATTCATTATTCACATTGGGGAAGCACAAAGTCATGGTTAGCCGTCTTCTGCTATGTCCTGCTTAGACATATACTTAAAGGTAGCTTTAGAAAGAAGCAAAAGCTTTTAGCCCCAGCTGTGAGAGGCTACATCTGGAAGAGTTCAGGGAAGGACCCCTGGTGTGCATGTGACGGGAGGATGGGCCCAAGGTCTCTGCCCACGTCCCTCCTGAGTTCGAGTCCTCTACTGGCTCCACCAAAGACACATGGAGTGATTCTACAGCTTGTCTGAGTTGAGAAAAGCAACTCCTAAGCTTATGTTTCACTTTAATAACACATGTGAACACTCTCCTAAATAGGAAACCCATTTACGACACTCCAACCCAACTGCTGGTCAAAAATAATAGCACAGAAGCAGTCAACATGCTCTCCCTCCAGCCCCATGAAACTCCACGGATGCTATTGGGAAAGACAAGCCCCTGTGGGGCTCACAGAGAAAGCTGATGAAAGTGGTAGGATGAAGCTCATAGCTGCTCCATCAGGTCCCCTTGGGCCACAGCAGCAAGCCCAGTTCTCCATCCCTCCATCACATGGCAGGGGTCCTGGGTAGCTGCTGTCACCTGCACTGCCACCAGTGTTCCTCCTCCCTTCCCCAAGGAGCACAGCCGGTCTCTTACAGAACCCGGACATATGCAGGTTTTACAAAGGCTGGCCAGAGAGGAGCTAAAAAACGAAAGCAACATTAAAAAGGTATGTAAAATAACCTTGCGCAACTCCCATTTATCATGTTCGAGGAAGATTCAGAGAATCTGAAAGAGGTGGAGAAGACAAATAGAAAAAAACGGCAGTCTAATTACAAGACTACAGATGAAAAGAGCTTGGCTTGTTGAGCCTGGAAAAATGAAGGCTGGATGGGGATGGCAGTACTGTCTATAAATACATCCAGAAGGAGACACCAGGAAAGAAGAGGAGCTATTTATGTACAGGGTATGAATATATTTTGGCTGCCGATTAGAAGAAAATCTAAAACATTGAAGAAATGAGGCTTTGAAACAGTCTTCTAGAAAAAAAGCAGAAGCAACAGGCAAGTCAACTCACTTAAAACAGGCCTTGCATAAGGTTTAGGAGTGTGACACCAGGACATTGACAGCTATATGCAGAAGAAAAGAAAATGCAATCAAGATATTGGATACGGTTGGCATCAAGAGAGTTGAACGGGCAGTTTGGCAACAGCGGAGGCAAGAGAAGTGCAGAGCTGGGAAGAGCATCAGAGGAAAGAGATGAATGTGACAGTCTGAAAAGGAAAAAAACCAAACAGTGGAGAAGGTGAGGCTCCACTCCAGCTTCTGCTGAACTCAATGCGAGCACTTCCGCCAGCTTCCATGCAAGTAGGAGCAGACCCTCTGAGATGCCGGTTTCCACTACAGAATATCTCAGAGGGAAGATTACCTTAACAGCTGTGTCTGCAGCAGAAGAGAAAGCCTGATGAAAAGATGTCTGCTGTTAGCCAAGACAGTGCCGGTCCTGAATCAGGCTGCATAGCGATGTGCTGCCAAAGCTCTAATCAGGGCTACCAAAAAAAAAATTAAAACCTTCCCTCACTGGTGACAAGCAGCAGAAGTGCCTGCATTTGCAGACTCGGGGAATGGGGAGACATTTCCCTTTTGTGTTCCTGATGTCTGGGAATAACAGCATTCATTTCAGTGGAGGGAGGACAAGGACTCTGCCTGGGAGGATGCTATGTTCAAATGAAGGGACATGCTGTGAACCTGCTGCAGCCCACAGCGTTTTTAGATGGTTGCTCCAAGGTAGAGATGACAAAATTAGGCAAGGCACGTTTCATCCTCTTCCCACCAACCTATGATGAACTCTGATCCATTGCACGTGCAAACCCAGTCCAATCCATGCAAATGACTTTGATTTGATAGCTTTTATTCCCACCCTGCCATTGTGTGAAAGGTCCAAGGTGCAAAACATTGGAGAATTGTGACTATGATTACAAGCCCACTTAAGGAGCTGGACTTCTCTGTTTTTCAAGCTACATTTGAGAACTGAAAAGGGATCTTGTCCATTAGTGTTACCAAAAAAAAACCCAACAACCAAAACAAAAAGAATGTTCCTGTTTGATGCAAAAATAAAAGCATTTTCAAAGGCTCTTTGATGTGCAAGACAGACATGCAGGCAGATTCTGGAGGAGGAGGAGGTCTTGTCTTCAGCAATTACCAGCACTCTTTTTGAATCTTACTCCCCAGACAGAATTTTTATGTGAAGTAGATAATCACACTGCAGAGTGTATCAGATCTAAACCTTGTGGCTTTTCAATCAAGCAGCAATAACCTCTAGTCAAAATAATCCTTAACCAAGATGGGAATAAAACAAATAACCCCAAACCCAACTAACTGCAGGTGAAGCAATTTCAAAGACATACATGCTTTTAAAAGATTTCATTTTGAGCTCTTCTTGGGGAGCCGCGCCAGTTTTCCAAGCGATATTCTGATCATTAAAACAAGCAGTGATGTAATTTCCACAGCGACCACAAACATACCAAGAATATTTGAGCTAAATTTATCCAGACTTCTTGTTTGAATCACTGCTTTGGTTCGTTATTTTTCCATGATTTTTCAACTAGGCACAGAAAAGGAGTAGCGGACAGCCTGGGACTGAGCTTTCCCCAGCAGTATCCGAAATGCCAACCTTTACATTTGGGAGCCACATACTGACTTTTAGAAACAAAACTAAGCTGCTTCTCCAGCTCCCAACCCCGGGTCCCTGCTCCTTTCACCCTTCACCTTCCTCCCGTCCTTCCTGTAGCAGACTGACCCTTCCCCTCACCCTTGGGTGACACAACAAGGGGCTTGTCTTTGCGGCCGAGAAGTTCCTGAAGCTCACCACAAATCTGCCACCCTCCCCAATGGGAAAGGGCGAGACAAAAAAGAGAGGACGTGCACCAGATTTCCCACTGCTCTGCGGAGCTCCTGTCCGGAGGAACACGTCCCACCACCTGTGCCAGGAGAGCTCAGGCTAGGGAAGGCTGTCTCGGCACCTTCACCAGCAGGTACACGTGTCCCTGCAAAAAATACATAACCTACAAAGACATCACTGGGTTTCACCCTCTCTTCCAACACGCACAGGGTGGCTAATTATCCTGCTGGGAGGGACTGAGTACTTGCAGAAACTGCAGCATAACCCCCAAGATTTTACTACTTCGGCTTTGCTATTGTTCAATAGGAAATTTTTTCAACTGTCATATTTCAACATGGTCTGAATATGTCCTTACTGACTTCTTTTCAGATTCATGATGAGACTCACCGAGTCTGCCTGCATGTAGCTGTACATGTTTTAAGGGCAGTTTGTAACCATAAACTGCTGACCCCCAGAGCCCCTGACTGCAGGAGGGCTTTTTGAAGGATGAGGGCTTTCCCTAATAGTTAAAGACTTCTTTTTTAAGTCCTCCCACTAAGCAAGAGCAAGTCACAAATTCAAAGCATCGACACACTTCTGTTGTGAAACTATCAGCAGCTTACATAAAAGGGCTGCCGCTGTGGTGACACATAATCATGCAAATAAGCAACTGCTGACCCCCTAATGAGCACACAGACTTGGATTAAGGAAAGGAATTAAATAACAGCCTAACTTGAAGTAAAATCTGAAATGGAACCTCATAAGGGACAGACTTCACCTATACAGCAGACTGGGAGCTGAATGGTATAAAATCCACCCTTCATCTGCAATGCAAACGCTTCCTCCCAGTTAGCCGCCTCCTGCCAAGCGGAGCCCTGGCAGCCCCTTTATCGATCAGAGAAATGAAAAACAAACAAACCGCAGACTTAATGCTGTAAGGATCCCTGAAGATTTGATCCCAAGCCTGTTATGCCAGCGTAAAGACTTTAATGGGTTTTGGATAAGGCCCCCATAGGCTTTGGAGAGGATAAAAAAAAAAAAAAAAAAAAAAAAATCATAGCACTTTCTTTAATGCAAGTTTAAAATCGCCTGCAACATCATTGCCAAAACAATATATCGATTACAGGCCTGGTAAAGATCGAGTTCGTGTGAACACCATCAATTGCTTTTTCCCACTGAAACAGAGGACAACGATTCTATGACCACAGTGTCAACCCCCACCTGAGTGCCACCTTATAATCACACATTAATAACATCGTTAAGGAGTCCCTGTGCACAGGTTCTAAGGGCAAAGGATTTTCTTTACTACCTTATCACCTTATCTTTGTTTGTTTCTAGGCTTCTTGACAGAGATGTCATAAACTACATTTTAATGTAATACACCACAAACACATTTTAACTGAAAGGTGGAAAAATAAAGCTGTATAGCAGCAGATAACGCCAGATACAGCTCAGATAAAGGCGAATGTTTTACTACTGTCTGTAAATCAAACCGGCTCTCAGGTTGGACTCTGCTCAATTAGCTTCCCAAGGTCTGCACTGCACTGCTGGCACTCCCAGCAGCTCTGCCCTCCTTGCTACAGCCCTCAAGTTCAAGAGCAGGCCGGCTTTGATGGTATTTATCAGGGAAAAGCTGGTCCTGCCACTACTAAGACCTAAGCACTCCTTTATATCTCCTTGATTCCAGAGGGATGCAGCACCCACAAACCAAACTCCCACCTTCCACATGCACAAGAAGATGTTTTCAAAGGCAAATGGCTTTTTCGGATGCCTCTGTTTCAAAATACAGGGGACATCTTCTAAGGGTATGTCTGAAGAACAGTGCTTAGTATCTAGACTCTGAAAATCAGTTCAGAGCGTCTTAAATTGGGCACCTAATTGTAAATGCCCCAGCATTCATCGCCTGTTTTGGAAATCCAGGCTCAGTCTGGCAAGACGGTGCAATGCATGGCTCTGCTACAGTCTGCACAGGAGAGCAGGTTTAACCACATGCATTTTCTGCTGCAGACCAGCCTTCCGCATTAGCTTTTGGCCCCATGTGAGATTGCACCACTTCTGTATGAAGTGTGTATTTAAATATATTTAAAAATACAAGCCTATTATTGCTTCACTAGTGTACTTCCTATTCCTGCCTAGCATTTCCTACTTCTCCTTCTGCAAGATATTATGCAGTAAGACTAACTCACATAAGATATGTGTTTAATTTTTTGCCCCCCCCCTTTTTTTTTTTTTTTTGGCTAGTAGGAATATTTTCAGTTTGCTGTTTGG
Source organism: Pluvialis apricaria (assembly GCA_017639485.1). NCBI lineage: Eukaryota > Metazoa > Chordata > Aves > Charadriiformes > Charadriidae > Pluvialis > Pluvialis apricaria. Next base: position 4,152,914 of record CM030015.1, read on the forward strand.
ACTCAACTCACAGCTTAATAAGCAGGATGAAAACCAGAAAACCTTCAAGGCTCATTTAGTCTGATCATACAGAACCTTCAAGCAACCAACACACTTTGCAGGTCTCTAGTGCTCTGTATGGAATGGAAAAAGCAGGACAGAGGTTGGCGAGTACTTTTTCCCTGTTATACAGCACACTGTGCCACAGACGTGGCTAAGTCAATGTGCCCCAAGACCTAGCTGCTGGCCCTAGGTCACAGCTGATGTCAAGATTTTAAGGTTTACACGGTGATTTCACAAGGAACAAAGTGATATCACTGGCGCTGTCAACACTGATTTTCCCTTCCTCCTCTACTCAGCAGGAAAGATTTATAAGCAAAGACATTCACACTACCACGTGCAGGTTCCTGCCCTTCACATTTAAGGCAACAAAATCAACTGTGCAGAACTATGAGGAAACAACAGCAAAGATCTCATCTGGAGGCCATGTATATGCACATAGAGGAGCGGGTGAGCTCTGCCTGCTTTTATTCATATAAAGAAGTCTGGTTCTTCCTACAGACTTATTTTTTAAGTGGATTTCACACTGCTAGACTGACAGCCTGGAAGGTTCCAGTTACCCAGTTAAGTACAAAACGTAGAGCAAAGGCAAAGTCTGTGAAAGTTTCCATCCCTCCACCTACAGTCCCATCACCTCCTCAAACCGACACCCTACAACGAAGGCCTCAGCCACATTTGCAAATGTCCTGCCCTCATGCAAACAGGGGAGCGGCGCTGGACGCACAAAGCACTGTCCCAGGAGAATAAGCTGTTTCATTTGCTATTGGCTAACTTCACGCTGTCACTATTCAATCCATTGTGAAACTTTCCATATAAAATTGCACTAGCTCCTGAGCAGTCCCTCTTCTTAAAATGACCCTTTAACTCCTCCAGTTAAACTCTCTTACTTGCACTGGAGACTTTTCTACGATTCAGGAAGCGGCAGTGCAGGCAGCGGCTTTCCCTCTGAGTCAGTACCGAGCTGAGCCATGGCCGAGACAGGGTTGCAAAGGTCACTACCATCGTGGGTAGCTTCTTTCTGATAAAATGTAAAGGCCCTGTAGGGCTGCAGGGTCACCACGACACTTCTGAAGCACAGCTTTAAAAGCCTCTGGTCCCCTCCAAATGCCAGCTCTGGTCATTATATTCTCGTTACTTGTTTGCTCCCTCATTTTAATATTTAGGTCTCTTTTCCAGGCATACTGCACACGTCTATCTGTGCTTCCCTGGGCAGCTGAAAGTCACCAGCTTACACTAGATTTGCCTCAAAGGAAGTTGTGAAGGTTCATTTAGTTAATATCTGTAAAGCTACTATAAAATTTCAAACAACTATCATTGGCATCGTCCCTAATTATGTAATATTATATACATTACAACATAACACCCCTTTTCAATGCTCATTTCTAGATTTAGCAGGGGAGAAGAGACACCCTCTGGTGTGTTTGAAAGAGAATCCAATTCCACCTCCGAGACACACACAAGTGGCATATGAACACTGCGACTTTGAATAAAATTCTCAGTAAGAGAGCGATAAGCTCTTTAAAAAAAGTACCCTTACATTTCAGAAGACAATGATTGCTTTTCTACATCTTCGCTGAACTGCCTCCTAGAAACTCGTATGAGAATCAAATCCTAGCTGTAAAATTTCGTAAAATTCAGAGAAACCAACCAGCCTGTAGAAAGGAGATGAACCTCTATTCTGTTCTATCATACAGTGATATCTTTGGGCTGCCATTGCATTCATACAAGATACACATTTTATCACCGCTGTTATATTATGCAGAGCTCTTTAACCAAGTTTAAAAAAAACCCCAAACCCATGCTTCCTAAGAGACTGCAGCCGCCCCCATATCTCTGCTCGCTTTCTTTTAATTAGGACAAGATGAACAAGCCTAGGAGAGGGGAAGCAGCGTTTGAGGCGGCAAGGGAGATGCTGACTGCACCCGAAATGGAGCATTATTCTGTACTCCAGCGACAAATCCTCTCTGTGGACCAGCGAGCGCTCGGCCAGCATCATCGAGTCAAGCCCAGCACCATCCCTGGAGGGTATACAGGGTCCAGTTCCGAAACACAGCTTGCCCACTCTCAGGGTACGTGGGCATCCTGCTGGGCTACAGGCAAGGTCACTGCTGCAGCCAAGAGGAATAGCAGAGGAGAGACGAGCAGTAAGGTGAGCCCTTGCATCATATGCTACATTTGCTAACTAGAGTCAATGATGTTGTGAACCTATTCTCCACATAAAGACCTGGCCAAATGTAGAGCTGTCAGGAAAAGAAAGCCCCAAAAATTTCAAGGCTTTCAAATGACCAAGGCACTGGGTGCACATGGTACCTGCTGGAAGGTGCCTCCAGCACTGTGCCAGCCGTAACGCCGCGCTGATCCAACTGACCCAGCACGGAGCCACAAGCACCACAATGCTGTTTGTTAAACCCCTCAAGTCCACATGCCTGTCCTTCCCACCCCCACCCCCCCCAAAAAAAAAAGGCTACAAGCTTTTTGAGCTCTGATGAGGTCGTCGGCATTAAAGACATTATCTGTGATCTCACTCCACTTCCCAGTGGTTCCCACTGAATGGAAGCAGGAGGCTGCATCTAGATTGTTAATAAATGCGCGTAAACAATAGGTTTAAATGTGGAGGCTGAATGAGTCACCGCGTTCCTGCATTCAAGCTGTGTAACAGGATCCAAATGCAGAACAAGGACCAGCTAACTTAGGGAGTGGACCAGCTAGCTAATGACAATTATTCTTGGCAGGACTCAAACAATCCCGAAATAAAAATTAGTTTAAACATGTACAGTATGCTTATAAAGAGCAAATCCACCAAGGCAGTACTGGATCTTAAGCTTTCCTAGGATCCCTCTTGTCGGTCTTCCATCACTGTTTATCTAATAAAATAACTCAGACAGGTAAGTATAGAAGACTTACAGCAGTAAGATTTGTACGCTTCCAGTAAACCAATTTAACTAAATATACTTACATAACAGAAACACGTAATAAAGTTCTCAGAAGAAAAACTGAACTCACAATGTAGAAAATATACCTTTTTAACTTTTCACTTCATTATTCACTCATGAACTAATTTGTTTATTTACTGTATCTCTAAATAGTGAGAAAAACTTGTCAAATCACTGTTGCAGAAGAAAAATGTAGCAATTCTTAACCCTTGCGAATCACTAGCACAGATTAAAATTCTTCTCATGGTTTATAGCTTAGTATTGAAGTGGAGATAATTTCTTCCAGACAGAAACTCAGAAGACAGAATTTAAGAATTTTAAGAATATTCAATAAATAAATGCTCCTGATTATTATAGAAAGATACAACGCTAATTAACAAAAGCAAAAACAAACAGAAAAATCGGTATCACAGAATAAGCAAAATACATACGGAGAAAGGAAAGAGTTCCCAGAGCTCCCTGTGATGCTGGCGAGAAGTGTCTTCAAATAAGATAAGGAGGTCTCTGAATAAAGTATCAGGTTTTGCTTCATAGTTGCTGATAAAATCCAAAATAAGGCTGCAAAAACATTAGCTTCCACTGAAGCCTGCTTACTCACTACAAAGCGTCAAACACACCTTCATCCCACACTTAAAACGCAGATGCTGCCTCCTAATGAACTGCTTGTTGCAAGGGGGGGAATACCGTTACACAATAACCAGAAGGCTATTTCTTGATGCAGAAACATAACTGGGTTTTGACTCGGAGAAATGCACCAATGCCTAGGAGCTGAGAGTTTCAGCGATAAAAATCATCCAAAAATAATGTGGCTGTTCAGAAAAGAAATGAACGGGAAGCAACCTGAAGCGTATGTCCCTTCTGAAAAAGAAATTTTCACCTATGGATTTACTACATTATATAAATGCCGACCTTCTAATCTAGCCCAACAATAAATCAGTGGCTTGCAGTGAATCACAGCTGACAATAAAACTGGAGCAGGTTAATATCTGTTCAGCCTGAGAAACGATGCTCTGATTCTAGCAGCTTTCATACCCTGAATACACACTGCATCAGTGGCTGGGAACATATTTGCATTCACACGCTGAAAAAGCACAGATCTTGTAAAACATATTTAGGAACTGGTGAGACATGATACATATATTGACTAATTCCGTAGGCCTTTGGAGAAAATTGGTCTTCAGAGGAATGCTATTCTTATCACCTGAGTAGTTCAACATCGTTCTCCTTGCAAGTAAAATTCCTTGTTCTCTACTGTAGATTTCCAAAGATTAGGGCTCAAATCACTGAAAGATCTTTCATATATTTAAATTTCATCGAAACTCAGTGGCAGCTGTCTACTGAGTTCCCTTAAAACCTGTCACTCCCAATCTGAACAGGAAAGAAAAGAAATCGTCCTATTTACCATTTTGTGGATCCATGTTGCTCTCTCTGCAAATTGCGGATTCCTCAGTTCCCACACACCAGTACATTCTGGGTTGCAGCTGTGAAGATCCCACAAGCAAACTTTCTGCAGCACTTAAAATTGAATAGTGTTGTCAAAGTTGAATGATCTCCGTCAAGCAAATGCAGGAGCTAAGCGACTGCTAGTAAGCACCATCCCGAAGAACCGTCATTTACCCTGTTTAAAAATAAAAAGTAAACCAAATTAATCGTTCTAGTACAGAAATTGCAAGATGCTTATTCCTCTGCACTCCAACACAGTTTTTTAAGTATTACTTTGCAAAAATACACTCACCATCCTATAAATACAATTATTTTCATAATAGCTTTGTTAAGAGCACAACGTGAATTGACAGAGGAGACTAACAATGTCTCCACTATAGAAAAGATAATGTTCCCAATTTTTCTCCACCAAAGCTGCTCAGTCTTTGGGCAGAGGGTGTGGGGGGTGGGCAGGGGTCACAGCTGCAGTTTCAGATTCTCCACAAGCCAGTGTAAAGGCAGAGCATTGAAACCACGCAACGCAGCTGGAAAAATCCTAAATGCAACCTCAAAACCTTTCCCATCCACAAAGACGACTGTGGCTCTTGTAAGCCTCCACTGTGAGAAACTGAAAAATACTGATGTGGTTACCGAGAGAATCCTCTGCAGAAAACAGGGCTAAGCCAAACACACCAGCTCCTTTCCCCTTTGCCCAGTCCTTTTAGAGAACTCTACCACCCTGCAAGCGGGCACGCTTCTTCAAACGTGTTCAGGGAGGCAGATCAGGCCCTTAGGAGCTCTTAAAGGTTGGCTGGCTTCTTCTGAAGTGTCTTGCACAACAGCCAGCAGAAAAGTGCACAGCTCAGTCTCCCGGGGCATTTCCAACTCCTTACCTCTTCAGACCTGCACACCTGTAATTTTCTCCCTTTTAGTGCATCTTCCACAGGGGTTAAAACTATGGGTGAATTTGCAGGATGCGCCCAACCAGCATCAGCACTCCTTCATTTGCTGCTTTCAGTTTCAGTCAGTAAACGCCTCTCACATGTAACGTGATGCCCCTTATCTTTGACTCTTGTTAGTTTTTCTGGTGCATGATACTGAAGTTTTGACCGGAGGCTTTAACTTGGCAAAGCATGTAACCCACCTCCCGCTTTGGCCAGCAAGACCCAAGAATATCGCTAACTCTCCCTCAGCAGAGTTGGCTTCCTGAGTTGGGATCAAAGGCCAAGGAGAGTATGAAAATACAATGATCCATCACCACTCTCCAGGAAGCTTTTTGTTCCTCCCTCATGACATAAGGTTTTAACCACCAGCCGACAATGTTAAAAATCACTGCATGCTACATCAGTTGTTTCTAAGGAAATATTTGAGTTTTAGGCGCACTTACAGCAAAACTCAGCTTCTGATGACTCCTACTTTGTGCTGTCTGGCAGCAGGAACCAAAACTCACACCCCAAGCGCTGTGCACGCCCCTGCGTCCTGCAATCAGGGTGTCAGGTGCTGCCACACAGACTGCGGTTTGGTTCTTTGGTGTTTTTCAGAGGTGGGAAAAACGATTTGGGTGCCATATGAAAAATAATAATACGCACTGAGACACATGGGCCGAGCTACGGGCAAGCACCTTCACACACCTCCCACAGCTAAAAACCTCCTTTGCAGCAGGATGGCTACAACTCCAGAAGGATGAAGATGCCTGAGCTGCTGAGCATCCATCCACCCCTCCCTCCCATCACAGACTGCAGCAGCAGCTCGTTTCCCAGGTCAGGCCCTGGCAGCTCTCACACCCAACGCAGCAGCAGCTGGGCACATGTAAGAGGCTGAATTTGGCAGCTTCCACCCACAAAAGGAGGGGAAGCCATGGGCTGCTGCAGGAGACCAAGATGGAGGTGGTCCCCAAGCCCAGATCCAGTCCACAAACTGGTGAATCGGGCCGTGTTGGTGGAGGACCTGATTCTGCCCTGGTACACGCCAAGTTCCCACCAGAGTCAGCTTGGCTCCTAGGCCAAGCTTGCCTCGGCCACACTGGCAGGCACAGCTGCTGCGCTGGGACCCCACATCTGTGCCATGCCGCGGGTGGGGTGTGATACCCCAGGCAGAGGTGTCAGGGAGGCTCTTGCGCCTCCCAAAAGCTGTCCAGGTTGTTAACTCTGAAAATAAAAGGGATGTGATGCTTCCAGCAGCTGCCTCCCCTGCACCCTCTCTATAAATGCACTGAGCAGCTACAGCAAGAACGAATGTTTCCCCATGCAAAGACCACCAGAACAGCTCCTTCTAGCAGATGCTGGTTTCTGAGGCATTTTCCTGCTGTACGATGGGGGTACACCATGTGCACTCAGAGCAACTGTACAAGAAACACTGGACGGAGGTCAGTATGAACCACGGATGCGCGAAAACCATCCCACTCATGATTTTTAGGTTTCTACCCAGCTTAGTCCCCAGGCTGAAGCTTTCCTCATAATAGTAAATGGAAAAAAAAAAAAAAACCTTTCAGGAAAAAATAATAAGTGTGGTTTTGATAATCAGATCCCTTTAACTGCAAGGAGGACACTAAACGCTATAGCCATGTGTGTTACTGCCACACAGCACCCATGTAAGCAGTATTTCCACATTGTAGGACCTTTGTGTATATAATAAAACCACCCCTACAGCGCTTTGACCTTAAGCAAGATGCACGCAACTGTAACACGTGCAAGCACCACGTTTTAATTTGATTTAGGGAGAGGGATGCTACGGGCTCTGCAGAATCTCATTCAGAAGGAGAAGGACCGTGAAAAATACACCTAATGCCAATTTACATCCCATTTCACACATTCCCCATTCCTCTCCCGACACCTGCCACTGCCAGCTTCCACGCAGTGTCCCAGCGCATCCGACCGTGCCCGTACCACCCATCCCGAGCACCTCCCCTCCGCCCCACCAGCCCGCTCGGCCTCACCCCGTGCATCGCGCCTAAGCGCAGCAAGACACCCAGAAACGCCACGGTTTGCCTGCGATCGCTTCCCAATTCACAAGAAACCTGTTAAAAAAAAAAACAACAAACCTTCGGTTCTTTGCTCAAACCACCTGCTGTTTCTGAGAAGCCCATCTGGGGCCGGGCGCCGCGATGGGTATCGCCATGGGTCTGGAGAGGCCCAGGGCACCATCGGGGTGGCAGTGTGCTGCGGGCTCACCCGCCTGCCGTTGCGGGAGGCAGGGTGAAGCCAGCCCTGGCACCCAAACGGCCTGCCCGATGCCCGATGATGCCCGGGGACACCCCAGCTCGGCGGGGACGCGCGTCCTTCGTCCTTTGGTGAGCTCCGCGCAGAGAGCGGCAAACCAGCCCCCTTCTCCCCACACGGCAGCCGCCGGCTGAGGGGAAACAAGGCGTTACACCCCGATTCGGGCTGTCTCAGGCGCCTTTTTAGTCACTTTTCGGTTGCCGCCGGTCTGTCAGCTCGGCCGCGGGGCTGAGGGCCGGGCCCGAGGGAGCCGCCCCCAGCCGGGGTCGGGGCGCGGAGCCCGGCCGGCACCACCGCTCGCCCCGCGCCCAGTTCAGCCCCAGTTCAGCCCAGCCCGCCGTCCCGCTTACATAAAACCGAGTTTTTCCTCAGGGGCGAATCTGGAGTTGTTTCCTCTCCCCGCCGGGCCGGAGCAGCCCCTCTCCCGCCTGCCCGGCCCGGGGAGGGCAGCGCCCGCCGCCGCCCTGCGCCCGCTGTCCCACGAAGTTCCCTCCGAACTTTTATTTAAAAATAAAAAGATACGCCAAACTTTCCCCAGCCCTCCTCCCTCGCCCTCCTCCCCCCGGCCCTCCGCCTTCCTTCTCTCCACATGAAAAGCCCCGACGTGCCCCAACACCCCCCCCACACACCCCCCCACCCCGCCGCCTCCCCTCACGGCGGGGCAGGTGCCCGCGGGGCGGCCAGGCCGAAGCGGCAGCGAAGCCACGGTACCTCCAGCGTCCCGGGGCTGGCGGGGTCCCTGCGGCCGCGCCGCCGCCGCCTCCTCCTCCTCCTCCTCCTCCGGCGCCGGCCGCCCGCCCGCCCGCCTGGCTCTGCGGCGCGGGAGGCGGAGGGAGGGAGGAAGGAAAAGGAGCGGGGCAGCGGCGCGGCGCCTCCTCCGCCACCGGCCCCGCCGAGGGCCCGCCCGGCTCCTGGCGGGCTCCTGGCGGGCCCCGGCCGCGGTGAGGGGCTGCGCCTTGCCGGCGGCGGCTGAGGGTGACGGGCCGCGGGCCTCGCAGGACCCCCTCGGCGTCCTCCCGAGGCACCTGGGCACGGAGCCCGCCCGGCTGAGGGGGAGCCGGAGCGGGGAAGGGCGCAGGGCAGCCCCTCTGCGGGGCTCCTTCCCCGGCCGGGCCGCGCTCGTCCATCAGCGAGGGGTGCCCGTCCTCTCCTGACCCTACGAGGGCTCCAGCGATTTGGGGTGGGTTTTTTTAATAGGAAAAAGCGGACTGTGGGAGTTGCGGGGGCTGAAGCAGGACCCTCGCAGCCCCAGCAGGTTGTCTGGACGGCCTCACCCTCACAACCAGCCGCCATCTCGCTGCCCAGGCGGGGGCACCGGGCGGGCGCCGACCCCATCTCCCCTCTGCGTTGCTTCTCCGCAGAGGCCCGGCCTTACCCAGAACAGAGCTGGCCCGAGATTTCTGTCTCCCAGACTTGCTCCTTCCCCAGGTCGCAGCATGAGTTTGCTCCTCTTTGGGAGAGCCCCCTGAGATTGCCCCCCTTCTCCCGACGGTGTTGGCCGTGCGGCGCTCCAGCTGGCCTGCCGCCTCTTCCCCATCACAAACCCCGTCATCTCCGGGTACCGAGAACCTCGCACGAGCCTGGTACTGCTCTATTTTCCCCATCCATTGGACCTATAAGAGAAGAAAATTTCTGCATGCCTTTTGTTTTGTTATTCGTGATGATCCCATAAATCACATACACAGTTTTGGTTTGGTTTGGTGTTTTTTGTTTTTTTTTTCTTGCCTGGCCTGTACCGAGAAATGAGTCACTGATGATTACTTGAGGATGGAAAAAGCCATATCCATTCACTGAATGGCTGCTGCAGTCTGAGATGGCAGAATCACAGAATGGTCAGGGTTGGAAGGGACCTCTGGAGATCATCCAGTCCAACCCCCTGCCACAGCAGGGACACCTACAGCAGATTTGCCAAGGGTGTTTCTCTGACACGATCACAGAGACACAGAGAAGCTGGGTCTTCATCGGTGCTTTTACATGTCTTCAGGTCCCAATTAATCTACTTTTAGCTGCAGCCACAGTAGTGTTACTGTTTAGCGCCCTTTCCACCTCCTACCCAGCCTCCTGTCTTTTATGCCTCACAACCTGGCTCTTACCCAGACCTTTCTTACAGCTTTTTTAGCACAATTGTTTGAAAAAACACTGAAATAACTTTTCTCCTTTATTTTGATAGAGACTTCCCCTAGTAAGAATTTCTCCATGCATTCAAGCTTGATTTTTTTCCTTCTTTTTTTCCCCTCAAACCTCATCCCACTCTTCCTGTCTTATGTCTCCATTGATTATGTCACTCACAGTAATTCCTTTGTATGTCCAGCCTTCCCCCTTTTAAAGTCTCAAAGCTTCTGAGCGATGCTGTTAGCAAGTGGAATATTCAAGGAATTTGGCTTGGCCTGTGTGGGGAGACGACAGGTATTTCTCACGTGTGTATTGGATGGGAAGAGTTAAAAGGCAATGGTATCATATGTTCTTCTTCTCTGTCTACATTGCAGATGAGGGAAATAAGACAGGAATGGGAACCCATTTAGCAGAGTCATACCAGCGATGGATGTGTCTCAAAGGGGTTTAGGAAGCAGCCAGACCATGGCAGGAAGCCCCATCTGGCAGTATGGTCCACGGTCCCTTCAAATTCTCCATTTTGAGGGTCACCTCAGAAGACAAAAAGGATCCATCCTACTTCAAACTCGAGGAAGCTGTGCTTGCCCCTGCCAGCTGCAGCTCTGCTCTGCTTCCCCCTCCGCTTACTGTAAATGGCATAACTTATAAAAGTGATTGCTTAAGGGGTAAGCTAACAGACACACGCTCCAGCTTTTATGTGTAGAGCATTGACCACAATTCAGCACTTTACTTTTTTAAAATAGGCTATTCTTCACAAATTGCAGAAGTGAATCCAAGTTCAGATTCCTTCACAGTTGCCCCGTGAGATACCGAATCCCCAGAAACACACGTGCAAACACGCACCCTTGCGTGCAGTTCTGCCATGTGGAAAAGGTACCTCAAAATGATGTCTCTTGTGACCCCAGTGCACGTTTCCGCTTGGGGACTACCGCTGGGTCACTGAATCAAGGGGAACAGACACACGGCTGTTCTAGGAAGAGCCCCCTGTAACTACGGCAATACAGGGCTGTTTTGTTTTAGAAGCGTGAAACCATAATCCTTTCCAGTGTTTACTTTCATTGAGACAATGGGCCAAATTCAGAGTGAATAAAAAACAGGAGGATTGAGTTGAGTGGAAGTTGCTTGCTGATGGAAGGGGTCTTACCATATGCATTAGAGGGGTTGGAATTATCTTAGAGCACTAATCAGTGTAAATAGAAAAGCATTCAAGTTACTCCTCTGTTAAAATGAGTAAAGTCAACAGAAGTTTCCTGCTCCCCCACCTTCCTTTCTGAGCAATATCAATATGTAGCATTTAGAAACCATTTCACAAAGTTAAACATTTATTAGGAACAAGAACTATTACAAAAAGATACCCATAGTCTAAATATATACATGAGGTTTAAACATAGCATTTTCATGTACCTTTAGCTATAAAAATACATTAGATTAACTGTATCCTAATTTATAAATATAGTTCTTATTTTTTTGAAAAAAAAAAAAAAAAAGTAGTATTTCATATGAAAGCCTTACTGTGCAATGAAAGAATATATACCCTCTAAGGGGTTATTTTAAAGTTAGTGTCTAGTGTTATATAACTTAGAAAATTCAGTGTGTAGAGTCAAAACCCTGATTTATACAGTAAGAGATACATTGACTTTTTAAAAACTTGATAAGGGAAAAAAAAAGAGGTGAAATATATATCATACATATAAAACCAGAATACTAGGATTTAAGAATTTCAGATTATTTCAGTTTCAACCAGTTTATCAAAAATTAATGCAGAGATACATCAAAATAACCAGCCTTTTACTGTTTGCCTGACCTCCCTACTGTCTGACTGCAGCCCTAGAAAACCGTCAAGTAGGCAAAAGTAAAATGTTTGTCTGAGAAGATGTTCGCACTCTAAGTGTTTTACAAAAATAGAAACTTATTTACAATGTTCCCATTTGGCCTTTCATGGGGAAGGGAGGACTTTTTCTTCACCGGATGGGGAGATTTACCTGTCTCACCTATCCATGGGAGGACAGGCACCGAGTTATACACAACTGTTGGAGGTATGTCATTTAAGAAGTTAAGCAGTGTTGAAGTGCAATTTCAACGTTCACTAACTAATAGGGAAGTTTAGGCCCATGCAAACTTTTTCCTTACTTCTCGCCACCCACCTTCCTTCCTCCTCCAAAAAAAGGTCCAGTCATGCAACAGAACTCGTTGCTGACTGGGTATATCTCTGAGCAAAGGAAGGTATCGGTTGAATCCTTACTTGCATCAGAGAACAGAGGTTAGACCTGCGCTTCTGCTTCGAGCCCTGACATCTTGAAAATTCCGGGCAGCAATCTTTAGCAGTGCTCTATGGAGATCTGTTGATATGCCACAAGGAACCTCTATCGGTTTGCTCTCAGAGGACAATCCCAGCAAGATCAGGTACACTTCCTAACGAGCTGACACCACTAACTCCTGCATACTTACAGCTCCTGCGGACATGGAACTCGCTGTACATTTGCCAGTGGTTCTCCAGTACAGACTCAGGAGGAGGAGGAGGGAAAGTAGTGAACCCAGGAACTGAAGACAGCATGTGGCTTGTCATTAATCTCATAGTAATGCCTTGGCATGCAAAGAAGTTACTGCCGGAGATACTGAGGCAGGAACTTGGTGTGACAGCCACTCCGTGGATGCTCTTCGTGTACGTGCATGCTTATACAACCATAAGCAAGAGACAATTCAAGGCAGTTTATTCCTCAGTGAAGAATCAGCTACTCCGTGCTTGCCACAAGATGACAGCACTCATGAGGACAATTACTGCACAGCTGCTGACACATTTAAGTCCAGACATAGCTTATTCCATGGTAACTGGTTTGTATGCCCACATCTTTAGCACTCAGTGTGTGCTTGGGAACACCTGCCTTTTCATACTGTACTTCCAGAAATGTATTTTAAGCTACATTCATACGGGATAAAGTAACAGTGAGAAGAGCTTGTAAGTTTTACTCTCACAATATTAGCTCTGGCTCAAAAAATGAAGAGATGTTCACACAGCCTGAAAGTTACAGAGAAAGAGAGAGCAGGACAGCTTCTTGCAGCTCTTCTGCTCCCTCCCCCAGATCAGAAGGACTAGTGTGGGATGTTCTTTGTGGGATATCTACCATGCTACATGCTTAGCATTCAACTCTGTGTCATCACGGTAAGTACAGTGCAAAATCCTCTTGCGAAAAGTGCTATAGTGTAGGTTTGAGATACAATTGTGACTCATTTGGAGCCAGAAGGGTTAGCAAGTCAGTAACTTGCATTTGCAGCATGTGCAATGTGTGCACACCAAAACATCAGGTTCAAAGGATGCTTTAAAGTCTAGCTCTGTCTGGTGAAATACTGGCCCCAAAGGAGTCCTCTAGGAAACTCCCATAAATCTCATTCGGGGCTAGAATATCACCAATATGGAGAATGCATGTATCTTTAGAGAGACCAAGATAGCTCTTTCAAAGAGAACTTCTTTGCAGATCCTTCCATGAAAGCTCGCGCTCCCATCCCAAACTCCAGCTGCGGTCTTCACACAAACTCCGCCAACTCCAGTCAAGTTGTATTAGCCCTACCACTCGAGTCCATTTCTGCCAAGTGAAACCCATATGCCTCTGAAGGTGTTTAACAGTCCATGCGAATGGTAGCAGAAGTCTCTCTAACATGCCATTGATGTCCACATCCTTCAGGGGTACAGTTTGAAAGCAGATGTCCGGCAAACACTGTGACTGACCAGCATTTTAGTCACAGGTAGCAGACAGATGTACAGCCAGGGACTTGTATAGTACAAGTGTGTGCTATGCTGCCAGTAGGGTCAGTTAAATTGGATTTCGAAGAGCCAGTTGACAAAATGGAGTCCAGTAGATTCAGTGTTTCTAGAGGAATAAAGTTTGGTGTTTCCATTTTCCTTCCTACCCTTCCCCTCCCCCTTGCTCTGAACACATCCCCCATGTGTCACATTCAGAGTGTCAGCATTTAGGCCTTCTGTTTTCATGGACTCTTCTGGGAGAGTTTAATGGTGACTGTTTTTACTTCGGTATATTCTGCCAAAGCATATTCACCGCTGGAAAAGAAGAGGGAGGAAAGAAAGGGACAAACAATTGTAGCGTGTTAACGTGTACTCCCCTAAGAGAAGAGATTTCTACACAAGCACATTTTAGCCACCAATCGACAGCTGCTGTAGGTGACATTAGGCCATTAAAACCAGATCTGAACTAACTTGCACCAGCTATCGATTTGGCCCATCACTTCTAATAATCACTAAGTACATGCACATAAGTACACACAACTATACCCTGGTGTAAAAGAAACATGGAATGCTTCGGTCACAGTAACCCACAGATGACACCTTGTGACTCTCTGCCTAGTGAAAACCGAGCACTGTTGTGAGAACCCATGGAAGGAACATCCATGTAAACATCGTTATCAGTGTTTAGACAGTAATTAAAGTTACTTTTTTCACTGAAAGTAAGCTTCTATCTACAAGACATCATATAATCAAGAGAGCACAGTTGCTCTAGAAACGCATACTGATGACAGACCCCGCCACTGCATTATGTCTTGGTTGATGGAAACTGGCTCTACTCCTGTGCGTTGCCCAAGGGATACACCCCTGACATCCTTGAATTAGCCAGGCAGTCAGGCATAGTCAGCCACAAGGTCTCAATACATATGTCTCATTTGAGGATTCATTCATTTGCTGTGCTTAGCAAGTGAGGCATCTGAATGTCTCAAGAGCAGGAGATGCACCGGAACAGCTACTGGAAATCGTTCCTGGAAATAAATCTGGCTTATGAAAGAAAAGGTGCATTAGATTCCTCTGAAAAGTCTTCTGAATGGTGCAACAAAACTTGCCTCCCTCCTATACAAGAAGAAAATTAAGATTTAAGTCAATTTCTCAGCTCCACTTTTAACTTATAGGGTGACCTTGGCTTAAAAATTGCTGCGTTAGTAGAGCTGGAATGTCTGGTAGCCATGCTGCACCAGTCAGGCTGGGGAAGAGGGACAGAGGGTCCTTCTGTAATTTAGTAGCAAGCTTGGAAGATGGGAGGTAGAGTGATTTTGGAGATCATTCCTTCTTGTTCTAGCTCCAACATTAGAAAGTCAGAGGTGGAAGAGGTCCAACTAGTAGCAATGATACAGCAGTCAAGGGAGACCCAGATACCACCGTATAAAGATGGAGGAGGTTTGGGGGGGATACCAGTGTCCCCAGCCAAGGCACCATACTTCTCCCTTGATCTAAAAATCTAAGTAGTTAGGAAAAATGCTTGCAAGTGGAGTTGTCTGAACTGGTTATTAAGAGCTCATAAAGCACATGAAGGTACTCCTAAAGGCATCGCTCATGTTCTCACATCTGTGCTTTACATTCACGCTGCACTGTCTTAGCACTTCCCTGTGCAGCACACTGCAAGCCTGATAGTTTAAAAGTAAATTCAACAGTATTTTCACTGAGTTACAATTGTTATTGCATTCACCATCCACATATAAACAAAATACTGAGCAAAACTTACAGTTCTCTGCCATTGCCTGACATTTTAAAGCCGCCAAAAGGAGCCTGTGCATAGAGCGCATTGTAACAGTTGATCCTACAATAAAAACATCAATTGTAAAAAGACAATTCAATACCAAGGAGAAGCAAGGTGATGACACCAACAATACAAAAAAGGCTAAAATCTCTGTTTTCTCTTTATACAGTTCATTCACTTGAGAAATCAGATTTTAGAAATAAAATCTTATTTTGCTACAGAAACAGAAAACATTTCAGTAGTACTCAGTCTGACCTACATCTCACTTCGTAGTGTCTAACGGCTAAGACGTGCATGCTTGAGCTGGAATTGATGCTGTGTTCAGAGCCGTGCTTAAAATAAATAGTCCAACCTATTCCTTAGTTTAGTGAAGCACATTCTGAAATGAACGTGTTTACTCAGAAAGCTGCCTAAACACTCACAAGGAGGCCCTACCATCCACTTCCAGGTACAGAAAAAAGTTGGACTGCATTAAACAAATGTGTCGCTAGCCCTATTTCTGTAGACACTGGGTAGGAAAAGCGAATGCAGATACTTCCTCAGCATCTCGGTAAGAGCAAATGACTGAAGACAGTCAGGTATGGCTTGGTGCTGTAGGACTGCACCTTCATGTATGCACAGCACAAGTATCCTTCGAAGTCCAACATCCCATTTTTATGTCAATATTACTCAGAGGCAGATTCTTCTGGCGCCAACTCTTGAAATCAATCCTCTGTATACATCAAAATCAGACATCAGATCAAATTCCTATCTTGAGTGGGGGAAAAAATCAGGATTCCATCTTTAAAACGATTCTAATATAAAATAAGAAATTTTGTAAGCAAAAATAGCTGCTTATCTTTCTGACAGTGGTGTGATGCCATCTACTGTCCATACTGATTTGTGCACTTAAGACTCCATCTGATGCTACCTAAAGGTCATATTCTACATACAGGATTTTGAAAGGCATCGTGACTGGTGGAACTCACTACAACCTCTGCATTTTCAGAGTTTTCCAAACGAAGAACTGCATCGATTGAATGAATAAAGAGTCCATTTCTTGCCAGACTGTCTATTCCGCAGCACCTTATTTTGATGAATGGATGTTGCTTCTGAGCAGAATATCAAGAATTAAGTAGAATCCTATCTTACCTCCAGCACTTACACATGATTCCAAATCATACATCCCTCACCCCTCCCTGGAAGCAAAATCCCAGCCCACACTCTGGTCCCACGCTGCTTACCAGACAGTTCCCGACTGCAATGCAGAAGCTAGCGTTAACGCTCTGTCCAGATTCTTTGTGAACACGGCAGCTGTGAGTCCATACTCGGTACTATTGGCTCTTCTTATGACCTCTTCTATACTCTTGAACTTCATAATTGGCTGAACTGGCCCAAAAATCTGCACACGTCAATTAAGCATTAGTACAGGAAAGCCTTTGCTAATCATGGTAATTTTGAAGTAATCGGAATCAGATGTTTTGTTTGGATACTACATTTAAAATGTTATATCCTAGCCTTCTAGAAGTCACTGATAGAGTCTCTTAAAAACTACTAATTAAACTGACTTCAAAGGAAGTACAGTGATGTGCTGTAGTAGTTAATATATGCTAAGAGCCAACAACTAACGGATCATCTATGACAATCAAAATAAGCAGAGTTAGATCTGGACAAGTTTCAAATGATTCATCCTTACTCCATTTACAACTCTGCTTTTGAACTCAGAAGTTGAGTATACTCAACAAGTAATTAATATATTTCAAGGATTGCACGTTTTCTTCCTCGGTTTTAACTCTGGTTTTGTCATTGTATGCAGTTTATTTGCATGTAGTGCGTTTACCATGTATGTGTTTGACCCAAACTTGGCTTCCCAAGTTGCCGATATAACGGCAGCCGGCATACACAATACTTCCCAACTGCGGGGATGAAGTCTGTCATCAAGTACAGTCTCAAAGGTGGGGCCCTCTTCTGGGCCACATGGTCTTGCAGTACAATAATCCCCCAGAGAAGGTGAGATACTGTCTCACTTGTGCCACCTTGAGGGCCAGGCTAAGCAGTTTGCGGGGCCTTTAGGCTCATAACAAGTGTTTCTAAATGTCTTCGTTTTGGGAGATCCAGGTACTTAACTGGAGCCTTGCTCCTAGGCAAAGGACGAACGTGCATTTGCAACAAAACTGCAAACGAATGAAACTGGATAAGCTTCATGAATCATGACTTGGGATTTTAAGTCAGTTCATTAAAAAAAGGCCTGTCATGGGATTTTCAGCTCTTATTCCCTCTATTTTTAGAATGTAACTCATACCCAGACTGGCTGATATCTTTCCCAGGTTCCTTAGAGATTCTGTGGCACATCTGAGACATCTAAATATTTTGCCAAGAATGAACAGTAAGCAGCCCCATAAAAAGCACTAGGCTAAACTATAAAATACAAGTGCCAGTTAGACTTTGGCAACTACTTAGTTTCCATTGGGGAACATGACGAAGAGTAGATTAACTTCTATTTCAAAGGACTATCACAGGATCTAATCACATGCAGCTTGTTCAATTTTTCTGCATACGAATAATGAAAGCCAGAGTATTAGATCTGCACTTTGCTGGCTTCAACCATGTTTTCATATAGGAAAAAAAATGGTCAGCCTTAGGGCATTTCACCATGAGAACCAAATCTGGGATTATTTCAGATGTTAAGGCTACTCGAGAAAAGTTCTTTAGTGGCAGTATAGCATGGCCATTCCTTCCCTCCTCACCAGCTTCAGGTCCTAGAGTTCTTGTCCCACCTTTCTGCGATAAAGCAACTCCTTTTTTACAAAGTAGAGGAGCACGAACACACATTTTATTATCCTCTGTCACTTTGAATAAGCATGTACCACAGCTTAGCAGTTTCACATCCACTCAGTAGGAGGTGTGTAAGAGCACACAGAACGCACAACCGTCCATCTGTGTAGAGTGGGAGAGCTTAACCCTGTCTTCAGAAAACTTTCAAACTTCAGGGCAAAGAATACATAGAATTGCTCCAGCCTGCCACAGTTTCAGTTATTTTTTGTTCAGTTATTTATATTTAAAATCAAGGATTAAAACAGAAATCCCTCCATCACCACTATTTCTTATTCAGAAGCAGCATTTATAGCAGCTGTACCTGAATAAGGCACGTGCTTGTATTTTGCATTACATCAAGTTCTTCTGAAATGAGACCCAAAAGCTTTAGGGTAGTATTAACTACTATGTTTTCATCTGGGTTTGTTATTGTCCAGTGATTACACTCACAGGGTTAATTACCTTCTGCAAAAAAACAAACAAAATGGGGGAAAGCAGCAAGGCATTAGAAAGGGGTGGCAACCAGCCACCTATTAATTGCCAGACACACAAAAATTGCTGCTAAAACATTTTGACAGTTTTTTTGTCTGTTCTGCTCTCCCCGTCTCCTTTCACAATTCCCACCCCCCCCATACACTCCAAATTGAAGCTCAGCTTGCAGATACTTCATTAGTAGAATGGATTTCAGCATTAGGCAGCTGTTAGAACACTGAAATAAGCGAAACTTCTATTCTCCTCTCAGGTTTTCACTTCAAACCACAACCATACCTCTTTTCTTTCTCATTTACAGTAGTAAATGCATATAAAGGTTCAGGTGACTTGTACCGTACCTCTTCTTTGGCGATACGCATGTTGTCAGTGACCTCCGAAAACACCGTGGGTTTTATAAACAGGCCTCTGTCTTCAATGGCAAGACCCCCACACTCCAGCTTAGCCCCTTCTTTCTTCCCACTTTCTATCAGCTCCAGGATTTTATCGAACTGTTTTTGATCAATCTGTCAGACACAAAAGGAAAAGAAACAGACAGCAGTGCCTTTATTATCACTGTTCCAGAGACTGGAGTCGTGTTATGTGGCCCCGGGGTACATTTACAGGGCACAGTCAAACTGGGTAAGTTTACATCTCATTCTATGGTGCGGCAGTCAGGCAATACGCAGGCTGAAAGACAGGACACGGGCATAGCCCTGCGCCACAGGAATCAGAAGGTGAAGTTACATGTGATAATTTAATCTAATAGTTTGCTGCCACATGGAGGGGGTCTCCCCCTTCCTCCGCATCCTGAGCATGCGCTCCCACGGCTCACCTTACTCCAGCTCTGAGACTTACTGACCTCCATGCACAGATTTAGCTCAGGAGCACCATGAGAACAGCCTGAGATGGGTTTTGCTGGGCTAACAACTTCAGCTCAGCCAATGTTGTGAACGGCAACAGAATCAGTGCAAGGGAAGGAGGATCAGCATGTATGAACTATTAAGTTGACTTTGCTGTAATGTGCAGCTTCACCCACAGCTATCTGTCTCCAGCTGGAAGAATCCAACAAGCTCTGCTTCCATCTCTCTTTCCACACATGCACGCTATACAAGCAGCCTCAAAGATAAGCCCTATTAGCGGGGTGACTTCAGAACAACTACTGCACTGGAGCCATACTTTTAAAATCAGAATCACCTTTCAGGGATCGTAGAGACTCGTACCACCCCAGCATTTTTTCATTCTCTGGACTGGGAGCCATATCCTCACTTTTAACTACCAACCTTGTCTAGCTCCTCCCCACCCATAACTATGCAGTAATCCCAAACAGCAAATACTGTTTTGTCACTGGCCTTTAAACCAGGGGTTTCAGGAGAGGTGGGGAAAGGCCAGTCCAGTTATGGGACACCAAAGTCTCACAGCTGTGCAGCTCTACACCAAGACTTGGAGGAGACATCACGTACTCCACAAGCACAGTGTGTCATGCGCTGGGAAGAGGTGCAGAAGCCCACAGCACTTCTGATGAGGTATTGTCAGGTTTCAAACAAACAGATCTGGCTATTCGCATGACACACAATTAAGTGATGAAGCACCTCATCACAGCACACTGTAGATGATAAAAGGCTTATGGAGACATTTTAAAAAAAGTAAAACTAACTAAAACCTCGACAAATTCGTGCAAGTGATTAAAGATAAGACTCTACCCACTGGTTCAAGGTGCCCTGGCAGCCTGGAAGGTTATTCTGAATGCCAGGTATCTCCAGATGCTTGTACCGGTTCAATACCCTCCCTAGGCATCTGTTTTTATTTCAGCAGGGACAGTTGCCAGTTGGGACTGTTTACATGGAGTGTTCTACATTCGACTCCTCCAGATTACAGACTATATCCTGTCCCTAGTTAATCCTGGCCACATGCAACCCAAGTTTTCATGCTTTTAGACAAATATCAAAGCTTCAGGAGGGTGTCCTTGGGGTACTTCTGGTACACAGTGAAAACAGAGAACAGCACATCTCCTGCCACACAGATGTGTGTATCCCATGTGCTGTGGACAGCTTGTACTAAGTACTCGTGTTCTCTCATGTGCTAAGATGCTACCCAAGGAAACACTTGATACATGCTACTGCACAAGGAAACATGTGCCCTCGTGTAGGATACAGAGTGTCACATAGTAAGTTTGGCAGGTGTCATGCATATTGTCTATTTGTCTGGTTGCTTAGTTGCCAAATGTAAATAATTTGAAAATATCTGCAAGTGCTTTCCATCCTGGCATGTCTGTGATCCAGACCAATCCAGTTTATCCACTTCACATCACAGAAAACAAAACAAGGATATTTATACAGCTGTAACTTGTTGCAAGGCAAACTATAGTTAGATGAAAAGACACTGGGGAAAGAAAACATTTGTAAAAATGACATGCAAGGGTGGAACTGTTTGTCATTGTAACTAGAGCTTGCAAGGCTTGTTTAAATTCTGTCCCCTACTCCAATATTATTTATGGTTCAAGCATTGACTTCTATTAAAAACACATGATCTGCTAGAGCAAATTCTACTATTTGTCCATCTAATTGAAGAGAGGAAGCTTTCTAATGATCACTGCAATGCTGAAAATCTAACAACCCCCAAATCTTCGTATCTTGCTGCATTTAAGTCAAGAAGCAGTTTTTCCTTTTCCAAACCTAGCATTTGTAATCCTACAGAATAACCCCACAACTGTATCCAACTGACCGTTGAACGCTTTAATACTCAAGTACACAAATGTCTACACTCTAAGGAAATATTCACCATCCTAAAAAACCAAACAATAGGTTTTGGGCTGAAAAACTTCTGGCTAGCAAATGACATGAGCCAGCCTTAGTGCTTATTTCCTTCCTGCAGACCAGGCCTTATAGTCCACAAATCCCAGTATTTGGGGTTCTACAGTAACAAAACTAGCCTACTCTTGTTCTAATCTAATCCCCGTTCTAGTCCACCGGGACGTTAGTCTCATCTGATGCAGTCTGCTGTTCTCAATTGTATAATGCACTGGTTAACCAGTTTGCCATCTGTGCAGATTTACTTTATTACTTCCTATGACACAGCTCACAGAAATGCAAAGTTAAAAAATGCCCTTGGTCTGCATTTGAGGTTGGCACTCTACTCAAACAGTCCCGATCAACCGTCAGGTTTCTTGTGGTGTCCTCTGAATTCCAGCCAGCCAACATAGTCAGATACATGTGAGTTTTGGAGAAGTCTCATCAGAAGCATGCCTCATTTCTGTTTAAATTTAATACTGTTTAAATTTGACCTAATTTTGATCAGAGCAGTGCAGTTTGTATCAGCATAACCCAATACTGCAGCTGACACAGACTTTTCCGCACACTCATGCCACAACCATCCATGCCAGTGCACAGTAATCCACATCAGGGAACTGACCTGAGTAAAACTTGTCTTCCTCACTTCCAAAAAGGCTGGATTAGACCTGAATCAGCCAGTTTCCCAATCTAATTCTCAAGTGCAGTGCAATATAAGAACAAAGAGCTGCAGACAGAACCACTTTTCCAGGACTAGCTTACATCAACTTGTTTGAGTTCTTGTGGAACAGTATTGTCTGTCACCTCATGCTGTCCTGCACCAGGTTGCCTCAGTAGCTACTTAGAGCACTACGCTCCGCCATGGTGCAGCTTGGTTTCACGAAACACTAGCTCAAAGTCTGAACTGCAGAAGCTCTCCTATTTTAGGCTTTCTGAACTCTCTGTAAGTCGCAGGTCCTGTGGTCTGGCTACAAGCACTTGGAGCTGATGTAGGACCAAAAAGATCACGGGCTGCAACCACTGTCAGCCTAAAGGCTGGCTCCATCTCCTTCGCACTGTTGGCTTCGAAGCCAGAGATCACCCCAGAATGGGGCCTACACAGCAGCATGCTGTGTGTACGTTGTTGTGCTGCTGTTGTGTATGTTCACCCTGACCCACACAGAAGGAGAATGAAAGCAACAACCTGGATCTGAAGCAACTGAGGCCTGACAGGGGGAGATGAACAAGAGGAGGAAGAAAGATTATTTTTCCTGGTGATTCTTCCCTTACCCATCAGTTCAAGATAAAAAAAAACCTCACAGCAGAACAGGTTAATTTGGGAACAGAGGAAAAATTTGATCTGGAAGCTTCACATTTGAACAGTAACTTGTGGGCAGGTGTGAATCTTTGCTACTTTTGGAGGTATTTTAAGCCCTTGTGACACTGCATCATTTCTCTCTTCTGCTTGAAATTCTCTGTGCTGCATCTTAGAGCATAGGCTCCGGAGAGTGAGCAACCACAGCCGCAGAGGAAGTGGCTGTTCCTTTGCACTGCCAGCCACATGAAAGCTTTGGGATTAACAGTTTCCTCCCACTCTCTCAACACCTTCCCATCTTGGGCTTGACAGTTGCATGCAGAGAAGTTCAGGTGCGTGTGCTGTCTCTCCTAGCTGCAAGTCTAACAGGTAAGCCAGAACAGGGGAAGAGGACAGGTGGACCATTTTTAAAATCTGACCAGACACTGCTTTTCCGACTTACTGTTACCCTTAATTATAGCTCTGTATGCAGAGTCTCCTTTAAGCCATTGGGAAGTGTTCTGACAGCCTAGCAAGAGCTGGGAGCGTGGACGAACTGAATAAGCAGCCCAGTTCTACATGTTCTGTTCACTGCAGAGTGTTTCACCCTTTAAAACCTCACTGCTTCCCTATGATTTCAGGGGCTGTTTTCATGACATCAATGATCTTTGTCAGAGCAGCCAGGTGAACATGGTCCTGATGGGATTAACTATAACTGCAGCTCACTTACTGCTTCTCCTGGATAAGGTTTAGGATGATATTATATTAAAACAAACAAACCTGAAAAGCTGAGAGCCCTTAAGAGAAGGTAAGGGCAGACCCTGAAATGGTTTGAGGGTCAGGTCATCTCTGCTGAAGCAAGTTCCAGCATGGGGTTATTTTCCTAAGGTTGCTGAGCAGTTTGAAATCTCTTTCTAGGCAAGTTACAGGGATAGATGCAGCTCTGGCATGAACAGGAGATGTACATCATCTTATTCCCCATGCATGAGGACATGCAATAAGGTTTTGCCATGCATGGATCATGCGTAAATGGGCCTATATCCAGATAAGGGGAGGCAGATGTCCCCACAGTTATTCATTCTCTGAGGGATACTATATAGCATCAAGGAAGAAAAATAGTGTAGTACTGAGAACAGGAGGCCTAGGTTATAGATTTCTATGACTCTGCCTTTATTTTTGGTAGCAAACAGTGGCTCTGTTAGAAGATCTGAAACAAGGATCATCTTCCTCCAGAGGTCTCCACCACAGCTCAGATTGCTTCAGAAGGAAAAAAATAAGAGGAAGGCTCTGGAAGCATTGATGAGGCTGGTCATGACAGCAGCTTGGCACAGCTCTTCCTCCTAATTCAGCTGAAACTTCTCCAAAGGATCAGAAAGGGGGCAAAGGAGGAGAGGGAAAGTGAGGACTCAGGAGTCCCAGGGCTCTAGCTACTTGTCATCACCAACACAGCCAAGTGGCTGAACGGCCGTTTCTGCAGCTTCACTCTTCTGTGCATTGCTATTGCTCGCTGCAACATGCTTTGTATTACTGCACCAGGGAGACAGCCCCTTCCATAAAGCTGGATAAGAAGTGAATTAAATACATTTGTGTTTAAAAAAAAATTACAACATAACATTTCAACAGTTGTGATTAATTGGTATTTAAAATAGAGAGAAAAATAAAGCCATGATACATTACTCACCCCTTGGTGCTTCTGCTGGGACCATATTCGCAAGGATAATATTTACACAAGCAAAATTAAACAAAAACACAACCAAAAACCAAACAACAACTGTTCTCAGGCACATAGTTACCTGGGGCCCTTGTTCAGTTCTGGCATCAAAGGGGTCTCCAACGAGTCGCTTCTTGGCATACTCCACGCTGCGCTTGACAAACTCCGGATATATCTGCTCCTCCACAAACACTCGTGAGGCAGCCGTGCAACACTGCCCTTGATTGAAGAACACGCCTTGATGGGCACATTCCACTGCCAAGTCCACTGCAACATGGCCCAGGAGGGAAAAGTGTTACCACATGCACAGTTTCAGCCTTCCAGTGTTTCCAGACTTGTTTTTTCCTTTCTCTCTTGAAAGCCTCCTTAAAAAATGCTGACAATGGTCCACACCCATTGAAGGCACTCACAAGACCTCATACTGCCCCCAAACCAGATCTCTTACTATTTCCACCCCCCTTCCTGCCTTTTGTCTCAAGATCTAGTCTGCCATAGCCCCTGATACTTTCTTCCACAAGGACTCACTGAGGACAGCAACCAGTTTTGCTCGCTGTGGGAATTCAGACGTGGATTCCTAGATACCGTGCATTGGCTCCTGAAGACTAGTTTCAGCAGTGATTGTTTAGAAAGCAGTGTGTCCTTCTGTTGTACAGCCTGGTCCTTGCCACGCTCACTGCCAGCGGATGGTATAAACACCTCTGGCTTTGAACCTCTGCTGTGCTGTGCAGGAGAATGGAGAGTATTTTCTTTCAGCCAAATAGGATTTTCCAACCACTTTGGTGGTCACAGGTTACACATATCTCCTAGCACTACTCACTAATGCAACAAAGTCACAACAGAACATGCAAAATGAGTCCTGCAGGATAGAGGTGAAGACTGGATTAGATCAGGTCCTACAAAACTCTTCTCTCATAGGAATTCCTGCAGAGGGGCTGCATTTTAGAAAATTGCTTTCCCCATTGCTTGGCTCAGGTTCTGCAGTACCGCCAGCCAAAAAGGCGGCACTACAACAGTAGAAACGCACAAATGCTAGGTTTATCTTCAACTGCAGCCATCCCCAGGGAAGGCAACAGTATAACGATCTGCTTGTTTGCCATAGGAATGGTCCCTGTGCTGAGCTAGAGCTTCAGCGATGCAGAACAGCATCTGCTCTTGGACAGGGGTTTCCTCCAGCCTTTAGGGTGGATGTAGCGGCAAACGCCAGCCCTGCTAGCTGCCAAAGGACAGCAGAGGCATACAAAAGCACCAGACCCTCTTACAGCAAATTAACACAGCAGCCAATACTTACAGTCTGCATCTGCACACACAATGCAGGGGTTTTTCCCTCCAAGCTCTAATGTCACCCTTTTGAGGTTGCTTTTAGAAGCAGCTTCCTTGATCAGTTTTCCAACCTGCAGCATTGAGACACAAAGAGGACATGAGCTGTTTCCCCTGAAAGTCTTAACTCAGTGTGCCAAATGTGATGCTAACAAGGGTAGAAGAGCCTGGTGGGTGACTGAAGCAGGTAGAAGTCAGGGGGAGCGCTCTTAAATGGTTTGAGTTTTCTACTGCTGTGATGTGTTGATTCAAAACCAGCCAGAAAATTAATGTTTTGTTTAGGCAGATCTGAAAGGTCGGGCTATGTGGGAGAGCTACAGGAACCGTATCCTGAAGTTATCTGCTACCCAGAGCTGCAGAACAAGGTATTTCCGACCCCGTGCAAGCTAGTGAGCAACCCTGGCAATCAATGGGGCTCCAAGGTTTACAAGTTTTACTTTTAAAAATTGGGAATTCAACTTCTTAAGAGTAGATCTTGCCAAGGCAATGATAAGAACTCACTGTTCCTATCTGGTACTGCTCCCATACCAGAAAGCCCTGTAGAGATTTTGACATTTAGGAGAAAACTATGTCTTTCCGACAGTTTAGGCTGAGCTGCTCCACACACAAGAGTAGCTGAGACATGTTCCTTCCAAGGTAATACCTGAGGATGTCAACAGACAAACTCCAACTAGCTCTGCTGTGGCACTTCTGGCCAAGAACCTGCTCTGACCATCTGGTGGAATTTATCTGGCCATCCTCTCCTGAAGGGAAGGATTTACTCTGCTTCCAGAATTTAATCCAAGTAATGTCGAACTAAGGGGTCCGCCCTCCCCCTCCTGAAAATTTATTTCATATTAAATGTTTTCCCCAAATTTTGCCTGACTGTGCTGTTTCTTTTTTATACTGGTAACACCAAAACAGTGATTTCTCTTCCCGTTTCAAAAAAATAGAATTCCTCACAAGAGGAGCATTAATCAAGCACCGGGATCGTTTAGTAATCTAATTGTGTTAGTATGAGTTAAAACTGTTTAGGAGCTTCAATTGTTAAGACAGGTTATTTTTGTTAAGTGTGACCTTGCATTTGAATTTCCTCATTTTGTAACTGGTTTTCTTGTATTTTACCTTTGCACATGGCAATCATCTTAGCTGTGATTAAGGAAAGCATGTGGCAGCTGGCTGGCAGTTATAGGTCTGCGTTTCTCATGGTTTGCCTTTGGAACTCAAACCCAGCAGTGCAGATCATGTCTAGTCACTCAGCAGCCTAGGCCTAGAGGCAGCAGAAATAAGTGATGCATCATGCCGCAGATACACGTAACTTCACAAGAGGCATTACTACAAGCTAGCTGGCCAAAGAGGAGTAAGTTAATAAACTAAGGGAAAGGAAGAAATCTAGATGGGAAAATTCTCGTGGAGTTTAAGATGAGTATTTCCAGGCTGGCAGTGAGCCCAAGATGAGGCTTAAAAACTAAGTCAAATTGTATTTTGAATTAGCTTCACTTCCTGGCTCAGAAACAGTAGCATTATGCTGCAAATACTGCAGAGATGAAGCTGAACTCACAGATGGGTGGAGAGGGAAGAAAACACTTCTAAATTACACATGCATTAGCAAAGAATCTGTCTCCCTCGGTGTTTCCTGCACACCCATGGATTAGGAAGACAAGCACAGCGTCTATAGGAGTTTTTTGCCTACAGGCTCCAGCAGCTGAGATTTTCCTTCTGCCCCTAATCCACTGGATACTCCTTTTTCATTAAAAACCCAAACAGACCCATGTGGGCTGGATGAGTCCATAAGCTCTATTGTTCTCACACAGCCAGCGTCTAATCTGGGCTAAAAGTTTCTGATCTAGGATTTGGAGAGAAGCATGTATCTGGGTAAACTCCTGGATTAGACCAACTATCCAGAGAGTAAAAGCCCATTGTGAACTTCTACTTTATTGCGTTCCTGTTTGTTCCCATGATCCCTATACAGAAACAGAGGCTTAACACACCTTCTCCTATGGGAATAAGTGAAGCAGTCAGCGTGTACACAAAGCCACTAGATGGTACTGTTGTTAAATGCAGGAGCTTTTTGAGTGCTCAGTGAGTTACCTTTACCGACCAAGAATACCATTCAAGGTAATTTGTCATCATTATGCAATTAGGTTACACTCTGCAATTGTGAAGATAGACAAAAGAGTGGATGAATTCAGAAAATGCTCAGCGAGAAGAACATTAATTAAGGAGATAAGAGAGAAGAGACTGTATTTGCCTCAACTGCACCCATTGGTGTCAGCATTCTTTGGACACTGCCCCTCTTCAAGGGGTACGCGTATATTGCGAGAAAAATCTAGAGCAGTGAGTGGAAAAACATTCACATGTCTAAGCAAGCTGTTGTTCGAGGATTTGCAGCAGTGATTACTGGAGACAAATTTGTTTGCATGCCACAGCCGTGCTCAATTCCGTGGACCAGGCCAAGCCATGCGCTCCTTTCCCCCATGTAGGACACCTACAGCTGTCCTCTTCTGTACCAATAGCGCAGAGGTCTCACTTCCACCCCTTTCCTAAGCAAGGCAACGGTAGCTGTTTAAAGGAAAAAATGACCTTACTGTGCAGGTCTCAAAAGAAGCTCAAATGTTAATCCCATCCATGTCAACAGAGGAAGCCTCAGGCACAGGGCCGTGGTTTTATTTAAATCCTAGTTCCTCAGAAGTAACTAAAGCCGAAGAATTGTTCAGGGCTCTGACTGACGTGTTTTCCAGTTGCACACGCTTGCAGGGCAGGACTGGCAGGCAAACTTGTCCAGAAGCTCCATCAGGTCAATGACATGATGTTAAGTCACTGCCAGCCTCCCCTGTAGACTGTCTTACCTTATGTCAGAGCACCTATTACTTACAGTTCTTACAGAAATGTGGTGGTTTGGCAAAAGCAGCTTACAGAGGTGTGGGATTATCACAAACACAAGGGCCTGAATCAGACAAATCCTAAACGCTTCTGAGAAATCCTGTCACATGGAATGTGATGGAAAATGGTGTTGGCTGTATAGAAGTCACCAACATTTCATTCGTCCAGTCTTACGTGGATGGCAGTTTTAGAAGAGAATGCAAAGAGGAACAGCAGGTGTTTTATGAGAAATCCATCACCTACCTTTGTTGATCCAGTAAAAGCAATTTTATCAATGCTGTGATGGGTAGAAATAGCAGCACCGGCTGTGGGGCCGTAGCCTGGCACAATGTTCACCACACCTGGAGGGAAACCCACCTAAAACAGAGGTTAAATACAGCTCTGTAAAGCGAGATTTTTAGCACTCTGGAGCTGATCTGCACTCCTGAGAGCTGCAGTTCAGTTCTTGGGAAGCTTGAATTAGTTGCACTGTATTCCTTTCAATTAAAAATTGCAAGTTGCAGACAAGGAGCCCATACCAGATACATCACTGCTTTCCAGACTTTAACATGGCTGTGTGCTACCAGCTGGAGTAGACGTGGGTGAAAGTAACAGCCATGCTTAGGAAATGCCAAGTTTCAGTAAGAATTCTTGGAGGAGTCCCAGTTTCAAGTCAAAAGAGAGCGAGTCTTTTGGCCAAACTTGGCCCTCAGCTACTGCTGTGCAGCTGAAGCCAAGGGGTAACTGAATGAAAGTTTGTTTTGAACAAAGGTTGACATTTGTGGTTCTTCAGGGGCCAGAGGGATTAAGAACTCAGTAAAACCTCACTAGATGATGGGGCTAATAAAACAGGAATACAAGAGCAGATGGTAACAGACTTATGCCAGTTTCCACCACATTTACAACCTAGGTTAGCCAACTAGTAATTTTGCCAAAAGAGACAAATGACAAAACTTTAGGTGAAATTCTAGTGTGAGAAGAAGTGCAGGACCTACTGGTCTGTTTTTACTTCCTGAAACAGTTTCAATGATTATGCTCTTCTAGGCTAGCCCTCCCCTACTACTGGTTGCACAAGGTTGTTTTCCTTGCATTTTGTAACAATGGAATTGCAGGATATTAAGCGTTCACTTCATTTCTTGTGGCTTTTTAATACAAAATCTCAATAAATGCAGTTGCTCCTTCCTAATACAGAAAAAAATTGAAGCAATTGCTCACGTACTACCTTGCAAAAGATTACCTTAATAAGTTTTTTTCTTCTTTTTTTTTTTTCCATAAATCGGAAAGGCAGTCTGATTTCTTCTATGGATGTGACAATGATAAAAGTGAGTTTAACAGAGTTTGCATCTTGGCTAATAAGGTTTCAAAATACTGCAAGTCCAGCTGTGCAAGTAATGGTGTTTGGAGTCAGCAGCAAAGCCACAAGGAAGCAAAAAATTGGTTCAGGTCACCCTAAGCCAAAAAGTTTTTTCTGTTTTTCAGCAAAAATGAAAGCCAAAATATTTTGGTTGGCCCAAAATTATTTCATTGAACTTAACACATAGCTTTGCTTGTGGTTAACATCTTCTGCATCCTTTTAAAGATGGAAAAAAGAAGTTCAACTTATTCTTCTGAAAAACTGCAAAGAATTTAGCTAATTTTGGGTGGAGAAAGGAGCATCTTCAAATAAAATTATTCTGCTCTAATTACACTTATGCCTTGAAGAGCAACTGTGAGAAACAGGCAGCTTAAAATTTCAGTTAAAAAAATTAATTTCATCAGAATTGAGTGGCTTTTGGAGGGAATGCTATGCCTGTGGTTGGGGAGCTGTATGTCAGAGTGAAAAAGCAGTGGTGTGGCAGGGCTAACTAGAAGTCACAAAAACTGCACCCTATGCTCACTCATCTTGTGTAATCTTATTAAGTCAATTAACTGCAGGAGATACTTAACTGGTAGTACTTTTGTACTGCCTTTCCTGACAGAGGAGCCCTAAGTATCAATTACTAAGGTATCTTTCTATTTTCTCCCAGGCTAAGCCAAGAACAGAGAAAAATATTATCATTAGACTGAGCCTTACAAACAGACTTTTCCAGCTGCGAGGCAAAAGCGTATCCATAACCCTTTTAGCTTTCCTCACAATTAGTCACGTACATAGATATAGGAAGCTGATGTACTGACCCATCCTGGAAGGTAACGTGCACCTCCCACCACCTCTGTATGATTAATAGATCTGAGAGCACCTAACAAGCCCTAAATCAACATTTTGAAATCCCAACCTGTGATCTTCCCTTTATGTGAGTATCAAGTTGGCTTTAAAGGCCAGACACCGCTAAATTGTTCTATGAACCACAGAAATTACAAAGAGTTGTTTCCCATGGCACTCTGTCTTGGCTGAATTATCCCACTTAAAAATGATGCAAGCTCAACACCACTGTCTAATCATTCTCTTTTTTTGTCCCATTGTCTAATAAAACTGAGCTGTAGTCTCTCCCTCATTTGGGAGAGGGGAAGACAAGGCAGGAGAATTTTTTCCTCTCTGCAACTTCCTGAGAAAGAAGAAAAACCCACAGGTTTTATGATCTTTGCTACCTCCCAGCTAGCCACTGCCAGTCATGAAGGCCTTTGGAAGAAAAGACTGCAGACAGAGGTTGTTCTCACTTTCCTCTGTGAGGCTTTAACATCTTTAAAACCTGAAAATCTACACACCCAATTCAAAATACAGTCTTGCTTATGACCTTAAAAGAACAGTACCTAGACGGGATGTTAAGATTTCCTTACCTCCTTAATCAGCGAGCCAATGTACAGGGATGTGAGTGGAGTTTGTTCAGCTGGCTTAATAACCAGAGTGTTTCCACAGCACAGCGCTGGTGCCATCTTCCAAACGAGCATTAGCAATGGGAAGTTCCACTGCAAGAACACAAGGCTGGTCAGATCAACCCACCACAGTCACCTACTCACTTCCATGCAGCCTTTTCCCCACCTTCACACAGCTCAGGGAGAAAGAAGCAACTGGGACAACAGCCACAAAGAGAAGCGGCTGCTTACAATACTGCATTTGCTTGGACTACAGAGTATAACTTCCTCGATTTCCCCCTGAGATCCAAAATATTGCTGGCAGCCCTCAAGCTAATCCTGTAAGTTGGACAAACCTCTGCGTGATGTGACCTCATTCTTTACAGGAGTTTGATCACACTTTGTATAGGATTTTGGCTGTTCACAGAAATCATGTCAGAGGCAGTGTTCTGATACATCACTTTTGTACAACGTCCTTATGTGAGGGAATTACAGGGTGCAAGTGCTCATTCAAAATAACTCATTTTTCTGTGTTAGGTATTGGCTGACTAGTTAGGAGTTATACAATATCATACAATTCCAGGTTTATAACTAGGAAACTGCAGTGGGTTGTTCAACCATGGAAATCCAGGGGAGGTCTTATACTCCCTTCCAATTGTAAATTTCTCCTTTCCAATTAGTTTTCTTATTTGGAATTAGGAACCAGTCCACATCAGCACCCTTCCCTCTGTGCTAATCTCTTTCATGGTCATGTGTATTTGTAGATCTTGGAGCCTAAGCAAGAAGTGGAAAATCTAGCTCACACTGAATCTCAGAAAGGTCATTTGGCAGCAGAAAGGATTTCTTCATTAAAAATAATTAATGCTGCTTTAGGGATGATGGAAGCAGGCCAACAGTAAGGGGACTTCTTGTCAAGACTCAAGCCAAGGGCCTTCAGCTATCGACAAAGAAGCCAAATATGTTAGGAATCCACAAATTCACACTTACAAGTAAATTAGCAGTGTAGCTTTTAAGAGGGGAGTTCTGCTCTAACCCAGCAGCCCTGAGACAAAGCAGAATTTAGTCTAATGTGCTATTCTTCAGCTTGCCTCTCCCTCTTTCCCAAACCTGTTTTGTTTCAGAGATCTTCTCCAACGGCCACATCCCATGATTTGCCCATTTGTCTTTTTCTCCTAAGCCTTCTCAAAGGTCTGACTTTGCAGCTTGAGGCATTCACACCCACACTACTTTTGTACACTTTCAGAGCATGACATAACTCTGTTAGGAGCCTTCCGTTGCAGAATGACTGGTGAAAGTAACAGTAAAGGACTCCAGGGCTGCCTCATGATATCACCTTGGGATAAAGTTCAGTCATATGGTGCACTTTCTAAGAACTTCCCCTGCTAAGAACGTTGGTTTAAATATAGTCAAACCACAGGAAAAAGGGAGGATCGTTAAAAGGTCTCGGAATACACACGCAGAATAGTCACAGAATCTGTTTAAATCAACTAGGAATATACAAACCCACAGACTGCTGGTGTAAGAGATGAAACTTGAAAAAAAATTGCAGGGGATTTATTCTAAGTGAACTGAAGACAGATGTGGTTTTGTTGACCCCAATCATCCTTTTTACAAACACTTGAGTTAAATTTCGTTCTGTACTTTCTGTTGTATTTACTGCTGATGTAGGGTCAACCTGAAATATTAGAAGTTACAATATTTCCCTTTAAAGCTGCCCTCCAAAGCATTCTACATGTAGGCTTTTAAAGGGATAGTTTCCAAAAGCATTGCTGAGTGCCAAAGGTGGCTGAAATGTGACAGGGAGATACCTTGTGAGGAACCTGATGTTTTGATCTCAAGTCACAAATTCTAGTTGCTCACAAGCAGTTACATTGCTTGTTCAGCCAGAAAAGCTGCGCAGAAGCCATCAAGCCAAACGTCTGATAACTAGTACCGACCATCTCCCACTTTGCCTCACCTGACATTGCTAAATAGACCGTACCATCTCATCACTGGGGGTATAAGCTCAGTCCTGCTGAAGGAAAAAGCAAAATTTCCCCAGGTATCTTTGGGAACTGGTCCAGATCTGGTATTCCCAGGGTCCAGCAAATACAACACCCCATATGCATTTCTTTCAGTCTCTCATATAAGCTTATCCCAAAAGTAAAAAAATCTTCCATGGACTCTTATTGATCCAAGTATGCAAACAGAGAAACTTGGCATACCACCATTTGCCTCATGGACTGTAGGATACCACGTTCAAAGCATTTTACAACCAAACAGGAACAAACTATGTCTCCCATGTAGCTTTAAAGTCTTTCTGGCTGTCTGTTTAAACAGAGCAAGCAACACACACTAAAACTGGAGGTATTCCAAGAACCAGCCACGATGTCCCCTCAGCAGAGAATAAGACCTCAAGGAAAATAAAACTCTGTTCAGAGAGATTTACTCACAGAAAGCTCAGAGAACAGCCAGGGGTTATTAATAATGGATATGATTTAAAACTCAAAAACTATGCATCAGCACTAGGCAGCGAAAAGCTAGCACACGTAATGACAAGATGGTTGTCCCAGCAGTGCAAGAGTCAGAGAGCTCGCTCTGGTCTCTGGTGACTGGTGTCAGCCTTAGAGAGGAACAGAGCATCTGATTAGGGGACCCACCCTTCCATCGCAGAGCACTTTGTGTTGCCAAGAGCAATTGGCATGGGGGTAAAACAAGAAACTACATCAGGCAACTGAGATGGGAGTTCCCTGCAGAACAGCTGTACTTAACTAGGAAGCAAATGGCTGCAGCGTAAGATGGTGAGCGCACACGTACTTCTTTCAGTTCTAAGGGAGATGCAGGGCACTATCGCGGCTACTTACTGGAGTTATAGCTCCACAGACACCCATCGGTTCATGCCTGGTGAAACAGACAAAATTTTCATCTGCAAGACAAAAGAATAAAGGGAGACAAAACAGTCAAAATCCTTGCTTCTACAGAAAGAGTGTAAGATGACTGCACACTAACAAAACTGAAACCATGTTAGACAAAGAACCCTGTAATTGTTCATCGTAACTCATGCCTTAACTCCGGGTGGATGAAGATCTGTTTAAGAATAGGTGTGTGTTAGCTCAAAAGCCAAAGACTGCTCACGTTCACAGCAGAGCCTTTTAAAACCAGGGGTTTAATAATCTCCCTGTGTTGAAGCTAAGGTGGAGGATAACTCCCTACCACACTGAAGAGCAAGCACAAATTTCATTCAGATAGTGTCTCACTGAAAGAAGCAAAGCACTGGTTTCCCTGAGGGGGAGAGTTTTTAAACCCATTTTGTATAGGAATCATATTCAGTGTAACAGGAATTGCACTTCTTGTAAGAAATCACAAAAAGATGAAACTCTGGGAGTAAAGTAATAACATTCATCTTAAAATACTGCTATTAATCTCTCAAAGAGAAAGCAAGAAGAACATTTTCCTTATAAATTCATTCTTGCCAAAAACCGAGTTTCATTGAGAAGACCTGACAGAAAACACGAACATGTCTAATTACAGTTTTTGGAAGTGATCTCAAATCAGGACCAAGGAGCAGCATCCAGGCAAACAAAGCTTCATGTTACTCTGAATGAGGGTGACAGATCTCAGTTTATATGACTGACATTGCTCCCTTTGCTGACTGCACAGGCTGAACTACTTCAGCCCTTCAGAGCCCTTCCTCTGGTGACTAATTTTTGTCTGCAGCGCCTGTCCTTCATACAGCCTCAGGGATCACCCCCCTGCAGGGACAAAATAGGCTAATTTTGAAAATACAGCAAATTGCTTCTCATGCCACATGGACATCCATTGTCTTAACTTGTTCTCCTCAAAACCATATTTGAATTTATATAGCTGAGCCAAAGCGTTCGCTCTGTCCCTGCCACAACAGTGTGGTGTGGCTGCTCTAGCTCTGCAGCCTAGGAAACACTTTGAAAAACCTCTTTCAAGTGTAAGAAAACTTGTCAGGGTCCCTTCAAGAGCTCAGTGCTTTGGCTCCTGAGAGGAGTCAACTTCTCAGACCTTCTCTTTAATAAAAGTTTAAAAAATGCACTACATGATGTCTGTAAACATCTGTGAGCCAGTGCTGTCAGGGATGCAGGAACATCAGTGAGGTGGGAGGCACTGGTGGATTCCACATCAACCCTCTGCCACATCCCTGTGACATCTAGGACAGCACGAGCGCTGCTGTCTTCATACAATTCTCCCTAGGAACCTCTGTCCTTCCACGCTCTGGCATCCTAATTCATTTCAGTGATACCTAATGAATAAACTCCCCTATAATGTGCAGGTTTTTTTCTTTAAGAATTAGCCTGAATTTAAACCAAAGAGGTTTCTCTGTTAAAAAGGCAACAAAAAAGCCTATCAGTTATTTTCCAGAGATCTATCCAGGTGTTCACATTGTTCTCCCATTAGTTTAAATCTTGAAACACATCTACTTAAAACACATCCTGAGATAGAAAGGAAATGCAAGGCTATTTTTGCAGGTTTTCAGAAGCCTGCCTTTCCATGCATCTCCCTCGCAGCAGGCCTCCCTCCCGTCCTCTCATGCCTGATCCCATACCAGCTCTGAAACTGGGTCTGAAGGAACTTACCCACTGGGATAGTTCTGCCCTGAATTTTATCAGCCCATCCAGCATAATATCGGAGTGTTTTTATACAGCCTTCCAGGTCAATGAAATAAGCCTGCAGAAAAGGTTTTCCTGTGTCCATTGTTTCCAGAGTCTGAAAAAAACAAATTGCACGCACTGTCAGACAGGTCAATGTTTTTTTTCTTAAAAAAAGCTTTCAGAGAAAGTCTTTCTCAATTTTATTGTGCCTTGTGCTGCAGACACAGGGTTTCCTTCCCTTATATTTAAGGAATGAGCTTGTTAATACAAATAAGGTAGAAGGGAGACTAGACGCAATAACCCTGATGTGTACAGAAGTTGCTTTGTCCAGTGATTGCAATGAAAGCGCATCTTCTGAAAGCCCCAAGAAGGTGGCTGTGGGTGGGATACAGGACTGTGCTCTGGGGCACTGGTCAGAACTGATGCGAGTGTCATGACTTCACCATAACTGACCCTCCGACGCAGATGTTCTGGATTCCAGATGGTGTCACTGAAATCAGTCAGACTCACTTTCCTTTCATTTGGAAATCTATTTTTTTTCTACTTCATAGCCCTAAAACCAACCTCTGAAAAGCCTCTTTTGTCCACAGGATGATAGAAAACACATTTTTTACAGAGTTCTGGTAAAGTAACCTTTGGGCTCAGATCTGTGCTGAGACTAAGGCAAGGAAGAAGTTGCTTCACTAAAGCTGCGCTGATGCTGAGCAGCTCTAAATGAAGTTCAGTCCCAGCCTGTGTCCTTCTCCCTGTTCTGGACATTAGCTCAGTGAATGCTTTGTTCCGTACTCAGGTCATTAAATGGGATATTGGTGCAAATGGCCAGCACATCCATAAAGGAAGTACTATCCCTTGGTAGATTGAAACATCTTTGTTTACATATGAAGTCATACCCTGTCATCTTCCACAGACATTAGGGTCCAAACAGCACTTGAACAGGCATTCCCTTTGGAACGACTAGGATTGTTATCCATTCTGAACGTCTGCTAAAACGACTGATTTTTATAAGTCATTACTTAGCATGCAGCCAAGGCAGCTACGGCTGGTTTTCTGCAGTGAAAGCAACAATGCCAAACAAGCCCTCCCAGATCAGAAGGACAGCAGAAAGCTTGAAATGAGTGTCCTGGTTTATGGAAAAAGGAGGGTCCTCTGAAGTCACATCAAAAAGTGAGCAGAAAATGAGCAGGGTGTATTCACACACATATATTTTTTCTTCCCTTTTATTTGCTGGCCAGAACTGCCTTCAGACCTGGATTTTTTTGGTTTTGCCCTGCTGAAACTGGAGGCTGTCATGTGGTTAAGAGACACTGTGTTGGAGAAACTGGAGAAAGAGACCCAGCTCAAAATAGTCATGCAAGTCCAGGCTCCTAAGCACATCCCGGTTATGTTAAGTCGTACTGACCTCAGTGGGACATCAGCTCAGGAACTTAAACATATCTAATAGCACCAAATGTCACAAACACCATGCCCCTGAAGATAAGCAGAGTCAAAGTGCAGCATTGCACTGGTGAGTGCTCAGGTCCAAGAGCTTAGGTACCGACTGACAGCAGCTCTAAGCTGAGAGATGCTAGGATCTGTGGGCATGATTTGGAAAGATGTCCAAGGCCCATAGAGTCTAAAGGCTTCACCAACTGCAACATGTTTTAGCTTGGGTCCTAATCCCCTCCTTCTGCACCAGAAGGAGTCCTTCAGTACAGGATGGGGAATCATTAGCAAGAGTTCTTCAGTGCAGAAGTCCAAGTTGACACAGCTTCATGGCTATAAAGAGATTTTCCTGAGCCAGTACATTCAGTAGGGAAAGAAACAGTTCCCACTTACAAACATTTTAAACTTTGGATGACATCCAGCAAGAGAAAGAGTCTCTTTCCAGCCCCCCATTTTAGGGGAAGCAATTTGCAAAGAAGTCAAATCAGCCTTGCATTTTTGTAATGAAGAAGGACCAAATCAGTTGTAGTGGCTTAGGGTTGTTGGGTGTTTTTGTTGTTGTTTGTTTTGAGGCGTTTTGTTTGTTTGTTTTCTTTTCAAGTTTAGAACTGGGAGACAGCTACGAACATTGATAACTTAAACTAAGAATATCTTTATTGCTTTGAAAAATCTAAGTATTAATATCTGTAATCACTTCAGTAACTAAAGTTTTGGAGAAGTTGTCAACTATATAGAAGAAGGTTGTTCTAAGATACCTAAAATCATCCTGCAGAATGAGGAAGATAAGCCATGACTCTTGCATGGACTCTTCTGCCCTTCATGAAGGGAGAGAAAATAAAAACATTTGGTAGATATGGATGCAGCAAAATCAGAGAGTTGGAGCCGAGTTGTCAGCCAACTGTTGCTAGTTTATCACCGCTCAGAGTACTTACTGCCAGGATGACTCTGTCTCGCTCGAGAAGATCAGCCAGCTTGTGCAGGAGTCGTCCTCTGCTGAGGGCATCCATCTGTCTCCACGGAGACCCCCTTTGGAATGCTGCCTTTGCTGCTTCCACCGCATTATCCACGTCAGGCTAGAGGAGCCACATACACAAGAAAACCTTAGGTTACAAGGAAGAAGCTGGACAACGGCACAGAAACCCCATCAGGCTGCTTCCTAAGATGATGCTAGAATCAAGTTGTCTGACAAAACCACTTTCATTTTACTCCTGGATTTGGACCCAAGCCTGAAATAAGTTTTGGGTTTGGCCTGGGCTTATAAACAACCTTGTGGTCAGAGAAATAGGGTCTTCAAAGGATAATTTTATGCAACTGGTTTGTTTATACAATAATCCAGGATCTTTTTCCTGCCGATACTGGATGTAAGTGACACTGGGGGAGGATGGAGAAACAAGATCCCAATTCTGTTCCCGTTAGAGCTTCCCTAAGCGTGACAGGCCATTGGCCTGCATGAATCATCCTCCTCTGAACAAGTGTGGGAAGGAAAATCCCCCACGAGAGAGATCAGTTTTATCCAGGGGAACAATCGCAGCTCACATCCCACCATTTGGTCCCACTGGAACCCATGCCAGTAACAGTTAAAACACTAAAGAAAAAAGCTCCCTTAGATCCCAGATCACACTTCCAGAACAGCTCTACCAGATGGGAAGGATTTTGTTGTTCAGTGCTATGACAAAGGCATTTCACCTACACAGACAGTGCCACTCTCCCTTTGTCTCCCAACTGTTTTACCACGCTCTGGACCAAATCTAACCCTGTTTACCCAAGTTACTAATCATGCGGGCAGCAAATTCCCTCTCCCCACACCACAACCCCCAGAGAAGCTTCATGCATTTGCTCTGGCCACAGAATGCCCTGAACTCCTCCCTGCTTCCCACATGTGTTGATTAAAAAAGTGAAGCTAAGGGCAACCTCCCGACCCGATGAAGTCAATGGGAACACCGCCATCAACATCTGCGAGGCCAAGGCTGTACCCCAAGCATACATAAAGCATACTTCACCCTGGCTTTGGACAGAATCCTGTTCTACATAATGTCTGGCACAGTCCATGCCTCACTTCAGCTGATGAAGAACTTGCACCTCACCTATGTAGCTCAAGGGGGTGGCAAAGGAGGGAGGCTTTCAGGCCTTGACTGTTCTTCATAGCACTTCACCAGTTGCTGTCATTTATGCCTTATCTCAAGTCTCGTCTGGATACAATTACAAAGTAAGCCTCTGCACTGATGCAACAAGGCCTGGCCGTTTTCTCCTCATGGGGAAACATGTGGTGCTCAACCAAGAAAAATGTTATGAGGGGACATGTTGCCTTCTTACAGCAAAAGTTCATTGAGAAAAACAGCGAGTCGTCACCCACTGAAATGGCACCTTACATTAAATTTGGCTCCTTTTCTTTACAAGAAGAATACATGGCTTTAAAACAGTTTAACCTATACTGCCAGGAAGAGAACCCTACCCTTTTGGAAGGGCATTGATGCAGGAACCGTTGGAGGTAACTCGCACTGTTACAAGGGGTTAAGAATGGCTCTGGTCAAGCAAGGGCACCGGCGAGGCAGAGGTAGCAAGCACCTGCCCGCACACAGTGGCTATGTCCTGCCTGGGGCCCATCACCCACAGGCAGAACAGGCCTTCAGAATGGTTCACTTCAGTTGAGTTGATCTGTATCCAGACTGGCACATCACAAAAGCCAGAAGGCACCACCAACCATTGCATGCTTATGTACTCCCCATCCTGCCTGCTGGAATGAAGGTTCAAGCTGAAAGAAGGCAGTATTTTATGTGACAAAGCAGACAGAAAAACACAAGGAATGTGTCAGGTTTAAACAAGTCTTCCCTTAGCAGCAATTAATTAGCTTCTGTGACCAGGCTGGGAGCACTGATGTGCAGAGCATTGGGTCTACAGTTGCACAGACCACAATGCAGCATGCCCTTGGTACCGAGGGACCCCCCACCACCCTGGCACTCACAGGAACAGGGATGAGATGGCTGTGTGGGCCTGCAGTGCATGCCCAGATCTTCCCCATCCTCTAAACATGGCAACACCTGAGTCCTCCTGCAAATACTGGTTGTATTCATTCTTGTGTCCTTTCTCAGACACGCTGGGTACACATAGCGTCTTGGAGACTGCAGTCACTACTACACAAGCAAAAAGGCTTTCCCAAAACACCCTCAGAGGTAGCACCACCAAGTGAGATCTTGTGAGCCTGCACAGCCTCAACAGGCCTGAGAAACCAGCAAAAACAAGGAAATTCTTCAGGAAGGCTGAAATGCCATTCTTAATCCATCCTGTTATGACTAGGCATTAGGGGAGTCTGAATGGCATGTTCATTGCAGGCATGTTGCAATAGGTAGGCACAATGCGTGACAGAGACTCGTAACTGTCAAGGTGCCAGGGACACACTGCGGTATACAAAACCACAAGGAGGAGGAGGTCCGTGCATCCTGGTGCGCAGTTCTGATCTATACAGATTTACTGAGTATTACATAAAGAGCTCCACTAAGAGAATATTAAGATTGCAAAGTCAAGCATTGCAGCGTTGGGAAATGCCCACAAACCTTCATACCCACCCTGGATGTTTGCATTATGATACAACCCCCAGTTACACAATCACATACCATTTTCCCCTGAACAAACTCACACTGTTCTTTATTCTAAGCTACCTCCTCCACCTTCCTCTTCTACCTCAAGTCCTGCTCATTGTCACTCCATTTCTATCCTGCCCCTTTTTCCTCTTTCCTGCCTCAGCAGCAGGCTGCAGAGCACAGCTGAGACCATCACTCCATTGCCTCTGTGAGCAGAGAAAATACCTGCAAAAGCGTCTTGCTCTGCTTCAGGCTCAGTGCGCACAACACTCTCTCAGTTTGGCCAGTAAGGAGACGTGCCAGGGATGGAGCACACCCAGTGGAGGCCATCTTTCTTCAATTCAATTAGTAACTTCTTTGAAAAGCCTCCACCGTGCACATCTTGGAAAGACACTTTTCTAACATAGGGCACGAGCACGCCACAGTTTCTCAGTTAGAAGAGGCTCTCAGAGCAGCTCCCCTGCAAACAGTCTACCTGTTGCATTGCTCTAACTTTTGAACCCAAGTTCAAAACAGCTACAAACAGCACCTTAACAGCCTAAAGTGTCCAAAACCATAATTGAGGGCATTGCGAGTCTGCTGTAGGGAGTAAGATTTCTGCAGCCTCTTACCTCACCCTGCCACTGCAATCTGAGGGGGGCAGGATGATTGTGAACAAAACCCTCTTACAACCTTTCAAAGAGCCACATGGGAGAGCGAACTGCTTAGAAATTATCATGACAGACGCTCTACAGCATCCAGTCTGCTCAGAAGTCCCAGCTGTGGACCTGCTGCCCACTCTCTGTGGCAGCCAGCGGAGCTGGGCACTTTGAGGAAGGAGCGCAGGAAAAAAAATCCTGTCTTCAAGTGTTATCAACAGCACCAGAGAAGTGACAATGGCAAAAGTATTTTTGCCTTCACATGGTAACACCAAGACAGGGTGGAAGTTCTGGGGCTGCACTATTCACTGGGGACAGAAGTCTAATGAAGGAAGTTATTCCTTCTCCGTTGTCAACCTGGCAAACGCTTGGACACTAAGCCATTATTTGGGAAGCAAAAAGCCTCCAAGCATCCAGTGGAAGCATTTGCCATTTTATTTTCAGTGCTGCTTTTTCCACACAAGACTTTCCTTTATCCCCCATCTATCCCATCAAGGGCAATTCTGTCTTAAATTCTATAACTAAAGAACAAACAACAAAACCTTTGCTCCTAGCCTCATAAAGCATTGGCCAAGTTTCAGCAACAGACTAAATTGTCATCGCTGAGATATCTGCTGCCAAATTCCCACCCCTCACGTGCAGCCTAAGCAAAATACACTCTGCACGGCCAGGGAGGGGCAGGTTTCTGTTCAGGGCTAGGGAACTGGAGTCCTGCTCCCAGTCTGCTGTGAAGGCAGAGCCAACCCTGGCACAGCACAGCTAGAGCCAGTACAAGGAACTGCCACCCCTGCAGCAGTACTGACCAGCACAATCAAGTAAGGTGGCACGTGGGGACAAGACACTGGAAAGCACCACCAAACACAACTCACTACTTTGTGTAGTAACTCCAACAGGCTGGAGTTACAGACCTAGGAGGGGATGTTCAGCCAGAGCACGAGGAAGCCTCAGGGGATTCAGTCTGTCAGAGGAGAGCAGGACATCGTGAAGTGTCACCAGTAGCCAAACAGCTAGTTTGGGATGCTTCTCACCCATGACTCTGCTTTCTAACTAATCCAGATCCAGGTCTAACCCCACTCAGCCCCTTGCAAAAACCTACTTAGAGCAAAAAATACTTTTTTTTTTTTTTTTAAAGTGTGATGTAAAGGGATGAAAGAAGAGGCTTTCAGCACCCAAGGTGCAGCTAACTTACATTCTTGCCTGCGATTATTCCATGCACAGTCAGCCACCTACGCTGAGTATTCATGGGCAGAGGGCTCCACTGACTGGCCCCAAGGAATGGTTTACAGTAACTCTCCTGCAAGCTAGAAGCTGAGAGTTATCCTTGAATTCAGGCAGGGACAAGTCCCAAGGAGGCAAGCTGCAAAACTGGCCTTTTAGTTCTGCATAACAATTTTCTTTAACCAAGTCATTAAGAAGCAGGCTTGAAATACTCATGTAATGCTCTGTAACTGCTCGAGGAGACACTTAGCTCAGGGAACAATACCAATGTCATGGTTTCTGCCTAGCAAAATACAGTTGCATCAGAGCTAGCTTCAATTCCACTGTTTACATGTCACTGCAATTAAACACAGTTGTGTCCTACCCAGTTAGTATAAAGAAATTACACACAGTGTTTGGTTCTGCCTCAATCTGTAATTGCCCTATGGATGCACAAATTCCCCATGGCAATAGGTCTCAGAGGCTGCTTTAGTGCCATCCGAAAAGACCAGCTACCTTACACACTATCTGCATGCAGGCTGCAGACTTGTATTTTGCTCCTGTCTCCAGAAGGGTCAGGCTCTATTCAGTATAATACCAGAAGACACATTGTCTTTGCTCAACTAGTATCACTCCCACTAGGAAAGGATCCCCAGAGCAGCTACCTGGCTGGAAACCAGGCATTGGGCCCCACAAGCGTTGGGCCAGCTTAGATACCAAGAAAAAGACACCACAGTACAGGTAGAAATGCCCACACTGCCTGTCACTTACTGCCCATAGCAATGAGCAGCCAAAGCCCTGGTACAGCAGAGGAGCTGTGAATCACCTTCCCATGACATACTGCAAAAAAGCCAGCTCTTGGGCCAGCTTCTTCCCGTAGATCAGGCCAGTTGACCCATACGTGATGAGCTGTTTTGGACAAGATGTGTCACATCTGATTGTTCCTCACCTCAGACTGTTACCAAACCCAAGGAGTTATGTCCCAGG
The DNA here is from genome assembly GCA_017639485.1 of Pluvialis apricaria. Lineage (NCBI taxonomy): Eukaryota > Metazoa > Chordata > Aves > Charadriiformes > Charadriidae > Pluvialis > Pluvialis apricaria. The sequence goes on from CM030015.1 coordinate 4,196,535, forward strand.
CTAATCTATAGCTTACCAGGGCCGGAGACTATGAAAGTTCTTGAGAGACTTGAGTTTGCTTTTTACCGAGAGTTGCCACATTTGTGCAGGAGACCGGAACCCATGATACCAGCTGGAAAAGCAGCACCACAGCTCTAGCAGAAAGCGGGCAGTGTTCACGTGACTGAGCTTAAATTCCCCCAAGCGCTCAGGTTATTTGTTGATTGTGTTCAAAAAAGGGCAAGTTTCACTTCAGCATCTCCAACAGGCTGCCACAAAGCTTGTGTATAAACCACTCCCAGCACAAGGCCCAAGTTCTGTCAGGGACATGCATACACCATCATTGCTATTTCCTCAGGGTGGCTGCTTCTTTCCAATCCATAACATTAGAACAATGCTGAATCTCATTCCTCTGACAGTGTTCGGCAGGCAGTTCCTACCAGGGAAAGTGACTCTGCTGAGCCAGACAGGACAGATCCCACCCACCCCTTGTAATTCTTGAGCAGCACATCTAGTATCCCAGACCTCCAGCTCAGAGTCTGGCCAGATGTATGTTGTCGTTAAAAGCCAGCTTTTCCTCTGTGTGCTTCCCTATGAAAGGAAGTCCCTTGGAAACTGTCTTTTGCACTGCCCTTCCCACAACACTTACCTTGTCTCCTTCCTCAATGTCACAAATTTTCTCCAGCGTTGAAGGGTTGTAGGTGGGGAACTTCTTTCCACTTGTAGACTCGTGCCATTCATTGTTAATAAATATCTGAAGAGATAGCAAGGGGAGCGGGATGGGGAGAAGAAAAAAAATAAACCAACTGATGTAGACAATGAAAAAAAGAAAAAAGTACTCTTCAAAGGTCCTGACACTCTTCAATTTCCATTGATGGCAGAGTCAAGCGTGTTCAGCCTCTCCCAGGGAGACTGTTTGCGATACAGACAGCATTTATCCAAACTAGAACCTGAGCCAGAGAACAGACAAAACAGCCTTCGTGCCCCCAGTTAGTTTTAAGCAAGAGGAAGACAGAGGATGGGGCCCACACAGTATAACACCATAATTTGGCAATGAGAAACAGACAGTTTTTGAAATACATCTCCATGGGAACAGCAAGCAGACACCGAGAGAAACTCGTATGGTTCAGGCAAAAGGAGCCCCTTGTTGCAGGCTACAAATGAAATGTCAGCATACAATATAACTTGGTTGTTCGTATCCTGCCCTGGGCTACTTCCACGACTTGCCCCCCCCCCACAAGCACTGACCAGAGGAGGGTAAGTAGCGGCTCAGTTCTACCCCACCATGCCTTGTCACAGGCTAGATCAAGCCTCCCACGTCACTTGGAGTCATCTGTGACAAGATTTAAGTGTTTCAAAATATTGCATTTCTAGAGCAAGAACAAACAGTCCCAGTGTTGCGTAACTGAAAATGCATCAAATACTAGAGTGTTGTTACTCGCTGTAAACAGAACATGAATACCTATATACAATTAATTGATTCAACATGCATCTTATCCACACTGTGATCTAACTTGGCAGTGTTAGATTTTATAAATATACTTTAAGTAAGATTAGATGAAGTAATCTTTATTAGTCGCCTGTTAGCGGCTGTAAGCTAGTACTTTTACTTGGAAGTCATCCACATTTGCAATCTTGTTTATGAGTCTCTACACACCACCAGGAGATTAATGTTGCGTCCCTTACATTCGAAATTCCCACTGCTTTGGGTCATAGTTTTCTTTCCTTGGGCAGCTTTTTTCCTGAGAGAAGTTTCTCCTTACTATTTCTGCAGAAAAGCATCTGAGAAGTAACTGATGTAGAAGCTGCACTTTTGGACCCACCTGTTTCAGACAGGCTGGGAAAGAAAATTTTGCCAAAAATGTTGCCAAGTGAAGTCACAAGAAAAGATACAGTGTTAGAAATATTAACGCACGCTAACGCTCCCAAACTACCTCTATTATCCAAATGCTGCATTTTAACATTTACATATTTTAACTTTGGTTTTCCTTTGTTTCACTAATGAAGAAAGTCACATTATAAACATGGGAGATATGACAGGAACTGTAAAATTACAGCATCAGGTGTATGCTTACAAACTAAAGACTAGGGAAGGATACCGGTTTTCCTCCACATTCAACATCAATTCTATGTGAAACGGTTGGGACAGGAAAACAATGTTCCTATAAGAAGTAGTAAAACACGAGAGTGACAGGATCAGGCTGGTTTAAATGTAATATATATGCTGGCATCATTCTGGGAATCACACCACATAGCCTGAGTCTTTGGTGCCAGGAGTTGAAATTAAACAGAGCAGCGTATCAGCCGTTCATGCTTCATACTCAGGATTTGATACACGGAATTGCGGACAGATCACTTCCATTACACATCCATGACAAGCATTAAGCTGCTCTATAAGCAAGATCTTTGTTGAAAATTTTTCCTCTCCCCAAGCCCTGTAACTGGTAGAACTGAAAATAAAAATCTCCGCTAAGCGGAGGAAAGTGTGCCGTCAGCTGTAAACATCTGGTGAAACTCAAAGCTTTTAGAAAAACCCTTGCAGTTTTATGAAAACTGACTGCTGCTCATTATTTTCTCAGATGCACCGGGAACATCAGACCAAATGTCAAATTCCCACTTTTAATTAACATTGGTTTCCACTTTTAAGAGACTACCTTGATACCTTTAGTGCACAGGGTCTCCGGAAAAACTCTGGAGAATAAAACCTGCGTACTTTAAAACATACATGGCTGCAGGATCAGATCCCTAAGGAGTATTTAAAAGTGTTCACAACAATAAAAATAACAAAAACCAGAACATTTGGATGTTTAAGAAGAACTCTAATGGCCGTGTCCATTTTGGACACAGGAAGGAGCTGTTTGTGCAGCATTACGCCATTCCGCAATCAGCAGCTGCAGATCCAATTTGCTGCTAAATGACAAGTTTATCTTACAAAGAAAGAGTAGATAAATTTGGGATGCTAAAAATTAATCTAGTCCAGCGATTAGCAGTAATTGCTAATCTGTTTCAGTACTTAGGATGCATAATTGAAATCAACATCTCGCTGGATAAGCTATTGCTGTTTACTCTTTCTCAATGCAAGAGGGTGAGCTTCAAGTTTTGCTTTTTTTTGGTAATACTCAATGCAGAAATGTAACAGTAATTAATATGCTTATTCAGTCCCTCCAGGTCTTTTAGTCCAGCCACATAGTTCAAATTATGGCAGTCAACACTGCCTAGCAGCGTAACCAGCCGGGATATTTTCCCCACTGCACAAGACACCAGGTCAGGCTGTTGCGGAACAAAAAAAGCGATACGGCTATCGCAGAGCTACAGCTGCATTTGGGAGCAGGAATTTCTGGTGCTCAGCTCCGCACCAGCGCCAGCCTCACCTCTGAAGGACAGAGTTATCCGGCTCAGGAGCCTTCGGTTAAATCCGAAAGGTCAGGAGCGACTGTTTAAAGGGAAGCTCGATGGAGAGCAAAGCGGTGTGGGCTTGCTGCCCAACTCCTCATCCCACAGGGACGCCATGGCAGAGCTCTGTTGGGACAGCGAGCCACCAACAAGACAGGCATGAACACTGTTCCTCTTCGGCAGCTGTGGCGTGGCCCCAGCCCCGTCACAGAGCCCCTTCACAAGGCCCAGTCCTGCAAGACGCTGACCCTCCTCCACACCTCCCGCATTCACCAGGACCCCAACCCACCCCTGGCACCGACCCCCATCCCCACGGGGCGCCACCCCACCGCAGGGGAGCCTCACGCCGCGTCAAGGGCGGCTGAACACAACCCAGCCAAGCGGCTTCCTCACGGATTTTCGCCTCTCCCCGGGCTCACCCCATCCAAATCCGATTTCGCTGAGTGCTAACGTGATGCTGACAGCATTTAGCGGGTGGGTTTGTGAGCGCTGCTCGGGGCGCTTGGGAAGATGGCCATCAGGGTGACCGGGAGAGGACAGGCCAGCGTGGCGCCACAGCCCTCACACGGCAGGCCTGCCGCTGATCCGCACCGGGGCCTGCCCACAGCCCACAGGCACCTGGGGCTGTGCCACAAGTTTGGTGTTTTGCTGTTTTTCAAAAAAAAAAATAATAAAAAATAATTGGTTTCTTGGGCTTTAGGGACTGGGGCAACAGCAGGTTCTCTGGAAATGCCACAGCCATCTGCTTGCTTCAGTCACTCAACCACACTTAGACCCCCACTAGCCTACTGCTTAGGGCAGCAGGAGGAATAATAAAAAAAAAAAAAAAAGTCAGTGAGGGAAAAAAATTTATATTAAAAAAAAAAATACTTCACACCAGCCTGACTCCACCAAGCATCTGCGACGCCACGGCGAAGCCCGCTGCCCACCTCCCCTCGCCAGCTCACCTTGGTGTACTTCACCTCCAGGCTCCGCAGGGGCCGCGGCAGTGGCGGCGGCACCGCCTTCCTGTCAGGCTGCCCGTTCTCCACGGCGCCGTTGAGGGCGGCCATGGCCGCGCCGTCGAACCCGCGCCGCCCTCTGCCGCTGACAGCCCGCCGCACCGCCTTAAGAGCGGCGCGCGCCGGGCGCCGCCGCCCGCCCCCATTGGTCGCCGCCCCGCCCCGCCCCGCCTCTCGCCCCGCCCTCGCCCCGCCCCGTCGCGCGGCCCCGGCCCTCAGGTAACGGGCGGCGCCGCCCCGCCGAGGCACCGCGGCTGCAGCCGGGACGGGGGGCGCCCGCGGGCCGCGACGGCCGCCTCCAGCGCCCCGCGGGGCTCCCGCAGAGCTCCCCTCAGGGCTCCTCTCAAGGGTCCCCCAAAGGTCCCCTCATGACTTCCCTCAAGGCTCCCCACAGGGCTCCCCTCATGGCTCCCCGCAGGGCTCCCTCCATGGCTCCCTGCAGGGCTCCCCTCAGGGCTCCTCTCAAGGGTCCCCTCAAAGGTCCCCTCAAGACTTCCTGCAGGGCTCCCCTCAGGGTTCCCCTCAAGGGTCCCCTCATGACTTCTCTCAAGGGTCCCCACAGGGCTCCCCTCATGGCTCCCCGCAGGGCTCCTCTCCAGGCTCACTTCAGGGCTCCCCCCATGGCTCCGCGCAGGGCTCCCCTCACAGCTCCCCTCAGGGCTCCCCTCGGGACTCCCCGCAGGGCTGTGGCGGGGGGAGGCCCTCCACACGATGGACCCCTCAGCTCGGAGGTGGCCACCGGTCTGTCCAGGCCTCACCCCTGGCGAGGGCGGTGAAGGAGGGGAGCCTGTCCCCACCAGCCGGGCTTCGGGGAGGAGAGCTGGGCTTCTTGCAGGCTGGGCATGGGAGGGCAAGCCCTCTGTTGCCTTCTGCTTCTGTGTCCCACCAAAACCTACCCAGAAGTCAGACACAAGAGGACACCTGCACAGGTCCCCACAGGAATACCTGGCCTCTCCCCAGGCATGGTGTCGGAAAGTGGGCTGTCTGGAAGGTTTTCCCCTCACTTGTCATGTTATACACTCTACCTCCAGCTGCAAGGGCCTTTCTCTGCTGTTCCTGGTGCCCTGACTTCCTTACCCCATCCTTCACTCAGTGACTGCAGAGCTTTCCAGGGCTGGTCAAGAAGAGAAGGAAGAAGCATTACATCAAATGTCTGATGTGTGGCTGGCAGCAGCTCCTCTACATCCTGTGTGCATACATGAGTCTGGGACCAGTTTGATCGTCCCAGTTTGACTATCCCAGTTAAAGGACTTCAGCCTACCAGGCCAGGACCAGGTCCTTCAGCTGAAAACTTCCTACAATGGTAACCAATATACTTGTGTCCCACACACTCAACCTCCGGCACAGTGTTCATAGTAGCGTACTCAGAACGTCGAGAAAGATGCTGTCTTTCAAGAAGTCCTAAAGGATATGGAACATGTCTAAAGTGACAGATCTAGGCTCTGTGCCTGAACAAGTTCATTATGTATTGCTTAACTTCATTCTGAATAAAATATGTGTAAGTCTTTGCAGGCTGGGGGCCAGGACACTAGGAGCACCCTTACACCCCCACACACATGGAAGATAATACAACATATTTTCCATATAACAAGTGGCAGGATGCCAGAAGTTATCTTACAAAATGTTTCACAGAATCTGTAATCCCCAGCAATAGTCAGCACTTTGCTGTTAGAATGCTTAAAAATACTCAGCGCTTCCAAAGGCACATAGCCTGTGATATCATAGCGGCATAAGAGTTAGTGCTGATTCAGAAGGGAAAGTACCACTGACGAATCAAACCCCACTTCCTGCAGCTTAGAGGATATTCTTGGAGGTCTTCTGCCCAGGTGAAGACCTATCATCTGACGGCACTTGGTTCCTGAGAGCTGCCAGTATCACAAAGGAAGATTTCCCCCCACACACAGTCTACACATCTTTACCAGACAAATCACTGAACCAATTTCTATTGAACTGTAATAGTGAAGGACTCATCCTACCTAGCAGCAGCAAGATGAAATTTTTGGTTCATATGGGAATGTTCTTCCATTATAAATAAGTTGTGGGAATGTCCTTGTGTGCAATGGCAGAATCCAATGAGCATTCTCAGAAAATAAAGGCATACATTACAATAGCAGAAATGTTCATTTCTAAGCTGTCGATTTTTAACTGTCCAGTAGCTATTTCCCACAAAACCTACAAAAGCATCAAAGCTTGAAGAATCTCCCAAATCCCCACATAATCCTGGCCCCAATAAAGAGGAGTTTGGATCCAAGCTATCCTTAGATGTCATCAATGAAACGATAAGGTGACTGATAGGATGTGCAAGTTGGAGTCTGAGGTGGAAGGTATTTCTGCCTGTTTTCTCTAGAAAAGGCGTGGCCACTGACCCAGTTTAGGGCCAGTGGCATGGTCTGGCAACAGAACTTTCTTGGGCCTGTGATAATTTGCCATTTCTGGTTTTACCATAATGTATCACAACACTACGGGCAATAATTTGATAGTTCAATTAGCAGGGAGCGAGGAAGAAATCTTTACAGAGGTGGCACAATATCGATAGAATTTATCCATTTCTGTCTGTATTTTGCCCACAGAAACACTCAGCTGAAGTGGAAAGTACTCTTATAATTAGAGGACAAAATATCTGGATGAGGAAAAAGATGAACAAGAAGTTCCAGGACAAGCAGTGTCTAAAGAGTCATTCCAGTGGGTTGTCTCATGTGGAATAACCTTGTCTCTCATCTCCCACAAGAAAGATTTTTACAAGGTATTCCTGGGAAAATTATTTTAGGCATTATAGCTTCTTCAAGCTAATGTTGGTGCCGTGTGAGACATATCTAAGGCAAAAGTTCCCCATGCAGAGTTTGGGGATGTGTAAGACTTTTAAAAGGCTACGTGAAGTGAATGAATTGTGAGTCAGTGACATATGAATGAGCTGAAATAATAAACCTTAACCAATATATATCGCTGTATGCAATATGGCCCTTAATAACGTCACAAGAAGAGTAACAAAACGGTCCACCGTCAAAGAGTTTTGCAGACATTGTCTGGTCCCTTGTTGGGCAAACTTGGTCCTACCACAACATGGAGCAACTCCAGCAGCCTCAGGATATGTGTCCTCTCTCACCAGTGCTTATATCAGATCCACAAAGGTGGAAGCACTCGCTCCTCCTGACTGCTCAGTGGTGACCTCAGCAGGAGATGCCCTAAAAGCAACAACAGAGCCCCGATCAGAACAAGTGAGAAACCTTCTATATTCATTCCCATGCTCCAGGAGGGCCATGCCATGGTTCAGATAGAAGCACTGAAAAAACAGAGTTTACCTAAGTTTGTAACAGTTGATAAATGTGTCAGAAACAGACACGAGAGGAAAAGCGTCTGTTAATGAAAGGTCACATTACTATTGAGTCACCCTGTTAAGTTCTACTATTGCAGCAGCGTTTGCAGAGATGTCTGCAATATGTATCCTTAACCTGCTGTGCCGACTGCCATAGCTGTGAATTCCCTGGTGCTGTGCTTCTCGGCAGAGCCCTGTCTCGCAGAAAGTTTCTAGACTGTGAGTACAGCAGCTCTTCTCTGCCAGCCAGCACAAAGATTGCCTTTCCTCTGTTGGGGCAGACATGTACACACTCTTAAATCCGCCACCATGAACTAGACCTCACCACGCTTTTCTGTGCCAGTTTGTCTGTCTGTGCCCAGAGCAGTCACAGGACATGTCCATGCTACGATGTAGCTCTCTCCCTATCTGCTATGGATGCCAAGGGTCTCTGTGGAAATTAATTTCTCAGACTTCCCCACCTCATTTAACCATAATGAAGGGAATATTGCTGGTGGTAACTCCTCCTCCAAATACGCTCTGCTCCTGTTTACATGTCTTATGTCTTGGCTCCACGCTGGGAGTGCAGGGGCATTGTATCCAGAGGATCACAGAATCGCAGAATCACAGAATGGTCAGGGTTGGTAGGGACCTCTGGAGATCATCTAGTCCAACCCCCTTGCCACAACAGGGTCACCTCCAGCAGTGGCACAGGATGGCGTCCAGGCAGGTTTGGAATGTCTCCAGTGTGGGAGAGTCCCCCACCTCTCTGGGCAGCCTGTTCCAGTGCTCCGCCACCCTCAAAAGGAAAGAAGGTCCTCCTCGTGTTTAGATGGAACTTCCATGTTCAAGTTTGTGCCCGTTCCCTCTTGTACTGTCACTGGGCACCACTGAAAAAAAGACAGTTCCCATCTACCTGGCACCCTCTCTTTAAGTATTTATGTGATTCTATGATTTCTAAGCATTGATAAGATGCCCCCCCAGTCTTCCCTTCTCCAGACTAAAAAGACCCAAGTCCCTCAGTCTTTCCTCATAAGAAAGATCGTTGAAGACATCTCCAGATCACTGGAGAGCATGATGGTTCTAGACAACTTTGGCATCCCGCCCCGTGAATGAGGACAGATTTGGCAGTGGGACAGATACTCACCTACAGGACCGTGGTTTGCACCCAGTTCAGCCAACAGTGGCGCAGCCGTTGAGAGCTGCTATACAAGTTGATCAGTTGATATTTCAATGATATTTTGCATCTAGACCTCAGCCTATGCTTCAGGCTGACCAGAGGTCCCGTAGCTGTGTAGAGTAGTTAACATGGCACAGAGCCAAAGCTTATTCTGCTTATTTTACATATACTTCAAAGCACATACATGCACAAACAGAAATGCGTGTGTGAAGCAGTATGCTCTAAAAGGCTGTTGAAGCGGTCCACTCCAGTATTCAACAGCCAGGAGTCATCAGAATTTGCCTGGTTTTGCGCATCCTGATGAGCTGTAATTGAGTTATCCATGCCCTTTCCTTACCAGCATCCCCCTCACTCCGCATCGGCGATGGTTGCTGCTCCCGAGAGAGCAGCTCCGCTCATGATTTATTCTCCTCTCATTTAATGTGCAGTGACGGGGCTTTTTACTGCCGGTTATTTAAACTGTGCTTTGCGCACAAAATTATTCATTTCCGGACGGTTTTTCCATGGTGCTCACGACAGCAGTGTCTGGGTGTTTCACCGCGCAGCGTTTCCTTTTCCAGTAATTTGGAGAGGATGCTGACCCTGTGTTATCAGTGACGAAAGGAGGCAGGCGGCGATGAATTCAAAAAAGGGTCTTTGTGATTTTGGATTCCCAACGTGAGACACCTACAGTCTGAATACTTCAGATGACAGGCACTCGGAGCTCGGCTCCCGCTGAGCTCAGCTACGGCTGTAATTGCGCAATAAGCCGGAGCTGAAGGTCTCCCACCTAAACGGCCAGATAAAGTAGAATGCGGAACCGAGGGGGCATTGTTCCCCAGTGACTTTAATGTGGGAGTTTTCTTATTTTTCTGCGCCAGATTTTGTAAACTTACCATTCCTGTAACTTTGTTTTCTGTGGGTAGTCATCTAGGGTAGTTTGTGCTCATTTTTCTAAGCAAATTTAAAAATCATAAATTTCGTCACTCTTGATCTAATTCACCATGATATGGGTTAGCAGCGGGATGGATTGTTTTGAACTACGGTATGACTGACATGTTACAGGCTCCCTGATGACAATAGCGGACTGTTTAATTGACCTGCGTTGGCCATTTGAAGGGAGCGATACAGGTCTTTGCCAGCGGGTTTAGTTTCCGTTTGTTTTTCCAAATATTTTTGAGCTGCAAAATCCCAAGATCCATTCCAGACCTCAGAAATAAATGGAGCCTAGTGAGCTCCCTCAGCCTGGTGCCCTCTCACCAGGCTGGCTTCTTTATTCCAGACACGGAGAATACAAAGACGGAGAAACAGACCATTAGACACCCACTGGAAGAAGCTATTTAGTAACAAAAGCACCTATTTGCTTATTTACCTGTCTAAACAATTATGTGGCTATCTAACGGTCATTACTACTGCTTAAAAGTTTAGCTTTTACACAGGTTTTTGCTGCATTCATTGAAGACAAACCTGATCAGCTGCCATATAAAACAAGACGGAGAAATGGTAATAACTAAACTACTGCCTTCAGCTGTGAAAGAAATTGCAAATGACACACAAAATTAATGAAGAAGTCTGCCATTTTGTACCAGGACGAGTTCTATGCAGTTTATCAAAGTATTCATGTGAGGTTTCAAAAGGCTTGGAATCCAGAGAGATGCCTTTAAAAAAAAACCACCAAAAAAACAAAAAAAGAAAACCAAAAAAAGATGAGGCTGTCCTACAGATCCTTTGGAAATTGTATGTATTACGTGGGGGTTTTTAAGTTAATCCAACCTTACCTGTGCTGAATGGTGCTAGTGGAGAAGGGTTGTAGGCATTGGACGTATCTTGGAGTTTGAAGCAGACTTTCCCCATGACCTCAGCACTCTCCCGGTATTTCTATCACCCTTCTCATACTCTATAGGTTAAAGCTTCCATTTTAACACATCTGGGGGCTGATGAAGAGTTTCTTTTCCCATCCCTCTGCATCTCCACAAAATCTATCAGGAAAGGTAAAAAGAAGCAATGTGAGACACTGGGAGACGCTATTTGTGTAAGCATTTGTAGTCCTAAACACGATCTCATGACGCAAACCAGGACTGTGGTGGTTCAAGACAAAAGGCAGCCTTTTTATACTTTGCACTGTAATTACTTCATGAAGTAAAGTCCTCAATCAGATTAAATTTCTTCATGCGCATCATAGGTATGAAACTGTGACTGCGCGAGGACTGGCCTTCCCTTTACTTTGCCTGTCTCCAAAAGTCAATTGAAAAAGTTAGCGGCAAGGAAATAACAACCAGCGGAACATTTTGAAGCCTTTGAAATTAAAACAACTTCTAGTTCCTCTTGCCTTCACTTCTCCCTGCCAGGCCTTGCACTGGAAGATGAGGAGAGTGGGAGCAGGAACAGAAACGAGTGCGCGATAACCTACTAAGATAGTGTCTGTGCTGCGAAGAAGTTCAAGGACCTGTTTCATTACAAACCATTCAGTGTGTCTGGCACCGCCGAGCCCATGGGAACCACTCCCCGCATTGATCTGGCAAAGCAGACCTGAGGATTATTTGCCTACAAACAGCTATTGTTCGTAGGATTGGCAAATGAAAAAACAAATATGTTTGGTTGTTTTCTCCACAGATCACGTTGCTTCCTACTTTCTCTTGATAAGAGGCATTTGGGGCCGGTGCCCAGGTTTTGGAAGTGGTGGTTGCCTAGTCAAGAATCGAGGAGCCTAAAATGTGCTTTCTTCTTCTGCTCCTTCCTCCCTGTCTCTTTGCTCTCACTCATCGTCACATCTGTTCTGGGCCCAATGCCCAACGATTCTGCATTAACGCCTCAGTACACACAGGCTTGCACAGCTGAACGGTCTGCAATGCATCGTACCCAGTGCCATAATGTCTTCCCGAATCAAGCTCCTGCAAACAACTTCTGTTTACGGGAAGAAGCGTTTGGCTTCATAATGCTACTTGTGAGCTGCGCCCAGCTGACTCCAGCCACTTCAGGTCTTCCCAGAGAAATGGTTTTGCAGGGCATGGTCACGAACCTAGAAAATAGAGAACAGAGCAAGTAAACAAATAACCTTAAAGAAGATACCGTCTCGGGCCTTGATCCTGCAAACTCGCACGGGCTTAATGTTAAGCACATGAGCAGTCCCAGATGACTTCAGCAGAGCTACTCGCATGCTTACAGCGCACAGCGTTTGCCAGATCAGAGCCTTTATGTCTAATTGCAAAATAAAAGGCACGTCTCCCAGTTCTATCAACTGTAATGAATTGTTATTAACAGCACATTTTAAAATAGCCGTGGGGCAGATCCCAGGCAGACCCACTGGGGATAAAGCGATGTGGGCTTGTTGCAACAGAACCTGGAAATACTTTTTCTTGGACAAAGCACCGTGCCAGTCACATGAAACGCTAACACTGCGGTGAGGTTGTTTTTATAGGCTTTGACCTGTGCGAGGCTTTTTTTTTTTTGTGGTTTGTCTTTGCACGGTCCCTCTCTTTCGCACCTTTTGGGGTGAATTTTGCTGTTCGAACAAGAAGTAGGAAAACTGCTGTCCTTCTAATCTTGGGGGTACTTTCTATAAGGATCTGTTGATTTCACACCTTCCCAGCATACCTCTGCCAGCCACATCGGAGCACAAACCAAATCATGGCACATACGTCCGCTGGGTTCTTTTGCACCAGGTCCTACACCCACGACCCCGGGGCTGCGGGGTCCCATCCGTGTCCCCCTCCGGCGAGGAGGTGAAGCAGCACAATAGGCGACATTGTGTCCCGTCCTCCCGCAGCAGAGCCCTCGCTTCCACTAACGGCGAGGCGGGGGACAGATAAATCTGGGGGCACACAAGAAAAAAAAAAAAAAAAAAAGAGAGCGAAACCCACCCAGGTTTCACTCCTGCATTACACGGCTGTTAATGAAGAGCCAGCCCCGGGCCCTCATTAAGAGGGGCCTCGGTGTGCAGACCCCGCCAGGGCCGTGCCCCCGTCCGCTGCCCGTCCGCAGCCCCGCCGCCCCGACAATACCGGCGGTTGAGGGCAGAGCCGCGGTGCCGCCGCTCAGCGGGCGCGGAAGGTTGCGCGGCCGCTGCGGGGCTGGCGTTTGCACCTGGGGCTGCCGCGGTTTAATGGACTTTAACACATGCAAACAAGAGCTTTTGTTGGCGGGCACAAAGGCTGCCCCCGGCCGGGGCTCTCCCCAACACTGCCCGCATTGTTTCCCCTCCGCTGCTTCTTGTCACCCTCCTTGTCAGAGTTTAATGAGGACAACGAGATTTCGCAGGCTCATTTCGCACTTCAGCAACTTTCTAACACTTTCCTAACGAGGGAGAAGGGGCAGAAGAGATCGGGGGGCGCAGGGGAGGAGCCGCCCCGCTCCGGTTCCGTCCCCGCGGGGCAGAGACCCGCATCCCCGGCGCCGGGGTAGGTGCGCTCGGCGGCCGGGGCTGAGCCGGGATGCGGGGCTGAGACCCCGACCTTCCCGGGGAGGGGGGGGGGGAGCGGAGAGGGGGGGTCGGCAGCTCTCCATCGCCCCGGCTCAGCCCCTTCCAGCCCAGCCCCGGCACCTCGACGTGCCTCGATTAAAAAAACCCCGAATAATCTCGCCGGAAGGGTGGTGGGGGGGTGTCCCCGGGGTGCCCGGAGGAGCAGCGATGCTGCGGGGGAGGCGATGGCCGCTGGGACCGAGGTGGGCAGCGGCTGGGACCGTCCCCACGGCTCGCAGCGAGGCGCTTCCCCGGAGCAGGTAGCTTCCCCCGGGCACCGGCTCCGCGCTTTCTGGGCCGGAGATGCGCAGTTTTCTCACCTCCCCGCGGTCCTCGCTGGTGCCGAGCATCCCTCCTAAAGGAGAGAAGCGGAGTGGGGTGGATGCTCGGTTCCTCCCCCCCGCCCAGGGCAGTTTCTCCCCACCCCGGGGGCGCTGGGCTCCGTCGCGACATCACCGAGTAGGGTGAGCCGCGATCGTTCCCGTCGGCTGACAACGCTGCGGGGGAAAAAAGGGGCTTCGCGGTGCCGGGCGGCCGCGGGGACCCGCGGAGGGGGAAGCGGGGCGGGGGGGGGGGGGGGGGGGGGGAGAGATGCTGAGCCGGGACCGGTAAAACTTCCGAAGTTCGGGATTTGCACAATTAAAAGCAAACCCGGCGCTTTGCCGACGGGCCGCCGCCAGGCCCTGTCCTTCGCGGTGCTTTAACTGCTTTTGGGTTTTGGGGAGCGACACCCCCCCACCCCGCCACCTCCCCAAAGGCGACAGCCCCCTCGGGCTGGTTTTATTTCTCCCTCTGCAGAGAGCCAGCGGTCCCAGGCAGGTCGCGGCTGTGGTTTTCGGTGTTTTAGATGGAGATTTCGGGAAGGATTTGCCTTCAGCCTTCGCAAATCCCCGTCTCTGACTCCTGTTCCCACGACCGAAATCTCCCCTCCGCTTTTTTTCTTACTTCCCTCTTCTGTGCGTGTGAGAAGTTTGGAAAACTCGAGAAGTCGTTTAATGCAAAGGGATTTTAAAACACAAAAGTATGCGGTGAAAGCAAAAAAAAAAACCAACCCACCCCAACCGCTTAATTAGATATTTACCAAAGGAGCCATTGCAGCCTGCTGGGTATAACGCGGAGTTTGTAAGTTGTCCGGCCACAAAGAAATTCAGTAATTACTTTTTTTTCTCCCTTACAATGGGATGGGTTAAGGATGGAGTGCGATAAACTTAACTCTGTTCCTGGGCTTTTTGTAGATTAGCCTTTGGCATTCGTTGGTAAATACCAAGTGAATAGAGACTGTGTGACCACAGTCCCTTGAATTAGGGACAAACATTTCCTCTGTGCATTTTAAATAATGCTACTGCCAAATATTTTGTTACCAGAGATCATTATCCTTTGAATGAAATCTCGAGGAGTAAAGGCATTGGTTTTGTCTTTGCTGGTGTGGAACAGACTATATGATATCTAGAACAGCAACAAGCTTTCACAAATTGCTATATGATTTCTACTGCCAGGTTCTGTGATATTGGATACGACATAAAAATAAAAAAGCCGGGCAGATAGACACAGAAACTCACAGAAACCACCTGTATATTTTGTTTCAAAGGAAAATCTCAGCTATTGTCTTACTGGCTCTGGTTCTGTTAGGCCTTGGATCTGCTTAATCTTTAAAGCTATTCAAACAAATTGAATGATACAAGGCAAGTCTGCTATAATTAATCCGGATTCTTGAATTTTGATACAAACTTTTATGTAACCGAGAAGTTTCTCCCTTTTCCTTGCAAAGACGCTAAATAGACACTAAGTCCTTCTGTCAAGAGTGCTACCATGAACAAAGTTAAAAGGAACAGACCTGGAAATTTTCCCTTCACAAGGAAGAAAGGGAGGAATATTAGAAAGAGATGCAAACATAAAGTCATGGGAGAGCCCGTAGTGGTGTCTGGACAGAGACCAAGGCTTAAAGTGGCCCGGACACTACCAACACAGAAGTCACGGTTTGTCCCAGGTAAAGCTTTTGCAGGATATTATTTTGTCAGTTTATCTGAACCTCCCAGGGACTCAGCGCTGGCACTCAAAGGTCTCATTTGAACCTTTTGAAATATTTGTTCTTTCACTGCTGCAGTCCAGAGGAAAAAAAGAAATAAATGCCATCGTGTACGGAAGAGCTCGTGACGTTAACCCTGAGCTGCCACTGCGGAGGATGAAGCTTTAGCTGCGATCTGCCCCTTCTCACATTAGGCAATTTGCTCTCGGTATTTGGCAGAACCACTCCAGAACGAATACTCCGCAGAGCTGTGCATCCCGCAATGAGGCATTGCTGAAATCCCCCAACATATGACTCCCTTGTAGGAGTCAGTATTTTATCTGGATTATCAGGAAAGGAGGAATGACGTATTTTCTTTTTTTTTTTTTTTTTTTTTTTTTGTGACATGGGCTGTCCAGCCCGTTACTTTAGCAGAAAATCAATATGCAGAGAAAGGCCTGTGGGCCTGGACCTGCTAAATAACTCAGAGGTTGCAGATACAACTTCCACTGAGGCCGCCGGTAAAATCCTCACAGACCCAGCACAGACTCAGTCGGTGTAGGCAGCTCTCCAGGTGATCCCACAGCAGATTTGCGCCTGACAGCCTCTGCCTTCTCACTCCCCAGCTTTCCTCCCCCTGTGCAGATTTTTCTTTTAATCATGTAAAATGCAGTGAAAGGATGAATACTTTTCGGGTTTTGAAGCTGATGTGGCAGTAATAGTTTATACAGTGTAGTTCTACCGTCGGGGTGTCTGGAAGAGGACCCTCTGCCCTCAGGGAGTTATATTACCTGCTGGGTTGGATGAGTTGGGTTTCCTGGAGTTTCCGAGCAGACGTGGGTCTGACTGTCTTTTCATGAGTACAAACAGAAGTGGTGCTGACTGTACAGACAGAGCAGGGAGCTGTGCTCAGGACCGGCCTGGCGTGCAGTCCCATCCTGGGTCACACCGGGCGATTCCCTCTCTGGTGGATGGATGCCCTACCCCTCATGCCAGTCAACAGCTCCACCTTGTACTCTTCGAGGCGCAGTTTCAAACCATGTGCCCAGGATGCCGGTGCTCTGTGTCAACGCTTCACCACTCACATTACCAGTTTCTCCGGAAAGGCACGGAAATGCCCGAGGCTTGTTTTCCATTCTCTACAGAAGTGTCACCTCCTCGAGGTGACCATTTGGAGCGAGGCTGTTCATTTTAGGATGAGAAAAGGAAGAAAACACAGGCTGGGCCACTTTCCCTGGTCCTCGTGGAAGAGGGGAACAACCAAAAGTTGCACACACAATGGCCCAGGTGGGATGGTTTTTGGGTGCCAGCAGCTCCCAGGTGCTGCTGCTGATGCCAATGCTACTGGGTCTTGTCACAGCTGCTCAGCGTGCCGGCCCAGAGAGGCCACTGCTGATAACACTCTCCAGGTGTTCAGCCCAAGAACAAAGGGCCTTTTCAGTGGCTGCGGAGAAGGAAGAAGCCTCCTTGCTGGTTGCAAAATGGCTTTCCTGGATGGCAATATTTGGTTACAGTAAGATCTGTTATTTCAGAAGAAGCCCCGCAGAAGGGAGGGTAATTTGACTCAGGCACGTGAAAAACCAATGTGGGGACTCTTGTCTCCCTCCTTCTTCTCCCCAAAGTACTGAAACAACATTGAGTTGTAATGTTTCATCTCAGCAAAGTAAAGTCTGGGACCAGAATGTGTCTCATCTCATTATGCTCATTTGCATCAGGGTGAGCTGGTTCATCATCCTGAAGATACAGGGCTTCCTCCAGAGCTGTGGTTATTTACCTGGCTGGTTAGCACACAAACCGGCATCTTCTGAGCACAAAACTGAGCTGAGAAAAGCTGTGTGCTGACATGAACGCAGTCTGGGGAAGGTTTTCTCTCAATCTGTGGACCTGGATTTCAATGTGTGCATTGGACCATCTTACTCAAATGGTTTCACAGCAAAACCTGCACTGTTTGCACAGGGAAAACGGAAAGATAACTTGGTCCTGTGGGCGAGGGTACGGGGGTGGTTTTGCTGTATTTCCCAACTAGATGAGTCTTGATCCACGTACTCTGTGTGTTTTGGCACTGGAGGGGTTTCTGACAAGGAAGGTACTCGTGCGCACGACCATCGATCGCAGCCGTCTAGAGGTGGCGCATTCTTCCTTTCCCACACAGCCAGCTGCCAAGGGAAGGAGCACCCCTTGTATAAGCACTGTCGTGATGTTGTCCATATATTTTCAAAACCTGTGGCCCTAGCACCCGTTGAAGGTTTTCTGTGTTGTCCTACAACCCTCACCATGGTTATTATCTCCATGAGATACTCCCAGCACGTTCCTTTACTATGGCTGCTCAGTTCCCTGCAATGTTTTCCCTATACCCCGTGTGCTGTTCTCCACAACAGCGGGGAGGTGGTGCCCTCTGATATGTAGGAGGCGACTTATTTGAAATGATTTTCCCTGCTTCCTTCAGGTAGAAGTGGGAAGGACAATCCAAGGAAACTTTCCACACCGAGGCATTTCCCATCTGTGCAACTAAAACAGAGGGATGCTGCGTTCAACCCAAATGCACCCGGTTAGTGGAAGAACAAGGACGCGCAACTTTTTTTAACATCTGCCAAGCTCACCATAGCAATTCATACATATATATAGACAAAAATGAACTTCTCATTTTAAGCAAGTAGAAGAACACTGACTCAGAAATTGTGCCGTTCAAGCAAGCAGTACTATTTCCTAATAGAGACAAGGCTATCCTAATTCTTCAAATGGCCCAGCTAACATCTATACAAATAATGGGATTTGGCTGAGTACAGTTAAATATATTTGATTACTTCCCTTTTATCTAGTTCTAGGTTTACTGTACTTTTCCTTGGATGGCAAATAAGAAGCCCTTTTCTTCTAAGTGACAGCAGGGAAAAGAATCAGGTTGCTAATTTACCTGAGACCCAGGAGTGCGTAATGATAGATGTGTGCTGGAAACTACAGAGTGGGCTTTCTAATTTTGGGGGGAGGAGAGAGGGAAAGCGTGAGATTCATTAATCTTTCAAATTGATTGCACTTTTGCTGATGGACTTTCACGGTCATAATGACACGCCCAGCAAGAAACAAACGCGGTGAGGAGAAGATCAACTGGCAAGAAGCTGGGACCTAACAAAATGTGTCATACAGGAAGCAATTAAAAGAGAAAATCACTGTTCTCTAGACAGACAAGGACACATCATGCTTGTGGGTACTTACAGTATCTCTCTCAAGGCGAAGGTTAGACTTACCTGAAGTGTTGTAAGAAGTAAGCGCTTCAGAAGTAGGCACACACATGGTCCAGGACAAGTTTGGTTAAATAAGCAGAAATCCTTGTGTGGATGTTCAGTATTGGTCTTCATAGATGACCAGCATTGAGGTTCAGGAACCACAGCCCACAAAGTGTCTCTACACTTCTCCTGTAACCAGGGCTGCGTGTCACCAGTGCTTCCAAGGGCATACGTTCCCTGGTTCTTTGCACACTAGAAGGTGGAAGCTCTCCATCAAAGTCTTCTTGAAGATATGTGAAGGAAAGAGGCATGCGGGGAGGGAGATGAGAGGGTGGACTGCAGGTAGGCACTGAAGGGTCACGCCTGTGGTTTAGGTTTGTTTCAAAATGGAGGTGTTATCTGCCCAAGGGAAAGCAAAAGCCCAGCACACACCCACATTTCCGTGACGGCCAGCTAAAATGGGCTTAAAGCACAAGCAGCTTTGGGTGAAAAGTCATTCTCTAGACAGGAAAAGTATGTAGCAGACTTGATCATGAGCCTAAGTTAGGTTTGTGGTGTGGATGTGCTGTTAGTCAGATTTGGGAAGAGCTTATCTCCTCCTCTCCCTTCCTTTGCCCTCGTCTGGGGTCATCTGTGGGCAGGCCAAAATCAAGCCAGGCTTCCACCTGGAGAGGGGCGTTCACACCAGCCAAGAGAAGAGGAGCGCTAGAGGGTGAGATGAAGTGATTTATCCAGGTCATGCAACAGGTGAGTGCCAGGGGCAGTTCAGGTGATCTGATGCAAAATTATCTTTTTTTTTTTTTTTTAAAAAAAAGATTTTAATATTGCCTAGTAAATAATACCTTCTTCTTGTTCCTTAGAAGATTCAACATACTAGTTCTTCCCCTGGTTCTTTTTTAGCTGTTTCAGATATAACGCTGGTTATACAGAAATGCACAGAAATGCCATAATTTCCTGTAGGCATGTTTGTGTGTACTCTACGCTTACAACAGACCCTGTTTCCCTAAAACATCTACAGGATCACCAAAGCGGGCAAGCAGCTTTTTTGTGTTTCTTTCTTTGTTGTTTCACAGAAAGAAATCTTATCGTGACTTTCAAGTAGAAAAAAAAAATTAGAGAAATAATAACATGACCCAACTGCGAAAATATTTTTTTTTTCATGAACTATACCAATGAATTGGAAATGCAAGTAGTAAAATGAATTGCCAAAAGTATCAAATATATGTGTTTTCAATAACTTTTTTTTTTTTGTTACCTAGTAAAATATTTTCCTGGAGAAGGGTTGTTAAACCCCTCTGTGCAATATAAAGGTGCAGTGATGTATTGTCTCAGAGGTGGTTTAATGGAGTTTTGGGGTCCCGTTTTTGTACATATTTTCAACACACGCAGTGCGTGATCAATTTGGATTTATAAAATGCCATATATTTCGTTCTAAGCGGTGATCTTAACTTTTAAAGAATGTTGCTTAGTTAGGAGTGCATGTGTGTGTTTGCATTTTGGCAAGGCAGCAAATAACATACAATATTTATGTCATTTGAGAAAAGTATTTTGTGCGGCTGCCAAGAGGGAGTCCTTTCTAAGAACCGAAAGGTATTTGATCTGCTCTAAAACATAGTCCTGGGAGGAGGATTAGGTGTGCGGGAGCGGTGGGCAGAGGGAAGGTCCGTCCGGTCTTTGCAGTGTGAAAGGGAAGGACTTTAAACGAACGAGCCAGCTCTTGTTTCAGCTCAACCTCTTTGAATCTGTTTCAGTGAAATGATTTCAGACTTACCTGTGGTTTTACTGCCAAAAAACCTGGGCTTTTGCAAGCAGATCACTAATCCAGGTTGGGCTGCATAAGGTAAAAGGCTGACCCTGGCTCTCCTGCCATAGCTACTGCGAACAACCCGGCGAGGTCAACGCTCCGCAGGGAGCCTTGTTATTCAATGTACAGAGCAAAGATGTCAAAAAGACGATTTCTTGTGTAACACCAGCATTTGCCCCTCAGTAGCTGACCCACTTCAGCCACCTTTCAGGGAAAAAGCGACCAAGAGCTTAGAGTACGGAGACGGGGAAGATAAGGGGGTTGCACGACCCAGATTTAGCAGTACCCCGATTTAGCTGTTCCCCGATCTCTGCTATTCCTGCTTCTCTTATCCATTGGTGTAATGAAGATCAGGACCTGCCCTTGGCCGCCCGGTATCAGCTGCTGCTTATTCATTTCAAAAGGCAAAAGCCCCGTGCCTTGCTCACGCCCCAGCTAGCCCTACAGACCTGTTGCACTGAAATCTTTGTGCCAAATCCAGTGATATAACGTTTCATCCAGAGAATTTCTCCATTTTTGTCCCCCCCTTCTCTTTTGCTTTATCTCTTCCTTCTATCTTCAGCCTGTCAGGACTTTCACATACCTGCGGCTGACAGCTAAGAGATCAGGAACTTTGATGTTGTAAGGGATATTTTATCTCAGGTAATTCTCACCAATTCCTACCTTATTGTGTAGGATATCCAAGGACTCGGAGAGTGAGCAACGCCTTTGTCTGGTAAGATCAGAGCAATTTGCAAGCTTTTCTGGGAACAAGGTCCAATAAAGGGACTTTAGAGATATAATCTGTCAACCCCATTGAGCAGCACTGTGACAGCAGCCTTATGATTATTGACAGTTTAAGCATCACCCAGGACAGAACAAGGCTGGGGGTATGCGGTTATTTGTAGTAAGACTTTTTTTTTGCTGGGGAAGCAAAGGAAACCCTTTATACCTGAATTCACCAAGTTTTTACTGAGTTTCTGTCTCACACAAACAACTGACCCTACTGGGAGCCGCTGCTTTTTGTCAGGAGTTTGGGGAAAAAACCCAACCCTCTGAGGTGCAGCCTCTAATTCACAAAGGTGACTTGATTTTGTGGAACTGGTTTCGAAGGGTTGAGCCAGTACAGCCAGTCCCGAGCCTGCAGCCACCAAGCAGAAGGTGGACTGCCACCCCAGTGTCCCAGAGTGTCACCTGTGCTGCGTGGCTTTGGCACCACAGGCAGATGCAGCTGTGAGACCATGCAAAACCTTTTTTTCTGTTACCAGTCCTATGGTAAGTGCCGTGTGGGGCAGGAGTAATGAGAGGGCTGCGATGCCCTGAGCCCTGTGTTTGAAATCCTCTTCTTCACCCAGTTCCTGTAAGAGGAACTTGCTCTGTTCTTCTAAATCTCCTCGTTTCTGGTGACCCACGCTGACATGGTGGAAGTGTTACCTGGAATCAGCCATCCATCATCTCTTCAAGCAGCCATGCCATGGAGCTCCCTAGAAAATGACTCACAGGAGAAGCTCAGTGGGTCGGTCCTCTGTTGTCTTCACTACCCACTGGCTGGCTCACCTCACTGGGGTTTCACCATCTTCACCATGTTTGATTCTGGAGGAGTTTCCTCATTATTCAGTGTATTTCTGAATTATTTTTTCTCCCTTAGTAGTCAAACGCTTGCTTATTTTATTTGCAAAGACATCAGTATCTTCTTTTTCAGTAAACAGCCAGGCTTCGCATCTTTATAAGCCTATTAACAAAGACCCCATCTCATCTTCAGTGGCCAGAGTTCGGTCCCTCATAGCCGTTATTTGGGGATAAAACCTTTCTGCAGAGGCCTGTATCCATGCACTCCTGGTGTGTATCCATGCCCTTGTTTTCTTAGTCATCAAGCTGATGTTAACATGTGCTCCTGGTAGGTGTTTATACTTCCTGAATAATTGATCTCTGCTTACCGATGATCAGAGAGGCGTGTCAGTGTCGATCTTCGTGCCATCGTACAATCAAGCTTTGGATTGTTCCCCAAACTCCTTTTCCCATGCTGCTGTCTCAAACCTTCAGCCATCCTTGGCACCACATTCCCTGCCCTCATCAAGGATGTTGGCATTTTGAAGTGAACATTTTGCGATTTTGGGATACAAATCCTCCTGTGGCTCAGCGGTGGCTTCGCAGAATGAATTGTAGCCCAAATGCCAATGATAAAAGCCATGGGGTTTTGTTGGGTTTCCAAGGTGAACCCTCTACAAAACAGCTGGTGGCTGGCAGGTACCCCCTTTCCAGCCCCTCCGCCGTGCCTGCCGAAAATGCTTTTCCTGATGGCAGAGGAGACCCACCCTGCAAAGAGCCGTGCAATGTTATGCCCACCTGGCAGAGGCAGCAGCAGCAGCAGGTAGCGAGCAGGGCAGGCAAACATCTCACCGTCTGGCCAGAGCAAAGGGGCTGTGAGCACTGGACCACCAGAGGAGAGGACGCCGTAACTGCTGACAGAGGTTGAGGCTTTGCCCCAGGATTGCATGGGTGCAAATTTCGTGATTTTAATGTCACGGAAACACAGAATTTTCAGAGTTGGAAGGGACCTCTAGAGATCATCTAGCCCAGCTCCCCTGTGAAAGCAGGATTGCCCACAGCACATTACTCAGGACTGCATCCAGGCGGGTCTTGAAAGTCTCCAGAGAAGGGGACTCCACAGCCTCCCTGGGCAGCCTGTGCCAGGGCTCTGTCACCCCAACCGTAAAGAAGTTTTCCTTGTGTTAGAAAGGAACTTCCTATGTTCCACTTATGCCTGTTGCCCCTCGTCCTGTCACTGGGAACCAGTGAAAAGAGTCTGGCTACATCCTCCTTCGCCCCACCCTTTAGATACTTATAAGCAATAATAAGGCCTCCCCTCGGCCTTCTCTTCTCCGGGCTAAAGAGTCCCAGCTCTCAGCCTTTCCTCAAAAGGGAGATGCTCCAGTCCCTCAATCATCTTTGTTGCCCTACGCTGGACTCTCTCCAGCAGTTCCCTGTCTCTCTTGAACTGGGGAGCCCAGAACTGGACACAGTATTCCAGTTGTGGCCTCACCAGTGCAGAGTAGAGGGGAAGAGTCTCTGCTCTGCTCTAAGGCTTGTTTATTCTTATAACGAGTGTCTTGGGGAAAGCAGATGGCGGGAGGCAGGCAGAAAGCAGCCGTGGGTGGTGCAAGAGGAGAATCCGGGCAGCCCACCTCGGCCGCAGATCTCGGCTCCTGCCACCAAGGGGAGAGCCGCTCGTGGCCCCGGGAGCTGGCACGCGCCGTGCCTCTGAGCACCTACCCAACAGGAGGCTCTTGCAGCAGCTCCGACCTGTTTCCTCAGTAATGAATTCTGACTTGTTTTCCCAAATCGCTTCATAATGACTCAGTTTGAATCGAATGATGCAATCCTGAAGGGAATCGTTAGCTCCCCTAGCTGGGAGGGTCGGCCACTCTCCAGCTCCAGCCCACGTGGCTGCTGATTGCGCCGTTGTTTTGTGCCGCTCTCCGTACCCCGGCACGGCGCGTGCCAGCTCCCGGGTGTACGTTCTTTCTAGGGATACCGCACCCCAGCCCACCACGGCTCAGGCCAGCGCTTCCCTCCTAGTCGTCTAGGTGCAGGAGGGAAAAGGCCAATCATCTGTTTTCAATTAGGTGAGAGCAAACGTGGTGGTGGTACCACGCTGCCAAGCTGGTGGGTGTTTGCAGTTCAGTCCCTCTTATCAATCCCCGACATGGTCCTTCCTCGCTGCAGCTCGAGGAGCAGATGCAGAAGGGGCTCAGGGAGAGCTCTGCAAAGCAAATGCCTCTTCTGCTACTCACACAGATAGAAAATCTGACCAAATACACATTAAAACCCCAAAGAAACAAAAGAGACTTTTCAAGCCATCACTGGCATTGTGTCTACATTGGGAGGCGTGCAAGAGGTTCATTGCCGCACAAGATCCAGTCCCAAATCAAAATATCTCCCCCAGTGACAGCCTTTCCCACAACAGTCTGAAGCAAATTGTGGGCTGCTGAAATGACGCTAATTTGCACCTTCCAATTCATTATGCACTCCAGACTTCATGATCCTATTGAGGTAGAAGCCTGGCAGCAACAACTCTACCAAGAGTTACACACTGATGTCATTTGTACATTTGTTCACTGGAGTTTGATTTTTCCAGATTGTGCTGCAACTTCAGCCCAGGGCGTCAAATGATTTGTTGCAGAGAGACAGCGGCAGGGCCAAGAATAAAACCCAGGTGTTGTTAGTCCCAAGATACTATGACAACCAACTAGTGTTAGAAAACACTCCCTGCCACTGCCTCACACTTTTATTTACCAACAAAAGCAGGTTTATTTGTGAAACAGCAAGATGCTGTTTGACAGCATCACAATGCAGCGCAAAACCAGCAAGATGCTGTTTCACTGGAGACCGCTTACAATGAGATTTATCTTCCTTGGAATAACTACAGACTCTTGCATTTGTAATTCATTCCCCTCCCTTTTCTAATCTCATTTCTATTGAATGTATTGTTTTTCTTTCCGTTATTTCTAAAATGAGATCATTAAAATGAATATTGGAACTTAACAGGTTTGGGGCGAGAAGAAACTTCACTGCAGATGCATCACAAATATAATACAGGTTTGGGGCAAGAGGAAACTTCATCGCAGATGCATCACAAATATAATACCTTGGATTCCTGCAGAGCCTTTCTCAGCTAAACGGCGGAAAATAGCTCTTTCTTATGCCATTTTTTTGTGCTTCTGTTTTGACATTTTTGGGACAAAAGTAAAAAAAGAAGCTCTGACTCCTGGAGTCTACGGCACTTTCTGCAAGAGGCAGCCCTGCTAACACGACAGCGTTTACCTGTGAGTGCTTCGGAGGAGGCGGCTGCTGCGCTGACTGCTTCTGCTTGCACCGATAAGAGGGACCCTCCGCGCCGATGCGTCCGACCTGCTGCTTTCGGCGCTGCACCTCGGGTGCAGAGGAGCCCCGACTCCCGCAAGGGCTGCAGGGTTGGGATCCTGACTCAGCTGACTCCACTGACTCAGCTAAATCCAGAGAGTAATTACATTTTGCCTAAAAATAAACACACGGTCACTCCCTCCCGTGCCTCAGCTGTTATTTCAGTGTTTTTCCTTTGTCCCTCCATGGGCCCGAACCTCCCCTGCCCTGAGAGAAACCCCACAGAGCGTGAGGTAGGGTTTGGGAGGGATTTGTGGGTGCGAGCCCCTGGTTTGCTCAGCGCTGCCGTGCGCTGAGTTCTCCCTGCTCTGCTCCCAACCCAAGCAGCGACAAACCTCTTTCCACTCCTCAAAGAGCAGCCGCTTTTCACCTTGAGTGGGCTGGATATCAGGGGTGGGTGAAGTAACTCCTCCTGGAAAGAATCCGGGGGTCCTTGAGGATGCTCTATGAATGCAGTTGATTATCTGACCCTTGGTAACACAGCAGTATGTTCCAGAGGCAAAGAAGAGATCTGGGGAGAAGGGTGCTGAGGAACTTCTTTTCTTCATTAAACTTCTATTTAAAAAAAAAAAAAAAAAAAAAAAAAGGCCAAATTCTGATCTAACAAAGCTTAAATCCAGAGTAAATCCATTGCAAACTACAGCTTTACTCTGGATGTTACTGGTGTAAATTAGGCTAAGATTCGGCTGCAAATCCCAGCTCTCCCCTTATTCCTGAAAGACACAAACATTGAGGTCTACGCATCTACAGTTATGTATTGCACAAAATATTTCCTGGCCAGGAAAATCTCATGGGACAATGATCAGGAACAAGATGGTGCAAATAATTGCTTTAATTGAAAGTAAAGGCACACTACTAAAAATAAAGAGATGAAAGCGCTTTTTCCTTTGCCAGTTTTAATACGAGCAATATTAGTAGCAGCTGTATTTCAACCCATTTTGCAGATAACTGTGAGAGGGGCATTCTGAAACCTAAACAGTTTAATTGCATAGGCTACCCTTTAATTTAGGGTGGTGAGAATGATATGAAGGACTCATTAAATTGGGGCATTAACCATGGCAGAAAATAAAGTAGTTTCTTTGTTGCGGAAGATCTCCCTACCCTACAATCACCACAGTAAATTGTTCATGGGAACGGCGGCAGGGTAGGATGGGTAGAGAGAGAGACACGTTGAGATAGAGGGAAGCAAATGAAAAATAATTGGTACAGTGCTCGGCAGATTGTATGTCACTGCAGACAGTTATTTAATAACTCTCCAATTATTGCTGCCAGCTGGGGCATATTAAGACACTGCAAGAAGTCAGGCCAAAATCCCCGGGGCA
This sequence comes from Pluvialis apricaria, assembly GCA_017639485.1. Classification (NCBI taxonomy): domain Eukaryota; kingdom Metazoa; phylum Chordata; class Aves; order Charadriiformes; family Charadriidae; genus Pluvialis; species Pluvialis apricaria. The sequence continues at coordinate 4,223,072 of CM030015.1, forward strand.
TGGCTGCTACCCCGGCCCCACGCTCCCTCCCCTGGGACGAGGAGGGGGCACACCGAGGGCACACCGCGCCATGCCGGGCAGCCCGGGAGGGAGTGCTCTGCTTTTCCCGAGGGATTACGGTGCTTCCCCCACCCCTCCTGCCCGTAGCTTAAAATATGAGGTGGTATTAAAGCCATTTTGGGTTCTCCTTCCCGTGGGACATGGGAGGACTCTCAGCAAGCGGTTCCTTCAGTGTAAATGTAATGAAGTGCAGCGTGACGGGCAGTTCGTTCAGCGGCTGCATGGGTTTAAGCAAACAGCATCTCCTCGCTGCCCTTGGAGCTGACTCAGCTCTCACAGCTCTACCCTTACACTTACGAGGTCTGCGCGAGGTGCATCCAGGACGGCTGGGAGATCGGAGCTCTCTAAACCGTCTCCCCTTGCTTCTCCTCCCGGCACTTGACTTGGCGCTTTGAATATTGGGTTTCACCGTCCCCTCCTCTGACCTGCTGCAAGAGCTCCAGGTCACACCATTCATCGGTTTATTGGGGGATATGGAGTCCAGGAGTTTGTGCACAACCCATGGATGAGCAGCAGGACAGAGTCCACCGCTGGTGGCCAATGGCTGTTAATATGGATGGACCAAAAGAAAGGGCTAGGGCCACTTGAAGCTTAGAGCAAGAGTCCACTGGTCACCGTTACGTGTTGAAGCAGCTGGAGGGACACCAGCACACCCCGAGCAGCTGCCAGACATTTCTGCAGTGGTCCTCGCATCCTTAGGGGCTGTCATTTAAGCTCTGGAGACCAGAGTCCTGTGGTCACACAGCCTTCACGGCTTTTTAAGCACAACCTCAAATCCCACAGCAACAGCCGTTTCTCTCTGAACTGCAGAAGAAAGTTTGACATCATGAACCTCAGGGGCTCCAAAGCCCGGCTGGAAACCAAAAGCCCAAAATACATCATCTGAGACCCGCTGCGTCACCAACACCACAGCTCCATGCAAAGCAGGCAGCACCAGCCCCATGGGGTCATCCCCCAGGTCCACGGGTCCCGGTCCCAAGGTGGATGTGCAGACAGAGTAACTTTGCTCTTATTCCCCAGCAAAACAAAGCCTTTTTAACTACTCCTTCCCCAAGCTCTCAGGATTGGGTCCATAAAGCAGAAACCCTACTTCGATACCAAATGAAAAACATTACTCACAGACTGTAATTCCTTTCTGCAAATACCGGAGGAGAATATTTCATTTGGCAAACAATTGAGCCTTACAGTTTAGAGCTCTTAATGTGATTAGGGACAGGTTCTGCAACACATTTGTAACTCCAGGTGATTTTGCTATATCTTTTTGGACTGTGACCAGACATAAAAATGCCCTTTTGCTAGATTTGGATCCAACTAAAATTGAGGAGAATCAGATGTCGGCAAGTCCTTTCCAGTTTGATCTTTACCCAGGGGTATCACAACATGCTTCAGCTATGGGCTGCGCCGAGCAGCTTTGCAATCTCAGGCTCTTTTTTGCATTAAGCACATATCTCCTCTGACGAGCGATAATTCTTCTGTAGCACATATTCTGTAAATGAGCACGTGCTACTCCTCTGAATTACCGTGATGTACTTATGGGGCTGAGAGAGAGCGTAAGTACTTCCATTGGCTCTACAGACACAACTTCACTGCCTTTCGGTCTTCCTAAATTGCTTCAGAAAATGCCAATCTTGCCTAAAATGAGCTGAGGCCGGGTGCCCCCTCCATTTAGAAGAGCCCAACATTCAATCCTGAAAGCGAAGCCCCAGAGGTTTGCAGGATCAGACCCCTCCGGGAAATTTTCTGGCCTCACACACTGTCCTGCCGGTGTTTCTGCCCTGGCTACCAAAGGTGGGGCTGCAAACAAATGAAATTTAGAGCAAAATCTACAGGGGAAGGAGGTGGAAGGACAGCACCACAGTGCGAAGCCAAATTGTTCTGTACATGGGGATAAGAAACAAAAAGCAGTTTGACCTTTAAGCTCTCGATAAGAAGAAAATTCCTAGTTCCTTGTTCATGAGGACTTGCACGCTGGCTTCACCGGCACCAGTGGTCAGGCTGTCCATTGCCTTCCCCACGCCCCGCCAGGAACTTTTTGTGGAAGTAACGTCCATTGCTCAACCAGAAACTGGATCAACCCCTTAGCCACAACCAGCATCATCGTAAGATGATACCATGCAATATTTATGGCAAGCTATAAAGCAATAAATTTAAAAAAAAAACAGGAAAAAAAAAAAGAACATTCACATTCTAATAGATTTATCACTTTTTAAGAGGAGTGAAATTGAACTAAGGGCAAACCCACATCATTTTACCGAGCAGGTAGGTCAAAGAAGAATCAGCAATGGGAAAAGCAGACCAGGGCTGTGCACATTAAAGCCTTGCTTCCACCGAACGGCCATCACAGCCAAGACACAACGCAAAGGAATACGCTTGAAGTGTTTTACGATGTCGTTGATCTTTCTGACCCCGACAGCTCTGCCTTAGTGACACCGAGGGAAAGAAAGCTGGTTTAGGACACCAGGGGTGCGTGCTTCGTTGGGTGGTAGTGGCAGCCAGGATATCTGATAACCCGGGGGCTCTTCACCTCTCTCAGGAACAAGCAGAAGAAGGGCTAATGGCAGGAATTCGAAGTCAGCAGCATTCAAATCGGAGAGGAGACATCTGGTTTTGAACAAGGGAAGCCAACCGCTGGAACACGTCAGGAAAGAATGCGGCGGATGCCTCAGCCCTTGCTGTCTTCAAAGCAAGGAGTGAATTTCTCTTCTGGAAAGATGTGATCCAGTGCAGCTACGGGTTACCAAGGCCGGTGGGGGCAGTGGCTTGGTCAGCTGCTCCGAGCCCACGGGGCTGCCGGTGGTCAGAGAGAATGATCAAAGTCTGTAAGTGTCCAGCTTGCGCTGTGGGTGTACTGGACGCTGTAAAGTTTCACTGAACAGGTCATACATGTGACTAATTACACACACGTGTATATATGCATGTGCAGAGCGGAGCCGGGGAGGGTTACAGAAACCCTGGCACCGGCAGCAGGCTGAGACAAGCCCAGCAGCACTTCAGTAAATCTAAATAAACCGAATATGTCAGGACTTTGTCCTTGTGGGCTTTTCCAGATTTTTACTTTTTTTTTTTTTTTTAAAATGCTGTGGGACAAACATTAAGGCCAAAACAACATCTCTGCCCTTTACCGCACTTTCACAACCCAGGCACGAGGCCAGACTGCAAAGCGGGACTGTCCGGGGGTGCGGTTTGGTGCTGCGGCCGTGCCAAGGCGGTGGCTGCTGTGACCCCAAGGGCCAGCCTGGATCCTCCGCCAGCACCATCCCACGGCACCGCTGTCAGCCCGGCTCAACCAGCAGAAACCCCTTCCCTTCCTGGTCATTTAGGTCCCTGAGCCGTCTCTCTCTGGGGCGGATGAGTGATGGACCCTTCAGCAGAGCCGCTGCGCCACTGGATTTTATAGATCAGCAAACCCCAGCTATGGTGGTGGCAACGATGGCCACGAGCAAGGCCAGGAACGAGCCGTCGTTGCAGGGCTCTCCCAGCCTCACCCCTTCATCCGTATTCCTGCCGCCTTCCTCCTGCCAGCGCCAAGACTTGCCCAGCCGTACAATAAGCTGAAAACTCACCTGAATTTCATGTGCAAGATTCCCTCTCAGCTGGATCTGAAGCTTCCCAAGCTGGTTTGCCACCTGGGCACTGGGAGCCATCACATGCAGAAGGTTTTCTTGCACACAGGTACAGGATCAGTTTCAGATAAATGCTGTTTTCTTGTTTGGTTTGGTTTTTTTTTTCCATTCCTGTTCCCCCCCTACCCTTGTTGTTTGTTTTGGTGTGTTTTTTTTTTAAAAAAAAAGCATTTGTGTTACCCTTGTGTACCATACACAGGCATCAGGGCGCTCTGCTAGGATGTGATAGAAGCGGGTCCAATTCCTCCCTCCGCCTCAGGGGCTTTCTTTCAGCTTCTGTCAAAACTATATCCAAGTGCAACAGGCATGAGAAAAGAAAAAAATTACCAAAAAAAAATAAATAAAATTCACAATTCAGTAGGTCAGAGTGATACACAAATAAGCCAGATCCTGTGACCTTACGGTCATTCCCAGGAAGCAATAACTGGGAAAAGCTTGAGGCAGCTGCAGTGGCTGAGTTCACCCCCATCACGGGGGTTGAATTCCCTCAGATCCCTTTAGTTTGCTTTGGGGAACCTTCGATCTACTCTCCGCAGCGCCTGGCTTCAGCTCCCGGTGTCCTGGGGGAGGCTGGTTACAGTCTCATGGTTAAAAATATCAATGGAGTGACTCCAGGCACAGTCTTCAACAAGAATATGAATATCTCAGGAGGAAAACAAAAGCTCCTCTTTCTTCTGGTTCACCCTTTCAAATGGCTCTTGAAACTTTGTGACAAATTCTTAACTGCTGTAAATCACGTAGCTCTACGTAAGTCAAGAAATCAGCAACTATAATTTAGGATACTGAACCAGTTGTAATGAGAAAAGTATCTTCTGTTCATTTAGTACCATAATGATAGTTACATAAACCCCCCAAATGATCTCCTTTAACATTTGTTCAATAGTTTTTGATTGCAGTGGGCAACAGGCTGGCTTATTTTTACTGCCAAGAATGAAAAAAATTCAACTTTTTCAAATATTTGCAAAACCAGATGCCCCAGTAAAAATTTTTAGTCCATTTAAAAAAAAAAAAAATGTTATTTTTTTTAAAAAAAATTTGCATAGAAAACATACCAGATGTAACAAACGTTTGAGGCACTGCAGGAGGACGGTACGCTCCCCAGGTCAGCCCCAGCACTGCCCGGATGGACACGGTTCAGATCGAAGTGGACACGAAGTCTGGAGAGATGTGCTGAGATTGAACCAAATCCTGCCGGGTGCTCAGGCAGCGACAGTGGGGAGCACTGACGACCAATAATGAATATTGGGAGAGTCTGGGAGCGAGGAAAATCTGCAGGACTTGACTGCGCTGAGATATATCCACCAGCTGTCACATCTTTAATCACCCTTGACATTTTTTATTGCCCTGGCCATGGAGAGGTTATTTGCTGAGAGCCTGCGGAGGAAGATGAAAATGACGCCGTTCCAGAGCGCTGTCCCACCCGTGCCCCTCTGCTTTGAACCGTTCCTGATGTCTTTCAAAGGGATTTGCTTCCTAAGGATAAAAACACACAAGACAAATGTTTTAGACGTGGAAAGAGAAAGGAACTGACTATCCCTAAAGGTGAAGGCCCGTGTCTCTGCGTCAAAACAATGGAACAGAACCGACCACCTCTGAGCGCAATTACTTTGCAATCAGCAAAGTCATTAAATTTGCTCTGTGTGTGTATGTGGGTGGGTGGGTGCACACACACGGCAGGGAGGGAGAGCGGAGGAAGGCAGGGGCAGCTCGCCTTGCACTAAGCTGAGCAATTCAAATTTTAATTAACGAAAGGTATTGCTAACGGAGGAGGACAGAAGAACAGGCTAACCAGGCAGGCAGCGGTCTCCTTTTATTGGCTTCAAGAGTGCTACTTCACTTCTCAGTGGCTTACGATTAGGAAAAATAATTACCATCACCACTGAACCTGCAAAATCTAAACACAGAGCAAGAGCTGTCTGCTCCCTACCTGCACGGGGGGCTTACGGCGAGAGCGTTCCTGTAGCTTCCCCCCATATGAACCATCTGACGGTGGGTGAGGATGGAGGTTACACACAGCCTCTCGCAAGAGACAGGCTTCCAGGAGGTGTTTTATGAGCTTTTTCCATGGCTTGGACCCTCTGAGAAGCTTCCAGGTGCACTTTCCCATTGCTCTCTTGGTTCCACGTCCGCAGGGGCGTACACGTGGGTGTACGATGGGGGTGACAAGTAGCAGAGGGGGCTGCTAACCTGAGAAATTCTTCCTCCGACTCGGTCATCCACCAGAGCCCGAAGAAAAACTGCTAGAGGTCACGAGGGAATCCCTGGATAATGCAAATAACAGCACAAGCGGAGAGCTGCAAGCGCTGCAGATTCCTCTTGCAGGATGTCCACAGGTGGCCACCACCCACCTGCCCTGGGGTGCTAAATGCTGCCTAAACCCTTCCATCTGCCCTCCCACTTTCATTGCCAGAACCGTTAATTAATAAGCTTCCCATCACTGACGTGGCATTTAAAGGGACACCATCATGTAATATCTGTCTTCAATCACAAATTTGGGAAGTATAAGGCTTTATATACCTTGAGACCCCAGGAGGAATGGTTTGGTGATGATGTCTTCCTTTAAATAGCAGCAGATGTCAAGACCTGGAAGAACCATTTTTCTTTCAAAGAAGGAAGCAGTGACCAAAAAAAAAAAAAAAAAAAAGATGCCTTCATTGAGCAAAAACTGCATTTTCTCCCATTACATTGGCTCCATTGAGGCAAAGCAAGGGAAGAGCTCAGGACACCACCTCCCATCACTGAGCAAACCCAAGCTGGCCATGACAGCTGCTCTGCAGGACGTCCCCAGCTGTGCAGCCACCAAAAGACAACCAACTCCTGGAGCTCCATGACCGAGCATCTTCTCTCCAAAGACACCTTCAGCCAGGACACAGCCAAACCTGCCTTGTCCAGGTCTTCTTAGCAGCGCACACGTGGGCACTTCCCCTGGCATTAACACAGATTTTAGCTCAAGCGAAACATTTCAGTGGAGAAGAGCCTCCACAGAAATGAAACACTGTGGTACCCCAGGATGACAGAGACAGATTTTTAAGGGGACCTCAGCAGAAGGTCGATGCTTAAAATCTGGACCCTGGCTTAGAGCAGTTGGGCACGCATTCCCCAGTGCTGTGGGGCTGGTTCACGTCTACCTGATGGTGCAAACAAGTGGCAGTGCTGTCCCCTTTGCGCGGCCAGAGCTGCGGGTTGCTTGGCTAAACAGCAGCAGGCTGCAGGTATTTTCTCTCGGGAACCGGTGTAGATGGGTTTATATCAGACAGATCATCTGAAAACTGGCAAAGCAGCTCAGCAGAAGGGAAATATAGAGTTATTAACTTCTTTCTTTTTTCCCCCCAAGAAAAAAACAACTACCTTCATCTCCTGGCGACAGAAGCGGGGCAGAGAGCGTGCAAGCTCAAAGCAACCAGAGACAAAGCCCATGCTCTGAAGCCAAAGCTTTGAGTTCATTTAAGTAACCCTGGGCTTGAATATCCGCTCCCAGAGCCCGCAATGCAGAGCCTGGGCTTTGCCTGCAGCTGCCCTCACCGCTTCGCAGCCCCGTCCTGGGGCACCCGTCTGGTCCCGAGTGATTTCTAACTCCTCGTCAGCAGGAGCAGGGTACACCCTGTGTTCTTCCCCCACCCATCACAGTATTATAATCAAAATGCTTTTTGTTTTGCTGGAGCTTGATTTTCAGTCTATGACTCCAAACTTACCCTTCTGGGATTGGATTTCGAACCCCATTCCATATTGGAAACCACTAATTTTCTTAGTACCGTTTTCTGTGTGGTAGAATTCTGCTTTTAAAAAGACTTGGGCACAGGAAAACTGCTTATTTCCATTATTTTTAATACAAAAAATTCAAAAACAATGCAACAGATTTCATCCCTAGTGGCTCTCAACCCCAGATCTAGTTTCGACTCAAGTACAACCCTAAAACTTGACCTTCTATTCAGCCTCAAACCCCAAACCTTTCCACAGGCTCTGGGTGGAAAGTTACTGACCCTGTATCTGAGCCAACTTTCAAAAACACAAATAACTTGCCTGATGAAATATTTGTAGGGAAAAAAAATTAATATATATATACGCACACACACGCATACGCATACACACACACACGCCGTATATACCAGAAAGGATTAAATCCTCATGTTGCAAGAATTTAATTTAAAAAAGCTAAGACATTGTAGGAATGCAAAAATATCACCTCAGCCTGGTAACCTTTGGCTTAGGCGAGCACTTCCACAGCTAACAAACGGGAACGTTTCCTTTCCAGCGCTGGGAGGACCGGTGCCACTCAGGAATGCCTGGCTTCGGCCCAGTTAGGAAAGGAAACCAGCAACCCTTTACTAGTGGGGCCTCCACGGGCTCCCGGAGTCCGCCTCTCATCCCACGGGCTTGTTATAATTCCCACTTTCTTCATCGTGCCCCGAGCGCCCCGTTTCCAAAGGCACTGCTGAGGAGGACCAAAGAAGGGTCTTTGCAAAATAACAGGACGTATTTTCCCGCTGCAAATCCAGATTATCTTTTTTTTTTTAAATATTCTCAGGAGGTAACGCATGATTTGCATCTGTACGCTGGGCTCTGGGGCGTTAAAAGGAGAACTGTGCCCGCTGCTGTCATCTCACCGGTGTGATCGCCATCAGGAAGAACAAACCAGTGTCTCCAGACAAGTCCATTCAAACCAGAGAGAAATGGTCCTCAGGAACTATTCGGTACCTGCACAGGGGCAGGGATAAGTTCATCTCACACCGAGGTTAAGCGTTTAATAGGACCCTGCGTATTAGCAGAATTCCTGGCACGTCCGAGCCTCGTTTAAAAGGTGGACGGGAAACTCTCTGCCTTTTGGTCTGATCTTAAGTTAATCACGACAACCAAGGGACTGACCTACAGGAAACAATCCTCTAGGTACTGACGTTACCCAAATAAAGCTAGCAGTTTCTGTAGTTTATTGGCTGTGTTTTTCCCCCCAGCAGGCTTAATTTATGGTAATTACTAGGAACTATGGATTAAATTAATAAAAAGGAAATTATTAAGGTTTCCTGACCCGGAGGCCAAGGGTAAGTAAAGAGAAGCAAACTGCTCTCGATGGGAACGCTTCCCTGCCGCTTTTGGGGCCGGTGGAGAAAGACTTTCAGAGCGGCAAGAGGGAGGGCAGGTTTTTGGGAAGGACCAGCTGTCTCACCTCGGATGCCGGGGAGGACCACCGCATCCACCAGCCTGGGGAGCACCGAACCCTCACGGCACAACTATTCCCCGGCAGAGGAGCGGGCTGCTGCCTTCTTCTTGTCTGAGCTATGTACAGTGTACGCAACACGGAGTCATACGCTTTCTGTTAGCAAAGAAATAGAGATCTCTGTCGGATGGGAAGAGACTATAAAAATAATACAATGCAGAAATCCAGCTTAATTCAAACTACACCAAAGTCCAGAGTCCTGTTCTAAATCCAGCTCTGCCAGCTGATCAGAAGAAGTAATTCTCTCCTGCCTGGGTTGGAGCACGTTTATTACTGCTTATAATTCTTATATACGTCTCATACTTTAAACTAGCATTTTGAATGCTCTTATGCTGTTGCAAAGTCAGACCGTTAGGATTTGCCAGACCTGGCCTCGCAATCTCTGCTGGCCTGGGTATAAATATGAATCACGTTCATCAAAGGCAGCGCAGGGCGCACTGATGGCGGGGGCAGAGGGGGCGGCTCCGGCTCCGCTTCCCTGCAAGATCAGTGCAGAAACGAAGACGCCGAGTTTTGCTCTCGGTAACGAACCTTGTGTTCACCGCTTCCCTCCGCTGCCGAGGCCCTCGGTGCGTACATAGTTTCTGCAATGCGCGCTTTCAGCTTCGTTAGCTCCGTTATATCTGGTCCGGGTCCAGCATAAAATCTATCAATCCGCGGCACAACCTGAAGTTCATCTCACGCTCTGCAGCCAACTTTGGGCTCTGCAGACAGCCTCATCCAACGCGGCCCACACCCTACCACGAAGTTTCACAATTTTTAATACCACATATGTCTATCTTAGAGAGTGAAAAAAAAAAAAAAGGAAGAAAAGTCTGGATAGGCTTTTGATTCAAAAAGAATAGGTTCAAAAGAATATCTGAAATCACCTCCCCCCTTATACAGATTAGGTAAATGCAGCACACACCTGAACATGTATTTAAATCCACCCAAACTGTCCTTAAGAAAGAATTGCTGCGAGCTTGGATCCTGAGAAAGGCAGCGAAAAGCTCCTGGAAGCAGCTCTGGCAGGGCAGGCACGGAGAAGCGTAACCACCATTTACAGTGGCCAATTGTTATAGTGAAAAGCAGCCTGTCAGATTGTATGTCACTGGGGAGGGATATCAGCGTCTGATCTAGGTAAGGACGGGACACGGAGGTACCTGGAGCCTTGTCAAACTCAATGCTCTTATGTAGTAGGTTGAATAACAGAACAATGTTTACATTTCCCCTTGTGCCCTAAGTAGTTTGGAAGCTGGACACCTGAAAAGCATGAATGATTTTTAAAGCAGCGCCAGCGTCGGCTCTTGATCACCAAAGCCTTGACTGTTCCTTACCAGCACTGAAACAAATAAAAAAGGAAAACTAAAAAAAAATCAACACAATCCCAAGTTATTGCTGTTTCTGAACCTGGACATCCAGTAACGACAATATAAATGATGGAAAATTCAGCAACTGGGTCATACTGTGGGTACATCAGCCACGCAGCGCAGCAAATATAGCAACTCCAAGTGCAACGATTCTGCCGAGAAGCTGATGAATTCCAGCCAAGAGAGAGGGTTTTTTTCTAGTTTCTTCCATATTAACACATTGAAACTTAACATTGAGAGTTCCCTAAATATACAAACAAAACAATATCCATAGCTAATGGCAAAAAACATAAACTGAAGTATGTAGGAAACGAGCATCCTGTGTGCACGGGAGAGCAATAAACGTTGTTACAGGAAGCTATATAACAAACGCACCAGAAATCCTGGGTGGAGGTAGTAAAACCTTTAGAGCTTTAATCAAGAGGATGAGAGGTCATGATTGGATTTGTCCCTCAGTGCAATAAAAGATTGTCTGATACGTTTATCGTTTCTCCTTACCGTTGCCCTCTGTACAAAGCATGCCACTGTCTTCCATACTCTGAAGATGCTCTTCAGCTCTCAGCTAGCTCTGATCCTGACATAGCAGACACCTCGGATGCACGCAGCCTTGTGTCAAGAGCAATGCCCTGGGTCACATCAGTCCCTACAAAATTGCCATGCTAAAAAAAAAAAAAAGAGCGAAACACAGACAGACAAAAAACGTCACCTAAATGGTGGGGTTTCCCTAAGCAGAACCCACCAAGCTAAAGGCAGAAAGAACAAATTTTTCCTCTAGGAACTGACTCCACGTTCACATGTCCACTGCAGTCACCTGCGATGTCAGAGCCCTGAACTTATCCCACAGCCCCACCAAGGTGAGCTCTCCCCGTGCTCCACCTCTAAGCTTATTCGATGCAATCTAACACGGTCTCCTCCAGCCTTGGTCACCACAGGACTCGCTCTGTTCTCCACCCTGATTACCAACACAGTTGTGCTAAAGGGGGTGACAAATGCTGTAATACGGATGCTTCAAGTGCTCCAACAGCTATTGAACAGCCACAATTTCCCATCATTGTCAAACTGGGGTAACCACTTCGTGGTGTAAAACTCTATCTTGCTATTGCCAGCCTGGATCCCAACACACTTCAAAAGCCAAAATGGTAGTTTCAAAATTCAGCTTCATCAGTCTCTTCTAAACTCATGTGCTCTCCAGAACACTGAATCCTAATCCGACTTGAATTGGACCATTTCATCTCATCCCCGGCCCAAATGATTGTCAGTCCATCAAATGCTTTGAAAACTGATTTCTTGCAGATGACCATGATTGCTATAAAACAGTATTTAAAAACATTTTAATATTTGAAAATAACTTTCCTTTCCTCTTATATCAACCACATGTTTGAGAAAGGGCCTGGGGTTTACCACTGCTTGGTGAGAAAAGCAGCAAGAAAGAGAAAGGATAATGGGGTGATAATGACTGGAAATGTATGGATTGAATTTGGGACCTATTTAAATACAAGAAGACAATTTGCGACTCGGTGGTATACACAAATGCAGAGAAATGTTTGTGGCTCAAGTGTGCATTTGAATATGGAAAAATGTTTTGCAGCAAACTATTTCTCTTTTAGTGCGGACAAACTCTGACCAAATTGCCAGCTGCTGAAGCCGTGGTACCCACCCCAGTCCAAGCAGATGGGCTCTGTCTGCTTGAGAATTTCTCAGGAGATTTCCTATTTCGGCATTACCGCTGTGGGATGGTCATGGTTTGCAACCACCGTGCTGACCCCCAGCACATTGCACACCACAGTCAGGAATAAAACTCCTCCTTCACTTTGTGGCTCCAGATTCCTCCCTCTGTTTGACCTATTCCTAGGTGATGTCTTAACCTAGCAGTAATTAGCAAAAGAGTCAACATGAATCTACAGTTCAACGAGGAGCTTCACTATGATGGAATCATTTTAACTGTTGGACGAGATGATGCATTTGGGCATCATTGTAGGTCCCTTCCAACTGGAAGTATTCTATTCTGTTCTGTCCTGTTGAGTCAAAAGAAACCGTAGAGGAACCAGGTCTGGTCCCACTTGACTCGGATTAGCAGTGTCTCGTTGTCTTTGGAAGGCTCAAGGGTTTCTGTTGCTTTTATGGTGCTGCATTTAAAGGAGTTTGGTGACTGGTGACAACACTTAAACCTCAGGTCTGGTCACTGCCAGCGTCCTGTAAATTAGATTATTTTGATAAACAGTTTGTCGCTTGCTCCACCAGAGGCAGGGAAGTCAGGCTGAATTTTGCCATTAAAAACCATAAAATGTTTTACAAAATAAAATTGACTGAAAGTGAATTGTGACTTCAGGGATGCTGATTTGTGATCCCTGACAAGAAGCCTCGTTTTAAAGAGGATTCACTTTGAGTAGGGCGTCATTAAGGACTGAACTTGTAAACTGAAGCGCATTAAAATAAAAATAAATCTAAAATAAAATTGGTGTCTGAAGAGCACATAAAGATGTAGAAGACACACACAGAGCCACTACGCAAAATCCTGATGGCTCTCACGATCGTTCCTAGATTCACTTGTTCTTTTTCTCCTTGGTGTGTCCCATCTTTCCAAGAAAAGATGCGGAGCAGGAAAAGGGCGAAGCACGAGAGTACAAAGAGGCTTATAAAAACATTCTTCCCTATTAAGTAACTGGGCTGATTTTCATAGTGTAAAAGATGAAGGAGGTTGAACAAAATGCTTACCTACACATCTCCATTTCTGATAGAAACCCTAGATTGCCTTTGTCACTTTAGCACATGAGCATGAGGCCAAATGAAACACATGTTTACAACTATAATGAGGATTAGCTTTGCACTAAAAAAGTTGAACTACAGTCAAAATTAGATGGTGACATGGGTATTTGCCAACAGCATTAAATGAGAAATAACGGAGTATGAGGTTTCTGGAATGAATAGAAAACGTATTGTTTGGAGACCTTTTTGGCTAAGTATCAACATATGCCAATACTTAAGACTTCTTGTTCTTATTTACTTACCCTGACAATAAAACAATTGTTGTTTTGTGCCAACAGCCTGACAGACTGGTCCTGTACCTTAAGAAATACAGATTGGATATTATTTCTCTTGTATCAGCTTCAACCTACTTTTCCAAAAAACAGGGATGCAAAGTAATTGAGTCCAGAGGAAAGGAAATAAATGAAGGAGGTAATCGATTTTAATAACATATAGCATCAACATACATTAAGAAAATACATAAAACAGAGGAAAAAAAAGTGCTTTCCCATCTCAGAAGACCAGGCAGTGTTTGTAGCTCCATCCAGCCCTAGGCAGAGGTTATCGGTGAAGCCTCAACAACAGCAATGATTGATCTTCCCCCAGTGCCCTCCCTCAGCGTGAGCCCAGAGCGGTGAGGTAACCACCATCATTCCCACTACAAAAACAAGTAAACTGATGAATTAAAAACCTAGGAAACGTTCTCAAAACCAGTAAACTCAAAACGTATTTGCAGTTGAAACATTCGGACTCTTTCCTGGTCTAACCGCTTCTCTCCCTGGTATCGCCCGCTGCCAGGCCACCCTTGTGTTCAAAATGAACTCACTCCTTGCAGTATTTCACACCTAGGAGCGCGCCTCTGTCCCCGTGCCATAATGCTACAGCTGGAATAGATAGAGACCCAAGCCAGAGCTCACTCGATTTTAAAACAGATATTGCTAGTAAAGACATCAGGAAAGCTTTCAAATTTTGGAATGATTTTCCCCAACCCTCTTCACTACACCCGGTCCAAGACAGACTTGCTCAGCTGGTCTTCAGGTGGCCTTTGCATGGGTGTGACATGATGTGGGGCTGGATGGGGCTGACCTCCTACCTGGCATATTTACACCCATACAAAGTTCAGCTCTGTTAACAGTTAGGGGAAAATGGACAAAACTCTTGAGTTTTGTTGCATTGTGTCTGGTCTAGCGCTCTGAAAAGCTGCTTGTGTTATTGAAAAAAAATTAAAATGACATATTTCTCTAACTTGCAGAGATGGAGTAAAGCTTAACTCATTCATGCTCTCAATCAAACCACCAGCAATGGGTCCTGTGGGAATGCATTTCGAAAAAGCATCAATAATTATTAGTTAACCTACTCTTGAGATCAGTTGGCAAACTCTCTGGTGGAACATTTCTGGCAGAAAACAATTTGCCAATGAACAAAGTGCTCCATGAATATGTCAATATGGACAATGGTCCAAGGGAAAACAGGCAGGGTCCCAGCAGAGCCCAGCCTGCCACACCAATCCGGAGTCCTGCCTGCTGTCCCACCACACCACCTCCTAGACAGTCTTACGGGGAGGACAGGAAGCAAAGGGCCTATGAGTCCCAGCTCCAAAGTTCCCAACTTATACTGGAGTACCTGGCCCTGGTCTGAATGGGAAAGCAAACTATGGGCCTGATACAACAAGCACTTAGGACCTTCCCTTTCCATGGAAGATGATGTCAGCACTACACGCCCTGCAAATCAAATCATCACAACACCTGTAAGCCTTGGATCTTTGTGGTCAACCCTTCTGTTGATCTTATGAAATGAGGAAACCCTATTTGATGTCAGGAGGATCAGCTCTGTAACTTGCAACACCTGGATCCTGAAGGCAAGGGAGGATATATGAGGTCCTGAAGCAGTATCTCGGAGCTTTGCCAGTTATCTCATCTGTATTTAGATTGTGGTCTCATAGCCCAGTTCACTGTCCTCTGAAAGGGGATGATCTCACACCAGCAGCCCCCCGCCTCCCCCTCAGAAGACATAGTAAGGCAGAAAATAGGGTTTTGGCTCTATTTTATCACTTACAGCAACAGAAAAGAAGAAAAGTTCGTGTTCTGTCACAGTTCACTACCAGAGGACTCTTCCAGTGAAATCTGTGTGAGATAGAAGTAATTGCCAATCAAACATTTGCGATTATGGGAAGACAGATTTATCTCTAAGAATATGTATCCCAAAAGAAAAATATACAGTCTGTGTAGATCTGCAAAGAAAGATGTCATGTCTGAGTATCATCATCATGGTAGGACATGGTTAGTAGCCTACAAAAGCCTGTACCTTTTAGGCCACATAGTTGAAAAGCTCACGCCAGGAGTCAGTCCCTTATCCCAAAAGTCTGCATCCATAAGGAGCAGAAAGTATTTTTAAGCATTTTATAGACTGGGAGCTGTGACACTGGAAGTGGTATTCAATTGGTGCCATTTTGCCAGGATCTCCTGAATTGAATCCAGTAGTCACTAGGGTACTCACACTGCTGCTCTACCCGTCACATCGCTTACTCTCCACAACCATGGAGACATCACCATGACCATGATTGAGAGAGGAGACCCTGCACAATCCTTCACTAAGTGCCCCCGTGGCACATGTTGTCCTCTCATGCCTTTAGCATCAAGCCACCACGCTCAGTGCGGACACCCTTTGCTGAACAAAACGTCGCAGTAAGGAGAGGGCAGATGCAGAAACCCAGCTCTGGGCTCCCGGGGCGCACAGGAGGACCTCTGCACTGGGGGCCTGGGCGTGCTCCCCAGCCTGGCTCGGTACTGCCTGTGGCAGGTAGAAGCACAAGCAGCGGAGAACGGATCTTTCAGCTGGTGACTTGCTAAGAGGACAATTTAGCTTTAGAGATCCTGGTACCTGGCTACGGACCCTTAAACCCTATGTCATACAATGCCTACAGTACCCACACATGAATATAATATGCCTATAGGGGTTCTATACGGTCACCTCCTCCCTGTCCTGCCATCCCTTTACAATAAATAAATAAAGGTATTGATCGCTTACCACCTGCGCTCCGGACTACTATCCTGCAAATGTTTTTGCTCTGGGAACATGAAGTAACATATGTTAGCATTAACTTTTCTGCCTTTTTATATAGCTATAAACAGATCCATTGACTCCCCCCCCCCTTTTTAATTTTGCAAAAATAAATGCTTTCCTGGACAGTCAGAGTTCATTACTGAGACAGAGCACAGCTCCCCTTCTCCTGCCCACAAGAGCTGGAGCGAGGAAGCCCACATGGCACACAGACCACCCATCTTTCATTGCAGCGGGCAGGGAAAAAAAATTCTCCCATATTCCATATCTTTTTTTGAGACTCTTAAGATCATTTTTCTTAGGAGGATTTTTTATAATGCATCTTCTGTATCATAAAACCTGTTTATTGTTATTTCTCTGAGCCATTTTTATTAGAGAGGTCTTTTTACTGAGTTTTATATTAAAGATTCTAACAAAGGCAAATAAAATTACATCTATAACTAAGTGCATACTGTTACAAGCTTGCATCCGTCCCCACGCCAAGAAGAGGCTTTGCATGGTGAAGAGACTATAATAGAGTCAGGATTTTGAGAAAGGCTCCATACTCACAGTCAGGGCCAGGTTCACGCAGGAGCTCAGTTTCCAAATCGGCACCATTAGCAGATGACTTCAACCCAAGTAGATGTGATGTCACCCTCCTCTTTTGTTAGACCCGATCAGCCACACTTTGTGGTCAGCATCACTCAGCGGGGAGCTTTCCTTCCCTGTGCCGTGCGTAAAGGGAACTACTCCTCAGCAGAAGACCAGGGAATGGACATTTATGTTCCAAACTGATGGTCATGTGGACTACGAAGCACGAGGACATCCAGGCTTGCTGGGTAATGCAGAGCTAAATGAGAGGCGAGTTGGAGTAAAGAAACACAGTGCCCGAAGAGGCCAGCTGAAGTGACCCCAGCGCCTCATTCAAGAACCCCAGATTAATTTGAGAGGGAGCTCCAAGGAGCTGCATGCAGTATTTTTGTTCTGCAGGTCCCTGCACAACTGCGAAAGCAGCAGGGACAGGCAACGAAGGGGGTCACTCAAAGTAAGGGTTTTTTGGTTGTGGGTTGGGTTTTTTTTGTGCGGGGGTGTTGATTTTTTGAGGGGGTGGGTAGGGCTTTTTTTTTTCCTTCTTTTTTTCAAAATCTTCATGAAGGGGGCAAATGCTCAGCTACAACAGTGCAAGAAAGGCAGAGTGCTGCTCTCACCACGACCCCTCCAGGGTAGGAACCAGCCCTGGGAGACTTAACCCTGAAAGAAGCTACTTTGTCCTCCAAGAGCTGCTCTCCTCCCACATGCTTGCATCCTTCACATGGCTTTCTCCTTGACAGCCTCCAGAAGACCCCAACTAATCTCGTTTTGTTCACATTGGGTCAGAGCACAAGCTTCCCAAAACTGTAATTGCCTGGAAAACCCAATATTGCTGCAGCTGGGTCTCCAGGAGGGGTTTTCACACACCCTCTGGTTTTGCAGCAGGGGACGAGGACATGGGACGGGAGGAGGTGGTTATGCAGCATCTCTTCCTACTCAATTAACTCAGTGAGCCCGGAGGAAAGCTCACCATCTGCACAGCCCGTGAGTCACCTCGGGACTCGGACAGTTTACTGTATATATTAGTCAGCAGAAACAAACAACACAAATCCCTAGACATTAAAAGCCTTTTTAATTTTTTTTTTTCCCTCCCTCCCCAAAAATTTGGCTACAGATCCCTAATTATAATTTTCTGGAGATTTTAAAATATTTAATTGTGGTTTCTATAAACATGAAGATAAATTGCTACATCTAAATATTGGTTCTCAACAGTTACTAATGCCTCTCAGGGGGCTGCTTTTCTTTTACTAAGACAGCGAAAATAAATGGTAAAAGATTTTCTTTGTCCCACTCGCTCACCATAGAGGGGAGTGGGGTTTGAAAAGATTTCTTGTAATCGCCACCGAATGCTTTCTAGCTGATGACTTTAGACAGCGTTATTAAGTAAACTAAAGGGGAAGATTGATTTCCAAGATGATACATTGTAAAGTCATGAGAAATAAAAGCTTAAGCTATTATTCCAGAAACTGAAGAGGCAGTAAATGCAATGAAGACACTAAGACAGACACTGTACCACCCACCAGTTCCCCTTTTAAAGCTTCCAAGCTGACTGGCAGACAGAGCCGTAACGGGAAAATTTTAAAAGTTTTGGGGCTTGGGTTTGGATGAGCAACACAACGTGTGTGAGCATCCCCGAGGCTTATCCGGACTGTGTGAGTGTCCTGGATCTAACTCTTGGGCTGCAAGATTTACAAGGACATGCCGAGGTATCACATTTTCACAGCTCCTTGTCAGGTTAAAAAACCCCATGTATTTTCAGTTCCTGATAACACCCTCACGTATTATTGCCCCACACCTGTGGATTATCAGTCTGCAGGTATGGATGAGTGAGAAAATGGAAAGCGACAGAACAGCCCTGACCAATCCTTCCCCGAGCTGAAGCTGCACTGTGGGTTTTATCAGCTGAAATTACACCTTACAAAGTCTGACCTTTCAATGTTAAAAAAAAGTAGTACCTAAAAAGGGGCGAATCAGGAACTGAGGGTGTTCTCAGGAACTGAAAATACTGTGGTTGTGTCGCCACATCTGAAATACCACTGCCAATCCTGGGACTCCTCTGACACAGCCATCGCAGGAAACTGTTTCTGTGCCACACGTGGTTTGCAGCCGGTCCCCTGGGGCCACACCATGGGTGGGAGCCCAGCTGAGATGTGGGTGCAAGGTGTCCCCTCCCCTCTCGGTGCACAGCATTGCTCTGCCCCACCAGCCCCGCTCCGTGCATGGCCACGCTCTGAACCAGCCTGAGGAACCGCTCTCGCTTCAAAATAACCCTGCAAAAACATCCCAATTCATGAGTAACTTCCATGGTTTTGTTCTTTAACGCCAGATCAGTTTCCTGGTTGTGGCCACAATGCCCTGCACAACTGAGGAACGGAGGCTGCAGCTTGGGAGCCGTAGCAGACAGAGAGAGGAGGTGGAGGCATCAGCATGACAAGCTGAAACTACCACCAAAGTGGATAAGAAACAGCCAGCCAAGACAGAGAGGGACCTGGAGAAGGAGGCCCTACCTGAGGGAGGGCACCTTGGGGTCTCTGGATGGGGATTTCAATCAAACCCAAAGCTTCATGAGCAGGGAAAACACAGACACTTTGGGCGAGCAAGCTGAGCTGCCACGTCAGGGCACGGAGGCTGCTCGCCCACAGAAACCCATCCATGGAGCCCTGATGCTGTTACCTCCTCTGTGAAGCAAGTCAGGGATTTCTCTTTTAAAGAAGTGACATTTTTGCATTGGCTCTTATGCAAAGGTTACAGCCCAGCTGTCTCGTTTGCCTGGCCCAAAGAAACTGCAGCCCTTGCCGGGACAGAAAAATGTACGCAGAGAGGCAGATCCCGGTGACGGAGCTGCAAGTAAAGCTCCTTTTGCCCGATTACAAGCCGAGCCACAGCCCCGAGCTACCCTGCCTCTTCCACCAGCCCGTGGTGTGCTAAGCACTCTCCAAACAGACCCAAGGAGATGTGGTTCCCACCCAAAACAGCTTCCAGGCTCCAGCTGGGCAGAATACAAGGAAAGCACAAACCACGTATACAGCTATATTAACCATGCATTCATAGACACATACTAATAATAGAGCCCAGAAACTGCTCCCAGGTTACTCATCTTGCATGTCAAGCCAGTCCTCATGGTTTCCACAGGCATAGGGGAGAGGTGGGTGTCTTTCTTGGTTTCATAACAGTGCTGCACGCTGATGTGTAATAAATAAAGATGAAATGGAAATAATCCAACCCATTCCTCTTTGAGCAGAGTTCAAGGAAAATATTGCAGCTAGAGACTATAAGCAGACCCAATAAATTTGTTCCCCCACCCCGTTCCCCTTTTGTTATTAGGGTGTGACTAAGACTTTGCAGCATCAACTTTAGGTCTTAATTAGGGATTCTTGCTGCGAGCTCAAGGGCTATCTTAAAATCACGTTAAAAATATCGTAGGAAGTTGCAGCACGCACGCAGACACGACGCAAACCTGTGAATCGGGCTGGCTGAAAAGCGCAGTCATGGTCCTGGGGTTTTTCCTTTATCTTAAGCCTCAGATTCCTCTGGTGGTGTATTATCTCCCGTGGATATTGTACCAAGTGAAGGCAGAGGGGGTTTAATAGACTGCATCCAGCTGTCCTCAAATATTTAGATCCAAGGGACTGCTCGACTTTGAGTCAAAAATGGAGAAAGTGGGGCTGTATTATTTACAAGGAAAAGCTTGTTGCCTGGGCTACTGCTTAAGACATTATTGTCTAACCGTGCTTTCCACCCAGCGCTCGCTTCAGACGACTGAACTTGACCTATCCACCCATCATAAATTAAATTCTTTGATCTCATCTGTAACAACACAGAGCCCTAATAACAATAGATCAAACCGCGGCAGGGACAATATGCTTATTCTTTACCAACTAACTTTTAATTAGTAAACAGCGCAGGGGAAGAATCCACCTTTGCAGAACAAAAAGGGAAAGAAAAAGCATTTAGTACTTGAAAGAAATGGCTGATAAAGAGCAGAGGCATCTTTCACAGCCCTACATCCTTGTTCTGTTCATCTGAAAAAACACATCATCCCCAAACCATTAAAACCAGGAAGAATTTCACATTGTAAGAAAGCGCCGCGAAAGCAAACATCAAAAGGAGCTGGGGAGGAGGAAGCAGATCAGGTGGGAGAGAAATAGCACGATGCCTTTTATCAACTGTTCGTACAGAGACATCTTGATGACTCTGTGCCTGTGTCCTTGTCTGGGCTGCCCTGCTCTCCGCGGTCCATACAATAAGCCCAGCTGTGGCTGAGTCAGGCTCCCGTACCTCACAGGGGTGTTTAATGTTTGCAAAGCAGCCGGGAAAAACCGCACGGCTCCCATTGTGGTGTTTATTTTTTTGTTTGTGCAGGGTGGATTTATTATTGCCAACATCTTCGCGGGTTCCCTTTACAATCAATAGCTTTGGTGGGCTTGTCCTTTCCAGGTGAGCTTACCCGCTGCTTAGCTGGGTGGTTTCTTCCAGGCAAACAAAAACACTTTAAATGGAGTTTTCTATCAGCGGTGGCACTTGTCAAGGCTGGATTTTCTGTGGTTGTGCATCTCGGGTCACTTTATGCCAATACAGGAGCAAATTCTAAGTAAAACTGCTTTTGCTGGAGCACCCCGCGTATCAAACCAGGGCGCAGCAAAAGCCCGACTGGCCCCTCGCTGGGATGCTGACAGGCACCTCTCCCCTCTCCTTACCCCACTGCTTTCCCAACACCGGCAGGTATTTTGCAGACCGTAAGATGCAGAAAGTATCACAGGGGAAAAAAGAAACAGACCGATGTTGATGGTGTGTTCACGTCAGGCTCGTCTCCTTAGGAAAGCGGGCTGAACCCCCAACGCAGCTTATTAAAACCTGCCTGGTGCAGAAAGAAGACAAGCCAAAACCAACCCAAATCATCTATGCAGCGTTACCACTTCCCAAGCAAACAAGTCCAGCTTGCCGCAGACCAGGAGCGGGAAGCAAGCCCATGGACAGGGATACCTCACTGAAGCTCTCCAAGCATCAAACTCCTCGAGTTTAACCTCTGCAATCGCCCATCGTGCCAGTAACGCCCTCACCGTGGCTTTAAAAATACCACGACACTCCATGTATTCTCAGCCAGGTTTGATATTAACCCCAAATATCTGCTGGGCTAAGGTGCTGGGACTTCATCGGCTACACGTGTCTGGTTAGAAACAGCTAGCTACTACCTTAAAAAACTGTAACAATCCAATTTTTAAACAATAATTCAATTAAAGAAGGAAAATCGCAAGCAGTGAATAAATAAGCCAACTGCAAACTCTTTCTTTCCAGCTGGATGTCAGTGTACTTAAGCTATTTTACTAAGCGGTCATACCAAAGACCCCCACATTTTGTTTACCACTGAAATGCAGCCTCTCCGCAGCACAAGGCTGCAGGAAAAGCAAAGTAAAATCTGGGTTTCAGCTGAAATTATGGGACAAGTTTCATGTAGGAAAAATCTTAATAAGCAAACTGGAATTCAGTCTGGACACCAGGGCAAATACCGGGGCTTTTATCAAATGACAAGTGACCCTTAATGACTACAAGTGGACCAACTGGCCTCATTTTTATCCGTCAGCTGCTGATTTCCAGGACAGAAGACACAAAGTGCGATACCTCGCAGGTCCTCCCTCTGCTATGTGCACTGTGAGATGGGAACCAATGCCTGGGCAGGCTCCAGGTACAGTTCCCGAAACATAAACATTTAGATTTCCTTTCTATGTTCTAAATGTCCACTCTTGAAAAGATATTTCATTTTTACAAGACAGATCATACCCAGACGAATGACAGATTTCATTAAGAGGACAAAGACGACAGAATATGACCATGGCTATTTCTTTAGATGAGTTTTCAGTTGTTCCTTTAGAAGTCAGAAAATAAACAAATATGGTAAAGTTTTTCCATTGAAGTCTCTGTGAGCACTGACACAGGATGAAATCCTGCCCACACGGAATCAAATAACTGGCAAACAAGTCAAAGTTTGTGTGGCACACATACATACATATAAGCCTTAGGACACAGAAAAAGCCCAAATCCCTTTGCAAATTGTGCAGCCACAACACCCAGGAATAACACGAAACTAAAACCAGCAAAACCCACCCAGAGCACTGGCAGGACCCAGTCTTTGGTTTGCTCGCAACTGGAAGGACAAAAAAGGGGAAATCCACCACCTCATGGATTTTAAAACCACAGTCACAACTTTACTTTGTGAATTTTAAAACCACGGTCACAACACACATACATTAATTACTGATACAGTTCTAGCTGCCGGGCAGTTTTGAGAGCCAGAGGTAGACATCTGGAAGGAGAGAGACTCCTCCTTCCATCACCACCGTGGATGGTGCCGAGGCCACGCAGCAGAAGTCCATTTTGTTCTTCAGTGGAATAACAGACAGTTTTGCCACCTACCACTACTCGCCGCCTTGTCAAAGCCTTGCATATTGTGTGTGTGGTCTGGAGTTGGGTCATGCAACCAGCCAAAGCCCTCTAACTCCATTTCCAGTTCACATCACTCTAATAGGCCCTCAGCTGGCCCGAGAAATTCCCAAACATCTCTTTCTACAAACAAGGAATTGGGTTTCTTTTGTCTTGCAATCAGGGGAGACAAATTCTCCCCTTAACCACAGTTTAATTTATTCCTTTTGGTTGTTATTGCCTCCACCTAGTGCAGCTGTCTAGACTGGGGTGGTGGTTTTTGTTTTTTTTTTTTCCTTTTTCTTTTTAGTTCGGGATGTTTGGAAGCTGCCTTTGCTTCTTTCCGAAACAAGTTTATTTTTAGTGTCACTTTTTCCATTGGCAAGATACTATGGCTGAGAGAGCTGTTCTCAGAGGAACTGCTCTGCTTTCAGTATGAAAATGAAAAAAATCTGCCTGGTTGGAGGGCAGGCGCAGGAGAAGGCAGACGAGGTAATGGCGAGGTGGTCCAAGGGAACAGAGCCCCACGCACGTCAACAAAGGTTGGCTGCTGGCGCTGCTGGCAGCGTGCACTGCCTTCAGGAAGAGCGCAAGTCCCTTTCAAACCCAAACCTGCTTAACCAAGGAGGGTCACGGCATCTTCTGACATCCTCTTGGACTAATCTCCTTGGATGGACCTTCATGTGGGAGGACTTGCACCTGCCCAAGCCACAGCACTCTCAACTCTTCTCCGTTGGATTCCAAGAACGAGTAAATAGTTCTCAACAAGCCACCTGAGAACTTTAAATCATGGGTAACCTGGCCACATGAACCTTCAACCAGCACTAAACGGTTCTCAGGTGATTTCTCAGGAAAGGGGGCCACAGACATAGCTTAGGTTTTTTTTTTGCTTTGCGGTTTACCACCCTACAACCTCCTGGCTGCCTTCTTGCCATGCTGACCTTGCTTGCTCCTGCTCTTTCAGATCAGTATTTATCCCACTCTTTGTCCAAAATATGGAGCCCCTTCCTGTGGTTTTGCTGCTGTGTGTTTTCAGAAAGCTGCAGCTGAGAAAGGGACAGCAGAGTTTAGGCCTAAGCGAGTCCTCTTCTCAACTGCAGATCTTAATGCCACTGCAATGGTCATCTGCTGAATTACCACTAGTTTACTACCTTGCAAAGAATAAGGGTGCAAAAATCCAACATTACTTTTGCAAAGGAAGAGGTGGACTTGAAATAATTGGATAAAAGTAAGACCGGTCTCTTATTTTTTCAGCCCCACATTTCAGCATTCACAGCCCCCAGGGCAAATGTTTCCTACCTCCCGACATCAGCCCAGATTCACTGTTGAGTGTGACACAGCCCAAATACAGCAACACCAAGAGGGCAGAAGGGAAGAAAATAATATATTTTAAAGCACATCCTGGAGGCTTTTAGATTGGGAGCGAAGATGTGGGGGAGGGCATTAACACACACACACACACACAAAACCCCAGAATTAAGCAAGCGAGACCATTCCAGTTGAGCTGTTTCAGCCATTGTCTTACAACAACTTTAAACCCAATTGCTTCTTTTTAATGAGGTATTTTCTTCCTCTTAACCACCCAAATCTAATCCATGATGTTAGTCCAACTCAGAGAACTTAAAATCAGAACATTGGGGCCTTTCTTAATCCTCTTAACTTGCCAAAGGTTTTCTGATCACACACCTCTTCCTTCCTACTTAGGACTGTTTTTTTTCCACCACCCTTTGTCTTCTGTTTACAGCTGTGAAAAATTAGGATCCAAGCAGTAAAATCTCTACATAACAAATGAGCATTTAGAGATGGCTTGCATGTTTCGTTGAAGGAAACCAGGCATATTTTCTTAATTATTTCATCAAATCATATGTATCTACCAGTTCCCTGGGCTCAGATACTCAACATTTTTTCAAGGACATTCTTTAATCCGTAGTCTTTCGTTCTACTGAATAATTACCTTCAAAAGAGAAATCCTGTCTCATGCTATGGTCACCTTGCACCTCTCACATGATGTGGTAGGTCAATAAAGCTATTGTGGTGGAACAAGATCTCACGTGAAATGCAGGAATCCTCATCCTACACCTCTTACAGGCCCTCCTGCTTCCCAAAGCCCAGCATCTCAGGAGAGAACCCAGGGCTTGACCACTGCTATGGTCTGGTCATTCCAGGATGTCGTCAGGGCTAACTGGACTTCTCACATGAAGAAGCTGGAAAAGCACTGACCGATTTCAGGGCTCACAACCAGAGGTGTATAAATACATACGAGATCTACCATGCCCCTAAACTTGGATCTTCATCAGATTATGGCTAGACTAGGACAGAAGACTGACACTATTGGGTATCTAAAGAATACCCTGCTACGAAGACAAGAGAGCCGTACTGGAGTGAAAATTGCACATCAAGCTCGAAGAGGAACCTGCTGTCCTTAGTGAAGTTTAGTGACCAGAGAGGGCAGCAGGTGGCCTCAGGGATTTTCCAAGCCTAGCCACTTCCAGATTTCCCTTAAAACTTGCGAAGTGTTAGAGCTGCTGGCTGAGCACTGGCTCCTGGAGTCATTTCTTGCTGTTAGACCACACTGAAGAAACCAAGCATACATTAGAAACCTTTCCTATCACATCAGCGGTCCATGCTGACAGCATGAGCTGCTTTCAGGATGAACTGTGTGATAAAGAGTAGGAAGGGTGCTGAGCAATGCAACAGCCATGAGTAAGCAATTGTCCAAGGGACAATCCCCATCATGTCCTGGGCCAAATTATGCTTAAAACCAAAAACAACAAGTGACTTCCTTCCTGCCCCTCGCTGCATCGGTCTTCTCGGAGGTATGGGTTTTATCGAGTGGGCCACTGAGTTGAGACAAACTAGGAGCCAAGCAAAGGGCTTGAACCAGAACATGACCTGGCACCGATCCCAAGTTCCTTTCGAGTTTGGTTAGCATTCCCCACCCATCATTTTTCATGTGCATGTGCCACATCACTTCCTGGTTCTGATTTGCCTGCTATTTGCCCCACGGGTAGGGTGTTACCCATCAAGGCTCAAAAGCCAGCAAGTAACCCCTCCTCCCCCTCCTCATAAACCCCACACCCATCTCTGAGGGATCCAAGCATCCCTAACAGGAAGGAGTCCAAGAATTCTTTATGCACATAAGAATGTCCCCTTGCCACATCATAATCCTGTTTGCTACCAGTGCCACACACTGATGGTCTAGGTCAAACTCCAGATGTTAATAAACCACAGTAACAACTGCTCGGAGAAAATGCAGATAATTGGTCTCATACCTAGTATTAGAAGAAAAAAAAAATCCAACAAAATACATGACAAAAGAAAACGTGCAATAAAAAAAAAAAATGCATCTTGGTTGCTTTTAACATTCTTTTCTAAAAGCTAATTTTAGCTCTATGGCTGGAGCTTCAAGGCAGATGCACATATGGTGTAATCTGCCAACTTCCATGGGTCCGGCCCGTAGCACTTCTTTCCTCCTTTGCTGAAAGTAGCCATCTCAGATGGCTTGGGATGCAAAACCACAGAGGGTTAATTAATGGGGGATTCAAGACGTTTCCCTGGGCTCTTTCACCTTTGGACAAACTTGGATGACAACTGCCTCACTGTAGTCAGGTGCTGACTGTAAAACACTTTCCTTCTGTTTCCCTCAGCATTCAGAAAGTGCTTGGGTTGCTCTGTTATAAAAGCATTAACATTTGGCTTGTTGTCACCATTTGTTTCAGTGCCTTTGCTACTACCGTGAGGTATGTAAATGTACTCTACGCAGAAGAATCTACGACCAACAGGCAGAAGATAACGGTCTGGGATGCCAACCACGCTATCTGTAGGTGCATTTCTTCTGTCTTTGAATCATCATCATTACCATATATGCCCTTCAAAAACAGTTTCCAGGCAGATGTTTAGATTTTGCCATTGGATTGGCCGGGGTTCTGAGAGGATCAGATATGGTCAAATTCTGCTGTTAGTGCAGATAATGCAAATCCCCAAAAGATAAGCGAGGTCAATTATCTGCAATAAGCCACAGGAATTACATGCCAAGCAGAGAGTTTTGCATTAAATCGGGAATCAGAGCTGGATGGGCTAAACTCCCCATTAACCCTAGCAATTGGCAACGTTATTGATCAGTGTTATTTCCCAGGGTATTTCAGCCTTTGCGCACTTCCAGTCATGAGTGGTTCGCGTTATTGGTTTGCAAGAACGTGTTGCTTATCAAACTTGCTGCTTCATTGCACGTACTATATTAACCCGCAGCATCAGGGGCCCACTAGCTGCTCCAGCAATGATACGGGCTGCAGAACACAAGTTAACAATTTTGGACGCATGTTCCTATGTGGAAATCATCACATTCAAATACCTGAAACACAGCACCCACTTCACTACAGCTCTTGATTTCCACGGTACGCAGAATAATTCTGCACACTGAGCCTCTTCCGTGCAGTGAGAGCTTCACTGGGCACCTGAAGCTCACAGCATCACCAGCTTTGGTGATCTTTCACAGTCTATCCACACAGGGAACCAGAATTGCCGTTAGCCTTTTTGGAGATATTTTTAAAGCTCTTCAGGACAGATAACGGGGCTCTGGAGAAGTGCTTCTGCCAGTTTGTTACCTATGTCCCTCCATGGAAGGTAAGGCTGAATTTGTGAAGCTTCATACACACCCTGATCTCTGAGCAACACATCATCCAGGCCTTCTCTACCTGCCACCGCCTCACTCACGGAGTTTGCATCCTTATCTCCTCACGCCAAAAGCTACATGTCACACTGATACATACAATGAGCACCCAGCAGGCCATACCATGGCAAACGCTGCCCCGGCTTTGACGCTTGGGCTTTTGCCTGATTTCCCCTAGAACAAAAAAACATTCATAGATGTCCACCTTGTGCCCTTCAACCCATCCTACCAAATTTTCTTATTACGTGTTGGGTTTTAACAGACAAAGCTGTGAGCAGCACTTATTTATCATGCTATTTACAGGGAGGAAATTCATAAAACATGTTAAAAACTTTACAAGGAGAGCAAGTCTTTCCAAAAACACTCAGGAGCACAAACTGAATTTTGCCAGGATTTGGTTGCTTCCCGCAAGAAACATGGTCTGCAGGGCTTTGCACCAGTGAGAAAGAAACAACTTGAAGGTGAGGAGTGGTACTTCTCCTTAGTGTGCATATTTTGGCAATTAGGATTTTCTCCAAGCTTTACTTTTTAATTTACTGTCTGTGCATGGCCTGCTTAGGTGAAACAGGCCTAGCCTAAAGAGGACGGTCCGACGCTGGAGCATGCCATAACTTCATTTATAAGGAGAAAGGAGGCAGCTGGAGAAGAGGGGGAGAGGATGCGTGAAACCCTGAACCAGGCGGTTGTTACCCCAGCATTCTTCAAGAAATTGCCGTGGTCTGTATAATGTGGGTAGTTTGGAGCAGTTGTGCAGTAAATATTTTTCCCCAAGCACTTTTCATGCTCGAGTTTTAAGTTTTCAGAGGGATTTTTTATTTAAAAAAAAAAAAAAAAAGGTTTTTGAAGGAAGATCAACGACTTAATGAAAAAAGTCTGAGATGCAAGAGCAAGGCTATCGCTTCAAGAGTGCTTCCAGATTTACATAAATAACATTCCTCCTGCATAAACATCTTGGCAAAGGCAGAGCATCTAACCCCCTCCTACTCTATTGGCCTCCACTAAATTCTGCAGAATATTAAAACCCCTTGATGGTAACATGTTCTCGGCCAGAAACAAATCATTAGTTTGGATGAGGGCATCAAACTGCATCTGCTCTGTTCCCTGAAGTTCCAAGTGCAAGAGATTTAGTAGGGAGGGGAGAGGATTTCTTTGATAGAGGGATTTAGAAAAACAGCAATTGATATAATTTTAAAGCAGATACAGATATGAGGGGATGCGTCTTTTACAGACAAAGCCACATGGGAATGGTCTGGTATAATTAAAAGGGGAGATGGGCTCAAGCTGTGGAGTTTGGAGGTGGATCTGAACGCTCAAGATTTTCGGGTCAGAGCTTTTGTTCTGCCCGCTATGCGCAGCTAAGATGGTCCATAGATCAATTTTATCAAGAGTCAGGAAGGGGTAAATCCAGACTCATCTCTAAGCAAAAAGAAAAAAAAAAAGTAAGAGGGAAGCTATGAAATGCTGCAGTGGACCCTACTTGGCTGAAGAAAGCTGCAGTAAGGCAGCTGCCCTCCACACTGCGGGGCCAGTTCAGCCCTTGGCATCGAGCTGGCAGAGCTTTGCGAGCGCGCCAGCACCCAGCAACACGGGGATCTCACGGTTCTGGCTGTTCCCATCATTGCCGAAACTCCCTGTGAGAAGGCAGCGAAGAGGAGCGGCGCTGATGAAGCCGTTGCCAGTTTTTAATTCACCTCTAGTCTCCTTGCGCGGAAGGAATTATTTTGAGGTCACTTATATCCTTTCAAGAAAGCACCGCATGGCTAAAGCCACCCAAAGCAACTCCTACACAACGGGGCAACAAGTGATTGATCCTACAGGAGGAGAAAATCTCTCTTACCAGGAACATGAATGAAAATGAGGGACAATTGAGGGTCTTTTTTCTTTTTAATCCAGTCTGTGACTCTCGGGGTTTGTTTTTTTCCCCTCCAGAAACTGCTAGCTTTCTGCTTCCTCAGAGGTTCTTCTTTAAGCCCACAAGAACATCCTGCGTGGATCTGCAGGGACAAATGATTTCTTGAAACATACTGGTCTTAATCAAGCTTAATCTTTCATGACAGGACAGAACAGCCCGGACAGCTATTAGATTTAGCACAGCTACTCTGAGCAGCACTGTTATGTCAAAATTATGCAACCTAGGCTTTGATAGGCTTTGGGGATTTTCTCAATGGTTCCTTACGAGCCCGTTGGTGCCCCTCACATTTCAATGACCACAATATGAACATTAAATGTATTTCCTTTCCCACAGCTGGATACTGTCCCATCTGTTCTGAGACAGCCAAAGTGTCAAGTAAGCCAGACGAGGCAGACAATTTTTCATGCAAATCTGTTGACTTTAGGATTTTTAAATATATGTCTTTTTAATAACCCACAGATTATCTCACAAAAAACCCCGGGTCATTTGCAAAAGTTCCTCCAGCAGTCCTTGGCATCGTTAGCAAACATTGCAACGTACATATATTATTCTCAGAAGAAAACCTGGCAAAAGGACAGAAAGAAATGCCATGTACAGTCAAACTAATGGTTTAGCCTGGGTTGCTGTATCTGACAGCGCTCGGTCTGGATGCTTGAGAGGGGATGCACATAACCCCCAAAACAACTGCACCCTCAAACCACCCTCCAGCTGTGCAGCACAGGTGGAAGGGAGAAAACCAGATTCAACGCATTGCGCCAGCCCCAGGCAGGGCAACCAGGATCTTGTCACAGATGTGGGCTTAGCATTCCCTGGCACCTTCACCCGTGCCCTCCCGTGCTAGGGTGGGCAACTCAAGACAACTCTTCAGATAATGCGTGGAAACAGCAGCACCCACAGGATCAGGTCTCAAAACGATTTACACAAAGCCAAGGAAATAACCCGTTAAATCAACCAATATCACAGGTAGCCAGCTCAGCCAGCTTTAAACTGGAAGAGGGGGGATTTAGATTAGATATTAGGAAGAAATTTTTCACTCTGAGGGTGGTGAGCCCCTGGCTCAGGTTTCCCTGAGAAGCTGTGGGTGCCCCATCCCTGGAGGTGTTCAAGGCCAGGTTGGACGGGGCTTGGAACAACCTGGGCTGGTGGCAGGGCAGGGCGTTGGAACTCAATGGTCTTCAAGGTCCCTTCCAACCTAAACCATTCAATGATTCTATAAGCACAGAGCCCACAATTAAATTGATTCCAAAAAGCAGCCAATCTCACTGCCTAGGACCAGCCTCGGCTCAGCACACACTGTGACTCATCTACTCACCAGATCTCTTGGAGCAAGGTAGGGATTTGATCAAATGAAGTGCCTTGTGATTATGAAACACTGCACCACAATGACACAGAAGAGCCTTTCTTGTCTCTTGGTTTTCAAACCACCCTTTAAAGCCCCTTGCTTTTTAATGAGATGCTCCACAATAAAACAGACTGGGAGAAGAAGCTGGCAAAGCGTCCTGCGATGAAAGCCAAGGATGTTAGCTGCCTTCCTGCCGTACTTTATATGATAAATTTACCATCAGTTTGGGATGCGAGACCCTCACCTGGCAGGAGAGGATGCTACCAGGAGGAGGTTGTCCAAAGTAGCTTCAAGCCTCTGGATTCCTTGCCCCTTTCCCAGCAGAACCTGCTCTGGTTGGCACCCAGAGCACACCTGGTCTTATCTGGGGTCTGGTGAAGGACCAAACCAAGGAGAACAGACAGACACACACCTATCACTCCTTTGAAATGTATGTGGATGTTTGACTAATCCAGGTGCAGTTCATTTCTCCATATTTGAGGGCTGATTTAACTGGGAAGCTCATGCAGCCAGGGCAGCAGGACACTTCCACCCTCTGGAATAACAGGAGGAAAAGGGAACCGGCAGCACTGAAGATCTCTAACTCCTGATAGCAGCTTCTCATGGGGCAGTTCCACAATCACAGAGAAGGTACCTGCCCTTCTAGTACCAAAATTACCACGAAAGAGGCAGTCATGGGCTATATGTGGCATAAGCAAGCATCACGTAGACCCAAGGCACTGGCTTAGAAAGTACACCATTCCCCTTTCCCTAATGCATGCTTTTCCTGGGAATGGAGGGACCATACGTCTCTGGATACCTTGGGAACTTTGCCACTTCCTCCAATTCCCTCCTTTAAAAAACCATTCTATATATATGTGTATATATATATAAATACAGCTTATTTTCTGAAACTCTGCTTTTAAGAGCTGAGTTTCTAAACCCAAAATGTGTGATGCAGAACAGCTGACTTTATGTAAGACTTGTTATTAGAAACAGTTCATTGCTGAACTGCGATTCCATGAGATGCACCTCATCCTGAGCACAGGCATATACCCCACGTACACGCGTACGCGCACAACAGCCTGGCTAACAAGCGCGGGGTTTGCTGCCTTTAAGTGCCTGGGGCAGATCCTGACTCAGAGATTCCTCCACGTTATTTTCCATGGGAGGAAGCAAGAGTTATTTTGTAGAGGGTCTGAACAGAGTAGATGCCAGCTTCTTGCTGGTAAATACCACTTCCAACCTCACTTGCAGTCTCCAACAGATGTTTCTGCTTTTCAGAGTAATGGAAATTTTATGGACCATTTTCTCCTCCTTCTCCTGTTCCCAAGGAGGGAACCGCAGACCCAAAATGCCCTCAGAAACACAGTGGTCTCCTCCTAAAATGCACTTCAGAGCAGTGCCTCCGGCAGATCAGGGAGACACAATCAAACCAGTCAGTTGTGGATTAGGTTCATCTGGACAACCAGACATTACCTGCAACCAGACAGCCACAGGAAGGTTTCACTTGTCCAACAGCTTTCATTGGAAAAGCTCAAAACACCTCCCAAAGGGTGAGCTAGTGGATCCCAAGCTGGGTAGGTAGCCCAGGGGCATACAGAAGAGCAGGTTAAAAACATTTGGGAACTGCTGTATTATTTTTATGCCCTTGTTTTTGGTCAGCATTCATTACAGTTGGAGAAACTGAGGCACGTGAAGTCATTTGCTGGAGTGTGCACCGACTTGGGGCAGAGCTGGGACTGAATCCACGCGTAAGGGCGCTGGTGCGCTCATCATGAGACAGCACTTCCTCAGCGAGAGGAGCCAAAACACAAACGGTATGGGACAGAGACAGGGAAAACTTTGGCCCGTGTAGGCAAAGCATGGAATAAAAGGGTCCGATGTGCATCCCGAGAATCCACATTTTCCCTCGCCAGACTCTTGTGTCTCCGGGCTCACCCAACTGCGTGCAAACACTGGCATCTCCCCAGACCGCTCAAATAAACCGTGCGTGTTGTAATGCTCCTTAAGCAAAAGCCAAACAAAAGTTGGGGAATCCCATTGACTCACACCTGTTTTAATTATTATTTTTTTAAGGGCCCAGGACTTAGTGAATGAGAATATTATCCCATGGGGATTGAGAACACAATGGAAACAGGAAACTTTTAAAAAGCATTTCTGTGGAGATATTATCTCACTGCTGTAGGACACAAGATTTACTTAATTGCAGCCAAGGAAGTTTTAGATTACGCTTTGCAATGTCTGCACGAAAGTCTCAGCTATCATGGGGAAGGCTCCTTGCATGGTTATTTCTTTTAAGATATGCGCCTTTCCCCGAACATGTTAACTGGAGGGGATTTGGTGATAATGCAAGTAGGTTCAGAATACTTCAAAGCCTTAAATTAGATTCGGGGCACCACAGCCCATGATAAAGAATATAAAATTGCTTTTTTAGCAGATGACATCCTGCTTTCTCTGAGTGAAACACAAGCCTCTATTCAATGCCTTGGAGAAGTTTGAGGGGCTAACAATCCTGTTTCTGGTTCTTTTTGTGTGCACAAATATGACCAAGACAGAGGCAATGCCTCCAGGCACCTCCCCAGCAAAATCCCTCTTAATTTTCCATGCCAATAGGCCCTAGAAGGATTCAAATCCATAAGAAGCCAAATCTCTCTCCACTTAGATAAACTTATAACAGTAAGTCTGCAATCCTTTTATGTGACACGCATCATGGTTTTCAAAGATGGTCTAACTCCCCATTATCTATGCTTGATCAAGTCCACTTACCGAAAATGGCTGTCCTTCCGAGTACTTCATTTTCTGCAGGGTCCTCTGGTACTCGAGCCTTTAACAGTACTTGAACCTAATCCCACCCCTCAACCCCCCCCAAAAAAGAGACAAAAACGGAAGAAAATTAAGTAGACTATTCAGTAGTTTTATAGAGCCCTAGATGGGACCAATTTCATCCTAATTGGCACCCAAGAATCCAGGTTCCTCACACTGCAGGAATGATGGAAACTGACTCACTGCAGGTTTGTGTCCTGTGTCCCCAATTTTTCCTCCTCACACTTCATATTCCTACTCCCAATGCCTCCGGTGTTCTCAGAGCGCATGGCTGGGTCGCTACAGCTTGCTCAGTGCTGTGTGGAACCGACTATCTCCAGCATCCTGAGCTGACTGGTATTTGGTGGTTGAGGTGACCATCTATGACCCCTAGAGCTCCTACAAACTTGTCTGGGATGGAAATGCTACAGCTGGGTCCCCATGATTCACTCACTTGCCAGTTCAACTGAAACCTCCTAAAGATGTTCTATCTTCGGGACGTCCATCCCTTTCTTATGTTGCTGAACTGGCTTTGTGAGTCCAAACACATTGGGAGAACTGATGGACAGAAACAAGCCCATTTGAAATTGGTTTCATTTTAAGGGAAAACTCAGATCGTCTCCTCAGTTCTGCATGGGAACAGCAATGTACTATTTTCTGTTTCAGCCCAACTTCTTGTTACCACTCTGTGGCCCCCAGGAAATCAGATCAACGTCAGGGCCATTCTGCAAGTGTCCTGGGAAGTGAGTGTGGCAAAAGGGCAACAACGAACTACTAGCCAGGTCTCTGTACACCAGCAGCTTCTCCAGAGGACCAGGGAGATACTGGCCATACCTCCAGCAAAGCTGTGCTGAAAGGTGTTCAAAGTAATTGTCAAAACCGTACATTAACTTGCCACAATAGAAGAATTGATTTTAACACTGAAAGATATCAACTGCAGCCTCCGGAGCCAAGGCACATTGTTAACTGAACAACCCCAAACTAAGCAACCCAATTTCCTTGGATTTCTGTTCATTTAGGAAGGGTGCAAGGTTATCAAAACAGCAACGAGATGACAGGTTCAACAGCACAAACCCTATGCACACATAGGTTGTGTATTACTACGTTCCATATACAAATGGGTCAATAGATCACAACCATAAGCTCCCAAAATCTCCAGGTTATGCCCAAGGATTCATTCCATACCTCTAAACACAATGATTTAGAATTCAGAACTTAAAAAAAAAAAAGACTAAGTTACAAGCGAGAAAGTGAAGAGATGTTTGTGTTTACTTTGTTTTGAAGAAGAAAGCAAAGCTTAGCATTTGTACCCAGCGAGTGCTTCTGGATCTATTATTACATCTGTTCTACCAGATTTCTCGGCAACAGTTCCTTTTATTTCCCCGGAACAATAAAAACCACAAACTGGATGCCAAGTGGCGAGAGTCCCATGACCTTCTCCAGCTACTAAGTTTGAAGCTACTGAGAGGTTTTGACAGCTACTATGAAATGATGCAACCAACTACTTCCATGTGCTAACTTTCAAGGTATCAAAAGAAGAGCCATTTTGCAAGTAACATCAGAGTAAATAAGGATTATATTTTCAGCCTCATTACTTCTTTCCTGATGCTGGAATATCAATCTAAAGTGTTTCTACAGCTTCTTCTGTAAACTTCTGTGCCTTTGAACATACCCTCACACCGCAGTGACACTTTGATGCTCCCGCAGAGGTCACAGAGACCTGAAAGCATTGCCAGAGTTATCTACCAGTGGTTATCTACAGCACTGCAGTGGCTCTCCACACATTCAGCTGTGCCCAAGGCGGCACCTTTCCCACGGGCTGGAGCTCTGAGTTTCCTTGCAAAAGGTGGCATCACCAGATCTCAACACTGGTAGTTCTGCTTTTGAACAGCCCTTTGAATAAATTTCTGAACAGCCAGAGAAGAGTTTCACTTTCCTTTTTTTCCTAGGACAAAGTCCAGTAGGTTGACTCTTTGAATAACACTTCTGCAAGCTGTCGACTTTCACTGGCACTACAACTGGAGCCCCACATTCATTTTAAGCTTGTCTAAGTGGTACCTGCTGACAACTGAGGCCCATCCTGGCCTCACGTCCTTCCTCCGTCCCTTCAGCCAGCACCAGATCTCACACAGTTAGTCCAAAAATAAACCCAAAAAAACCAAACCCCAAAAAATCCATCTCAAAGCAAAAAAACCCCAAAACCCCAAGCCTAGTGCTTACCGGCCTTCTGATGCCCACATGGGTACATGGGTTTTAGTGCTGGCAAGAGAGAGCAGGTGGAAATCCAAGACCGGGATGAAGAGGGAAAGTGAAGCCTTTCCTTTCGGCAGCATCTTGCCTTTTTATCAACTTGAACTGCTCAGAAAATACCACCTGAGGGACCAAAGTCACCGGCTGCTTTTTGCAAACTCAACCTTCTGCAAAGTTATGCAAACAAGAAGGGAGTTTGAACCGAGATGTAAGCAACAAGTTCATTTTTCCAAGCCTCAAAGTAAACAACAAATTGTTTATTTTTCTTCACACTCCAAAGCAAGATTCAAAAAGCATCCTCTTCCATCCAGTTAATCCATCCCTATTGCTATTATAAGGAGATATGTCCTACAAGAAAGGCTGCCCTCAATCGGCACACACAGCCATTTTAATAATTTCACCTATTGAAAAAAAAACCACCCCACAACAAACCAACAAAAAACCTAAATCAGGAATACCTGGGCATTCTTATGGTGACCTGAGTAGCTTTTCTGCCCTGGCTCATGATTGCATGGCTTCTGTTAAAATTCCCAGTGGCTTTAGACCAGAAAGAAGACACAAAGCTATTTTCCTCACTGCTGACTACCATTGGCCAAGAGATACTGGCTTATTTAGCAACAAAAAAACCCAATTCTCATCTTTTCAGTGCATAACAATCCTTTTCAGTTGCTGCATCAACATCATACAAGGTCCGTCTTAAAAAACAAAGGACTTTCTATAATACCGATAACTGAACTATCTCAACACTTGGAGCACACATCAGACCTATTGTTAATATAATCTTCATTTAGTGCTACAATCACAAGTTGTAATGAAAAGTATCAGAGTAGTTGTTCGTCTGCAAGTCATATGTATTTTTCCAAAATAAATGAAGCGTACTCTGCTCTCTCCCTCTCTCCCTTTCAGCTTCCCCTGCCACAACCCCCACAACCAACCTCACGCAGGGAAGAACAAGCCATAATGCAGAACAAAACCAAAATAAAATTGAAACCTGATAAGGCCACATTCTCGGGGAGAAGCCATGTGTGAGATATTTTTGCTTAATTATTTCAAGAAATGTATGGCCCCTTGGCTGTCACCAAGGTTGGCCTTGTCAGGCGAATATCATGACGAACTATTGTGCAGGCGATCGCTAGATACTTCAAGTATTCGAGACCCAGCTAATCAGCTCATGTTTCATATTTTTTTTCCACTTTTACACTGAAATAGAGCCCCTACTGTTTTGTATCAAGCCCCTTTTCCTGCTCTTATAGGTGTTTGAGAGATGTCCAGTGGCAGCGATGTGAGACTTCGTCAGTTTGCGTGCACACGCTGCCGTCGCTGCCGTCGCGGGTTCAAAAGCAAGTTCTCCTAATGCTTTTCAGTCTCGCCAGGCCTATAGACAATGCAGTATGAAGTCTGATTGCAGATAAATAGTGATTGTAGATGATGGCTAAAGAAATAACTCAGCAGGAGGGCATTCCAGCGCCCGGGTTTCAGCCGGTCATGCCTCAGTGCCTTGTATATCTGGTTGAGAAGACAGGTGCTTTCAGCCCTAAATTATACAGGATATTGAAAAAGCACCCACTGACGATATTAGAAAGGGAGCTGTTGGCTTCCCAAATAGGTCACCTTTGAGCTGAACTGGGTTTTAATATCTAGAGGGAATAATGACATGATTTTTTTCCTCTGTTATGCAGTGGAGCACATAATAGACGTTGTTTAAGTAACCTGCTATATGACTCAACTCTGCTTCCACAACAGCTTCAGTGCTCATCCTGTGGAGAAGGTGAAGGAAAGCCTAGCTGAAACATGCCAGAACATCTTACTGCTGGGAAAGCCTCCCAGGAACCAACTTCATAAACACACTAGCAATGGCAAGAAAACCCCAACCATGCCAAGTCTGAGCTCATTAATGAGCTTTAACATTTCTAAGTGAAGCACGGGGGGAAATCACAGCACTACTGAATAAAACAGCAAAAGAGACTTTATCATTAAGTGAGACTTTGCCATTCATGCACCTGCATTAAGAGTCAAGAGCACCCAGCTCTCGGCGAGTCAGGCAAGTGGCATTGCTGAGCTGACCGTCTATCGATGCCTGGGATTCCAAAGTCAAGTTAAATCAGGGCTTTAGAGCTTTAAAAATCCATTCAGGAACACAGTTGCTCTGCAGAGGATCAAAAATTCTGCAGTAGGAGAGGAAGACGATTGCTGGGAACGACTGCTGAAAGCCACGCGAACACCACTAAAAATGCCTTAAACAAAAAGTTTGGTTTCCAGCCACTGACCCACTCGTAGCTGCATGAATGGCACAAGGAAGGGAGCAGAACAGGGCAGCTGGGGCAGAAACCCCTCCATCCACAGCAGCACACCCATAATGTGGATTCCAGCATATGGATTTCACCTCCAGGAGCAAGGGGATGTTATCACGTACAGTAGTAACAGCACAGAGATGTCAACACGGCACTTTCTTTGGTACAAACCTATGCGGGACCTTGGTGTACACTACTGCTCGCCCACCCTGAATAGCACTGGTTACAAAAGACTTGTCCATAAACGCGTACCCAGATCTATTCTGGTAACAGTGTTAGGTGACACGTTATGATCTTTATTTTCTTGGCTCTCATGGTATCACTGCCGTGATAACTGCCTAAACTTCTGGGTGAAGCCACGTAAAACCTAGTTTCTAGTACATACAGAAACAGGATAAACAAAGGCATGCTCAGCTCTTTTCATAAACAGGCAAAACCCACCATAATAAATACTTGCTTAAACCTTACCCCGTGACGAAAAGTAATTGCTATGTGACAGCCTGAGTTAGGGAACATATGCATGAAAACTAAAAATATGGCATCTACTAAGCTGGCAAACAAAGCCATTTTGGGGGAGAAATCTGAGTTTAATTAAGAAAGAATGAAAGCAGTAGTTTGGGTACTTTTACACTCTTACAATCTTACAATCACTTACAATCACTGTAGACTTTATCAGCACTTTATACTTGAGAGGTAACTGTTTGCAGTGAAGCCAGAGGTGGCATACTTCATGGAAATGCCTTAAGATGCTGAAGTTCAACATGAAGACAGTGACAATACACCTTTACCGCTGCATCTTTTTCGCCATAAGTGATAACATTATATACTTGCACTTCTAAGAAGGGTACAATAAAGCGTACACTATCACCAAAAAAATACTTCTATTACAACAATAAAAGGACACAACCACTGCACTGTCAGAAGCGATGCCCTCACTCCCCAACGTACTGCTATGCTAAGGTCGGTGTTAGTCCTGAGCAGTGCAATGCAGGAATAAATCACTTTATAGCAAATAAGGAGATGCTGCACAGGGTAACAGCAATGATGAGATCCCCACAGGTGAAAACTGAAAAATTGCAAGTGAGCCCTGAAATCTGACAGCACTTTTAGATGGAGAAATATAAAATCAGAATGAAGCTTGAGATGGTACAAAGATTCACCCTAAGGAAAAAGAAAAGAAACCCAGAGCTATGCTGTCTGTGAAAGCTTATTCCAGACAGTGCGTTTTGGGGAGGAAACATGCCTTGGCGAAGGGAAGCGGGGAAGTCTGCAGTGTTTACAAACAGTATGTGAAGAGGTAGCTTGTAACCGGAGCGGCGCGGAATGTCCCTCGAGGAAAGGGAGGGTGGGGAAAAATGAAGACATTTGGTAAGTTAACTTCCTGGAATAATGCTTTTTAAATCTTTCTTAAGAAGGCATAGATTATGCCTTGTAAAATGCACAAATAAGGCCTCTGACAGTAAAAGGGCTACGAATACCAAACTCATTCATCTCATGAAGCGCTCACTATGGCAGCTACGTAGCAGCTGCCTGTATCGCTGCGCGCACTTGAACACAAAGTCAAACACAGCTGCCCTGGGTAAAAATTGCATCCTGTGTTGTATTTTCAAACCAAACATTTAAAGAGGTTGCAGTTTTGTGGATGTATTTCATTTCCTTTGCACCACAGTAGCGACACTGGCATTCCCAACCCATACAAACAAATAAATCAGTCTGGTATCTGTTTTGTAAAAACCGGGTCGCTGGTGTAATGCAGGAGCGGGTTATACTGCTCACCCTACGGGATTATATGAAGATAATAAACGGATCTTGGAGTTAATCAAAGAGCAAAAGTATCTATCAACTAACCAAACCAAAGCCTAGCAACTCGGGTAACCAATTCAGAAAGTTCAAGCAGCTCATTCAGCTCTGGCTGCGTAAGAGCATCCTTGAGGTAAGACCTCAAAAGCTCAGGTGAAAAATACCCTCCATTATATGCTGGAAAATTCGAGATGTCCAATACTCGTCTGCTTCCTTTCCAATACAAGGTCTAAAATTCTTCTATGTTGAAGCTACCCGCCACTGGTGTTATTCTTACTAGTAGGAGCTGGAATAGGGATACGATAGTTACCTCTTCTTTTTTTTTTTTTTTTTTATTTTGAGACTTCGTCATCTCTTAAGTTGGGACTTTCAAACATCTTAAGTCACACAAATATTCCCATCAAAATGTTTATCTGAGATACAGATTGACTGGTTGTTTCTTCACTTTAAGGTTTCTTTAAGCTACATACACTCTTGCCTACCACTACGCTATCGGCTCAAGTGGCCATCCAGAAACTGGACGGGACATCCAGGCACTTACGTTCCGAGCTTCACTCCTTGTTACATGCACATGTACTTTCCTTGTTTATATCCCAAAAGATGAATTTCCACCCCAACGTACATCTAGCTTGTTTATGAGAAACTGCTTCAGTCTGCATGAATTTCCTCGTCAAAGTGAAGAGGTCCTGCCCTCCGATATAGCCTGCTGAACTGCGAGGGGTTAGAGATTCAATTACCCGAACCCTTCCCATTAAACTCTAACTGAATCAAAACAAAACACCCCACCGGAACAGAGGCAATAGTGCTTGAAGGAGCAGATGGAGCCCCTGGATTCCAGAAAATATCTTAACCTAGCAACTTTAGTGGCTGACTGTATCTGATGGAGGAAAAAACAAACACAAAGAGCCAGGCATATCCATCACAAGAAGAGCCCATCCTCAGCGGCCGCTCATGGATGCAGGGAAAACGCCTGTATTTCTTCTCTACTTTCCATCCAAGTATGTTGGCTGGCTGAATGGCAGCCAGCTTCCAAAACAGCAATTAAAGCCACCTCCAGCGAGCCCTACTTCTGCCCCTTTCCTGTGAGCTGTGCCGCTTGTTTCTGGCTC
Organism: Pluvialis apricaria; assembly: GCA_017639485.1. Lineage (NCBI taxonomy): Eukaryota > Metazoa > Chordata > Aves > Charadriiformes > Charadriidae > Pluvialis > Pluvialis apricaria. The sequence continues at coordinate 4,264,265 of CM030015.1, forward strand.
AAAGCACCTCCTCTATCCCACTGCTTGTTGAGAGGCTGGAAGTCCGTGCTCTGCTCTGGTTGCTATTAATTTGGCAGCCCATTCCTTTAGTATTGGTGTGTTCTTACCGAATTGTGAGAAAAGCTCAAATCTTGGCCTTTCCCATCCTCACTCATTGAGTATGAGACATTATGAATGGTCCACATTCATGACTGGCTTGTAAGAGTGAACACAAGGACAATTAATCTTAACAGTGCAAAATCCTTCAGCGTATTGAAAACTACTGTGAAGTGTTGCAAAAATTTATGGCACCGTCAATTTCATTTGCCTTTGTGCCACAACGGTCATGCTGGCAAAAGTAACGCACATGGGGAAAACCACTACTGATGCCATACAGACAGCAGTGGTGACAAAATTACCTATTGCCACTAAGAAAAGAAGTCTCGCCATTATCATGAGTAATGCTTTTTAAAAAGCGTTCAACAGCTGTCACAAATGCAGAGAGAATCCAGCAAAATAAGTGGTGCTTTATAAACCCACAGCTCACCCGTGCCCTGAGCGTGGCATTCAGCTCTAGAATCGCCCTTCCCTACACCTCAGGAGTTTGTAGTAAAACCAGAAAAGTGATTAAAAGAGCAGGCTACGTGCAAAGAGTATGTGAATGATTACTGGACCTGGAGGTGAAGCGTGAAGGCAGTTCATCACATGAATTGAACGGAAAAGATGAAGAAATAATTCACTTCTTTCTCATAACGCGAAAAAATTAGGGGAAAACCAATGAAATAATCAGGCAGAAAAGGAAAGTATGTTTTTCTGCAAAGAGTCATTCGGTTGTGGAAGTCATTGTCATGGAAAGTTTTGGATGCCAGATTACAAGGGGATTCAAAAAAGAGTAGGGGAAGCAAGGGCAGATCCTGCAGTGAGGGCTGTGAAAGCACTGGGATGCAGATGCAACATATCAGCAAGAGCTACGAGAAGGGACCAGAGCCGATGCATGCCCTTTTCTTATTTTTTTGCTAAGCAACAGCCACTAGCTACTGTCACAGTGAGATGGGTCTATTATGAGTGAAAAAGATCAATTATTAAGGAAGGAGCTTCTGGGAAGGGAGCAGGATGTCCGTGTCCCCTGTGCTTGATCCCAGCTGACTGCAGATGGTGCTTGGGACCAGAAAGTTCAATGGTGCTCAGGGTCTTCTTACTCCTACAACCACCCCCCACCTCCCCCCCCAATGGGAAAAAATAAACACCGCTGTCGATTTTTCAAAGCTCTCAGGAGATTCAGTCTCTGTACTGTCCTGGTCAGCCCAAAAGGGGTTGCTGCCTCTTCTAAGCCCACTTTTCTTTACCAACCAACTTACAAAATCAAGGAGCATCTTCACAAGAGAGGGCTTTTCTGCCAGTATTTTGCTACTGTACTTGCAGAGTCTGAAATCTGCACTGAATAACTCACTCAACCCTCTGGCATATTTTTTTTTTATTTTTCATTTTTTTCCAATAACGTGTAGGTATTCAAAACAACTCTATTTCAAAAACTTTTAGCCACACAATCAGGTAGTCTGGTTCTTGGCTTTCGACTTAACGGTATTTTAGAAAACAACATAGACCGCTTCAAAGGTGCGTGCTCACCTGGAATTTCAACAGTGTGTGCTCACCTGGAATTTAAGTGCCACATACAGCCCTCAACCACTTTTCAAAAGAGTTTAAAAAAATAATTTAGGCATTTTTTTCCCCATTAAAAAGTCATTAAACTATCAAGCTGTTGCCTGACATGAAGTATTACATTTTTAGAGTTTGGCAAAAGACTGATTTTAAACTCACGAAATCACGGTCCATCCTTGCTACACTTTGGACACTGCCAGAAGCCACCACTCCTGCCCGTGGCACCCCACGTTCAGCAGCTGTGCTCTCTAGTGGAGCCACCTCACTGCAGGGCCCATTCGTCTACAGTTACCAGGAACATATTTACACATTCAGCGTATGATTCCAGATCTTGTTTCCTACCCACTACCCATTTCAGGGCAATATGAGTATTATTTGCCTTGGCTTTCCTCAAGGCTTTTGTCACAACTCCTTATTCCTTCTCAGAGCATTGCTCTGCTCCCATCTCCACTCCTGCCTCCACCTTGTGTTCTGAGATTGTCCCACCATCTAATAATTCTGGGTTCCAGTAAAGAAAAACCACATACCCTAAGATCCTACATAACAATACAATTAATTTAGTGATAATGAAGACAAGACCGGTGATGAAGGAGAGGGCCAGGAGGTGCCATCTGCCAGGCAACTACCCTGACGGATGAACAGTTGCTGGTTTAAAATGAAACCTTAGAAGTTTTAGCAGGATCAGTTTTCTTTACACCTAGACAGTCCCATACATAACTAGGAGCAGAGATCGTTGTACGTACCTGCCAGCCCCAGACAAGCTGGGATCCCACTACTAAATACACCGCTGGGATTCCCCTGTGTGCAGCTCCCCATCCTTTGGGACCGATTTCCTTTGACGTTTAGGAGACCCCAATGCACAATATGATCATGGGGCTTCACTTTCACAAAGGTATTAATTTTCCAGGAAACAGAATATGACCTGTACTTAGTCCCAACCATCTCTCTGTCCCCCCTGACCCCCGTCCACCCACGCTCAACGTCTCCTAATAGGCGACAGCCTGTAAACACCAACTCAAACGACTCAATATCAAGATAATTAGATACTGGTGGCCAACTGATCTTAGAAGGGTGAGAGAAGATTAGCCCACATTTGCCAGATATGCTAAGCACAGAATACTATTGGGATGAGACGTTTCACTGAGGGGGTGGGCAGGAGCATGTGTTTATCTTTTAAAGATTCTCCAAAGCACAATTACCTATTAGCAGCCCAGACAGGCGCGTTCTGTCTTAACATACCAGCACCTTGATTTCAGCAGCTGGATGAAGCATGTACAGTCCTGGTTTATTTTTATGGTTCTGAGGATCGTGATGGAAAGATGTTGGATGTGTTACTAAGGTTCACCTGTAGCTCTCTTCATTTACATTGACATTGCATATTCTTTTTACCTCTATAATCTTGTTGGTTTTTTTTCTAGTCTCTCTCAGTAGCGGAGCTCAGGACAGCTTGCCCTATGGGAATATCTGCTTCAGCACAAGTGATCCAGGTGTGTCTGCTCCTGAGAATCCTTATCCCAGTGCTAGAGCAGTTCCTCCACCCTCCCACCCCAAGGTACCAAATCCTGTTGTGCATTTTACTTAAGTTTATCACCAGTGAAGTAGATGTAAAAATTCCCTGTCCAGTGTTTGCTTCAGTTTAAGTTTGAAATCAAGCAACTGGCAAGTAAAATCCCTCTTGTTTTTTCCAGTTGTCTATAATATCCATAAAGTCTCTTACTACCTTCCAGCATTGATGTTGGGCCTCTCTCATAAGGACTCTGTCCATGTGTTATAACTGAATATACACAACAAACTCAGCAGAAGGTAACTGAAATGAGTAACCAGAAATCATCTTCCTTGCTACGCAAAATGCAGGAGTCATCCTTCCCAAAAGCTCAGCAATGCAGTCATCTTCCAAATCACCTGTTGGACATGCAAGCTGTCTACTGTTTCCTATTCTTCCCCTCCCTTATGGCATTTTTGGGTGTTTCAATACTTCCAATTCATGAGTCTTCCTGTAGAATCATAGAATGGTTAAGGTTGGAAGGGACCTTCAAGATCATCTAGTTCCAACCCCCCTGCCATGGGCAGAGACACCTCCCACTAGACTAGAGGAAAAAAAAAAATAATCTAAACCTAAACATTCTCATATTTGATGGTAACACAGCTCAGACAATGCTCTCCACTCCCAAAGTGACAAAAGTTAAACCGCTTAATGACCCCATGTTAAATTTTTTCCCCCATCTTGACCATAGCTCTCAGTCCCCCTCACTCTCCTTGCCTGTAATTCTTACTGTTGCCTACAGAAAAGCTACCAGAAATCTTGACCTTGAGTCATATCTTGCTGTTACTCATTCTTAATCACGTTACACCTGGACTACTGAAATATCTGTTTAAAATATTCCAGGAACTCTCCAGCTCACTTAAGCACTCGGGGTCTGGAATGCTTTGGCCACAAACATCTCATTTTCCAGGAAACGGATGATATCATCCCGTTATCTGTCAGCTGCGCTGCACTGCCCATCACCCCGAGCTTCACAGCTCTCTGCTGATTTACTCTCTCATCCACCCACTTGACTCCAACATGAGCAGACGCAAAAAGTTACGACGGTTTGGATAAAATCCTGCCATTTTAAAGCATTTAGCTGAAGCCATCAAAAACGTACCCCTACACACTATCTTTGCTTTCCTTGGAGCAGAGGAAGGGTGAGCAATGACCTCCTTTGGGATTCTGGAAAGGCTGTGGTCCCCCAACATGTTCGGTTGATTGAGCAAATCTATCCACATTAGAACTTCGATAGATTAATTGCAACACGAGGTTATTGCATGAACAGCTGCTAGTCATAGCCATAGTTCTGCTGAGCTAACTTCAGGCAAGGTTTGGGGAGAAAAGTAGTAATGTGGGGCCTGTTCCTTCCCCCCAAAACTATTTAAGCCAAACTAATTGGAGGAATCCCTTTCCCTACAAATCTTGCCTTGTCTAAATGCTCATGAGATGGTGACTGTGACCGTACCGCACCAAACGTGCTTCAGGGCTTCTACAGTAAGAGACCTGGGAGACGCAATGAAAAGCCTGCAACACACTTTGCGGGCATCTCTTGGTGACTGCGCATGTTGCAAAGCTCACTTGTTGACCCCACCACGGCCTGGACAGTGAGGAGCTGATACAAGTCACAGGCATTCTCCAGCATGCAAACTCTCCGCAGGGCTGATGCATCTGAGAAGTTTCTGCCAAGAAGGGCTTTGCAAAGGCACAACTCCCGAAAATCCACTTGTGAGAAAGGCAAGGACACGGGAACAGATGAGCGAGAGCAGGAAATGGGTTTCTAACTTCTTATCTCACAGGGCTTTGTTTTTTTTCGGAATAAATAGCTAGATAGAGTTCATGCATACTAAATTCAGGACAACTAAAACACGACATTACTCACAAGAAAGCCAAATGTTCTGGGCTTTCCTCACCTAGTAATAGCAGCAGCATCCGGATTCTTGCAAATACACAAGATGACAGGGCATAGTGGGGAAGCCTGTACATTATTTTTTTTCTGATTTGTGGGAGAAATTCCAATTCTGCAGAAGTGTGCCTATAGAGAAAAGCACGCCCTTGGATTTGGGCAATAAAGCACTGCATGCTCAGGCAACGGAAGAGATCCTGAACTCTGGTTTTAGCAGGATCACAGATTAAAGCAAAACGTCACCAGAGCGATGAGAAAAACAGCAGCGTCACCAGGCAGCCAAATCGGGTCAGCGGGGCTGCTGCACCCACCCCACTGCCATCCTTCCAGAGAGGCTACACAGGACAGGAGGAAAGCCTTGGGAAAGCCTCAAGGGAAGGACCGGAACGGGATAATCCATTCAAAACCATATGCTGCGAGTACACAGCGATCAAGCGTACCGGGTTACATCAGTCCCTAACGCAGCCCCTGACAGCTAACCACACGGATCAGAAACATCTCCAGCGCACAGCTACACATGGCAATGCGATTACGGGAGCGTTTCCTTAAACGTCCTGTTTGAGGCAACTGCACAACAACTACTGACAAACACCAGACTATCGCCATATTTCACGCCACACCTAAGCCTTGTGTTAGGACCATTTAGCCAGCAGCTCTTTCACGGAGAGCTTGCTTAAATAATTATTTATGGGTGTATTGTATCCTTCAGTTTTTTTCATTTCACCCTTTCGGAACAAATTCCTTATTTATGCTCCTACTGTCCACAGCTTATCTGAAAAGCTCCCCTGCCACTTGAAGCCAGCTGGTGTGACTGTGAGCAAAACATAATGACTCCTATTCTGGATCAGCTTTTACAGTCCCACCCTGGAGGTCTTTCTCCTTTATCTCCAACTCTTCCCTTTTTTTTTTTTTTCAACATCTGGGGAGCTCTCCTGAGGCTCCAGAAATACGCACACACTATACATCCTGTTTCTCCACCCCCCATGACATATTGTAATGAATACAGAAAACACATGCTCAAGTATAATTTGTTATCTCATGCAGAGCCATTAGCATCAGCTTCCTTCCCTAGATGGAGTCACGTCGAGCTCATAGACAAGTTTTCCAGGTTGCACATGCCACATGTCTCCTTGCTCCTTCTCTCCCTCTCCTCCCATTAGGGACGATCCTTCCTGCTTATCAAGCTCAAGTAAGAAGAGCCAAACTTTGGACATCTCTTGAGATACTGATCTGCCTATCCAATAATGCAGAGCAGCTTATTAGAGTCATTAGAACAACTCAAAAGCCACATAAAACCAACACAGATTTCACTCATTCCCCCCAGCACTACAGCACCCTGTGATTCCCAGTAATAAAAAGGTAACGGCACTGATGGGACATAGTTTGGAAGCTCTCCAGTCTGTCTCAGCTGAGGAACGGAGGGATTACCCAGGGCTCTCATAGCTCTCACCAGACACTGCAGGCATGAGGGATGGTGGAGAAGGATGGAAATCACCTACTCTGCAATCTCAAGGGATACCTTCACTGCAAACCCAACAGATCCATACACTCTACGCAAGGAAACTGAGCTTTGACACACTGGTCAGCATGCTTCCTGTCCTCTTTTTTTTGCCAGAAGCTACAAAAACTGTTAATCTCTTCCAGTTCTAGCTAGAGTGGCTGCCTTGTTCGCACAGGCAATGTTTCCAGCTCCTGAGGTCACTAGACCAAGACAGCGGTTGATGCAGACGACAATGCAAGAGTTTCCAAAGCTGGATTATACTTTGGCTTTTGCGAGTTGGTTTTCTTCACAATATAGAAAGACCCTTCCCAACACGGAGAAGCTCCTGGTGAAATCAGAGGGGTTGGTAACATCTTGCTTCTCTCCTGTCTCAGACCCAAGTCAGAAGCCCACCAGTGGCAACACGAAGACCCGCTGACTTCACCAGGCTTTGGCAATAAAGCCTCAGTACAGAGAAACGATGGGGATGAAGTTTTGGAAGCATGGAGGCAGCTGACAGATCACAGAACATGACAAAGCACTTACAGCATTTGCATACAAATGCTATTTGCTTGCTTATTGCTTCATTTGCTGCTCATAAGTCTTTTTAACACACCCTTTAATTCTGTTATGACAAAAAGAGTGGATGCAAATAACTGCCTGAAGTGAACTCAGGCAGGGAACAATCCATTAACCGCTGTGCCTACGTTCAAAAAAAGTGCTAGAAACCCTCAATAAGAAATGGTGGTTGAGGGGAAAACCCTTCGGATTCAAGCAACTGTTGTAAACACACGGCCTTGAGTTACAGGAGCCAGAAGGCAGAATTCAAAATGCAAACGTTCAAATTAAAACAGTCTCCTAATTAAGTGCAGGCTTCGTTATAGAGATTATACATCTTTAAAGACTCTTACCAGCCATGCACATTTTCATCCCCATGCACAAACTAGAAAGCTCCAGTAAAACACTCGCAGTCTGAACCCATTCGTTTCTTGTCCCTCCTGACCCTAACGGCCATTACACAGCTCTTCTGTTTAGTCTAGAAAATTCAGGGTCACCCTTTGCGGGGGAGCCATGAGAAAGGAACAGCCGTGGCAGGGCCAAATGACACCGTGCCCCGTCCCCGGCACGGGCGAGGACCGCGCGGGCGGCTGCCAGCAGCAGTCCAGCACCGATTCCCAGGCTTCGACGGGGCTCCTCGTCGTATTTAACAGCACGAGAGACGCAAAAACAACTAGCTCAAAAAAAAAAACCTAAAAAAACCGCCAAAAAGCGACCTTGTCTAAAGATTATCTGCAAGATCTCCCCCATTCCCTGCATTTTTAATGAAAAAAGTATTTTCCAATAGTAGAAATGTCAGGATTTTGGCCAGATAAACAAGCTATAGAGACGGAGTGCTGAGTTTCATGGATGCAGACTGGTATATAATTAGGGACAAGCACTGAAGTGACTTGTCAGATTTTAACCCTTGAGAAATAAACTCAAATGTTGATGTAAGAAAAAAGTATTTCTCAAGTCACAGCCTCATATCACTCCCATTATTTTCCTTCCTATTGCCACCTGTTATTTTGAGAACTGTTTAAATACAAGAAGCATATAATCAAGTGTTATATAAAACACCCATCATATACGACATTATTTCTCTACTACTAAAAATGTCCTTTAAAAACATACAGTGTACAGAAACTTGATGTACTAAAATAACTTGACAGCCTGAACTCAGAAATTTTTCTGAACTTCAGAGAATTTCCTTGCTGTTGGACATTGGGTCTCAGACCTCTATAACTCATGTCCAAAACCAGGTAGACATCTCTCATGGACACATTGGGTTGCTCTTTAAAACTTCTCTTTCAAGACAAGACAATCAATCAAAAGGGAAAAAAATAAAGACTTGCCACGTCATCCTGAGTTGTATTACCTGAAGAAAAACTGTTGGTATCAGCCATAGTTCAGCGGAATGAGTTACGGAGAAGAAAGTCTGAATAACCTGTGCAATCCATAAAGCGTGGGGCAGTCTGTCCTGTGTGAGAGCAGCACACAAACACCAGCACTGAAATAAGCCGCTCAGTATCACAGTTAACCAGGGAAAGGTTATTTATTTAGAAATTATTTCTTGCCCAACTAAAACTACAATGTGCCAAGTGTTTTCTTCTGCACTGCTCGCTCCTCCAAGAGTAAGCTCAGCCCCAGCCTACACCTAATCTCATCTCCATCTTAATTATTGCTTAACAAGTAGGACTCGGTTTGACACACTGATATTTTTCAACTAGAGGCCTCCAATAACCTTATAGAAGATGAAAAACGCCGAAACAGCTTTTCCACTCTAGCCTTCAGAGGAAGCGTTGGCGTTTGGGTGGGAAAGGTGAAGGCGGCAGCAGGGCTCAAACGCTCCTCAGGCTGCGTGCATCTGAACCCTGCCCTGAGAAAAAGGTTCCCCCCGCCCAACGGCAAGCACACAAACACCGATGGCTACATTTTGTGTACCTCACTCAGTGACTTAGAAAAAAAAAAAAATCTGGTTGGATTTAAAGCCTTACATTAAGGAAAAAAAATAAATCTTTTCAGCTGAAGGAACCAGTGTCCTTGGTCTACTACTTCTCTTTCCTTGCACAGTAAGAAACAGTTCTGGTAACTGAATATAGACCATATACCCTCTCTGGAGCAAGACTACATATCCGATTTATACTGAATTCAGAACAAAGCCACAGTCAGATTTACAATCATAATCACCGAATCACAAAATGGTCAGGGTTGGAAGGGACCTCAATAAGAATTAAATTTGACAAGGGCAACCATGGCTTCCTTCCTTTGGCATAAAAATCAATGACAGTTGTATTTGCACAGACACACCTACTCTATGTTCCTAACAGAGCTATAAAATGGCTGCTCTTGTTTTCACCACGCACCTTTTTCACATCATGCTGAGAACAGGGAACAACCATTTTGTTACTGGTTTTGTTAATTGCTAATCAATTTTCCAGGCTGAGAGAGTTGGGGCTGTTCAGCCTGGAGAAGAGAAGGCTCCGGGGAGACCTTATTGAGGTCTTCCAGTACCTAAAAGGGCTACAGGAGAGCTGGGGAGGGACTTTTTACAACGGCATGTAATGATAGGATGAGGGGGAATGGCTTCAAGCTGGAAGAAGGGAAATTTAGATTAAATATTAGGAAGAAATTTTTCACTCTGAGGGTGGTGAGACACTGGCCCAGGTTGCCCAGAGAAGCTGTGGCTGCCCCATCCCTGGAGGCGTTCAAGGCCAGGCTGGATGGGGCTTGGTCTGGTGGGAGGTGTCCCTGCCCAGTGCAGGGGGGTTGGAACTGGATGATCTTCAAGGTCCCTTCCAACCCAAACCATTCTATGATTCCACGATTTTGCTCCCAAAACACAGGCAGTGTGGGACAGAGAACAGACACATTTTCATCTCTGTATCTGCTGGAGACTTTTGTTCTTCTGAGTTATGGTCTATCAAAGAAACAAAATAAGAGTCTTTCTTCTGAGTATATACAATCACCATTCAACACACTATCAATAATGAAGGCTGAATGCACAAATTGTTACTTAGAACATCAGAAATTTTGTAATGGCACAGGGAAATAAGTCATCGTATGCAGCCGGTTCCTTCTTCTCTTACCTCCAAACAGAGTAAAACACATTCCTGCTGGCATTTTTTTTTTCCTTCAATTAGCTAACAGTAATTTTTCCTTGTATGGTAGAGATTCTTACTATTACAGCTATCGAGGACTCGAATCACACAGCATACCCCCAAGAATGAGTAATGGTCTCATTTTCCATCTGCGATACGGCGCAAGAGCCAAGGGCAAGCCACCGACACTGGAGTATTTAGACTGGGAGTTTCATTTTTGCCTTCTGCTCTTGTCAAAGGGCCACTGTTGAAAGCCTCCAAATAAAACTTTATAAAAGCAGCTTTTCAAGGTTCAATAGAAATTCAAATGAACTTATTTCCTTTGTGATGGATTTCTGAGTCAACTTTTCCAAGGGCGGGAAGAGGAAATAAAATCAGAAAAGGAGGTTATTCCTATTCTAAAAGAGGAAGCAGATCTACACTAGTCATCCTTTATCTTGTCATCTTCCTGACCGCAGTATTGTGAAAAGCCCACAAGCAGAAACAGCAACAAACATCAATGAAATACTGTGTTCTTTATACCATTGAGTCCTTGCAATGAGGAGGAAGGGAAACCATAGCATCTTTCAACTCTGCCTCGTTACTCACACCGTGCCTTCTGGAAGGGACAGCACACAAAACATGATGCAAAACCAAGTAATTCCTGGTAGCTTAGGAAGAAGTATTCATTATAAGGCAGAAAACTTTAATTTCAGTGTCTCTTTGGTGACTGAGCTGCCAAAACCTGAAAGAATCTGCCCCAAGACCACAGCTGTCCTATGGTGGGAGGAACATTACACGCAGCATCAAACAGTTCTGCTCCCCCCCTCCCATAAACTGCTTCACCGGAGTACACCATAGCTCCCAAGACCAGGAATTTGGAGGCATGGGGAGACAGGTGGTGGGCTTGAGGGAAGGTTGTACCTAGTCCTGGGTCCTACCAACATGCCAAGAGGCGGGCGGGTCAGGTGAAGTCGCAGCCTCCAAAACTCATTGGTGCCAATCTGCAGCACGTAATGATGCTGCTCTGCGCTGAAACTGGGGTCACCTCGGCAGCTTTTAAACTCTTCCCTTTAAGACACACATTCAGGGAATCTGCCCATCTGGGAGCATCATCACACCAGATACTGGAAAAGTACGGTGCTTTCTAGTGAAAGTTTAAAACCAAAACCCACCCTCTCTCAGTAACTGAAAGGACGGCCGATTTGAATTTCTAGTCTGCACATTTCCTTTACTTTCCATCTAAAAGAAAGAGTATTTAGATGCAAGGGTGTCAAGCGATATGAATCATCTTTAAAGCATTCAGTTTAATTAGACAAGGATAAAGAGGTTTAAACAATGTCACTGAAATCTAATTCTCTGTATTAACCTCTGTCATAAAGCAGAAGAGTGAAATCAGTAAGAGTGAAAAAGTGATGGTTTAGCTAAGCTTATTTGTTACAGCCACTGCTCTTGAACAAAGTGATTTTTATGGCCATGAACCTCCGTAAGAGCAGAAGTCAAGGTCACGATAGCAATACATCATTCTGGGGGAAGAACTGTACTGTAACCTCACATCTGTGCACTGCAGGAATAAAAGGCAGCTGTGAGTAGTGACTTTCAGAATAAATCCTACTTAAAAAACATGACGTATCTATGCTGCCGTACGTTCTGGTAAGACAGATGAGTCAAGGGAACTTCACTGAGCGTCAGCTCATCTCCTGTCTTTACAAGGGATCACACTACACAGAGACCAACAGCAGTCTGCAGAGCCGTATCCAGACTCCATTTACACTCTATAATAAAAACCTGGATTTCTTAATAGTATACAAAATAGATATTTAGGATTTCGATTCAAAGATTTAATTTTTTTTTGTTGCAGAATAATTGACTTTCCTGATGCTAGAATGTATTTGGGAAAAAGAGATGGGACAGGACATGGATGAGGACAGGAAGAGAGATGAGGCTTCAAAAAACAAGCTCTGCTTTTTCTTCTGTGTGGATAGAAAGAGGCAGCACTTAAATGCTATTTCAATTCAAGATCAGAACAGCTTTCTGCTTCAACGAGAGTCTTTCTTCCAGCACCAGCTCTGAGCATGGCTCTTATGCAAGGGAAAATTTTAGGGGTGAGCAATCAGCGCAATCTCCAAGGTTTCTGCCTACAGGGGCACCTTTGCTTGGAGCAGTTGATGTTCTCTTGACCTAGCAGATAGGCTGGAGGGGAAAAAAAAAACTCCAAGCAAACACCCAAACCCAAAGTCCATACATTTTTAATGTTCTTCTCTGGGCAGCCCAAGTAGCGTTGCTTCTCCATTACTTCACAAACAAGGGAATCCTCCAAAGACGGTTTGGTTTTATAGTGCCTTGTCAGAATCGAACAGCCTCAGTAAAGAACTGGTAGGTCTCTACCACGCAAACGTTCAATAAAGAGTACAGCATAAGAGATGACAGCAATGAAAACAATGTGGGGAGTGAGACACAAACTCTTTTAAGTCTCATTTTAAAGAGGAAGTCTGAACAGTAATCATTTACTATCCCCATGATTATACAAGAAAATGACGTCGTCAGCAAGATGAAAGACACTACCAAGATGCAGCACCATTCATTACTTCCCAGCTGAAATCTGAAAGGCTCAACCTGGAAAGAAAAGCTTCAGCTCCTCTGCGGTAGGGTAATTAAACACAGAAGTGGCTGCACAGTAAAGACTCTTGATTTGCCATCATATGGACCTTAAAGGTGCATTCAAACTTCTTTCCTGAAGATAAACTTTCATCCAGTTAGCGGGACAGGCTGTTTGGCTCAAGTAGACGGAAGTCTGAATTTCCCTTCTGGTTTCCCATGACCCCTTGAAAAAAATGGGACCTACACACAGAGGTCAACATTCCTGTAATAATTTTGGTTGCCTATTAAGAGTCAAGGTCACACCACCTTTGGAGCTTTAGAGTAGCGTTCTTGGCCACAGCAGAAAGGCCTGGGGAGGTTAAGTGTGGCACTTGTGCTAGAGGAAAAAGCTGGCGAGGTACTGTTTCTGACTCCGAGCCACGGCCAAAGAGTCTTTGTAGTGTAAAGTACAAAGTATTACACAGTCCAGATGTAGCTCATAACAATGACAACCAAATTCTCACTGGAGGGATACAGCTTTGCATGGCATAATTCACTACAAGTGAAAACGATGCAAGCCAAGAGAAAGATATAATCTAATTATTTCTGGTTTCTCAGGGCTGAAGGAGAGAGGGAAATTTAAAAGCAAACAATGCCGCGTTGCTCAACATGGAATGCTGCAATATAAAGAAGTGAAAATTAAAGGACTGCAAAAAACATGTCAATTTTCAATAGATATGGCACTAACATATATTAATATTTCTGACAAGCCAAGAATGTCGGATTTCTAAGCACAATATGAATCACATTAGAATTAAGAACAGCTGAGCCTGCACAACAGATTATATAAGTATTTATGAAGCACAGGAAACACTCAAAGCCAGCAAGTTCAGCTGTATATATGAATATAACTAATAACTGTTATACTACATGTATCTGATAAAAAGCAACTTTATTGACAAGATAACTACAAATTAACAAAGTACCAGATAAGACATTGAACATCTGGGTGAAATGTAGGGGCCATTAAAAAATGCCCTTTAAAACAAGGGGTCTGCTCTCATTAAAAGCTGTTCTCTCACTGAGACAGAAGGAAGGCCAATGAATTGCAAAAGCAATTCAAGTTCAGCAAAGTTTTTCTTTGCTCAAAATGGTAGATTTCAAAAAAAAATTTGGCAAAATGTCCTGAGGGGAAAATTAATGAGTGTTGTACCCAAGCTTGGGAAGCAGAAAACACAAGACTCAATTAGCAGCGGGGGTTATCTGAAGCTATTTACCGGATAAGACTGAAATTGCCCATATCTTTATCATCTTTCAAAGAAGGCTTATTTGGAATCGTTTAAAGTGTTTTCTAATATTGGTTGATAACAACTGATGAGACTTTTAAAGAAAGCCACTTAATTTAATTTACTTGGCCATGAGCAAATTAAAAGCAGAGTTATTGGATATAGTACTAATAATGCACATATGACACCATAAGATTTTGGTGTGCCCTTAGTCAGTTTGATCCATTAAAATAGTAACTGGCTGTGATGAGAAAGAAGTTTGCTAAGCGTTTTTGAGTCTTAAAACACCGCCAACAAGATGAAGCTGTGATCTGGGATGAAACGTTGGAACGAAAGTCAATGACAATGCAGAATAAGATAGCTTTGGTTTATAAAAAAAGAAAAGTATTGATTCTTTAGCCAAGCAAGCAGATTAAAAAACAAAAGCAAAGCATATAGGAGTCCTGAGCAGTACCACAAAAACTAGCACATTAGATTTTTCACGTAGATTAACAGATCAATAGCAAACTCCGCTACACTGCAACAGAGGCATCATCTTTCCCCCCAACCACTACTCGAGGTGCACATCACAATTATCACTGTCACCTTAATTATCATCCCGTTTCCTCTTCCTCACCACCTTTCCTTTTCAAGCTACTCTGCCATCATACGGTGAGGAAACGGTGCAGAAGATGCTGACACAGTAGGAAAGTAATGTCCCTGAGACAGACAAAGGACAGAGGGGCCAGCGTTAAGATGGACATACTACATCCACAATATCCCAAAGTTGTAGCGATGGCACGTTCCTCTCACGGAAGAACTGGAGATGTAAGCTGCCGCGCATTTCGAAATGACAACAGTAAATACATCTCCGACAGCATCCTACCTCCCTTTCTCAATCCTGCTCTGTACACCTCAATTAACATTTGCTTTGTATCTGCTTTCACAGCATCCCATTTTTCTAAGCCCGCAATCTTCGGTCCGTGCTCCTGGAAGCCAGCTCAGCTGCCCGTCCTACTTACACACTCAACTTACACAGACAAGTACGTATTCATTCTTTTCAGACTCAGCCTAAATATCCTTTGTCCTGGTTTGAGCGACACAGGACTAATTTCTCTTCTGGTAATTTTACTTTTCAGTCAAGTCTCTTCTAATGCTTGGGAAAACTGTACTTTTAGAAGACACTCATGTCTGAACTGGTGAAAATATTTACTCCGTGGCCAGCTATGGTGTGTGGGTTTCAAGGTCTTGGTGTTTCCAAACTCACCAGGTGCAGGGACGAGAAGGAGCGAGACCCAGGCACTTCACCCACACTGGCCAACGGGACTATTTCATACCATGGATGTCACATTCACTACAAATCAGACAGTTTGCTGAGGAGTTCTCTCTCTCCCGTGACGGCTGCCATCCTGTGAACTCCTTGCCCCGGTGCCGGAGCCCTGAGCCCGTCCCTTCCTCCCGAAGCCACAGCGCTCACAGTGTCCCACATTTGCTGTCCCCTGTGGGGAGCACAGAGCTTCCTACGGATAGAATGGGCTGAGTATAATCCTTGTGTATTTTATATTGGTATCGGGCTCAATATTGGTTCTTTAGTGTTATTAATGTTAATTATCTAGTCTTATTCTATTAAATCTGTTTATATTTCAACCCTCTGGTTTCCTTGGATTTTTCCCAATTCCCCTTCCCGGGTGGGGAGGGGTCATCGGGTGAGAGAATAATTGTCTAAATGACATGAAATTGTTGCGGGTTCCTCAACCCATAACATCCTTCCATACGCCTCACCCAGACTCCTTCCCTCTTTCAGATGCCTGCAGAGATCACTCCATCCATTCCTCGGCGGTTCTGAGCACTGCCAAGCACCAGATTCGGGAGTGCTGAACGTCACCGCTATGTGACGCCTGAAATCCCTCCGCTCAATCCACCTGCGAGGGCAGTCTCCTTCGGAGTGAGGAAGGTCTCATTCCCTGCACTCCTCAGAGACGTGCTGTGGAGGACAGGTTGTGAAGAGGAAGAGAAGGTCAACACTGATATCAAAGACTAGAGCTGGAAGCAGGCAGGTGCCCATAAATACAGACGCCACCAGAGCTCAAGGTAAGGTGCTCAGGGAACCAGAAGAGGTCTGAATTATTTTTTTCCAGGTAGATTACAGCTAAGTAGGGACAAAAGAAACCCCACGAGAATCAGTCGTTTGTTCACACATGCAAGAGACGTAAGGGTGAGCTCCATCCAGCCGGGTACCTGCTTTCAATGACTTTTCAGGGTCAACCTCGGAGATTGTGTAACCGTTTTGTTGCACTCTCTCTCTGCGGTACAATTTTACAACCCTGTAATCACAGCACTAAAAGGTGGGAACGCAAGTGCAAATCCCCATCCTTAATTGCTTTGCCTGGTTCAGAGTGGGAACTTTTAATTCAAGTCTTCCACTTATCAGGAGGGGGCCTGAACCACCAGAAAACAGTGATTTTTTCTGGCTCACTAACCATTAAATAGCTCACACAGAGTAGAAAAGGAACAGACTCAAATACTCATGCAGATTATTTTATATTAAGGACATTCAAACTTCTGAGCCCAACAACCCACATACCAAACATTTCTGTAAGATCAAAAGCCACATTTTCTGCTCTCTCACACACAAAATCCCACATCTCGGCTTCATCCTCCTCCCAAACAGCCCGGTCTCTTTATTTTCAGACTGACTGCTCTCTAAAAATTATTTGGTTTTGCTTCCTAACAAACAGCTATACTGAAGCCCGTGATGAGATGAGCAATATTCAGCTAGTTAGGGGATGGATCTCGGCTTGAGCTGCTTGAGACAGGCATGGCTTGGAAGCCATGTTGCAATAACCCATGTCCTGCAGCTGGGCACTCCCTGAGGTTTAGAAATCAAGCACTAGGTTAAGCTGAATCTAAATTTCCATTATCCCATGCAAATGCTGTAGTCAGGCAGTAACAGAGGAGGACCTAAAAACAGTGACACAGAGCTGGCTTGTAGCTGAACAGGCTGAGACACACTGGTGACGAGGGCGGCTCTCACCCTTTTGGCCAAGAAGACGCTACTCAAATTCGCGACGTAGTAGTCCGAACAGGTTGTGAACGCAGACTGCTGGCTGTGAGCAAGCACGCACCCAGCAAAGAACAGAAGATCCTGCTGTTGCACTGACGTATATAAAATTCAAGCTGTTATGGCTTTAAAATTAATTAAGCCTTTAAAATAAAACGAGTTTACATTTTGCTGCAGATCTACTGTAACTAATCTGCTGCACTAGAGAAAAAGCAGATACCTTAAGTTTCTCGAGATACAAAATGGACAATCAAACTGGAGTATCTCTCACCAACTCCGGACTAGATATCAAAGCATTTAAGCAACTCTATCAAAACAGGCCATTTTTTGGGGGGCAGGGGAAGGAATTGTCTACTGGTTGCTTATAAATTTGGCCCCAACTACAGAATCTCTCTTAGCACTCCTTCACAAACTGTTTTGCAAACGCTTGCCAAAAATAGTCTCCTCATTAGGCCATAAAGCAAGGAGCAGGACTGCAAGCTGGCCATCCAAATCAATTATTTGCTCTTTCACACTAGATTAAATGTTGAGTAACCACCACCTTCAAGGGAGTTACAATGGGCTAAGTCAGAAATGAGGACAGAATTTAGTCCAATACATCCATTAACTCTTAGTTACTTGTGACAGAAGAGGAGGAGACCATCTTCTGATACATTTGGAGAGTACTTAGACTGTAAATTAACTCTATTTTGCAAGTCAGAACAGATGAGCTATGGCCAATTTTGCGGTCTCTAACAAAGAATAGATGTTCGCTGCTGTACACCAGTTGTTTACAGACTTAAATTTTCTCTTAAAAGCATTTACCCTTGTATAACCTACCGCCTATAAGCTTGCTTTTCATTCACCTTTCCCAGACCTTTTAGGAATATTTCATGGATACTGAGGGGTCTGCAAAACTCTGCAACAGATCAAGTCAAAGTCTGGGAAAGACTCCCTCCATGTAGCACCCATTGCTCTCAAACACACTTGCTATAAGACTACACAAATGCCATTAGACGTAAAAAACTAGCAAGGTTAGGGAAGGCAGAGAAATGCTTTCAGACCCTTTACAAGCACCCTCTGTAGATGTGTCAAACGTCCTTCTTGCAAACACGAAGACAAGCCTTAACAGCATTTAAAACTTACCTGGGACCTCACAAACAGCAGTCAGCAGCACTACAGATCCCAGATGCGGAGGAAACAGCTGGAGTTCCGATTTCTCCACCAGACAGCTGGAGCTTTCCCAATAAAAGTCAACGCAGCTTTCGATCCCAGCTTTTTGCTGTTCCAGCTGCACGTTGTGGATCCCTGGGGAATGCACTGGCTGAGGAATTCCTGGTAGCATGGTTTCATAAAGCAATGTATATATCTGGCTTGTTTCTTACTGTCATGGGATTAAATCACATGTAGAGCTTTACTTTGGCTGATAACATAAGTCAAGAAGTAGAATCATACAGAAGAGATTCAATATGCCAGTGGTACAGGAAAAGAACAAACTTCAGCTTTTCAATACTATTCCAGTTTCAAAGAACAGTAGAAAACCTTTGAGGTGGTGGTACCCCAACCAAAGCAGAGGGGAGAGACTAGAGCAAAGAGAATTTAAATGCTTCAGTCCAGGCTGTTGGGGGAAAGACGTGGCAGAGCCTGCTCTTTACTTGTTTTCATCAGCTCCATTACCTTTGCTTTCAAAGGTACAAAAGTTTTGTTACACGCTACGGTTAAAAAAAAAAAGCATTTTGCCATATGAAATAAGTACGCTTCCTTATCGCACACTTATACCAATGTACGGAAAGACTGTATATTCTAAACACGGCATTTGTCAACAGCTTGTAAATCAGTTTTTTTAAAGTAGTAACATTAGTCATTAGTTGTTTTCAACTTAACAAGTGAACACTCAAACAGGAAATATGATACATAAACAGGAACAAAGTCTTAACACAGCGTTCAGTAAATACACCAGTCAAAGCGTGGCCAGTCTGTTAGTAACCATCATCAACAGCTCGAAACACAACTGTTGGTTGTACAGCACAGGTACTCCTGGTCATGTCTGTATAGTTTGCTACCAAGCAATGGAAAACAATTTTTTTTCCCCTACTACCCTTTAGCAGTAATGGCTTTACATCTAGTCTCCTTCCTCTCCAAATTTTTAGGGTCCAAAACCTTACTGCAACTTTTGGTTGTACATGACTCTCGTGAGTGAAACCAAACGCTTCCAGTTCCCATTTGCGTGCCAGGAATATTCATATACAGCCCCCTTACTCAACTTTTGTTAGTAGCAAATGGACACCAAACAGATTCAACTGCAAAATCTGACCTCTATTTGGTCCATTTTTGTATCTTAGTCAGTACAGGAACTTGAGGAGGAAAGGTGAACCGTTCACAAAACCCTGAAGTGGCTGCACGGGAATCTGAGCAGGGAAAGCCCCATTACTCATAGCTAACAACCGGGTTGTTCCCCCTTCTGAAGTCCAACTCTAGAGCGAGTTTTATGCTCATATTTAGTGCTAAAAAAAAAATAATCACAGTACAATTCATGAAACACCTCAACTCCTATTTGCAGGGGCAAATTTGAGTACCAAAAGCATTACCAGAATCACGTGCATCGGAGACGGGAAAAGGAGTAGAAAAGACAGACAAACATTGAGAGAAAATGTGTAAAGTGGTATTATGTTATTAAAACATTACATTAGAAATAAACAGAACATAAACCCAAAAGAAGGTTTGAACCAGGATTAACTTTTTTTTTTTTAAAATTTGAATTGACCCAAAGCAAAAAACTTACATTGCAAAGGAAGAACAAAATACATTATGATATTGGTAACACGGTGTCGCATGGAAGCTAGACTTGTGGGTAGGTCGCAAGTTGCTCTTGTCACAACGTCATCGGGGGCTCTCGACAGATTTAACCGAGAAAGGTAGGATCCAATTTTTTCACCTAGCCCAGGTCCACCCTGGTAAACACGCTACATATTCTCTTTTGCCTCTGGTATTTAATCTGATGAGTTTGTCCAGATGTGTTCTCCTACAATTGCCAACTAGAGCCAGAAAACTGAATTTTCCACGCAATCCCAAGGAAGCCAGAGTTATTCCAAGCATGAGTGATAATGAATTAAAAAAAAAAAAAACCAAACCAAAATAAAAACACAAAGCCAAACCAAAAAAACACTCAAGAGCTTTTCAAACTAACAAGTATTGTCTATAATGTAAATAGTTTAGAAATATGGTAATTAAATAATCTAAAAAACACTCTTACTCTGCTGTACATTTATAAACATAAATATTTACAAAAACTTTCCGCTTTGTTTTAAAGGATGAGGTTTGCAGTTTGTTAATGATCAGAGTCTTTTACTCATATTGATTCTTTGGTGTATTTGCCAATTTTTTAAGGTTTATTAAAAGCGTTCAACTGTAAATTTTAAGGTAATGGAACTAGGCTACATAACAAGACTGTATTATGCACTTCTCCGTCCATGTTCTCGTCTGGATGAAAAACAAAGTTCAGTTTGTTCTTCAAAGAATTTGTGCACAATATTTAAAGTAATAATAAAAAAAAAAGACCAAATTCCCCATTATTGAAATTTGGATAGGATTATAATGAATAATCATACTTCACTCGCACTCGAGCACATGTATAACTTAAGATAGCGACCAGGACTATCCGTAGGTTCAGAGACACACGGGTGCTGCGGTGCTTTGCAGAATCAAGGTCAGAGAAACCAGCTACAAGAGATGGCTTAGCATCGTAAGAAAGGGCGAGGGCTTCCCTCCGCCTTGGGGAGGGGAGAGAGGATAGGATGAAAATGAATTTTAAAGAAAGGCTTTTTACTGGCCTGAAATGTATGTGTGTTCCCTTTAGGTGTCAGTTACTTAAAAGAAATACCAAAAAACAAACCTCAAACAATAAATAATGGAATTACACATTTCTTCATTAAATAGCATTCTTGTTACCAACAACGTCTTCCATAATTTTCTTCAGTCACAGCAACAGACAGAACAAATAATTTGCCTTAATATAGATTGCAACTAAAATATACTCTAGATTACCTTAGAAAATATTACTGTAAAAATTCATTGGGGAAGGACGTTGGTTTAGACCAACTTACAAACGTAGTGAACAGTACTAAGTATTTTTTTTTTTTAAAAAAAAAGCAATTTTCAGGTTCTGATCTCATGTTGCAAAACTGAAGATTCGCACTTAACGCCTGTCCTCTCTCGGTACTGGCGAGCTTGAAGACCACGACACCTGATCTTCCAGTAGGAGGTGACAGACGCCATCACGCACACGTTGCACACGCACACCCCACCCATGCTCTCAGGCTGTCCCTGCTACAGTGCCACCACCATCACACACAACCTGGAGGAAGCACTCTAAAGCTCTGCTGCCTCGAGGTGGCCACCGCTCGCCCCGCGTGGTGTTAAGGTTGGACGTACTCACTCGCTCACACTGCCGAGACGTGAACTTTTAGGTCGCTCGTCACAACCAGGCTGGACTTGAACCAACACAAGTTGGAGATAAAAAGGTTCAACATCCCATTACCAATCTGCTGAGCCATGAATCCCCCAAAATCACTTATTGTTTGGAAACCTGATGCAATGCCAGGCACAATAGGGAGAGATAATCCTCTTTGTTTGCCAGAGTTCCGGTGCATCCATTATCAGTGATAAGGTTCATGCTCAAGGAACTGCAGGCCGGGGTTATAAGACATTAAAAGGAACTAGCACAGTTAGATAATATGAGTATACCTGCTTCACCTTGCTTTTCATATTTTTAATATGAAACATTTTGAAAGTGACAGTGTTAAACTTAAAAGCCACCACCGCTCCTTTCATCTCCCTGTTTCCACTGGTGTAACTGGTACAAAAGCACTCCCGATATCAGAGAGGCTCTTTGGGAGCCAGCAGGATGGCAAAACAAAAGCAGAGGACACTGGCAAGAACCTTGTGATGACCCCACAATCCCTTGAAAATAAAGAGAGTGAAACAACGGCACGTTTTGGCCCAATCTTTTTTTGATAGCGAGAACTTTTTTTTTTTTTTATGATCAGAAACAAAACTCTTTAACAGATCTTTTTAATACCTAGCATGAAAAACACATTCAGTAGCCGAATTTCAGTACGCCTTTCAGTTGCTGCTTTCAGATTAATTGCAAAATTTAAACTTCCAATATGAATGGGCTTTTTTGTGTTAGCGCACATGTAAAATGCATCTTAATAACTTATGTGCACTTCCCACTCTCTAACCTGAAACAAACTGAATTTCAGAGCAACAAAAAAAAAACCCCAAAATCCATCACTGCCTTTAAAGGAAAAGGGTTTGGCTAATTTATTTTCTTTTTTTTTTTCTTTTTTTTTTTTTTAAGTGGACACAATTTGGCTGAGAACCCGTAGATAAAATTCCAACTGAAAGTGAAATAAAGCAGGTTATACATTCATGAAATTCAGGGAGTAATAACGAACGGCAACTGCCGCATCACTTCAGTAATGTCACATCAACACTACAGCGAGGCAGCAGTTCCCATTCTCACAAATAATGCACTGAGACTAAATGAGGAATAGCGTGTGGGGGGGAATCACACATGAAGGGAAAATACATCAGAAAGATTATTGCACAGGAGGCACTGTATGAGAAACAGAATACATTGGCTTCAAAAAAATCTAAATTTGTTTACTCTTAAGTTAATGTAAAAAATACCGAGGCTATGCCTCTTTGTAGTGTACTGTCACTGTTAAAAATAGACTTACAAACAGCCGCCCATTTAACAGGAAATGTTAGGAAAGAAGAGGGCCTGAATTTTATGGGCATCCCAACTACAGTAATTAGGAAAACAATAATATAAAAAGAGCCAATGTATAGACCCTCAAATTGAATAGGATAACTGCATTTTTTCCTTACTTTCCAAATTGTATTACGGTACCCTAGGACCTGTTGATTAGCAACTCTTCCCTCGATCCTGCAAAAACATACACCCTGGCAGAGACAAGAGTCCCAACAGACAACGGGGCTCTGAGGGTCTTTCTATCGGTATCCTTTTGCAGGACTGGTGCCTTGATTTCCAAACTTTTATTTTCTTGAATAATTGCTCAGCATGCCAATTCAAACCAACCACTTCCCTTGAGAGGCTACCTTCCAGCTCCACTGCAAGTCTGCACGCTTCATGTGAAAACAAACAAACAAAAAAAAACCCAACAGCAATTTTTAAAATGTCCTACTGTATAGAAAGCTTGGACCTTG
Organism: Pluvialis apricaria; assembly: GCA_017639485.1. Taxonomy (NCBI): domain Eukaryota; kingdom Metazoa; phylum Chordata; class Aves; order Charadriiformes; family Charadriidae; genus Pluvialis; species Pluvialis apricaria. Next base: position 4,287,547 of record CM030015.1, read on the forward strand.
TAAACTTGGACCAAGAAACCAAAAATTAAGACCTTCTAACGTGTGGTATAAAAAACCCAAGGAAGTGTATACCTGCCTTCTGACTTCACAGAAAAATCAGAATTTGCATAGGATATACTTTGTGCAAGGCAACAAGCCTCTTCAGTATCTGGAATATAACTAATCTTGCTCAGAGTTCTCGTCTTCATGGATATCAGATATCATCAAATTTGTGTTTTAAGTAGTCTTTCATGACCTTGGCAATGGGTAGTTCATCAAGTAGTTTTAGGTTTTGAAGGCCTATACACTGACGGATTTTAATTCGGCATAGATCTTGCAAGTTTCTGGGCTGTCCTGAAAAGACAAAAGGAACACATAGAAGTAAAATGATCACATTTTAAACATACTTTAAGAGATCATTTACTCAAATAAAATCACAGATGTTTGCTGTTTTCTAAGAGGCAGAGGGAAGGGAAAAATTACAAGAGAAAAAAGGGTGGAAGTTAATACCTTTCTAATGAACGATAATTCAATGAAATCAAGGGACAAATCCTAAAAAAATTTTTACACGCACAGAATTTTACTGATGCCAGTGTGAAGCGACATTATCCATGTGAGGATTCTCATGAGGTGGCAACACACGCTTAAGCATTGTAGAATCAGTCCTCCATTTAACTTTTAGTGGATTTTTTTTTCTCTGTCCTTGTGACACCTGGGGAAAAAACCCCTCAGTTCACTTCTTTTCAAACATTATGACAAAACCTTCCATATTCAACTGTAATAGGACTAGGCAGTTTCCTTAGAGAGTGAGGCTTTATGAAAAGTTATTCAAGGATTGCGTGGCAGAGTTAAAGATTGTCTTTCCCTTCTAATGAAAAGATGAAGCCTTTTGGCTTTGGATGCAGCCACAACCTCGTCAAACAGAAAGAGATGAAAATATCGAGTTAACCACAGAGGAAAAGCTTTACTGACATCACATGAACTTCAGAATTACTGGCAAGGATTTTCCAAAATAACTGGTTCCTTTTCAAACTCATTCTTAACAGGAAGCTGTTCAAGGTCAGACACCTTGAAAAATGGTCCCCCACGCAACATCACATAAAGATTAATCTAGCCTTGTATCTGAAAGTACCCAGCGATGGATCCCAAGGAAGAAGAAAGAAAGAGCAGAACAACAGACATTGAGAAATCCTGTCCCAAAATACCCTTCCAGCTTTCAGCACCGGTGCCTTTGGGCCTTCCTAAACCAGAGATTGCACACAGATCTATGTCTTTAGTAGCTCTGAATGGCCTGCCCTTTGTAAATCTGTTTAATGTTTTTTGAACCCATTCATAGTTTCAGTATCCAAAACATCCTGTGGCAACAAATTTCACAATGTAATTAGGCGTTGGCTGGAAAACTACAAAGTGCTTTTATTTATTTTAGATCTGCTTCCTGATCGCTTCATTGCGTGCCTACCATTCTCTGAGTTACAAAAAAAAAAAAAAAACCCAAACGAATAATTGTTCTCACGCCAGTCATGATTTTACATACCTTTAAATTATTCTCCGTCCTCCACTCACGCTCGGTACCTCTCTCCAAAGCTGAAGACATTTGCTCTATTTAACGACCTCCCACCACGGGAACAACTCCAAACCTCTGACCAAACTAGCTGCCTGCCTTTTGTGCTTTTTTTCCCCCCTCATACTGCTATATCTTTTTTGAAATTACCCAAATAACACACTGAGGGTGCGCTAGGCAATATTTTGACCATTGACTTAACTATGACATGGCCTGGAGAGGGGAGGAAAAAGAAAAAAAAAAGAAAAAGAAAAAGATTCTTACACAGTTATGGCACCCAATGGCTGCCTGAGCCAAAATACTCAGCAACACGAGTGATGTAGGTGCTTATGCCGCTATCAAGATAATCTGTCGCCAACACAGCAACTTATTGCGGTCTTCTATTATCTGTATAATCGTTAATGGTAAAAGACAGCGCTTGCTTTTGCGAAGAAAGGCATGGTGAGTTTATTGAGCTGACTGCTTGAATCAATCATTTCTTTAAAAAGCAATACAAAACAACAAAAGTGACTTTAAATAACTTAGATGGACGTTTCCAATTAGCTTTCCTGAGCTGCCACCAATTAAGCAGGACGTTTTCGAAAGAGGAAATGCTTTCCGTACGGGGCTGCGACACGGGCTGGCTTTACAGTGGACACTAGGATGCTGTCAGCTCACCGGGCGCAAACCTGTTCAGAGGAGACGGGAGGGTTTTTCTTGCCCGAGTCAGCCCCAGAGCTGCTTCGGACCCCTTCCCTTCTTGCATCCTCCTCCTAATTCAGCAACAAACCTTCTAACAGCTAAATAGACATTGACGTTATGAGTTTATTAAACTTTCCTGGTAAGCAGAGAGTAAAGAGATCATGAAACTATTTCCTGTTTTCTACTTTGGGCATTTTGTACATGGTTTCAGTTACCCTTCATAGAGAGCTCCCCCTTTTTTCCCCCTGCATGGTTTCTCCTATAGAAATGGGCTGACAGACAGGTATACACTGGGATTTATCTTAAGCACTAAAATTATCCGAGGTAAGCTAGCAGAAGTAATGCATGAAAATAGTCTCAAAATAGTCTTAGTCTGCTTTTAAAGAAATTAGATTTGAAATTAAAGAGCATGAAAATTTGAGTTTCCTTCGTAAGTTTAAAACACTTTTATTACACTTATCCCCACAGTATCTAAATGTCAATTTATTTTTAATTATATCCTTCAGCCATGACTTAGAATACAGATCATTAGTTACTTTGTCCACTGGTGGTTTCTTCTTAGCAATTCCCCCCCCCCCCCCCCCCCCCCCCCCCCCCAGCCTGAAGGAATGAATTTATACAACTCGGACAACAGCTGAATGCTCAAGCTTCAGGGAAAGAAAAGTTATTTTTGGTAAGAAACCAAGCAGAATTTTTATGGTGACAAAGAAATAGTTCTAATGCTTCAAATGTGAATGCGAACAGGGTTCAGAAAGGATGCACCTTTTCAAAAGTTAACTGCAAACAGCAGCGTTAGAGGGTATAGAGAACTGCAGATCTATATGTGTATTTTCTGTGTTAGAGTACACAATAATACAGCTGTGAGACACTGATTTCTGGTTTCAGAAATGAATGCCTTTTAATTAACATCCTACGGGTTTTTTGAGAACAAACTGGAACAGACAACTTAAAATACCCAGAAGAAATTGGTCATCAGTTAATTCAAAAAGACCCGATTATCAAATGTATGACATTTTCCCCTGATAAGCCTAAAAATATTTCCTGGGAATGCGTTAACAATGGACATCGCCAGTGTTAAGCACCAGTTGCTACATCTAGTGGCTGTTAGTGTCTTAGGTCACGCCTTGCAAATTCCAGGGTTATTAATGCATTTGTGATTTATTAGAACCGGTGTCTAGAACACTTACTCATTCTTGGTTGCATCTGAATGAAAAAGGAAAAAAATAAAGGATTACAGACCGATGTCAGTGAACCTTGGTTTGGCAAATGAAAAATGTTATTAGTAATTTGGCAGAGTAAGACAAGTTAAATAATGAATAAAGTTCTGTTTAAAAACAATTAGGAAGTAGCAACTTTGGTTATATCCGGCATCACAAGCCTGTAAAGTTATTTAGGCAAACAAGCTAAAAAGGAAGAGAATTAAAAAACCCAAAACATAAAAGGTAAGGTTGACCTAATTACCACCACCATGCAAAACAGTGATATAAAACTACTGATCACCTTCAAAAAAAAAAAAAAAAAAAAACCCAAACACATCCCTGATCCGGTCTCAAAGGGACCCCTTGGTGACGGCAGCGCTGTTACTCTGGAGCAGGCGGGTTGTTGAGGCTGTTATATCAGGGCAGCGAAAACCTGCTGCTGTTGTAGAGCTGAAGGTTTGCTAACGCGTTCACCAGAACAAGTTAGAAAACTTCAGCCGATTTATTTTGCAAACTTTATAGCCATCAGATAAAAATTAGATATAAATTAGAAGTATTAATTACAGGAAAAAGAGATGTATAGTTCATCTTTTGTCTTCCACAGCTCATGCTACGTGCTGTAATGGAAAGCAGAATTCCCCACCAACGCACTTCTCGTGTATAGTTTTCCAAATACGACAGAAAAGTTTCTTCCAAACAGAAGAAATGTAAGACGTACGGTTATAAAATAAAGAGGAATTGTTTTTTGATTTTTTTCTCTCTAGAAGTAGCAGACTTCAGTACATACCAAATTTAAACATTTTCCTAACTCAGTTCTTCAACTGCCAACAAAGTAAGTTCCTGAGCTCCCGCCCCCTTAAATAATTAATAATTATTTTACTTAAATAATGAAATAAGCCTTTTAAGTTATTGTTAATAGATTGGCCTTCTCTGGTAAAGCAAGGGAAAAAATGCATGTTTTAACGGGAAGAAATTATTACAATTAATCCTGAATTTCCACTCAATACTCCATTCCATTTCTTTTTTTGCGGTTTCAATATTTTTCTGCTAGTCTGCCTGGGAGTTTGCTGGTTTATCCCAGAGACAGACAAAACTTACATTTAGGATTTACTACCTACACAGAGAACTGTATGTCATTGTTACAACTGCTCCGCGGCTTATATGTTTAGACCTGCGGCTGCTCGTTTTTCCTACGCACACTATGCTCCCCCAAAAATACAACACTAACTCACCAAATAGGTCTAACATTAGACCTAGTACCTCTGACAACACTGTAGGGACCCTCACCCAGTTTTAGGCAAAGGTGTTGTAAAGGTGGAAAGGGGGAATCCCTACCACTTTCCTCCACTGAAGATACAAGAGCATCGGCGCAAAGCAAAAATCACGAATTACTCTGTTCTCTTACCCAAGAGAAAACTTCGGTCTAACCGAAATTAATATGCTCGTAGGCTACGAGACGATCCTTTCTGATGTATTGTTCTACATACTTTAAAAAAAAAAAAAAGTACTTTTAAAAGCAAACAATCAGTGTCATTGATTTGAAGGGGATAGGCAGTTTCTGAAGAAGTTAAAAAATGAAAAATAACAGAGGTGATGCATTTCAGAAGCCGCCCACAGTTTTCTCTGCGATATTAATGCATTTCTCCAGAAAAATGGTTACAGTGATATTTCTCAAACTGAGCCTCTGCCTCCCCTGGGAATTGTTAAAGGCTGAAAACAGTAGCAAGAAACGATTTGGTAGTTTCTTTTTAGCTACAAAGGAAACTTAAAAAGAAAAGTTTTGTGAAACTTTAAAAAAAAAACATCAAAACCAGGCTGACGTATGGCTGGCAGCAGCTCAGTTCCTTTAGAGTATCGGAATAAGTATTGCTATCTGCAGCTAACTATTAAATCCATCCCTTATTTCACAACTCTGAAGGAACTCAGCTACTGCCAGCAACCAAATTTAGTTATGATTTTGTTGGCTTTTCTTGGGGGGGAAGAATTAAAAAAGATAATTGAAGTTATCAACTGGAAAACTCACACCCACCAGCCGAGAAACACACTGACGAGGATGCGCAAACAAACAGGCTCCCACTGAAAGGATGCCATCACCTGGCAAACGGCTGTTGCGGAGCTGAACGGGAATTCAGCTGTTCATTGCAACAGGAGCAGGTCGGCGTTTAGGAAACGCATTGTCTTGTACTCTGTAAAAAACAACAGCAAAATAACTAGAGAGGAGATCTGGTTTTCCAGCATTCAAAACGCCAGAAAAAAAAACCCAAACTAGTATCAAAAATCTATAGGTCTGAAATATTAATGTAAGACAGGCAGGGCTGAATTTAGAGAGAAAGAGAATGACAGAGTGTTCATGCAGAAGATGAACAAACTCCTTGAACCAGTACGTAGCTCACCAGGACAAAGAGCGCTTTTACTTCTTTTTAACTGGATATTATACAAGTTATTGCAAAAGTTCTAGTTCAATTTTGCGTTCAGTACGCCTCCGTTAGAATTCTTGAGCTTGAAGTATGTTTTCATTGCTCTTTGAAAAATAATTCCCCACAATGAGTTTGAGATGTCTGTTAAATTTCAGTATTTTTGGCACAGAAAATATGTACCAAGGAGGAGTGTATTTTGGACTGAAAATTTATACATGGAAAAGCAGAGTGCCATTAAAGCCCAATGTTAAGTATAACAGGTGTACTTAGCAATGAAATTAAGATTTTAATATGCTTGTATAAGATTTTTTAAAAATATTTTTGTAACGTTTCTATAAATTCAGTCTTACTGAAACTACTAAGAAAATTTAGGAAGAATTTCAATACCATATTGTTTATCTATTTTTAGGAGACAGTAAGTGAAGTGCTTTGAACATAAAGACAGGCTTAAGATGCATTGTTACACTATTTTTACGTTATAACAGAGTACAGTATAGGTGTGCAAATGGGAGTGGGGGTGGCTGTACCTTACATGCCACACATAAAAATATAGATTTTTTTAATTCTTTTTTTTTTTTTTTTTTTTTTTTTACATAGGCCTCTTCAAATAAAACTCTTCCAAAGTATACATGTGTACATAGATATATAAAAAGGACTCAACTGCTTCATATAAACAATCAAATGTGCTCTGATTTAGTAGCCACATTTTTCAGAATCACACTGGGCAATTCCGAGTTGAGTTAATTATTTGAAAAGTACCTTCCTTCTTTCTAGAAAGAAAAATTGGGCTATGTCTTTATAAAAGGTATCAAAAACTACACTGGTATTTAACAAACAGGTACCTGCAATCTGCAGAAAGTAATCGGGATTCAGACGGTATTTGTTTATCACTGATTCAGATAAAATGGAAACTATAAAATAACCCTCTTGCCCTAGCTCCCTGCGTAACTCTGGATGACAAAGCAGACCACAGTCATTAGTGCAAGACTTCCAGCAGCACCCAAGGAAGCAGACAAAGCTTGCAATTCCAGTAAAGTTCTTCTATGTTATAACAAACATGAAGATACTGTTTCCTTTGCAATTATCCACGTAATAAAATATGTAGAAATCTACTTAATTCCCTGTGACACTTCTGTATTCATAAAAGTTTAAACTATGCAGAGACCCTTTTTAAAATGTTCTTCCAGTAAAAAAAAAAAAAAACAAAACCCTACTTAAGAGTTATCTTTATTTAGTAAAGGAATAGAGAGGAAAAATGTGTAAGGATTTCCTTAACAGGACTTCTGTCTAAATTTTTCTGCACATTTACAGTGCCATATAAATCTAAACACAAAATTACACTCTTTAGTCAAAGCCAGAGATTTGCCCTTTGAAAAATTTAAAAAAAAGGAATGCAGATGAAATATTTGTAGTTTAATTCATTTGGTGACCTTTAGATCTTGTTCCAGATCTGAAACGAGCTCTTTGATACCTGTTAACATACATGCCATATTACACTACTGTGGCCGTATCCATTTACTTCGCTATTCGCCTCGACACAGACAAGCAACTCGCGCAGCTACTCATAGACTCTCTTGTCTGCAACATTATCTGAACAGTGATTAAATTAAATGAGAGCTATGGGGAGGGGGAAGGGTTCAAGCCTTTTTATTCCCCTTTCTGAGATCATAATTGAATTTTTAGTATCTTAACATTTATTTAAATTTTTAAGTATTTTTTTAATACTTCCATTTTTTTCCCTACCTCCAGCATTCTCTTTGTAAGTTTTAATATTCTCAAATCCCATTCAATGTCACCCTCAACATAAATCATTCCATCCAGGACTGTAATTGCACATGTTAATTCCGTAGACATATACACTACCAAAAAAAAAAGCCTATATTTATCTTTATCTTCATATATATTATATACATGCATCTCTATTTTACTTTTGCATTAGTGTATTCCAAGCTTGACCATCGACACTCCTGAAGAGGCACGTTCACATCTCTCAAAACTGAAGCGTTATACTGAAGTGCTCTAAACCAACTCTTTATCAGATGATCTCAGGTACTGTGGTGGTTGCCAATAAATGTTTTTTGGAGTAGAAAAGTGTAATACATATAAGGAAAAGGAAGGTGACTAATAAAATCCTTGAGAAATTTTCACCTTCAACATTGTTTTCTTTTTTTTTTTTTTCCCATAGAGAGACTTTACTCATTTTTGTATTGTAAAAAAGAAAGAGGGGGGAGGAAAAATGAAAAAAAAAAAAAAGACATGAGTGACTGTCTAAACACTAAGTCAACAGCAGACTCACAATGGAAAACTTTGTTGTTCCTAACTTCCAGCTTCGTGCTTAAATAGTGAGACACAACTAGAGAATAACTTCCTTCCTCTTGGAATTATTCTAAGAGCAAAGGAATCTCTACCTGTAACCAGGAAGAATATCAGACCTTCAGGGTCAAACCCCAAAATCCAATATCTTCTTGCAGACTCTCAGGGCCAATACCGAGTATTTCTGAGAGCTTGGGTTCTCGCCTGTTAGTCACAACCGGGCACCTGGGCTAAAGGCTGCAATTATTACCGATTACAATACCTACCAAAACAAAAAGAAATTCACATATAATGTTTTCTGAAGAACCGAAACTGTACAAATACATTTTCTGAGTATAAAAAAAAAAAAAAGCTACTTACATCTTACATTTATATGAAGCATGCAACTGCTTTCATTTGAAGACACAGATCGGTTTGATAACTTTCCTAATTCAGGTATATTAATCTTTAAGTTTAAAAATTTTAATCTGCTGCAAAAGTAAGAAGTAATGCCTGTTTTGCTATCAAATATACTCTCGAAAACTTCAGATGCACATATAAAACTTACAGCTACAGATTTCTATACTAAGCACTTGGTAAAACCTTCAAATAAACAAACTAGAAATTCCCGTTAAGCCCTACGACCGAGGCACTGTTACCAACCCCATGAGAGAATTTCAGGAAGACTTGCACTAGAAGAATTCTCTAAAAATTGTGTAAATTTTTCTTCTAGCAAATACAAATTGCAGCAGACTCAGAAACAAGATTCTTCCCCGAAGTGCTACTGTGTGAGATCTCAACAATTCCCTGTACAGAGTCTGAGCTAATTGGGAACTCTGCTACCGAAATCCCAGCTCACTCTTTATGCATTTCATCTCTCTTACACCATCTTATTAAAGTGATTATTCATGAAAACCGTGGAAGACAGTGTTTGGGTATTTATAATAAGGGCAGCAGTCTCTGTTTATAGCTGTTTGTAAACATATATTCATAATAATTTTGCTCAGAAGTACAAAGCTGAAGTGTTTCTGTCAGCATTAGTCCTCCCTGCTTTCCCAGTTCTCCCTCCATCAGCACAAAACTGGGACAGTTCCAACCCTGTTACATTAGCCACAGATTTAAGCTACTTTTCTGTAGCAGAATTTACTTCTCGCTTAACATTAAACCCTTAAGGTAGGGAATCTGCAAACTAAAAGTAAGTTACAGTACCCGTTTCCAACTTTCTGAATTAGTTTTTAGGACATCGAGGAAACAGTGAAGCGGTCTAAGCCTTCATGCGTACCGATACCTCCCAAGACTGTGGAAAATTGCAAGTCTGGCTATTATCTCCTCTGCTAATAACCCTGACGGTGCTGCTATATAGTGAGGGGCTTTCAAAAAGGAAACCAGAAAGAAAAGCGTTTGAATGAGCAGGGGCAGGCGACTTAAAACAAAATCTATTAGTTGCATGTATTTCTTATTATCGACTTCTACCTCTCCAAAAATTCTCTTTAGATTTCAGATAAAAGCAAAAATAACACCACAAATCATGAAGACAAAACTGAAATTCCAAATGCTTATTTCTGTCAGCTACTGACACCCAATCTCAGCTGATTTACCCCCAGCCCACACTGAATTTCAGTTTCTTTACAGAGCACATAGGGCTTAATTTTCATTAAAAACTACCACATCCAAAAAAAAAAAAATGATCTGTAGGGGAAAAAAACCTATATGAAATACCCCATTCTCTGCAGCGCAAAGATCATCCTAGCAGGATGATAATTTATCAGGCCATCTGAACACGTTTGAATTAGCAAACTCCTACCAGTTGCTAATCAGCAATTCCTAAATGCTTTAGGCAATACCGTAATTACAAAACACTATTACAGCATTCCAGTTTGTACGAGAGAGGAAGAGAAAACTTTCAGTAGATCTAGTACATCAGAAACTGAGAATCAAAAGTGACCAGAATATTAGGAGCCTCATACTCTTTTTAAATACCAGAAGCCACGATGAGCTAAAATCTCTTTCGTATTTCAAAGACATCAACAAAATCAAATCAAAGCTACACAGCACATGAAACCCCTTCAAGTTGCAGGAATGAACTATGCCATTTTGTTTTCTGGGGTAGGGGAGAGCAGGAGAGAGAGTGTGGGAGAATGCAAAGCTAAAAAAAGCTCTTTTCTGCCCTAGTCATAGTGGCAGATGAAAGAGCCAGCAACTGCAGAGTATTTGCATGATGATTAAAAAAAACCCAAACAGCAAAAGACACTGAAAAAACCCCCAAACAACAAAACAAAGCCCCAAACCCCACACATCTCATGTGCTAAGGCCATTAATAAAATGAGATTTTTACAGTTCGCTTTTTAAAAACGAATGCTTCCCGTAGATATTTAAACCGACCTAATTTAAACGAAATATACTTAACATTAGCACCTTTGCCGAGTAAGAGACACCCAGTATCACAATCCCTTCACCTTCCCAGAAATTTTCTAGTGCATTTATATAGCATCAAGGGGCAGAGAGGAAGCATTTTTTTTCTGGGGCTAAATTCAAAGAAGGCTTTTAGAGGACACTGTGTCCTGTGATTAACTTCTCTTACATACATACTTGTCACTTCTTGTAAGAAATCCAGACAGGGTCGGCTACTTCCAGAAATACTTATTGAAACAGCCAGTGGGGTCTGTCCTTCATAGTTCCTTGTGTTAGTGTCTGCTCCGTAATTATACAACATTTGTGCACAAAGCACATCATCTCTAAGAGCAGACAAGTGTAAGGGTGTCTGTCCATCTTCCAAGCGACCCAAGTTTGTATCCGCCCCTCTCTGAAGGAACATTCGGCAGTACGAGTGATTGCTTTTGATCACAGCGTATCGTAACAGGAAACCATTTTGAATGTCGATGTTGGCATTGTGATCCAGAAGGATTTTCACACAGCTTGACCTCTCTCGGATAATGGCCAGCTGAAGCGGTGTAGTACCTTTATCACTGAGCGGATCAACCTCAGCCTTGAACTCCAACAGGAGCCTGACAAATGAGTCTCTGCCATAGTGGGCTGCTACATGGAGGGGAGTCCAACCATCGTTGCTTTTTGCATTAATAATGTCACTTCTATATTCAGATTCCAACATCAAGCGTGCAATCCTCGCTCGGCCATGCATGGCCGCATAATGCAGAGCAGTGAAGCCTCCAATTAAGTCCTTAACTGTGGGATCAGCTGAAGTTAAAATAAAATTGAAAAATAATTAGAAGGCATTACAGTAATCCAGTGCTGCAAAAAAAAAAAAAAAAAAAAAAAAAATCAAACGGTTGAATGTTAGTCTTTTCAGGCATAGCATGACAGGATTTTCTGTGCTTCCAACTAATTCTTGCTTTCATGAACATGCTATTTTTAAGAAAAAGTTAAATTATATTTAAGAAAGCTACACAAAAAAAAAGACTTTGTCTTTCATATACATATGTTCCCATTTGACAAATAGTTTTCCACATCTTCTTAGCACTCTTAGGCTAATTACTCAAATCTCTCTGTCCATCCAGTTTTCCTCCAGCTCTATAATATTACATTTCTTTCTCAATGTTCAACTTTTTTTATTTTCCCTTGTGTTGCTTCTTGGTCTTAAAAAGAAGCATGTGTAGAAACATCTGCTGTCCCAAACTGCGGATGTTTTGTGGTCTGGCAGGATTGTATTGTTTTTAGGGTGTAATACTCTATTAGGTAAAATGTTTCTCTGTGGTCTGCAGGATTTCCAAAGCATGTAGGATATATGTTATTTTAGATTATCTTGATAAAGTCTGTTTTTAAAGATGATGAATCTGTTCTGAATTTAAAGTTTTACAAAAATTTAAGATTTTACAAGAATGTAAGCATCCACTTATGGAAGGAGTCAGGAAAAATGTTAGTGCAGAGTACAAGTGATTACACAGATTGTATTTTTCCCCCCAACACAGCACAAAAACCTCAGTCTCAGTTATGAATTTAAAAATGAAAATAAACAAATCAACTTACTTAATTTCCTCAATACACCCAGACTGCTAAAGCAAGTAACTATTCCCGTGTACCAAACTAATTACCAAAGGAAAGGCGCCTGCCTAGTCACCATTTCTCAGCTAGAGAACAAGCCAGGCTGCGAGATTTCTCCTTCCACCATCCATAGATGTTGCCCATTGGACACTAAAAGATACAAACTACAGTTTGGAAGTTTGAGGCACTTTCCTAACCTAAGTCTCCCAGCTGGTAAAGACAGATGCTATCTGCACAAGACACTAGCCTTAACCTGACATGTTTTCAGTACCCCTGTGTAACTGCTGGGGTCTGTCCTTCGCAGTTGCTTCTGTTGCTGTCTGCTCTGTAACCATACAACATTTGTGCACAAAGCACATCATCTCCAAGTGCAGACAAGTGTAAGGGTGTCTGTCCACCTTCCATAACCTTGACAGCCCTGTCTTTGCATCCCTGGCACGTTGAATTCTTTTTCATTTCCTCATCTATACATACTGCGTTTAGAAGGAAAGTAGCAGTGGTCTAGAGGGGGAAAAAAAAAAGAAAGAAAGGAAAAAAAAAAAAAGTAGGACATTGTGACCATGCAGGTTTAAAACAAACTTGGCTGAAGGCTATAAATACCCAACACTCACGCTCGTTGCTCAAGAGGAGCACTTGCTCTCCTGTACCACATAGAGAGGGCAGAGTTTTCTGCTCCGTTGCCACCACACTCAAACAGGAAAGGGGAAGAGGGTGGGAGTTTGCACCTCAAGATTCAGACCTACTGTAAATTAAGCTCACAATACAATAAAAATTACAAGCTAGTTTGGTCTGAACACACAAAGGTGCTAACACAAAACAACAGGAATAAGTCTCCCAATATGGATGTACTGTGACTGTACCCAGATAACACAAACAAATAGGTATCACACCAAAATAAAAGGAGTAGCAAGAAAGAGTAAAAGAGTACAGAATACAGTTGCAAAGGTCATCCAGCAACTTGAAGGATTTTTACAAATTTAAAGTGAAGAGTGAGGGGAGGGATACAAACAAACAAAAAAATCTAACACAGGAACTAATGCAGCCTGACTACACAGTGAAGTAAGATGTGAGAACTGCCTCTGGTGTATAGAATAGGAACCTAGAAATAACGAGAGAAAGGTTAAGGAAAGTTCAGTCCTTTAGTAGTGACAGCCTTCCTCGTCTTCTGTGAAAAGCAGAAGTTCCAGCACTCTCTAAGGTTACACTAACCTGAGTTAAAGTAACCGATGAAGCATCCACAGGTTGGCAGGAAAATGAAGTCAGTGACTGGATAGGTGGTTCCTAACCTGCACTACGATGATGTCCAAAACACAGCAAAGAATCAGTACAACCCACAAAGTCATTAAAGACAAAGATACTATTTCAAAGTGATTTTTGCTGCTCCCAGGGCCTCTTTCTTCACACTGCTCAGACTATTCTACATTATCTCCTGGCTGGTGATAAATAAAGTGAGTAGCATAAGCATGAGAATTAAGATGCAGAGGGATGATACATTCCGAGAGGCAGAATTAGGGAGAAAGAGGGACATAATAGAAAGGAGACAGCAGCAGCCAGGGCCATTTTCCACAGAAAAAAAAAAAAAGTTTAAAAAACAAAATAAATTAACGTTGTGCCTTCTCTCTTCCACGCTGCATAGGGCATGCAAGTCAATCACTTTTACCCCCCAGCTGAGGTGCAGGACACTGCCGCTAGCTTGTTTAGCCTACGCTATTTCCAAATTCAATCAGATATGCCCCAGCATTTGTGTGTGCACGTAGATGCATTTTTATACAAGTTGTTGTAATCCAAACCCAATAATTTACTTGCAACATAAGGATGCCCTTTACCTATGGTTTTAAGTAACCTTCCACACCTTCCCTCCTCCCAAAATTTCATTGCTTTTGACCACTAAAGTGAACCAAAAAAAATACTAAGTCATGTAAGAGAAATGTCGCAACAAGAATAGGGAAAAAAGCCTCTCAGTTGGGCAACCAAGCAACACAAACAACTAACCTTCCAAAAGTAAACCCGGTAGCAAAGCCTCATGATAAAAATATTCTAATTCCCATTAAGATTATGGGCTTGTAGTGAGCTAATAGTACCAGTCTCCCCCTTGACCAGGGAAACAATTTTAACAAGACCAAAACTTTGTCTGTTGCGATTCATTCAATGTTTTGCTGCCATCTCCTGGAAAACTTTTGAACTTCACAAAGGCTTTTTAGCAGAAGTCAGACCTGCAGCATGTTGCATACGATTTCTGTCCATTCAGTCCCTGTGTTAGTAAAAGTAATGCTACAAAGCTGGTGTTGCCTTAAGAATTTGGGTTGTTATGTTGGTTTCCGTTTGGTTGTTTTTTTTAAAAGGCTTCGGTATTGTGCTGTAAAATAACTCTCTGCCCCTGGAATACAAGCAAGGTAGAAATGAATTGGGAATGATTCTCTTCGCTTCCCTTTCGGAATCTGCAGGGGGGTAAAAAACGAAAAAGTACCTGGTACAAGTGTATTTAACTAGGAAGGGATGAAGCCAGCACTTGCCAGCATTTCCTTATCTTGCCTCCATCCTGACTGTCAAACAATTACAGTTATTCCTTCTCAAGCTTCTCATTAATTTGGGGATAGCAGAATCTAGAAATAGGAACAGCTGCATTTGGTCACTTCTACTGTTCTTAAATATAAGGCATAATACAGCAGCATAAACCTTTACGTGCTTATCAAGGGTACTAAATTACTGCAACCAATCTCACCTGAGACTGAAAATTTGCAACACTGAATGATATTCAGATTATTTTATTTCATATTAAAGTTGGGCACCTAACCTCGCCATTTTAACTCTACTGTTAATGAAACTATTTTCTAATACTGTAATCTAGAGGATATATAGATTCCTAAACAAGAGTAATATTTTAGAGTTCCAAATTACAGCTCAGTGGGACGGTTCCCCTTCTTTCATGACACCTTCATTAGGTTACTCTATTACAGTCTAATTTGGGAAGCCAAGAAAGCAATGCTTCTGGCTTCATAAAGTACTTCTATTATTTCAAGCTTACTTCCCCCAGCTAGGGCTTAATTCTGACCACAAGGTTTAGAAACATGGCTACATATAGCTTCTGTTTTGAATTTTCTGGGACAACATTGATACAAAAGACCTCCAGGAAAGCATTACTGTTCAGATACAGAAACACTTTATGAGATGGTTTAGGGGGATGAGCATTTGGCATTCTCTAGTTTCTCCTGGATTCTGCGTGACCTTACTGAAACTTAGATACCTTGCAGCCAAGACTAAAAATAAATACGTGCGTCTGTTTGGCTACTTCCTTCTGTTACTCTTCAATTTCTAGGAGCTTTAGTAAATAATTTCATCACTTTAATACAAATAACCAGAAACTGTCCTGCTCAATTAGTATTGAGAAGATATCGCCAAGGGACAGCTAGCTAGACACTTTCAAGACTTTAGCTGGTTGTAATGTTAACAGTGGTGGTTGGGGATTAATAAAACATAGTTCTTCTCCGGTGTTGGATTGTCTAGCTCAATATAACATTTTGAAAGCAAAAAAAGTACACTAAAGGGGAAAAAAGGCTTTTTATGTAAAAATCCAAGATTACTGAAAACTACACTCCCTATTTTTGCGTTGCTTTCCTGTTGAGCTTTGTGACTCTAGATTGTTTCTACGGACAGAAAGAGCTGGCTTCATAGAATCTTCACTTTATTAAAATGAGACGAATTCACTAAGAAAGTCAAATTCACAGTTTTTCATGAAAACTAAGTTTCTCCACGGTTCTGATCAACTTTCTGCATTTCATCCCTTGCTAAGGAATATTTATTATCTGACCTACTACCTCTGTATCTAGTTGGTATTTCTGCTGGCATCATCCTTTAGTCTGGACTGGGATTTTTTTATGCATTTTCCCCATCCATCCATGTCTCCTTGCTCAGCAGATAATAAAAAGCTTCCTCTCATTCCACCACCTCCACTCAAATCAGCCAATCTGCATGCACAACACTGTCCTGTGGCTCTTTTCTTTGCCTGTGAGCAATGACGGAAGAGAAGAAAAAGAGCAAAAGCAGGAGGCGGCCAGGTCATGACTCCCATAAGAAGCTACCTTTTATTTCCAGGTCAGTGACCAGATCCCTTCTCAGCCTCTATTAGCCAAACTCCATCCCCATCTCACTACCATTCAAGACTACGTCAGTACTCTTCCAGCATCTCGGACCTGAGGCGCAGCGCTCGACCCTCAGCAACAGCCCACTGCTGTTTTCTCATTCCTGTACCATGAAAATATTTCCAGCTCTGCTCAGCTTCATCATCCCTCTAAACAGCCACAACTATCACCACTTGCCCCGTCCTTCCCGCTAACATCTCAGTTCCCTCTTTCCTCCAGAACTCCAACCACTGCCTCTCACCATCTTCTGTATTACTAATATACAGTCAGTTCACCACTCGGTTTACCATAAGATTCACACAAGAAAACGACTTTTTCCTTCACCCCAGTATCATTTTGGTCCACAGGGATTAAGCTCCAACATCAAAACAATCCACTTCAGAAGGAGGAAGGTGGAGACTGCGTGAAGAAAGGTAGACACAAACCTTTCACTAATGAGGCAGGCATGATTAACTCGGCTTTTAAGAGTCAGCTCATTCACTGCTTAATAGCTCATTTGTGACATTATTATGTTTTAAATACTCATTATCTTTTATGCCTCTGTTTTGAGGGAAAACAAGGCAAGGCACAAAACAGTGGCAATTTTCTGAAGCGAGGCTCAGCTACAGGAAAGCTGCTGTAAGATGACTAACCCTCACACTATTTGTTACTCAACTTTCTAGTCCTGGTGATTAAATGCTATATTGCTTCCAGAACAAGGATGTTTCATTACAGGCAGTTTTCACGAGGCATTAGATTCAGCTGGTACTTCATACAGGAAAGAGTAAGAACAAAAATAAAAAACAAACACTACATCAGCAGCTACTGATATCAAAACCTACACAGTGAAAATACATAGGAATACATCAGGTGGGTTTTTTTCAGATCATCTTCAAGTTTATAGAGCTAAACCCAACACATTTCAAGACTTATAGCCTAAATATTTTTAACTATCAAACTAAAGGCTTGAGATTATCCACATGTATTACATTTAAAAACTAGAATTTAAAGTTATTTATTAGTGCAATTTAGTAATTTTTTCTCTCCCTTCCAATAAGGACATGAGGGTCTGCCGATAGTATGCGGTGAGAATCCGTAGTAGGTATATCAACAGGGTCCAGTTGTTCAGGCCGTATTTCACTATTCCTCTTAAGGTACACACCACTAATTGTGCAAATACCACAACCTACTAATACCACTCAATTTTAAGGATGATCCATATATCTGACAAATACTGCGATACACATAAGGGGCCCGTGTGGCCTCAGATATGTAAAGCACCAAAAAGATAATTTCAGTTTCCTTGGGACTGGAAACATCTTAGTTCATAATTCATTTGTGATATGAACAGCACTAGAAAAGAGGATGCTAGTCTTTTAAGAGCACTAATCAGAATGTGGAGAACATTTACTAATTTTTATTTTTCCTCTCCAGTAACACATTAAAAGATTAAGACTATCCATTTCTAAAACTTAAGGTGGCCTGGAAAAAATATACAGCAAAAAGAAATTCTGACTGTACCATTTGAGGGGTAGTAATCACCATCCAAGTGAGTATATCACTTAAACCATCAAAACTCAATCAGTTCTTGAAATAGAGCTTCATTATGGATGGATGTTAGAGAACTGTAAACTCAACTGGACTAGCTGACACTAAAGTCCTTTCACAAAGAGTACTGTTTTCATAAAGTTTAGCAGACTGCGTTAAAGCCCATACAGAAACTCAGTCTTTAATGTGACTTGTTAACTTGCTCGAGAATTATGAAACAAACTTCCCTAGGATTTCAGCTCAAGGATCTGCCTTCCTCTAATAATACCGTCTAACAGAGAATAAAAGCACTCAGTATAAGTGAGTGCTGTGAGTGCATTTAATTTTATAATGAGCCCTTCTGCCCCATTTTCATAATGCTTATTCATTCTTTTAACAATTCCTAGGCAATTTGGAAAAAACCCAACCAAACAAAAAAAAAACCAAAAAAGCAGTAAGGTATTAAGATATAAAGCTAATCTATTACCTCATTCACTGACTATGCACCAGAAGGAAAGAGAGATGAAATACTACTCCAAAGAAAGGAAAAAAAAAAAAAAATTAAAAATAATCAGAAGTAGTCTGATACCTAACCGGTGCTGGAAAGCCCTACAATGGAAATTGGGATAGAAAGCTGTAACATGGGTATCAAAGTTTTTCTCTCTAGGCAACTCACCTCCATGTTCAAGAAAAACACGGACACATCTCTCTTTCCCTCTTGCTGCAGAGAAATGAAGCAAGGTCCAGCCGTTGGCATCTCGACCATTTGGAGAATATCCTTGCTCCAACATCTTGCGCACGGTGTGAACATCGCCAGCAGCAACTGCAGCCTGAATCTGCAACTCTTCCTGTAGTTCAGGGTTTCTCCGACAGTGATGGTGTAACATCCTAGCTGAATCTGCCTTTTACAGAAGCGTCATGAGGTCACACTAGTCACCTTGAATCAATATAAAGCATGAATAAATTAGCAGTGGGACCAGGATCCTGAAAAAAAAAGTCAGTACTACTGGAGAAACTGGCTGCTTGAGGCTTGTTGGGGGGTACGCTTCGCTGGGTAAACAAAAAAAAGGCTAGCTGGCCAGGCCCAAGAAGTTGTGGTGAATGGGGTTAAATCTAGTTGGTGACCAGTCACAAGTGGTGATCCCCAGGGCTCAGTATTGGGGCCTGTTCTCTTTAGTATATTTATCAACGATCTGGACGAGGGGACCCTCCACAAGTTTGCAGACAACACCAGGTTAGGAGGGAGTGTTGATCTGCTTGAGGATAGGAGGGTTCTACAGAGGGATCTGGACAGGGTGGATCGATGGGCCAAGGCCAATGGTATGAGGTTCAACAAGGCCAAGTGCCGGGTCCTGCACTTGGGTCACACCAACCCCATGCAGAGCTACAGGCTTGGGGTGGGGTGGCTGGGAAGCTGCCCGGCGGAGAAGGACCCGGGGGTGTTGGTGGACAGCCAGCTGAACATGAGGCAGCAGTGTGCCCAGGTGGTCAAGAAGGCCAAGAGCATCCTGGCCTGTATCAGCAATAGTGTGGCCAGCAGGACTGGGGAAGTGATTGTCCCCCTGTACTCGGCACTGGTGAGGCCCCACCTCGAGTACTGCGTTCAGTTTTGGGCCCCTCAGGACAAGAAAGACATTGAGGTGTTGGAGCGTGTCCAGAGAAGGGCAACGAAAGTGGTGAGGGGTCTGGAGCACAGGTCTCATGAGGAGTGGCTGAGGGAACTGGAGTTGTTTAGCGTGGAGAAAAGGAGGCTGAGGGGAGACCTTATTGCTCTCTTACAACTACCTGAAAGGAGGCTGGAGCGAGGTGGGGGTCGGTCTCTTCTCCCAAGTAACAAGCAATAGGAGAAGAGGAAATGGCCTCAAGTTCTGCCAGGGAAGGTTTAGATTGGACATTAAGAAAAATTTCTTCACTGAAAGGGTTATCAAACATTGGAACAGGCTGTCCAGGGAAGTGGTGGAATTGCCATCCCTGGAGGTACTTAAAAGATGGGTAGAGGTAGTGCTGAGCGTCATGGTTTAGTGGTGGACTTGGCAGTGTTAGGTTAACAGTTGGACTTGATCTTTAAAGGTTTCTTCCAACCAAAACGATTCTATGATTCTAATGAAAAGCAATGCTAAGATTTACTCTCTATATGCAGAGCAAAATCCTCTTCTACACAGGATAAAAAAACCAAACAATCTCACTGTTGCTAGCAAAATCATAATACACTGTTCACATCACTGAACTGCAAAAGAAAAGGGCACTTACACATTATAAATAGTAAACATTTTCTTCAGAAATGACAGCATCAAACAGCAATCCACAATTAAAGCATCTGAGCAATAAGCAAAATGAAAAATCTTCAGAACCCAAAATTCATTTAAAAATCACAACATGGTTAGTATCACTAACTCCAGAGATACTGGTTAAAGAGATGATCTAAACTGTTGCATGAAACAACACTGCATTGCTAGAGCAACTGAACTATGATATTCTTCTTTATTCGAGAAATATATCACCTCTAAGCTTCAATGATAATATTTTCATCTTACTAATATAATCTTTTCATGTGACCTACTGCACATGAACATTAGTAACACTCATGTTCAAACTGAAAACCTTAATTTTCCTTTTTCTTTTTCTCCTTTTTTCTTTTTAAATTAGAGTCTACTGTCTGCATTTTGGCTTGTGGACTTCTTTATTAGTACACAAGGACTGCAAAGAACCTCTATATTCCAAAAATCAAACACAAAGATGATACACGAGACCTGAAAACACGTAAGTGCAGTTAATACAGCCCTGTCAAACACCAGGAGAACACATACCAGAACAATTCAATTTATAATTACCTTGATACAGTACAAGAGAGCTGGGCCAAAAGGCTATCTAAAATAGCCACTGTAAGAGAGCCTAGATACAAGCACACATTGGGAAAGAAAGAAGTACTATACTCCATGCTTTGTTTGAAAAGTACTCATCTGCAGTTCTACTTGCTACCCAGCTAGGGAAAAGAAAAAAAAAATACAGGTATTTAGGGATTCTTCCACAGTACACAAAGTCTGTTAAGTGTTTACATTTTCACATACATTGTGTGTCATATCCCATTAACAGGTATTCCTGGAGTGGAAAAGAATATCAGAAGAAAGACAATAAAAGTAGGGTATTAGAAAGGCAATGCTGAGCAACAGAAGTCTCAGAAAATATTCAAAAATGGTTGCAATGGATATTTACACAGAACTAGAATACAAAAAGGGGAGAGAAAAATGTATTTAGACTCCTGTAAAGTTAATCAAGATTAAAGTACAAGGAAAAGTTCTAAAGACGAAAATTAATTTTAAGCAAAACTTCAGATTTACAGCAACCTTGTTTTATTAGGATGTCAACCCACATCATCACCTAAACCTTCTTTTACGTTTTCCAGATCCTCATGACTCATAGGTCATTCAAAAGACATTGCAATCAACTCCCTACATCCCACTGGGCACTTGTTTTCCTGGGATCCAGATATACATATAGACAAGAGAAAAGTGAAAACATCACTCACTGCCATCTTTCCAGATAAAAGCATAGCTATCTATTCACTCTTCTGTAACCTACTTGTGCCCATTGCAAAGAAGTCATTTATCTGCTTCTTGGAGAGATATAAACTCATAATTAACAGGTGGCTACAATGACCCTACTTACATTGCAAATATGGAAGTTACATACAGCAAATGCCTGTCTTTGACATTTATAAATGCTTCTACTTAACACGTATGGCAGCAATCACTATTTCAGCATAGGGTTATGAAAGACTTTTTAGCTCAATAGGTAATACATGGCTTAGGTACTGGCTTTGTTTTGTTTTATAGCATGAACTCCATTATCTGACACTGGAAGAAAAGGGGATTTACAAACCAGCAACTACTAACTCAATAGTTCATCTTTAGCAGCATATTCCAAAAATCAAACTTGGTTAATCTGATGACAATGGAAGTATTTCTATTGACTCTAATAAGCTTTCGCTAAGCTCTTTTCTAAACTCCAATTAGCACTTCGGAACACGCTCACCTATAAGACAGTGAGCTTGACTTCATTCTGGATCACACCACTAATAGTACTGTTAATGAAATTCCGACTACAGAAACAAGGTCCTTCTTTGGAAAACTGACAGTAGAACCTGACTGATAATAACTAGAAGCCAGGGGGAGATCCTTAAAAAAAATAAAAATTAAAAATAAAATAAAAATCAAGTGTGCCCCTTCAGCCCTACTTTCTGAATGTGTACAAAAACAAGATACGAAAACTTATCTCTCAAACTGAGAATATTTAATCGAAAGTTAATATAAACAAACTTCCTACTGTCATTTTTACAGTCCCTTCTGGTAAAGGACTAATACTTGCAAGATCTCACGTGGTCCTGAAAATTAAGATGAAACTAGTCGCTCAAAGTGCTACAGAAAGAGATCGGATCAGTAAACAGATGAAGAGAAACGGAATTTCTCATTTAAGGGGACAGCAGTATCCCCCCTGCAAATATCTATGAAGACAGTTGGTTAAGAAAAAAGCAAAGCGCTTTATATCACACTTCTCAGCTGGTGGGTATATTTGTAATGCAGCATTATAAAAAGTTGGCACTGGCCCCATATGTTGCATGTGACTAGCAGAGCTTATTCAAATTAGCTAGTACTAAAGTACATAAGTACTAAAACATACAAAGCAGAAGACAAAGTCAGGCATAAGCAGCTCCTTTTATCACTTGCACAGTTTCTGTAAATATCTACTCTTCTATCTCACCCCTATGGCAAACTCTGAAATTCAAATTACAAGAATACTGAACTGTAACATTAAAGGTTTCAGGATAGTGCTAGGTACACACCAGCTTCGAAAACATTTTCACTTCTGCTCCACAGATCATTTAAATTTCCTGTTTGCAAATCCCCATTTACAGCATCAATCTTTGGAGAAGGAAGGGAAGACTACTGGAAGTCATTAGCCATTTGGCATTTAATATTTAATGTTTTGCAACTGTAATCAATCTCATTCAGAACACAGTATGCATTTTGATTGCTACGTATTGGCTTTCTCCATGCAAGTAAAAAAAAAATGAAGTGAAGCGGGGGGCAGGGGGGGAAATGTACCTTTACGTTCTTGGTTATAATGATTGTATCTTGCCGTGAAAATGGAGGACAACAACAACTACTTAATTGATTTTGCAAGTACAATAGGGTAAATTCAATGTGTTCCTGAATTACCTTATAAGTGGTTGTTACTCTTTGATGGATGTCCCACTCTTCATTGTCTTCACTATTCATAATCATGTGTGCCCATGTGTATCAAAACCTGCTACCCCTTTAAAAAAAAGAAAGATATTTCCTATTAGTTGCAAAGAGTAAAAGTGAGAGGTTGGTTTACTTTTACTTTGTACCTGTGCTAGAATGCTACATTTTAATGCAGTTATGCCAGAAAAGGCCCTGAAGTGTGGTTTTTTTCACTATTAGACAGTCCTCCAGAGGTTTGGGTGGAGAGAGTTTGCTTCTGCCAGATGAGGAGAAGGCTACGGAGAATATTTTATGGAAAACAAGAAATGAGAGATGCGCATCCTCTCCGGGGTAAACCTTGAAGAAACAGTCTAAACTCTTCTCTAAGATTACACATATCTGCTCCTGCCATGGAACAAGAATTGATGCGAAGGTTACAGTAGGTATTTCTGCCTGACTGTTCAACATCTCCCTGTGGGAGTCAGATGCCAGAAAAAACCTTCAGGATCCACTTAGTTCCTCCCAACCCATTTTTGTAGGGTTTTGGGGGTTGGTCTTTTTTTTTTTTAAATCTCCATCCCATCTATGCTTCCCTATCTAAAGAATAAAACCTGATAACATAGAACATTGACTTTTCTGTCCTTCAATTGGACTTCTGGTGCCACCAGTTGTCTCCCCCTCACACAACACATCAGGCTAATGCACACTGCATTTCACAAACAGGTAGAGAAACCTTCACAATACAAGTGATACCACCACCTCAAAAATCTTCACTCTTTTCTTCATATATAAAAACTGTCCTTTTAGTATCAGAGTTGACTCAACTCCAGTTACAACCCCTATTCAGTTGCCTTCTTCAGACTCGTCCTCCCTATCCTCCTTCCTTGTCACCTGCGGTTAACAGGATCAGTCCCAACGTTTGACCATTTCTCCCTAATCAATGCCATTTTGTTAATTCTCTGTGCGCCTCTGTCCCTCTGACCTTTCGTCCACTTTGGCTGCAAACTTCTTGCGACAGGACCCCTTATCATATGTGAGCACTGCAATAATACAATAAATAATAAAAGCATTAATTACTTCACTCTGTAGCAGATCGCACAAAACCAACAGTGACTTGTTTCTTCTGCAAATGTGTTGCACCACAACAATTATACGAACAGTGCAGCTTTTAGCTCAAGTTAAAATTTCTGTCACTTAATGCAACATAAAATCTTGCTTTCCTCACGATAGCTGAGGAGGATGAAAAAAGCTCTTTTCATCCCTCTTATGCACATTTTCCAAGAGCTTTGCTTCCCAAGATAAAACATACAAGGTCTGCAGATATGCTCACAGCCCTGCACAAAATTGCACTGCCATGACCTAATTTGATCACATTTCTAGCCTTGTTTTTTTGCATAGATGATCAGTCGTTAGTTCACCTTTTTTTTTTTATTATTTTTGCATGATTTTCACTTTAAAACCCACACATTTTTTATTAGCTGATGCAAATTAGAATTGCACTGACTTCACAGACTACAGACAAGGTAACAGATTGCTCCACTAAAAAAGTAACAAGCTTTTTTCCCCCCAAAAGGAAAATTAGCTGCATAT
This sequence comes from Pluvialis apricaria, assembly GCA_017639485.1. Taxonomy (NCBI): domain Eukaryota; kingdom Metazoa; phylum Chordata; class Aves; order Charadriiformes; family Charadriidae; genus Pluvialis; species Pluvialis apricaria. Next base: position 4,312,132 of record CM030015.1, read on the forward strand.
GGCAAGAGTAAGATCTGTAACTTTAATAAAAAGAAGTCATATTTAGTGAAAGTAAAGCTCACTTACTCAATGACTTAAAGTTTGCTTAAAATACTAATAATTGTAGTAAAAGTAGCACACTAAAAAAAATAAGACAAACATCATTATCTATTGATAGTGTCTCATGTTGTCAAAGAGATACGAGACTTCTCTACATCAATATGTCACTTCATTAAAGTCATTGCAAACATCATGTGGAAAATTAATTCTGACATATGCATATACTTACTTTAAAGGAAAGTTCAAGGTTGGTACTAAAAGCAAGACCTTATAATACAGTATTTTGCTCATTCAGATGAGCTAACAGATAGACCTGATTCCTAAACTGTAAGATTACACATCCAAGAGCAGAATAAGAACCATAATTTACTGATGTTAGCCTACGTCTATACAACAAGGAAAGTGTACCACTACACATGGCATTTAATATCTAGCATAGACCTAATCAGTGTAGGTCCTAGCTGTCTGTGGTTGAAGTATTCCAAGGCATTTAAATCAAATAAACAAACAAAAAGAAAAAGCAAGCCCTGTGGAATAAGGATAATCACATTAGCATTCATTACTCTCACAACCCACTTCTCCCACCCGTTTCAAAACTCGAACAAGCTAAGTGTGTTCTCACTCAAATGGCATTTTAAAACTGGTCAATATGCGTTTGACAAAGGAACTAAATGCAACTATCATCTTCGTATGTCGCTCAGCTTCCTATTTCAGGAGCTCTTCAGACAAGACAGTAAGGCAAACAATCATTTTATTATTTGTGTTCTCGTACCACAACTGTAAAGTTTGCAAATAACATGTGAAATATTAAAATTTCAGAGTTTTATAATCCTGAATGTATTTTCTGCTAGATGTTCTATGCTACATCCCAGACAGACATCAAGCGAGGTAACCAAGTGGCTGAGATGAAAATCGCCAAGCAACACACGCAAATTGCTGGGTCTGAAAGCAATGAGTTAACAGTGCATGAATCCAAAACATCACAGAGGAACTGCTACTTCAAAGGCAAGAAGCCTTCACTCTTCACAAGCGGTCATTAAAAGTTACGCACTTCTCGTCAGAGTTTCTGCAATACCATCTCGTAGCTTGGACATACTAAACTTAAAATAACTAAACGAGTTAATCTAAAAGTCTTCCATCAACTTCAGGTGTTTATAGCACTGTATGATGCTGACTGGTGGTGTTATACCCTAATAAGCAGCTGTTGCATTGTCACATTTTGCAGGTGGCTGAAACTGAAGTACAGAGGTATCATTTTACCAACTATTATCCATTTCACAGAGAGATTGCGAGGTCTGACTTTTGGGCCTGACAGAGAATTAGTGACATCACCCAGCTCAAACTGGTGAGCAAAAGAAGAGACCTCACCTTCGGAAAACACTAGTAACGCATCAGCTATTAACCATCCTCAAAATTCCCACCCATACATTGGCAACCCTAAGCACAAGCAGAGTCCAGTGAAGAAAATACTGCAGATCCTTCCAAATCCAGGACCCCAATGCTAGTGCTAAAGCAAGGCCTTACGGATCTCTTTCAGTAGGGAATGCTGCAGCAGGGTCACACAGCCACAACTCTCCTCCCTCAAGACGCACGCCGACAAACCGCAGGGAGCTTGTGCTCTACGGCACGCTTGGAGATCCTCTCGCCCCAAGCATAAAATACAATCTCTCCTCTAAAATACAGTGCTGCTGTTTCTAAGTGTTAAACGGGTAAAGTCAGATAGAAGCTTAGCCTTAAAAGTAAGTAAGAATTCGTAGCAAGTGTTAATGTATAAGATTTATGTATTTTAACATGACTTGCTATCACTAAAGAATCCAAACACCAATATTTCATAGAATGACAGAAGCAGAAAACAATGGCTAGTTCAAACCACATTAAAGCAGTTACTTCAGTCCTAATACTCGTAGCACAGCTGACGAACAAAATGAGGGCCACTTATAGAGTTTAATTCATTCAACAATCTCTGGAAGACTTGTATTTGCTGTGTATTTCTTTCTAATATAGCCTAAAAGAATCCAAGTGGACAAAATTCATTGGATGACTTCAGTGGATAAAGCAAGTTTTTCACTGTGATAGCATCATTCTGTAAGCAAATGCCGGAACAATGGAAAACAACCTCTCAGCGCATTTACTTTAAGGGTTTAGAATTCACAACAAGGCAAAAAAAAAAAAACCAACAACAAAATGAGTATATAGCCTGAAAAACTATAGCTAGTTTTTAAATCAGGGTAGGTTAACGGTTGGACTTGATGATCTTAATGGTCCCTTCCAACCTCACTTATTCTATGATTCTATGATTCTATGAAGATTAAAAAAAATAAAAGGACACGAAACTTTATCTAAGGGGCTAGCTATACTTGCAATATGCTGCATTTCTTCCAGAGATCAAGAGCAGGACTTCGGCATATCATTTATCTCTCTTTCCTGTTTTGACCATGTGCAAATTTCTGTCAGAATCTAATTCCCTGATTCCTGTGAACTCAATTCCAGTCTCTGCATCTGAATCAAACTTTGCTGCATTGGCATTTCACATTAGGAAGAAGCTTCACAAATCAAATGAAAACTTACATTTCCTTCCATTAATAAATCCCAAAGATCTTATGACTTTTTGGCACCAAGAGGTGTCCTGTTGGAGTAGCTACATTAATGCAAGCCCTGACATTAGATGCAGCGGATGGGTTGTAAAGAGGGTGTTATAATAAACCAACTTCAGATGAAACAGGTGTGCTATAACTGTACTGGTTAAGTTTGTATTAACGCACATCTGTCTCACCTATTAGCATAAAATTCCCTCCTGCAATCACACTGGGCATGTCCACATGTTCCACTATTACTTGTGGTTTTGCAGTACGCTACCGAAATAACATGGAATATTTCTTCCCTGTACTTTCAACATGCATCTCAGAATTTGTTGCACTTATGTTACCCAGGGATTTTCTATTTAATCTTTGATGTGTAGCAGCTACTTTTTATCACATACCTAAGACGCCTATGTTAGAAAAATGGTCCACCCTTGACCAAGATTGTTGGCAACAGGTACTGCTCTTTCCCCTGCAACTAAAGCTAAAAAATAATTTATTGCTGACAATAAAAAACATTCTGGTACAGCCAATGACTTCTCTGATAACACGACAAAGACCAGAGGGACCTATATAGACGATATATTTGCCAAAATAACACAAACTCATCTACATTTGAAACAGATTAGAAAGGATTCAATGGATGCAGACTCTGCATTAAAAGACCATGCAGAAACTCCATTATTTGGAGCACACAAACAGTAGGATGCAGAAAAAGGCTGACTGACATCATTCACCCCCCCACTCTCTCTCCTTCTAGAACGCATCTCTTCATCTTACCACGTAAAACAAGCAATTCTCCCTACGAACTGCTCTCCCCCTGAAACCAAGCGTTCCTCCTACCAGCAGGATTCAATTTTTGATGACACCTTCCATTTTTTCCCTTAAGCACCTAACAGCATTATCTCCTCCTGTGATCTAAACCCAAAAAGTAAGTACTTGTAAACAAACACCATCCAATTAAATACATTTCAATTTTTGCAGCTCCATTACAATACAAAAACCCATGTAAAAGTTCGGTACGACTAAACCAACATAATGCAATTACCATGACCTACTCAAATACACATTTTAGAATCAGAGCAGAAACCAATCCAGTGTTGCACCCATAAATTTGTGAAAAGGCTTTAAGAAAAGGCCCTTTTAACTACTGGGAGTGAAGTAATTTCAAGTGACATTCCTGAGATGAAGAAACACACACAAAAAAAAGTAGCCATTCCTAATCAAAATAACGTTTGCAGATTAAATTGAGAAAAGGACAAATCGTTACAAGAAGAGGAACCAAGCTTCAAATGGGCTTCAGAGCTTTCAAACTTTTAAAGCTCAACAACAAGTAGGTTTTAAGGGAACAAAGAAATCTAATACTACCTATTCAAATCCATCAAAAACACAACAAGAGGCCCCAATCCCATCCAAACCATGTGTCCAGGATGATTTTGAGAGTCTACGTGAATTATCACCTTTCTGGGGCTTTTTTGAGTGCTGTGGTCTCTCTTCTGTCTTACTCTGTTCTTTGGAGTCACAATTTTTAATTCTCCTTTAAGGCAGCTTAAACCTAAAAAATAAAAAGCAGAACTGAGCCGCACAGTGCCATAAAAAGAGAGAAACAGAGAACAAAAACGGCTAATCCCAAAGCAACAGCAGGTCGAAATGGGAAAGAACCTGCCAAGAAAAAAAAAAAAAAAAAAAAAGACAAAAAAAATTTAGGAAGGAAAGGGTTATTTACCTAAATCGGGATCTTAAGGGGGAAAAAGAAGGGCACTCTCCCGGGATACCGGAGAGCTGGGGGGGGGGGGGGGGGGGGGGGGGGGACGACGGACACGGACGGACACACAGCACGGGCAGGACTGCTGCCCTGTCAATGCGGCTCCTCCGGGGCACTGGAGTAAACGATAAGTACTGACGAACGGGACAGGAAGTAACCCAGAAAGCGGAGCTGCTGGGAAATCAAAATCACTCCCTTGCAGGAGTTCGTGCTTCAGGAGCCGTCAGGCGCACACCCCCCCCCCCCTCCACCACCACCCGACCCAGCCCCGGCGCGGAGTTTCCAGGCCCGGCGGGGGGGGGAAGGCAAGGCAGGGCGCCGCCGGGGGCTGGGGACGCGCTCCGGAGGGGCCCGAGGTTCCCCTCCGCCCTCACCGCCCGGGGAGCCCCCCTCCGCCGGCAGCGGGCCCGGCGCCGGCCGGGGTGACCCGCAGCGCGCCCGCCCGCCGCGGCCCGGGGATGGGGGGGGGGGGGATCGGAAGAAGAGCCGCCGTGGGGGCCAGCACCCCCTCCCGGCAGGGGCGGGGGAGCTCCCTCGCAGCCCGCCGAGGGGCAGCGGGGCGGAGCAGGCCGGCGGCGAGCCCCGCTGAAGGGGCTGCCCGGCAGCGGCGAGGGGAGGCCCCGCGGCGGGCCATGGGGTCGCGCCTCCCTCCCCCCCCCCCCTTCCTTCTCCTCCCCCCCCCCCCCCCTCCCGTGAAGGAGTCTGGGGGCAGACGGGGCTCTGCCGCCGTTACCTGTCTGCCGCCGGCGGGCGGAGGGGGCGTGTGTGGGGGGGGGCCGGCGCGCACCCGTGCGCGGCCGCCCCCCGCGCTGGCGGCGGCGGCGGGGCGGGGGGAGCGGCGGGGCCGGCGGCGGGAGGGGGCCGAGCCGTGTGGGGACACTTTGCACCGAGCCGCCCCCCTCGGCTGGCTCCGCGGGGTCAGCGGGCAGGGACTGACCCCCGCCGCCGCCAATCGGCTGCCGCCGCGCTGGGCCCGCCCCCAACCGCGCGCCGCCGCCGCGGCTGATTGGGCGCCGGGCTGACGGCGGCTCCGCCCACGGCTCATCCCCCTTGCCGTAAAGGCGCGGGGGAGGGGGAGGGCTTTGCGACAGGGGAGGTGAGGGGGAAGGGGGCGGCTGCGGCGGTTCCGGCGTTGGGACGGAGGAGAGTTGGGCCTTACGGCGCTCTGTCTCCTGGGGGCGGGTGAGTCGCGGCGGTTGCCTAGCAGCGGTCGCCTAGCAGCGCGGAGGGGGCGGGGCCCGCGCGCGCGGCGGCTCGGGGTGACTAAGCGGGGCCGCGGGCTTCTAGGTTGAGGGGGCGGGGCGGGGCCGAGAGGCGGCGGCGGTCGCGCGCCTCGGGGCGGGGCCTCGGCGGCGGCGGGCGGCGGGCTGAGGGGAGCCGGGCTGAGGGGGCGGCGGGCAGGCGAAGGGCCGGCGGGCGAGGCGGGTTGAGGGGAGCTCGGAGCCGGCCTGGGTTGGGTGAAGGAGCGCGGAGCCGCGCCGGTTAGAGGGGCGGTGAGCGGCGCTGAGGGGAGCGGCGGCGCAGAAGGCCGCAGGTGGCCCTCGGGGCTGGCGGGCGGGGGTTGTGGAGGCCGATTGGGGGCCTTCTGGAAGGGGTGAACGGGGAGAGGGGCTGCGGGCCGGGAGGCTCTTCCTCAGGCTGGAGGGCGGCTTTTAGCGAGGTCTTCCTGCCACTAACCCGGTGCTGGCGTTCCCGAAACGCCGGTGTGAGAGGTACAATAAGGGGCCGGTGAGGTCGGGTGGGGTCCATCTAATCCCGTCTGTAGGGGCTAAGGGTGCTCGCAGAAGAGCGGATTAGGCATCTGGCAACGTTTAGGTGTCAAAGTTAACAGTCAGGGGTTGGGCAGCTCGCAGCGGAGGTTATTTGCAACCTCTGGAAGGAAATGACATTATTTTTAGAGGCTTTTACGGTATCTCAGCGCTGAGCGGAAGTATATTCTTTATTGAGAGATGGGCCTACGAAGTCATGGCAGGTATAAGTAGTCCAAAGTATATTTCATTTCTGAAATGATTCAACCGTTGCGTTGTAAGGGGATCCAGAGCCTTCAGACTCATACCCAACAGTCATGGACTGTGGTTTCGTTTTGCTTTATCCGATTTAATTTTTTAGTGAAAATAAGGTTTTTAGGATAGTTTGTTTTCTCCCAGTTGCTATTCATGCAATTAACATTTAATAGTATATATAACAGGGAAAGACTAATACAGGGACTTGACAATAGCTTTCTCTAATCATGCCTCTTCGCTCATATCTCTGAGTAATCGTGTGTCATCATAAGCCATTTGTGTTAGTTTAAAAAAAAAAGTGAAATGTAACATCAACAATGCTAGTCCAGGCAAATCAATGCTTCCTATGACTTTGCGAAATTAAGTATCCCACCCTGGAGAAGTACAAGTATTTTATAATTCTGATTCAGGATATTCTGGTGGCGTTTGCAACCGCTTAAACTTCCCTTGTTTGGTTTATGATGGTCCTTAAACCTTACAGGCTTCAGCTGCCATCTTTATTTTCTTTTCCATCAAGTTTCTTCTCTTGTTCTGTTTGCAGCTCCATGTGACTTTGTTTTTGATTTTAAAGCTTAACTAAAGCGGTCATGAAAATAATGTATAGCAAAATATTTATATGTGGGGTTTTTGCTATAGTTTTCTTTTTTGTCTTTTGCCTGATCAATCTATATATAAGGTTTTTAGAACTGTTTCATGCTCTTTATGCGGGAGTCTGGCACAGTGAGGCGTTACCTTAATTGGTTTTTAGATGCTGTTGTGAATAACTCAAATAAATAATACAAGTAAGGCTTGGAGTTTGTCACTTCTTGTGTGTGAATGTGATTGCTGTTCTTTAGTCTTCAGCTTTGAGCTTTTCACTGTGCTCTCTTACTATGTCTGAAACAAATTTAGTCATTGTCTGACATTTTCCCCCTCTTTGAAGTAAATTTCTTCAAACTAAACCCCCTCATTTCATTTCCTTTAATGACTTCTAGTCATGAACTGTTGTCATGTGTGAGTGAAGCATATCTTATAGGTGTTTCTTTAAAGCGTTCTGCAAATTAATGGTATAATACAGATGTCTTATGGTGGGATCAGGGAAAGCACAACCAGTATCGTGGTGAAGGTAAAATCTCATACTGCATGTCCTAGAGGAGTTCTAAATCTCTTCTGCCTTAACAACCTTGCAATATCGTATGAATTTGTGCATGAAAGGTCTGTTCATTTACCACGTGGGATGATAATTCAAGTTGATCTTGAAACACAGAAGTAAATGTGTTAAGGTAATTTTACTTTATTAGGTATTCATTTAGGAAGAAATGAAACTCAAAGATAGGAACAATAGCTATATAAAATATTCAGAGTGACTTCTGAAGAAATTTTACAAGGTTTCAGGTCATAAATTTCCACCTCAAGTAGAATTCCAAATAGATTCTGCAAACGAAGAAGTAATTTATTGTCTGAAGTATCAGATTTATTCTTAACACCTAAAATGTGGAATATGGGAAAGGATGAGGGAAGGGTTCTTAGTTCTGTTAGGTGAGGAATATACTATAACATTTTGGACTTGTCAGGTGAGCCATTGCTGAATATGTCTTTAAAAATACCATACCAGATTGAGTTGTAGATCACTGCCTGCAGGCAACTCCTTATTCTCTGGTTTGAGAGTCCCTTCTGAAGGAAATGCTGCCCAATAGTGGAAGAAGTGAGGAGTCTGGATAGCGTATCTTGGTCTACCCCTAATCCTTTGTAGCTTTGGAAGCCATTTTGTCAATGCATACTTCAGTTGCAGTTAAAAAGTCAAATTGATAGTGACAAACACCTTCATTTTTACAATGTTTGATAGTGTTTTAAAAACTTGTGAAGATTATAAAGTAAAAAAAAATGCCTCATATACTGAATTTTAGTTTCATTGTTTTCTTATCTTCTGCTAAGAAGCAACAATAATGCATAATACTTGGTCCGATGATAAATGCAGGTGTAATCAATACATAGATGGGACGATATTTAGAATTTCTTACCAGCTGGGAGGCTGAGCTGTGTTCTTGGGTAAGAAAGGGGAAATGTAACATTTGAATAAAAGCCAGCTACAAACAGATGGCTTCAGGAGCCTACCTGGAAGTCTACCTGGTTTGTTATGCCAGATTTAAAAGACAAGGATCCAAGAAAACACACAAAAAGAAAATTCCTATAAGCAATGTAAGCCCCACTCCTAACTTCACAGTAGATAAAGGTAATGAGTTTGGATTTGTTTTTGTTTTTAATTAAAAGGGTTCTGGTTAGAGAACGTGTTAAAACTGTCCTAAAAAGATAAAAGTGACAGATTAGCATCAATTTTAATATAGATGAAAAAGAAACCCTGATCTTCTTAAGTGTATCCTTTTTGTTTTCTGGGGGGATGTGCTATCTGTCTAGCCATTTATGTAACAGAAAATTGTGGGTGCTTAGGTGCTCATACTGATTTGAGTTCTTAATAGCTCATCTTTTTAAGCTATAGTGAATATTCCAGTGTTGTGATTGAAAGATATGTTCTGTTGACTTTGTGATAAGGATTTTTTTATACCTTTCCTGAATATGGTTCAGTATTTTTATTAGCTTTTAATAATTTTGGTTTTTAAGTATTTTTTAATTTTAAACTCAGTCACTGGGCCGTTGAGACCCGCCCTGTGGCATTGTTGGTCCTTTGCATTGTCTGAAAACCTGATTTGGGTTTCAAGATTTAGGTGCTCAGAACAAGAGTTCTGCACATGTAGACATAAAGGAATTCTTTCATCCTCATTACTAAATTCTCCAGTTCTCCCAGCTCTCCTCACCTTTATATTCCTGCTATTTATCTTGAGCCTATGTGCAGCAGAAGACAAGACTTCTTTGGTTTCCTTTTTTTTTTGAGAGGTGTTGCCATACCCAGCTGTAGTGGAGCAATTGGCAGTTCAGTTGAAAATTTTCACTTGAAACTTTGTGTCTGTTTTTGGGGGAATCTGTCACAAAAGAAATGAGGTATTAGTAGTTTTAGCAACAAAGAGAAAGATTTGATCCAAGTGCTCATATCTTTCAGAAGTAGTCCCTAGTAATAGCCATCTTTGGTTTTGTTTGTTCCAGTAAACCAATGTTGGTGTCAGTAGTATAATATTGGGACTGTAAACTTCTTCACCACATAGCAATTCTTGTATCCTTTGAATGTCTCAGTGGGACAATTTTGTGTAACTATCACTCTTGCTGTTTTTAAACAGTGAATTTGTATTTTCAAAGTAAGTTTAGTAATGGTAGTATTAACTCTAAAAATGTGTGTTGTTCTTTTGTATCTCTCTAGTTATCTGTTCAGTAATAGCAAAATATTTATTTCTAGGTAACTCAGAAGAGAAATGCCTTCTCTTACTGGATAAAAATAACTTCGAAGCTGACTTGCAGTGGCCATGATAATCAGTGAAGACATACGGCATTTTCTGGAGTATTGAATGTTCTCATAATGAAGATCTCTCTTCTGCAGCAGATGTATAAGGACGTACTGGTAGGCATTCCGCTAGCGAAGGAAAGCCATCATTATACCTCTTTACTTAATCTGTGTATTGAGCAGTCACCAGAAAGAGATGAATCATGTAATTGGATGCATCTGCCATCTACTAATGGTGGTATTAGGAACCATCAGGACACTGATATGTCAGATGCGGTTGTCCCTACAACAGATGATATATCAAATAGCTTTGCAAACATGAACTCCTCATTCGGTCCACGAGAAGTGATGCTGCTTCAGTTAACGGTGATCAAGATGATGGTTGCTAAAGCAGAGTCCCAGGAAATAGAATTCAATATGAGACAGAAGTACTGTGAAATCTTTGTCCTTCTTCTGAAGGAGGCAAAAATTGACTCAAAATTGGTAAGCTTTTATAAACTTTTGAAGGATTTTTGTGAAAGGAGGAAAAAAAAAGAACATGCCTTAGATACTTTTTCTTTCTATATGTTTGCAGATTTGTCTGCTTGGTAGTTATGATCAGCTGTTATCTCACATGGCTTCAAAAAGTTTAGCATCTCTAGTGTATTTCCAGCTGAAGGAAGAGGTGAGTATGGCATAACTTTTCACAGGTTAAAAAAATGACGTAGGGAGTATATGCCCCTTGTTGTTGCGTTTAACTCTAGAGCCAACTTTTTATAGTGTTTACATGGCACAAAAGCAGTCACTATATGACTCCTGTAAAATCTAAAAGTACTTCTAAAGAGGCTTATTTCATAAGTAGACCCACAGAGCAGCATCAGAACTGCTCCTTTCCTCCATCTGTTGCCTGCACATCTGTTCTGCTCCATCTCGCCTGAAAGGCGCATCCGCAGTCTCCTGGTGGTTCAGCATACAGACTATTAGTCCCCTTAAAATAGGACACAGTTTTGTTGAGTGTGTTTAGCTCCAGTATCAGGAACAATATGAAGGTTGTACAAGATACTACTATGTGATAGTTCTCCCATAACACATGTCTTAAGGGGCTTTGAGTTGTAAATGATGGATAGGAAAAATACATAATAAATATTCCAAGAGAGTATTTCAAGCATGTTTGGAGGGGCATAGAGTGTTGAAAGGAGATCAGATGTGTAACAGAAGTTTGTAATGGGAGGTGGAATGTCTTTGTATGTAAAAATCTGGAATTTTATGAAACTTTTTAAAGGTAAAATATGTCTAGATGACAAGAAATATTCTCTTTAAGGTTGCAGTACAGATACTTCAGTAAACCAATAATCTACAGTATCAATATTTTTACAGTTACTTGAGATCTCTTAGATGATGGAGTAGGTAAAAATAGATAATAACCTATTGAAAGTTAATCAAATGCTTTTCTGTATTTTCTTGTTTGAAATTCCAATTACTTGAGGGGTTTTTTTACTTGCTGTATATTTGGTGAATGTATGTTGTAGCCTCCACAGGAGCATTTCTGAGCATAGATTTTTTTTTTTTTTCTTCTCAGAAATATGTTTGTAATATTTCTTGCAAAGTTGTCTTGGAATTATGAATTCAGGTGTGGTCTGTCTAGAGTATTGTCTGATTTTGGGTAGGTCACATGACATTGGGAGCATTATTTTTCCCTTTCTGGAAAATACAGATAACTTCTATTGCATGCATATGTGACTTCATGTTTGTATATATAGGCCTACGTACTTAAAAGGCACTGGACAGATATATTCTTTCTACCTGTGTTTTGTCTGTGCTTACATTTGAATCTTTTTAATGTACAATTTAAAATCATTGTGTTATGATTTAGTTTAATTTGCATAGCAATTGTAAAGCATATGTGATTGGTTTTTTGAACTAATTTTCTTAGAACGCATTAAATGTCACCTGGCTCACCTTTAGTTTGAAGACTCTTTCAGGATTCCCTGTAAATACCCGGGTAGCAGAATGTCTGTGGACTCTTACAACTATTATCAAGGACATACTGAAAGATAAAGTTTTACCCAAAGCAGGTACTGTAGCAATTTTCTGATGGTATCGATTCACGAGTGCCCACTAGGGGGAGGAATGTTACTTGTAATCTCCTCTAGAGCAGCCTGTCTGAAGAACACCTATGTTCTTCGTTATAAAGTGGGTGACAAAGTACCATTTAAAAAATGTAGTGGTTTAAACACGCTTAAAAACTGAGAATAGTCACAATCGCCTGTTTTCTGCTTACTTGATGATTTAGCTGACTGTGTTATTCTCCAACTCCATAATGTTGTTCTTGTTGCTGTAGGTGTTTTGAAGAAGTTATTGGCTCCTCTTGATGCTGTGCTTGAAGGATTTTATAATTCCATTCTGTTCCATCATTTTGACAGTCACCACTATACTTCAACTTATTCTGAAGCTGCAAACAGTTTGATCAGTTTTATAGATCTGCTTGAAGCACTTTTGTCTTCCAGAATTGAATTAGAACTACCGCTCAGATGCCAGAGAGTATTATTTTTGAAACTTTCAAAAGTCCTGAACCTCATTAGCTCATCCGTTCACTATTTAATCAAGAAGAAGTTCATTATGCTCCTTAAAAAATGTGTCCTTTGCAAGTCTAGAGAAGATGCTAAAAGTGGATCACCGTTCTTACAAAACCCATCTTTATATGAGGATATGGGTGCACTGAGTAACGCTGTTCTGCAGGTTGTGAATTTGACTTGGCTAAATCGGATCCCGCTCAGTGAAAAGGCCAGCTACTTTGGAGGCAGTGAAGCTGCTCCTGGAGGTGATACTCAAGGTGGTTCTGACCAACCTGTTCTCAGAGCCTTAAGTCTGGTTGTGCTTAAAGCACTGGAATTCAAGTGTCAGAACTCTGCTACAGAAGCTGAAATCAAAGGTAATAGTCTCTCTTAGTTTTGTTCATTAAGCAGCAAGAGTTGTAGAGCTTTCAGATTTTGTAGTCATAGCTCATTAAGACTGTAAATAGAATTCAGCTGGATTAGTGGTGGTAGGAGGGAGGAAAGAGGAGACCCATCTAGGAAACCTGCTATCACTGTGTCCTGTCTAATGAGTTTTTTCCTTGCATTTTATCCCCCATATTGCAGGGCTAAGGATAGGGCTTGAAACAGCTGCATTTAGGATTCAAAACTTTTCCTGTTACAAATGTGTTAATATTTGACATAGTTGAGCTGCTTGGGCACGCCAGGCTCTTCTCTGTTTGGAAAAGAAGAGAGCCCATAGCACAAGCATCTACCCTGTTCGGGGTGGGGAACGAAAAAGAACTGCAGGTAACAGTTTCCTATTTTCGAATGTGGAGGTAGAACTATAGACACTTACCATTATGTACTTGTCTTGGTTGAAGGTACTAGGCATTACTGTGTGACAAATAATGTAATAGGGCAAAACCAGTAGTGGTAGAAAAGATAAAAATAATGACGCTATAAAGTAAGAGACAGGAAAATTATGGGACTTGGCAGAGTATAGTGGTTGTGTTCTTCACCCTGACTTACAGGTCTAGTCCTTTGAATTAGTAGGTGTGAGGCATACTTCTCATACCTGCTTACTTGAGTACGTTTGTTTTACTGAACAGGTGAATTGGATTAGTAGAAGAGCAGATCTGGCTCTTGTGCTGGGGCTATGCCACAAGGCAGGTGGTGGGCTGGCACGGGAATGCTGTGTAGCTTGTGTTCCTGATGGGAGAGAATGCGTTGCTGTGTCACGCTGGTAGCCAGTTAGTAGTCTTCTCCTGTGCTGTAATGAAATGATGGGGTGAGGCTTTTTGCCTGAGAGACACTCCTGGAATCCCATCTTCCCACTTGCCTTTTTACCTCTGAGAGGCACATGATGCGCATCTTCTGATGCTAAGCCGTGTGAATGTGGATGTGCAAATTCTGTGATGAAAGCAGCTTGCTGTCCCTGGATTACAGGCTTCACAGCAAAAATGGAAGGCTGTTCTGAAGCAGTGTTTCTAGTCAAGTACAAGTGCGAATGGGTGTTCCTTATGTCAGCCAATTGATGATGTGGCAAAAAGTAAAAAATAAGTTATCTCTCTTTAAACAAGGCTGAAGCTTTACAGCATTTTAAATATATTGAGGCGTTTTAATACAAGTTCTAGATGTAAATTTTGTTTTACTTTTTATATTTCTACGTTATGTTACAAGCATGAAATCATTAATCATTTAATTCATCTGACTGTGCAGAAGAGTTACGGACTTCTGTAAGACAGCTTCTGACACTTTCCAGATTTTGGAAGGTGTTATATTTGTGATGCCAGTTGCATTCTTAGAGTTTTTTAAGTATTTGTAGGGAATATTTTACTTATGATCCACCTTCTGAAAGATGTATGGAGACTGAGATGGTCTAAGAACAAGTGAATAGGAAAAAATGTACGTTAAATTTATTTTAGATGTCTCTGTGAAAAATTTTTCTCAAAGATAAGATTCTTCTTTCTTTTCCAGATTCATGACACAAAAATGAGTTCTTTAAATAGAGTCAAATACCTCAACTGTCAAGAGGAATTTCACGTTGAAAGGGATAGTGCTTCTATTTTAGTGACATAAAATTAAGTGGTTAAAACAAGCACCAAAATGCTTTAATATGCTAACTTCCCTTCCGGGAAGCTGGTTGATCTTATCTTTTTTTATTAACGTGAATTACAGTGGCTTAACTTTAACTCGTTTCAATTTTGAGAGTAATTTCCAGATAGCTTTGATTTATAGGGAAGGATGTCAGTCTGAATAGTAACTATTAATAACAAAGATAATTTTCTGTTCCTATTATTTGCTAAGAGGAAAAGCAAATCTTAAAGTCAAATATTAAGGAAAACCATATAATGATGCGGTAAGTAAAATTGATTCCCATGTTGCAGGAGATTTTCAAAAGCGGTAATCACTGTTTCTATAAATGATGCAACTGTGCTCTTCAAGCCATAGTATACTTCCAACAGCGTTAGAGTTCTTACTTTAGGAGTACCTTTGGGGTAAGATATATGTCACTATATCTTTTCTGTTTTCTAAATATGGAATGTATGCCATGTTAAACGAAAAACTGGTGCCTAGTACCATACTACTTTATGTCATTAGTATTGAAGAGGTAAGTTTCTTGACTTAAGGGAAAGAGTCTGTCTGTTGTATGAATACAAAGTTATTTTTGTGAGTAAGCTACTGCACTAAAATGGCATAAATTTTGAGGTGCTTTTCCCATCCAGGAGTGCAGTGTTTAGAAGGAGGGGAAAAAAGATTTGCAGGAAAAATGCTGCTTACATTAATCCTTCCAGCAAGGATTTTATATAGTCTCATGAAGGTATCTTTATCCCAAGCCTGTATGCATGAAAACATACATCATCTATGAAGAACTTATTTTATAAAGAATATGGCTATACTACAAGGTTCATACTTTGTTTTATTGTAGAAATGACAATTTATTCCCATCAACTATAGATCACTGCAGTTAATTTCTACAGTGAACTGCACTGGGGGGTTTAGCTTCACTCCTATCAAAACATTACAGTTGTATTATTATTTCATGTGGGAAGAAGTACCTGAGATGAAATCTCAGCAAAGTGCTCGTATTGGATTGTTACATCTGTGGCATTGACTTGATTACAATTCAGCTTTCTTTATTGTGGTGTACCAGTGAAGCTACCTAATTGGGGTGCTAAAGGAAAGTATAAATGCCAGCTGTGTATGTATAGTCACATTTTTGTAGGTTTCCTGATACATATTGTTCATTAGTCTGCAAGCTTAGGTGTGAGAGGATTCACCCTGTTGTACCCAAAACTTTCTAGGTCACCTCTGATTGTTCTTCTTTGAACTTCAAGGAAATGAAGAATGCTGTTGGAGGAATAAATTATGTCCTGAAGTTTTATCTGTCTTGTGGGGAAGGAGCTGGGGGGGAGTTCTGTACCTAATGAATGAAGTCATTTTCTGCAGGTTACTTATAATTGTTAACATTGGCATGAAACATTGATATGTTTAGAGTTTAATAGAGAGCCATTCACATTGAATTTAAGGTTAAATAACTGCTTATGGTTTTCTGCAAAGTATTTCTTCATTTATTTGGTACCGAGAAGCAAGAACTAATGAATAAAACTTGATGCTGTGTTAAATCAGTTAAGCTAAGGAATGGTAAATGCATTCATAAACTGTTATGCACTGTTAATTTAAAAAATAAAAAGTGGATGTTGTTTAGTAACAAAAAATGTATAGCAAAATTCATGGTTACTTCTTTTTTTCAGGAGACTTTGAGAGTTCCATGTCCCAGCTGTTAATATTCTGGAGGAGTCATCTGAAGTCTTCCCCACAGTCTCACCCAGTTGTACATCACTGTGAATGGCTCTCCTTGATTTTCATAGAGCAAGATGATGATATGTGGGAAGCTGCTAAAGCTTTATTACTCATTTATTTAAAATTTGATAGGTTAGTGTATATTTTATTCAACAGAACTATGAAGAATTGTAATTTACTGAGGTTATTGTCATATATATAACTTTTCCATTGATTACTTTTGTATAAAGAAAAATATTTTAAATAAATAATTTAAAAAAAACGACCTCAGGATGACATAACATGTGGTGTAAGAGCAATTAACTTTGCTGATAGTTTGAATAAGTGGGTTTTTTTATTGAAATGAGGGAGTTGTGCAAGAGTTTCTTATTAAATGCTTTATCACATCCTGTAATTCAGAATAATTGACTTCACAATCTAAAATAGTGGATTGACGCAGATAAAAAGGCAAGAATGTTTTCTTTCAACACTGAGAGTTTGAAAAGAATGTGATATTATAATTAAACTTCAAAAATTCAGGGACTTCTGGTAAAGTGACCCTCTTAGGATTGGACAAGCTAAGTTGGTAAAAACTGTTCCTGCTAACAGCTGCAATGTGTTCTTCATTAATTTGTCCTGGACATTCACTGCTGTTTAAATTAGATAAAATGCTATCATAATTTGTAAAAGGTCCCTCAAGCTTCAAATGTAAAGATGTTGCAAGTAGTATCTTAGATATGTACAATTCTTCTTAGACACCTAAATAAAAGCGGGCCACTCTTTTCCAATGTGCCTAGCATCCTGAAAGTTAGTCTATGTTCAGGTTTACAAAAATATTAAAATAACAATTCACGTATTGTAAGTAACTTTGTTTATTCCAGAATGTTTCCTAAGGAGGAGTGCTGTTTAAGAAGGCCTGCTTTAAGTGCTTTGGCTTCCTAAATTGTCTAATCTACCCCACCTGCCTTCATTCTTTCTCATTCTAATAGCAAAACTTCTTTTTTGGTTTTTACTCTCTGGCAAAATCAAAAAAGATCAAGAATACCATTTTCTGGACATACCTTTTTTTAAAAAAAACCCAAAACACTGTAAACTTCCATTGAATTTAATCCATTTTATGACTTACTTTTCAGGTTACGGCATGATGCTGCTGGTAACTTAAGCCAAAAAGAGGAGGAAACCTGGAACTTCCTTACGCATGCAAGTGGATATAATCCTCACTGTATCTTTTTATTTTTTCTAGAAAAAATTGCATTTGATTCCTCAGTACTTCTAGATTTTTTGATTTCATCAGAAACTTGCTTTCTGGAATACTTGGTAAGGTACTTAAAGCTTCTTAGAAAAGACTGGCATCAGTTTGTAGATGTCTGTAACCATTTTGATACCAAACATGGCACTTTTCAGTCAACTTCTTCTGTCCAGCCACCCCATCAAGAAAAACAAAGCTGTATGACTGATGAGAGTTTGCAAAATGCTTGTTGTGAACAAGAACCACAGACTTTGATACCTTTGGCTTCTTCTCACAATTACTTAGTGTTTACAACAGAGCAATGTGATAATGAAGTTGCAGAGTCTAACCAGTCTAACTCATTGATATGCACCGATAGTACATCTCTGCTGGGTTCTCTTCAAAGCCTTGTTAATTATGACAGCTCAGATGACTCTGAATTAGAATCAGATGGAAAAGAGTGCTTGGTAAACACAAAGCAGGTGCCTTTAAATAACGAGAGTGAGATGAGGATAAGGGAAACTGGATTTAGCTACACAGATGATAAACGGAATGCACTCAAGTCTGAAGTGTTGCCTCTGAAACAAATGGGATCTAATACCTCATCCTGTGTGACATGTATGGTGTCTTCGGATAACATCGTTCCCCTAAGAATAATGATTTATAAATCAACAAAATGTTTGGAAGAACTGCAAAAAGCTATTTCTAGGTTGCAGAGAAGAAATCTTTTCCCATATAATCCATCTGCGTTGCTGAAACTATTGAGCCACATTGAGAAGATCAGTAAGAACGTGAATCCACAATAATACAAAAAAGTGTTCTTGTAATTTTTTTAACTGGTACACTAGGGAATGTTTCCATGAGATTAATGACTGCTGAAACTCGTGCCTCTTGCACCTGTCAGTGTATTTAACCTGAAACAGGATAAAGGTGTGTTTGGTTGGCACCTTAAAAATCTGCAATTGCATTCAGTGATGTGATCCATTACCTTGGGGTCCTAAGCATATTCATGGTACGTATGTCAGTGTACCCTATATAAGGATTAATTGTTAGATATTCAAAATTTTATAATAAATGACTAATGTGAAAGCATATTGACAACATATGATACTTAAAGTACTGTCAACTATACTTAATGTCATTCTATATAGGCATTCATTGCCAGATCACTAGTGATTTATGGACTACCGCGCAAGTGTTAATGCAACACTTGACTGCTTAGAGGTTGAGCTAAATAAAATATTTTAGTTGGGGAAAGTTTTGGTGGTTATGTTCTGTATTGGGGCCTTGCTCTAAGTGGACATCCAGATGTGCTACCACAATCGCAATAGTACATGCCACACTCTTCTTGCCTGAAGTGCTTAACTGATGTCTAGGATATGCTTTTTTAGCTTTTACTGTTTGCCTGATTTAATCAGCAGTGTTGTCATTTCACTGAAAATTTAGTTTTTCTTAATATTTTATGGTATATTCCTTTAATTAAAAGGAAGGGTATGTGTGGGACTAATGCGTTTATTGCCTATTTGTAGAACATTTTAGTGGAGCATTATATCTGTAATCAAGCTTATGTAATACAGAAGTGAAATTCCAACACAATTCCTCGCCTCCATTACATAAGTATAGAATATATAATTAATAAATTTGTTAAATCAGAAACAGGTAACTAGAAATTATCTGCAGTACAGTGAGATGGATATTGAATTTAAATTCTTACACTTACATCTTTTATTAGATCTAATTTGCATAACCTGAAAAGTAAGTGTCTAAGACTTTGCCTGCGGAGAGTTAGTTCAGAACAGGATCCAAAACAGTGTGTGCGCTCAGCAGGAAGCCACCTAATGTTGGTACGCTTAATGTGCAGCTTGTAATGATCTTACAAGGGTTAGGCAATGGTAGAGTACTGACAACCGGGACTACTGTGAAAATCTCAGACCTCATCAGAACTGTAAGAAGCAGTTTTAGGATCATCTCTTGAAGGTAAGTGCTCTATCCTTATTGAGAACCAAGTTCTATCTTTTTAAATAGCTATTTAGTGTTAAATTAAAGTAGATACTGAGTTAAGATCAATAGTCTCTGGAGCAGGTGACTCTGACCCCCAAATCTCTGTGGCCATCTTCTAGATCAGTCTTGAGCTCTGAGCTGGTGAATCAACACTACTGGGAGGGGAAGAAAACTAGGTGAAGCTTACAGGATAATTTAGCTGGAAATCACAGTGCTCTTGAGATGCTTGAATGATATGAATTCTCAGACTGGCAGGGTTGAACCTCAGTCTTATTCTTTCAGGATGACAGCTGTGAGCACTGGGCAGTTATATAGGAAAGCGTGAACCCCTTCACTGGCATGTAGGAGATCTGCATATTCTGTGCATTCGTTATGCTTTGGTTTCTTCCTGAGGTAACTTTTGTGCTTAGGAGTGAGTGAGAAAGTCAATGAATGGAAACTTTTCCATCCATGCTTATAGTTACTTTAGTTAAAACCTGACCTCTGAGTTGTGTGGGGTGGAAGAATGCCTGGTTTCTCTCTACTGTTTGTACTTGGTTATGCTCTAGATGCTGAGTTGCTCGTTTCTATCAGGACTAAAATGCCTCTGGGCATGTTCAAAGTTGCAACTCTAGACAACTTGGGAACTTCTCAGTTCAAACAAGGGAAGTGCCTTTGGCAAGGCAGTTGAGCAAGAGTTTCTCAAGATCACAATTTTAAACGTAGGTAAGTACTTAATTTCAGTGAAATCCTTTTTACTATCCTCACTCCTTTTCTAATCTAGCCTTTGCTGACTAGTTTATTTTAATTGAGTAACTTCATTGTTTTCACTGAACATAGTAGTGTTCAGCATTTCTTGGTCTATACTTTGCCAGTTGGGAGTATCTAAATTACAACAGTATTTCTCAAACACTGATAAGATAAGCAGGGTGGGAAAGGTAGAATGGGGAGATTATTTTGGTTTTGTTAAGTGCTAGTTATCTTGTTTGTCAATGATTACTACAACTATAACAACTTTTTTCAAGTAAAAGTTTAGACATCTCAGAACAGTGTGTAGAATTTAGCAAGAAATGTAGGAGCTGTAACTTTCGATTTTTGAATACAGCAAATCCAATTGCAATCCAACTGTGTTTAATTCTTACAGGCATGAAGTTGATCGTGTGCCCAGTTGGTTATTAGTAGTGATCATTCCCACATGTTTCACTTCTCAGAAAGCCATTGTTTTAATTCTCAGAATGCTTTAGTGGTAAAAATGGGTAAATGTGGTTTGTATCTGGCAACCTTAATGTGTTGATATTTTACCGTTTATGAACTGTAGGACCTGAGATGGAGTAAAAATGATGTGAGTCAACTCTTTTTTCTAATTGCACACAAAACGAGCGTGAGCAGTGAAGGTAGCTAGCAGTTCTATGGCTGTATTCAAAAAGTGTAGCACAAAGAAAACACTTTGCAAAATAACTTTTATTTTAATCCATTAGTGAGTATATAAGGTGGGATGGTTGGTTTTGGTTTTTTTTGGTCTCGAGTTTTTACTATCTAAATCTCTTACATAGAGCTGTTATTTCATTTGCTATAGTAAATTTACTTGGCTGCAGAACCTATCACCAATGTGAAATCAGAATTTCTGAAGTAGGTCAGCTGTACTGCTACTAGGAGGTTGATATGCCTCACCTGTGGATATTGATATCTAACAACTTTTCTTGAATAATTTCAAAATAAGACACAGAACAAATCAGGTGACCTGTCTGGAGACAGTTTTCTATCTGAGGACTTATCCTGAAATGTTCACAGTCTCTGTTTATGTCTTTGCAGTTGTTTTGAGGAGTTTGCCTTCAACATCAATAGAATAAATTATGCTTTAATGAGGTAAGCAGCACTAGAAGTTGCTTACAGGATGTGCTTTTTGAAAAGAATATTCTTAAACTGGAATATTTGTAGAGCTTGATTGCAATCACAGCTGAATCCAGGTGGTTCCATGCTTGTGGTTCTTCAGACTGGATTTCCTCCAATATTTTTATGACTGCTCTCCATTCTGGTTTTAAGACTTGTAATACGAGTTTTAATCCTGTAATACAAGAATAAAACCAACCTTGAGAATTTTTATACGCATGATGCTCTTGCAAAGCTGGGAATAAGGAGCCTTGGCTGCTCCTGGGTTTATCACTGCGGGATAAGCATTGCTTGTACTTTTTCCAAAGTCAGTGTGGGATGGTGCGTGAAGTCAGTATCAAGTATTTATCACAGCCTTTCGGAGTCAGTAGGAGTGAATATATTGTGGTCATTACGACTTTACTTCTGCGTATTTTCCCTTAAAGAGTTGTTGAAACAAACAAATTCTTGTTGTATTTTGTACAACTCTTTTAGGCTACCTGATTCACTATGAAGTCTTGTTAGAAGCCAATTGTGCATGTCAGAATGGATGACAGGCAGTCTTTTACTATCACTAGCTCAACAGCAGGCATGGACCTGGGCTTGGTTGAGTAACATCTCAGGGATTTAAGCTTTTCCAA
Source organism: Pluvialis apricaria (assembly GCA_017639485.1). Lineage (NCBI taxonomy): Eukaryota > Metazoa > Chordata > Aves > Charadriiformes > Charadriidae > Pluvialis > Pluvialis apricaria. The sequence continues at coordinate 4,333,884 of CM030015.1, forward strand.
GTCATTGTCTTCTAAAATGTTGTGCAAATGAGTTTATTGCTGATAACTGCCAGAGATACTCTTTAATAGACAAGCTGGCTTGCTGCTGGTTTACATACAGCAAGGAAGGAATACAACAATGTATTTTGTGGCAAAAAGCTTGCATGGAAAATTATGATATCCTTAGTTATTTCTGGTTCCTACTCACCTGTGCTGCAAAACATGGGTTTTGAAAGTCAGCTGTGTCCTTTCAGGGGGAAGATTTGAAAAAAATGTGAAATGTTTGAAAAAGTAGCGCGCACAACCTCAAAAGTAATTGCACTGCTGAACGTTGGCTTCCTTTAAAAGGTTGTAGTGAGGGTTTGTATGGACATATCCTTAAACTATCAGGAGTTCTAGCTGCTAATAGTAGTTGTCCAAGAATCTGCTCCACCTCATCGTGGTGCTAGGGATCTGAAACCTGAAAGATATTCTGTTGACCTTCAAAGAGCTTCCAGATGTCCATAGCTACTTTGAAGGAAGTAATAGCTACATGGAAAACAATGGATAAGATTTTTGAAGCCTATATTGCAAAACAGCACATACTGATTAAGTAAAAAGATTTGCTGTCAAATGACAAAATGACAAAAAATCCTTTCTACATTCACAAGGTTTGTCCTTTGCTTGCTAGCTTTATCTTCAAATGTAATCTTGTTGGAGTTTGACAAAGTTTGTTCTTATAGTAACTTTGTTACTACAGACTTTTCATAGCTATTTCATGTAGGGATTTAACTGAAGCAGAAATTAATGCTTTCTGGAAACTTACCTACAGTACTTGGCTTCTTTAGTAGTATTTATATTCTTCAAGAAAATTACGTCTGAAGTGGTGTTCTTCTGTTGAGGTCACTACAGCTGCTGTGAGAATTTGGCAAAGACCTGTTACGCAGCAAATATAAAACTTAACCAATTATTTTTTTTAATTATTTATCTCCTCAGAGAATAATCTAGTACTCGGTCATCTTCAAACAAATATTGGTCCCTCTAAAGGAATGTTTCTTCACCTAAGCTAAAAACGTTGACTAGTATGATGCCAGTGTCTTCTGTAGTTTTCAATCAGCGCTCATGCAGAGGGGGGAATTGCTGGCTCCAAAGCATCAAAGGGATTGCTTTTCGCGTTCACCAAGCAATTGCTCAAATTTCGCACTTTTGTTCTCTGTGGATGAATAAAGATTGATGCTCTTAGAGTCTTCTAGTAATCAAGCCACATTTGCAGCGTTGTCTTTGTGTGCAAGTGTTATAGGTTGTTGTTTACTTTTACACAGTTGCTTAACCAGTGCTTCCAGCTCCAAGGATCAAGAAGGCATCTTTTTTTAATCCCATATTATTTGGACTGTTGGAAATGAATTAAAAAAACTCTCTGAAGGAATTGGTTGGACTAATTGTTAAATATGTCTTCTGCTTCTCAAGATACTAATAGCACATGGGAGTATTATTTGAGTGAATTAGCAGTGCTGTATTTGGAGTGGAAAGGGTGAACAGTTCTTGCTAAGATTTTGAGAGTAGCACACAAGTTTTAACACACTGCTTACTATAAACGTAAGCAACCAATGTTACTCTTCGTGCTAACTTTACTTTGTCAAATGTATTATAAGGTACTTTTACTAAGTATATTCTATAGATAAGCAGTTGTATTTGAATTGCTATAGTGTTTCTGGTTATTAGAAAGGTGAATTTGACAAGTATGGACAAGGTGATGCTAAATCAAGAGGAAAGGAAAAAAAACAAAACTCACCAGTGATAATTTAAAGACAGAACAGACTAGGATTTTGCATGAAGAATGCTGGCCAGACTAATGAGATGAATTCTTCACTAAATCACACATACATCTCTGTGCCTCTGGATATGGAAGCATTCTTAATTGCTGTCCTGGAGGCTTATTGATACACTGTATGATCAGTATTTAAATGAAATACAGCCAAGAGTTTGTAACAACTTGAAAGAGAGAGCCTAATTGTGATATTTGTATCCCTCAATTGTTAAGTGTGCAAGAGGAATTGGTTAGAAAGCAGTCCCCAGGTAATGCCAATGTCTTTTCCTGGAGCCTTTTTCCCAAGGCGGATTTGAAGCCCATTAATGATCCTGTTCTCTGCGTTTTAGTGAAGCAATGGCAGCTGGGGTCGGCAGTAGAGTGTGTTAGTGTTCCTTCACTTCTCTCTGCTGTCTTTATCCTTCTGGTCTTACTATGGACATCCCCTTTTTATCCAATTGTCATCTTCCTTCTTGTTATTAAGGCCCAGATTCTCAAAGTAATGAGTTTTCTAATTCTTGTTAAAATTCACAGGAACCAAGTTCGGAAACAATACATTAAAAATGTGTGGATTCACTGTAATTTAATATACATATTTAACTGGCTGGAAAACAGAAAGAAGGGAGTTTTGTGAATTTTACTTGTTTTATTCTAATATTTTTTTTCACTGAAAACATACATAATTTCCAGTGGTACGTGAAATAATTATTTGGGTCAAATACATGCCTGTATTATCTAGTTATATTTAATTGTCATATGATTGAGTAGGTGTTATGCTGCAAGTAAGAAGTAGTAACACTTAGATTTTTAGATTTTTCTCAGTGAGATATACAGACTAAGGTGTTTTTTTTGTTTGGTTTTCTTTTTTGCAGCATTCAAATTTAAGATACCTGAAAGATAAGTACTACGAAAGTGCAGCGATAATTGCAAGGTCAGTGGGCAGCTTTGATCAAGAGGGTTATTTACCATGTAATACCTTTAATCGTGTAATAAAGTTCTGCGTAGGTGGTGAGTGCTACCTAACGAATGCTCCTCAAAAAGTATGTAAAAACGCTTTTTCCCATTTTATTATTTGTAGCAGCCCCACATTTGCTCCAGTCAAACAAACATGATTTTTGCAATTTAGTGTAACAGTGAAGAAACCGTGGATTAAGGCATAAGAAAGAGGTGTTTCTGCCAGTTACCATTACTGGCACAGCATTAGCCAAGTGATAGATGAATCAGCTTGCTCTAGGCTTTCCTAATTGGCAGAGTGTTCCTAAGCGTTCAACCTGGTTCACACTAGTGGTTCAGATGTGGGAAAGCGTGGAGATAATTTAAAGCAACAGCAAAGCCATAATATTACCTTTTTGAAATAATCCTTCATGTTTAATATTTCTCTGGTGCATTAATTTGTTGAATACCGCTCCCAGTTTTACGGAAGGACTGAAGAGTTGCAATAGCTGCAAAATATAATACCTAAAAAAAAAAACCAACAAACAAACAACCCAAACCCACCCTAAACCAGCTCTATGAACAAAACCAAACCAAATTTGTTTCTGCAGGGAAATAAAGGAACAGGATCCAATTATTGTCTGGGTCACATCTTCTTTTATTGCAGTCTTATGGATTACGATGAAAGCTTCAATATAGTCAAAAGGAGTTGTGGAAAATTAAGGCTTGGGTGGGGGGAACCTCTCCAGTGTTATTTACATAGACACCATCTGTGGTTTAGGAAGCCTGTGAGCCCCAAACTACGGAAGGCTGGGGGTATCATCAGTTCATCAGTTGCTATTTTGTGTTTATTCTGTTCTCGTACTCTTCTATAGTCATCTGCTATTAGCTTCCTTCAGCAACAGTCTGCTAGGTGAAGTGAAACTTCGGCTCAGCTTTTACTTGTCTGTTCTTACTTCATGAGTTGCTCTCTGCAAACAGGACGAAAGGCCTAATAAGAGGTTCTCTCCTTCCTTTTGAACAACATTGTGTCCTGCCCACCAGAATGCTAAGTAACGCCAACACTTCTGAATGCTGTTACTTATTATTTGAAACTAGGGGGAGCTGGTAAGGAGTGACTTTCAGCTTTATTCCTTAGTCATGGAATTCATAAAAAAAACCCCAAAACAAACAACTAAATCACATAGGGTTAAGTAAAATTTCCATGTTTGTATGGTATTTCTAACCAAACATACACTCAGTGTATGTTTCCCTCTGCTTTAGGAATTTCAAAAAATTATACTTTATATCTTCTGAGGAACTGGAACTCTCTGTAAAACACTTAGTTGATTGAAGCTGGAAGCATTCCTGAGACAGGTCAATAGGAGCAGAAACCTTTCTCTAGCTTTATTTGAAAACCCATTCTTCATCTAATAATGCATCTAAAAACATCACTGTGAAGTGATGCATTTGGGGTTTCCTTTTCTGCACAATCAGCAGGCGCGGCATCCTCCCATGCATGTATAGAGCAATATATGTTGAGACGAACTCTCCTCGTGCAACATAATACCATGTGACTTCAAACATTTCTTCATCTGCTATGTTGAAACAAGCACGGGGAAGGCACTTGGCATTACTACTCCCGAGTTTCACCGAGTGGATACATATGACATCAGTATTGCCTTCAGTCAGAAATCTTGAAGTGCAGCTTTGCTGGGTGGGTCTCTGAAGAATTTGAAAGGGTTCTGTAGATTGGGGCGTGTTTACCTTTGTCAAAGTAGTGAGCGTAATGCCTCTTCCCTGCTAATGTGCTTATGTTCTCTTTGACTGCAACATCATAAAGGTAAGAATTGCTTTTTCTTTCCTTTTTTTTCTATTCTGGTATTTGTGGGTTGGTTTTTTTTTGGTGTTTTTTTTTTTTTTTTGCCTCCCTCCCTCCATCAGATTATGGTCTGAATCGTTAGCATGTGCTAGTCTCTAACACTGTTTGATAAGGGAAAATTAGAGTAAGTCATATGATAGTCTTTGGATAAAGAGTGGAATAGGTGTTAATGAGTTTTTGTATGTTGCTACTAAGTATCCCAACCTGTGAGAACTGCTTTTTATTTTAGAGGAAAGTAGTACAGGTTACAGCAGTAGCTTTGCTTTTCTATTTCTTGTATCATTATTCTATGACGTGTTTACAAGAGCACTTCTTTCTGAACTGGAAGGGAGGAAAATTTATTAGCAGGAAAAATGTGAGCTAAGGATGTAAATGATTGCATTAATACCCCTTGAATTTACGTTGCTTGAAAAAGCTAGTGTAATTTTGTTCTGTAAAATGCTAAGAAAAAAATGTTTTGTAAGAAATTCAGTTTAACAGAGGTTTTTATAAGACTTACCTGTTGAAGATCTGGAGAAGCTAGTGCTATAAATAATACATTTAAACAAGCTGCCAGAAAGGCCTCTTTCATAGTAATTCTATAACATTCAGATGGAGGAACCCCATTCATTTTTTCCTCTTACTTTTTGTAATGTATACTTATTTTTAGGTAGCTTCCTAGCTTGGGTCAGATCTTCAGCTGGGGTGCCACTGCTGATGAAGAGGCTGTGCTGGTACACCTTTAGGTGAAGATCTCTTGCATTTGTTAGGACATGAAAAGGATGCCAAACAGTGGCTGAAATAATGAAATACCAGTTACGTTCTGGCTCCTCCTTTAGTTGGCTTTGTGGGTGGAGAATGTCTGGGCAGGTTAAACTGCAAAGGAGGGGATAACCAACAGGAGGAGAACTGAGAACAGTGGAGCGCAACGGACTTGGTTTAACTGCTGGTTCAGGGTGGTGTAGAGATCATAAAAGTCAATGTACAAGTTTGAGCCCCTACGTGTACATGATAGCTGAAGACCCCGTTTCAGGAAGCTGCAAATAGGACAGTTTTCCAGAGGGCGAATGCACCAGCCCTGTCCCTTTCCCTGCCTCCCAAGGGCTAATTTAAAACCTTGAGTCACCCACTGTGCAGGTGGAGAAGCCAACAACCTTTGCCTCTGCACCCTCAGGTCCTCTCTCTGGTTCCTTTTAATACTCTGCTGTCTTCGCATGTTTTGTGGTACTGTTGTACTTCTTCATGTGCTTATCCTGGCCACTGTGTACCCATATGCTGCTCTGTTCTTCTCTGCCCTTAACCCTTACCTTAAATAAGTGACCAAGAAGGCTCACAACTCTGGTAAAAACTCCATTGTGTAACTTAGCATTTGAAGTTAGACTTCAGATTTTTATTTCAAATACAGTTTTGGGAATCCACAAAAAATAATAATTTTTGTATCTTTCTACAATAGTAATAATTTGAAGAAAACCATCATACTTAAAGATTTTTTTCCTTACATTGTGACAAGTGTTACTAACAAGTTCTTGAAGTAGCTGATGGTATCCCTCTAGGTCTGTTCAAAGTTTGTATGAATTAAGCATCTGTTAAGAACCTGTAGTTCGGGTAGGGGGCTTTTTTTTTTTCCTGGAGAACTGTTTATTTTTTTATCTCAAAATTATTGCAGATATTTGAATTATTTCATAGCTCTTTATCCAACACTATCAATATTATAGATTTTTAAAGCTTAAAAGCAGACATAGTTTGCACTGTACATGTACAGTGTGAGAACTGTATTTCACTTTCCTCAGCTGCCTGTGATCAGGTAAAACCATTTTAGCTGGTCAAAAATTATTTACCTTTAAGTAGAGAGAGCATGGTAACTTTCCCCCAGAAAATTAATTCTTTCAAACGGTTCTGGTTCCCTTTCCCTCAGAACAGGGAAAAATATAATAAAAGTCACTTGCCACCTTAAATGAGATTTATTCAAAGTGCCTGATACAATATAGTAACCAAGTTACAAGGTAATGGGATAGAATAGTAGAAGTAGTAAAATACTCTAATTGCCCTATAACTAGGCAGTTAAACTGTTTACAGTTGAGATTTGTACAAGATAGGGAGTAAATTTCAAGTGGAAGGTCTCATGGCAATCTTAATTCAGATGTTTTGTGTGTGGAGTATTTCAGTGTTTCATCATAAGAACCTCTAATTCCGACAGCTCTCTTATTCTGTGCTGCCACTGGTTGTATTAGATATCATGCTTGGTTGGTAAGATATTGTTCTTGCTGTGGCTCATGTTGTGTGGAATTTAACTGGAATCATGCTTTCACATTTGGACGAAGAAGATGAGAAAAGACAAGATGCAAAGAGATGGTAGCATCAACCCAATATCCTTCATTCAGTTCTTTCCTCCACAAATAATAGCTCAAACCCTTTATGCCAATCATGTGGAAAACACTGTTCCATCAAATGCAAAAGGCAGTGCTAAGAAACAGGAATAAGCAATGTCTCCAACTGGCAGATACCTACGACTAACAACTGATGCCTGAATGAGTGTGTGTGTGTGGAAAAAAACAGTGGAGGTCAGGATTGCTCTTACTGCCTTAGGGAGTAATAATTTTTTTAGCATAAAAAATTATCAGTGGAAAAGCTAATCTGGCAGCGCATCCTGTGATTTCTCAAACTTGCAAGTTGCAAGTATGTCCAGAAGATGTACAAAGCAGCTGTTGTACATTTGAAAGGCTGTATGGCACAATATCAACTGTCAACACTTGCACGAATACTAAACTATTAACAAGTTATTGTTTGTACATGCGGGTTTTTTGATTTTTATTAGAAATCACTTTTCTGTGCTGTTGGGCTTTGTTTTTTTAAAGGTATCTCTTAGGTAGTGCTTCTGATACAGTGCTTCCTCAGTATGAAAAAAGGTTGCACAACTGTTAGCAGCAAAACGCAGGTCCCCTGTTTTTTCACCTGTTTCATGGTGATGATCGCAGTTGGGATTCTTCAAATAGCATGCAATCTATTTTTAGCAGGACACAAATCTGCTGCTGAAATGTATGTTAACTGTTGCATGTATTGTTTAGTCTTAAGCACAACTAAAACCACCCATGGTATGGTGGATCTGATCTTTTATTTACTCTTTTAAAGCACTTTGGTTTAATGTTGATGATTAACAGCCTGGAACAGCTTTGCTATCTCTTTTGATATCTGGGAGACTTGATTTTTCCCAACAGCCATTGCACCAGTTTTACCAGTTCTAGGAAATGATGAGAGAAACATAATTATGTTATTCTTGCTTTTTGCTGATTTCGTTCTTTTCCTGTTACACCTCCAGAATCACACTGAGTAGATACTCTAATAAATACTTAGAGAACCGAAGGTTTCTTTCACGTGAATGTTTTTGTTAGTGAATTTTAGGTTTTCTAATTTATCCAGTAAATAAGGATAAGAAATCCTCCCAACACATCCTTCAAACCTGGATATTGCCTTCTCTTAGTCCTGGTTTTGGAAATTCAGTTTTTGCGAGCGAGAGCCTTTGCTGGGAGAACACAATCAAAGCTTTGGCTCTGTTTGTTTGTATTCATTCCCCAGACTGCAGCAGCCCAAAATTCCACTTCAAAGCAGCTCCTGAATTTGTTTTTCAAAATGTAGCCATGAAACTTTTCTCAAACCAAAATTTGCCCTTTTTTGCTTAATGGCATTAGAAACATCAGATTATTTTTTTTAACTGAATATGTCAAGGATCCAAGGAACAGAGCTTTGAAAGAAACTTCACATTGGTACTTCCCAACTGTGTAGGCTTTCCTTTAATTATAGAGGATGTAGCTCCTGAAGTAATCATTCCTGATTTTCTTGTTTTGCATTAGCCCATTTAAAACTAGAGTAGCCTACAGAGGAGATCCTTCCGTAGCAAGGAGGTGATTAGATTTCTTTATTTGGAGTATTTAACTTCCAAGATGCAAGGGAAATTTCCATTTTTCTAAAATACCTTTATCATGTTAGACTGACTTCTAGAGCAAGGGCAATGATTCCAGTTTTGTCAATGAAAATAATATTGGTGCTGCTGGGGTATGGATAAGAATCTGGGAAGAAGCAGGGTTGTTTTTTCACCCTGGGTTGGGCTGAATATGGGTCACTCGGCTGTTGTCATTTTTCACTCGACACATTTTGCTGCTTGCTTGGTGCTGTTATGAACAGTAAGGAAAAAAACCTCTGAGCTCAGCACTCTCGGCAGTAGGAGATTCAGGCTGGGTAGGCTTTCAAATTTCTTGTTAGAGCTGGTCCCAAATCAGGACAAGCTGGGCCTTTACATCTGCTGCCCATTCTTTGGAAGCAGTGTGTGTGTGGCGAGGATAACAACTTGTGACAGTTTAAGCAAACTAATAAGATCAGCTGCCTTTGAAATCCAGTATCTACAGCCTGATATCCCTGGTATCCCAGCACTGGAACTGGTTCCCACCACTTGTGGTTACACTGGAACACATGCCTTTATGCAGTAAGAAGCTCCTGACAAAACTAAGTGTACTCTAGTTTTACGCTGATATAGTAGGGAAATAAATCTGGGTCCCAAGGACTGCAGTCATAGCGCTTCTCGGAGCCGAAAACTTCTCGGCAGCATAAAATGAGCCTGTTGCAAAACACACTTTACTCGCCCAAGTGATAAGAAACTGGTTCTCCTGTTTCCCACCCAGATTTCAGGCACTATATGAGGAAATGTCTGTCTACCTCACCATCGTTGCTCATAGCCCCTGGGTGGCAGAAGGGACAGTTGAAAGACTTCTACCTATTTATTAGTCCCTTCCACAAGAGGACCTGTGGTGGATGCCTTCCCTTTTCCACTCGCACTATGGGCACTTGGAAGAGATGTTCTCAGTCTAAGATTGTATGGCCAAAGTGTTACTGGCCTTCCTAACCTGTTAGGATTTAACAGGCTGCCAAAAATCTCTTGGTTAAAACCAAAACAAACAGTATAGACAGCATCATTTAAAATATATGCAAGTGCTTGATGTTGGTCTACATGTAATATGCCAGAACAATAGCCTTTGTGGAGACAAAACCTATTTTTCAGAAAAAGTGGCATGCAAACAATAATGGGAAAACGTCCTCTCCTGTGTGGCTGGCAAGGTGCCTTTAACCCCATGTGGTCTGAAAGCAGAGTTTGGTCTCTCTGGCCATTCCGTCTCTGCCTGGTGAATTGACACAGATGTGGCATTAAGGGTTCTGAGAAGTCACTCTGGCAGAATTGTCCCAGGCAGACAACAATTGGAAGGAGGAGAGATTAGCAAACAGCAGCTATGTTTTTTTCTAACAGACAAAGCTTGCTAGAGACAAATGACCTGTGTGCTTTCTGCCTGTCTCCTTTTCTCCATCCTCTGGCCTCTTCTTTCACAATTTACACAGCCATTGTTTAGGGTCAAAAGGATTCAAAGTAAATAATTTAGAATGAAGTGGTCAAGTCATAATGTGGAGAAAGCTGATAATGAGGATTAGCATTTGGGACAGAGGTTGCTGTGGACGTGGTGAGTAAACCATAGAGCTGGATTATTTGTGTCGGTGATGCTGTGGGAGCATTGAAAGAACTTTTTTGCAGAGGGGATGGGATAATAGATGGGTTCATCTTTAAAGGTGTAATTGAGTTCCAATACTAATTTTAATTCCAGGAAGTAGCAAGTATGTATTTATGGAGAAAGCTAGTGCTGAGTTATTCCCAGTTAGTTTGCCTTGAGTGGTGCTTCCTGAGTTGGAGACTTCTGTCAGGTATCAGCTTCCTTTTCATACAGAAAAACACACAAAGTATGTGCGGGTTTCTCAGGGAGCTGAAAGGGCCACAGCTTGTTTGTAGTATGGGAGAAGAGAACCTTGCTTGTATATGATGTATGCGACAAAATAGTATTGATGGAGTTCCTGTATGTTTCAGAATCTCCATGATTTGAGGAAGGATAAAACTACTTAATCATGCAGCTACAGCTGTCAGCCATTAAAGAGCAAAAAGGGCAGAAAGAGAGACTGTAAAATGCTCAGGTCATTGCTGCCAAGGTGTGTTTGGAAGAACTTCCTCACCTTCCAGGTCCTCCAGGAACCTTACGATAAGAACTGAAGCTGAAGGGAGACAGGAAAACAGCCCAACTGCTACAGAACAGCTGCTATTAGGAAGATGGAAATCTCCAAGATTGCCCAGGGAACACCTGACTTGCTGCAGTGAAAACATAGGTTGAATGTAGGGTGAACATCCAATTTAAAGGTAATGAAACATAAGAATAGGCTGCAGACCAACGTGGAATCTCATCAACAGTTTTCTAAGAATTACTTGGACAACTTTCATCAGGGATAGTTTAATCCCCTGTGTGCCAGGCAAGACTTGGTAGAAACACAGGGGATTAAACAAGAAGGAGTTTCAGAGAACCCACCTTTCTATGAGGAAGGTTTTTCTGTTGAAATCTATGGACTCTGGATCAGACCCCAAATCTCAGAATTCCATTAAATTCTAAGATTAAGCATATCCTTATGAGCTTAGTTTAATAGAGATATATTAATTAGCTTAAGACTTTAAACGGTAGTCATACGATAAGGCATTCATGTGTGGAAGGAAAACGTGAATTAGTGATATTCCAAGAATCCAATATGAAAATATACACTACTGGTTTTTTTTTAAGATTTAAGTGTTTTGGGTGCGTATTCAGTCACAACCCCTCTCGCCATAGTCTGACTGTTAGTGCTCTTTGCACTGTGGTATAATAGACTGGCCTGTTTTTATTACAGTTACAGTTTGATAGTTTGCAATGCGCAGTCTAGTTTAAAAATACATATATATTAGGAAACAGAACGGTGTAATGAGTTTCTCCCTGGGTCTTCTAGGGCAGTTTGTCTGCAAGCCGTTTTTCTGACCTGAAATGTCATGTTTCAAAGCCCTGCTTCATTATCATGGCGCCTGCTAGCTGTAGTTAAGGGTCTGTTAGCAGCCCCGTTATAAATCCCTACTTCCAGGAGTTTATAATTCAGCAGTAAAAAACTGCTCTAGGCTGAAACTTGGCATATAAAGTCTTAGTGTAGGAACAATTGTGATTTCTCCCTCCTTTATTTTTGCTTATACACGCACAATTCATTCAGTAGGTTTTTACTGTCCCCTTTTGGCATTTAAAAAGATTAGATGGCTGGCTTATTAATATTTTAATACTGACTACTGTGCTTGGCTAGTAAATTGATTCACGGTGTCTGTTAACCCGGCTCTGTTTGATGGCTACGAGTCACTGTTTCACAAACCTGCTGCGAAGCTTTGGCTTAGTGGAAACAGCCCAGTGTGGATGGTGGTGACTGTTCGTTAGCTAGTGATTAAAGTGGGCTTCAAGAGCCAGCTGTGTCCGAACCCGGGAAACCGGTTTGAGTGCACGAGGCTGGGTGTCCTGATCCAGCACGGGTGGAAGCTACGTGTGGCTGCAGGCAAAACTAAAGTCGTGTGGCCCCTGCTCAAATATGGAGGAACATGAAAGGGCCCGAACTACTGTCTGTACTCAGCATGATTTGGTCTTATCGCTTGATCCTATACAAATACATCGCTGTGAGGTCTTCTGATGGGATGTCTAACGCTATGAGGAGACTTGGTTGAAATTCTCCCAGCTCAACTGTTTCTTTATTGAAACTACAGTTCAGTGAAACCGGTTATTTCCTTGTATTTTTTTTTCCTGGTTTACAGGAAACTTTAGTATGGAAAAAGTTATTTAAATTCATTAGTCCTAGAAATCATAAAAAAATTACTTATTTCAACCTTATGGAAAACATTATAGTAACTTCTATTTTTATTGAATTTTATAATATTTTTATAGGATACATAACATATTTGTACTGTAAAGTCCTTACAACTAAATGTGTGATAACAGAAACTTCTAAATATGTAATGTAGAATACAAAGGTTAAAAATGAGACTTTTACAAGAATGAAATGTTTTGGTTTAAATGATTTTTTTTTTTCCTTCTAGAACTGATTTTAGACATTTTGTTTTGATCTAGGATTTGGTCACAGTTAAATCATAGTATTTCTTGCAAATCCCCCAAAAAGCTTGCTGTGCACTGATGTTTGCAAAATCAGGATCAAGGTGTATATTGCCGTTAGCATATTAAGCTGCAGTAATTCAGCAGTGAAATGTCTTCACTATTACAGGACTGGGTCACACCCCGGACTTTCTCATTTCTTTGCCACCCTTCCAACCACTCATATTTAATTTACAAAGGCAGCCTGGGGATGATCAGTTCTCTTTTAGTATCTTTTGTGTATTGTTCTGATAGATAATAAATTATTATTCCAAAATATTTCACCAGGTACTAAGCAGTCAAGTATGAATGACTGAAACGAGACAGCAGATTACCTCCCTGCCCCTGCAGATTTCAAAGGCCCTGCATTGTTTATACCAGCTCAAAATTTAGCTCTATTATCTTATCTTCTGCTGGATCATGATCCCACCTGCATGCTCTAAACCACGGGGTTTTCAGCTGCCTCTAACTGATTTATTTTATTCCCTCCCTGCGAGAAAACTGACTTCACTGGCCAGGTCTGTTTGCTGTTGATTTAGTCTGGGGACACCTGAGCATCTCTACAGTGCCCGCAGGTTCTCTGTAGGGTGCCTCTGTTGGACCCGCATTACCAGCGCAACCCATGCAGGCCAGGACAGCTTGTTCTTGTGGGACCTGAGTCTCATCTGCTATTTTCTTGTACCTTATCTTTAGGAAGTGTCCTGCCAGAATCACTGTTCTACGCAACAAGGTTCAATATATTTTATTTCATGCATCTTTTTTTTTAATATGTCAGGAATAATTTTCAATTATCTCTTTATTTTCTTAGTATGGCGCACATATTAAAGACGCTCAACAGCTGGTTCTGGTGGGAGAATATCTGGATGCCTATCAATTGCACATGGGCACATTTTGTAGACCGTGAGGGACTTGTCTTTCCAAAACCACATCAGTTATATGCCACAATACCATATGCTTTTGTATTGCTGATTATCCGATTCTTCAGTGAAAGGTAAGAAACATAAATGCAATTTTATGCTAATGTTAATCCTCATTAATGCTAAAAATTTTTGAAAAATAAGGTATCTTTAGATCAATGTTCTTATGTTTTTATAAAGGAGGATTAGTTGGTGGTTTGCTAGAAAGATCTAGTACAGATAATATGGCAGGTGAAAAACTGGGAAATATTTTCACTATTAGGAACATGTGTCTGTGGTACAATCCAGATGGAAAATATTTCTATCTAGCATTTCTAGAACAGTGTTTGGATAATTCTAATTATCTCCTTTCACTAGAAATACAATTAATACAAACCGATCTGGGTTTCCTTTTGCTTTTTCTCCTTTGGTGGATGGGTAGAGAGGTATTTGTCCCCCAAACCAAACCAAACCTCTTCTTTCATTTGGTTCTCCACCAGAACATTTGTGGGAGGCTGATAGATCCCAGGTGTCTAGCTGTGGCAAAACTAGGCAGACTGGAGGGATCTCAAAGTTTGAGGTGAACATTTTATGCAGATCTAGTAATGCTGATTCCTTTTCTTTTTTTTTTTTTCTCACTTTGGCACTGAAAGAGAGATTGCTTCTGCAGCTGGAATCTTGTGGGACAGGCAGAGGTTGGCCCCACAGAAGAAAGCCACGAATATATTAAGATTTGCAGTGCTTTGACTTATTTATTTGTGCATTTTTGCTTGACTTTCTTTTTTTGCTCTAAAGAATGTGATTAGTAGGTTTTTGTAATTATTTCAGGATAGAATGAGGAAATTTGGAATGTCGTAAGTTGGACAGACTTAAAACAGAACCAGATAAGATCATTCATATTGGACATCAAAAGTAATTTGGGTCATATGTTTATAACCATTCACAGTGTCTCCTGAGTAAACGCTTGCCCAACTGTGTCTCACTGTGCTGCGATTGGAAATCGCTCGTGTGAATAATTAGCCCACACATCTGGCCTGCAGTGAATCTGCCCATGAATGAGGAAAACTGCTGCTATGAGTAATAAGGAATCAATTGCTGATATCAGCAGGAGTGAGGGGAGGCTTTTTCAGAAAAGCCTGTCCGAGTAGAAGAGTGAAGCATTTGGCGTGCTCTGCAGCAATTTGTATTGGAAAATGGAAGAGAAAGAGAAGCCTTTGGTCTCTGGGGGAGTTGCTGTGTGCCACAAGCTAGAGGCCGCAAGCAGAAGCCAGTGTCTTGAGCAGTGGCAGCCCTGTGAAGCAATGTGCTAAGTGACTATCTACCATCAGGAAAAAGTATCCCAGTAGCAGCTCACATGGAGAGTGCATCTGTCTTTGTTTCTCTCTCCCTTAACTCCGACATGCCTCTGAAAAACACAAGGATGCAAAAATCAGGATCTTTCCTTTAGTTTTATAGCATTTCAGGACCACAGACTTGAGTCCTTGGGTCTGTTTTTTTTGCATAACTGCTAATATGCTATGGTTCTCTCCTGGGATTAGCTGGAGGGAGATTCCTTTCTCTCACAGTGCACTGTCATATCCTATGGCAGATTAAATTGCTTTAGATTTACTTTCTTCATAGCCTGGCATGAGAATAGCTAAGGTCTTGTAACTATGTTGTATTTTTAAAGTTTTTCACGCTATGTCTTTTCAGATATGTTGCTATACCTCTAGCAAAAGCCTTAGGTATAAAGAATGTAAGACGTGTGAAGCCACAGCCTAATCCTGTTTTAGAGAGTTATTTCCGGGAGTGCTCAAAACATCCATCCCAAGTAAGGATTCTCATTCTTCTAAACTAGTTTTGGTTTTGGAAAATCCCAGCTCTTACTGTTTGAATCAGCTAACAATGACATCATGGGATCAGTTCCAGCTGATTGACAGATGACTTAATTTATTTGGGTTTTTGTTGCTCTTCTGCTGACAAGGGTATATGGCATCCAAAACAGAAAATATGTTTAAGATGTTTAATTTTCTGGCATGCTGTTCTAGGTTAGACTGCTAATAATATTTCCAGTGAAGATCAGTGTTCCATCTTTAACTCGTTCTGTCTGGAGAAAACATCAGCTGACATCTGTTGTTGGAAAGTGGTATCATATTTATTGCAAGCAATAATATTGGAACGCTGGCATGGAAGCCTTTTGATCTGTTATGTTGCTGCATACTTAATCCTGGCTTACGTGAGAAAGAAAAGCAATCTCTCTATTATTGTACTGTATGTTTTTAAAATTGAACATGAGAAAAATAATAGCCAATGTTTACTGTCTCGAAAAATGAGGCAACTTGATTGTTGATGGGAAACAGGTACTTTGCTGTGAATGCAGCATCAGAAAGTTCACTTATCTAACTACAGTTAGCAAACAATTGCAGTGCTTTTTGAAAACACTGTTTTTGAAAAGAAGTATGTGCTTTCTAGTAATGGGGGATAGTGATAATTATTGATATGTGGAACTTTGTTTTCCATCCCAAGCTCTGCTATTCTGTTACTGCCTGATGGCATCAGGAATAGTTGTATTCATGTTCACATATAAGCTCTTCTCTATCAGGGCAGGTATCCCGATCTCTGTTTCGTACCTTCCCTCTGCATGACTACAGTTTGACACTTAATCTCTGAAAGGAGGCACAGCATTTTTATACTCATCAGTACGTGGGAAAGATTCAGGCTGCCTCCCTTAGGTGTCCAGCTTGGAGACCAGCATGCCTGAGAAAGCACACAGAGGCCTGGCTGGCGGTTGAGGGCGTCTAGGCTCCATTGTCTGTCAAAACAAAGTTATTATTCCTGCCTGGCAAGTAGAGAGCTCACCAGCCAGCAGGACGGGCTGAACACAGAGGCTGTTTGCACCCCTGCCCTCCCTGGCAGCTGAGGTGCCTTTCCTCACATACCAGAGCTTTCCCTGAGGGTAGGAGACTAACTGAACTGGACTTACCTTGGTGGAGGCAGCGCTGCTGCCACCCACGATTTGCATACTAGCCTTGCAGGGAAAGAGCTTCCCCAGGGATGAATTGAACACTACCTCCGCTCCTTCAGCAGCCCCGGGGGAGGTCAGCCCCACACCTTCTGCATTTTGGGATGGAGGAGAGGGAGAAAACCTACAGGCTGCTGCATGTGGGGTACTGAGCACCCAGAAATACAAGAGTCACACTGCCTTGTGCTCAGCACATGCTAGCGTGGCTGCGCAGCAAAGCCGCTTCACCTTCAGAGCACACGTGAAGTAGAGACACCTGACTGTTGCACTTGAATGACTAGGTGCATTTCTAGGCAATGCTGTAGTCCTAATTTATTTTTAGGTGTCAAAAGGCAGGCTGGATTTTGCTCAGTAAGCTAAACTGACTTGCCCTGTACCACAGAAGGACATTTGATTTGAGAACAGAGCTCATCACCTTAATTCCAGGTCCATATCTCGCCTGTGAGACTAATTTAAATATAATCTAATAACTAATTATAATTAGATTAGTTATTAGATACAATGCCCACATGTGTTGATACCTGATGCTTCTCCCTCCAGCCACACCTCTTGCTTAGCGGTAGAAGTTGCACCCTTGAAACTATCAGAAGCCACCAGAAAGACAATAGCGCAGTTTGGGGGTCTGTATATTTCATGCCTGCTTTATTTATATAATTTAGTGTCTCGAAAATCTAGGGTTTCTGTGAGTGTGACTCAAAAACTAAGCCAGGAAGCCTGCAAGGTAAACCCCCATAGGTAGTTAATATTAGTAATATTTTTAAATGAAGACCTTACAAGAGTGGGAAGGTGATCTGTGAACTACAAAATAAATGAAAATGACATTGGAGTGCATCTTGTTGCTAACACTATTCCATTTTTTGCAGTCAGAGATTCAAGGCCTTGCCAAAAAGTGCAACTGTACAGTCCGTTTGGTGGAAAAGTGGTTTAGGAGACGGCGAAACCTTGAGATCCCAACAGTGCTTCGGAAGTTCCAGGAAGCTTTGTAAGAAAAGACAATGCTTTTGATTATTATGGATTTTACTCTTTTGAAAAAAAAAATGATTGAGGTCCTCAGGTGCCTTTTAAGGGGGACGCACTTCCAGAAAGCTGGGTCTGTCTGACAAGGGGTTTGGTTTGTGCATACACAAATTGAAAGGATCTAGTAGCATTGCTCCAAATGGTGTGACTTTAAAAGATCAGGTTAACAGTTTCTCCTGAAAAAATACTCAAAAATATTTTACAGTTTTCTCCATTGTGTAATAATGGAGTTATTTGTACGGTCCTGCTACATAGTGCTTAATGGAACCATACAGAGAACATGAAAATATTTTTCTCTCTGCCAGTAATCATAGGGGAATAAAAATGCTTACTCACTCTTGCTTGTGTATGTATCCATGCTGTCATTTTGGGATGCTATTTTATGTAGAGAAGTCAGTTCAAGAACAGGAATCTTGGCATCTAAACCAAATGATAGGTGTCACAGCTTGAACATGAGGTACTGTGCAAAACATGAGCTCAGATACGCTGATGAGAGTGGGCCATTAAGTGATTTTGAGTGATAATAATGAATATGTAAAAGGTTTCAAAACCTCCTGCATATAGTTGAAAACTAGAAAAGCATTCAAGAGTCTGATTTTTCACAAATGTGTGAGAACTTCCGTATGCCTAAACATTTTACTATTTAACTACTCCAGTGTCATCCAAAATCCCGTACAAATTGCAAATCTCCAAATGGGCATGGCTTTACTTACATAGCTCATCCCTTTTGGATACTGAAATTAACTGTACCAGGGTAAAACACTTTCCTAAGGTCCTGTGTATTTGGATTTTTGACTAGCATAATTACATTGGCAAAAATTCACATGATTATAATATGTAACCTCTTTTAGTGTAGATTAGCTTAAGGAATGAGGGTAAAAATTACAGCTAAAAAGCTCAAAGTTGAGTACTTTATCAAGATTATTTTCAGTGCGAATCAATATGATAATAGTTTATGTCCTCTGTTGGGCATAAATCCAGTTGATAAACATAGATGTGTCGCTCTGAAGCCTCACAGAGTTGAGTAAATTGTCCTGGCAAACTGACTTCTATGGTTTATTTCTGCCATTGTTTTGTGAATCAGTTAACTTTGTTTTACAAGTGACAATAAGATTTCCTGCTATTGATAAAAGACCTACCTCACATGGATGCATGTTTCTAGTAATACACAGCCAAAGACTGAAATTAAAACTTGCTTGGCAGCTTGAGTGAGAATGAGGCAAACAGATTTCTCTTGTGCAATTTTGTGAACCTTGCTCTGCTCTTTGTCAGTGAATTTAATTGGATTTAATTCTCAAGGCAACAAATGAGGAACAGAGTTATTCCACGTTAATAGTCAGTGTTACGAGCATTATGAAATTTTTGAAAGCCTGCAATCTCCAGGATCGTTTTTCTGAATCACAGGGAAAATCTGATGAGCCAGATCTAAACCATACTTAAGCTATTAATGCTCCCAGTTAAGCAACACCGGGGTTTGGAAAGCCCTTTGCGTGAAACTTTCCCTGCCTTAAAAGACTTACCAGCCTTTAACTTCACCTACTAAATTTTTTTGTTTGACTCAATTGAAGAAAAAGATTCCTGAAGTAAAGTAAGAAAATCCATCTGCATAGCTGCTGTTTGGAGCTCTCTCTGGTGGCCAGGTTCAGAGCTTAAAAAGGACTTAGGTAAAATTTGGTGAATTTGGATGAGTTTTACTTTAGGTTTTGTTCACCCAATTCATAAAGAAGCTTGGCTAAATGCAAAGTGAGGTAGTGCTCTGGCAGTCTTGTGTGTATAATGAGTTCATCTGAAGCACTGAGTGTTTATCGCGAAGTGCATTCAATATATACTTGTAGGGCTGGGGACTAATGGCACAGTCTGGATAGGTGCTCTGTGCTTTGCATCTGGACTACTCACACCTCCCTTGCTCAAATAGGAGTCACGAGGGCCGCATCAGCACCTGTGTAAAACGTCTGTCCCATGCCATGGTATTGTTTTTCATAGCATCTCTTGGTTAACTCTGAGCCGGGTATTACTTGGGGGTTCCACTCTCCCTTTCCATTTGCTTTCCTAATTTCCACCACATACCTTTGAATTTTTCTGTCTCTGCCATCAATGTTCTGAAGTATTATTTTCAAATCACCTGAGGAAAAATGCTTTAAAGTTGAAAAGTGAAACAATTGTTTATAACCAGTGTATCAAGTGGTAATTTTATAATTGTTTCCTTGACTTCTTCCGCAGGCGTGAGACATATTATCCTGTCTAGCCTCTGCCATTCTATGTCCTCATCTTTTGTTTGTTTGTTTTTCTTGTAAAATGCTGGCTCAGTCTTTGAACATCTCATTCTTTCACCTGGGATTTCAGCCTCTAGGTAATGTAGGGCTCAGAAAAGAGCGGCTGCTTTTACCAGACAGGTTCTCACCATCTTCTTTCATACGGCACTTCATTAATGTTTGCCAAAGACCACAATCTCATTTTTATACATCTCTCAGTCCATTAGTACACTGTTATTCTTCAGGCGCTCTCTCCTCCTTATTAGCAAATTTAGGTTTTCTTGGAGGCTGTTTGCTGCTCTCCTCTGGGATAGCTCTTGTTCTATAAAATGTTCTCACAGGGTTTGGGGTGATGTGCCTGTCTCTGTGATCATGAGCTTTCTCACCATGTGAAGTCCCGCAGTGTTTTCCTACTGATCTTGAAGAGCTGCTCTGGGAAAGGTTAGGCTTCTTCCCGTCAAGAAGAGTAGAAATGAAGAAGTTTTCCATCACCTGTAGAGGTGGGAGTGGGAATGCTCTGGCTGAGTCTCCAGCCGCACCCAGTCCCAGGGACAATACCTCCCACGCAGGCTCCAGAGTCATTACAACGTTGATTGCTGGCTCCAAATCACAGCATCCTGCTCTGACATATAAAAGCAACAACATAGTTTCGGTTCAGTACGATACACAAGAACTTCTTTTCCCTTTGCTGACTTACCAGTTCGGTGGTGAAAACCTGAAAGTTTTATCTTCCTTGATGGATATCCATTTCAGCCACAAAAACCTTAGATCACACTAAATGCTGGCAAACCTAGTCAAAGATTGAGGTTTATGGTTAATTCAGACCTCCGTTGTAAGACATAAACTAATCCAGTAGTTGTTGTTAAAGTCTCATAGGGCTCCCCTGTTTTCAACAATCACTGTTAAGAGAGCAAAAGAAATTAACCCAGCGATTGAAACAAGTCACTGTTGGTGCTCATGGTCTTCATGGTGTTTGAACAGATTGGAAAGTATGTGCCATGTGGCTGAAAGACCTTCTGGAGTTAGGGAGCTGTGCGATGTTCTCAGTCCAGCGTGCATATTCTAGAGGGATTAATATAGCGGGAAAGGTTGGTGTTATCAAACATTAACTTTTAGGGAATTTATTATGTTTGCTATGACTGTTCATGCCTGTGATCAGCTCATGCCTGGCTGGAAAATTACTGCTGTAATGACAATCAAGATATCTGTATTGAGATAATGTAAAATAACTTCCTACTTTAGCAATTAGTCAAAGCTTAAATATTTAAATATTAATAATTCAGATATAGTTAATATGTGACAACCCTTAATGTAAAGCGTGAGGGCACGTTTATGTGAAGATTGTCTGTGACATACAATGATTTGCAGTAGTTCTGGCTCAGGACAGTATCTATAAAAATATAATGCTTTGTTCTTATTTTTTCATTTTAATTTTGCAGCTGGCGATTTTCATTCTATCTTATATCCTCCATTGCTGGATTTATATTTCTGTACGATGTAAGTGAATTTTTTGAAGGATTGATATTCTTGTATTTTTAACAAACCAAGGACTGATTTGTAGATTTTCTTGAAACCCATTGGAAGACTCACCGGTTTCAGTGGCTATTTGGGTTCTGATCTTTGATGTAGCTAATCTAGATGATAAGCTGCAATATGCACTGAGGTTTTACTTAACTTTTACATTATCTTTTGAATGTCAATGATGAAGTAATTTATAAGTAATCCGTATTTTTAAGGAAAGTTTTAAGAAGTCGCACGGATTTTTTTACAACATGCCTTGTTAATACCTACAAATGCGTTACATGGCTGTGTTTTTCTCAAAGGAGGCCATAAACTTTTTATGGCACCATTTTTGGGGATCACAACAATAGCGTATTTCACGGCTATTTATTGAGGTGTTGCTGCTGAGTCAGAAGTTGGGAATAACAGAGAGAGAGTGCTGCTTGTAACTATGTGAGCACTGCCTGGGGTGTCATTAATGCTTCTCCTGAGCAGCAGAACAGTTCCCAGCGTGTCTACGTTCATCTGGCTCTTCTCCCCAAACACTGTTTATCATCGTGAACCAGTGGTCTGTGGCTGGTAAACACAGCAAAATCTAATCACTGTGGCAACATATCTTGAGTAATTGCAGTAATAAAACACACACCCACTGCTTTGGATGATGAAATGATGAACTGGAATGTTTCAGGTGTCCTGAAAAGAAGCCAAAAAGCTGAGACCAATATAATAAATCTGGGATGTAAGATTCCTTTTAGAAATTGTTGGGGAACAATTATCAAGACTGTAGGCTCTCAGCCTGCACCACTTATAGAAATTTGAAGTATTGAAGATTTTGAGTTAAGATGTCTTATTGTTGCTCAGCTGATTAGTCTCTGAATCATCTGTCTTCCCAGAAACCTTGGTTTTACGACATATGGCAGACGTGGGTTGGCTATCCGTTTCAGGTGAGCTTTTTGGCCTTGCGCCATTGGCCTTGAGGCATTCCGGGTATTTCCCCATGGGAAGGGGTAATCCGCAGAACTCTCCCTCCCAACGGGCACACCTAGAGAGGTGTGTCACCAAAGCCTTTTGCCCTTCTTTGGTACCTCCTGCTGACTGTTACAGGACTTCTCCATGAGCTGCCTGTGCTGCAACTCAGCCCTCTGGCCAGACCACTCTTATTTCCACCCATTCCAGGTTACCTGTTGCACACAGTAGATGCTATCTGTGTTACGGGTTTCAGTGCGGAACCCCTGAGCTTGCACCGGGCCTGACGATGCTCTGAGGCGCTGCAGAACAGCATTATGCAGAGGGTTGTGCCGAGCAGCCCAGGTGCTCTGTGCCTGCTGGGCCCTATTGCTCAGTAGTGTGGGTGGAGGGTGCTCTGCAGTCATTTGGTTTGGCATAATGCGAGTCCCTGCTCTGGGGATCTCTGCTCAATACTCTGGTTTTTCCCAAGGGTCATGAAGCTCTCCTTTCTTCCTAAAATATTTTGCTAACAAACAGTCCCATAACAGATGACTCCAAGCAAACTGCCCTCTTGCCCACCTTCCAGAGGTTCTTATGTGCTGCCCCCTCCTATTTTTATAAATCTGTGGCCCATCACACTGCCTTCTTATTCCTGCCTTGATCAGGGGCCGAGAATAAAGAGAATCTTGTCTCCCAGATGAGTTTTCCCAGCTCCTTACCCATGGGATCTGATAACCAAACCTACTTCCTGCCACCTGGGAACCTTACTGAACCGAGGGCTCAGCATCTAGCCCTAAGTAGATGCATAGGATTTTAGCATGAATAGCTGATATTTTAGTCATGGGATGTGTGAATGTTAAAAATGTTAATTGTTCACCAAAATGGAGGGCCTCGTTTATTTGCAGTTGTTTGTAATTAAATGCAGAAGCACTCTGCGTGTAGTTCTCTGACAGAAACATAGCAAAAAGCATGCTAAAATTCAGAGGTGGGGGAGGAACTGCAGAAACTGAGAGTATGGTCTGAGTAAAGGTTAAAATATTTGGCTCCCAGAACATCCTTCTTAATGAAGCCCAGAACAGGGATTTAGTTTAGTTTAATTTTTTAAGCAAGACTCAGCAGAGGAGCAAAAGAAGCGAGGAAAGGAAAAAAGAAGTAATTTCACTTGGCATTCACTTTTTGCTATTCTCAGAGTTAACTGTGGTTTTCTTCGTTACAGACTCTGCTGCCATCCCAGTATTGGTACTACATGGCTGAGATTAGCTTTTACTGGTCTCTCTTATTTACGCTTGGGATTGACAACAAAAGGAAGGCAAGTGGTCACGCTTGTTTGTCGCTTGAACCTCCGTCTGTATGAGGCGGGGGCGGGGGGAAGAGTGTTTATAAGGAAAAGCACTGTCCTGCAACTGGATTTTGGTGCAGCCACATGAGGGCAGCATCAGTCTATCCCTGGCACACCTGCACACATCCACGCTCTCCTGGCTGCCAGGGCATCTCTCTGTGTGTGACAATTCTTGCTTGTCACTTCATCCGAACGAACAGCCTCAAGGGCCGTACTTGCTTGGATCTACCTTTTTTTCTTCTCTCCTTCACAGGATTTTCTGGCTCATGTCGTTCATCACTTAGCAGCCATTGGGTTGATGAGTGGCTCTTGGTGTGGTAATTATGTGCGTCTTGGAACACTGGTGATGTTTGTGCACGATACTGCAGATTTCTGGCTCGAGGTAACCCTGCCCTCCATCTGGTTTTATTTGTTTGGTTTGGGTTTTTTTGTTGGTGTTTTGGGGTTTTTTTGCGTTATTGCCCAGGTTATGTTCAGTGATGTTTAAATCGTTTTGCCAAAAGTTTCATATGATCCCTTCCTATCCCCAGAGAGAAAAGGCTTCACAGATTCATAAATTGTAAGATAAAAAAAAGCTTCTAGATGATTTAAGCTGATACTCTGTTATAGAATCCATTATGAGAAAAAAGCAGAAGAGAAGGTCTTCAGTACAGAACAGGGGCTGGAAATACAGCTGCCTCCCTGGATTATTCTTGTTTCACTGTTAAAATTAGACCAAGCTGGAGAGCTTGTGAACACTTTGTCATGATACCAATTCTCAAGCAAATTTAGCAGCCAAACTTTTGGCTGCTTCTCCAAACTGGCTTAATTTTGTCAGCATTCACAGCCCTGTGTTGACCCAAGGGGTACATCTACATTATACACTATACGCTTCTGGCTGGAGACACTCAACCTGTCCCTGAACATGGTATCACAGGTATCTAGTGGCAGAAGAAAAGTTTCTTCCCCTGGGCTTGCAAATATCAATGTTTAGAAGTGTTTAAGAAGTGTCTTATTCTGCACACAGCACTGTGGTCATAGAGACTTGCTGCTGGGTTTCTTGGAAGACAAATGCACACTGTGTTTTCTTCAATAGTTATCCTGGTTTTATAACACCAAGATTGAAAGCATGGTTTCGTCATCTCTTCTGGTGGCAGTGCCAGTGTAAGCATCCTTTGTAGGCTGTTGTCCGTCTCTGCTCCTGATACTCTATTGGTTGTATTGGAACAACTAATTGTGGGGTCATGCAGTTGGGATAGGTCTGAATTAAATGTGTACGTACAGGGTTTTTTGCTGGGTTACTTCTTACCCTCAACTGCTTTGGGGTCCAATTAAATGTGTGGCCTTACAAACAGTTGAACTGACAACTGGTAGGACAGCACTCAGATGGAAACTGAAGTTGGGTACCAGAATTACTTAATTCATCTCTGCCACTCAAAAAAAAAAAAAAAAAAAAAAAAAAAAATCATCAAACTGCTGTTTAAAAACCTAGGCTTGGCACCTGAAGCTTTGTTCACACTTGAGAACAGCTGTTTCATTCAACAGTGCCCAGGGCAATTCCGAAATGAAGCATGGAGAGTTGTACAGTTCAGCTAGGGGAGAAGCGGTAATTATCATTATTAGCGGGCTTGAGACCAATGCTAGCATCTCCAGCTCTCAAAAAGGAGGAAACAGAGGAGGGTCAGTAACATGCATGCACCAGAGTGTCTGTGTATAAGGGGTCACTGCCGCTTCTGAGCGTGCAGATGTGGCCAGCAGCTTCTCTTTGATTCAGCCCATTTTGGGTCTGGTACAGGCATGAGGGATGAACCTCTGTTTTCAAGAGCACTTCGTGTTTTCATGACACTTTTATATTCTGATCAGAGAGTTGCTCTTTAGGCCTTTGATACAGAGTCCTTTCCTTTAACATGAAAGGAGAAATATAAACAAGGAATCTGTTTTGATACTGCTTTATTAGGTATCAGTAAAATGATTGCTTTACATGTCAAACAGGGAGGAAATTTTCTTCCTGCTTAGGTGGAAGATGAGTCCTTGTTTATGAAAATGCAGAAAGGAACTTATTTCAGAAAATATTTGTAATATGTCTGATGGTTTTTATTCAATGCAGGCAGCCAAAATGTTTAATTACGCTCACTGGGAGAAAACATGTAATATGCTCTTTATCATCTTTTCTATCGCATTCTTCATCACAAGAATCATCCTGTTCCCCTTCTGGTAAGCAATATTTAATGTAGTCACATGCTTTTCTTTCATTCTCATTTCAATTGAGAGGTTAGTATTGGTTGTGATGGGAAAAGGAAAGGAATGGATTGTACTTTAAAGAGCAGAAGCAGAACTTTCATTATTGTTTGCTACTAAAGGCCAGTGAGAAGAGTTGACAAAAACTGTCATTTTCTTTAGCAATTTAATTTAAGTAAAAATAGGTTTTAAATGAGCCTCTTGAAAATATGCTAACCTAAATAAAGGCTTTTATGTATTATTTAACTTATTTTCATAAATCATAGTTATATGCTATGAGCTCCTGCATTTTCGAGGGGATTGAGCTACTTAACTAGGAGAAATAATTTTCCCTTTCATTCCATCCCTCCTGCTGTAGTTGCAAAGTCAGAGTACAGTGTAATTCCTACATGATTGTAGTTAATTTTTGTAGCGCCTTCTTTTTGCTGTCTAGTCCTTGAGTAACACCTCACCTCACTCACTCACATGAGGAGCACTCAGAAAAGTTAAGGTGAACCAGTTAATTTTAGAATTCAAGGCAAATAAATCATAACTTGCTAAATACTTGCATGACTTTGGAGTGCTGTGGTTTAAGATGCTTTGGAGTATCCACATGGGTGCTTAGTGTGCTTAATGCCTAAAATGTTTAGCTTTTAAAAAGTGTTTAATGCGTTTCACATTCACGGTTTCATTGACTTGTTCTAGTTTGCCTCTGTGCCCCTCCCTGCATGTGGACAAACCCTTAGAGACTCAAGCTGGTTGAATTAATAGTTCTGAGCATTGATCAACACAAGGTTTTAATTTCCTGTAGTATTTTCTCTCAGAAATGCTGATGTCTTTTACTTTCTTGTTATTTTTTGATTAACCGTACGAGTGATCTCCAATCATTTTGCTTCACTGAGTTTCTTGAGCTTGGAAGCAAAACGTGATGAGATTAAAAGGAATCAAAAAGCCCCAAATAATATAGAAGTGAAGTCTCAAGATGGACAAAACATATGTTAATTAACAAGAAGCCCTGTTGCAAAGCCTGTAGGATTTTCTCTCGAGTGTGGATTTCAGATTAGAAAGAATTTGCATTTAAAAAAAAAAAAAGGCATAGACAAGCTCCAAGTTGCATAGTATCTAGACCACGCAGAGCTCAAGATTAAAAAGAATGGCATTTTTTCTAACCTTATTTAGAATACTTTCGTGCAAGACTCAAATTTCTCATCTTCTGAAGTCTATATTTCAATGGAGATGCATAATGTAGTTAAGACAGGGGTTGTTAATTAATCTGTCATCTTTGCAGAGCTTTTTAATATTTTGTGGAAATAGTTAATCAGTTTGGAATGTGAAATTAGAAATAGTTTTAAGTAGCACAGAGAAGAAATCCTGCACCATAACAGTGACCTTTATTTTTTAGGATTCTTCGTGCCACGTTGTATCAACCTACGTACTACTCCACGACTCCTGTCATAGCATACT
The DNA here is from genome assembly GCA_017639485.1 of Pluvialis apricaria. Lineage (NCBI taxonomy): Eukaryota > Metazoa > Chordata > Aves > Charadriiformes > Charadriidae > Pluvialis > Pluvialis apricaria. Next base: position 4,361,041 of record CM030015.1, read on the forward strand.
TTTTATTCAATGGACAGCTATTGATCCTTCAAGGCTTGCATTTATATTGGGGTTACTTAATTTTCAAGATTTTGAGAAGGTTCATTTTCTTAAAGGTAAGCAATTTTGCTTCTGCAGAAAGATGTGTTAAGTAGCAAACAGATGTAGTGTCTCCAATAGATTTATTCGGAATTTCTTATTGTTTTCCTGAACTTTTGTGTCAGCATTTTTGATAGGAATCTACAAAGTATAGAGATGTTCAAATGTGCTTTCTACCTCTCGTTGTCACAACTGAGGTCATAGATCAGAGTATCAAAACTTCAGCTAGAACCGTTTTTTGCCCGTATCTGATGTTTTGCTCTGATAGTAAATGAGAAATGAGCTCTCCCCAAAAAATGAAGCCCTACGATGGTGCAGAATTCTTTAGAAACTCCTGTGTTCCGAGTGAAAGCAATCTTTTCTCATTGGACTCTGTAGGGGACACACTGAAAACGGAGAGGAGAGGTGAGTGATGAGAACTTTAAATACTACACAAAACTTGTAGTCAAAGTTCTTCAGGTTTGTCTAAATCTGAGATCAGCTATACTTGTAGAGTCATTTTGGTTCAAGAAAACTGTATGAAGCATTATATTATGACACAAGAAATACTGTCACATTCAACTGGAGTAGAGAAACAGTGCAAGTCTGGCACTGCCGTGATCTGCTTTTACCTTGTAGAGAAAATTCATGTGGGGAAAAAGCTATCACAAAAACTTTGCTGCAATCTAGATCTTGTTTGATTGTCTGAAGTAGTAACATTTTCACAAGGTCTTTTGTCATGAAGTTTGCAGTGGGGTGCAGTGTAGATAGAACATTTAGCAAAAAGCATTTAGGAAAGGACTTTGGAGAATATATCTTAAGATTTAGCATAAGCATTGACAGGTGTATATTGCTAGTTAAGGTGAAACTTAAGTGGTGCTATTGAAAAATGGTATTTCTTTTGGGGATCAAGACACAAATACTTAATTGAGCTGACTCTGTCCTTTTATCTGAAGCAGTTAATGCTGTGAAGCATCTTAAGGAAAAAGAAATACTCCTTTCTACCCGTATTAGTTGATGTTTGATAACAGAAACAGTCCTATAATTCTTGGATTATTGGATTCCTTCAAATATTATGCAAATAGACAGCTGGATATCATAGGGAGACCCAACGTTTTTCCTAGAAGAAAACTGCAGTTACAAACTCAACCCTTGTTAGACAGCAAACAGCTGTACATAAGGGACAAATCTGTAGAAGGAATGGCTTGCGTTGTTCTGCTTCTAAAACATGCTTCTACATTCTCTTAGACACTGAAAAGCTTGTATTTCTTGCATGTCACTTACCTCTGTTAGAATAATTACAAAATTATTTCTGGCCTTGCTTATTGAGTGTTAAAGTGTTTTACTTCTCATTTTCTTTTTTGGTTTTGGGCTTGTCTCTGCACTGTTCTCGCACAACTGTTCTGATGAAATCAAAAGGGATGTCCCTCTGCCTTCCGGCTGAGGAAGAGGAAGGCTTTGGCATACTTCTCATCCACATTGGCTGAGGTTATGAGACTGCAGTGCAGAAAGGTCTTCAGATACAGTGGTGAAGAGAACATTACTAGGCCAGCTATATAAGGCCATTCTGCCCTGCCTGCTTATATGCCTTTGTAAGGGACAGAAATGTTTTATTTTGAGATAAGAGCTTTTTTGTATTAGTCATTGCTAAAAAATGGAAAAGCATCAAGCCTGCATCCCTACCCTGGATTTTTGATTCCTTATACAGCTCTCTGAGAAGACGGTTTCCAAATAACATTTTTACAGTGGTAGCAGCAGCAGCCCTAGCCCTTTTCAGTCTGTATGACTTCAGCTGGCTTGCATGTGCAGCCTGTTTTCCATAGCAGTGGCAAACTTGGCTGTGAAAGCAGCCAGTGCCTCCAAAGCTGTAAAGGCAACATTGAAAAGAATGGTGTTTGCAAGGCAGCATTTTTGTACCGACATATTTGTTAGAGACATACTCTACACAAATAGCTGTTGCTATTTTAGTGAAATACCAGTCAACCATCATCCTTGTATTAGGAGGGTTTTGTTTCTCTGTCCAAGACTTAAGTTTTCATTCAGAAAACAGGCAATTTTTGACATTTTTCTTGAAGCAAGTTTGCTACTTCAGATGGAAAAATGAAGTCATGATGTAACTGGGAATAGGGACTGATGTTGTTGTTTAACTGAATGAAGCTCTGAACATAGCAAGGATGTAAGGAATTTTTCCAGTGCCCTCTGTGCCTTGAGCCACCCTGTGTTGGTGGGGTCATCAGTGAAAACCACTCTAGTGCAGCAGTTAGCAGCTCCTAGCATCCTTCCAGGGAAAGGTGTCTCCCCTGATTGTAACCTTCTGGACCATGTCATCGTAGTGTCTGAAAGTTAATGGGCTTGTATTGTTAGTGGGAAGTGCTGTTGTCGCTTGTCAAAGGACAGGTTAAAGGAATTGTCAAGGTCAGACGTGACATGGGGGACTTGGTGGGCAATGTAAACAAGAGGGCCCAAGTCCCTAGGAAGTCACGTACTCACCAAGTCCCCTTTGCTGCTATTCAAAGGGTCACACAGAGCTGTGTCACAGATAGGAGCTGTGGGTCTAGATTCAATACTCTTCAGGTTGTGACAGGAGGCTTTGTTGGGCAGGAACTAATGCAGAAATGACGTTGAGTACTGCAGCCTCGTGAGCTGGTAGCTTCTTCCATGCTTTACTCTTTCCCCCTCAGGTAGAGATGACTTTTGTCTGAGACTGACCGGTCAGGAACTCTTCATCTCAGATGTCACATCCCCTCTGCACTAGTAAAGGGGACAATTATCCTCAGTTCTCTGGGATAATTGCTCAGCCAACTGACTTGCTTCAGCAATAAGGAACTTGGACTAAAAGTCTTGTGATTTCCCTGCTCCCAAATACTGCAGCCAGAGATGAATAAAAATGAGGAAGAGGGAAAGAAGGGAAGAGATGATCTTGCTCTGTCCCTCTGTGTCCTATTTTCTCAGGCATGGGAGTCTCTGGCACTAGAGCTGGTAGTGCAGAGGAGCACTGGTCTTGAGGCTCACGGGACTTGTCCCACCGTTACACTGGCCCAGTCATCCAGAAATGCCCTAGCAAGTGGGAAATCTGCATCGACAAGCTGTGCTCAGCTACTTTGCGTTAAGAATTTTTTTTATTTTCTATGGGGGTAAATTTGCCAGGACAGGGGTATGACATTTTTCAAATCCAATATTGTTCTTACTCCTGGAAAATATAAAAATACCCAAAAAGAAACCCAAATGTCCTTTCTCGTGTGACATTTTGTGACCCTATATATGAGTAAAGCATACGCATGTAAGAAAAGCCCTTCAAGGTCAGACCTGTAGCCATGTATCTTTGATCAGTTCTGCTGAGAGAGGAAGGAGGACGTTTTTCGGTGTAATTTGTTTTCAAGTTAAGTCAGGCAATTGCAATGTTAGCTGTTGGCTGCCATCTTGATGTCCAAGGCCTTTTGTTGCTAGGAAACTCCTTGTGTTTCTGTAATATTGTTCAATTACATGGTTAAATTACCCACTTGTATCAGGTTTCAAGCACCACTGAAACATGTCTAGTCATCATGTCTGCACATATGAGAATATTTTAGGAAAATTGAAAAAACATATAGAGAAGTATGTACATATGCACTGATTTAAAATATCTTGCCAGGAAAGTCCCATGGAGATTAAACATTTTACTTCCAAGGTCAGAAAAAGGGAGCGAATGACAGCAGCTTATAGCCACATTATTATGACAAATTAAGATGTAAAATATATGTTAAAACCATTACACACTGAGTTAAGGCTTTGAGACTACAGTGCTTTAAATCTTGAAAAATGTGTAAGTTGTAGGAAATGGGCATGATGTCCACATGACTCAGATACTTCAGGGCTGATGCAAAGTCCATCAATGGCAGAAGGTAACGGCAGGTTTTTAACGGACTGTAATGTGACCAGGAATATGTTTTCTTTCTCTTTTAATTGTTTTGTCACTGTCAGACTCCTTTTGAGTAAAGCAATGAGCTTACTAATGATCGCTATTATTTGGAGTCATCAGCTGCAGTTTTATTTGATTCACTGTGGTTCTTTCCTCTTCCTGAAGCAAAAAAGATCCTGCAACATTGCAGAGCAGGCTTTTGGACTTGTCACTCTTTAAAAAAAGTAGCTGGTGCCACCTATGCATCTTCAATACTCCTTGGGTATTTTATACTCAGTAAGCAGGCTTTTTAAAGATTTTGGTTGGGCGTATCCTTGTCTGTGGTTTGTTCATTCCTTATTTGGTCCAAATTCCCAAGGGAACAATGAGACTTAGCGTTCAAAGAATGACTGATGACAGAGTAGGGGTAGCTGAAAACGATAAGAAAATACTATTTTGGGGTTGAAATGGGAGCTGTGAAATACTTGTTATGATGCTTCTGCCGTTTCCAGCAATCGTTTTTCTCCTTCAGCGTTTTGTTCTGTCTGAGGATTGCTCTCATACTGAGAAATCTCTGCTAGTTCAAGATAACCTTCTTTCCTTCTTTCTTATATCCTGACACTGGGATGCCAGTAGAGTCCTTGCCATGAAAGTAGTTAGCCGTATAAAGACTTCTTAAATCGGTTACTCCCTTTTCTTTATCAAAAGAAGATATACTACTAAAACTGTATCCTTAAAAGTGCGCCTATGGACTAGAATACTCGATTTGTTTTAATATTAATGTGTCGGGAAGGCCTGTGTTCCTTTGGAACACAGACATAATATGCTCTTATAAAACATGCCCTCGCTACTTACATTGAAGAGTAGTGGTTCTTTACACCTGCAGAGGTGCTGGCCTATGTTACTTTCTATCTTTCTTGTTGTGAATTTATCTCTTTAAAGACTTGTTATAACCCTTTGTGTAAGTTTTTAAATTAAGTTGTGTGGTTCCCAGAGGCCACACTACCTGCTCCTAACAGGTGCCTTTAGCTGAGTTTAGTCTGAGGCTATTCAGCCTCGCCTCAGCTTCTGCAGAACTTTCCTTCCCTGGAATCCTTTTATTATTTTTCCTCTTACTTTTTTTTTGTGCTTGATCTGTTTGCATCAAGCAGAACTTTTATTTTTAATAATTCATTGGGATCTTATACTCATTTTGTAACCACATGGGTCTTGGGAGTATGGAATTTCAGTGCTGAACTTGGGTGAGAATTTTCTTGTTTATACAACACAGGCCCACAGCGCGTTGTTTAAAGCAATGGGGTTTTTTGGTTTGCAGGTCCTTAAACATTTCCTCATGGAAGTACAGACTTCTGTATGACAAATTTAAGCCCCTAGTACTTGCTTTGCTTTCCTTAGTTACCTTTAGAATCTGATCTATATCCTTTAAAATTAGACCATGGATCCACAGTGGTTAAAATCTACTGGTTTACCTTTATTAAACGAGAGTTGCTCTTCAGCCTCCGTTCACCCAGGAGTGCTGTGACTGCGAACCCTTGGCTGTTCTGACAGCTGAGGCAGCACAGACTTTCTCCCTAAACTGTGCAACAACTTGAGATATTTAATCCTAAACAGAAATCTTATTTTTAAAACTACAGAGAGGAAAAAAGCTCTATGTAACATGAAAGTAGAATGGCCTCTAAAGAGATTATGTTTTAAATCTCTTCTGTGGCAAATAGAATTGGATCCAGTGTTACGTGCTTGAGCTGTGTGCTGTTCAGTGTGTGCTAGACGCACCATAGGTGAGCTGGGCCTGATTGCTCCCAGCTAATAAACTCTGACTTTTAACTTCAGCTGAGAAGGGTCATCAAATGACCCTGATCAGGCACAACAGTGCTGTGCTTCTGTACACCGTGCAATTACTGGGATGCGAAAATGAACCTTGTATATTCAGTTTTGGTACGCACAGCAGTTTATTGGATTGATGAAAGTCAGACTTTCGGCTGATTTTTTTTTTTCTTCTTTCTGAAGCAATAAAAAAAAATATCTATTTTCAGGACATTTATAATAGGAAAATGAAATTTCATGAGAATTAACACATTCAGTGAGAAATCATTAATTTCAGAAAAATGTCATTCTACAAGAGTTAAACATGGGACAGGGCTTAGTTTCCTACAGTAGAGGCATTTAAGTCTTTTTGTTTTCTTTTACTTATGTGTTTTGTTAAGCCTGTACTGCACCTATGGCCATGAGGGTGCTGATAAAACAGACAAACAGGCATGCTTGTCTTCATTCCAAGTAGTCATTTTAAAAGCAGTAACATATTTTAGAGGGTAATGATAATATAGTTGGTTAATTTCATGACTCTGGGACTGGGAAGTTGTGGAAAAGCTTTCACTGGAGATTTTGTGGTTACTTTCTAGACTGGGAAGGGCCAGTACACACTGAGGTCCTGCTTCAGAGTCTGAGTTCTCTGAGTGAAGGTTTAGCACAAACACAAGCCAGATTGAACTAGATTGATGGGGGTTGCCTTTTCCCCGTTTTACAGGAAAATGGGTTATGGAGAAGTCGAATTTGTTGGTTCTCAACAGATAAATATTTATAGCTTATTAGGGGAACAAAATAGGACAAATGAAAGTTTTCCCTCTTAGAGATGAAAACTAGTCTATCTGGGAACCCTCTCAGTTGATCCAAATTGCTGCCTTTGGGACATGAGCTTTTTAATAGCCTGGAGATGGGATCTAGCCAGCCAGGTCAGCACCGTGAAGGCTCGTGCCCTAGTAAAGGGAAATTACTTCCTGTTATGACTTTTTTACATCTGCATATTTCCCATTCTGCTACAGCAATCTAGCTAAGCCCAAAGCCTGGCTACATGTCTCGCTTTATGCTGCCAAATTCATCTGATGGAGGAGGGGTGAGAGGCAGGCAGAAGAAAGCATAAGAGAGTAAGAGGTTTGCTGGCTGGTATGTATAATGCTAGGCAAAATGGAGAAAAGCCACTGTATGCTCACTGGGGAGCTCTGGAGTCCTACCCTTACTGGGGACCTGAAGTCAAGGCTGGCCTCAGTAATGTATACTGTCAAAGTGTGTAGCCCGGCAGGGTCTGTGGAAGAGGAAAAGCCACTAGTTCTTCTCAACGGTACAAATGTTACGTGCCAATCCAAGAGCATTGTCTGGTCTCCTTTGCTGCAACCAGTTCATTTCCTGGCACTGTGAGTAAAAAAGCAGATTGCTATTTAAATCTTTACTTTTTACTCCAGATTATGAAAGGGGTCAGCAGCTGAGCAATGACTTCCAGGGATGTATGTTATACTATACACTAAAATATACTTCTCAGATTTCAAAACAGGAACAATGGTCTTTGCTTTTTTTTTTTTTTTAATAAACTCTGTGTAGAATGCCCGTAATTCCACAACACCTTTCACTCAAATACTGTATAAAAATCAGGTACAGTTTAGAAAACATAGGTTAAGGACTGTTGTGACCATTATGGAGAATTAAAATAATGAGAAACTGAAGAAAATAATTTCTGGGCATTTGATTGGAATAGATGGGCTCATGAACGTATGCTGGAATGGCAGCATTAGGACAAAGTGCCATTTGACAGCCCTGTTATGCACACACAAGACTATGCAAGAGCAGATTCAGTCCTCTGGCCATACTCCAACAAATTGAGGGTGCGGATGCTCCCTCTGCCTCTTTTGTATTAGCGGTGCCATAAATGCGGCTGTGCAGGTCTCTTATTTGCTGCAATTAGCCTGCTTTTTCCAAAGTTGCTGAGTGTGACTTCAGTAGGAGCTGCAGATGACCACTGCCTCTAAGAACAGAAAATCAAGACTATATGTAATGCTGAAAGCAGAGCTTCCTGCGCTGGCCGGTTCAGCAGAAGTCTGCAGCGTTGATACACGGCCAGGTTCTCAGCTGGTATACATGAGCATGGCTCGACTTGAAGTCAATGAGATTGTGTTAGTTTTCACCAGCAATGGATCTGGCCAAACAAGCACCCCCGCTCCTCTCTCTGCCTGTGTGTCTGACACAAGGCAACTCTACTTTTAGTACATCCCCGATCTAAAGGACTCTTTTCATGTGAAAGTTCCTAATTCAGAGAAAAGACAAATGTTGGTGAAGTTTTTGCTTTAAGATTAATTGATTTACCTTGCTGTTCACAGAAGGGCATTTGCTGACAGTTTTTCTGGCTTCCCTTGTTAACTGCTCATATATTTTAATTTTCTAGCAGGATACTTATGAAATGTTCCATTTGTTGCTAGTTTTATATATGCATCTATATAAAAACTATATATATAATAGTGTGCATATGGATTTATTTTTTCAATTGCCAAAAATCAATTCACAGAGCAAACCCTAGGCCTTCTACAGAACTTTTGATGCCTTCATTTATTATTTTTAATATACACTGCAGAGATTTGAATTGAGACTTTGTTACGAGGTAATTCTCACTTTCAGAGGGGTTCACAGTACTGCAATCTGCTGAATCGATAAAAATAAAAAAAGGAAAGAAGAAAAAGCTTGAAATAAAGCTAGTTAATGATAGATTACTGTCAATTGAGAAAGGAAATTGTCTTCTCTTGTATTTAAAGAAAATGTTTCCCTAGGCAGACCTGAGAGTGCTCCATAATCCTTATTATATGCAAAGAAGGAAGAAAAATCTTAAAAGGAGCAGTCTGTCCTCCGTAACACGATTCTGATTAACTTTTGACCAGGCATAGCACGCGGCAGAGTTCACACCGTCAGGAAGCAAGCAAACCAACCTGAGCAGTCTCAGGCAGTGATGGTGTGAAGCACGTGAGGGTAGGATTTGTCTCATGTAACTTAAGCTGTGCCTAGCTCAAGTTCAAGGATGCCTCTAATCAGTGGAGGAGGAGTGGAGTCTCCAGTGAGCAATTCACGGTGTCCAGTGCTGTCCCCCCCGCAGTGGTGGGGCAGGCCACCCTCCGGGGAGACCCGTTTCTCTTTCTGTTGGTTCCAGAGCAATCCTAGGTAACGATCTCTGAGTAGATACCTGACTTTCAGAATGCCGAACTTCACTGAAGTAGATCCCCCACCAAGTCACATAAGCACACAAGTCTCAGGGATTTCTAATGCTATTTAAGAAACTTTGTTCATTAGGTACTACTTAAAGTATTCGGTATTCAGCCTCAATATCAGGATGTTGTATTGAAAAGGATTTTAGATATTGTGATATGAATGTCAGATGAAAAGACATTACTTGTTAGGTATGTGACTTGAAAATTAGATTGATAATGTTCAAGTACAGAGAGAACCTCCAGATACATCACACAAGCAATGGAATCCCTCCCAACAATGAAAACAGAAAAATGAGCACCTTAATGGACACATCATATAGAAGCGCCTATCATTTACACGGCTGTATACTTTGTGGGTTCAGGTTAGTTTAATAGTTCTATAAGGCTTCTGTAGGAATATTCTTTAGCAGCTGTGTTGTTTCAAAACATTCCTCTTAAGTGCAGTATTGTACCTCACTGAAAAAAGTACGAGTGTCTGATCAGCTGCTTTGTAGCCAAAAAAGCATTTATAAGGAATAAAAGTGCATGTTCTGATAAAAGTTCATACCGCTGAACTCCTTGGCTTAATACAAGTTCTGTCCTAGGGTAAAAAAAAGTTCACTATAGAGAACAGCATCGAATGCCTATTATATTGTTCTTTGTTTCTTTGCCAACTGTGGATTTAAAATTGGAATAATTCAAAAAGCAGTGGGACATTATGACTCACTCAGTACCTCCTGGGCTTTTGACATTATCGTAAAGCCACATACTCTTGAGTGCAAGGTTTAGTTAGTGGATTTCAATAACTCAGCTAGCAGACTTTATTGAAACCACAGAGTACCTGATTAACTGTAAACAATGATTTATTCCTTCTGAATAGTCAGGGTATTATAGCTCCAGTTACAGGTGTGTTATGCTGAGTGACAACACAAGTGATACTTTTTTGAGGTTAAATTTATTCCTTCAATCAAAAAATCGGGGGCGTGTTTTAATAGTAACATCTAGTTTTATGAGACTGTTCTTTCCAGTATTTGTGGAATTAGTGTAACTTTTCTTTTAATTTGTTTTTCACACCTCTTTGAGTTCCCTCTGAAAACTGTCAGTGGCAAGCTTGGGGAATGGGTATTACGTAGAAGAGAGATTAAGAAAGAGGAGTTTTCACCACAAGATGTCCAATACAATTCATCTAGAAAGTCTGCATCTTCATTTAAAAACTGCAGAAAGCAGAGTTCAGCAGCTGAAGATCAATGTTATTTGTGTTACCTCGTATGTATAGGCTGAAAAGGGAAATATATTTTCCAATAAAATCTTCAAGGCTGAAAATATAGAACAGTTTGCTTGAATCCAAATGCGTATTGCTTAGTCTCCACAGGAAAGTAAAGACATATTAAGTCATATGTCAGCTGAGTTGAATTATTGATGTTGAATTAAACATGTTGAACTCGGAGATTCATCAACTTTATAGTATTATTTGTTAGAAAAGTACCCCCTTCTATCTATTTGGACTGACTTTTTATTATCTCTCCTGTTTATTATCTCTTTTATTTGAGTCAGTGGTTGCTGACCTGACTAATAGCTTTCATCTTTGTAGTGCAAGCTGTTTCCATATGTGCAGGTGCTGTGGAATTTATTGTCTTTACATTGAAAAATCAAGATCTAGTCAATATGTTTGTAGATACTTAGATGAAAATATTCTTAAGGTAGAATTAAGATATCAGATTTAGGACATTCAGATTTTAATGTAAAATACATTTAAGAGTCAGGAAATTACGACTAAAGGATAAAAATAAATACTTGAAAATTCAAAAATCTAAACTTCACCAAGTTGGAAAATACATAATTAATATTCCAGAATCAGCTTTGAATTGCCTTTATGTATATGTACCTGGTAGAAGAAATTGCTAACTGTGTGCACGTACATGATAAATTATGCTTAACCTAAAAGGCCCAAATGTATATCCTTAAGCCCTGCCATCTTCACGAGAGAGACCTGGCAACCCTCACATTCGTGATATCCAAGAGGCTACTTCTGGGCCCAGTGATTATGCAGAACCATGCAGTTGTAATCCATATATGAAAAAAAAGGAAGAAATATATCTTCTGTGGCACCTATTAATTACAATAGCATATTCCTGCGTAAGCATATGACCTGGCGTATCTCAGGGGCAGGTCATTCTCAGGGTCAGTCTACGACGAGTTGACTGACAGCCTGTTTTGCAATATGCAACCTCTGTTACCTGGAGAACGAACAGACCAAGCTGTGATACACCCGCAGCTGGCGTTATGTTGGTAGAGTTAAAAAGTTGTACTCCCAAAGAGGTGCACTTGTGATATACGAGCGTGCTCAGGGTGATGTAGCCATAGGATCCTCTGGAGACTGTCGCTATCTCTGTATAGAGTCATAGAATGGTGTGGGTTGGAAGGGACCTTTAAAGATCATCTAGTCCAGCCCCCCTGCCCTGAGCAGGGACACCTTCCACTAGACCAGGTTGCTCCAAGCCCCGTCCAACCCGGCCTTGAGCACTTCCAGTGATGGGGCAGCCACAACTTCTGTGGGTATCCTGTTCCAGTGTCCTACCAACCTCATCATAAGAAACGTCTTCCTTATGTCCAACCTAAATCTGCCCTCTTTCAGTTTGAAGCCATTGCTCCTTGTCCTAATATATGGTATATTAGCATCTGTGATGATCTGGACTCTGACCGGTACCATCAGGGCAGAAGCTGGCATTCATGCTGTGATGTATGCATCATAAATGCAGCATTTGCTGTGGAAAAGTTACAGTGCTGGAATGTGCAGCTAATGTTTAAAATAAGGGCTAGAATTGAGTTTTATTGAACACATTAAAATTTCCTGGCCTTTAAAGTTGTAGAAATATAGTATTCAAGTCTTCTAATTGCACTTTAAAAGCAGTATTGTTTTTTTAAAAAAATATGTAGTGTGTAGAACTTAGAAATATCTCTTGAAACAGTGTAACTGTTCTTTGACTGTGACCTTTGTATGTATTAGTGAGAGTCAGAATCTTTTTAGAGTTAGCACGTGTCCGCAGCTAATCTTTTTGTTTTATACAATAAGCAAAAAAAATGAGGGCATCGGTGTAGCTGATAAGGTTCCTCCACACCAACCTCTCAGTAAAGAAACAAATGATCTAGTAAAAAACTTCGGATTTAGTCACTGCTTCTTATTTATTTATAAGTCTTTTTTAATTAATGCTTCTGTTCAGGTACACAAATCTCTTAAGGAGTTTTTACTCTGAACTGATTTTTGACCTTACTACACTGAAAATGATGTGGTTCAGAGAGTTTGTCAAGGGCAGCTTCAATTTTGATTCCTGCATGATTTTAGCTATAGCTAGTACTGGTTTTAAGCATAGCTGGTGGGAAGTCAGCAAAGCCTGGGGCGGCAGACTCCTGGGAATGGCAAGGCATCGGCAGTAAAAGAGAGCTACAGCCTTCCCTGTCAGCGTCGCAGAGCGCCCAGCTCGCCGCCGCTGCTGCTGCGCCAGGGATCGGGTATGTCGGTCTGCTGCAGCTGGTGGGAACGGGGAAGCTGTTCACCAGTCTGGGCTACCGCTTTCCAACCGGCAGCGGGAGGAGTGAGCTCAGCTTCCAGGGTTAATTGGGTTTAGTCTTGTCCAGGCAGGGGCAAAATTTAAATCACCTGATGCTGCTGAGAAATCTTGAGTCGATGTTGATCCCACCGGATGAGTTAGGCCTGGTACGTCTCCCACCCTGCACACAGACACAGTTACACCAGTGTGAGCGAGCTTGAACCAATGTGGACTGATCTTGCCTACTTTTGCCTGTGGTAAGGCACAGGAAGCCTGTGTCATCCTCTCTTCCAGCTGGTTAGCTGAAAAAGCAAATGAACAAAAAACCCCCCACTGTACCATGAATTTGTGAAGTAGACACTACACTATTGCCTTTATAACGCCAGCTGAAGTTGTTGCATACCTCTTGAAAAGTATGTGCCTTTGTCAGGGAGAACCAGGGAGAAGCTGGATTGGAAGCTGATTCCTGAAAAAAGTGTAGCAACTGAACTTCACTGCAGAAACACCTTCTGCTCAGATTTCTCTCAGCCAGATTCTGTTTCTCCATGCCAGCTCGGTGGCTATTTCTGTTTCGGAGCATGCCATCATAGTAACAGCTTACGTTTTGAGACCTCAACTTGACAATCTGCAGTAAGCCACATTGACCCAACGATGCATTTGCTAGCAAGTGACCTTCCCCTTCTGAGAAAGCAGAAGGCATGGTGCTAAGGGTTCCTCACTGATTTATAGGATGTTGCTAAAATATATTTTTGCCTCTTTCTTTTATATTGCTTGGCACTGTCTTTCCCTCTGCTCTTATACTTTCCACTCTCACTGCTGTGTAGCAGATATGAAGCTATGGCTGCATTGCGACCTCAACATGCACATGGACAAAGATGCTATGTGCCCAGTAAAGGGGAGCAGGAGCGAAGGGTGGTGTCTGCCCAGTCCCGTTTCTCCACCAGTGAGCTTCAGATGGTATCACCAGCATGTAGGAACAGGAAACCCACACTTCCATCTGTCTTCCAGCACAGCCGTGTCCTTCTCCCGCTGCTCTCTTCAGTTGTAGCAGAAAGAGCGCAGTGCCAAGAGCTTGTCAAGAGGGAAGTGGTTTCTGAGTGCTTTATTGAGAGAGAAACTTGCACAATTAGGAGTAAATTCTTTGTTAGTTTAGATGGAGATTTGACCAATGCTTTTCTGCTTACAAGAAGCTGGGAAGTGGCCTGTGAAGTTTGCTAGTCTTTTAATGTCAAGAAGTCCTTTTCCTTAGTGGAGTCTCTTGGAAGGTCCTTTACTGTTCATGTAATAAGATGTAGTGCTAATGACTTGAATGATACACGTTCTAACAGCAGTGAAATGCAAGAAGCCAAAACTACCTTAACAAATACGGTTCATTTAACTAAAAGAGGCAGACTGAGCAGCAGGTGGAAGGGTTAAACAAAAGGAAAAAAGATTATAAAAGTTTGCGGCTTTGGCTTCACTACAAATGGCTCTCTTGCAGACTTTATAGCATTAGTGTTGCTTCTCATAAACCTTGAAACCATTCATCCATTTAGAAAGATTAAATTGGTTAGTCATCCAGAACATAAAATATACACATCCATTTTGTCTGTTACCCTAAACCATCTGAAGTATAATAAATGCAGTTGATGCCATTAAGCCGAAGCATTGAGTATTAATGATGGCTTTAGTTGTGGTATTTACAGTTTGCCAGATCTTGTGTTTCTGGTAGTATATTCATCTGTTGTTGCTCAGGGACAGTAAGAGCAGAGTCTTTGAGCTGGAAAACACAACTATAATATATGATGTGAGGAGCTCAGAGAAAACATCTTGGTATTAAAGCAGGGAAAATCCTATAAATGTTACATTTTTTTGTTATTTTAGAAGGTTGAAGTTATGATATCTTAATATATTTGTAATCATCTGTTAAACAGTTTGCCAAGATAGCTTTATTTGGTTTTCTAGTTACAGATGAAGCTATTGCTATTTAAAGTTCTGTTCTGTTGTGACTTCTGTTGGATTTCTGTCCCTTAAACAAGCTAGACATGGCCAGACTCTTACAAAGCAAGAATTTTTAGAGGCACTTGGTCCGGAAGCAGATTAATGATTAAGACTGTAATAAAAATTTAGATTTGATTTAGCAGCATTTTTTCCTGATTAATGTCAGGATTTCAGAAGTAATACTCTCTCCCAGAATTAAGCAAATTTGCAATGGTTGCTTCAGACTACAAAGAAATTTAATTCCTGCTGCTTTGAAATACGTAAGACATTATCTCAAATGGAGGGATTTCCAGTGTGCTGGAAGAAACTTTTGCATGTTTTTTAATTGCTACATCTAGTGCCTTTAATCAGAGCATCCAGCTTGACAGCATTAAAACTGGGAAGCAAATCCTATCCGAGTTTCCAGTTCCTTGCTGGAAATGCCAGCTCATTCCTATAGGAAACAGGAATTGATGTCACCTACCAGCTATCGAGGAAAGCAAAGCAAATTACCAACTATTCTTAAGCATATGCTTGAGTACCAGCAACTTCTGTGGACCACGATGAGGCACTCCAAATGAAATGTGCGCTCATGAACTTTACTGACTCGAACCTATTCACACTGAGCACAAAAGCACTCCTCCCCCGTCACTCCCCACGTTTGCAGCCTCGGCCAGGGACTGCTCAAGGAGATGAGAGTACTTCCAGTGAGTCTGGCGGATTCCGCATCAAACGCTGTACTTGGGTTTAGTTTGTGGAGTTTTTTCTGAAACATTTATGGTGGCAAAAGAGTACCAAGCCTCCCTACGCACCCTCAACATTTGTCTTTTACTGCAAATACACATCGCAAAACTACCAGGAGCAAGAGAGGTGATCTGAAAGAAGCAGAACCTCATAAATTGTTTGTGTGGGAAAGGCAGTCCTTCCTTTTCTCTAACTGATGGCATGCCAAGTTTATTTTACAGTATTTACAGTAAGATTTGTTTGTTTTGATACCCTTTGCATGTTGTTAGGGAAAAGGCAAAAGAAAATCTCCAGGAAGTTTATATGATGAGACAGAGTTTAGGCTTTAATTTTCTTTTTAGTCCTATACGTTTTACTAGAAGTGTAATATATAAAGGGATATGAGATTGCAATTGGATGAGTTATTACTGAGCTGTCATTTATTTTCTCTGTATGAATTTGGTTCTTAAGAAAGACCTCAGACCAGCAGGCTAAGAAAGTGAAATTGCTAGTTCATTCCGAGAGCAGATACAGGATGGGCAGGAACAACACTGGTTTCTCCTTTCTGTGCCTCATCTCTGACCTTGGCACACCGCTCAGGAGCAGGAAGAACATGCAGTCTCTGCCTCTTTAGTTGAGGTTCAGACAGATGACAAGGAAAATTAATTTGTCCGTGATGGAGTGGTCCTTGGTGGGGCTGTACAGGCAGCAGTTGTCTGCACAAGGGCTGACACGCCTGCCAGCTCCAGCACGCAGATCTGGAGACAACTTACTCTCTTACGAAGAGGAGCCTCAGGTCTCCCTCGCTGTCTCCCTCAGCAGACAGTCCTGCAGGCCCAACGCCCCTGCGTTACAAAAAGACACCACGGCACCTGCGGTCCCCAACACTTGAACACTGACACCACCGAATAGCCAGCTGTTAAATCTTGGGAGTTCCCATTAGCAAACTAGATATGCTTATGCTAATGGGTAAATTGTCAGCCACAGCGTGAGGACCCAGGTTTTGATCCTCAGCTATGGGGAAACCCCTGGTTTTAAGTGAGAGGTGGTCTCTTAAATCATGAGGAATGGGAATGACTATTGCCCATCTCTTCCAGTACAAGAACTAGGGTGTATCGTGTGCGTCTGGTATCAAGTCTACCAGGCACCTTCCAAGTAACCGGAGGAGACAAGCAGTGGCAGCTGCTAATCACACAGGAAACTGCTGAAAGCGGAGGTTTCTTAGGTGCCTGCTTTGATCTCATTTCCATTCTCAGTCACTGCTTAGGCAGAAAGAAGCGTTTATTTAATTTACAGCATCTTTAACTAGAGCATTCTACCCTGAGTCTGCAGAGCAGATCATCAGTTGGGATGGAAGGTCCCTCCAGGGAGGCAGGTAGTAGTCCTGTAAGCTTGTTGCACTGAAAGGGAAGTGGAGGTGTTTGGTTTTAACGCAGAAGCCTCAATTGTTTGCACCAAACTTCTGAGCACATTGTAGCATCTTGGGTTATGGTAGGAGTTGAGAAATAAGAGAGTAATGGTATATTTTATGTACCATGCCAAAAACGCAGGAGTGTCTTACCTCTCCCCAGCCTTTGCTGGGAAATACCGGGTAGACACAATGTCTTTTCTCTCTGTGGTGGAAACATGCATTAGCAAGTGCCATGTTTGACTGTTCGGGGATGAAATATGGTCACCAAAGGTTAGAAGCTGTTCCTGTAGAGCTGGGAAGGGATTTTCATAAGGGCAGACCGTCTCGCTGACCCCTTTTCATCCCTGCTAATGGAGCAGCCACCCCCTCCTCCCTGGCGATTCCCTTAGCGGGACACCCAACACGTATGTGATAGCTGTGTAGGCACGGCCTCCCCTTTGCAAACGTTGACGTGATATATACGCCATCAAGCAGGGAAGAATATTTTAGGGTCAGTAAATCTCTCTGAGCAAAGTTAATACCAGGAGATGCTGGCACAACAAGTCACTGTTTAGTTTACACCTGTCAGAAGCAGGCAGCCTCTCAACTCCTATGTTTGGGCAAGTGTATTCATCATATTTAGCTTTTATACAACATTCTTTTCATCTTCCCTGCGCTTCACAATTGTTAATTAATCCCACAGCACCCAGGGATTACTAGTAATGCTTTACAAGGGAAAGCAGAAACAAGCAAGAAGAGGTCAAATGACTGGGCCAAGGTCGTGGAAGAAATTTTGTGTAAAGAACATTAGGTTCTGCAAGATTAAAGTGTTAACTGATCTCTTCTTGGACGTCAGCCTCCATTTTTGGGGATGGGGGTGTTTCTGGGGGGCAGTTTTCATAGTCTAGAGTATTTAGAGCTTCCCTGTCATTTTTTTCCTTTTAGCACATTTTTTTTTTTTTTGCTGAGGCAAATCGCGGACACATGATTTTTGTCTTCAGAGGATGATGGGGAATTTCCAAGAAGGGAATTAATTTTATGGAATTTTTATGCACCTTCTCTTCATCTTGTAATTACAAATGGGGGCATCTGACTAATGAAATTATCGGCTGTTTTTTTCAAAGTCATTGCAAAGATCCAGATACTCAGTTCACATTAAGAAGAAATTACTTGCTTGTCTGGCACCCGTAGGCCTTTTTGGAAGGTCCGTACTTCACTGATAATACCAGTCTGGTAAGCAGCAGGCTTACCTGATAGTAAGCACTGCAAGTACAGAATATGCTCATGGCGCTTTCTTTTCCCTAGGACTTGAAAGATGAGCGGAGCGATGAAGAGGAGGAAGATTCTGTTACAGATAACGAAGAGGAGTCCACAAAGAATGGCAACAAGAATGGCTGTGGGTCAAGCAAACATCTCCTAAACAGTAGTCACCACTAGCCCCCTCCTGCCTTACCTCTTGCAGTGATTTCTACTCTGTTTTTAACCCAACCTACGGGATAGAATTTAAGTCAAAAAGCTTATGAGAGGCTGTGATTGATTTATTGTTGGCTACTGGACCTGGAAAAAAGCCCAGTTTAGAGGGGAGGGAAAAATTGCATAACATGACAAAATGTGTTAATGACCCACTTTCTGAATCGTTGCTAAGTGTTTGGAAAGGCGTTTGGACACGCTGACTGTTCCACTCCGACAGTGCTCACCAAGGTCGAAGCGCAAGAGCGTCAGATTCTTTAGTGCCCCATTGATTCTAATGTTGGTTTTCAAATGAAATAGAAGATAAATTTCACCGAGCAGTTTAATTCACAGATGTTTTGTGGTAGGTAGGTAGTGTGAGCTCCATTAGGAACCAAAATTACTCAATGTGGGAAAAATTTGATGATGGTGTGCAGTGACTAGCATTTTAGTCATTACTTGTCACTTTAAACTCTCATCAAAATGGCTATTTTTTGTTAGATTTCATTTCCTGGAGGCCAGTGGAAGCTAACTTGGAGGAAGTCAAATTATTTGTTTGTGAAGAGCTGACTTCACTGCAGAATTACAGTCTTTCTCCAAAATATGTTATATGATAACTCAAATATTGTGTTCTAAGATCTACCTGTCAAAAAAGTCACTGTTAAAATAGGAAAACTCAGCCCCAGTTCTTCCCTGAGCTCCAGGTTTCACAAATGTCTTTCATCTCAGTCATTTTGGCCCAGTGTTAGAACAGAAGGTGCAGTGGGGAGGGAAGATAGTGAATAAAAATTGGGTCTTCTCACAGGTTCTTTTGCACTTTTTATTTGCCTTCAAAACTGCTTAACACCCCCTGCTCCTGACACACCTAAAGCCCAGAAGATTAAAAATAAGTCTCATCCATTCCCTTCTGGTGAGCTTGTCTCACACAGCGGCATTGGATGGCTGTCTTCTCAGGAATGAGTCTGCTAAATTCTGTGTTGTGGTTCCTGCGTGTGTTCACTGCCTGTACCTGGGCATCGGGGCAGCCCGGGGCGAGCAAGGAACGTCGCATCGTCAGCGCCGTGTATTCATTTGGTAATCAGGATCTGTATTTTCACCTCTGCTCTTCTTGAAAATCAGGAATCACCTTGGCTAGAGCCAAACTTGGCTGTGAGTATGTGACTTAGGTCACATACCGCTGTTTATGCTGTAAGAAGTGGAGGAACATCGGATGTTTTATCAGCTCCTCTTACCACAAGTGCCTCTAGCCTATTTTTGCACTTTTGTTCTAACGCTAGTGCAGAGTGCAGCAGTGTTTTTAGTCCTGGGGCTTCCCAAGGAGAGCCTGGGCCTTTAAAACAGGGTGGTACCAGTCTCATTTCCAGATGCGTTTAGCTCACAAGGCCATAAATGATTTGCGTCATAAGTTTTAGAGGTTGAGAGGCTCTCCATGTGGTTCTACAGTAGCTGAGATCATCCAGTGAATGAAATCCAGTAGCTTGGTAGAGAGCAGGGACCGCTGCTAGAGCAGACTCAGTGCAGAGCTTTGGGTTTGGAAAGGCTCTTTTCCCCTTAAGGCTGCTCAGGCAGGAACTCGGTGACCTACGGGAAGCGCTGTATGACTGACTTGTTTTCTCAAGATTTCCTTGGCAAAGGGGGATACAATTCAGTGACTGAAGCATTTGAAAGAATGGGAAATGTTTGGGATCTCAGATAGGAAGAGTGAAGTGTTTTCTGTGCAGTTACAAGAAACCGTAGCAGCACTTTGTTACAGAGGCTGGTAGTGTGAAAATATCTACGTCTGGTCTCTTGAACTAGGCTGGGCTTAATTTTTACTTATATTTTGGACCATGTAATATCTCAAATGTTTGTGTTTTACCACAAAGAGAATTACACTGAGAAAGGAGCGTGGCCAACAGCTTCTGAGAGGGATGGGAAACATACAGGGACGGGACTCCGGAACCAGTGCTTGGGGTTAAGTAGCGCTGCTGGGGCTGAGCGGGCAGAACTCCCTCGGTAGTTGTCGTACAGCGGCGTGCTCCCTTACACAGCTGTGGAGAACACCTTAAATACTGCAGTGTGGGTTTATTGGAAGCGTAAATACTTATTGCGTCACCTGAAGCAACTGGTGAATTTGGCAGGGTCACAGTTGCTTATCGGGGCCTGTTTATCACCGACATGAAAAGAACTGGCCTTTCCTAACAAACTGTAGAAACCCGACATCTTGGAGGCTTTACACTCCCTTTGAGAGCAGCAGAGAGAAGGACGCTTTCTACAAGACATAACTGGGGTTTGGGAGATGGCCAGGGCATTATCATTGGATTTTGGTGCCAGAAAGCTTTCCCCGCTATGACTCGGAAAGGAATTCAGCAAAGGAAGCGCAAAGAGTGATGTTGTCACAGGAGCGAGCCTCTGAACAACTACTGAGTTTTAAACTGGAATTTATAGTCTCACTGAGGCCAAATCCTGCCCTTCCTACTCGGACGAGTCTCCCACTGAAGCCAATTAACTCTACTGGAGTTTTGCCTAGGAAAAGTTCTGGATTGCAGTTATCCAACCTAATTACAAGACCTGTTGTTTTAAATGGAAGTGAAACTAGGGTCTTAAAGGAAGAGTAAAAGGCAGATAAATGCATTCAGACATAAAATGTTAAGGCAAATTTTGGGTGAGTACAGAAGAATATGGAAGAAAATAATGTTCTGAAGGTGGAGATTAAGCGCAGTAAACAACCAAGTAACTACATCGCGTTGCAGTTATGGTGTGGAAGGAAGGGGGTTACTGTCATGGCCAACCAAAGTGATGAGACCTAAAAATTCTGAACATAAACCACTGGGTAGTGGGGATAAATGCCCCCAGCACAGAAAGAAGCGGGAACAGATTGTCACAGTGGGCCTGGACGCATGTCCCGTGTTAGCATCAGATTTGTCATTCCTGAAGTTACACGCATTTCATTTTCCACTTTTTACTGACAGAAACTCAGAAACAAGAAGGTGAAGTTATGGGGAACACAATTCATGCTAAAGAAATTAATGTCATGGTGCTTCAAGATTTTCAGTCTACTCAATGCCCTTAACATTTTTTTTAATATTATCATGAAAAGAGTCTCAAAACGCAAGTGCAGAACAATTGTAGGTAATGCAGATGAGCACAGGTGACGGACTCTAATGCATTACTTTGACCATTTCAAAAAATAGGTCCTGGTTTAATGCTTGGACGCTGTGCATCTGCTTTTGCTATGTCACTTTGACCACTGCAATTTATTTATCATAGAATTATAAAACGGAAATGAAATCTTAGTCCATTAGAATCAGCAGAAACTCTTCTGTTCCATTTAATTCCTCTGGATTTTATTCAGGTCCTCCTGTCCGTGTGTGCTATGCTGTCTCTGTGCTTGTTGACTACATAGATTTACCAATCCGCTCTGGATGTGATTTACGGATCTCCTTTACTCCACAGGACTCATTTTGGCAATTTGTATCATTTGGTATTATTATCTTTTTTTTTGTTCTTAATGCCATGGAATTTGTCTGGTCAGTTATGCTGCACGCTATAAATAAATATTTTTTAAAAATAGGTGTCTGTGTAAGGATTTGCTTGTTTTTCCCCCGCCTAGCAGTGTCCTCCTCTCTGGTTTCCCTTCCCTCCCAGCTTTCCAGTCATGGCCCATTCAGGAACTAATTCCTTACTCTTCCAAGTTTTTCCCTTGCGTGGAAAAGGCTGGATGACCCACCCCCTTCTTAAGAGATAACAGCGACTGCTGTAAATGAACTTTTTTGTTGTTTTTTTTTTCCTGGACAATTCACGAATGGAGAGGAAGCAAAAGTAATGGGTGCATCATCCATCACTTGTGTTATTCAAGATTTATGCTTTGACTAAAATACTTGAAAGTGGTCCCGTGTACACTGGGAACAACTCACTCTGGAATGCCAACACACTGTTGTATCTCCACTCAGTTTTTGTTGTGCATGTTAGGGCTGCTTGTGAAGTTACAAATATTTGAGGAATATTAGAATAATATGCAAATATATAGATAATTCTTTTTTTCCCAGGAGTGCCTGTGTTTATACATGGATTGAGGTGCTCTTGCCCAGCTAGATTGTCATGGGTTTACTACCGAAATGTCTCATCATAAGTGCACCGGAAACAACTTGGACGTAGCTCTCAAGCTGGCAGAAGCAGGAAAGCTCTACTGAAAACAAGAGAGCTGTGCTGATTTGTATCATCAGCTGAAAAGCTGTTCCATATTTCTTATTCTTTCCATTTCTGCCTCCCTCGTCAGGAAGATCACAGAGGTTCTGACTTACCGTCTCTTCCCATGGGCAAACAAACATAAAGGAAGGTGTTTCAGCCCAAATAATGAACTGTAGCAGAATACTTTGGTTTTATTATCTGAATTAGGTTTTTTTAAAACCTATGAGTAAGAATAAAGTAGATGGAAAACAAATCGAAGAGGGATATGTGAGTTTTGGCTACAACTTGCAAACTGTGAAGAATAAAAAAGAAAAAAAAATCTTGCTGATTTAGAAAGAAAAACACCATCTCCACAGGCACTTCCCCCAGCTGTGGGTTTGAAGAACAACAGATAACCAGCGGGCAGAAAGGAAAGTCCACGCTGAGAATAAGAACGTAGCCCAGTTGTGAAAAAGCCCCAGAGAGTTGGTTGACGGCTGTGAGCTGCCCAAGAGCTCGGGAGCCTTTCTGCATGGAGCTGCAAAGGAGCCAAGAATGTACCTCTGAGCTGATTTCATCCGTCGTGTCCAAAATCACGGAAAATGTCTCTTCCTGTTTTCCAGTCAGTTTTATGGCCTCCCTCCCGTTGTGACTGTGCTGTGTGGAGCCAGGGTTTTGTTTCTCACCTGTAGACTTTGAGCTTTGGCTGCCCCGAGGTGTGGACCTGGTATTGAGGTAGATGGACACCTTTGATTTGTTGAAGGTCACACAGGACATCTGTGTTCCCACTGAGAATGTGATTTCTGCTACAAAATTTATGAAATCTGCCTGACGCCCATGCTTTAGAGACAGAGAGTAACCCATGTGCCAGACAGTAAGGTGGCACTGTGAGTGCGCAGCACCATAGAGAGGGAGCGGACTTTTCCTGAGCAGAGCTTCATGAGTAAGGAGAAGAAAAGTCAGCAGAGGGCTTGGCCAACTCATCACACAGGTTTTTCTTACAGACAGAGGTGTGAAAGACTCATTTAAAAGCTGCTTCCTCGAGCTCTTCAGTGGGGGGTATTTTCTCTTGCTCTGTCTCCGTATTTCTGCAGGATGCTACTTGGTTTATAGAACCATAGAAGTTGACAGACAAGGTCAGAGCAGTCATCACCCACTTCTGAGAGCAGCCAGCACCAAAAGCTTGAGCGGTGGATGCCAAACCAGCAGCCCAGGGCAACCCCTCTCCCATTCTGCTATGAGGCAGAGGTAGGTTCACGCTCTGGAACATGTTTTGGGGGAGGAAGGGCGCTACCATGAACAGTTGCAGCTCTAGATGTTCCTGCCACTCATGGGTACAACCACCAACTGCTCTGCGCTGCAGGGGCTGGGCACACCTTGAGTTAGGAACTGAGCTCAATCTTAGATCATTTCTTTCCATTTCCATTGCCTGGCTCGTGTTTGCCATCCTGCTTGCCACCCGCAGGTTTTTGGTCAACTGTGTGGCTGCTGAACCTCATCAGCAGAGATTTCTCCATGCCCCATCTCTGCTCCAACCTGTCGTAGCAGCAGTGTTACACGTACTGCTAAGGTAGCACGCTTGCCTGCTGAAGTGTAACCTATTTTGTACAGGACACATGAGAGGGAAAACTTCACAAAGTACTGGGACGTAATGGGGGAGAGGGGAAATCGTTGGCCAGAAAGCTAGGATTCCTACAGAAAAAGAAATAGTTTCGCTTTCTGTCCTGTCATCCACGTGTTAAGAGCTGAAGCAGCAGAGAGGAGGTAAAGCCCTGACATTAATGCCTTGTCAAAGAATGGGATTCCCAATTGAGGAAATGGAGGTGATCAAAGCGATGTAGTCTTCACCCTAGCTGACTGCAGAGACCTTCAAGTAGGGCTCGGACAGTTTATTTAACTGAAGTACCCTCTGTGGGATTCCTTGAAGTTTCTAACTTAATGGAAGACGAGGCTGAAAGCACAGGTCTAAGCTTCAACATATGACTCTGCAAATACAAAGTCATAACAACCCATGTAGGATAATGTTGTTGATGTTCCAATAGTCTGAAGATGTATGAAAATATCTTCTATTTATTCAGCTGGAGAGAGCCCTGTTCTTCTGGAGTTTTGTTACCCCATAAAGCATTCAGAGGAGACTCCATAATAATTTCAAAGTCAGAAAAATTAAGTGGAATAACAAGTAAAAACCCTATCCACAGTGACTTTGAAGTGCAAGAAGCATGTCCTTGCAGCCGTAGAATACTGCCCTGCTTTGAGCCAGGGTGGGAAGAAACAGCTCCCAGGCAGTTGTTTCAGGTGGTGAAAAGTCACTGTTTCTCCTACCATGCAAGAAGCTCGTCTAAAAACAGTTAGAGTTGAGCAGTGAAATAGATTATTAAATTCCCTCTGAAATTCGCAGGAGCTTTTCCCACAATGCTGATGTGAACTGTATCCACACCTCGAGCAACTGGATAAAATGATAAGGGCAGCATGGCACTGTGTTCTCCAGCCATCAGGAACAGGGGACAGCCACGGTGTTTCCTCCTCCTATAGCCCAGGGCAAAATCCTCCCTGGAAAATGAGATCTTCTGTGCAGGACACTCACCTGAACACAGCTCTGCCTTTCTCTCTGCCCAAACTGGGCGTGTATCTCTTGAAAGACATCTCTGGAAAAGCAGTCCCTCCCCTTTCAAGCCAGAAAGCAGTCACAGAACCACAGAATGGTTTAGGCTGGAAGGGATCTTAAACATCATCTCGTTACAACCCCCCTGCCCTGGGCAGGGACACCTCCCACCAGCCCAGGGTGCTCCAAGCCCCATCCAGCCTGGCCTTGAACACCTCCAGGGATGGGGCAGCCACAGCTTCTCGGGGCAGCCTGCGCCAGGGGCTCACCACCCTCAGAGTGAAAAATTTCTTCTTAATATCTCATCTAAATCTCCCCTCTTCCAGTTTGAAGCCATTCTCCCTCATCCTATCACTACATGCCCTTGTAAAAAGTCCCTCTCCAGCTTTCCTGTAGGCCACCTTCAGATACTGGAAAGCTGCTATAAGGTCTCCCCGGAGCCTTCTCTTCTCCAGGCTGAAAAACCCCAGCTCTCTCAGCCTGTCCTCACAGCAGAGGTGCTCCAGCCCTCGGATCATCTTTGTGCCCTCCTCTGGACCCGCACCAACAGGTCCATGTCCTTCTCAGGCTGAGGCCTCCAAAGCTGGATGCAGTCAGCCTCCTCTCCTTCTGCGCTCTTCAAAATCTCAGCAAAGACTGGGTCACTGATGCTAAAGCCTGTGATCCAAGGCCAAATTTATCAGTAAGAGGCAAATGCCGAGCTGTGGTTATCACAGCCACCTTAGCGTGTGAGCGCGTGAGAGAGCTGCTGAGCCAGAGGAGAACAGGGAGCAGAGAGAAACTGGAGCAAAATGGCTGGGGCAACACAGCAACAGTTTAAACGCAGAACTCGCATCACCAAGAATCACAAAGCAAAGCAGTAACAAGGAAGAAAAAAAGCCCCAAGAGAAGAAGAAGGAGGAAAAAAGACGGTAGTTCAGTAATTCTGGGGATCAGCCCTTTCCGAGCAGCAGAGGCCAGCTGTCCCTGCGCTCCGAGATGACCTCCGTAGCTGCGACAACTCCTTTTCCCTGAGCACCAGCGGTTTCAGGCTGAGCCCAGCCGATGAGTTCCCGAGGCAGGAGCAGAGGCAGCAGGACCTGGGAAACACTCCTTTAGAAAGTTCCCAGTGTGTGAGTGAGGGGACAGGGAAGGACTCAGCTGGGGCTGGGCCAGGGTAGCCACAAGTGGAGGCCAGCAGACCTGCAGCTGTGGCAATGACCCCATGGTTCACCTCCAGTTGTTGGACAAGCCTGACTCCCCCATGAATCTCAGCGTTGGTTCTGTGCTTTTCCTGGCTGACTGAGACTCCCCAGGAGTCCTAGAAGAGCTCCTGGAAGATTTGCGTGGTTGCTTTCTATACCAAGGAGCAGAAGAAAGCTGCTAAAAGGCCTCTCTCGTGCAAGCACGTATGGGTACGCTTCTTGGTTATGTCATGGGCTGCATATAATGCAGAAGTCCCAGTGTTTCAGAAGAAGAATCTGTGGGAAGCAGGAGCTAAATCTTATCAGGTTGTGCTAAATCTTATCAGGCTATGCAAATCCTACCTAGTTCCTTTGCTATTTTAAAGGAGGAATTATTCAACAACCAAAGAATGTTTCATACATTTCCCTATTGCAAAGGGCAGTGAGGTCAGTTCTATGTTTGGAGCTATTTTTTTCTCTTTGAATCCTTTGGATCCTACAAGGATGGCACTCGAGCAGAGAAGAGGACACTGGAACAATGGCACCTTTTGCCTGAAGGGCAAACACGTACTATACAGCACGGCAAACACGTACTGTACAGCATGGCACGCACAGCGCTTCTTGAACTTGGAAATTGCCCCACGCACCCACTTCTGTGCTGCCGTTTCCCCTCCTGCACCCAGTTGTGATTCTGCTCTGACACAAAATCCAAGCAATAGTGAAGCTGGGATCCTCTCCCCTCTCCTGCCCCGGCACGCATGGCTGAAATGAGGAAAATTGTAAACCAGCACCGCCATGTTTCTGCACTGTGAATTGCAAATATGGCTGCTCCATCTCTGGTGGACAATGATTATTTTTTTTTTACATCTAGGGACTTATCCAAAGTAAACATCGGTGCTCAGCCACGGCTTGTGAGGCTGGTCCCGCATCTGGATGGACGCAGCATCCCAGCAGCAACAAGGCAGTGGAGCTGCCGGCCCACGGCTGAGCATCCTCATTCCAGGCCATGGAAGGACCACACTCCTTTCACCGAGGGTTGGTGAGAGGAAGACAAACTCCTGCTCTGTAAAACAATGCTGAGGACAGAGAAACCTCTGAGTTTCTCCATTTTACACATCAGAGAGGGTTTTACTCCTGCTGAGGGAATAGATCACAGAATCACAGAATGGTCAGGGTTGGAAGGGCCCTCTGGAGCTCCCCCAGTCCAGCCCCCTGCCAGAGCAGGGTCACCTCCAGCAGTGGCACAGGACGGCATCCAGGCGGGTTTGGGATGGCTCCAGAGTGGGAGACTCCACAGCCTCTCTGGGCAGCTGTGCCACTGCTCTGCCACCCTCAAAGGAAAGACGTTCCTCCTCATGTTTAGATGGAACTTCCTATGTTCAAGTTTGTGCCCGTTACCTCTAGTCCCGTCACTGGGCACCACTGAAAAAAGACTGTTCCCATCCCCCTGGCACCCTCCCTTTAAGGATTTATAAGTATTGATAAGATCCCCCCTCAGTCTTCTCTTCTCCAGACTAAAAAGACCCAAGTCCCTCAGCAGAAAGATGTTCCAGTCCCCTCATCATCTCCGTAGCCCTTTGCTGGACCCTCTCCAGCAGTTCCCTGTCCTTCCTGACCCGGGGAGCCCAGAACTGCACACAGTGCTCAGCTGCGGCCTCCCCAGGGCAGAGCAGAGGGGGAGGATGCCCTCCCTCGCCCTGCTGGCCACACTCTGCTGGGTGCCCCCCCAGGGTGCCATTGGCCTTCTTGGCCACCAGGGCACATTGCTGGCTCATGGTCACCCTGTTGGCCCCCAGGACTCCCAGGTCCCTTTCCACACCGCTGCTCTCCAGGAGGTCATCCCCCAGCCTGTGCTGGTGCGTGGGGTTATTCCTCCCCAGATGCAGTACCCTGCACTTGCCCTTGTTGAATTTCATTAGGTTCCTCTCCACCCAACTCTCCAGCCTGTCCAGGTCACACTGTATGGTGGCACAGCCTTCCGGCGTGTCAGTCACCCCTCCCAGTTTTGTGTCATCAGCAAACTTGCTTATGGAACACTCTATCCCTTCATCCAGGTCATTGATGAATATATTGAACAGGACTGGACCCAGTACCAACCCCTGGGGAACACCACTTGTTACTGGCTTCCAACTGGACTCTGCACCACCAACCACAACGCTCTGAGCTCTATCATTCAGCCACTGTTCAATCCACCCCACTGTCCATTCATCCAACCCACACTTCCTAAGCTTGCCTGCGAGGATGATGTGGGAGACAGTGTCGAAAGCCGTGCTGACGTCCAGGTAGACAACATCCACTGCCCTCCCCTCATCCACCCATCCAGTCACGCCATCGTCAAAGGCAGATCAGATTATCACGCCATCAGATTAGTCAGACATGACTTGCCCTTGGTGAATCCATGTTGGCTACTTCTGATAACCTTCTTTTCCTCCAGATGCTTGGAGATGACGCCCAGAACGAGCTGTTCCATCATCTTTCCGGGGATGGAGGTGAGGCTGACCGGCCTGAACTTTCCCAGGTCATCCTTCTTGCCCTTTTTGAAGACTGGAGTGACCTTGGCTTTCCTCCAGTCCTCAGGCACCTCCCCTGTTCTCCGGGACCTTTCAGAGATGATGGAGAGCGGCCCATACTCCTCTGTCCTGTTGCGTGGTAGAACCGCAGGTGCCTGCGCCAGGGGCACGGCAAATAGCGCTGTTGGTCTCCAGGCCAGGGCAGCCGCCGCAGGAGATGCCTCAGGCACGGGCAGGAATCGTGCCCCGGGCCTTGTCGCCGGTCCCCGTCCCCTTGGGAAGCCCGGGGCGGCGCGGCCGCCCTCCGCCCGCTGCGGTACCCGGGGCAGCCGCGGCACCGCGCCGCTAAAGCCACCGGGGCTCCTACCCGGCTGCTGCCGCAAGGGACCACCAGGTGGCAATAGCGGGACACCGCTCCCGGCTCGGACACGGCTCCCACGTCGCATTTCTGTCCATCCTTCCGCCCTTGAAAACGTACCGATCCGGTGGAAGATTCGGGTGCAGAAGTGTTTCTCGCCACCGGCGGTTTCCCCTTGGTCGGTGTCCGACTGTGCCACAACGGTCTGGGACATCGCCGGTGAAAAAGCACTACAAATTTTACCGAGAGCCGGTGTTCGGTACCAGTCCGGAGGACCAGCGTGCCCGTGTCCCCAGGGCTGGCATCCACCTGGGTGCCACCAGTGAGCCTTTCCCAGAGGTGCAGCGCCCTGCTGGTACCGGAGCTGCAACTGGTGCATCCGAGGGCAGGGGCTGGGGAGGGAAGGATGTTAAATCTCCGGCTCGGCTTTACTGCTTGTACTTTTTTTTTTGTACTGCCTGTTTAAACCTTGTATTTGTCAAGGCACAGTCTGCAGCTGCTCGTGAGCAAAGCCCCGTTCTCGCCTATGTCTTTAATGTCTGTAATGCAGATAAGGATGATAAAACTCTCAGAATAAGGAGGGTTACGCTGCCGGTCCACCTCAGGAGACGGACTCTGCACCCCAAGCGTGTGAGGTGCCCTGTGTTTTGCACCATCGCCAACAAAAAAGCACAGCTCTGAGGGCAGAAGGGTTTGGGCCAGGCTCAGCGTGTGCGTGTGCCGGGGAGGGAGCAGGGGGACATCACCTCCCAAACACAAAAGGAGATGGAGACTGAGGAGCAGTTGCATCTCGAATCCTTTAAATCCAACCGGGGGGCTGAGCGTTATGGCCAGAGCAACCCAAGGATTTGGGAATGCCAAGAAGTAGCTCTGTGTAAGGAAAAAAACCAGTGAGCACGCACTGGGAGGGCACCCTACACCGCGTACTGACCCCAGCTGCCTTCAGCGTGCCTGGTGCTCTTATCAAGGAAGCGTGGGAGCTTCCCGAGGACAGCCTGTCCCCAGAACGCGGTCCATCACCGTACTGCTGAGTAGGTCGGCCGCAGAGAGGGGGAACACCCGCACTCGTGGGCTGAGGGCTGTGAACAGCCCACCTCGCATCACCCGGCAACATCTCCCCACCGACAACTGTTACAAGGGCGGAAGGATGAATGGACTGGCTGGTGGCTGAGTGCTGGAAAAGACGAGGTGCAAGGCAGGCTGCTCGGGGAATGAGGGCCACATCGCCCTGATGAGCTCGATGTGCAGGGGCACGGACTGAGCTTTAGGTTTTATGCTCCAAGAACATCGCCCTAAAACACCTCCAAAACCACCACAGCGCCCCGGCAGGAGGCACCACTGAAAAGTGCTCTCTATAGAAAGCTGTTCCCAAACTTCTTTAATGCACATAAGTAGTGGTTACTGCAGCCCCAGGTTGAAGCGCTCGTTAAGCAGCGTTAAATGCCGGACAAACTGGGCTTTTTATAAATGCAGAGCAGAGAGGCAAATAATTAAGACCAAAACCTAGCAGTTCTAGGAGTTTTCCCCCTAGAAACCAGGGGGAGGAGCATAGCGTCTACCTCCTCCCTTACTGCTGCTGGGGCTGGCTCCTGCCGGGAGGATGAGCGTGCCGAGGAACCCAGCGGCTCCATAGCTGTGCTAAGCCCTGGCTGAAATGGCCCACAGAGCCAAGCAAACGGCCCGTGCGCTCCCACGCTCCCCTCGCGCCTCAGCAGGAAAAAGAGATCCCTTGGTCTAAACGAGGTTCTTTAACCCCATTCGGCACAACCCTCGTTGTCAGGCTGCGCTCAGCTCCGACTGCGCAGGGAGCTGGGAACCCATTTGCTTTGGTAGTGGGATGAAGTGTTTCCTCGAGCTCTCTCCAGGCACGGTTGTGGCTGCGCAGGAGGCGCTCGGAAGCTGCAGACAGTGGGTGGCAGCCTCCGTGGTTCCCATCTGACCCCAGCTCTTCTCTAGGTTTCTCTTTCAGAGCCAGGAGGCAGCTGGATTTGGCTCGGCTGTCCCAGCAGTGATTGAAGCTTCGAGTTTGCCTGTCCGGCCCTGGCTGCGCGTGGGTTTGCCGTGGGCTGGTACGCCGCTGTTGGCACGGTTTCCTCCATCACGGCTCGCAGACGGTGCCAGTGGGACTCCTTACCGCCAGCAGGTTAACCGAAACGCGTCTCCTCTCATTCCGTGTGGGTGTCCAGCCCAGAAAGCCCAACAGCAGGCGGTTATAACAGTCCTAGAGCGACGCTAATATTTTTCTTTTATGAACAAATACTTGCAACCAAGCCAAAGTCAATTGCCAGCTCTGTTGGGAGGGAGGATCTAGCATCAGAGGAGGATCCCGATTGTGTTCTTGGTTCACTATACAACCTTGCAAATAAGGACAATATTGGCCCCAAATGGACTGGGATGAGGTATTGGTGGCTGTTGTTGATTAAAGAGCAGGATGTGTTTCAGACTCCAGGAGGGTTGCTCCCTCCAGACCTCGTGCTGGCCCTCCATCTGGCCGGTTCTTACCTAGTGACTCCGAGCAGACTTTGCTGACGTGGGCAGTCGGGTTTCCTTGCTGGCTGTGGAGGAAGAGGCAGCCCTTGCTGGTGCTTGGAAGAGCGCGACTTGCACTAACTCCGTCCCAGCACATGGCATTACAGATGTGGCTGTGCAATGGTCACAGTGCATCCTGCCTGCCCTGCTCCTTTCTCCCCTGAGAACAAAGATGCTTTTGCTGCTTTGGGTCAGCTCAAGAGCCCAAAATGGGAGGCTCTTTCCCCACATAGGTGCTCCAAGTGTCCCCTAGGCTAAATGAGTAACGTAGATCACAGAATCACAGAATGGTCAGGGTTGGAACGGACCTCTGGAGATCATCTAGTCCAACCCCCCTGCCACAGCAGGGCCACCTCCAGCAGTGGCACAGGACGGCGTCCAGGCGGGTTTGGAATGTCTGCAGAGTGGGAGACTCCCCCCCCTCTCTGAGCAGCTGTGCCACTGCTCTGCCACCCGCACAGGAGAGAAGTTCCTCCTCATGTTAAGATGGAACTTCCTATGCTCAGGTTTGTGCCCGTTACCTCTTGTCCTCCTTGCCTAAATAGGCAACGTCAGTTGGCCAAACGTACCAGTTTGCATCTCCAGGCTGTGGAGCTCATACTAAAGGCTGTGGGACAGCATGTGCTGGATGCTGAGTGCCCACAGCTCCCTCCCTGCCGGGGCTGCTTGTCCTCCTGGGACAGTGCTGGGCAATTTGCTGACTCGATTGGGGGTGATGGGGAGGGATCACAAAGACTGAGAGGTCTAGAGGGGGAGAACTGCAGAGCAGCCAGGTCTGGGGAGAAGGCTAGCAAAACCGTATTGTTAATTTTTAAAAGCTCCAGGCAGCCAGAGGGTTCGGGCTGTGAATTCCACGCTGCTTCTGACAGTGGCGGTGCAGTAATGCTTCTGCACAGCTCTGCGTCCAAAATGGGAGCAACCAGGAAAATTTGCACAAACTCGAGTAAAGTGTTGGTCCTGTGGGGAAAAGTAACTCTGAATGCTGTTGTGTGCTTGCGGCTATCACTGCTCATGGATAAAAGGTGGAGGTTTTTGATTGCTGAATTTGTATAAAAGCTAGTTTAAATGGTTTAACAAAGCTTTGAGAGCAGCTTGAATGAGAGACGAAAGAAGAAGGTTTAGACAACAAAAGTCCAGAGCAACGATTACCCGAGCACGTGGGCTTGGGGCGGTTTCACTTCCACAAGAGAAAAGGGGTGTTCGACAGCCCCGGGCTGGGGGGAACCGGCGGGGCTGGGGGGCCTCGGGACACAGTCCTTCCGCAGCTCCGTGCCGCCGTCCAGTGGTGCTCGTGCTTGGGGGAGAGCCCAGTCTCCCTTGGCACGTTCCCCCCACCCATGGCCCTGCAGCCCTGGTGGGCCGTGAGCAGGGGTACCCCAGCCCCGCAGCGCCTGGTTGTGGGGCCCCCCCCGTCTCCGGGGATGGGAAAGGGCCTTGTGGGCTGGGGGAGAGCAGGCTCCCGTGCCGTGACCCACCTCGGAGCCCCCACCACACCGCTTGCCGAGGGCCCCTGACCCCTGGTAATCCCCGCTCGTGGGGATATTGAGTTTTCTGTTTGCTTTGCGAGTGTAATTGGCCAAGACGCTGTGAAGGGGGGAGAGAGCGCTCAAGGGAGAGGTGTTAAAGAAATAGGAAAACATTATTAAGAGTGTTTTAAGTCGGCAGTTTCCCTTATTAGTACTTTCATGATGGAAAGAAGCCACTTTAGGTCTGTGCAGTTGCACTGGGCCACCATGTCCAGGCCCCTGTAGACAGCCACGCAGACGGCTGTACTGTCTTGTGCATCCCGTGGACATCACCTCTATTTCTCTTTCAAGTCATGCACCACCTTCTTGGCTTACAAATCTCCTCCTCGGGCTTCTTGTACCCTGCCCCAAGGAATACGCAGAGAAGGAGGAGCCCCCAAGTATATGAAATGCTTGGGTTGGGGGAGGTGATGCTCATCCAAGGCAGGTGTTGGCTACAAATGGAGATGTTTGAGAAGGAGAAGGGGAAGAGGAGATGTGGGATATGACCAGCTGAAGGCCATTGCCAGGGGAAGAGGGAGGTGGTGCCTGCATGAAGGGCTCTGCTGTTGTCAACTCTCAGCATTCCGAAAATCTGCCTCCATGCTAAAAAAGAAATCAAGGGCATCGCTTTTTGAGAAAGGATTATTTTAAACAATCTTAGGGTTGGGAAGCTCTTCATTTTCTCCCGGGCAATAAGCCTCTAGGCTTCTTGCAGCTCACATTTCCCAGCCTGTCATGGGGTCAAACATGGAGTGATGGAGTTAAATGAGAAATCAGTCTCGTGATCGCAGGAGCCAAGGCCTGGAGAGGAAAAGCCCAAACAAACCATAAAACAGAACAAAAGAAAGTGCCAGCTATTCCCAGGTTCCTGATAACATCATAAGAGGTGGCAACACTGGACTTCATAAAAAGCCTCGCTGAACTTTAGGGTCAGCCGCAAACAACGGCAGCTCTTTCCTTTGTCCATTTGTTCCCGCATGCCTGGGGAGTGACGTGTGGCTGATTATTATTGCCTGGGTGATGGCTATCTATGCGCAGCTCTCGGATACCAAACAGATCCTGGACTAGCCGTGTCTGTGTTTAAAAATCCCAGCATGGTCTGGACGGAGGTGGTGGTACACTTATGTTTCTGAGATTTCGACACGAAGTGCTGCCTGCGCTGGCAGGAGTGGATTCTCGCGGCACCCTGCAGCTGTGTTGGGAGAATTGGGAGCATGTTCTTTCGTATTCCTGGCTTTTCTCACCCACAGTGACATGTGTGCAATGCCATTTTCTGCTCCTGACAGCGGTGCACCCTGATGTCTCCAAACATCTGCATCAAGGCAGCAAGACGCCCCTGGAGGTTTTGTGCAGACTGTAGTGGCACCAGTGCGGGGATCTCCACTCTCATGGGGGCAGGTGTGAAGCGACCTGGGATTTTGGGAGCCTGTTCCTCAACCCCTATCCCATAGGAGTTTTTTTCCTTCTCTTTTCTCTGTATTCTATGGAAATAGGACTTTTTTTCCCCATTGCAGCTGGGTGAAGCTGTGAGGCCCCTGGAGTACTGCATCCAGCTCTGGAGACCCCAACATAAGAAGGACACGGACCTGTTGGACTGGGACCAGAGGAGAGCCACGAGGATGAGCCGAGGGCTGGAGCACCTCTCCTATGAGGAGAGGCTGAGAGAGTTGGGGCTGTTCAGCCTGGAGAAGAGAAGGCTCTGGGGAGAACTTATTGCGGCCTTCCAGTACCTAAAGGGGGCCTCCAGGAGAGCTGGGGAGGGACTTTTTACAAGGGCATGTAGTGATAGGACGAGGGGGAATGGTTTTAACCTGGGAGAGGGCAGGTTTAGATTAAACATTAAGAAGACATTTTTCCCTGTGCGGGCGGTGAGCCCCGGGCCCAGGGTGCCCCGAGAAGCTGTGGCTGCCCCATCCCTGGAGGTGTTCAAGGCCAGGCTGGATGGGGCTTGGAGCACCCTGGGCTGGGGGGAGGTGTCCCTGCCCAGGGCAGGGGGGTTGGAACTGGATGACCTTCAAGGTCCCTTCCAACCCAAACCATTCTATGATTCTATGACAGGCAGAGGGGAAGTGTTTGGAGAGAAGATCTCCAGGGAAAACCTCATGCAATGCACTCGCTGTTTGTGACAGACGCATGTCAGCCAAAGCAAACTCCCCCTGACAAAAGGGACCCCCTGTCAGCCCACGGATGAAGCTCCCTGCTAGGAGACAGACAGGGATAGGTCCCTGGCGTGGGCTTACCTTTACTGAAGCAGACTGTGTGCTCCCATGAGGACACAGGTGGTGGCTCGGCTCTGTCCCTGGACACCTCCAGTATCACAGTCACTTTTCTTTCTGGTCCTTACTGCCAAGGCTCAGGAGCAGGCTGTCCATTTTCAGCCAGATGTGACCGAGATGTCCCAGAGGGAGTTTTTCTCTTGCAGGCTCAGGAGAATTCAGGCTGCTGGAAGTGAACAGCTCAGAAGTGCCTCTGCTGAGGGCTGCCTCAATGGTACTGGACACTGGAGACTCCGCATAGAATCATAGAATCATCTAGGTTGGAAAATGCCTTTGAGATCATCGAGTCCAACCATAAGGAGTGAGTCCAACATGAAGCAGCACGGCCTTAAACACCCTCTGTCCAGGGAAGAAGCTTGAATCAAACCTGTAACCCGCTGTGAAAAACCGATCTGTAGGAAACCCGCTTCTGGCATCTATAGAACTATTTGTATTTATTTGGTGGATTTTTTTAAATGCCGAAAGAGCTTTTCTTGGTCCCTACCTGTCATTAAGCTGTCTCCGGCTTCTTTGGGGGAGCATTTGCACAGGTAACGGCAGCACCTACCAGGTCTGTGCCCGACCGGCCTGGCCAAACTCTGCGGCGTCGGGGCCGGTGCAGCCCGTGGCAGGGAAGGAAATCCGCGCTGCCCTCAGACCGCAGGCAGGCGAGGAGCTGCAGGGAGAGCGGGGAAGGCGTCCGAGTGTCCCAGGTAGGAGAGCATCACCCGTGAGGCTGGGACTGCCCGCCTAGGACCAGGACAGGACGGGTTTGGAGAAGGGTGGCTGGAGAGAAGGGAGAAGGCTGAGTAACGGCCAAGTTAACCCTTCGCGTGCTGGCATTTTCCAGGCGGCGAGCCAAATGACTGCTCGGGAAGATGTGTATAACACATGTCTGCAGTCTCCAAAGGGTTATTAACTGTGCAATAATGGCCATGAAACTTGGCTTCCTCGACGTACATTTAAAATTGCACAAAAATAAAAGACGCGTTTCGGAGGGGGAGAGGGCTTGTTTCCTAGAAACTGCGGGGCCAAATCCACTCTGTGATGGTGAAAAGAAGAAGAAACACCCCCACCTCCCCCCGGGCTGGGGGCAGAGGAGAAACGCAATCACCACGACGGGACCACAGCCCCCTCCTGCCACACGCGTTACCCTTATCAGTAACAATTCCGAGGCATTTCTGAAAAGCCCACGGTGTTAAATTAATAAAGAAAGTCTGTGTCTTACTGGAGCTTTGGGATTTGGATTCAATAAAAGCGCTGCTGCTCCGAAGACAGTTTCCTCCTGTGTCGTGTGGGTACCTCTGCGGGGGCTCATCCCCGGCTGCCGGCTCCAGCCCTTGCCAACACCACGACCTGCCTGTGATGTTGCCCGCGTTGAGGGACGTTGCAGCCTCTCGGGCCCCTGCCCAGATGCTTTGCAACTCTCCGATGCTCAGCAGGGACCAGTCCAACCCGGCGCAGTCTGTGCCGGCCACCCCAGCCACCGAGCGAGCCCTTCCCTGCAGTGTGTTACAGGCTGCTCTTTAGTAGTGCCCCTCTTCCCCCCCGCTATTAAATTTATTCTTTCTCTGCTTTGTTATTATTATTTTGGCAAAGGACTTTGGAAGGTGGGAGAAAGGATCTACTAAAAAGTTAAGCAAATCCAAGCCCCCTCGTCAAACTGTTTTGAGGGAAGAGCTGAGGCACCGGCGTCGGTCCCTCAGCAAATGAAGACGGCTGGTGGTCCGGGTTTAAACACGACTGTTCGGGGCTCAGGCCAGATTTGGCAGCTCACAAATCAGATTGCCTCTCGGTTCTCGAGAGTGGAGGATTGCCACGGGTGGAAGAGCTGTGGGGGAGCTGCCGTGCCAGCCGGGGCCCCGGCCTTGGCCGGAGGCGCTGGAATTGTTGGTTCACAACAGGTCAGGAGAGAAATTCAGGCTCCGAGGTTTTGTTTTAGCCGTGTTACGTTACACCGTCGACATACAGCAAGGCAGTCCCAAACTGAGTTTTTGTCTCACTTGAATGGGTTCTGCCAGTCCTTTTGCTTTTTAGAGAGCAGACTGTGCCTTGAAAGAGGCAGGAAAACGCGGAGCTATTCAATCTCACCTGATCCCACGTTAAGAAGGTGCATTGGAACCACGCGTCTCAGCTTCACTCAGATTTTGTCTGTTGGGAGCTGGTCGCCGGTCCTCAGTTTCGTTCTTGCTGCTGACTGCTTGTAACGTCCTCCAGGTGCCACCGCGCTGGAGGGACGAGGAGCTTCCCCGAGACTGCAGCGGGAGGTGGGGGGTCCACATGCGTTCACACCGGTACGGTGCTGCAGAGGCCCTGCAAGGACAGGTCCTGCCGAGGCGCTACGCCAGCCCGCCGCGTGCCGCAGGGTGTCCCTCGACGCCCGGGAGGAGCACAGCCGCAGGGTGAAGGGCTGGAGGCAATTCCAGGAATTCCGGCTCTCAAACAGCCCCTCTACTTGTCACAGGGGCAGATTGCAAAGAAAACCCCGTTCTTGTTGCCTGTACAATGCCAGAAAGAGAGAAAACGATGTTAACCTGCTCATCTCTCTTACCAGTCCTTTTCCTAGATTCAAACGGCCCTTTCCTTAGCACCACCCCAGCTGCCGCCCTTGCAGGGATGAGCATCCCAATCTAATTCCCCTTGCTTGCGACTCAGAGCCGTTACCGCTGTCAGTACAACCCGGGACAGTTCTTGCGTAAGTGCTGCAGGGAGATCTGCCAGAGTCATTCGCACTCTTTTATGGGTCTTCCTTTGAATTCTTCTACAATTTCAGTAACAAACTTGCAGGTTTTTTGGTTTGGTTTTTTTTTTTTTTTTTTCAGAAATTTAAACTCCAGGACACTGCTCTGCTGGGCCACAGCAGTTTAAAGCCGCGAACACGTTGGGCCTTGACTGCTTTCCACGACTCGGCCATGCCAGGAGCGCGGGAGCTGATCCAAAGCCCACCAAATGCAGCGGAAATCTTTCTGCTCTTTGGAAATCACCCTACTGCTTTCAACAGCCCCTGGCCCACGCTGGCTTCTCCTGACCCCCGGGCAGCTGAGGACACACAGGACGCACCGGGACCCTCAGGTGGGAAGGAGCTCTTACAGCTGCAGGATCTCAGTGAAGATGGTTGGCACCTGGGTGGGGATGTGAGTGTCCTCCCCACACAGAGTGGCAAGGGCAAGGGTGCTGGCAGGGACCTTCCTCCTCTTCTTCCTCTCCCAAACTGCACTCTTATCTAGCTTGAACGACCTGTCCTCCCTGCTTTAAATTAGCGTCCCCTTTTTGTCCACCGCTGTAAAAATCAATTTTTAGATCTCCCAAGCTTTACGCACTTGTTTCTTGTTTTCATGAGTGCTTCCAGGAGCACGTTAAGATCATTGCCTAAAATCTTTGTGCGCTCCTACATTGCCAACCGCATTTTTTCCCGGTCTTCTGAGCCCTGGGGTCAGTACGTCAGACGGCGGTGGAAAAGCCTGCGGGACGTGAAGGAACGGGTGAATTTTTCAAGCGAGCTTCTGTAGCCGTGTCCAAACCCTTTCGGTAATGCCGAAAAGGATACGCAGAAAAATAACGGCAAAGAGGATAACACTGAAAAACGATGAGGAAAAAGGATATGCAGAAAAACAATGATGAAAAGGGTACGCAGAAAACGTGGCTGCCGGTCAGCGGCTTTTTTTGCCAGCCCTCCCATGCCTCTCGCTGGGGTCCGTGGGCACCCACCCAGTGGCAGGTCTGCCCCCCCCAGTGCCCCCCGCAGGACACGGGTGGGGGGGGCACACACCGGCCCCGGGGGGGTCACACACCGGCCCCGGGGGGGGGTTACACATCGGCCCCGTGGGGGTCACACCGGCCCCGGGGGGGGTCACACACCGGCCCCGGGGGGGTTACACACCGGCCCCGGGGGGGACACACCAGCCCCGGGGAGGGTCACACACCGGCCCCGGGGGGGGGGGTCACGCAGGCCCCGGGGGGGGGTCACACACCGGCCCCGGGGAGGGGTCACACCGGCCCTGGGGGGGTCACACACCGGCCCCGGGGGGGGGTTACACATCGGCCCCGTGGGGGTCACACCGGCCCCGGGGGGGGTCACACACCGGCCCCGGGGGGGTCACACCGGCCCCGGGGAGGGTCACACCGGCCCCGGGGGGGGTTACACACCGGCCCCGGGGAGGGTCACACACCGGCCCCGGGGGGGGTTACACACCGGCCCCGGGGGGGGGTCACACACCGGCCCCGGGAGGGGGGGTTACACATCGGCCCCGGGGGGGGTCACACCGGCCCCGGGGGGGGGTTACACACCGGCCCCGGGGGGGTCACACACCGGCCCCGGGGAGGGTCACACCGGCCCCGGGGGGGGTCACACACCGGCCCCGGGGAGGGTCACACCGGCCCCGGGGGGGGGTCACACACCGGCCCCGGGGGGGTCCCGCCCGGCGGCGGGGGCAGGAGAGGGCGCCCCCCGCCGGCCGCCCCCACCCACGTGCGCCCGTCCCCGCCCCGCCCCGCCCTCCGCCCAGCGCCTTCCGCCGGCAGCCAATAGGGGAGGGCGGGGCGGGGCCCGGCGGGCGGCCGCGCCAATGGGCGCGCGGGGCCGCGGGGAGGGGGCGTGGCCGGGCGCCCACCACGCCGGGGCTGTCGGCGGCGCCGATTACTTTTTCCGAGGGCGGGGAGGGCGCACCTCGGGCCGCGCTGCCGCCGCCGCCGCCGCTCCGCGCTGGGCCCCCGCCGCTGCCGTAAGATGTTTGACGGCTGCCTCCTGCCTCTCGTGTTTCCCTGCCTGCTGCTTTGGGGACTGGACGCCGGCACAGGTAGCGCTTTCCTTCCCCCGGCTCACCCGGCGTCCCCCTTTCCTCCCCCGGCGGCGCTGAGAGGGTCCGGGGGGCGCCGACCCCGGGGGGTGTGGGGCGACGTGCGGGGCATGCGGCGGGTGCCCTGCGTGGCCGCGGTCCCGGTCTGCAGGATGAATTGCTCCAGGCTTTTGTATTTTTCTTTTCCTGTCCTCTCTGCTGCTGCTGTAACGTTTCATGTGGAAAGCTGCTGACTGTCCTTGGCTGCGGCTTCGGCTTGCTCTGCTTTTCCCCTTCTCCCGGCAGATTTTTATTGGGGTTGGTGAAATGCGATGCTTGTGTCTGAGCTATATATATATATATATTTAATGATACAAGTAGCTTTAGCATTTGCTTTATGCCTCTTTTCCCTGCGCATTTTTGTCTCTAATATATATGTGTGTGTCTCTATATATATATATATATACAGGGAGAGAGAGAGAGAAATAAATCCCTTTCCTCCGCTGGCTCCATTGTCTGTGCAGCCTGTTCACAATTTCCAGTTGCATGAGGCTCCGCGCTGAAATCCGAGCGCAGGGCTGTCCTCGCCCCGCCGGGACGGGGCGTCCCCGCCGGGGAGAGGGGGGGGAACGGGACGGGACGGGACGGAGGGGCTGGCGGGACAGGGAGCCCCCGGCCGCCCCGTCGGGCCGCGGGACCGGCCCGCTGGTGGGGGGGGGGGGTGCGAGCGCCTGAGCCTCTCTCCTTCTCGCCTGCAGCTGGCGGAGCGGAGCTGGAAGTGGTGATCCCGGAGCGAGTGGCGCTGGAGAAGATCCACCTGCTGCCGCCCGCCCTGCGAGGGGATCGCGGCGGCCCCCGGCGCCGGCGGGCGCTGCCGCGGCAGCGGGCGGCGGCGGAGGCCCTTCTGCTCCGCCTGCCCGCCGCCGGCGCCGAGCTCTACCTGCACCTCCGCCGCGACCTGCGCTTCCTCGCCCGGGGCTTCGTGGTGGAGCAGCGGCGCGGGGAGTCGCGGCGGGCGCCCGTTCCCCGACGGCCCCCGGCGGAGCGGCTCTGCTTCTACACGGGACACGTCCTGAACCGCACCGACTCCTTCGCCTCCCTCAGCACCTGCGCCGGGCTGGTACTGCCACCCCGACCCGCCTCCCCTCACCGCGGGCCGCCTCCCTGACGCCCCCCCCCCCCCTCTCCTCCATCCCACCCCCCGGGGCTGCGAGCGGCCCCTCCGCCGAGCTTCTCCCCGTCAGCCCCCCGGTGGGAGGCGGGGAGCGGCCGTGGGGCCGTGTCCGCGCCTCACCTCAGGGCGCTGCACCCACCTCAGGGCGCTGCACCCACTGCCCGCCCCCTCCCCTCGCCTCCCCGCTCCCTGGCGAGCGTCCCCGCTGTCCCCCCGTCAGGATTTTCCAGTCAGCCCCGGCTCCCCGCGCTGGCAGCTGCCCCCCGCCGCCGTGTCCCGCCTCACCTCAGCGCGGTGCACCCACTGCCCGTCCCGGCCCCTCGCCTCCCCGCGCCCCGGCGAGCATCGCCGCTGACCCACTGTGGGTTTTCTCTCTGCCCCGGCTCTCCGCCGTGGGAGCTGCCCCAGCTTCAGCCGTGCCTCAGCCACGCTCCGCTGTGGATGGGCAGCGGGGCCTGAGGATGCTTTAGAGGAGCGTCCTGGCTGATGGACCCTCCTCTGGTCACTATGCCCCTGCCATCTGGCCGGTGGCTGGGTCCCCACACGGGGGATTTGGTCACCTGGCCTCAGCAGTGCAGCCTGGGACAGTGGGCTCCTCAGCCGGCCGTTTCTGCCCGTCTCGTGCGATCGGTGTTGGTGTGTGAGGGTGTTTGGTGGGAGCTGCGGTGTAGGGACAGCCGGTACTCCGGCACGGTCGGAGGAACCATCCCGCTCGGGGATGCTTTTCCCACCTCAGGGGTCAGGATTTCTCCGCCTGAGGTTGTCATGTTTTCAGGTGGCTCTGCAGGGCCTGGGCGCTCCTCTGGGCCTCCTGATAAGAAGATGTCACCGTGCATGGGACAGCCTTTCTGTTTCTCAGCGGTGGAGACTTAGATGCTTAAGACAATGGCTAGTTTGTAATTATTGCTGATTGCTGATAACTTGAAAGTACTTCAGAAAGCCCCCGGGGGTGTTAAGCACAGACTCCCAGTACATTGTCCTGGGATGTGCGCCTAACTTCTCGGTACAGACCTGCTGATGGAGGTTTCATCTTAAACTTTGCAGTAAGAAGCAGTTGGTGTGCTTTGCGCTTGGACTTGGGCCTTCCTTCCTGAACCATTTGAGGGCGCTGTGCCTCAGGCTTGGGGGGGGGGGGGGGGGGAGCATAAAAAAGTGGCTCTGAGATGCTGAGTGTTTGAGTGGCACTGTAAATGGAGCTGTATACCACCGAGGGCTTTCTCCGAGTTTAAAACTGATATCTCTAGTTCAAGCTTTAAATCACCAACAGCTCTACGCTTTTGTCACTAGGCACGTTTTGTTAATCCCCTTCATGAAGTGCTGGGCTTCCAAAGCTACCTACTCCAGCAGAGGCGAAAAGCACAAACAGGCAGAGAAGGAACCTTTTTAAAAAGAGGAATGTAGTTGTAGGCACAATATTAACTGCCTGAGATCAGGGAATGGAGGAGGGGGAGTGGAAAAGATTGGCGATATTCCCAGTAGAAAAGTTGGAAAAGAAACAAGACTAGTTAGTCTTTGTTCATTACTCTGCAAATATGAGCCGCAATATTGCAATATCTGTTTGTATCATGTGAATTCTGAGCCACGGCTAAATTGACGTAACCGAGCTAGATGAACTTGGGATCAAAAAGTGTCGAAGCTGCTCGTTTTTGACACCTCTTGGGGACCAAAGCCAGTGCTGCCACACATGTACGTGGCGGTGTTGGTAACGCTCTGCTGGCCTTTGCCTGTGGATCTCGTCCTGGGAGTGCTGAGGGTGGTGCGGGCAGATGTGTTGAGAGAGATGGGGTTCTGCGTGTGGGGGTGCTCCTTTCCTATTAGAGGAATCTGTTCATTTACTTTTCATTCAGATAATCACCAGAAGTGGGAAAAGTGCTAAAAGCAGGCGCGTGATACATATGAGTGCGTTAAATTTTGTAACACCCTTGTGAACTGAAAACTAGAGAACAGAAAGCTGAAGTGTCTTTCGGATGAACCTAAACTTAAGGTGAACCTCATTAACTTTTGAAATGGTTTCATTAAATTGATCCACATCAGCATGTAGCTAGACCTTCTTA
The DNA here is from genome assembly GCA_017639485.1 of Pluvialis apricaria. NCBI lineage: Eukaryota > Metazoa > Chordata > Aves > Charadriiformes > Charadriidae > Pluvialis > Pluvialis apricaria. The sequence continues at coordinate 4,404,121 of CM030015.1, forward strand.
TTCTAGCTAAATGGACCTTTTGGCTTCTCAAGTCTATTCTTAAATGTGAAGCGTATCGGATTTTAGCCTGCTTTCAGTGTTTACGCAGCTTTTTGCAGCGGCCACGCTAAATCAGCATACCTGTAGTGAAAGCTCTGCAATTTAGTGGTAAGATGTTTTCTGGTGTCAGCGGAATTAAGAGTTTGCCTCAAATTATCTAGGAAGTCTTGAGTCTGCCATGAGTGGAACTGCGATCGGGTGACTCTAGAGCCCAAATTTTTGGCCTCTTAGCCTGGCAATTTAAAACGCCAAGGCCGTCACTATGGCAGACTTTGAATTTTCCCATTGCTTCCTTAATCCCTGTTTGCAGCAGGAAGAATAAGGCTTTGCCCTCAGCAGCAGCACAGCTTCACCGGTGGGGATGTGGAGAAGGCCTGCACGCTGGGCTTGAGGAAAGACCTTGGTAGTGGAAAGCTCGCAGCCTGTTTATCCTGGCATTTGTCTCCTCAGCAGTGCTAGTGCTGCAGGGGGAGATTTCCTGAAAACTCCCGTGTGGGAGTGCTGGTTGGACTCAAACTGGATGATCAGGACATCTCGTTCGAAAAAGCTGGTTTCTAAGGAGTAGAGTAGGTAATCATAGTGTATCCTGATCTCCAGCTGGCTCAGGCTTTGTTGTAATCGTATTCCTCAACTATGCCATAAATCACACAAAAGGTGATATAAAATGATCAGGGCAAGCGGAGTTCTAATAAAAACAAAATCCCTGACCCAATGGCATGAAAACTGAGCTATGACCAGACTGAGCAACCGCTTCCTGGTAATGATATCAGGTTCCCAAGGTGGCATCTAAAGGTTGTGTTTTGTTTTTTAAACTCTGCTCGCGGATGCTGCTGTTAATAATGTAATGTAATGCTAGATGTGGGCTGTTGTAGTTTCCTGCTGTAGCTTGTGATTGCATCGAGAAGGGCGGCCATACTCTTGTAGTTACATCAGGCCATAGCATGTTTAGGACTGGTGCACCTAAGGTCTCATCTGCACAGTTAAAGTACCGCATGTGAGGATACAAGGGCATGTAGTGATAGGACGAGGGGTAATGGCTTCAAACTGGAAGAGGGGAGATTTAGATTAGATGTCAGGAAGAAATTTTTCACTCTGAGCGTGTTGGGGCACTGGAACAGGTTGCCCAGAGAAGTTGTACCCATCCCTGGAGGTGTTCAAGGCCAGGCTGGATGGGGCTTGGAGCAACTTTGGAGGTGTCCCTGCCCATGGCAGGAGGGGTGGAACTAGATGATCTTTAAGGTCCCTTCCAAACTAAACCATTCTATGATTCTACAATACTCCAACCCTTCTGTTCCTTTTGACAACCTGGGAACTGCAGCATAAACAAGGGGTACTCCGTTCCTGAAAAGTGCTACTGCCTTCAACTTGGCGGGACTGTATCCCATCTGGGGCATGCAGTTGTGTAAATGCTTGGATTCTGGCCACACCACGGGACTGAACTGTCCTTCCCTGGTGCCGGGGAAACACAGGCAGGAGCAAAGTTCTGCAACTCATCTGACCAACACTAGAAGACAGTAGGCACTACAGGAAATTGCCTTTCGTTTGGAAAGTTCCACCTTTGTAAGGCCACAGTGTGTGTTACCTTGAGTTAAGTTGTGTAATAGACTGAGGTCTCTGCTTTGAAGTCTGAGTTCGTGGATGACATATTGTTAGGTCTTCCTCCAGCAAGGAAATTCCAGTTTGCTCACTACATCTGAGAACCACTCATCCATTCCTTTCCAGTGCAGTTTCACAGTTGGGTTTTGACTGTTGCTCTCCGCGTGCTGCCCTAACCCTCGCCAGCAAAGTCTGGCAGAGCAGTGTTACCTTCTGTAGAGCTTTTTTGATCGAAGCCTGGAGAGCACAGTAGAGGTGGCCCTTTCAGCACCGTATATTTGTGCTGTGATTGCAACAATGCTTCCTGAGTCCTAGCTGGGCTTATCAGTCCTGCGGGCCCAAGAGAAGAGAGACAGGCAGGGTTCTGTGCCTTTCGGAGAGACTTCTTCCCCAGTTGTGATGTGGGATTCCCAAAAACTTTCTTTGTGTCCTGGTTTGGGGTAAAACCAACCCAATTTTCTGTTCAGTAATTTTACTTCGCGGCTAAGCCTCTTCTAACTAACTGAACTCTCTGAAATTAACTGCATATTGCGCAGACACTGTTTATTCTCAGTGATAAGACCCATGTTTGTAGTCGATGCCAAGGAACGGTATGCAGAGAGGCTCTTGCTTATACTTATTGCCGTAACACCCAAGGGCAGGTAACTTGGCCCCGTTGGAGGGTCGGAAGGGGAAAAGTGTAGAGGGGTAGCACCTGTGGGGAGGAGCAGACAGGACAGGTGACCCAAAACTGACCAACGGGGTATTCCATCCCGTCTGCCTCATGCTCAGTATAAAAGCTGAGGGATCAAAGTGTCAGCCCTCCTTCTTCAATGGCCGGCGTCCGAGGAGGACTCTGTCTGTTGGTCTGCCTTTGATCCCAGTTCCTGCATCCAGATCTGGAATCCCGTTCCTGTCCATCACTGAGTCCAGTCTGGGACTTCCCAGTGCCAGCCAGTGACATGATCGTCATCCTGAGAGCTCAATACTGGTTTTGAATATATTGTATATATTTCATTACTTTATTTTTATTTTATTATTAATATTTTCATTAAAGTAGTTTAGTTTCTCCTAAAGTCATAAGTGTCTTTCTCTCTCCCCCTCCTCTCCTTGGAGAGAGAGGCGGGGGAGAGCATCTGTCGTTCGTCTCAGTGGCCAGTCTGGCCCAAAACCATGACAGTTTGATGTATCAGAGTCATAGAATCGTTACGGCTGGAAAAGACCTTTAAGATCATCAAATCCAATTTTTACCTAACTGTACTGGGCCCACTTCTAAACCACGTCCCTGAGTACCATATCTGAACGGCTTCTAAATACATCCAAGGATGGCGATTCAACCACTTCCCTGGGCAGCCTGTTCCAGTCTTTGATAACCCTTTCATTGTAGAAGTTTTTCCTAATGTCTAACCTAAACCTCCCCTGGCGCACCTTGACGCCATTTCCTCTTGTCCTATCGGTTGTAACTCGTGAGAAGAGACCAACCCCCACCTTGCCCCAACCTCCTTTCAGGGAGCTGTAGAGAGCAATAAGGTCTCCCCTCAACCTCCGTTTCTCCAGACAAAACAACCCCAGTTCCCTCAGCCACTCCTCATAAGACGTATTCTCAAGACCTTCACCAGCTTTGTTGCCCTTCTCTGGACCCTCTCCAGCACCTCAATGTCCTTCTTATACTGCAGCGCCCAAAACTGGACACAATACTGAAAGTGCGGCCTCACCAGTGCCGAGTATGGTGGGACAATCACTTCTCTACCCCTGCTGGCCAAACTATTCCTGATGCAAACCAGGATGCCATTGGGCTGCTTGGCCACCTGGGCACACTGCTGGCTTGTGTTAATTTTTTACTTTTTTTTTGTTGTTTTTTGTACTAGGGTCGCTTTCACGTGCTGAAGCGCTGGATTGCTCTGCAGTCTGCTGGACTGCAACATCAGTACCTTGCGACTGGTGTGGGCTTTTTGTATTTCTTGTACCTAAGTTTTTGAAACAGCTACAGTTCCAAGAGGGTTGTGGGTTCATGTTCAAATGAGCATTAGGTTTTGACTTAGAAATGAGCTTGAAAACTCTTGTCTGTTCAGGAACCTTATCTGAAAGCTGAAAATCACTGGGATGCATTTAGAGGCAGAGGTTTAACTCTAAGTAACTTCTCTTTTTTCATTTTGAAATCTGGAATCTCTGACTTTGGGTTCAGGACTGCTCTTTGACCTGTCTCTATAATTAGAGTGCATTGTCCTTCTCAAGGGAGGTAAGAGAAGCGGTTGTGGCTCCCTCCTGTTCAGGTTCATTCATTTAACTTTTTCACACCACGTTTTCGTCTCCTTTGAATTCAGCAAGACTTCCTTGTGCGGACTGGACCAGTGGAAGTGAATGATGCACATTACAAGGGCTCATGGAATGTGAACAGTGACATTCTCGTTATTGGATGGAATTGAGTAATTGAAGCTACGCCATAAGAAATACATGCTGGAAGTTGGGAAGCCTTAAACATTTTGCAGTATTGTCTCGTACAATCTATGTAGAGAAGAAAAGGGCTTCTTTTCTTCCAAGCTTCATGGACATTTACCTTTTTTAAATCTCATGCAGCTCCTGGTGGATAAATCTTCCAGCTTGTTGAAATATTTCTGAATGGTGGCTCTTCATTCTGATGCGTCCCCTTCACTTGGTACCATCCACAGACTTTGTGGGGGAGTAGATGTGGACAAGCTTTGGCAAGTATGGGCAAAGAGAGACGATGGAGCATCCATCTGGACTTCGTGGCAGCCACGTGTTTCCTTTTCTCAGGAAGGTGGGGCAGAGATGCTGTAAGTCTGCTGGAGGTGATAAGGGAAAACGCTGATTATTATAAAGTCATGACTGTGCATTTGGGTACTAAACAAGCTTAAATGCCAGAACTGTATTTCCCAGCTAGCTTCAGTACCTGGGAAATTGTGCCCCTGCTATTGCCCATGTTGCTGTTCACCAATGATGTTGTGGGACCATGCACAAACTGTTTGGATGCGTAGCTTCTTCTAGGGTCTCTGAACTCCCACTGATTTCCAGGTGGGTGTAAGTGCCTACGCAGGATGTCTCAGTGCGGTTTTGGGTTCAATATGGAAGGCCAGTCAGGGCAAAGAGAAATGTGTAAGCTGGACTGCAGCCTCCACGGCACGAGCAGTAACTCAAAGGAGTCCTAGTGAAGCAGTAGATCTGTTCTGTCCTTGGGGAAAAAAGAGGAAGAATGCAGAAGATGCCATGGTCTGTTGGTTTTAAGACTGACTCTGGTTATCAAGGGGAGAGTGAGCGATAAAGATGGGCCCTTCCAAAGAGCACATCCCCTGATGGTTCCTCCTGTTTCCTAGGTACTTCAGATTGGTGAACTGTCACTTTGGAGGTGTTTGCCTTTCTTCATTGACTGTAGAGGGAGATGATGCCTGGTTTAGAGCAGGTCTGGAGCCCGGTGAGCTCAATCCCTGTGCCGTGGTAGTGACTGTTTTCTGCGTGCGGTGGGGTGGTGCTGCCCTTCAGGTGACTGCAAGAGCCTCTGCTGACATGGGAAGCAGGGCAGTGCAGGCATGCTAGGATTATAAGATGATACAATTTCCCCTGAGGAAACCTTCAGCGCTGCTGAATTCTCTTGTCTGGGAGAGGAGCGGTCTGGCATTCATCCACAGCTGGTCCATGAGCTGCAAAGTTAAACCTCTTAAAATTACCGTGCTGGGTTTCTTTGTGCTGGGATTTTCTTTCCCCTTCCACAGTGGCCAAAAGGGAGAGCACGTTGCGGTCTCCTTCTTTAGCAGGCTGGGACGGAGGTGCAGTCAGGTATTCCTGGGTATGGTCTGCTCTCATAACGGAGTGAAAACCTGAAATGACACCAGAGCAAGACCTAATTTAAAGCTCTTGTTTTAAATTTGCTTGAACTGTGCTTGTAAATAATAACTAACTTAAAGCTGAAGCATGGTTAATAAGGACAGGACTAAAAGCCACGTGAAGTTTATTAAACTGTTGGTTTTTGTTCTTCACTTTAAATATTAACTGCCTTTTAACTTTGAGGAAATGGTTAAACTAAGATTTACAGTGTAACAGTTGAGAAATTGAGAAGGGGATGGAATTTGTCAGATGTTTAAAACTGTTCTCTTTTCAGCGTGTTCATATGTATGTAACTAATGAACACTTATGAGCAAAAGAAAAATCTGTTAAAGATTCAGCATTTCACAGATCGCGTTCAAAGCTGTTGTGAAAATAAAAAGGTCTGGAAAAACAGTGTAACTGTTGGAGAGTATTAACGTGTGGGAAGGTCCAGAACCATGTGCAGAGAATGCTGAAGATTTGGATTCCTGTCCCGAGTTAGCCCTCGAGCTGTTGTAGCTCCACCAGTACTACCAGGGGACGGAGACAGAATAGTGAAGCCAGCGAAGCAGGACGATGTGATTACAAATGCTATTTGAGCGCCAGCACTAACAGTCCCGTTGTTACCGTTGTAATTTCAGTGATACGGTGTGAGGACCTTCCTCCTTTCCCTGCTGCCGTGGGGCCTGAGAAAGACTCCCGTGGCAAGGAAGATAACGTGTAAAAGAAGAGCGAACTACTGGTAGCACGAGAGTAGATTAGAGAGCAAGCATATTGCTTGCATGAGCAATGTGTGTATAAAACTCTGGATAAGAGCATGTGAGAATATTTTGCTGGTTTAGAAAACTTGGCCTTTTTTGCTAGTGAGCAATGTTGAGCTGACTTCTAAATTAAGGCTATGAAATATCCTTAATATGAAAGATATAGCCACTGTTGAGCGCAGTGGTGAGTGGGGCTGTAGTGGGAAGTGTGGATTATTGTTTATTATAATCAACTTGTCAGTTTGGTTGCCTGCCTTTTGGGGCTGAAATCGTTCCAGCCTTTCCTGTTAGCTGAGCTGCGTGATTCTGTCGGCTCTACGGTCCTGTCACACTAACCGCAAAATCCAGGTGAGATTAATAGTACAGATGATGATGAACTTCTGTGCCCCTCTGAATCTTTGGGCTCCTGATGACTCCTGTGTCTCAGGTGCTCAGGGATGGTGGGACTGGGCAGCAGCTGCTTCCCTGGACACACAGCAACACTGGGGTCCAGCACCATGGCGGGTCCAGCACCGTGGCAGGTCCTGCTCGTACGGGCTCTCACAGTGAAAGCAGGGCGAGAGGGAGTATCCCAGCTTTTGGTACATATCTCCCCAGGCAAACGTGGATTGGCACATCCAAAGCATTTTATTTGATTGGGATGATTTCCAGAGATGCGGGGAAAAATAGTTCCGACAGTTACGTGGCCTTCTGTTTTTAAGTCTTTCTCTTCAAAATCCAGCTTTCTGCTGTCCCTGAACATCGCACAGACTAGAGAAGAAAAGCGTAGAGTATTTGTCTAGCACTGATGTCTGATATCTCATGCTGAGATTAGCACGGTATAGTATCTGGTAGTTGGAGGATTTGGGGGAGGTAACATGAGGAATGCATTTCTTACGGAAAAAGCAAAATAGTGAGCAAAGTATTGAAGTTACAAGGTCCAAAAGATCTCATCTGGGCCATCAGGTTTGAGGACTCTTTAGAACCCAACTGGCAAGTTTAGGGAAAATTTTAACTCCCTAAGAATACTTTACAGGCCCGATCCTGCAAATCCTTCCTGCTTGAAACTCTACTTGGCTTGTCAGATTAAACTTGAGATTGCTTCTTAACCTATTCCAGGGTGAAGACGCATGGCTCTTTCCCTCCATAGGTTTCACAATTCCAAAGCAAATGTGAAACATAAGTCCTTTCCAATGGTTTAAATTATTTTCACACTTGATGCCAGAAAGTTGGGATAATGTCGGGTGGTGATGAAACTGACTTCTTCTTACATATTTTTGGCACCAACAAGAATGTTTGGCAGTCTTTCAGGAGCTCTGGTGTAGCTTTTAGTACCATGGCACCAGATTTACAACCCTTCTTCTAAATAATTAAAACCTATATTAAAAAAAGGGGGCTGGGGCTACCTCCCAGCTGGAAGATTGGAACAAGGAGGGGAAGTAGCAGAGAGCATCGTAAAGGAGGCTGGAAGAATAAGTCACTAGAGCTTTTTCTGTCTTTGAAACGATTCTGATAAAGTCCAACTTGTAATTTAAATGAAGAGGCAGCCCTTTTTGGAAACTCCAGGGCAGAGTGGGTCTTGTAAACAGGTATGCGCTCTGTAGGGCCAAGAAATGAAGTCAATTTTTCTTCATACATGGGAGCCCTTCTGGGAGGTGTCAAGGCATTTTATACGTAATCAGCGACCTTGCCCCAAGGTCAAGGTCCCTTTTGAAGGACCTCAAAAGAGGTGTCTCTTGTCTCTTTTGAGGCAGGGGACTAATTGTTACCGCCATGCTTTGCAGCCATGGCAAATAGAGACACTGATTATTTTTTTTTTTTTTAAATTTTTTTTTGATGTGTCCAAGTGCACTTCCGAAATTAGTGACCCTTTCTAAGAGGTCCTGGTTTCCCTGAATATTGTTCAGTTAGTACGGCTGTCAGAAGAGGGTAGCTCTCATTTCTGTGAGCAGAAATTCCTCTTGCTGGAAGTACTAGGCCAAAGGGATTTCCTGGGTGTACGTGAGGACTGAATTTGGCAGGGAGGTGTGGAAATGTACAATATACAGTATGTGTGTAATGTATATTATAAATCATATTAGTACAGTCAGCTGTTGAATATATACTATTTGCATGTACGTGCAGAGCATTTATTTGGATGGTTGCCTGGCTGGCACAGAACACAGTGGGAGGGGCAAAAAAAAGTCTGGTCTCTCTGTGTGTGTATAGGATGGGTGTTATAGGCGTGCAACCTTGGAGCACCCCTTTGTAGGCTCCTTTACCTATCAGGTGTACCATAGGCACCATCTGATGCCTCCTGGTAGGCCAGATAAGACCTTCTGTTGCTAGCAGGAGAAGTTGGATCAGACCTAGAGAGTCCTCTCAGGAGGGTATATGGCAAAGAGCTGCATTTCGAGACTTTTAATTGCAATACAAATAATCGTTGGATTAGTACAATGAAAAGTAAGTCAGGAACCCTCATTGTAGATATTCACTTTCTCCAACGTGCTATAACCTCCAACGTGATATAACCTATCAACCTTAGTGTTGATTACTAAACCTGGAGGCTTTGTTAAGTTTTAAGGTGATAGCTTTGCTCTCACTCTCTTCTTTTCATGCCAGAAAAGGAGTGGAAAAGGCATAAAATAAACTTAAAAACTCCAGGTTGCAAGCACAGGAGGGCTCTCCTGGGGCAGAAGCTGCCTCCCAAAGATGTTCTTGCCAGCCCTGGTGTAAGGTCTGGACTTAGTGCAAGGAAGGCAGGGGTTTAGTGCTCTGACCTGTAGTCTATGGAGTCTGCTGTTACGTAGACAGGGTCTTTGCCTTCCTTGTGTTACTTATTCCAGGGACAGTGGAAAATCTCATAACTGGGAAGGCACAACAGTACATTCCTGTCTTGACCTCTGAAACCCAACCCATGGCTTGTGGGGAGAGCAGTGCTTACTACGTGGCCCCTGTTGTAGTCAAGAAGAGGTATTTGGTCCTCGTACAAAAAAATGTGGGTGGCTCTGCAAGTCATACTTACAACATCACTTCCATTCACTTGGTATTGTCTGCAAGAGTGATATTACATAGGCGGTGTCCTGTTTGCAGGCAATCTTGCCTTTTTTCTCTACTGAGATAGTAGATGCCATTTAATAACAATGCAATTCTAGCTGGCAATTAGAAAGGTGATTATGAAAGAATTTCTGTTAATAGAATGTATTTGTCCTCATGTGGGCTGAGCATCTCATAAGACATACATATTTATGCTTCCAGCTAGAGCGGTGCTGTAGCTGGAGGGAGAGGAAGAAGGGAAAGGAAAGGTGTTGACAAGAACCCCCACCTTTTTTTTGTACATGTACAGTGCACAGTATTTCCAAATAGTGCTCAGTGATATAAAAAATAAATATGAGAAGCAGATGAAGTTCTTTAGTCTGTATTATGCAGACTGAACATGCTCGTAACCACTTTTCATTTCCTCACACTGTAAATAATGATTGCAGTGAAAGGGTCTAGGTTCAGACTGGGTTGATAGACAAGGTTAGGATACCAAACTGATGGGGGTTTTTTTTGTTCTCTTTTGTGGACAGGTTGGCTATATCCAAATTGGATCAGAGCACATGCTAATACAACCAGTGAATACATCAGAGACCTCATTTAGTGGAAAAGAACACTTCATCAGGCGTAGACGATCCACAAAATCAAGCCATCCCATGAAGTCGCACATTCCTGATGAGCACTGCAAGGTTGTAGCAGGTGAGCTTGAAGTGGCTCAAGAGAACAGCCATGAGAATGCAATTATATTTTTAACTGTTGTTCTGCCAGATATGTCTGTATTTTGTAATTCAAGTGTTCAGGCAGCTGGAGCTAGTGAAAAATGGCATGTGTTAATGAATCCTTCTGCTACTTCAGGCAGAAGGAGCCACATCACAAATCCAAAAATTGTTAGGACATATGTTGTAACATTCAATTTGTGAGAAGATAAACTTTATGATGGGTCAGAGTCAACTTCTGCTTTAACCATGCAATGTGACCAGTGCTCAGGAAGGTATTCTCAATGCTTTTTCAGCAAAGGCCCAAATTCTGAAACTGAGGTCAGTGGTGAGGGGTGCTCTTTTGTCTCACCTTTCCACTAGAGTTATGCCAAGTAGGCATGGGCAGGATGGTGATCCTCGCTTTTCAGAATGCGGAAAGGGTCACTGCAGATACTGTCATGTAATTTAATCAGAAGTATCACCTGTGGAGTCCAGCTGCGGGTATCCAGCTCATCACAGGATGAAAAGATATCTGGAGAGGGGAAGAGATGCACAGTTTTTGTAAAACAATCTACTTTCTTTTTCAGCTTCTCACATGTCATCATTTTTACTTCTGTCTAGCAGAGCACACCATCCATAACAGAGTATATCAGGTATATACACGCTCAACTGGGCAGACTTTGTATTTTTTTTTTTTTAATTGCTTTTGTATAGGCATACATGCATTTGAAACTGCCAGATGTAGTTGAGCAAGGTAATTTTTTTAACTAGGAATGTGATTTTGCTTTTTCTTTCTGGTGTTTGACTCGTCAAACTCAAGCTCTAGCTCTCATGCTATAGGACTTTTTGTTTCTTTGAGTGGCAACTTTTAAATTGTTTGCTTTAAGGTTTTGTGAGATAAACTTTACTTTTTTTTTTTTTTTCCTCTTGCCTTGTATTAGAGGGAAGGAGCTCAAAGAGATAGCAAAGAAACTTCTAAGGTCTTTAGCTTTCCTGGAGATCTGTGAACCCAGGTTTGAGGTCTGAGTCCAAAATGCGATAGCAACTCATATAGATATGCCGAGGCTAACTTTAATCTAGCTAGATTGGATATTGAAGGGACTCCTTCTGTGGCAGCAGGGAGCCTGTGTGAGTTAGGCGGTGGAGCGCTTGAGCGGGTTTTGTCTGCCATTCTCTTACACTGGCTGGGGATACAGTAGCAGCTGAAATGCAGATGTGCCTCCTGTGTATGAAGCTATTCTGGACCAAACAACAACCTCTCGAGCAATTTCTACTGCTTTCCTGCTTAAATAGTTTAGCAATATGAGGTATATTGTTTCAACAGGACTTCCTGAGAAATGGCAATGATTTAGATTTTTAATTGTGTGTCTGGCAGTTAATAGTAGACATTCTCTAACGCTCTGGATCCAGTTTCCAGTGTCTCGCTGACACACCTTGCCAGTGTTAAGATCTTGGCCTTAAATCCTATGGGTCTCCATGGGTATGTGAAGTGCTGGTGGTGTGTTCCAAATTGTCAGTCTTCAGTTGTGACCCAGCGTGACAATGTTAAAGTTATTTTTTAAATAAAAAAAAAAAAAGTGATGATTGTGGATTTTATTTTAAACCCCAGAGTCCCCACTGGAATGGGAGACTAATAGTAAGGAGATCCAGTTCTTTGGTGACGGTCCTCCTGCCAATATTTTTCTCCTGTCTTTCACCTTCCTCCGGTCCAGGCACCACAGAAGGTCGGTAGCTTTCCTATATTTTTGCATTTAAAGAGTGACTGCCTTGCTGGAGCTGTAACGCTTAGCAGCTGAAACCCTGAGAAGATGCAGCTGTCTTGCACCCTTTTCATTTGGGTGGGGTTTTTTGTTTGGTGTTAATAATAAAACAGCTGTTGATACTATTATTTCCTATCATTTTTCAAGAGAAAATGGCTACTGATCATATCCTGTCTTCTCCCATTTTTAAAGCCAAACAGTCAGACTGTCAGCTAGCATAAACTGGTCTAGTTTTTGGCTTCTTTGGAGCAATTGAATTTTAATCCTTTCTGGAAATCGGTCTGAGTTGTGTAGAGGGTATTTTTTATGAAGTCTGTGAAATCTCTTCTTTAGGTTTCAATGTGCCTGCATATTCTGTTCCTTTTATTGCTCTCCTGCTCCATTACCCCAACAATATTCCAGCTTCTGCCTTCTACTGGGTGGACTGCATACTAAATGGAGGCAGTGGGTCAAGGCATCCATGCTGTCTTCTACTGGGCTACCAAAGGGACAAAATGGGAAGCAGGACTGACAGGTTTTATGGGTGCAAGAGTAAGACTTGCTCGTATGGGAAGAGTTGAGTGGTCAGGAACAAGTGCTGTTGTTGGATGTAAAGGGACATGGCAGCAGTGGGAGGCACAAAAGGCTTCGTAATTTGGAACAGCAGCGGAAGCAGAAATCTGAAGGAACCGACTGGAATAGGCAGCCGTGAACTTAGTTTTCCTGTATCTCTCAAGGTTTTGTATCTCTTTGGTTTTGAATTTAACCAAGCCTGTGTACCAGCAGAGGTGACCCGTGCTTGCTCATAAGGTTGCCTCCTAGCTGGCGCTGCTTTTTAGTACCTCCTGTAGCCAGGACCTTTATTTTCTCTTGTGTGGAGTTGAGCTTTTAGTAGTTCAGCAGGTTTATCGTTCTTGTGGGTTCAGACTAAGCCAATCTTCTTTTTGATTCTCTGAGTATGAAATCTTGGTTCTGCTTGGAGTTATGGATCCCCTATGTCTCTTTTTAGAGGAAACATCAGAATTCAGCACCACTCTGATTTCCTAGCCAAGTACTATAGGTGCTGCAGCACTGTGTTCATAGAAAATGCATTATAAAATTCTTACACTGTAAAATAAGACAGCCATTAGTTAAAAGCTGAATTGAACCAAAATCAGTGCAGGAAATCTGCCTCATCCTTTCTGCCACTGAACATTTTGACCTTCTGTCTAGTGGTAGGGTGCTGCCTGTCCTTGGCAGAACTGAAGTTCCCTCCCTGAGAAGAGGGACTAAAGGAAAGGAAATTGGGGAGACACTGGGTAATTATATGGGATGACAAATGGAAAGAGGAGGTGAGTGAGTACTAAGGTATCCAAACTGGAAAAATAAGACCCTAGAAGGAGATGCTGAAAAAACATGTTTTCAGTAGCACCTACTGCTTCCTGAAGACTTCTGGGCACCCACTACTGCTCTTCTCTGCTTTGTCCAACAGGGAATGTGAATAGACCCCACAGTTGCTGGGATCCTCCCTGCAAGCTTTGTCCTCTTCAGGTTGGCCCAGAGGTGACTGACAGGCAGGTCCTGAGCTTGGGGGACCTCATGGCGTGGGCTGTGGGGACCCTTGGTCTGACATGACGTGATTGCACTTAACTCTCTGTGTCAGCAAAATTAATTACATACCCGTTGGGTTCCTAATCCACAGACAGCCTGAAGAACTAGAATTCCCTACTGCGAGCAAGGTTGTTTAAGTTCTTCATACTGGTTTAGCTAAGAGCACGCATGCACACACACGTGCACACACTATTACCATAGCTCAGCTCGCGTGAAGGTGGTGGCCAGGCCTGGGCTGAGCGCGTGTCTGAGTTCGGAGGCAGAGGGAGATTGATAGTTTGATGTAAAATTTATTTAAGGCTATGGATCTTGTTCTGTGACTGCATGTTTTCCTACCTGATGCTAATTGAGGAGCTAAGCTAGGACTGGATTTAGGGAGAACATGGGCTTCTCTGACTCTTGTACGAGACCAGGATAGCTTTAGTCCCTCTCCCAGCAGGTAAGCGAGGAAAATCTGGGACTGTGATTTCCTGCCCTGCCCCAAGATCACACGGGAGTTTGCAAACCAGCTGGGAACAGAATTCGTATCCCTTGGGTGCCGGTGCTTTGTGTTGGCCGCAGGCTGGCTGTGCTGAAAAGAGAGCAAATCACCCGACTGCTGCGCAGTGGGGAGTGCTGCTTGCTCGTGCAAACAGCCACCACTTCAAGTAGCCGTGTCATAAAATAATGAAATTGCTCATGGGCTTTGCCACTTAAAGGCAGACTCCTGAATGTTTTTCATTGTTGCGGGAAAGAAATGTAAGTCATGGCTGTTAATAGGCTTAGCACGTTAACGACCTAATTGACTCCTGTCTGGTTTGGATTAACTTTTGTGCACAAGGAGTTTAGAAAGAAAAAAATTAATCCTGTCTGACACACAAAAGGTCCATTCCTAATGAAATTGTGTGGAAATGATGATCTAGGGGCATGCTTCCAGAGTTTCTCCTGGGAAAAGGTCTCTTTCTTTACTATGGTACTCACCGACATCGGCGGAGTGAAGGACTGATCAGATTTGTACTAGAGGTTGCTTTTCACCGGCTTGTAATTTGGCTCACCCAGGCTAAAACTTGGCAGGAAAGAATGGAGATTGTAAATACTTAGGAAATATTCACATGCTAGACATTTTAAATACGCATCCTGTATTGTGAAACAACACAGACAGAAAAATACATGTTTGTGTAAATACAATATAAAACAAGTATTTTTCAAAGCCACAGAATTGCTATGCTTGGGCATCTTCCAGTCCTTTGCTGTTCTTCTTGTATTTTCTGAACAAACAAGATCACCTCTAAAGATATTTTCTTCTTAAAATTTTGTACTTCAGTGGTACCTGGCACAATCTGGGGTTATTTGGGATTCAAATAAAACACAAAGCATCAAATGCTGAATTTTTAAATGTTAATTATTGATCATGTCACAAGAATTTAAACAGGGCTAAATTGCTCAATGGCAGACTTCTACCGGCAGCAATGGCCCCATGATGTATGAACTTAATTGATTGTAAAAAAAAAAAAAAAGAGATGCATGGTGATGTAGTGAAGTGTGAGTATTTGCAGGGGGAGGAGGAAAGCATTTGAAGAAAGCAAAATGAACTTAATCAAGAAGCGCCATGTGTCAGCGCTACTGAGGGCATGATGAGCACAGCTTTCCGAGAGCATTCCTCTTGTGTTCCACCCAGGAGCGTGGTACTTTCCTCACAGGTCCCAGCCATGGGAGAGGGAAACTGAGCTGAACAGTTCCTTGGGGCTAGGTAATGCTAGCAGGCTGGTTTGATAAGTCGTTGTTAAAAATCTCTAAAACAACTCCTTTAGGCTAAGTGGCATAACATGTCCTACAGCACTCGAAATTATTTTTAGAGCTGCAGGAGTACTTTGTGGGAGCCAAATTTCTCCTGGAATAATCTGTATAAGAGGATTAATCTGGCTGTAGTCAGGAATGGGAAAGTACTTAGGGTCTTGCATGACTGGATCTTTGAGATTTGAACCTGAAAGTGCCTACTAATGGGTTAAAAAAAAATCCCAGGTCTGTGGATTCAGGGCTGATGTTTTAATTCCTTTGTTTAAATTCTGAAGTGCTCCAGCAGCAAAGGATGGATCCTATCACCATTGGCCAGGTGCTATTGTTAGTCATATGATACGCGTATACGTATTATTTTTATCACCTGTCATCCAGCAGGAGAAAGTTCAAGTCACAATGCACATTTCTGCTCAGGCATGAACACGAGCCCCTGTGAGGCAAACAGAAAACCTATTAAAAGGTTTCCAGGTGCATGTGCTGTGAGGGGGAAGGAAGGAAAGGTTGGGTTTCATTTGCTCTGAAGCATGGCATCGTTAGGAACATGGGAAATAGCTTCACACCAGTGATGTGAAACACTTCTTCAGTTCTCATCTCTAGACACTGGGCTGCATCTGGGATACACGCCTGCTATCACACGTTATTCTCATTTTAAAGAATGAGTTTGACGACTTTCTTGTCAAAGGTCCTGGACTAGTGGTCTTTCTGGAGAGAGAATGGAGTCATAGGGAGTTTTGTTTGTAGGTTTTAATACACATAGGAAAGAATTTCGCTACAGGTGAGCCAAGTGGGGAGAGAAAGAGACCTTTTTTTTAATGCATCGTACATGATTTTTGCAGTGCCCTCAGGTTAGGCCTAGACCCCCATGAACAGACTTCTCAATTTATTTGTGGGGACAAGAGGTAGCTGCAGGCCTAATCTGTGTTTCGGCAGTATCTGTGATTCCAACCAATCTCTAACCCCACAGGAAAAGCTCATGGCAGAGAAGAAATGGGCAGACCAGAGAGGGCTACGGGGAAGCTATACCATCTCCTTTATTAACCTCCTGTATCTAAGAGTGGAGGTAGAAAATACCTGACATAGGGCTTCTTTCACTGCTTTGCATCTCTGCGACTTTATAATATATACAGTAAAGCTGTTTCTGCATGACAATATCCACCACACCCTCAGCTGCAGTAAATGGATATAGTTATGCTATCATGGAACAACAGTAGTTAACTGATTTGGTCACATATTTTGTATGTTTCCTATGCCATAAAAGTCTATGGATGGGGAAAGTTTTTCAGTTTTTCTTGGTGAGAGAAAATATCGGTGTTACAGACAGAGTCAAACCATGTTATGAAAGCGTAGGAATCTCCTCTAACCATGTCATAAAACTTTCTGTTTCTTTGGGAAAAGTAACTTCTGTTATAACTTTTCCAAAGGTCTCCAGTGAGGTATTAAAGTCCCTTTACATAGAAGGGATTTGATATTAAAATACAGTCCAGGAGTATGAGAGGGAGCAGCTTGTCTTTGGAGGGAAGGTTGTTATTTCATGTTTATGATACAGACCTCATAAATTACTCTTAAATGTGGGTTTGCTTTAAACCCTTGTGTCAGTTTAAATGAACCAGTTTTCATTTAATGTGAATGTGCTGCATGGAGAGAAGCATATAGTGAAAACCAGGAAGACCAACATTTTAATTCACAAAATAACAATGCATTGCTTCTCTGTCTAGTTACTTCTCAATCTGTTTTAACAATTGATCAAAGCTGGTAATAATTTAAATAAGTGCTGGTGTGCAGGTATCAAATGTAGGGAATGCTTTCCCTGAACAGGTATAAATCCTAAACACATGTTACTGCTACGTTGCATTTCCTCATCTTTAATCATTGTCTCCTAGCTGTGTTTTCTCTGCAGGTTTGACTTGGCCTGAAATAGCAGTTGTTATGGCCAAAAAACTTGCACTAAAAATAGAGGGATGTAATGCAACCTGTATTAGTCCATATTAGGAAGCATCTGTTGAAGAATTAAAGCAAGGATTTCAACAATGGGCTATGCAGAAGATGTAATGTGATTAAGTGTTTGCAAGCATCAAAGTATTCTCTGTATCAGAAATTCAGCACTTTACCCATGGGAGTGTGTCTCACTTATGTGGATAAATCCCTTGGTTTTTCCAGGTCCCTGGTCTTCCAAACAGGGAGTCTGGATTTTCCATGTAGGTGTGTGATTGTTTCCTTATGGCTGATAAACAGCAGCCTTTTGGAGCAGTCTGCCTTTCAGAAGTGTCCTTTTCCATCACATGTGGCAAGTGAAGTTTTATTGCCGGTCTGTTCTGGATGAAGCCCTCACTCAGCATGAGGGCAGCAGGGATAATGTGGAGTGGGGAGGGACTCCAGTTTCTTCTTCCTCTACTGTCAAGGTGCAAAAGAGACAAAAAAAGAGGACATGCAAGTACATGTAGTGTATGGATGTCTTCCTCTTCCAGAGCAGCTGCACACGGTAGAGCTGTACTGCTCCTTCGCTTGGTTCCTAATAAAAGGTAGTGCTAGTTTCCATTGGAATGTAATGAAATCTAAACTGGCGGGCGGTAATGAGCTAGGTTGTCTGTTGTGTGCTGTCCTTGTCTCGGGATGTTTAAAGGTATTCCAGTGGTCATTCTGGCTAGAAAGGCAGACAGGTGGCTCCAAGGAGGCTGAGGTACGTCCCTTACCTTTTAGCTGTCTTTGTTTTTTCCATATTATCGTAAATCATAGCTCAGGGTTAGAGCCAAGAGTTGGGAATTGGGACTCTGTTGGCCTCAATTCCTAATGTTGCTTGACCTTTGACCTTCAGCAGATCCCTTGGGATCTCACTTATAAAAGCTACCATGTGTTGGGCACCTACATGTTTGTATGGCCAAGATGGGAACATTCTGGGGCAGGTTTTTCCTCTACTCAGAAGCGCTAAGCTTCCTTTGAGGTAGTTTGTAATTATGAGCGATCAGTCATAGATGTCCCAAACTGTGAACTCAAGACTGAAGGCACAGAAAGTTAGAGGTCATTTAGACTATAACCTCTAACTCTCAAACAGTTTCTTTATTTACAAATTAGGGCTACTGACTCGGAGGTGGCAGCGGTACCAAGAGCCTTTGGATCTGAAAGTTGCTCTATAAACTGCCAGTTTCTTTCTTGGCTGTGTAGTTTGACATATCTGTATACATTAGAGATTAAAAATAACTATTACACTACTTTTTACTTCACTTTGACCTGCTGAGCCAACACCCTTATGGGAGATGAACCTGTCTTGTTTACTGGCTTTTGCAAATCACCAGAAGTAAATTGCCTGGCTTTCAAGGAGGTCTGTGCCACCTCTGTCAAGGTATGGGTGTAATGGTGAGGTCAGGCTGTAGCTGGGGACCCCCTGGTTTGGTGAGTCCCTGAGCTCTTCCAGCCTCAGCAGAAGTGATTGGAGTTCAGCTGCCAAAGCTCAGGATGAGTTGGTAAGGCTGGCAGTTGTAAAAACATGCTTTGCAAACTAAGCACGTTCGCTAAAGACTCATTAAAATAAAATAAACCTGGAGGCCAATGATGCCATTTTTCACAGTATGACTGCAGCCAAACATTTTGTAGTCTCTAAAGCCCTGAAGTGGATTAGGACTGTGTTGTGTGATTGGTCTCAGATCTGCTGAGTTTAAGCGGTCAAAACTGAGGAGTCTGAATTCAGTCTCGTGTACATCACTCCTTATCACTTGGACCTAATTATATTTGTCTTACAGGATCTTCTCTCATGGCCCCAAGTAAGGCGGAACCTTTGTGTGTCTGTCGCAAGCAAAGGAAATAAATTCTGCTTCAGAGAATTTATAACTAGCAACAGAGAAAATCAAATATAGGATGAGAAACCAAGGCACAGCAGCTGAGAGGGAGTGGCAGAGCAGATATTTTCATTCCTGCTTTACCAGTCGTACCATTAAGCCATGCTCACTGTGCCGGCTTTCTGTACCATTAAATTGTGTTCTCTGACTGTCTTACACGAGCGAGTCCTTGTTTCTAGCTGGATGGAAAGCCTACACTGAAGGTGTGCTTTTAAAAGGAGATGAGTTTACGCAGTTCAGGAGGTGGCAATCTTTGAAATCCTTCTCCCAAACTGAACCAGAGAGCAGACAGAGAATCATAGTGCTTATCCTGTGCTATCTTACAGGCCTGCCATTAAAGACAAAGTCCGGATGTGTTACGGTGACAACTGAGTATGTTTTGCAGAAGAATAAGGTTTTAACTGATGTGTCCAAGCCGCAGACTAACTTGGATAACAATCCTTGCAATAAAATCTCCATGGTGTTCTGAGATGCAGCACAGAGTTCATGACTTCTGTCTCAAATTCTTGTTTGCTGCTGTGCCAGACAAATAGTCATGAACTTGTGATTCGGTATGAAAGTGGCCATGTGGAAAAAAAAAACCAACAAAACAAACCAAACATTTTTGGGAGGTGGATTAGGGAGCAATGGATCGTTCTGCTATGCAATGATTTTTCCTACCAGTTGATGCGTGATTTTGTCAGCCATTCTAGTCAGAAAGAAATTGGAGGTGCATAACCATTTTGTAGGAGAAGGCATAAAAAATGAGAAAACAGCTCTCAGTCTGCAATCACCTGTGATTTGAACGAGCAACCATTTTTAATCCCTGAACTTTAGACTGCCGACTGGCATCAGCTAGCTGTGGGAAATCTGAAATCCCAAGCTTTTAATGGAGCGATAAAAAATGTCCAGTGCAGAGGGACAATTTTGTGTTGTGTCCCTGACAGAGGTGAGGGGCAGTGTGGCAGTGACTCCAGTAGTGTCTGTTCCTCTTAATTTCTTTCTTCAGTCCTTGCTTGTGTCTACTCTGAGGTGGATGCCACAGGAAAGGTGTCAAGGTAGCAACTGTGTGCAGCAAGGTCCCTGGAGCTGAAGTGTAGTTTGTTTCTTTTTTATTTTTTTTTGTCCCTTCAGGAGAGCAGTGTTTTGAAAAGAATCTCTCTGTTGTTGTATGGATGAAAACTGCAGCTGCAAGGTAACCTGTGCACAGAGCTTTGGATATAAAGCCCACGGGAGGCAGTGAAGGGATGTTTCTGGTGGTGTCCATGAATTTTGAACTGGCCCCTTTTATGTGCCTGTGGTGATCTCACAGCTCTGAGCTGTCATCTGTGGTTGCTCTTTTAGCTCGGTCTGTGTTTAGTGCATATCCTTCAGTGGGCTGACTTCTGCAGCCAGTGTTTTGTCATCCTGGAAGTCTCGGAGCTCTAAACCCGTTCGACTTTGTCTTGCTTCTAACCATGAGCAACTTCATCCCCAGGCTGTACAGATGAGGTTGCTGACTTGTACAGCTTGTGGGCATCCGCCGTGGTGATGCTGTGCAATCAGTCTTTTGAAGAAGCTCTTCAATAAACCGTTTGGAAGCAGCTCTGCTCTCAGATCCAAACATGATGAGTAGATTGATTTAACTGTAGCATATTTCTCTTGATGTGTTTTTAAATAATAAACACTTTTCTCTGTTTCAACCCACCGCCCCTTCATCTTAATTCCGACTAAGAAGGCAGCCTTCCTGTATTCTGTTTAGGTTTGGCTTTTGCTGCGTTCCTGGGATGTAAATGCTGCTTCTAACTTCCACTTTGTGTCACTTCTTTCCTGGGCTCCACCTTACACCTTGCTTCCTTGATTTGAAATGAAATCAAGTCATTATGCTAGATTTGAAAATTTCCTTGAAATTAGTGCAGTTTCTAGATCAAATAGCAATGTCTAAGGGACATAGATGTAGTATAAAGATCATTTAAACACAAAACTGACAGTATTTTGAGAAGTTTTTGTATCCTACATCTAGTACCAGAGAAACTTTGTCGCATCTTGTCCCTCTGGTAGTTCAGCGAATTTGCTCTTCCTCTGATTGACATATGGCTTTAGGTTAAGTAGTAAGCATATACCTCAAGAACTTCCTTTCTTTAATTTCTAGGCTTGGTTTGTGTGTGGAATCTCCTTTTTCTTTCTCTTTTGCTTTGGAGAGGTGATGATTTTTATTTTTAAGTGAAACTAATAAAACCCTCCTAATGTGAGTACGAGTGAAAGATTCTCTAGAAGCTCCCAGGGCATAAGGAAAACTGATGTTAGCTGTTTGCCCCCCTCACATGCTTTCTTCTTCTTTTTATGCTGCTGAAGTAACAGCATAAAGGAAACCAGAGCTAGCCCTCCATGTGAGGGTACCTGAAGATGTTAAAGGGGTCATGGGTGGAAGGAAGTTAGCAGACGGCTTCCTGAGGAAGAACTGGGGAGGATTTTTCAGGCAGCAATAGAAAAGAGCTTCTAGGGAGAAATCTGGCCTTGCAGAAGGGACTCTGCAATTTTACTTTTATTTGTGGCTTTTGTTGAACTGCATCCAGAAATTTCAGTCGGTTTAACTAGAATGAGGTAGCTAAAATTACAAAGGGAAAGATTAGGGAGAAAAAAAGTGAAAGGCTATAGGAGAAGAGGTTGCTTTTCATATGAGTCTGGGAAATACTGTTGGAAGGGAGGTAGGAGGAGCAGGAAGGGACTCTGCAGTTACAGCAAGAACGTGCCAAAAACCCGACAGTGCTAGACAGGGCTTTTGGTGTGTAATAGGAAAAGGTCATTTGGGGCGGTTGCTTTGGAATTGTACATCTGTTGGGTTGCCATAAAAAGCACTGAACATACGGAGTTCTCTACTGAGGCTTCAGAAGAGCTCGGTTATGCTTCTCATCACAGCAGGGACTATATTTTTTTGCCATTCTGAGGAAGATGGCAAAGAGTGCTGGACTGCAGAATGGGATATGATCATGTTGCTTTGCAGGTGACTAGCCAAGGAAAGGTAAGAGCCTGTAAATAAAAGCCAGCTAATGAGCTTATGCGATGTTACATCCATTTTATAGTGAGGATCTGGGGGTGTACTGCCCTTCTCCCGTCACCTAACAGTCCTGAATTTTGTGGAATTTTTGGCCAGATAGACTCTGTAACACACTGTCAAAGTGACTGGCAAAAGAGTAATGTCCCTTGTGCCTAGTCACTCGCAGCATATACGTGCTGTGTTGTAGATTGACTGTTTCAGCTCATATTTCACATGAAATTGTCTGACCTCTTAAGCAGGGAACACCTGACTCCTAAAATAGTGTGCAGTTTGGTTATGTATGCTCCCCGCAATGTAAACTCCTCTGACAGGCTCCTGCCCATGTTTTATGGCCTCTTATGCCTTCACACTAACACTTAACATCTGCACCACAAAATTTGTAACATCAGTTTGTTCAAATAAAGAGTCCACCAAGCATTTAATCCCTGTTTTAATGGCTGATGTTTATTTTAGTTTGGGGTTTCATACTCATGGAGGGATTCTCTGCCCATAGTTCATAAATCATGGGGGGCACAAGTGAGACTTCTCTGTGCTGGCTTGTTTCTGAAGTGAGGCTCTCGAGATGGGTTTTTTTTCGATACCTCCATAAAGTTGACTAACCTCAGGTATGAGTTGCAGATGAGGATTTTTACTCTTGGTTTTGGATCTTTTTCTCCTGTTCATCAAATGGGTGTGATCTGCGATTTGTGTGTTTCTTTTGTTCTGTTTGTGGTGGTTCATCCATGCAAATGATAGTTGTGTTTTCTCCATGTGCTTGATGACGCTGAAAAATTGTTTGCATGTGTGGTAGGCAGGAAGATGCAAATAGAGACCACTCTGAAAGTAGCCCTCTGCAAGGACAAAGAGAATAAAGAACAGTTACCCTACAGAGGAGCTACAAACTTTAAAAAAAAAAAAAAAAAAAAAAGCGGGGAGACACACAACACAATACCTCTGTTCAAGCAGTTTGCGTTGCTTTGCCTTACCTCTTCTGTAGTGGATCCACTCTTTGTAGGCTCCCTTGAGTCCATTACATCTTGCCTGTTTTAAGTGCTCGGTAAGCTTACATTTGGACAATGTGAGGGAGAGGATGAGAGTAGGAGCCCAGATTCTCGAAGTTAGGTCACTTTGGCTGTGTTTCTAGGCAAGCCTGTGGGGTGGTAGTTTTCCACACACAACCTCTAATCCCTACCACCCAGTGGAAAGCAGCCAATCCACAGCTTCAAGTAAAACTCATGGAGGAATGGGGGCCAGAGGTTTTGTGTGAACCAAGACTACCCAGCGATTTGCCAGGAGTCCCTTTACGCTGCTGCTCTCCAGAAATCACACCTTTCAGAATTTTGTACAGCTGCCTTCTGCAAAGAGGTGCTGAGTGGAATCGGCAAAGCTTCGCCAATTCCTTCATCTGCCTCTGGAGGAGATACCGTGCCGGGCAATCCCATGGCAAATGACCATGGCATGACCCCTTCTGCCCGGAGTGTCTCGCATAGTGGGTTCCTCCTCTGACACAAGTGTATAGGTAGGAGATTTACTGAAAACTTTTAATTTATTAGGCAATTACCAAAATAAGAATTCGATGGGGAAGTGCTGTTACTTCCAGGAAGGTTCTGATTGCTAGCAGCAAGGCTGGAATAATTTGCCTTCTCTTCCTTTTTCTCTGATTTCTGCCCTGATATTGAAATAATCACTTTGAAAGTACTGCAGCTAAAGATGCATGGCTATGCAGAGGGACGGGTGGGTGGGTGGACGGAATGAAATGAATAAACCAACAAACAAGCATGGGAGCTTTTTCACAGAAGTTTGGTGAAGTCATCTCCATTTCATAGTTGGCAAATTGAAGGTGCATTCATCCTTCCTTCTTTCTGATACAGTCACTCCATTTTACTTTATTGCCTTTCTACAGCACTTAGAAATATACAGTTTCTCTGCTCTGTGGCAGTTTTGTCATGATTGTGCACTTTTCTGTAGCTGTCCTGCAGTCCATGTAAAAACAAGCCTTGAAACCACTTTCATCTTTGCAGCTGGCATGTACCTTCCATTATTTACGAGCACCCAACTTTCCAATTTTGGCTTGTCCATGGGCTCCTGTCTGTCTTTTTAAACCCAGGGGGTGTGTTTCCAAACTCTTTTTAAAAAGATTCAAATCAAATTTCATGGTTGTTTTCTCAGTTTAAAATATGTACCCAGTGTTGACAGTTGATGCCTTGGGCAGAAAAGCATGTGCAGAGCTATACTGGCTGACTACTAGACAACTCAGAGTAGAGATATGGGATGGACGTGTGCAAATGTGTGTATTGACAAGACAGAAAATGTATGAATGAGCAGAAGGCGGGGAGCCCATTTCAGGTGGGCTTTGGGGGATGCACAGCTGATGGAATTTATCCCCCTGAAAACAAGAGGGTCAGTCAGGGAAAACTGATGGTCTGGATGTGAGTGCATTTATGAGCCTGGGAAAGAAGGGAAATTCAAGCTGAATTACATTAAGGGAGCTGGTATACGGGCTGTGGAAAAACAAGATCAGTGAATGCTAATGCAGACCTGCCTGCTGCAGGATGGTGCTTTGCTAAGAGAGGGTCTCAAGTTAAATCTACAGAAAATGAGAAGGGGATTCTCTGCTCTGGGAAATGAGCAGCACGTGTCGTGTGGCATAAGAGGTATCTGCCCAGTCATCCTTTAGAGTCTGTTCCCTGACACTTTTGTATTGAATGCTGTGTTTATGCTGTTTCAGGACCTGTTGTGTGTTCTGCTCCCTTTTTCATTGGAAGAAATCAGCATTAATACCGGTGTCAGCATCCATAGTATATTGCAGGCTGAGCAGTATGCAGATGTAGTTTCAGTGAATCTTGGCAGTTTGGTATTGCAAAATAAATTTGTTTTAATGACTTCATTTGCTTTTCTTTCATTTTACAATTGAAAACATGAATACATTTTTTGTGACTGCAATGAAGTGAGTAGGTTCAATTTCAGATCTGAACTTAATTTCTCCTTTGTTCATGCCTCAGCTGCTTTGCACATCTGCCTTTGAGCTGTGAAACACATTTTACCTTTCAGTTTAGAAGAGGAAAAATTACTAATACGTTAGTCCCTTAGTTTGGAGGAAGCAAGGTTTAACTTCTGTGTTTTAACTTTTGTGTTAACGGTAACTGACCACTGCTTCACTTCTTAGTCCTTAGAATGGGCCCTTTTCACAGGTTCTTGTAACTTAAGTTCATTAAGGATCAGCTGGTCTAGGGAGTCCCCTTCTTTTGGTACACATACCACAATAAAGAGGCATGTGAGCTCTGCACGTAGGTGGCCAGTGACTGCAGCTGCCGGTGCTGGCGCTCATGCCAATAGCAATAAATGAGCAAAGAAAGCTTGAGAAGGTCTTATCTAGCCTGACCTTCTGCACTTCTGGGTTTCATCCAGAGACTTCTGCAGTTGGCCAATAATGCATGTTCCAAAACAATCTTACTTAATTTAAAAATTTTGAGACTCAATCTTGTGTCCTGTTACATTGCTCTAGTAATGGTGGTAGCAAGTGAAAATGCAACTGATGGAAATACTGACTCCAGGAATATCTTACAACTTCCCTGGCTAAGGAGAACCTGTGGAGTCTAGAGTGCACATTGCATCCCAAAGCACGGTCTCCTATCCCAAAGTTTTCTTCAGCATATTTTTCCTTAATTAGCACTTGTTCCATTATAGTGGAATGTTATGCTTTTCACAAGCAGGATTTCCAACTTCTGAATTTTTTGCAAGAGCATAACGACTTCTTAATTTGAATTACAGCTAATCTTTTACTGTTCTGGACTCCTTTTTCCTCATCCTCTTTCCTATTTGCATGTAATCTGGTAGTCTCATACAAATTTGCATACAGAGGTACAGATGTATTTGCAATGGAACCTCTTGGTTGCTTCTTTTAATCAGCAAAGGACACTTTAATTAAAGGTCATTGCAATCTGAATATGCACAAGAATGTTTGCTGAAAAGAGTATAAATGTTTTATTATGGGCTGCCAGCCTTAATAAGTATTTTGACTTTTAGAAAAGAAGAGACAAAAGAAAATGAAACCAACCAGTGACTGGAGGGAGAGAAGAAACGCCATTCGACTTACCAACGAGTACACAGTAGAAACACTGGTGGTGGCAGATGCTGATATGGTCCAATACCATGGTGCGGAGGCTGCCCAAAGATTCATCCTTACAGTTATGAATATGGTAAGTAGGTGCTTTACTGTCAAAAGAAGAAGCAAGAGTAAACAGATCATATCCAGGGTAGGTTAAAGCTGGCTTTCTTGACAGCTGAACTGGGGAATTGTTTTGACCTTGAGGTATGAGGAAAGGTTTTGATTTTCTTGTGTTGTGTGCCTCTTCTCCCCCATTTGTGTGACTCCCTGTATTTGCCTAGGGACATCACAATAAAAAACTTTTTTGAAACTGCCATTGCAAGTTTTTGGTTAGGAAATATTCCATAATTGTACAGCAGTGGTGTTTTCTACCATGTTTCTGTACTGCTGTGGTTTACGTTGGACAAGAGTATCCCGGAGTGATCTTGTCTCACATGATGTTTCTTGGGCTCCTAAAGATTTCCATGACATACCTGTTTCATAAGAGATATTTCTCTGCGGGTCGTTGTCATAGCAGACAGTCAAATTGTTATGGAAGACAGCAGTCATATTGATTTCCAGAAAAAAACCTGGATCTAAGTCAGTTAGAAACACTTTTTATCTCTGATTTTTACGTAATGAAAATATCTGCCTCCCTTGCTGTAGAAAACATGGCAAACTTACCACCAAACTGTGAGCTGATCCCATTCTCTTTACCCCAGGACCTCTTGTGCTACACAAAGTGGCACTGATCATAACATTGAATAGTTGATGGAGTTGGGTTTTAGGAGCATTCTAGAAATTCTGCAGAGAATCTGGCAGGAGTGAGGAGACCCTTTTGAAATTGCAAGCTCATATGAAGTGTGGGTGTTAATTTGTTAGCTGTCCTAGGAGTTAAGCCTTCAGTCTCAGTTGATAAGGGAACACAAAGCCTCTCACAATGAATGCTCACTCGGTCACTTGTTGGCAGTTCCAATAAAGAGATAATGGCTAAATTGGATGTGGACACTGAAAACTCTGCTTAGAGACAGCAGGGGTCCTTCAGAGGCATTTGCACAAGGAAGTCTTGGAGGAAGCGTGTGTTCCTCTGCCCATGCTATTGTAACATCCAGGAACAGTTCATTCTCCTGACTACTGCTCTGTTGTTGTTCATGAGCAGCAAATTGGCTTGGAAAAAAACCCGCAGTTCTTAATAGTAATTGACTGGTCATGCTTCCCAGTGAAGAGCTGAGTGATGGGTGCTCAGTGCATAAGCCTGCCATGGGACAACAGCTTTTTAAGAGGTCTTGTGCTCCTTTATCAAGCACTGGTGTGAGGGAGCTCTCCTGTAGTGAAATGCTTTGCTGATTAAGCAGGGAGTTTGTTTAACTAGTCTTTTCCATTAACAAGCTGCTTTTCTGTGTCCCTTCCTCTACCTTTTATTTTTGCCTTCTAGCATGCTGTGACAAAAGTCACTTAATAGGGCTTCATTGTGTCTCTACATTTATTTGGATGGGTTTGTAGGAAATGTCTTCTTGCAACAAATCCATTCATGTCACCATCACTTTAGGGTCTACTTACTGGCTTTCTTGCGTTTAAGGCTGTGTTTGCTGGGGGCACAAGAGCCTTATTCTTCTCAAAGCCATGGTCCTCCACCCTTTAAATTCACATACTGGCTTTGCACTGAGCAGGCAGAATGTAGGTTCAGCTCTGAACAAATCTGCTTCTCAAGTCACTTTTTGAACTAACAGAAGTGCGTATGCAGATGTAACGTATGTATCAGGGCTGTTTCTTCCTTATGTCAGATGCCTGGGACCTCAAGAGGGGTGATGGATGCTTTTTCTTTGCAGTGGCAGCTCAGGAGTCCTCCTAAAATCTGTTCTGTACAGATTCGTCAGTCAGATAATAAAAATCTGCCATTGTGCCCCCCAGTTCTGCTGGGGCTGGGACAGCGCATTATGGCTGGGAGAGTTTTTAAAATGTGTCTAATCATCTGTCTTGATGATCCTTGTGCCAAAAGGTCAGTTATTTCAGTGTAGGCATTACTGCATCTTTATGCTGTATAGCTTTATCAGCCTGTGAATATTGTTAGGGTTCAGTACAGTGGTAGCCCAAGTCCTAAACAAAAGACGGCCATGAATACTGTTGTCTGTCCAGGCTGAGGAGTACTGCAGAACATCTCAGCAACATCAGCTTGCCAGGTGTGAATATATATGTGTGGGGAGGTGCTGATAGATGGGTTGGGTTCTCTAAACCCAGTTACTAAACAAATATTGAAGCTTAGTTTCCAATGGATTTGGCTGATGGACTTTTAAGCTAGGTTCTGATGCTGTAGTGTGAGCTCACCCCTTTATTAGACACTAGAGAGTGCACATGGAAGAGGACTCTTGGCTGAGGAACACATTTATCTGACATCTCCTAAGGTGCAAAGTCCAGCTGAAATGCTTCCCACTGTTAAGTCATTGCTCCTAGGGGCTCACCCATGTGTTTTTTTCTGATGTCTGATAGGATTTGAACTTATGTTTCAGCTTTTCAGCCTTCAGAGGAGCACCAACAGAGTCTCTCTCCTTTGGCCACCTACGTTCCCACACTTGTAGCAGCATAATATCTTTCAGGCCTCTTCCTCCCTGAGGAGACTGATTGTGAGTGTCTGGCAAGATCAGAAGATACCAAGGCATAGTAATAGGCAAACACACAGGTGGCATCATTGCATAAATCCTTTATTCTGAGGCTATAAAACAAGGTGAAACTCGAGAAAATCAAAGGGGATTTTAACATTCCATTTGCTGTAATGAAGGCTGATCTTCATCCCAGCAAAAGAGGCTGAAGAATAATTCAGAAAATATATTTCAGGGAGATAGGATAGTCACGCGGTTTAGGTAGGCCTTAGCTGAACTCGTTGCTCAGCCACACTTTTTGGGTAGTGCCTGAACCAACCATGATGAATCTTTGTGTGGTAGTTTCCCATCTGTGAAACTGTAGTACGAGGAATACTACAACCCTAACTCCTTTCTGTTACATCCTTCTCTGGTGCAGGATCGGTTGTGCTCTATGTAACCATGCAAATGAAGACCCTCCTGGCTGCTTGGGATCTTTGTTTCCTGCCTGCCTTGATACAACTTCTGTCAGCCTTCCGTGACTGTTAGCTGGGGGACAGGATTTGCCCCATGATATTAGGCAGTGCTTATTCAGCTACACTGCAGGATGGCGGGCTGCCTCTAAAAGAAACCAGAATGTTAATTTTGGCTTGGATGCTTGCATTTAAGCAAATAGAACATTACTGGTCAGGGGTATATTAACTTAACTCCTCTCTATAAGCCATTACGTTTACTGTCAAACCACAAAACAAGCATTAAGAGGGCTTATTAATGCATTTTATATTTATAGACATTTTAAATGAAGTGATCTGCCTTAAAGTATTTAATATCTATTTATGTTACAAGAATTTCTGAAGGGAAAAAAGTCAGCATTACAAAATACTGTTTTATTGCTCTCTTGGTAAATAAGAATCTTAGGGAAAAAAAAAACCCACCACCCTCCTCTGGAATAACAGCTAAGAAACACAGCAAACCCCTTTTGTAACCCAGAAGTAATAGGTAGTACTTCATACAGCAAATGCTGTGTGTTTAATGATAGTCTGTAGTTCTGACCATCCCCCTGATCAGAGAATAGATTCGCATTGAAGTTACTTGGTTTTTTCTGAATGTCATTGTAGAGGTGCAAACTCTTCCATTTAATAAACTAATATTTGAAGTTGTAAGACAGATTTTTCCAAGATCATGGAAGAATTTCCCTCTAAGGTACTCTGCAATGTATGAGTAGGAACAAGCATGGCTCCAGGGCTTTGAGTTGACTTTTTTTAAGTCACCCCTTCTATAATGAAATCCTTTCATGTATTTGATTCAAGCAAGATTTTCTGGCAAGGTATTTGCTTCAGCATGATTTTCCTAATGGCAATTCCTCATGGTTTTGTGGTAATGTTAAAAAAAAAAAAAAAAAAGCTGATAAAGATGTTGTCAAATGCCACCATTTACACTTGCAGCCTTAGCAAGGCAATGAGTTTATGGGCATGCTGGATGTAAGGATATGGACAGAGAGAGATATCAGCAGAATTATAGAAATGCAAAACCAGCTACTTAAGTATATATGTGCTGATTTATTTTTCTAAGTTAAACTCTGTGGTATTGAGCTTTTGCATGGTGTTGCAGTGTTTGCATTTCAATTCTTGCCTCCCCTTTGCATCTTTTGGCTTGAGTGCATCTCCTGTTTCCTTCCTTCGTTCATGCCCTTCTTCAGTAGCCACCAGTGTTTAGAACTTCCTCTAAATTCCGAAACAAAGTGCCTTTGTGGTAAAACATGCTTATTTTGCTCACTCATTCTGTTGGTCTGCATCTGGCAAGCATAATTTCACATTGCGTTTCATGCATGGGGAGGCTGTTTGGGTGGATGCTCTGTTCCTCATGAAGTCCTGTGTTGCTCTTGCAACACTTCATGGCTTCATCTAAACTGAACTTCAGGTTTCTCAGCCAGCAACCAGAAGAGCAGTGCATTGGCTTTCTCTTTTCCTGTCCCCTGCATTTATGTGTATCTGCTCACAATAGCTGCCATTTTAGGCTTGGTTCAGGAGCAGGTTCTGAATCATGAGGCATGCACTGCTTTTTTGCAGGAGCTTTATGCTCTTGTTTACTCTTGGGTTTTCATCTGAGAGCCAGCAAGCCAAAAAGAATTTCTCTACCGCTGGCCTTTACTGTGGCTGGTCTCCATGACTTATGCCTTCAGCTTCCTGGAGAAAACGGATTCAAATGATTCTAAAGCATATGATAAATGAGGTATGAGACCCTTTGGAAAGTTCTGTCCGTGGCCGTAGTGTTTCTAATGATGATGAGTGACTGATTTCAGCTGGTACCTGAACTGCAAGTTGTGAATGTTGGCTCCCTGCAATAGTGCAGAGCTTACTTTGCAAACCAAGTCCCACTCAGACTGACCCTCTGAGCATTTAGGGACAGAGATGTCTGAGTTTCCAAGACCACAACATAGCAACTTAAATCCTGTTTTCTATGGGTTTGAAAGCCTAAAGAACGAGTTGTTTGCGTTGTTTGGTTTTGGGTTTTTTTTCTCCCCTAAGTGCATTTTTGGGGGGGTTGGAATAAATTACAACTGTGGCTTGGTTTTGAGCTTGCCTTTTTCTAAGACAATACAACATGCAGGGTAAGTTACTGGAATATGTGTTAGTTCTCCTGCAGCTGTTCCTAAGCTATGCAATTAGTGTGGAAGCCCTTTGCAGCAGCAAGCAGTAACTTGAAGTTAGTGATCTTTTGGATGTCATTAAGACGGAAAAATTTTATGTTGTTCTTTAGGAATAATACTGGTTTACTCTCTGAAGCCTTATTTTACACTCTGCAGATCATTTTTCATTTTGGATTTCCCCTGTGAGAGATTTTTCGATGTTAAAGACGCAGATAAAATCATTTTTATCATGCATGCATTGATGGATTTGTATCTCTGTGCTCTTGGGGACTGGCACATAAAGGTTCCAGAGCTGCCACTGATAATTGGCTCCCTTACCCTGAATTGGAATTTTCATGGTGAGAACAGGGATGTAAGGGAAAATGATATAAATATTTGATCACTGTCTACAGATTTAACTTTTCACTCAGGCAGCCCCAGGAGAAACAGTTATGTCAACTGTATCTTATAAAGAGCCATGAATATGTTCTTTTTCATAATGTTTAATGGGGTAATTTGAAAGCTTGGCTTTAGGTGGGTGTTAGAAATCCTATAGCGTTTCTCAAAACAAGTGAAAGACAACCTCGGTAACCTGACTAATGCTTCTGCTCTCCAAACGTCGTCCAGCAGCCAAGGCGATGGGGAGGCTCTTGCTTGAGTGCAATGCTTAGGGAAGAAAAAAGAAAAAAGTCAATTTACCCTCAGGGTTGCTGTTCTAAACTCCAAAACATCTGAAACACACACAGTCTCCCTCCCACCGTCCACCTGCAGAGGAAGCTCTTGAGAATTAAAAAAAAATTAAACTGGTGTAGTTTAGTTCCTCTCTTAGTCCAATTCCTCATGTCTAGGTTGTGCTTTATGCGTGCCGGGGCAGGCCTGGACAGCTCATGTCAAAGCTGCATTTATTCTGTCCCTTCCATGTCAAAGCTATAAGGAGAAAGAAAGGCAGGAGGAATGCAAACAGAGGAGGAGGAGGAGAAGGATGGTCCAGGCTTCAAGCTTTTCTGTTTTCTGTAGAGCATTCTGTGCTATAAGGCTCTGTCAGGGAAATGCAGATGAAGGAGGGACATGTCAGAGATAAGCTTTATCCTTTTGCTTGGTTTTCTGCACTTCCCCTTCCATTTTACTATCTGTTTTGTATGACTGTACCATACCTCTTTCTGTTTCCAAAGCATAAGATCTGTACTTCTGATGAC
Source organism: Pluvialis apricaria (assembly GCA_017639485.1). Taxonomy (NCBI): domain Eukaryota; kingdom Metazoa; phylum Chordata; class Aves; order Charadriiformes; family Charadriidae; genus Pluvialis; species Pluvialis apricaria. The sequence continues at coordinate 4,436,428 of CM030015.1, forward strand.
TTCTCACAGAGTGGAAGTCAATCCAGCCTAGAAGTTCACCTGCAACAGGGCAACCAGTGCCCATGACGACACTTCAGTCACACTGACTTTTCATATCCCTTCCCTTCAGCCCAGTGACCAAGAACCTCCATTGCTCATCCAGCCAAGCTGCTTTCTGGCACTGTGGCTGACATCCTAAAACAGCGACTTGCATTTTGTTCCACGGCAGTGTGTTAGTGGGTTTCCTGTATCTGACGCTTGTGTTCCCAGCTGCCTTATTTTATTAAAAGGTTCTAAAATACCCCAAATATTTTTACTTTTCCCCTGTTGGAAGTGGTCACAGCAGCCTCAAGGGTGTGATGCAATTGCAAGCTTGAGGGAGGGTGGCCCATGGTATTGCGAGTGGGAAGGGAGGTGTCTGTGAGTCAGTCTCTCTATTGATGCATGCTGTCCGTGCAGCGGGAAATCTTGAGAACATCTGCACTAGGAAATCCTATTCCTTCTCTCCTGGTACCAGTTATCTCAGCCACCTCATTTGGCACTGGTAGCTCATGTGCCGATGATGGCCCGTTGGATGTGGTGCCTGAACGGCTGTGACACACCAAGTCTGTGGGGTGATGGTTTCCTTGTAGGCTGGGTGAGAAGGGCACAACGTGGTCACTGCCATGACGGAATCCAATTTGATTTGAATTCTTCTGTTTTAAAGACACCTAGATTCTGTGATAAGGCTTCCTTTGGGCACAACCCTACCTCGAACAGTCTGGCCTGACACTGGCTGTGTGCTGCCAAAATGGCTGCAAATAACCTGTGCTGAATGCAGTCTCATGTTTTTTTCATCAAGTCATTTAAGGTCTGGTTGTCCTCTCACAGGGTTTCCTTCTAGCTTTAAAGCTTTGAGAGGGTTTGGGGTTTTATTTAAAAGAACAGTGTATTGGGCGCAGGTGCCCCGGCGCTGGCAGTGGGGGGGCTGCGGGGCCCTCTGTGAGGAGAGACCCAGGCCGCCCCCATCCGGTCTCAGCCGGTTCCAGGCGGCTCTGCAGTGGTGCCACCACAGGACACAGCCGAGTCCATCAGCAAAGCTGGTGGTGCCTCAGGGAAAACATGTTCACGAAGGGGCAAAAGGCTGCACAGGCAGTGAGGGGAAGAAAAGCGTGAGGAAAAAAATCCATCTGAGCACCCAGGACAGGGTGGGAGGAGGTGCTCCAGGTGCCCGAGCAGAGATTGCCCTGCAGCCTGTGGAGAGGCCATGGCGGGGCAGGTGGGTATTGTGGCAGGTAGCAGGCTGAGAGAGTTGGGGGTGTTCAGCCTGGAGAAGAGGAGGCTCTGGGGAAACGTTATAACAGCCTCCCAGTACCTAAAGGGGGCCTACAGGAAAGCTGAGGAGGGACTTTTTACAAGGGCATGTGGTGATAGGATGAGGGGGAATGGCTTCAAACTGGAAATGGGTAGATTTAGATTAGATATTAGGAAGAAATTTTTCACTCTGAGGGTGGTGAGGCACTGGCCCAGGTTGCCCCGAGAAGCTGTGGCTGCCCCATCCCTGGAGGTGTTCAAGGCCGGGTTGGACGGGGCTTGGAGCACCCTGGGCTGGTGGGGGGTGTCCCTGCCCAGGGCAGGGGGGGTTGGAACTGGATGACCTTCAAGGTCCCTTCCAACCTAAACCGTTCTACAATTCTGTGAAGAATATTGTGGCCTGTGGAGAGGAGCCTGCACTGGAGTAGGTTCTCCAGGCAGGCCCATGGGGAGGACCTGTGCTGCCGCCTGGGAAAAGTGTGAGGAGGAAGGAGCAGCAGGCAGGAGCTGTCATGGGCTGAGCACAACCCCCATTCCCCATCCCCCTGCACGACTCCGCGTAAGGGGGAAGGAGGTAGAGGAGGAGTGAAGTTGAGCGTAGGAAAAAATGATGGGATGAGGTGAAGGGAAGGACTTGTTTTAATTCATCTTTGTTTCTCTCAATACAAATCATTTTAATTGGCAGTAAATTAAATTTTCCTCAAGTCAAATGTGTTTTGCCTGTGACGGTAATTTAAGTGATCTCCCTCTCTTTATCTCAACCTACCAGCTTTTTCATCTTATTTTGTCCCCCTGTCCTGTTGAGGAGGGGTTGTGAGAGAGTGGCTGGGTGGGGTCTGGCAGGCATCTTGTCAGAGAAGCTCAAGTGCCATGTGGCTGGTTGCTTCTCAGACTCTGTGTCTCCATTTTGCAGTCCTTTGTCTGGGCTAAATGCAAGGTCAAATCACTTGTGCAGAACTGTCTTGCGCTCTTTTAATTGACAAGGCCCTCTCAGTATAGTGATGAGAGTATACATCCTGTACTGGGCTGATGAATAAGAACTGTTTGGCGGATGATGTTTGCTTGTGTAGACCAATTTGCAGGCGCACTTTTAGCCTGTTTTCTTGCTAATTTGCCTGCAGATCTTAGCTCACTTTGAAAGACAAGTTTATTTGTGGGTGGAGTGGGAACAGTTCACAGCTAAATCTATGTAGACCTTTCTGTGTAAAGCTTCACAGGGGGCTTTTTGCTAACAGGAAAAGAAAGAGAAGAATCAGTGAAGGCAGATGAAGCTGGAGATGTCTTTCCACTCTTCATCTTGGTGTATAAAAGAAGATTGGAAATTATAAATGTGATATTTTGACAGTGTCCTGCAGTTCTGGTGCTGGACCATCTTAAATCACAGTGCTAATGTCTTCTTCAGCTGAGCTTATGATCACACTTTAAATACTGAGAAACAGTGCAGAGTTGTATGAAACAAACAAACAAACAAAAAAATCACTGTTCCCCTGGCAACTGTCTATCCATCTCTGAGAAAAATTTTTGAAACTTCATTAAGAAATTATTTACCCAAACGTGTGTATTGTTAGCTATTGTACTTTCTTGCCTTTTGCCGGTAATAATTTGCCAATTTGGCCTAAACCACGACAATCATCTACTTTGAGACTCATCCTTGCAGTTAAACAACTCATAAGCATGGCCAGAATACGCACTGCTGCTTTTGTTTGCACCGTATCTTCAAAATTCTGCACACTGTCTATCCTAAAACATCAGGAGAATCATTTCTTGCTAACACACCTGGATTTGTGCCTCAGAGATAATCAGCATCCTGTCCTTATCAGAGTCTGGTAGGCCAGCGCTGTGGTGTCAGGCAAGTTACAGTTTACCTGTACACACATTAAAATACTGATTGTGGTGCAAGGGATCCGGTCTGACTGCATTGGAGCAGGCGTATCCCTTTTAATCCAGTCGGAGCTCATGGACTCAAAAGCCTGGTTCAGTCTCTGAGGCATTCAGAGTGGGGGATGGAAGCAGAGCTAGCTGGAGCAGATCTCTGATGAGAAAGGGTCTGTCTCTTCTCTAGGTAGATTGTGTTTGAATTGTGCGCTGAAGTAGAACAGCCACTTGTACCAGTCAGGCTTATTTAGCAGAGGGAAAGGTTATTGTTCCTGTTAGGCAACACAAACTACCATCAATCTGGGGCTTCTTTGGGCTCCATTTAAGAGAATAAGCAAACAAAGCTTGAATAAACAAGCAAAGTAAGGCCTCTTTTGCATGCCTAGTGTCTGTTTACTTTAGTATCCAATTGCTGCTGCTAGCTAGGTTGGGCTATTCTGAGATAGATGCAAGTACAAATGCGGTCAAAGTTATCCTTAGGATGGAGAGCGCAAGAGAAAAGGAAGAGGGGCTGACGGCCTTTCAAAATGACATGCTAAACTCTCCAGCAGCTGGTTCTTACTATGCAAGTTTGCCAGTGAGAACTACCTTTTGAAGTCAGCGATGTTTGGATCTCTCTGTGCTGGGTCTGGAGGCAGGCATCTTGCCTGCTCTGGTGGAAAGGCGAGCACTATTATCTGTTAGGCTTAATGGTAAGAACCTGTTTGCTGTACTCATTTCATGAGTAGAAACCTTATGGGATGGTCAGAGCTAGCAGTGAGCTAGGCAAATCGGAGACATCCGTCACAGGCAAGTGTTTGTTAGCCTGGGTAGTGGTACGTGAGAGACTGACTTGATGAGCATGATGCCCCATTGACCCTCTCAGCCGAATGTCCAGGTCTCCATTTACACATAGGTCAACTGTCAGAGCCCTTCTCTGCAAGTGTCAAGTTTATCCCCCCAGGTCTGTAGTGAGAGGCCTTAGCTACTCTACCAACATACCCCTGAGCTAGGCAAATAGTACCAGCACTTGTATGCATTTGTATACCAGCCGCAGGGAAGATAAATGGCTTATTGTGCTCATACAGAAGGTCAGTGGGTCAAATACTGAGTAGCGTCTGTCTTGCAATCTGTGCCTAAATGATAGGAAACATTTACCTGTGTGCTTAAATCCAACTCCAAACACTAAAGAGCTTAAGAACACTCTTACACTGAGCACATTCCTGAGTATTTGCAAAAATAGGAAAAATACCAAGCGTTGAAAACATAATATCCAAAATGTGTTCATGTCTTGGGTTTGTTGTAGGAAGTTAGCTGAGCCTGTGTGATATTTCTAGCCAAAAGAGATGTGAGTAAGGAGTATACCTTACCTGAGGCCAAATCCTGCCTCACACTAGTCAAGAGTCCCTCTTCAGTGGTCTTGATTTTATTTTTTTGACTGAGTAGGGAATACAAGTTTCGTCCAAAGGTTATTATGGGGTATTTTAAACCTTTTTAAAATAAACCCCTTTCTCACCTTTTTTGATATAGTCTAGTTAAAGCGTTTATACATGGAGAAATGCATGGAATAAAATTCTGGCATCTATTAAGATCTTATGTTCTAACCTATAAAAATGAGGTGAAGTATCTGAACTGGAATGCAAAATCTGGAGAAAGTAGTAAGGTAGTTTCCGGTGCTATTTTTGTATTTCCTGAGGCTTGTGTCATTATGTGCTGCCTTATTACTATTCTCTTATATAAGATATGAAAATAACAGAGGGAAATTGCTTTTCCATTCTATTTCCTGAAGTCTAAAACACACCATTATTTCATTTTGCATTCAGATATCTCTGATATTTAAATGCTGAAGATCCATATTAGTTGGATGCTTCATAACGTATGTCCATGTTCCTGAGACTTTGGTATATGTTTGCAGATCTTCTGGAATATTTCTCTCCTTTCCTTTGTTACTCAGCCACCTTTTTTCTCTTGTTTATTCCAGTTAAAAGTATTTTTCTTTCTGCAACTAGCTTGGGTGTTTTTTGTTTTGTTTTTTTAATGTTTTTTGTCCTTGAATGCTGACTCTTGCTCAGATTAGTCTGTGGCAAATTGGTCAGGTAGTGAAGCCAAATGCAGTACCGTAAGAGCAAACCTACTGTGGTTTTGCAAGTGTTTTAGCTACACTGTAGTATGTGGAACTGTTAGAGTGGTAACACAGTAGCTCTTAAATCTTTTTTATTTTATTGAGTGTAATAGCACCACCCATTTGGGTTTGTTTTGGATCAGTTTTTTGAAGGACAAATGTCTAACTTTAGTCACAGGTAGTCCCTTCAACTATTACGAGGTTTTAGTATTGTTACTGATATACTGTGGATGTTTTCTTTGCATTTTAACAGGTGTACAACATGTTTCAGCATCAAAGTCTTGGAATTAAAGTCAGCATTCGAGTGACCAAACTAGTCCTGCTCCGCAACCGTCCTGTGAGTTCTAACTCATTTTAACCCTGCTGTTATAATTGTACTGTGGTAGTCTCGCAGGCAGAGCAGGGTCCTTCTGCTGGGGTGGGGGGAAAAGTGGGGCATGTCTGGCCGCATGATCACAAATTGTAAGCAGTGCCTGCCACACTACACCAGGCAGTATTAAAGGTGAGAGGTACAGGGGGCTGTGGGAGTGAAAGGACTTCCAATTCATTTATTTATCCTTCCTGGTAAATCTTTGTCCACTTACAGTTGCGAACCAGTCTCAGGAGTTAACTGTTACAAAGATTAAGAATTATATGGCTCTGGTATCGAATATATAACTTCCAGACTTACGAGACTTTTGAACGTAGTGCTGAACTAGAAGCTTATGACTGCTGCCAGCTGATGGAGTTTGTTCTGTAGATCAAATGACAGAAGTCAGTGTGGATTCCAAACTCCCTAGTTTGCCTGCTCAGATGAAGCTGGTTTCGCACTTTTCATTCTATCACATCCATATCTTTGAGCCTCTGGTATTTCATCAGAGGTCTAACGCTTTATGTAAAGACTGTGACTGATACTCCTTTTGTATCCCTTTTTTTTCCAAAAGGCAAAGTTGTCTATTGGGCATCATGGAGAGAGGTCTCTGGAGAGCTTTTGTCAATGGCAAAATGAAGAATATGGTGGGGCAAAATACCTCGGTAACAACCAGGTTCCTGGCGCGAGGGATGACACCCCTCCTGTGGATGCTGCTGTTTTTGTAACCAGGTATAGTGAGGTCTGGTTTATCAGTTTACTTCAACCAATAACGGCCCACAGTCAATGATGGGGTTATCTGGTCTAGCAGTAATCCAAGAAAAAAATCCGTTGATGATGATACGTTTGCTACCTACATGCTGTTCAGTGGCTCAGATGAAAGTGATTTGTCTTGTTTCTGTGTATAGTCCAATTACAGGCAAGACATGGCTGTAGCACAGGTGATACTTTTTTCTAACACCAGCTGGTATAACTGGAAAAAATAGGTGAGGTTTTGGAGGGCAAGCCCTTCTTCCTAAAAGAAAGAAACTGTGGAGTTGAGAACACAGCTGAGAACAAGTGCTCTGTGTGTAATTAGGTATGAATCAACAGAACAGTCTGAGAAGAGAGACAGTTGGTACCTGTGGAGCAGACAGGGTGTCAGGAGTGGGGAGGGAGCTATCTCCTAAAGAAAGCAGGAGACGAATACCATAAACTAAATTAATTTTCTCTCTTTTTGCCCTAGGAAATAACCACTTTCACACCTCTCCTGTATCACAGCTGAGATAGAGGAGGGGTGTAATTCTTAATTTGTTTGCATGTTTGAAAACTGTTGCTTTTATTTCAGGCGTGAAATAATCTGTGTATGAATACTTGAGTAAAATTCCTTGCAGCCTGCAGCTCTGTACCTATTGATGTATCGAACGCATCAGGGTATGGCCCAGATAAAGTAAGCAAAAAGGGTGTGTTCCCTATTAACCTGTAGTCTTTTTGCCTCTAACTTCACTACCTGAGCTCAACCTCACCATACGATGCAGATCCCATGTTCCTCACAGTTATCATAAGTTTGGAGTAGCAAATCCATGGTCTTTTAAGTTGATTGCATACTTTAAGGTGTAAATGAAGAATGCATTGCTATAGAAATGATCTCTGAATAATTAAAGTGAGCACAAAAATATAGTGTAAGATGGATGCTGTATGTTAGAGAAAAACACTACTTCCTACCCTCTTCTTCCCCAATTTGAGACAGGAAATGTCTGTACTGCAGTTCAATATTACTCACCTCTTTCACCTTTCTTTCTCTGCCAACAATGTAAGTAGAAATACATGTTTTTGCATGAACTGCCATTCTGATTGTAATAATCTATTGTGTAAATAGTCACATTGCAAACTATCCATGGGATTTTGGTGAGTGTTCAGTAAAATAGCTGGTGAGCAGGGCATGGGGCCAGCAAAGTTCCTAAGAATGCACCTTAACAGACATGTGTGCAGTTCCCCCAAATCCTCTCTCCTCTGTCTTCAGTGTAGTCCAACCAAGCACTTAAGCAGATATTTAACATTTTAGACAGGGTGAATAGTTCCTTTGAAGTCAATGGGCTGCACATCCTGGTTATAGTTAAGCATGTGCTTCATTGGATCAGGGCCTAAATAAATAACTAACATTTTTGTTAAACTCATCTGGGCATCCAGTTGTCCTGCATGACAAGTGAGGCATACAGAATCTCTTCTGATGTGCTCTAAGCATGAGGCAGAGGGAATGAGCAGAACATTTCATCTGTGCAGTCTCTCTGCAGCTTATAAAATTGAATGCATAATGTCAGGCTAAATGAGTTGGACTCAGGCATCTGAGGAAGAATGATAGAAAGAATTTGTAGGAAGAATTGTTTAATAGATTTGCAGGGTTTTGCAGTCAGAATAGCTGGAGAAATACAGGTTCAGTAGATTCAGATTTTGTGAGAAAGATCAGGCCAGGGAGCACATTGCTGTGCATAAGAGCAGCATTTTTGCTGTTTGATACGCCAGCAGTGCTTGACCCCACAGTACATGTAGTCTTTTTCCTCCCTTCTTGCTGTGTCTCTTCATCCTTAACCCATCCTGCTTCTGCCACATCGAGGATGCCGCATTGCTTGGAAGAATTCTGGCCCAGTAACCCGAGTCCTGCATCAGGGAAATGAGGTTTTCTACTCTTGGCTTTGGAAGTGTGTTTTTGTGTGTGTCCCTGGACCCTCCCCAGACTGTACAGATGGACCAGTGGTAGAGGATATGGGAGCAACAGCATGTCCAGCACAAGCAATTGTGCCAGAAAAAGCAGAAGCTGAATTTTCAGCAGCTGCAGCTGCTTTAGGACTAGAAACAGATTCTTTGGGGTCAGCCTCTGAAGAAATCCCTCTGGTTCCAATCTGGCTGTGTTCATTTGAAACACCAAGGCACAGTTGCCTTTTGAAACTTCACCTCTAACTGATGTTCCCCATATACTCATTTGTAGCAAAAGTAGATTACCTAGGTGGCAAATGTCCCTCCTGTGGGATTTTAATAGTATCCACATGATTGAATTCCAGGTAAGAGGCATACTATGTCTGTGAAACATGATGTACCATTGTCCAGTTCAGTAAACAAATGAAGCAGTGGGAATAATCTGTTATAGCCCTCAAGGTCTGAGTACAGTGTTGTGGTCTCTATAATCATCAGTTCAAATTCTGTTTTTGAACTTGTAGAAATTCACTTCTCTGGCATCTATGGATAATGTACTTCATATTTTAATGGGCAGCTGACCAGAATAACTTCTGTCTGCAGAATCTGTATCTTAGTGATCTTAGAAGTAGGTCTCATTTGAAACACATTCCCCCTCTGTCTTTTGCATTCCCTAGGAAATCTTCAGACATTCTGATGTTCTCCCCACCTCCTGGCTGTAGGAGTTTGGGTCACTTACTAGACTATAGATGATGTGATAGCAGAGTGAAGAGTGACACAACACTGATAGGAACAGAATTCAGAGCTGTCATTAAGCAAAGACTTGAGGTTTTTTCACACTGGTGTAGTTATTCCACTTGCAGCCGGCTCCTCCCTTCCACAATTCTCCGGCTTTTTGCCTTCCCATTAAATGGGCAAATGAAGCAATTCAATGTGCATTGAGGAAACTGGGCACATAGTGCTATTAAATATGCATATGGGTGGGGAAAGGTGGGTTTTTTTTGGCAGATTTTTGATTGTACCAGTTTCCTCTGTCTTTAGTTTTATGACCCTGCAGGGTTAAACTGGTGAAAAAATGTCATTTAAAGGATGCTGGGAAGTGGCCATTAAACAGAATACTTCTTATTCATGTTGCACAGTTCAACTACTGTCCTTCTTTCTTACAGGAAGGACTTGAATTGCAGAATTTAGCTTAGCACAGTTAGGTACTTTTTTCCAGTTTGTGTAAGCCAGATGGAAGAGTGACTGTAGGAGGAGTTCTGAGCTCTTCTTTTCTGGCTATTTTCATTGAACGAAACAACTGACTTGTTGTCTTTTTTTTTTTTAGAAGAAGAATTGTTTAAGTCTGCTAATGGAAACACTCTGCACAGTACCACAAGTGATAATGACCAAGAATTTCACAGGTCCCTAGAAGATGAGAACACATGCCCTGCTTGATTCAGTCAGTGGCTAAAAGTGAAGAGTAAATTTGCTTCACAGCTACAGCGTGTGATTTCAATACATTATCCAAGACTTAGTGTGATAAGGTCAGATCTTGGATTTGAACTGCAGCTCCTGGAGTAAGAGTTTTATTCCAACATAGCTCTAAAAAACTTTCTGCTAACAAAACTGTCTCTGTGATGAGACCTCTGCACATTCAATGAATATTAAGATATCTTTTTTATATCCTTGAAAGTATCATAGTATCGTTCACGTCAAGCTCTCACTTCAAAAATATACATGCAGTCAAGCTCAAAAATGCTCCAGAGGGAGACCTGTCATAGAAATCCTTTTAAAAGCAGATCAGTTTCAGTGCCACGATGGGGCCATCTTACCTCACTGCTGTGGCTAATCCACAGGTGAGACAGATCTTTCTTAATGGCTTTTCAGTCTTTGGCTCCCCTCTGATTGCCAGGAAAGGACTGTAGGGGTTTCAGTATATAGGTTTTATGATGGGGTGGCTGCTTGCTTTTGGAAGAAGACTGAGAGCCACCAAGCTCATTTGTGACTAAAGGTTTGGATGTGGTTTCCTGTTTGGCCACAGAGTTTGGGGTTAAAATGTTTACAATAGGTCCAGATTGTTTCAAGCCTAGCATTTTGGTACAAGATACTGAAATAGAAGGATGGTATCTCTGGGACTTGTGTTTATGACAGTTTAAAGGCTGGGCTGGGGAGGTTTCATACTTGCAGGCCCACATGCAGTGAATTGGGCAGCTGTGTTCAGTTCTTCTTGCTGACCTGTTTCAAGTCCTTCCCTGACCAGGCAGCATCACAGCACTCTTTACAGACAAGGATTGTTCTGCCTCTGTAGGAGAGTCTGCAAGTTGTGCTGGATCATTTGCAGGACCCTTCATTTTATGGCATGGTGGTAATTTTCTCCAGGGAGCTGCCTGAAAGTGCCAGACACCTTTCAGTGTAGAACACAGAGTGCAAGGAGCAAAATTGCTGTGCTTTATTTGCAGAGCTGGCCAGCCCCTGAATAAAGATGCTTTTCTAGCAATGGCCTCCTGCCATCTACTAATAGTTCAGCTATCTGTTGTCACAAGAAAAGCATCTGTTTGATTTACCAGTTTATATAACATAATAAGTCCTTAAATAAACCTCCGTCAAGTTGGCTCTGGGAACTCAAGCAGGCGTGCTTGTGCCAGCTCTGTCAGGAGACTGTCATTAGTCTTCTTTGGAAAGGCTGGAATGCCAAGGTGTCGAGACACAGTAAGGCTGCGGTGAAAAATGAAAGCTGGGGCTGGTGTGTGGTTGTAGCTTCCGATTTTGTTTTGTTCCTATCTGATTTTTTTTAACACTGTGGTGGTTGTTAGGGTTTTCTGCATTAAAGCATGGTTAGTTTTCAATGTCTGCTTAACAAGAGCGGGTAATAGCTGTTGTGAGAAGCAACTTGATTTGTGACTTTCAAAGGAGTTTGGTGTGAAGGGTTTGGGTTCATCAGACACGGTCCTGGGCCTTAAATTCCTTTTCCTGTAAACCCTAATTTCATATTTTACTTCAAGAAAAAAGTATTTTTAATCTTTCTTGGAGTATTTTGGTTTTTTAAGTATTATCTTTCTCTAAGTATTTTTAATCTTCCCCCTGCCAAACTCTTACACTCAAAATCCCATTGGGGCCTCAGGCATTTCAAATGACACACTTCAAGTGTACTAATATGATTCTCTCACTAGCCTCCCCACAGGGTGAGGAAAGCCATAATGATAGAGATTATGGTTCCTTGGCTTCCCTTGGGTTAAGGAACTTCTGAAATGTTTTAGCACATGTGATGCTTTTCTCCAGCTCCTCTATGTAACGGATAGCACTGCAAAGCAGGTCTGGTGAAGATAGCTCCTAAAGTTTAGGTCTAAGTACTTACTGAAATGTATTCAAACCATTAATTTAGTTATAAAATACTTCTCCTCCCACACTTGTTTTTCTGTCGTGAGGAATCTCACTTACAAAATCTACTCCTATGAAGTGTCATCACTTAGATGGTGAGCTTTGAGGCTTTTGATTCTGTTTCCATTTAATACAGTTCCATAGGTCCCTGGTTGATTTGTGAGTGCCAGTGGCATATGTAGTATCTCTCCCTGCCTTGATGAGATGTGGGGGAGTAGCAGAGACCAAATGAAGTCTCTTGAACCTCTCTGTATTGGATTAAAATCATAAAATAGCAAATCTGACTGTAATAAGTTTAGCTGAAGCCAATTCACCTAGCTGTTAACTGGAAAATCCTGAAATTCTCTTTCTTCTTCTTTGTCAACATCTGTCTTTCTCTGTTTTGTCCTGCTGCTTTCTTGTCTTTTTCTGTTCTGGTGGAAGAAGAAAATAAGTGAAGAACTGAGAATTTCTGGGTATAGCGGATCCGTTCTGTGTCTCCAGGCAGTGTCCCCACATATCTCCTCCTCCCACTTTTGATGGTGCTGTTGCCTCACAGGGTGTCTGCTCCTTTTTGTTACAGTTCTCTTGTGAAAAGAAGAGGTTCTGTTTTAATCCAGTTGCTGAAGAAGTCTGACATCATAGAGTGAGGCAGTACTCTTTTACATGCTAAATCTTAAGACTTAAATTGGACTGTTAAATGTGGAGCTGATTCACATAATTGCTTGTAATCTTGTGGTAGCAATCAATGCTGCTATCAGTGTTGTCATCATGTAGACTGCATAGCATTTTAAAAAAAAAAAAAAAAAAAAAACAAAACAAAACCAAAAACCAAAGCTCAACACCCATGATATGTGAGTCATGCATCACTGATTTTTCCTTGCCTGAAGTCTGGAGGCACAAGGTACATTTCACTTCTGTTCTGTTTTTCTTTCTAGGACAGATTTCTGCGTACACAAAGACGAGCCTTGTGACACTGTGGGTAAGTCAAAGAAGTAGGGGAGAGTATTTGGATAGCCAACTCAGCGCTAAGAGGAGCTTTTTGGGCAATCTTTCATTCTTTGGTTTGCTGTAATGTTGCTTTTGCTATTCTGTATACCTCTGTGATGCAAATATGGATTAGTTAAGCAGGGTATGAACTATAAATAAGCCATTAAATATTAACCCCTTCTAGGTACTGGAGGTCTCTGAGTTCAGGAAGTAATCTTAAGTATTCTGCTTGTCTAGAGTGGATGTAGAATTAGATATTTGGAGATTAAGAAACTGTCTTGATGTGTCTCTGTAATGCTCCTTTGAGTGCTCTCACCTAAAACAAGAATTTGCTAACTAATGAATGTATTTCCAACTGTAAGAACCTGTGTAATACTCCCAGATCAAACTGGCAGTCAGACACCAGAGAAGAATACCTCATTGTAGGAAAGCCAAGTTAAATCTTCTCTTCTGCCTGCTACTCCTCCTACTTCCTAACTGCCTTTAATTGTAACCAAACCCTGGATACACAGGGTCCTTACATCCTACACATTAAATACTTTGTCTTTATTTATTTATTTATTTAACTTAGGTAGCAGTAACCTTCACTGTATCTGTTCTTCTGGTATTTCTTTTTTTTTAATCACCACAGTAGCAGCAGTGTTTGGAGGCATAGCTCAACATCCTTGCTGTGATGCTTGCATGATTATTTTTTTTTAAACTTGCCTCAAAGTCAAGCAGCCCCTTATCCTACATTCTATGTAAACTTGGAATGGATCCTGATTTTCAGCTGATCTTACACTCCAGTGTTCAGAGAGACACTCGTAGACTGGGGTTTGGCTATGCTGACAACAGTGGGTGATGAAGAGCATGGAGGAAAGTGCCTTCAGCGGGAGCTCTGAGACTACAGAATTCTCGTCTTGCAACGCAGGCCCTTCCTTCTCTGTGTTGTGGAGACTGATCTGGTGAAAGGAGGCGGGGGGATAAAAAAAGAGCTGAAAAATACATACATTTTCTTTTCAAACATGAGCAAGGACATCCAAGTTCTCTTTCCAGTGGGAATCCCTCACAATGTGTTTATTCTGTGTCCAATGGAAAACGCTTCCACTGAGGAGGGTTTTTGTACTATGTACCTGCATCTGGAGATGGCTGTGGTAAGATACAATAAAGAAGTGGGGGAGGAGAGGAGGCGAAGCTGATGTAAGACACATGCTGTCTAAGGTCAGAGCTCTTTACATTTTTAAAGACAGTATTGTTGAAGATCTCTATCCAGGGAATGATATTACCATAGACAGCATGACTAAGGAAATATTTTTATGACTTCTTTTCTGTTCCTACAATACCCAAGTACTTTCTTGTGCTGCGACTTGCTGCAGGCTCTGGCTCCACTGGAGAAAGTGGAAGATCAGAACAATACAGATTAAAATCATTTGTTACTCTTTCCACCATAGTTTTTCCAAAATATTTAGAACATGAATGTTCCTGGATAAAACCAGTCTGGCCTCTTTGCTCTCTTCAATCCTACTCTTCCTTCCTCCCCCCCCTGACAGTTTCATTATGTGGCAGCAAAGCATTAACATCTTCACTTATGCATTTTCTATGCCCCGCTGTTTCTGTTGTCTGAACCCAGAAGCAGTGTGCCTTATCTCTGAGTACAGGTGAAATCCTCCATCATATGATACCATCTCTTCTTAAATACTGTTGAAATAAGTAAATATTTTGATAACATCAATTTCCAAGCATTACTGCCTGTACCCAAATTGATGAGTTACTGCATTTATCTCAGTTCATCTACAAATTTAGACCCTTATCTCTGTGTTGTATATACTGGGAACATATTTTGAAAGTTTTCTTCAAAACCATAAAATGAGGAACTATTCTGGTGGGGTTGCAATCTGAATGAAGTCTGCCCAAGTTATACCGCACTCTGATATCTCATCTGTCCCATTGAGAAGTACTTCTTACGCTTAGTGGCTGGAGGTAGAGCCTGAAGAAGGTAACTAATTCCTCTGGTCATCAGCTTGCTAAGGACATGGTGCAATACGAAATTGGAAAATGCTGCATTTTGATGGATTCTTATCCATAAAACAGGTATTTCGTGTCTCTGAGTCCTTATGTGTGTCCTAAACACATAGGACAGTATCTGATAATTATGGACAATGTGTCTGATGCCCTGAATATATCAAATATTTGTGATTTACATAGAGATAATTTTCCGTGCCTTCTGTGAATGGTTATAGCACTGTATTAGCTTCATTCCCCTTACTCTCCCAAAGGTATTGTATTGGTGATGTAACTATGTGATTTTTCTTTACTGATGAAAGTTAGCCCATATGCAATCCATTCGTATTACAGGTGTTAGACCAGAAGGGAATTTGGCCTTGTTGTGTCATTTGCAGATGTGTCACAGCAGAGGAAGAATAACTTAAGGAATATACTTCTGTGGCATGGTTTGATAAAGTGCTCAGTGTTAGTAGTACTAAATTTTAACTGTGTGAAAGATTCTTCAGTTTTCCTCCTTAGTCGGAATAGGGAAAAATAGGTGTCAGTCATAGAGAAATAGGTTTTAATAACCACCATTCCGTGCCCTGTGTGTGTATGTATGTGTATATATATATGTGTGTGTGTATATATATGGGTTATATAAATAGCAACGTAGCATGACACTTCCTTGGGCTTAATGTGAGTGCAGTAGGCTGATGCCTATTGGTATACCATACTGGTTTATGAAGAATTATGTTGATGTTTCAGCAGTCTCTATTGTTGTTAGATTCCTATTCCTTACTCCAGCTCCCATAGGTACTCCCTTCCAAATCATCGAGACTGCCTGCAAAAGCAAAAAGCTAGCCCAAAGAGTGACATTGCATTTGGTCTTGATGGTGATGCTGAGGTTATAGCACTCCCCAAAGTTCTAACAGCAACTTGCTTTCGTTTCTTGTCTTACGCTTTGCTTTTATATATGAAGAACATGGTCTCAGCAGATGCATATGTGTTTTTCATACCTGCTTATGGATGAAGTTGGCCATTGCAATGTGGTACACTGCCATCCTGTAAAGGAAGAAATATCTTTCTGGTGAGCAGGCACTCTCCTAAACCAGGAGACTGAGGCTACTGCTCTATATAAGGCAGAGAATCTGGACTTTAGACTCCCGATTTCTATTCCCAGCTCTGGCATTGACTCATTGTGTGACATTTGGCAACTAACTCACATTCTGAATGCTTCTGTCTACCTCTGTGAAATGAGGATTTTGAGTGCAAAGCTACAGGAGATTGCATGGCTTAAGAACTTCTCATATAAAGCAGTGTGATGTCCTTGAGTATATGATGCAATACAAGTCCAGAATCTGATGTTGCTTAGTCATGTTTAAGAGACTATAAGGAATCTATTAGATTGAGTGTACTGAAATAAGAGGTCTCAGAGTGCTGTAGGAAACAGGTTTTTTAGTGACAGTGCCTTGGTTTTCTCTACATTGTGAGAAATATGGAAGCAAAACTTTCCCTGGTGGAAGTATTGAGGCCCGGCTGTTGTTCGGAAGTGGGATTATGAAGTTTAAATGGCTTATAAGAGGTGTTCATTTGTGCTCAAAAAGATCCATATTGAAAAACCTGTCTGGAATCTTTGCCTGCCATGCAGACACAGAGAGAAAACAGCAGCAGGAGGTTTGTATTTGTGTTCTGGCAGGGGCCCCTCACTGAAACCAGTTGCTCTGGGGACTTCGTTCAAATTTTCTTGGCCCAGCTGCCAAGGTAGTGTGGAAGGTTACATAATGGCTGAAACAAGCTCAAAAATGGTGAAAATATGTAGGTATGTCTTTGTGGGGTGATACCCTACTGGCTGTGCCAAGAAACAGAACCACATTTGTTTAAGAAATAGTTTGTTAATGGTCATTGCCCCACTTGGTTCTGTAAGTTAGCCCTAAGAATGAATGAATTCAAAAGGAGGTGGACAGAAGGAAAACAATATGCCTGTGTGCAATATATTTGCAACAACTGTGTTTCGACAGTCTCAGTTGTGGGGACCTCCGATACGCTCTGCAATTTGAGCAGGGAAGGTTTGCTTTGCGCGACACAGGCTCGTCACACACCAGTCAAAAAGTTTGCAGTCTGCTGCTGCTTCAGACTCATCTCTCGTGATGTGACTAACCAGATCTGCCGTTTCCTGCAGAAAAATCTTTGTTCCAATTGAGCTGCCTCTAAGCCAGCCAAATTGAGAGTTTAATGTCTAGCTATTAATATCAGGCTGCAGCTTGGAGCCTTGCACGTTGTCAGAATCCAACCTTTCTGTGACATAAGCAGATTGAGAATGCCCCTTTCGTTCAATGTTTCCACTGCTAGTGCCAAATAAGCAGCTTTACGGTTAGTTAGGAATGATCCTGCATATTTCAAGGCAAAGCTTGGCCTTGATTCCTCAGTGTACATGTTACCCCAGATCCAAGCTGAAGCTTCCCTGTATTCCGCTAATAATAAAAGTGGGGGCACTGTGGAATTGGGAAATGGAAAATGAGAATGTGTGTTAAATATCCTTAAATTGCCCTGGTTAAAAATGTCTTTACCTCTGCTGCAGTCACATGTGCTTTTCTGTGGCTTGATGTTGGGGAAAAGAAAGCAGAGTATAGTGTATATACTGCAGATGGGCAGGTTTAGTTGAAGGAATAGCTGCCTGGAGAAAACCGAGCATCAGAGCAGAGGTGATTGAGAAACATAGTTTCCCAGACTGGTTCCACAAGTGAATCAATGTTTTGTGAAAAACATTACCGTCTCCTGGCTGGCTTTAATTAAAGGGCTCAAAGATAACTTGTTGAGAGTCCTGAATATTATAAACCCTTCCATAATTTGTGTCCTTTTTTCTTGAGTCTTCCGAACATTGATATGTGAAGGAGGAAATCGGGTTTTGATTTTGCCACTGTGCTGCTGGGTGACTGCACAGATGACATTCTTCTGCTGTACTGGTGTGTTCATATCTTAGTCCTTTCCTTCTTAGTCCTTCCCTTCTTTCAAAAGCGTGTAGAGAGCTACGGGTGAAAAGTGCTATCAGAGAGCTGCATGTTATGGTGCTATTAGCCAATCTCCCTCCCTTTGTAGCTAAACCCTGCTTTCTTCTTATGAGTTTATCATAGCAAAGTGTTTCAGAATATGCCCAGATATTGCAAATGAGGGACTGGTCTATGTCTCCAAGTAGATTTGATCCTTTTTTATTCCATGTAAAACACCTGAATAAAGGGCTGCATACTTTTACCTTTTCCTTGGCCATTTGCTTGTGCAGTCGGGTGGCCTCCTGTCCACAGCAAGTAACAGTTCTGCTTGGTCCTGCCTGTACTGTGTACTGTTCATTTAAATCTTCTTCCCTACGTAATACTGATTCCAGTCCCCTAACAGTGTCACAACAGAGAATTAATCCCCAAGGAAAGGGAAAAGACTAGCTGGTTTGCTGTGAGTGGAAAAGAAAAGGAATTCTCACATTAAAAACATTTTCCATAGTGGTTCATGTTGAATGTTTCTGTATATTCCAGGGCGGGTTTTTATTTGATGCCAGAATAAATAGAAATACCTGCTGCTTAAAACAATTCATTAGAGAAGCAGTGCCTGGCTTTAGCAAAATCTTTGCAGGACTGTCCTTCGGACCAAAGTCAAACACACTTTAATGCATTAAAATGAACATACTGTAGGTTAAAATGTCCCTTAAAGAAACACTGTCAAGTTGATTTGGTGTTTGTGAGAGAAAGGGACCTTGCAGCATTGCAAATTTTTATGTCACTTGTGGCTGTGTAGGGCAGTGGAGAGTTAGACTGCTGGCTTTAGGAAACCATAGGGAGCCATGGTACAGTGCAGTGGAAGACTTTTTCCCTTGCCTTTTGGTTGCTAGGGAATAAATGCTCGACTGCACAACCCAGACAGTGCAGAACTGTGCTATTGGGCATATTCATCACTACCATCTCTCAGGCCCCACCCTACACACAACAGCTTTCCAATTTCTTTTCACCAGCTAGCAATCTCTCCTCTTGCAAATTCCCACTAAAAATTTGTGTGCCAAGTGAGTGTAATATAAGATTGCATAAATTTTAATAGAAGCACAGGGATGAGCACAGCCACTCCAGTAATCGGGAATTCCTGCTGCTGTAACTCTTGCTCTTCCTCACTTCAGTGTCTTCTGTGCATTTTTTCCTTCTTTCTTGTTTCAGGGACATCGCTTCAGCCAGGCTGCTTCATACATGCGCAGCTGTTCACAGGCTTGCAGCTAAAGACCAGCAGAAAATCCTGCTTACACTGGACTCAGTGAGAGTTTTGTTAGTGATTTCAGTGGGGTCAGGATCCTGGTCCTGTTCTTGCATGTGGTCTGAGACATGCAAACCCTTCTTTGGGCCTCTGTCAAAAAAACTGACTGAGGATTTTTCTAGAGAGACTAGTTGGTTTGGGGTACCTGAGACATATTTGAAAAGCCTGATATCCTGAGGATGGTGCTTTGTAATTTCAGAAAATCACTTGACATGTCTATTAAGCTATTTCAGCATTCAAAATCATGGAAATATTTAAAAATCTTGCGAAAAACCAATAGGCTGTGAGAGCCAGAAAATGAAACCCAGTAGAAACCACAGTGAAGCTGATCAGTCTGCTTTTGGAAAGACAAGTAAAACAGAAAGTACAAACAAAGGCCGTATATACACAATCTATTCTCCTCCATCCAGTCTGTAAAAAATAAAAAAGGTGTGCTTGCCAGCTGTAACAGACTACATATTTATTGTTAAATACATCAATTTTCTCAGTGATTTATATGAAAACTTACAATGTATGTAGTGTAGTCGGTTGAGTGAACTGCTGATATTATTTTATAGAGACTTATTTTCTCTTTTTATTGTTACAGAAAGTAGAGCATTTGAATTTCATTTGCCTTTGGGTTTGTTTTGCAGCTCAGTAGTCTTGTTTAGATTTTTCTTTATTCATTCCATATACTAGGGGCAGTGGTGGATTCTTGGTCTCCTTAGATGAAAAATTACTGTCTTTCTGGAAGAGACGCAGTAGCCAAACACAAGGTGCCGTCCTTAGTTTGGAGCTTGTATGGTCCTGTTGCAAGGTCTTTTTGTAGAAAAGAGGTGATTGTACACTCTGTTCTGTTCTTAAAGTTTGTTAATTTGTGAGCGCTATCAACTGAATTTCTAGTTATGTCAACTTTTTTCTTCATCTTCTCTCTGTTGTTTCATGTCTTGGGGACAAGAATTAACTTGTGTAATTAAAATAAACGAAAGCGTTCAGTGGAGGGAGGGTTAGTGACAGATTTTCTTTGACGTTTGTTGTTGTTCCTTCTTCCGTGTGTCTCCAGTTCTTAGCTCTGAAGTGCCGCAGACCCTTGGTTGCTCTCATGATTAACCCCCTTCCCTTGCCTTTTTGCCAAGGGTCTATTTCTCTTTGGTGGTAGTTCAGAGCTCTTAGAAGCCCTTGCTCAATTTTGTTCCTTCGTCTTCTCTTTGTTCAGCTGGGCCTGGACACCAAGAGGCTGCTCTCCCTGGAGAAGCCTGGATGGTCTGTCTTCCATCACTCTAACCGCATGGCTTGCCCACTGAGGTCATGGAATTTCCCTACGTTTACTACACTTTGTTCTTCGTAAACCTCCAGCAGTTCCTTATTAGTTCTCCTCCATACATCATTCTCCTTTTCTAGCCCCAAAATGTGTTTCAAGCACTTTTATTTTCCAATTATTTATCTGTCTGTCTGTCATCTTAGTAAGCACCCATCCCACAAGATAAAACAATAGGCCTCACAGTGGTGTTGTATGTTTGAAGCTAGCTTGTTCTCAGCAATTTGGAGCTAAACACTGTCAGCGGGGAGGAATAACATACTTCCTGCTCCGTACCTGGCCTTTCATTTCCTCCACCATCAAACTGCTATTGGTAATTAATGATCATAGATATTTAAGCTGGCTTGCTGAAATACATACATAGTCTTTGTCAACTGTAAGGCAGCATGTCCAAAATCTTCTCATCAGCTTACCACCCTGCTTTTGTTTGTTAGCGTATCTTTGCTGGTCTTAAATCTTGGTTTTCTTGTTGCTCACTCAGACCCTCCAGTCAGGCTTTATGCCAGAGCTTACGTCTTATTGTGAGTTGCTCCAAAGGTGGTGCAGGATGTTTAAACTTAGCTCGAAAAATTTACCTTCTCCCATGGTTTTATTAATAGTTCATGGTAATGTGTTTTGATAAATGCAAGAAAACAACTGTCTAAAATGCTGTGGAAAGGAACCATAGTGTTCCTTTACCAGGCAATCTATTTCTGAGTAAATATCCTTCAGGCCATTGCATCTCATCATTGTACAAGGTGGGTGCTGGTTATGAGTTGAATGAAAGGTATCTTTGGAAAACCCACTGGCTACAAGAATTCTGTTATGGTACTTTCCCATCAGGCATCTAGGACTCCAAACCAAGTCCTAGCCTAATGTCAGATCGGTGTGTTAACTAAGCTCCTTTCTGTTGCCTGTATTAAAAGGAGTATGTCATGAGGGAAAATATTTGCCGTGACTTTGTTGATATTTATTCTGATACTCTGACTTTATTCTTTCATTTCGGCTCCATGTCATAACTCACTTTATGCACTAAATCATTGTGCGGTTTGACTGGTACGGGTGCAAACATGTACTGCATTCCACTCCAGGGCCATTTGTGTCTATATGAAATTACATAGACATGTACACAAAGCACCTGGGAATTTCAGTCTCCGAGCTCAAAGGGCAGATACCTGCATAAGACAGTCCCTTCCCCGTCTTTTTACCCCTCACCCCCTTCCTAGGTCTGGGGCTTTGACATGCAATCATTGTGGGGAAAAGAACTCGTTATTACTGTTTTAACTAACAGTTCCCAATGAGCTTACATGACAGTGTCCCCTCAGAAGAAATTTAGTAGATTTTTGCGCTAGCTTGGAGTAAAAACCAATCAGAAACATTCTTTTAATGTTTCTCTTTTGTGTGTGTGACAGGTAGTTCTTATGTTTTTGGTTCGTCTGAATATACTATGCTAGAATTTATGAATTATAGTTTTATCTCCTAGACAGTTTTCTGCCTTGATTATTTTCTAAATTAGAGATGACTTGTGGGACACTGCCTAAGAACCAAGGCTTTGCTGATGGCTAAATACCATTTAATCACTATTTAAACAAATCTCTGCTGTTTATCTCTGAAAGTGGTCATTGTGTTTGCAGACAGACAAGCTGAAGGCAGAAGCCTAATTGATGTCCAGCTAAGCACACACTGCCAAACAACTGTCGAGAAAAGCTCTGGAACTGCTCCTTGCTACTGTGTGTGTGTGAAGCTGAGAAGCCTTTGAGGCAGACACGAGCAGAACAATCTCATTATGTTAGGTCTGTGGAGAGACCATTTCTGTCTTGTGGGGTTTGTAGTATTTCTGCTGTTGTCTCTCGCCTTGTCCATGTAAATGGAGACTTGCAGATTGCAGATTTTTACATGCTTTCTGCACTGCTTCACCAGCTTCACACCCAAGCTCCATCACTTCCCCTTGCTGAGGATTTGTTTCTCTGGGGGATTCTCACAAGAATGAACATTAAACAAATAAAATCATCTCTTCTGCTTTCATAGCTCATCCTGCTTCCTCCTTTCTTTTTTATAATATAAGGCTGTGGAAAGAGAAATAATGT
The DNA here is from genome assembly GCA_017639485.1 of Pluvialis apricaria. Taxonomy (NCBI): domain Eukaryota; kingdom Metazoa; phylum Chordata; class Aves; order Charadriiformes; family Charadriidae; genus Pluvialis; species Pluvialis apricaria. The sequence goes on from CM030015.1 coordinate 4,458,639, forward strand.
TTGTTTTCTACAGTGTCAAACCTACTGTCAGTATGCTATTAAATAACCCATCACTTGCTATTGTTATCTGCGCTAGAAATGCCAACCCAAGATTCTCTGCAGTAGAAAGCAGGATTTTCTGCTATGACATGCTTTCAGATAAGGTGGACAGGGAAAACATGGGAGTCATAAAAGCATTTGCTCATTTGTTCTTATCCAAGAGCAGGGAACAGATTTTGCACATCCTGGCTTCCAATCCAGTGCCTTACCTGTTAATTCATCGTACCTCCCTGATAGATCTGTGCCATTAAACAATACATTGGGAGTTTTTTGCATTGATTTTCTTTGTAAAAAAAAGGGTTTCTTGAGAGGAGAAGGAAATGAGTTTGTAAATAGGTCTTTTCCTCGGTAAAATTCAAAGCTCTTTACCAAAGAGATCAGAACTGTTATCCCCATTGTACTGAGTGAGGAAATGAAGCCTAGAGATGTGAAGGGATATGCCAAAGGACAGAGCTGGCTGGGGGCTAAGCCACAGCTCTTGAGTCTTAGTCCAGGCCCCTCAGCTGGAGGCAACGCTACCTCTTCTCAGGCCTTCCCAGTGGAAGCTCAGGTTCTTTGGGCAGCAGCCAGTGTTTCAGGTCGGTAAAATAATGATTCAACCCTTCAACAGGCCAGAGGTTTGTGTTTCTTCTTTCCACTGCCTGGGTCTTTTTTTTTTACCTCTGTTTACGTGTTCCAGCCTGGTCAGTTTGCTGCAGACTGCAGCCACATATTGTTTAAGAAAGCTGACGCATTTATAATTGAGAAACCTCTGAGATTTTTCTTCTCCTCCTGTCAGACATAGATGGCTTTTATCCAGTTGTCTGCTTTACAGTGCCTTTATCCTTTACTGGCTTGAAAACATTTCAGATAGTTTCTATTGTTTTATAGACCCTGTAGCTAAAAACCCAAGCTGTGTAAAAACATCTGTACATAGCTATGCAATAGGCTACAGACACATAGGGTAATAAGGCATGATTGCATTCATTGTAGCATTTGCTCCACTGGATAATCAAATAGAAGCATTCCAGTTGCACACAGGATATGTAAGAGTAAAGGAAGGAAATGAAGGACAGTTGCCTACTGTACTTTTACATTTCTTCTGTCTTGCAGCTGCCAAGACTAAATGCAATTTTGAGAGCAAGTTTTAAATAACGTAGAGATGAGATTTTACTAGTGATAACCAAGAAAACAGTACTGGGAAGTGTGCATAAAACTTCCCCCCATCCCCAAGAAGGATGCTTGACCTGCACTGATTTTCATTTGGGATTTTTGTCAACTTTAGTTAACCATCTGGTAACCTGACCTAGTATAATACTTAGCCTGTTTTGCAGGGTGTCTGGTCCTGGAAGGATTTTGCAATACTAAGTGCACTCAATAGGTTGAAAGTCAGTTTAAGTCCTTGGAATGTTGTTGGTTTGTATTTAACAATTCTCCCGCTTCCACTGCCTCAGCACAAGCTCCAAACCTTTCCATTGTGATTGTGCTACACATAATGCAAATAGGAGTTGGGCATGTAACAGGACTTTCCACCACCAAAAATCTTCAAAAATACAGTCTCATTTTTAAAGGTTCTTTCCCGTGCCTGAGTAATGGTTACAGTGCAGCAAAGTATAAGTGATATAATTGTATTTAATAGTTTCCTGATTCCAAGCTGATCAGCTGTGACTGTTTTGTGCTATAGTTGTAAAGGAAAAAGTACATAAATTTCACCTACTTGGAGGCCTCAACTAAGGCATTAAAAGGGGTATAAATGCTCTGTTGCCCACAGTAGAAGTGAATTTAAACTTCAAATGCAAATTTGTCTGGATACCCTACACATGAAAAATCACGCCACGTAAATAAAAACCTATCATATTTCAGAATGCCCTCTTTTTACTCCTTTATACTTGACTGTTGGACAAGGATTCTGTATGTCAACACTGTGAGTCCTGTGGTTTATCAAACGGTAGATCATAAAGAGTGAGTGATCAAGGAGCTAAACTTCCTTCAATAATTGTTGCTTGTAGAAGTGGAAAAGACATTTAGAGAAGCACCTAGGAAGTTGAGAAAGAGGATGAGGCAGTTACAGAAGACTAAGATGATTTACCATATAATTTTGCATTAACATGTAGGATTATCAACCATGGTGGTTCGGGGGACACAGGATGCATTTGCATTACAGGGATTGCAAATGTCAGGGCCCTGGGTGCCTCCCCAGCCCTCCTGGGAGTTTGGCTGCCTCTGCCAACTTAGGTCATGGTTTAGGTGTCAGGCCTTGAGGAACGCAGATCAAGAAAGCTCTGCTAAGAACCTCACTGGTCGCCCTGCTTAGGTGCAGTGGGACTGTGCCTTTGTCAGTGAGGCTACTGCCTCTACCTGCCTTATCATGCTGGACTTCATCTCCCCTTCGCTTCGGGAGCAGGGCCTGCCTTACCTGCTCCCTGACAGCAAACTCTAGAGAGGGACGATGCAGAACACAGGTAGTAATCATGTAAGCCATCTCAGCTGATTCTCTTTCTCCACAGGAGACTGTGTCCAAAGATAAGATGGTAACTTCATAATTTGCTTAGAATTTATGTCTTTGGGATAATTTTGGTCATCTTTTGGCCTCACCTTAGAACATCTGGAGATAATGCTCAGCTAAGGATTGGCCTGCTGAATCAGCAAATTCACATTTCTCTGTTTAATGTCCAGAAAATCCCGAACAATTCTTTTAACCACATTTATTGGGAAAGTTTAAATGGGTAGAGGTGAGCAAACAGGCCAAACAGATAAAAAGAGATAAAAGAAAGCCAACGTGGTTTCTAGGAAAGGAAGCAAGATCATGGCTCACTGACTTGTTGGAATTCTTGAAGACTCTTCCTGCCAGAATGAGAAGGGGGATATGCAGTGGGCTTCACTTTCCTAACTTTTTCTAAAAGCTTATGATGGAGTTTCAGTGCAGTAGTTAGTGTCTAAAGTTTGTGGTCATGGAACATGAGAAAAAACTGGTTTCAGTGGCCTCACAAGTAAGTAGAAAAAAGTACTGATAAAAGGTGCATCGTATTTCTGCCAATTCAAAATTTTTAGACAGATACTGCAGGGAACAATGATTGCTTCTGGGCTTGTGTCTTTTGAGAAATGGATAGGCTGATGAGGTCAAAAATAAGATTTTTGCGGTTTTGCCTATCATAGGGAAGGAGAAGGCATTAATAATCAACAGCGCTGGTATACAGTGAAAGATTTAGATTTTCTAGGATCTTTTTGCTTTTCAGCTGTCTTGCAGATTGCATAGGTTTCTACCTGGGAAATTACACCAATCTTCATTAACCCTGAGTGAATACAATGCGGCATTTGTCATCAGTGGCTCTGGTAGGCTTAACTTTTAGTTTTCTCTTTCCTCCGAGGAACTATTTATTTTGAAGAGGTATAATGATTCTCTGGGTTGGGGTACAGACTAGAGAGAGATTGCTCCTCTTTCTTTGTTTATTTTTGCTTCCTGGTTAGATCAGTGCAAGAATATGTGAATATATCTGTGCATGTGTTTGCATTTCTATAGCCATTTATGTGAATGTATACATCTTTTGATAATGCCCATTCTGGAAAATAAATAATACTGTCTCTAAATGCATAGCAGGGTACCTTGAATTTTACATACTTGAATTTGACCAGAGCTTCTTTTTAAAAAAAATCTGGGGTTTCCTTATCAAGTTCTTGCCAATTTAGATAGGAAGGTGACTGTAGGAAATGGTGATATTTTAGCCTAGTTCTCACTGAGGTATGTGTGTATATATGTATTTATGTATATAAACTGTCCTTTGAACCCCTGGAATTTTATTTGGACACATGAGTTCTGCTATATACATTTTTCAATTTCAGATTCAGAAGCCTATAATCTGCAAGGTGTTTGTCTGAATTAGTTTGACAAGTCTTTTTACCTTTTCAATCAGCTGATAGAAATATGTTGAACTAATTTAAAAAAAAAAAAAAAAAAACAAACAACCCAGACCCAACCCATCAAGTATCTTTCTCCTTCTGTACCCTTTCTGCATGATTTGTAGAATGCTAAGGATTTCTGTGTTTGCTTAGCTTGGAATTAGCCTTGTATTTCTACTTTAGTTAGTGGTCATGAGCAGTCAGCAGGTTGAAGATATTTGTTGGTTTTGTGTAGTTGTGTCATACATTTTTGTGTAGCCATTTTGCCTGATCTGTTTGCATTAAGGCTCTGTCTGACCATAATTAGACTGCTGGGTACACATTAATGTTCTGCTGAGGATCTATTTGTTGGTTTTAATAATGTCATCCATCAAGCTCTAGCATGTACAGCAATATTTGTGCTATAGTAGACAAATAGAGTAAACACTGCAGTTATTTATAAGAAAACTAGCCAGTAAGTTAGGAAACTGTGTGGATGTTTTTATTTGTTGGAAAGTTAAACTGATGCTCTAAAATGAGTCCATCTGTCTAATCAGACTTTGTTCTTGAGAGGAAAGTAAAAGATTGAAGTTAGGTTTCTATTTAGAATTTATATTTTACATCTCTGTTTAGGAAACCCATAGACCCGTGTTTCCTATCTTCTATGCCCTAGTTTGTCTTCTTTTTGAGCTACGTCTGTTGGTCAGAGAAAGTACTATCTCCACCTTCATCTTGTCTGGGTCCAAGTATGGATGAAATTCCTGACTACACCTCTCTTGCCCTATGTCTTGTCTCCTGATCAGTTCTGGGGAAGTACTGCTGCTCCTTCTAATCCCTTTGATGACCTCTTACAAATGTTTGTTGGCTTGGGCTTCAGTAAAGCAGCATTGTTCACTGGAGTTGCTCTGTCCTTCCAGATAGTTTTCCCTGTGATTTTTGCCTGACCTTCTGTATCTGGACACATACTTAAGCAGCATCTGAAGTAGAGATGCTTTCCTGAACCTGGGCCTCAGATCCTGCAGCATAAAAATACTGCTTAGGACTATTGAAGTCCTAAGCTTTGTAGTTTTCTCTCAGAGATGTCAGTTGCCTCATGAGAGTCTGATAACTTCATTATGTATCAGTTTCATGTCTCTTCCTCCCTGCGTCTCACTAATGTTCTTTGATTTGCCCCAGATTTCTTTCTATGTGTTTATCTGTCTCACCTAAATCTTCCCATTTCTCTCCTCCCTCTGTGGAGCAAAGCGAGGAGAAGAGGGTCTTGGCACAGCCCTCTCGCATGTTTGCATTCTCTGCGATGTCGCTCTGAAACTGGGGAATGGAGAAGGGTGTGATGCTCTCTGCTCAGAGCAAAGGTCCTGGATTCTGAGAGCATTTGGTTCTGTCCATGACGGGGCCCAACTCTTGACTGCTGCAGTTTGTGGTGCAGTGCAGATGTGTGTTTGCTGTGATGGTTAGGTCCTTAGGATTTTTTTGTCTGAATGACAGATTTAAAAGTAGTAACTTTTGATTAGGTATCTCAGACCGATCTCTCTTCTCTATTTTTATCTTTATCTTTGTTGCTTGTTGCATTTTCAAACATGGGAAAACTGTAGTCCATATTTGTTCAATGAACTGATGTGTTTACAGAGATGCAGAATACCCACTTGTGCCCCAGTATCTGTACGCCACAACATGGTCTAAACACTGAAGTAAATAAAGCTTATTAGCTTTACACTGAAGTAAAAAAGACCAGTCTTCTGGGGGTGGGAACTAAGTAAAAGAAGCCAGGAAATGTCTTAATGTGCCTTCTCCAACGCCAGTGGTAATACTCCTATTAATTTCAGTAAGATTTTGATCAAGCCCGTGGTAATTATGATAGCTGGTACAATTAGATCAGATGTAATACATATTCAACTTGTTTTCTGTGAATGCCATGAAGCTGTTTATGCTGTCATTAATCAGGTGGCTTTGTTGGGAAATGCATCTCGTTACATGGCAGCTGACAGGAGGCCACTGCCACTGGGCACCAAAGCAGGCTTATACAAAAATATCCTATCTGCGTAGCTGGAAAGTACAGCTGTTACCGTTGCAAATTCTCTCCATGAGCCGCTTACTGAGTGGGACTTGACAGCTGAGAGAACCCCTACAAACCATGGTGCAGACTCAGCACGTAGTTTTCAGTCAGGGACAGAACTGGATTCAGAACTAGAAATGTCACCCAGACAGTGTACAAGCATGTAGGAGCTTCTTGTACTTCCCAGGGGTGTTTTATTTAGAGGCACATGAGACTAGAAGAGTCAGTTCTCTCCTTGTTGGTCCTGATACTTTAGCACAAAGACCTAGAGCAATAACATGAACACACGTGCATGGAAATGTCCCGCTGGCTTCTGCAGGATACCGTGACAGCAAGTTTCTTTAGTGCTGCCTGCAGGTGCAGCCTCCCCACGAGCCTCGCATGCTGTCATTTCTGAATTCAGACTGTAAAGGCCTCAGGACTGGGACTGTGCCTTGACTTGTGTCCGTGAGGCACCAGGGACTCTTCTGGCTGCTGTCAATCATCGCAAGGAGCTCCGTGGTATTCATTCAAATTTGTGTTTTCTTTCGCAGGAGCTCGAGTTTGAACATGAGAGATTTCTTTTTATTATGTGTGAGAAAAGCTCATGCTGGTCTTTTTCTCAGTGAAAACTTCTCTCTAACTTGTTTTACTTTGAAGGTGACATTTTATTTTTGAGTAATTTAGAGGAAGAGGTACTAAAGAAAGTAGATTCAAGACATATTAAAAATGCCTCCAGCTACATTACCTCTGAAACTAGCTATTACTTCTCTTCTGTTGGGCTGGCGTTGTGATGTGTTTATGTCTGTGTAAAGTACCATGCGGGTCCTTCCCTTCCGGTGAGGTGGAAGTTGAAACGTACAGCTCTGTTTGGGAACCCAGAGGAGGACCCTTTAGGTTAATAGTAATTTTAACCTGATTTGGTGAGTGTGTATATGCAATGTGTGTGCTTTGTACTTATGTCTGTCTGCCCAATGAGAGTCTTTCCCTAATAGCTTTTTAACCCATTGGCCAATTTGAGTCAAACTTGAGGATATGGATCTCGGAAATACTAGGCTTTTGGAAGTTTTCTGAAAACTAGTAAACTGAGTAGAGGAGAAGCCATCTCCCTTTGATGCTGCCACTGAGGGAAAGATTGCATCACCCACACTTACATCAGAAACCCCAAGTGGAAATGCAAATGTGTAGGAAATCAAGCCATTAATTTTGCAGTAAGTTTTGGGGTTTTATTATTTTGTCACCTCCCCTTCCACCATACTCTCATGCTCTGCCAGAACAAATGTGCTGACCGTGGCACTGCATGAGGAGAGAAGCAGAGCCGTGGCACTGCATGAGGAGAGAAGCAGAGCCGTGGCATTGCCTTAGTCTCCTCTTCTTGCCTGCTGATGTGCAATGATCATTTTCACTCCCTGCTCCTGGCAGCAAAAGTAGTAGCCAGTGCTGAGGTATTAGGGACCAGCTTCGTTCTCTTGCATGGTATGAGCTTTTCAGCCCAAGTTGTGACTTCAACAGAATAACTCAACCCTATTAACATTATTGGGCACAAACCCTGGGTTCGTCAGTTTTTTCAAATCAGGCACTCGGCAAAGAATTATAACAGAAGGGCTGAACCAGGAATTGCTAAGTAAGTTTATCAGTGCGTGTGTTGGCTGGCAGCTTGACAAAGTGAAGCCAGGAGCTTAGACAGTCCTGTAAGTCAGGATGTAGGAGCTGTAATTGAGAAGTATCACAGAAGCAATTTGGAAAAGCATCTGTTCAGAGTTTGATTTCTGTGAATCATCCCATTCTGCTGGCCTGCTCTGCTAGTCGCCTGAGCTGCTCTATTTTGCCAAGAGAACAGCTTGACACGCATACAACGGCTAAAAATAAAATACACTTTAAATATTAACATGTTTCAAAAGTATAGATTCATTCACTTTTTCAGAGTAACAATTGCTTAGTCATTCTTTAAGAACATGGAAAGAATTTAATTGAGAGCCGTGGAAGAATGCCATTCATCAGCAGCACAGGTGTTCAGCCATCTCCAAAGCTGTCCGGTTCAGCAGACTGCTGAAACTCTCCAGACACTAAAACATTGTACATGATACATTGCTGACTCTTGTTGAATGGTTGCAGGGCTGATCCTTGCTCATGAACCCACCCCGTAGCAACGCCATGGCAGGCTGAGATAGGCACGGCTCAGTAAAGCTCTTGAAACTGTTAAAAGCGTATTTTAATTTGTTTGAATAGCCTCATGAGTTTCTTAGTGTTTGCAATTATGAGAAAGAACTGGAACTGAATGCTGGACCCTGACTGTTAGCTCTTAAAGCAGATGCTGTTTGGTACAAAGACTCCAAATATTTTTTCTGATTTATTGCCAAGTCTGACCTTGTCTCTTCATTCTGGAAGGGAGAGACTGAGGAATTTGAAGGCTCCAGGATCCCTGCTGCTGAATTCCATTTTCCTCTTTGTTTAGCAGTTTCATTAAAAGCTCTGATTTGATCTTCTTTTTCATTCCCCTTCATTCTCTCTGAACTCGGGCCCTCTATTGAAGCAGATAGCTCAGATGAGTTGCGGGGACAAACTGACAAATTCAAAACTGGAAGTCACAGAACTCATCTGAAAAAGCAAGATGAAAATAGTCTCAAAGCTGGTTTTGGAACCCTACACAGTCTGCAAAGTTGTAGCTATTGCAGGTAATGCCAAGGTTGTTTTTCGATTTATTGGAGGATTATAACCTTTAGATGGGAACCCATCCTGAGAACAGGATGGGTGTTAGCAGACTAACATAGGCATGGGGGAGAGTGGTGAGTATGTGACATGGTAGCCCTCGAGCACTTTCCTTTCTGATGGCAGAGATTTTTTTTTTTTTTCATTTGGTCAGTTACTTATTTCATGAAAGATGCAGCTTGGGGGACACTGAAGCAATTCTTGAGTTCAGGCCTATTTCACCAAATAGGACAGGACAAAATGAAAAAACTGAAATGTTGAAACAATTTTGATTTTTAATAACATCTGAGAAAGTGAAGGGTGAGGCTCATGAAGGCTGTTTAGAGAAGGAACAGGTGGAATGCTCTCCTCTTGTCAAGCCATCCAGCAGGTGAGAGATGTGGACTCATTTCTATCCTGTGTCTCGCTCCTTCAGCCATTGAAGTGAAAGACAGTTATTCACACAGCTGCACAAATCCTGAATCAAGTGCTGAGTCCTCCTGCTGCCTTGGCAGGTTGCCTGTCTTTTGCATACTATCATGCCAATATTTGCATGCATGTGAGAAGGGAAGATCCTGCTTGATTCTACAACAGGTTGTAGAAAGGACCAGCAGGTTCATCTCTGCAGTGCAGTCTACATCCACTTAACAAAATGAGGCCAACAGAAGACGTTCAAATCCAAATGCCTTTGAGACCCAGCCAGAGGTGACTTTCAAGGGACAGAATCCAAATCCTGATTTACAGTTTGGTTTCACAGTTATTGGTGATGGTTTTTTGAGTTCACAGTCACATAATTCCGCTAGTCTTTCAAAAGCATCAGATCTCTCCTGACTTCTGCTGGATCTTATTCCTTTTTGGTGTAAGATACCCTTGAACAACCTTGTCCCCTATGCCCATCTCTCTTTTTTTTCAATAGCTTATATCCCACTGATTTCCATTGCTTTTTTCTAGACCAGTTCTAGCAGCTGTCCTTTCTTTATGCTATGTGCCATTTTTTTACCCACACTAAGACTCAGGCCTCCCTGCCTGAATACTTCAGTGTCCTCATCAGGCCTTGTTGCAGTCCAGCTCCCACCTTTCCTTAAGTGAACCCATGATGCCAGAAACATATGACCCAGGGCTGTAGATCCATTTTTCTCCAGCAGTAAGTACACACAGAAGTTCTCAGAGAGCTCATCTTCCCTTCTGATCTTATCTCCTGCCCTCCTTGACCCCTGCTTCCCGTGGAAGTGACTCCCTGCTGCTTATGAGATCAAAGTCATGTTTCTTGAAGACTTCTGGAAAACCCATATTATCTCCAGTTGCTACATTTCTGTCCCGTCTCCTCTGAATCCCTAATCTCTTCCCATCTGTCTTTCTCCCTTGTTCACTAAATTTGAATTATGCCAGGCTTCTGTATACTTCCCAGCACTGTGTGTTGAATTATCCAGCCAATCAATCCCTCCCTAACTGGAGTGCTTCTCTTGGATCCATTTAGCTAGTTCTTCCCCTGCCTTTCCTCTTAACAGGAGTACAGCTGTTGTTATATATCTTACTTTGGGTAATTAAGCCCATGTATTTCTACGTGTGTGCATGAGCATGGAGATTTTCAACACTCTGTAATGATGCCTGTAAACAGATGGTGAATTAGCTGCCAGGGTTTGGGAATCTACATTCGGGAATGGTGGTTTGATTTGGACTAAATATCCAAAACTTCATATTTAACGAGAAAAACAGGAATGCAGAAAAGAACTGTGTTTTTGCCTGTTCGAGATCTGCATTCAGCAGCAGCCCAGGCTCCTGTTGCTGGGGAGTATGCGGGAGAAGCTCTCTGGAATGTGGCTGTTAGCATATCAAAGTAGAGTAAACATGTAGATGATACCCTGCTTCCTCTGCTCCAGTTAATTAAGCCACTCCTCATGTCACGTTTGATGGAGAGGATTTATTAATGTGCTGTCATCTAGGGAAGCAAGGGTTTGCTGAAAGGGAGGAGTCATGTTAATGGCATAGAGGATGTCATGCTGAACAAAGAGCAGATGTCAAATAAACAGTGTATTTCTTTTAATCTCCTTCTTTGCTGAGGTCTTAGATTCCAGTGCTTTATTGTAAAAGATTAGAAAATTAGGTCCAGAAAGAACTTCAGGTAGTCTTTTAATGCATTCCCTTGCTCCAAGGCAAGATCAGTGATACCTGTGTCACTCCTGATGGATATCTGCTCTGTGAGGCTAACCAGTGTACTTGTTTCCAGCTTTCCTTGAATTACTGTGAATGCTATGCGTCTCCTTAGACATGGTCAATGTGGTGAATATTTATGCTTGTGATCACAAATCCTTGTTGAATGGCATTGGAGAGGAATGTGGTTTTCAAAGATGCCCATGCCAAACCTCTGGGGGTTTCTGCTCTTTGGTGGCGTAATGCAGGTTGTCTGCTCTTTGCTGGCATAATGCAGTGTCTCTGTCATGTTTTTGTAGGCCTTGGTTAAAGCCTCTTCTGGCCAAAAAGGTGTTAGAACATCTGTCCTCTTTCTTCATCTCAATGCATTTGGGATCTGAAGTGAGTTTTTTTACTAGCTTGGGTGAGGACAATTATCCCTTAAGTCATGAGAGGTCTCGATTTCTAGGGCTTGTCAACTGTCTGGGCAGCCCCTTGTACACTGGGAGAGGCTCTGCTTAAATCGGTGAATTAGCACAGTGTAAAACCAATGCAAGTAGCATTAGAATAAGGCTTTTGACATCTTGAGGAATGTCTGTGTGTGGGCAAATCAGTAAAGGAGCAGATAAATGATTCGTCCATTAAACTTAGAAAACCGCAGGAGGGTTCCCAGGAAACACAAACGCCCCACAGAAAGACTGAAAGATAAAGCTGAGTTGGCCGTGCTGCAGAAGGGATTCCACATGTTCCATTAATTGCTGTCCTGTAGGGCAATTAAAGAAAGAGAAAAAGAAGATAGCAAAAGCGCGTCTTTAAGGTCTAATGATTTGCAGAATCTTGCCTTCTTTGCAGGTTTACAGACGTGAAAAGGTCTAGCCTCACAATGGCCTTTTCATCAGAAAGGTATAGAGTAGGGCAACTTGCATAGACGAACCCCGGCTAGGTGTCAGGTAATCTGTTTGAAAAATGGGGGCAGCACACTCCTGCGCAGAGTTCAGCGTGGACTGAAAGAGTCAGCTGAAAAGTTCTGCTGAGCTTCAGTGGTGCCATGGCTAAGATTTGGGTATATCTGCTTGAATCACAGTCATTTCACAAAGACTAAGTCTCAAATCTGGCTCTCACAGTTACAGTCCTAGTCTTGTGAAATGTTATCCAGGGCCAGTTGCTAGACCCTTGCGTGCCATAGCAATATTTCAATGCGAAGTATCTTTAAGTATTCTCAATAATCAGAAAAGTATCCCCTATAAAAGGTATTGTGTTATTTTGTTCATTTTGTGCTATTAGGACCTTGTGTTCTGAGGAGTGTTACGTTATCAGCTCTAGAAACATCATAGCTAGTATTGTGAATATCAGGGAGAGATGTTATTTGTTAGTCTTTCAGGGTGTGTGTAATGAAAATCAAGAGATTCAGAAAGTAACTAAGCTTTTTGTTTCAGCTATTTATTTTTCTTGCTGGGCTTTTGGGATTCTGACAGCAGTTGTGTATCCTGGAAGTGACAGTGTTTTCGGAGTTACAGGGAAGATGAGATTTTATTGGGCACTACAGGACAACAGTCAGTCCCATAGGGGAGGTGTCCAGCCAGAGAGTACACTGAGTTCTGGGAAAGTGTGCTGCATCTCTGCAGGTCATGCTGGTTTGGAGGGAAGAAACAATTTTACAGAGGTTATGTTGAAATTTGGGACAAGGTAGGTTCTCCAAAGTAAGAAGAGGATTCTGTCATGGTGGGCACATTTGCAACAAGTTGGCTAGGTACAGAAAGTCAGGGTCTGATGTGTATTCTCAGAAGTAGCGGTGGCTTCTTGTGTAATCTTACCAGTTATTTGAATGTTGCATCTTAGCTTGCTTTCCCGTAAAGTTGGTGTAGTACTTGCCAGTTTCTCAGTGAGGCAGGGAGGAATATATACGGGGACTTGGATACCAGTTTGAAAACCTTGTATGAAAACAAATGTGTGCTGTAGAGTTGGAGGAGTGAACCTCACGTGCCCTTAGTTAGAGGTTTCTTGGGATTCCCAGGAATCTAGATCATCTTCTGCCTGCAGAAATGGCATGGGCTTACCAATGCTCAAAAAAATCAGTGCTGGAAAAAACTACTTCTGCTACTTTCTTCCACCACCGAAAAGTAGGGGAGTCATATACACAGTACAACTGCCTGCATGGTATTCTAGCTTAAAATCTGCAGAATTAAAAACTCCTTTTGAGGGCTTTTACTTTGACTATTCCCTTGTTATCTGAGTGCCTACCCAGTCCTGCATAGAGGGTTGTATTTGGACCAGTCCTATGTTGCCTTGTTTCCTCAGTATGGTTCTACCACTTCCCACCCCGGAGGGAATTTAAGCCCTCAGCAGGGAGGGATGTTCTGCCACTCAACCAGATCAAGAGAATTGTGAACTGATTTCTTCCCTGGACTCATTTTTGTCTCTTGTCTGGCACCAAGAGAATGAGACAGACAGTGGGTTGTATCCTCTGTCCTTTGATTAAGTACAAACAGAGGAAAAACGGTGTCCCTATTGTCAGTGGAGATTTTTTTCTCAGGCACATAGAGATTGAACTTATTTCATATTTCACATTCGCTTTAAGAGTAAAGGCATACTTAGGGGGAGGCCTATTTGAAATAGGCTGTGGCTGACTTCTTGCAGTGTCTGGGACCCCGTTCCATCAGATGGTTCATGGCATCAGAAGCTCTTCCTATATAAAGACTTCAGTTCAAAATGTTGTGACTTGAACTGGGTACAGCACTTGGCATGATTGTTAACTTGTTTTTGTACCTGACTCTAGCTATCTCTTGTGCTTTGGGTGGTTGTGCTGTAATTCCTGTACTTGTGATTCATAAAGAGTGTATTGTTTCCAGCTTGGTTTTCATTAACTACAGTGACAATGAAAATTATTGCTAAGGAAAACAGTTTCCATACGTGAATATTAAATTCTAATGGGAACCACGTTGTTATTGCAAGATTAACAGAAATTGGCATCTAGATGACTATCCAGCATTAAGCCAAATTAATCTGTGCCACTAAAATTGCATGTCTGGCTTTGAATTAGCACATTCTCATAAAATGAAGGAACAGCTCACCCCCTTAGCTTCTTCTGGATAATCCCTGTAAACCAAACTTGGAACTGGAGGCTCAGTAGGACAGTCATGGTAAACAACCATAGCGCCTCTGTGTTGTACATGCTGGAGAGGGTCCTTCCATGGATACTGTTCTTTTTTCACCTGGATACCGCTGACTTCTTGGGACTGCTGTTTATTCAGCTGTAGAACAGGGATTGTGTTATTACCTATCTTGGAGGCAGTTTAGTGGGTACTTCTTTAACATTTTTAAAATTTTGGAACCTTTTATATGTAGGCTTTATAGAAAGGAAAAGTATTTTTCATTTTTAAGTATCGTAAGCAGTGAAAGATTCCCTTGGTGACTGACTTGATGTGTAAATACAGGCAGGGCATCTCTGTCAAGCCTTTCATTGCAATTGAACGGGAAGGCAGAGCATGAATCACTTCTAGGTTTTTCCTGATTTTACTTATGTAGGATGTTAAGAGAGGCTAAAGGAGTGTAATTGATGGCAATGTATGAGCTGCACAAATTGAAAATTGTGGGAGGATGAGAAAAACATCAGCTCAACACCAAACGAGTAATGGTGGGGAATGGGAGGTTTGCTCTGTGCATGTGGATATGCAGTGAGTCTCCATCTGTGCCAAGCAGACTTCAGGACTTCAAGTTTGGCTCCCTTCCCAACAGCAAATACATTGAGAAGAGGAAAGCTAGCCAAGTTTTAATCAAGTAAAAGTTCTGTATCCAGAGGTGGCTGGCAAAAGAAGAGATTAAAGTATTAGGAGTGCAATGAAAACAAGACATTAGAGAGTTGAAAGCTGGAGTACCTGGATAAACCACTTGCTGAGTGGATATTCCACAGTCATCAGAAGGGAGCCCCGGGTGTTTCAAATAGGATGAAATGTGAACCCATGCACCAGAACTTGTCTTCTTCCAGCTTTGGCTATCACTGTGGCAAGTATGTAATATCCTAATGCCTAGCTGAGCTGGTAGGATAAATGTAATCATTCCCCTTAGAGATACTGCTAGCAGAGGGCTCATTAGCTGGCAGAAAGGCCAACAGCTGCAAACTGTTTATGTATTACAACTTTTTGGATAAATCTGAGTTTACACAGTTGCCTGTGTCCTAAGGTTTGCTGTGGAAGTGCAGATAGCTTTGTGTGTTCAAACCCAAGCACAGAAGTTATGGACTGTAATTATGCAATTTCTCATGAGAGAAAGGAAAAAACCCTCACACTTGGTAATAGTAAAAATAGTAATTGGCTTTCCTTTCCCTTTACCACTGATGCTCCTGCTTGACTTTTTTTTTTTGATATTAAAAATAAATTTGTGGTAATTGCTGGCAGTTAGGAGTGTATCTGGAAAGATAAAGACTTTTTTCCCTGAAGAAAGCCACTGCCTGTGTATTTGCATGAGCACAGAAGTGTAGGAACCACAAACAACTTTCTTCCCTATTTTTCATTTTCACAGACTTGTCTCCCAGACAGGGCCAGAAGCAAAATTACCAAATAAGAGAAGTTCCTCTTACATTATTCCCAGCCTGGTAGAACCACAGCATGCCAGGATTTTCACAAAGATGTCTGAATTCATGGAGTTTCTGTTTGAGTTCTGCAGACTTGAAAGGCTCAGATAAAAATCTGGAATTTTAAGAGGCAAACAGCAGCTTCCATTCATCCCAGTGAAGGAAATTGATCATATTAATGCATCTACCAAGGCATAGTACTACTGACGTTGTTGGTTAAAGGTGTATGTTTCTCTGCATATCAATTATATGGATCATTGTATTGGGTTACCAAAAAATTGCATTTATCTTAACGGTTCAGATATATTTACTGAAGAACTGTGTTATGTTTGCAGATCAATAGCGTATTTGCTGTTTATGTTCTAATGAAAGAATTAATGGGAAAATCTATTGGTCCAAAAGAAAAGTATAGTCTTAGGAAATAGTTTGATAGAAAATATATATTTCAAAAACATTTTTGAGGCAAGCTTTTTCAGGCTTAAAATGTTATAAAAATTTGTTATAACTGGTTTGCTGTTCCAGAATCACTCTTTATTAGTGAGCACTCAGCAGTTCATGAGCTGGGCTTCTTACTGAGTTCATTTCATGTTCTGCAAAGTTTTCTGCTGTCTGCTCTTCTAGGATTATGAGTTTCCCTGCCGAGTCCACTTTTGTTCCTATATTGTCTGATCTCTGGGATCCACTGCAACAGAAGTCTTTAATAATTGTAGCAATAAAGTAATTTTAGATTTTTAAATTGGTCATTGCAAATATTATAAAATGGCCACACAGGATTCATATAGCATTGAAAATAAATAATAAAATAAGGTAACTAAGAGTCTGTAACTGAGCCACAGTCACTTTTCCAGCCACTAGTAGATGTACAAATCCTCGGTCATTATTTTTCTGCCTTTGAATAATGAGACTTTGGGCACAGAACAGTGTTATTGCCAGTCAGTTTCAGTGGGGATTAGAACCACTAAACAAAGACTTCAGAAGAATTGCCATTTGAGGTAATGTATTTGACATTTTAATTTATATTTAACCTCTCTTAATATATTGACAGAACTTTAGACTATTTTGCTACACCACATCTCCCAAACATGGAAATACTGCCCCCTTCCATCTCCAAGTGACAGCAAACATTGACTCAGCCTCACTTTATGAAATTTGTCAGAAGGAAATTAGGATGAATCATTTCAAGCTAAACTGGTTTGCCTGATTGACCACTGAGCTTGAGATGCAATACTGTTTTGTAGCTTCTCAGCTAAAACCTCGTGTGTCAGATACAACTGAGATGTATATTGGCACTGGTTAAATGGAAGATAAAGGTGGAATAATCAGGTTTAGTAGCAAGAATGAAACACTTTTGGTAAGAATCCTGCTCTGGTCGTTGCTGTTGGCTGTACCTAAAACTCCTGAAAGGTAACCAAGATATCCTCCCTGCTTAGTAAACGTGTATTTCAGCTGAGTTGGGTCAGTTTGTTATAAGCCTCTTCCCCAAAAGGCAGAAGGATCTCCAGGAGCAACTTTTGAGTAGATGGTAGTTGTACCACAGGGTCACAACTGTGGGAAGAGCCTGGGCTGAGCAAGCTAATGAGTGAAGGTGAACTCAACAGCCCTCACTAGTTTTCCTCTCCCACAGCTGGGGATCAGGATTACCAGCAGCCAATGGGCCATCACAGTTTTGTCTCCTGTGACAACACAGTATGCTTCAGTGGAGAGGCAGCTATGGTGTGGATTAGCAATTTGGCATGAAGCATCCTTCCTCCCAAGTACCTTGTTTCACGTATGCACGCTGGGAGGGGATTTAAGAACTCAAAAATGCACAAAGGCACAAGTCTAAAGAAGCAGAGGATTGGCTGAGTCATCTGATTGTTCCTTTTCATCTTTTGTGACTCGAATATTCAATTTTTTGCTTCCCTTTAACCAAAATGTGGCAATTCCTTTTAATCACAGACCTTCTACTATTGGCTTTACAATAAACAAACGTTTTCCCAGACGGTATTTTCCTTCTGCCAAAAGTATTCTCAGATGTTGCTGATCCCAAGTAGGGTTGGAAGCAAAAGACTGTTATCGGTGAGGGTATTATTATTTGTAAATCACCATAATGGTGCATGGTAGCAGATGTAAACCAGGAGAAATATCTACTTTCCTTTCAGAAATCAACCAGAAATGTTTTGTGATCTTTAAAAGAAACAGAAGGCATGTTCATAGCCCAAGACACACTGCAGACACCTACAGCTGAGATTCTGTTCTATGACCATTTCATTAGGCCATCAGGTGTGTGGACTGAGGTCTCAATCTCTTTCTCAAAGTAACATATTACTTCCTGAGCAATTCCTTGACATCCTTATGAATGTTCTGCAAGTAAAAAGCAAGTCAGTTTAAGAAGAGTGCTGAAATCCAGCCTTCTATGGTCATTGATTTAAAAAGATTAAATCTTGATTTCATTTTTTGCCCGTGGTATGAATCTGGCCTTCCACAGTCAGCACTTTTAAAGTAAGCAAATGTTAGTGTCCGATTTCTGCACTGCCTTTATTTTGCTGCTAGTGCTGAGTTAAAAGGCTATTGCCCATCCCTTCATTCCATCCAGAATCCCCCTGGCAACAAACATCCATATCCGTATTGTTGTCAAAACTCCTAAAAACAGAACCGGACTTCTTCCAGGTCTAAAGTTTTACACCATTTACACCCCGATAAACACAGCTTTGTCACTCTGACAGGAGAGGAAAAAAAAAAAAAAAAATCATGTCTCCATTGCATGGTTGTGGTCTGCTCATTAAAGGCAGTGAGATCCTAGCTGCCCCTCTGAGAACAGTATAACAGTGAGGAAATATATTTCTTGTTTTCTGTTAAATATAAGCAAATATATCTGCTGTGAAAAAATTGACAGACACCTGTGGAAGGTCATTACGCTTCCTCTCCTTCCAGCTCGGCAGAAGGCTATATGAAGTGGCAGGCTGAACTCAGCATTCAGGTTGCTGCATGCTATCTGGAAATCTTGTTTTGTATGCCCACTTGAACTGTTTGTGTGGCTTTTGAGATGTGCCCATCTAGCAGTGGAGGACTTGTATAAATAGTGACATCCTTAGGCTCTGTCTCTGTCTTTAATCTTAGTGCATAACTCCCAGTGGCTTAGCTGTGGTTTCTAGGTGGCAGATGAAACAAAATCTCATCAGCAGATTGTCCTGTGTGTGGCCTGTGGTGCCATCACAACGTTTCCAAGTACAACGGCACTTTCTGCAGGGGACAGTCTGGATGCAGGAAGGGCATATGAGGACTATTGTTTTTCCATAGCAAAAGTTTTAGTCCTTTTTTTACTTTGGCCTACAACCATTTGTGGTGCCCACACAAACAGACCTAGAGAGTATTGTGCAATTGTCCATGGGATCAAATCCTAAATTCCATTAAGTCATAGAAGACTTCTGCCACCTACATTGGCTTCGTGACTCACCATCAGGAGTTTGCCAGCTTTTCTGGCTCTGCCACTCTTGCTTTCTTGAAGTGTAAAAATAAAGGAAAATGTAAGATCTTTTCAGAGTCTCTGCTTTTATTGTTTTATCCCTTCTCCCCAGCTTTATCCTGAAAATAGGGAGAACTCCATTTAAATGCTTGTTAAGGCTACTTCACTGCATCTTCTAACATTGTAGTACAGGGCATTAATAGATGAGCTTAGATGCATTTTTGAGTCTGTATGGACAATGAAATGTATTTTCCAATGAAAGCAGTGAAGGTGAGTGTGTTTAACTTGCTTCCTGTCTGACAAAATTCTAGACTGATTTTTTTCAATAGGATGATGAACACAATACTCAGATGATTTTATGTGCAAACGGCTCTAATGTTTTTCATGCTGGGCGCATTTTTTATCATTTTGGTTGAGTTACTGCTGTATGTTTTGAGTGAACGAGCTGTTTTCACTAATTCTGATGGGAACGTTCTCTGTGTTTCTGTTGCAGGAATTGCTTACCTGGGAGGTGTCTGCAGTGCCAAGAGAAAGTGTGTTCTTGCTGAGGACAATGGTCTCAACCTGGCATTTACAATTGCACATGAACTTGGGCACAAGTAAGAACTTGTCCTTCTGTTTCTTTCTTTACTGATGCTACTGTAGCATACTTTTATTTAAAACCATACAAGTGAAATTACTAGTGTGGCATGTTTGTTATGATTACTTAAATCTAGCAGATTTATAAACAACTTAATTTTTAGGAGGTTTATGTAAATACTCCATTCAGCACACATAAATCTTTCTATTTGATCCTCCCGTATTTTCCACTCTACATTTTGCTTTTGAGTAGCACAAAGACAACTCATTCTCTTAAATGACTGATGGTAGCAGAAAAAAATTCTGCTTTTGTTTACGCTGTAGCATAGGTCCACAAAACTGACATCAACTTCAAAATCTTTGAACTTGGTGAGTTCTCTCTGAAGTTCAGGTGTCTATATCAAGTATTTTAATTGTTAAATACTTTGGCAATAATTTCATCTCTGCATGTGAAGTGATCTACTGTGGCTGAAATTGTAAACATCAGTATTTTGGAAATGCCCTTAAGCAGTATTACCTGATCAACAGAAAGAAATCATATAACTTGATTTATCAGCTCAATCACAGCTAACTAACACACTTTGAACACTGACTGGAAAAACAGCAAAGAACATAGTAATTCCTAGTCAGACAGAAGTTTGTGGAATGAGATTACCAGGTAATTTCTGCAGGTGACTTTGAAGACTTTTTAAAACTGCCTGTAAATATCCCAGGGACAGAAGAGAACAAAATTGACTGGAAGAGTCACCTGCATCATCTTAGTGCAGTTAATGAGTTAACCCAAAGGTCAGCATCTACGTTCGCTGCTTTCCAGGCTAAGTGTAATATGCGCTTACTCATAATACTTACGAGCTTTTTTCCCTTTCCATTGACCTCACTCTCATTGCACTGTGTCACAGTTAGACTGTGTAAGGTATATAATTAGACCAGGAACAAATTTATACAGGGGCAAGGGCTGTGCCTTTGGGATTTTCAAGTTCTCTTTCCTTTAGCCTCTCTGGACGGAAGGTGGGAAATCCCACCATTGTTCCTTTAGTAAGAAGTTGTGCATAAGTTTCTCTGCACCCTTCTGCACTCCTACTGTTTAGGTGTCTGCTGTATCTTCCTTTCCTACGGTAACAAGTATTTGACAGCTAAGTCAGAGCCAATGTATCGTGTTCAGATTCTGGCCAATCTCACTCTATGACAAATAATTACTTTATGGCAATGTATTTCAAAGTTGCATGGAGGATATTTAGGTTACTACCAAAAATGACAAGACGAAAATGAATCTCCTGTTCACCCTCCAGTGACACCGAAGGCAGCTGAGCCAAACCGAGGGTGGTTTCAGCAGAAATGAAGGACATTTGGTTTTGATTTTATTTAAATTGCATGCCAAGATGTTAAACTGAGCCTAAACTTAATAACAAATTAACCTGTGGGTAATGTTAAGGGAAATTCAGCACTCATCTTTGGATGGGCCAAGAGCAGGAGGGAAAAATACTTGAGCTGCAGAAAATCCAGCTGTGTAGAAGAGTGAGACTGGTCTGCCCTGGTGTTTGCCAAGTTTCCCAGCAGAGCTGTCAAGCTTCCTTCTAATAATGCCTTGCAAAAAATCCACAACATAAATAGGGAATATAATGCTTTCGGATACAGCTTTCCATCTCTGCAGAAAATAGCAAACTCCATTTTCTTTTCTGAGTGCAATTCTGGTGGTAAGACCATAATGTCCTTTCTCTGCTTGTTTTCTTTCTTTGCCTCCATCTTGGTGAACTATTTCAAGAGGTGGGTATGAGATGTCTAAAGGGGTTGACAGAGGGTGGCTTGGGTTCAGTATTCTGGAGGATTTGGACAGTGAGTATGCTATTGTGCAGAGAATCGTCTGCTTCAGGAAACTTGGATCCAATTTGGGGACAGATGGAGAGCTTAAGTGAAGATTGCAGGTGGAGAAGGACAAATGACAAAGGAGACCACATTTTCTAACAGAGCTGCCTCGTGAGCCACTTTACTGAGAGAAGAGACTAGAACAGGGTCAGGCAAGAGGGACTGGGAAGAGTGCTGAAGTACTGGAGGGGCTTGGAGGGTCTGTAAGAGCCAGTGCAGGGACCTAAGGTGTCTGGGTCTGGGGAATGTAGCTCTGAGAAGGCAAGAGAGCCAGGAAGGCTCCAGCTGAAGGAGCTAGCTGGGTTAAGTTAGAGAAGCTGCTGGCAGGATTCTGCTGCCACAGGTGTTTTGAGGACATGTTCCAGGTTAGCCTGTTTCACAATGACTTGCAATTCTCTATCACACACTGGAGCACGCCCTCTAGCCCTTCTGCCCCCTCTTCCCTTGCTTAAGACCAGCCATAAGCATGCATAATCAAACCCCAGTGTGCCAAATCAAAACAGAGGGGAAAAAATGCCATCTGTCTCTCATCACCCAACCTGAGCATCAAAATCATCCCTCTATACTGTCATCCACCAGTGGCCTAGTTACTTATTTCAAAGTCTGGTCAATTTACTGGTGCATTTCTGGCCATGAAGTCAACAGGAGTGGTCTTGTTGACCTTACTTGGTGTCAGAGCTCTCCTTATTTGTCTGTTTTTGAACTGCAACAGGATGCTCTGAGCAGTCCTGTTTCACCACGTCTTGTGCAAATAGAAGGATTGTTTGTACGCTTCACCTGCAAACTTCTAGTTTTTAAGTGACTTTTAAGGAACGTAAGGAAACACGTTGCAGAGATGAAGACAAAGAAGCTGACACGAGCTTCAGGTTTAAGAATGAAAACTAAGGAAAACTAGGTGCAAGTTTTTTAATTTAAAAAGAAAAAATTCCATTTAAAAATTACATCCATATTGGCAAAAATATAGATTTTGGAGAGCCATAATGGTGAGCTTTATTGAAGGCTGATTTCCTTATGAATGTAAAAAAGCTGAGATTTATTACTTCTTGCCCTAAGACTAACAAATGTCTGTGGAGATCACAAGCCCAGTTTGGCATTCAAATAGTCTCTGATGTAGACTTTGGAAAAAGTGAATGGATTACTAATTGATGTGTCAGATTCCTAATCTGCCACTTAATGTCATTTGGCCTCACTGCAAAAAACACTATTACGGACAGCTGCACTGTGAAAACATGGAGACGTCGTTAAATAGGTCCATTAGGGTGATGCTTATAGGTCCTATAAAAGTTCATCTTCAGGTTTAACCTATAGAGTTGTTGTTGCTTGATGATGGGGTAACTTTTATCTGTTGTATTTCTGCCTTCAAATCTGGAGCGATAATTCTTGTCCATGGACAGAAAGGGAGCATCCGTTTGTATTTAGATACAAAGAGTCCAGGAGAAGAATTTTGCTGTGACAAAAAGGTAACAGGCAGGGTAGAGACCACTGAATATGTGATGAGGCTGCAAATCAAACTTCTTGCCATACAAGACAGGACACTCAGCAAGCCTCGTTCCTTCATTCAGCATGGTCAATAGTGGATGTCTCTTAAAATAACACGCTTGAATGTAACCACAGTTAGTTGATTTTTATCCAGGGTTTGCTGGGTGGAGTACTGTGTTCTGATCTACACAAAAAGGAAGACATAGAGATCACAGTGGTCCCTGAAGTCTTAAAAAGTGTAAGTTCAAGTTCATACTATAAACAGCTTAATATGCTCAACACTTTCTTACTCTCATCCTTCCTCAGACTAGCAGGGCAACCCATCAGTAAGAGCTTGAAAATGCCCTACTGTTGTCAACAGGATCCTGAATGGTGCTTCCCTCCTCCATGAACTGCACCAGCGTGAAGTTGATCTGAGATTCATACCCCAAAGACCACCCTGAACAACTGTGACTTTTAGAAAAATAGTGCCCCTTCCCCCTCCCCTAGTTCTCTTTTTGCCTACAGCAGTGACATTGTTACCATTTTCAAGTCATTCTCCAAAGAAAAAGGCAAATAAGTTTTCTTAAACAAAAGCTGGGATTCATCCTTATATCCGTTATCCCCGAAATGAAGCGGGTGGGCTGTAGCCAGTGGTTTTTCAGGACAACAATGCTAGCTTTGTTGCCATTCCTGTTTCTTTCAACGGCCTTGGCTTTCCTGTTGTGGGATGGGGGGCAGGCTTGGGTGGGTAGGGAAGATTCCCATTCATGAGCTAGCAGAACCTGGCACTGCCTAGATGGTGAGAGAATAGCTGGAGGTGGTATGGCTGGAAGCCACGCCATGTCAGATGCCCTTAAGAAAGTGAATCAAAATCAACTGACAATAAGCAAGATGCAGTCTGTTGCCAACAGCCTGAAACTGCATGGCCTCAAACTTGAAGCTGAAACAGATGAGGACAAAAACGAGTCCAAAGGTAAAAAGCCTATAGTGCACAAACCAAAGAGCTCTGGATTTGGAATCAGCCAAGAGAAGAGTTTAGAACTGGCAAATTTATGTCCAGTATGATTATTTGCTTTAAACTTTAAGTGTTGATAGATGGTTAAAATGCCTTTAGGGTGCATAATTATTTGCCGCATAATTAAGTGCGGCCTTTGTGGTGTGTCTCAAGCAATAGTGGTGTTGCAGGTAAGGGAAAAGCACTCTCTGGATGTTCCCTTTGTGGCCTGATATTTATGCTAATAGACTAGTGAATTAACTTACCTCACTGATCTGTCTAGCGCAGCACCCAGCAGAGAGATTCTGTCCTGCAAATAGTTATAATGCAGAATGTGAAAATATTGCAGGCTGAGGGGGAATGCGTCTTGAGCAGATCCAAGAGGTACAGGATAATGTCCTGTGACAACTGACACTGGCAAAGCCGGGTCAGCGTGGTGCAGGCATACAAGCTTAATTCCTAAGAACCAAACAGGAAATTAACAGTCCCCCTTCTCCCCTGCTCTGCAATTTATAAAGATTTGGTCATAATGCATTTTAAAAATGAAAAGCTTCAGGTGGAAGCTGAGGACCACCAGAGTAAATGGGACACAGACCTGAGCAGTCAGGTAGTGCCGCAGAGCACACACCGTGCTGATGTAAAACTGTTTCTTTTTCTTAAGCAGCCTGTTTTGTCATTCCAGCCAGTGCAGTGCCAGCAGTAATGGGGCCAGCCAGCCACATCATGGTAGTGATACAAGGGGAGTGGTTCTAGAAACAATATAAAAATTGAGGTACCCTTGCTACAAATTCTCTCATTTTATCCTGGGATTATAACATTCAGGTGCAGGATGTGGGAGCAGAGAAGCTATTTTGAAAGAAAAAAAACCCAAACCACCCTTTGTCTTTTTTAGAGCAGCTCATTGTAGTCTAGCCTTGAATGCACGACTCTACCGATATAGACAGCCAAGTGTAGTTAATATCCTGGCTGACTTTAAACATTAACCCTATTTTTCAGAAAAGCTCCTCTGTATTACTCTTTTGACCATCTGCATTGTAATGAAGGCAAATGCAAGGATTTCTTCATAGCATTTGTAAAGAGCTGGTTTTTAGATGTGTGAGCAAAACATTCAGTAGGATACTAGAGTGCTATGGTGCTGACAGCGAGATCAGTCACAGAAAAGAAGGCAGACCTTGGAACTGCTGTTTGAACTGTAGCAGAGGCATGAGTTATTCCCACACTTATCAGGCAGGTTCTGCCTGACCTGAATTTCTGGGGAATTTTTTTTCTTCATTGCTATTGCAAAAGTACACCAATTAATTACCAGGAAGCAATCTGTCCCCAGATTACTTCTTGCCTCCCAAAAGGCATTAAAACCAACATTACTAAAGTTGCAGAATCAAACATGTAGAAGCACCAAAGTCTCAGTTTCAGGGTTATCTGGACAACTTCAATTTTAACTCTACTCCCTCTGTCCTGAAAATGACGCCAAACCCCTATGCATAGGATAGTATTTCAGAATGTAAAGACTCTAGTTTAACACATGCCCACAGACATCTTATTCACTCCTGTGCATGAGTGTTTTGCCAGAGACCTTGCAGAGGTGCCCATCCTGTGGGCGTGTAGGGTAATATCCATTTACGTGATGGCTCAGGGATGCAGCCTGTGGCAGACAGGATCTGTCTTGCAAGTGGGTATACCTCTCGAATGGCATTGCTGGCAACGGTTGTAAATTCTGTCTTGTGGTGGGGAGCTGTGGTGCTGTTCCCTCTGTGCCGTCGTAAAACCCTGTGTGGCTGTTCTGACCATACTACAAAAGACAATGTGTTGGAATTCATATGTCTGCATTTGTAGGGGCTGAAAATCAAACTCAGTGGGATCCCAAGGAGGACTGGAGCCAGAGGCAATCCCATGCAAGCTTTACTCTAGCAAGCTCAGGTACTAGTCACTGTGTTGCTGCACCAAGACTTCCTGAGTAACTGTCTAGTTTGGTTCAGGCTGTTACTGCCTCGGCTATATTCTAGTAGTACCAGCACTGTCCATTTTAAATCTCACAGGAGTATGTCACTGTTCCCGTATATTGCAGTCGCAGGATTCCTGGGAGTGACTGACTGCCATGTAGACGTACCCTGAGGCTGGCCAAAAATGCTGGCAACAGTCTGTACCCACCCTGGAGTTGCTAATTTTATTTTCTGCCATTTGTGTTGTAAATCTGTTGTGGAATGTCTCTCTCTGTTCCCAGGCTCCCTTTGCTTGTTCCCCTCCTCCCAGGTTTCATTCTTCTTCCACAGATAATTGCAAGCACATTTTCACAGTTAAGTTGCCCTTCTCTGTACAACTCCAGAAGGACATAATGGAACGCTATTTCATCATGTATGTTTGTACATCAGAATCGGTATGACCTGGTTGAAGCAATTCTTTAATAACATATTCTGGTTTTGAGAGAGAACTAGGTATAGCCTAAAATTTCAGGAGATGCTTCTTCCACTTTTGGTAACACACAGAGGGGTCTGTTTTAGACAAAAAATTAGATATTAGTAGCTCGATAATAGCTTTCTGAAAACTGTGTCGTAAGTTAGTCAAAAGGAAGCAGAGATCAAAGACAAATCTAGATCTAAACATATGTAAATGAGAAAAAAAAAATCAGTGGAGACTTCTCCAAGCATGGATGGTTTGACCTGAGGAAGAGGTAGTGATGGAGCACCACTAAACAGAAGGTGTGTTTGCACAGCGTAGTACAGTACATGATACTGAGCAAGTTAATTTGAATCCCAGAAATACAATATCCATTTTATATTAACCTTGTCTAGGCAAGCTGTTTTTGCAATGACAGTAGGATATCACATAGAGAAAAGTCACATAAAGAAAATTACATACAGTAATCACAGAGAGAAAAAGAAGATTGGGAAGGAGAAATGGGGAGGTTCAAGTAGTATCATGTGCCAGACTCTTGATAATAGGCCTGGTTTTGGGTGGGTTTTCTTAGTTTATATAAAACTTGCAAGATATTTACAGGTGCGGTTACTGAACCAGCTAATCCTAGCATGGTGGTGGGGTACCTTCCTTTTATCATGCGTTTCTTTTCTTACCCTTGTATCTTCCAAGTTTGATAGTTTATTTACAGTATTGGAGTGTAACCACATTGGAACTGGGCGTGGGAATGTCCACCTCCCATTGCTTTCTGGACTCCTGTGGCAAGCATTAGTGTGGTTCTGGGCAAGGGTTTCTACGGTTTTACTCTACGCTTTGTGAAGGATTTCTGTGTAATCCCTAGTGAAACAACATTCTCTCGCAGTCCCTCTAATTTCTTTGTTTTTGAGCATCTTGTACAGCTTTACTTAACATAATAAAACTGCACCAAACAGGCAAATGACAGTCATTTAGAAACTCCCAGACAACACAATTTTTGTTTAATCAATAGCTTTGTGGCTTTGCCAGCTATGTCTTTCTTTTTGAAGGCTTATTCTGCTGAGTAAGCCAAGGCCATGTTAAATAGCTGGGCCATAATGATTTGGCAAATCTTGCATATGCTTCCTGCTACAAGGGTTCTGGTTTCATACTTCATTGGCTTTGCTGGCAATAGCCTTGTGCATCCAGTGACCCAAAACATAGGGACAGTAAAAGTCCCCATTGTGCAACCTCTACTGTACACACCAACACTGGAAATATTAGGTTTGCAAATGCCATTTACCAAATAATCATTTGTTTTTATACAAGGGCAGCAATCTCGCTGAAATATTTACTTTTCCACTAGCAGTTGGGTTCCAGTAGCCTGTAACCTATGCTGTCTGCCTGGCCTGCTGAGTTCAACAGGTTCCAGGTGAAAATGATTGCAGAGCTGGGGGGAGTGATAATCCCAGACTGTTGCTTGGAAAAGTCTTTGGTAGTGACTCAGCAGCAGTAACACCAGTGGAAATGTTGTTGCCTCTAAAGATCTGGTTCCCTTTACTGTTATGTCAGTGGAAGCTGCACTGTAGTGGGAGGTTGGCTGCATTTTGGCCAACAGTTGTGTTGCAGAATAAAATTCAGCAAAAAGAGTTTACTAGACAAATGAAACAAACAGGCCTTCTTTGTTGTCACTGTTCCCTTTCCATTTGCAAAATCCTCCCTACATCAGATGCTGGGCCTCCTTCCATTGCTAGATCCAACCCAGCAGGGTTTTGTCATCTATGTTGTTACTTGAACCCCAGTTTCCAAAAAAGAGAAGAATAATCCACAGTTTTCTCAGTTTTCTGCTTTTGTTCTTGTTTAAGTAAAACAAATCAAAGTAAAAGGAGTCTGAGCATAATGTTTTGTTCTCACTTACTTGAAAAATTTCCTTCCTGCTGGGCTCTAATTAGCTCAGGGTGTTGAGCCTAAAAATGAGTATTTTTTTTACTACACCTTCTTTCTCTACTCCAAAGTCCACTGAGACACTAATTTTTTATCTTATCCACATATGGGACAGTTTGACCTTTCAGAAATTTCTGATGTCCACCCTCTGGTAGGTGACTCTTACCTGCCAGTGAGAGTCCAACACCTGCCTGTCTCTTCCAGCTGCTGCCAGCTGGGCTCCCTTCCTACCACCCTGACGTTTACCAGCATCTCTCTGGAGATAGCTAATAAAGTGGCAGGTTTCTAATCTGGCATTTGAAATATTCATTTTAATTATACATGTTAAAACTAGACGTCTTTCTCCTCTGGGCTGCTGTCAATCCATTCTCTGCTCAGCCTGTATTTGTGCTTGGGATTGTCCCAACCCACGTGCAGGACCTTGCACTGGCCTTGTTGAACTTCATGAGGTTTGCATGGGCCCACTTCTCAAGCCTGTCAAGGCCCCTCTGGATGGCATCCTTTCCCTCCAATGCATCAACTGCACCACACAGCTTGGTGTCGTTGGCAAACTTGCTGAAGGTGCACTCAATCCCACTGTCCGTGTCACCGACAAAGATGTTAAACAGCACCAGTTGCTGTACCAACCCCAGAGGAATGCCACTCGTCACTGGTTGTCACTTGGACATTGAGCCGTTGACCGCAACTCTTTAAGTGCGGCCATCCAGCCAACTCCTTATCCACCGAGTGGTCCATCTGTCAAATCCATGTCTTTCCAATTTAGAGACCCGGATGTCATGCAGGACGCTGTCAAGTGCTTTGCACAAGTCCAGGTAGAGGATATCTGTTGCTCTTCCCTTATCCACCAATCCTGTAATGCTGTTGTAGAAGGCCACCAAATTTGTCAGGCAGGATTTGCCCTTAGTGAAGCCGTGTTGGCTGTCACCAATCACTTCTTTATTTTCCATGTGCCTTAGCATGGTTTCCAGGAGGATCTGCTCCGTGATCTTGCCAGGCACAGAGGTGAGACTGAATGGCCTGTAGTTTCCCAGGTCTTTCTTTTTTCCTTTTTAAAACTGGGGGTTATATTTCCCCTTTTCCAGTCAGCAGGAACTTCACTAGGCTGCCACAACTTCTCAAATACATTGGATAGTGGCTTGGCAACTTCGTTCACCAGTTCCCTCAGGACCCGCGGATGTATCTCATCAGGTCCCATGGACCTTGTGCACCTTCAGGTTCCTTAGATGGTCTCGAACCTGGTCTTCTCCTACAGTGGGCAGTTCCTCATTCTCCCAGTCCCTGCCTTTGCCTTCTGCGACTCGGGCAGTGGGGCTAGAGCACTTGCCGGTGAAGACTGAGGAAAAAAAAGTCTTTTGAGTACCTCAGCCTTCTCCATATCCCAGGTGATCAGGTCTCCCATTTCCTTTCAGAGAGGGCCCACATTTTCCCTAGTCTTCCTTTTGTCACCAACATGGCTATAGAAGCTTTTCTTGTTACCCTTGACATCCCTGGCCAGATTTACCTCTGTCTGGACTTTATCTTTCCTGACCTGATCCCTCGCTGCTCAGACAATTTCTCTGTATTCCTCCCAGGCTACCTGTCCTTGCTTCCACCCTTTGTGGGCTTCCTTTTTCTGTTTGAGATTGTCCAGGAGCTCCTTATTCGTCCATGATCCTGAGGATTCTCTCCATTCAAAAAACAAACAAACAAACACACCAAAAAAACAAACCACCCAACCTGTTTGTTTAAAAAAATGTATTCAAATTTTCTTTTTATACCTTACGTACTACAATGCATACCTACAGCTCATTCTGAAATTTTTATGGTGTTTGTTGACGTAATCTTACCAGGTTTGCCAAATGCATTATTGCAGGCAGCACCTCTGAGTGTGATGAACAGAATCACATAAGGAAAACTACACCGTCTCCAGAAAGCTGTCATCAGTTAAACGACATGCATGCTGCACCTCTTATCAGGTGGAGACCCTCTAAAGAGGTATCTTCTTATGAAGATAATACTTTTTTGTTTCTCTGTAATTTGTCTTCACATTAACATGTTCAAGCCAAAGTTATTCAAAGCCAGAGTGTTTCTTTTCAAATTGCTTTTTACTTTTTTCATGTGGCATTCTTAGACAATATGAAAGCAAACTTGGCTTCATTAGCCTTGAGGTTTGTAGGCAACCAGACACGCCCACTACCCAAAGAATTTCACTTCAGTATTGGTCTGAACATATCATTTCCAAATTGCTTTGATACCAAGCCATAATTTGCAATGTTCATGTTTGTATCAAGACTCTCCCTACTGATTAAATGGGTGAGACTAAGTAAGATAGTGTGCTGAGCTTTTAAATTCATTTATGAACAGCTAAGGCCAGATGGTTCTGGGATTATGAATTATTTTACCAGCTGCACCATTATGAAAAATCCCAAGAGTTTAGGGAGCTGGAATATAGGAGGAACATTACCGGAAACAAAGTTTCCGTAAGGATGGGGAGCAATCCTGAGTGATGGAAGTTGCTGTACAAGGATACCACTGAAAATGCCATGTCCTTGTAGCAAATGTCTTCAGCTGAACTATTGCAGACTGATCTGTTGCTATATTATAACTGCAACTAATAAAATTGGATCATGTATTTCCTGTTCAATGTTTTTTCTAGCCTTTTTTTTTTTTTAAATTCTTGCAAGCAAAACAGAGCATGCAGGTTTGTTACAGTCCACTACAGTCACCTGTCATTTTAATGAATCAGTGTAAGAGGGTCACATAGGATGGATTTCTTCTTGCACTGAACCTGCAAGCCCACAGGGATTGGCAACATAGACCAAGAAAGAGGAATAAAAGAAAGAGGCTGAAAAATATTTCTTTCTGTGAAAAGGACTTCGGTTGCTCTGGAAACCATAAAGCATGTATCCACTGGCTTGTCTGGGGACTGCAGAAGACTTGAGGCTGGTAGAATTATATATGTTAGGGTTACTTCATACCTCTTTGTCTTTTGATGTTGGCCATCTCCTCATTCCCACCTCCAGGAATGGAGAATTAATCTCCCACTGTGGAGAAGACAGCCAGCATTCCTGACTCCTACAGTGCATTTCCCAGGCTACCCCGCTTCCCTCAGTGCTTGGCAGTGGGTGGCTTCCTGATGGGGTAGTGTGTGGGACATTTGTGGTTACTTGTGTTGCACATATTTGGCACATATGCTCCACTGTCTCTCTCTTCTCCTTGCATTTTCTTTTAAGGGTCTCTTATGTTGCGTCTCTTCATTCAGGTTTAACCCTCAGTCATTAATGTAGTTGACTGGAGGCTTTCACTGATTTCACGGGAGTTTCAGAAAGGCACACTCAAGTGATTGCATGCAAGAGCTTCTCCTTAGGTTGCTAACACTTTGAATGACAGACCCGTCAGCCGTTCTTACTGAGCTTTTGTCTTTCTTCCTTGGTGGGTGGGAAATCCCACCCAGCTATCCCAGGGTTTTGTCTTTTTTCCACCCTACAATTTATATTCCCTTTTCATCTTCTGAGGAAATGCATGTCACATTTTCTGAGGTCTCATTCTCACCCACTTCAGGCAGTGCTGAAAGCAAACAGCTTGTTATGCTTCAGCATGTTACTTCTGCGATGCACCAGGGTGCTTTCTGCATGCAAGGAACTACAGATGGAGCAATGGAGCACAGCAGCCTCTGCTCACCAGAAAAGAGAAATGATCAGTCTTTCTCTTCCCACCACTGTTTCATTCAAAGTCACTGTACCCCTTCTTCAACAACTCCCTGTTTTCTGAAATCAGACTGAAGCAAGTGAGAGAGCATTTTTTACGTCCAAGAGGTGGATTAAATCTTCTGGAGAGCAAGGAAACAGCTTAGTGCATACATTTGCATGGGGATGTTACCCTTTGGCCCTCAGAAAACTTTATTCTTGCTTTAGGGTCATAGCTCAGCTCTGATCGTGTCAAGGAGCCAGTGTCTCTTCACTGATAGTTTGAGAGAAGTGATTCCCAGTAAAGAGTAACTGACATACATTTTGCAATGAGTGTTTTTGATATATCTGTGTTCACCTCTTCAACAGGGATCGGACTGTTAAGGCTATCTTTGATTCTTACCGATGCTGTTGCGTCAGAAACCTGTTTCCTCTGTGTGTTGTTGGCATGTGAAAGGGTTTAGAAATGATGAGCATCTGACTGGATGACTGCTGAGGAGATGGGGTAGGGCTCTAGGAATGTAAAGGGGCCAGGAATATACATGCTGTGTGATGCTAATGCACATAGGGCCAAAAAAGAAAGGCTGGAATGGAAGAGCTCTCATGGACACAAAAGACAGTGAAATTGTTACTGTAAGCATGTGTGCTAGGCTCCTGATCCTGTTGGGAGGGTGTGAGGGCAGAGAAGGAGCGTTTTTAGCCCTGGGCTGTCATTCCCATGAGATGTTGGGCAGTGGGCATGTGATTGGATTCATTGTATGAGCCTTTCTTGTGTCTCTATTGCTTACATAGGTTCAGTTGTGTCCCTTCTGCATCAGCACGATAAGACTGGACCACTAAGGCCACTTTTGAGTCTCTATGCAGTAGGGGAGTGGGCTCTTAGAGCCATTACATGCTCACCCCTGAAAACTGGGAGTTGTATTTTACTCTGCATCTTCAGTAGTCTTCCTTCAGAGTGATGGGATTCTGAGCAGGACAGGACCCTGCCTGTGCTGAGAGAATTGGTACTGAATGGTTTACACTGTGCTGTGTAATCACAATCCTTTCTGATTCTGAATGCATACTGCTGGAGCTACTCTGGTTGACAGCTCTCACGTTTAGAGATTTGTGTTAGATACTACATGGGACTTGGAAAGGAGTGGGCATTAATATCAGAAAGAAGGATGTTTTCTTGAGGTAACACTACCTCTTCAATGTGGAGTTTCCACCAAGTTTATTTGTGCATATATTGATTAACTTTAGCTTTTTCTAGGACTTTGTGTTTGGTGGAGCACTCCTTTTTCTCCTAAATGGTACACTAACCTCTGCGTTCTCAGAACCTGCTGATTCTTACCAGAAACACTGTGAAGCTTTTTCAGGAAAAGGTTGCTATGCTGAGCCCACATCCTACAAATTAGATGCAGTGGAGGCAGGCCATTGGAAGGGTAAGTGTTCAGTTGCATTGTGACTGGGTTCCTGCATCTTACCAAACGTCTTGGAACGTATCAGGCGCTGCCTGCCCTGCTGTGAATCAGCCACTCTGCAAAAGAGGCAAGGATTCTCAAAAGAGAATTGCATGAGCAAATATCCGCTGGAAAAAGTAGTCAATAGTGTGAGCATGTGATACTATTGCTGGGGAGAAGATCATAAGATGATTCACCCTGTTCTTTATGGCCCTGGTCTAACTTCCATCAAACCATATAAAAGGAGTGTCACTGACGTCAGTGGGGTTTGGCCAGCTCTGTTACAGGTATCTAGGACCACATAGGCAGCAAGCTTTTAGCGGAAGTGTTTGAGCGAGTAAAAGGCCACACTGCCTGTTCCTGCCATGTTAGTCTCTCATGTGTGCTATCTGTCCCTTGCGGCACAAGCTGCCTTCCAGATTCCATGGCAAAAGAACTAATTCTTTTTAAATGAAAACCATATCATAAAGCACTGGATCTGTCATGCAGCTGAATAAACCACAGCTTTCCACCCTGTTATTCACTATAGGCGTTCATGTGTTCTCACTTGCTGTTGTTGACTTCTTGGCTGTTTGATGAGTAGATAACCATATAAAATATCTGGTTACTTCATTATTGGAGAGTGACATAAACTTGGTTATGAAAACAAGAGTCCAGTAGTCATGGCTCCCTTTAAATGTTGTCTCTTCTGATAAAAAAAGAACCAAACACCAATAGCTCAGCAGCCATCCTGTTCTAGATAACATTATATACACAATGACCATCTTTGATTACTTCAGATGCTTTAAGTAGGGTCATCTCCTTCTCTTCATCACAGCTTCCCAAACTACCGCCTGACAGCTTTTGAAATAGTCGAGTTATATTTAAGCAACTGTGTTTACATGTTTGAAAAGCACAAGGTGAAAAAGCCTGTTTTCCATTAAACCAACAGTCTTAGTGACTGTTGTTTTTGTAAGAAGGTTACGCAAGCTGTTTCATTGCCTCCTCCCCAGCTCAGCTCACCTCAGCATGTTTCCCCAGCATGTGTTAGTTTGCCCTCCATCCAAGCCTCACTTGGACTCCCTTCTGACCTCTCTGGCTGTATCTGCCTCTCTTCGGTTGCTTTGCAGATGCAAACCTTCCTAGGTCACTCTCTTAAGCTTACTGTCCTCATTTTGCACTGCAGTTCCTATTACCATTCCAGCTCTAATGAGCAACCCCATTTCACTTCTGCCTCTCTTCTGCCTTTATTCTCAACTGGTTGAAAACCTCGTAACTTGCTAGATATCAGCATTTTATATTGAAATGTTAAACATGTTGAACCAGTTCAGAAGTAGGCATCTTTCCAGTGATGCAGCTTCAGTTTCAAACGTTAATAAAAATTCTTAACATTGAACTCGATTTGGGACTGGATGGCTCACAGGCTTGATTATGTGATATACTGTCTCCCACTTCTAAGTTACTGGTTCAAATCCAGCCCAACTCAGTAGCTGCTGAGAACTGTTGACGTACGTTCTCTGCTTAGTGACCTACATTGATTTGAGTTTAATGGCCGTGTTTAATGTTCTCAGCTGTCAGCCACACACCCTGTATAACCTCCTTCCATACCAGCATGTTCCTTTGTGGTTGAGATTGGATGGACTACAGAGACGGGATTCCCTTCTCAACCATTCATGGAGACCTGACAGGAAGTGGGAAGGGGGAGGAATTTTGTCCTTCAGTTGTGTTCTTCATATAGATAAAGAGATGGCATTTGTGCCCACAGCGTGTCTAAATAGCAGCTCTCATGGGGCACTGTCATCCTGCCCACACTGAAATGCCAGAGAGGATAAATTACCGCTCCCCTTGTCCCTTCCCTCTCACACTATGCAAGGATGTTGTCCAGTCTGTCTTCCCTTTGCATTTATATTTCTCCAGTGGGGTTTAGAAATAAATGTTGTGCTTAATTCTGGCTCTGCAATTAATGCTAGATTACCTCTGGGTGAGTTGTGGCACGCAGAGTCACAGGGAATGACTTCTCCCATATGCTTTTTTGAGAAGGTCAGTAGTGACCTATCCTGCTGTGACGTGCAACTCCTGGTACTGCATATAGCTCTCAACAATTCACCGTTGCCTTGCAGAAACAGAGCCATTTAGAGCACATCTGCAGGCTAAGAGCCTCCTGTTACAAAAACAGGTAGAGAAAACCTGCTTCCCAGCAGAAAAAGATCAGCCAAGAATATAAATACCTTAATGGCCCCACTGAGCTTTTCATTTGGGGGAAGAGATCGCTGCCTTCTCCTGTCCCCCTCTGTATTTGGGACATTGCTGTAGCAAGCCCTTTGCTCAATTCTTTGAGTCCATGTTGGTCTGCAGGGCAAGTGGCCTCAGGCAGCTCTTCCTTTTTAATGTCTTGCTGAGCTTACACGTAGCAGCCGTTTGTGAGTTGATTCTTCAGGAAAAGAAAGACTCTCCCTTGGATTTCTCTGTCTGTAGAAGTGAGAGACAGACCACTGTCCTCATTTCCTTCTTGGTAGCCGGACAGCCTCACTGTTCTTTGGAGAAATGGTGACTTTGAAGTTAGTGCCGATTGTGTGGAGAGCAATCGATCGTGTGTTGTGCAGAAGTTTAATAAGCAGCTGGGGTGACAGCCAGGTCATCTTGGGTAGCCTTGCTAGTCCGAAGTGTTACTTGTTTCTATAGTGAACCAGTGCTTGACTCGCCTTCAATCATTTGCAGACAAACGGAATGGTTTGGCTTTCACAGGGAGGCTATGGAGAAGCTCTTCTTAACAGACAGCTGAAGTGCTTATTTGAAACAGAGGGATTGTAGAAGCTCATGGTGTTTCCAGTTCTGGGTGTGGTTTTTTCAGGCTTCTCTTCATAATTTTTTCTTTCACTTGTCACCCTCTTTCTGCCTTTTTCTGAAGAAAAGCTGTTCTTTTACTGCTGAGGGTATTTTCTGTCAAACTTGCCTCTTGCCCCTACTTCATCATCTCTCCCCCCCAGAGGGGGAGTGCACGATAACAACCCTAGGGATTTCTCCAGTGGTCTGTTACCAGCCACAGTTACAGCTGTTGAAAAAATTTAAAACATCTTCTAAATCAGTTTCCCCCAGCCCTTGGTGTTGTCCTTAAAATCAGATTTGGGGCTTTTAATAGGAAAACTATGGAGAGTCATAGTGGTTCTGATGAAGATTTGTATACATGACCTTAAGAACTTGGAGGTGCAATGCACAGTGCATTGAAGGCAGTAGGAGGCTTTCCACAGGCTTTGGTGCGCTTTGGCTCAGGCTTTTAAAGAATAACAGGAAACATTGGAAAACGCACCAAGGGTAAACAGAGCAGTTTAGTTACATTAACTGTCTAGAGGAGAAGCCCCACTAGTGACTGAAACAAACAAAGCAAGTGCATTTATTTAGCATTTCTGTGGGAAAACAAACAGCTGTTAATTGTATTTAGCTGAAAAGGGTTCCACAAGAAATTGGCTGGCTCAGGGGCAGAGTGTAGTTCTGGCGTCGTGACCCAGTTCTGATTGCTGCATAGACTCTGATGGAGAACAGTGTCCTGGAAAGGAGCACAGACTTCAGAGAGGCCAGGGCTTTGAGAGACTGCATACTATATTTTATTCATAACGATACTACTTTAAAGTCTCTTTCTGCAAAAAAAACAGCATCAAAGAGATCTGTTGTTGTTGCCTCCCTGTGATTCCTGATAAAATTTGCCTTGCTGTGATTATGTTAGCGGTCAGAACTCAAACTGGTCAGTCAGCTTGTTTCTGGACTCACATATGATGAGCAACAATACATATTCTGCAGGACTCCTTCGGTGACACCTTAGTGTCTTTGATAACTAATGCATTATTTGTATTAGAAAAGAAGCTGGAGTGTGAAACCAGAGTCCCATTGCGCCTACTCTGAATAAACATAGACTGAATGGAGTTTAAGGGCTGACAGTCTAAGCTGTTCTTGCTTGCCTTTATGGAATCTCATTGTCTTCAGGAGGAGAATGTGATGAACCAAAGGCTGAAATCTACCCTGTGCTTAGAATGGAGCTAGTGACTGTGGTAGTAACGGCACAAAGTGAAATCAAGTCCTGCTCATCTGCAATGGCTTTGCTGGCTTTGTAGTGTAAAAGATAACGTGCAGCATGTGTTTACTGCTCCTGATAAAACGGATAGTCGGGACTCAGAGAGCAGTGAGGACAGTGGGTTTGCAGGGTAACGTAGTGCCATTTTGACATTCCTGCTTCTAATCTAAGAGCCATTCTTATCGGCTCTTTTTTCAAGATCTGTTCATGTAAGAATAGAACTCCTTCCCATGGCAGAATATTTCAAGAGACTGATTATCTGCTGCTAATTCCATGTGAACTTCTGAATAGCAGGTAAGATTAGATGATCACAAAGAAAATGCAAAGTACTGAATCAGCGTTTGCATTGCTGTTTAGTACAAACACATAATGCTCTGTCCGATTTATTTCTGTTAAAAGGAAGGGGCTATTCATTAGTGAAAGGAATCAGCATGGCATTACATTTACTATGTGTTTAGGAAAAACTGATCCCTTTGATGTAGCTGGAGACCCTTGAACTTCAGAAAAGAATGTGTTAGCATGCTAGGGTATGCCTTAGTCCTGCAGGTCATTTAATCCTTTCCTCAAGTGAGTCATTGTAAGGTAAAGTAGATGCTGGGAAAAGTTCTGTACTGCCAATTAAAACAGGCTCCAAAGGTGTTGCTGGTTTCATTCTACCGGAAACTCATCACAGAGAGGCCAGTAGAGGTTGCCTATGTACCTTGAGGCCAGATCCCAGGCTAATATAAAATGGCACGGTTCTTTTGACTTAGCAGAGCTCCTTTGCTTTATACCAATAGCTCAGGCTCGATTCCTTTATGCTTATGACTTTTTAAAGAATTTCTGTTAAGAAATCAGGAACAATTCAGAAAGGTGTTGATTTCCACACACGTAAGAATTGAATGAATTTCAGAAGAAGCCTGTAAATAACTCTGAGCTGTGGGTTCTGCCTCAGTCCTTTTAGACACTACATGCTATCTGCCTCAAACAGCCCTGCAAAATCAAAGCTGAGTAATGAATGTTAGCCTAAGCATTTCTCCTAGGCAGACATCTTTAATGAGGTCAGGTTTAAAATAAAGGACAGAAATGTACTAATTGGTAACCATTGCCCTTGTTGTTTGCCAACAAAAAAATCCCACTTTCAAGAAATTTAACAAAGAATAAATGAAGTAAGTGAGGAAGCTAAGACATTTCTTAATTAACAGCTCTAGACCAAACACTAGTCTTTTGTGGAAAAGAGAAAATCAGGGAGCCTAAAACACTTGGAAAGTCAGGAAGATGATTTGTTTTCACCCTTTTCAAGTAGAACAGCTGAGGTGCCGACCAGGAGGCCATTCAGGAAGCTGCCAAAATGGGAGGGCTGCCAAGTCCCATCCCACAGGAGCCCTGACAGAGTAGGAGCCTGAAGGACCCAACTTTTGAGTCTCAGTGCTGTGGCAGTCACAAAGCAGGCAAGCTGAAAGAAACGGTGGAAGCCTGCCTCATTTCCATTAGAAAAGTTAACACGGTAGCTGCATGCCCACAAGCCTTCTAAACTGGCATTTTGGGGCAAATTTTCCTCTGGAAGATTTCCAGCAAGCTTACATGCCTTGCTTCACGGCACTTAGCTCTTCCTTTCCTGACTTTAGGAATACGAACTTTAGATGAGCTTATTTGCATTGGAGGAATACTGCTGGAACTTTCTTCCTAGCATGTGAAGAGTTTTCTCCATGTGTAGCAACAACATGGGTAAAATATTTGGAGTGAAATCCAGGCTCCATTGAAGTCAATGGCAAAACTCCCATTCACTTCAGTGGAGCAGGAATTTCACTCTTTACTGTTTTGAAGTTAGAGTTACTAATAGACTGTTAAATTATTCCTGCGTGCATCAAACAAAATGTGCTTGATTTTAATGTTTCTGCTGTGTTCAAAACCCACAAATGTTTAAAAACAAGAATAACTAGGAACTTCTGAGTCTAAAAATTACATTAAATGTAGTTTTGCTAGAAATAATAATGTCCCTGGAGATAAACCTAAAATAATAGACTCCACCATATAATCTTCACTTTAAGCTAAAAATAGCATAGATGGTGGTTTAATCTAAGCCATAATTATCAAACTGCTGAAGCCGGTTTTGGTTCATTGCAACTAGAAATGTATGTCGTGTTTAGGCTTTGAAGGGTTGCGTCCCAAAACTGGAGAGAAGCAAAGCCAAGAGCGTAGTCAGAAAGCAAACAGGAGCCTCTGATTTGTAGAGAAATAGCATGGATTAAAGAGTGCAGCACTGTATTTAAAAGGACTGCTCCTGGCTTGCTCAGTCCGGCCAGCTGGAGACCTAGTGAGTTCCTATTAATCTGTGTTTTCAGCCCCAAATTGGTGACTATTATTTTGCTAGAAAGTGACAGTGGCCATACAAGGCATCTTTTGTCTGAAAGCCATTTTCCATTTCATGTTGGAATCGAAGGAAGTGTGTTAACGTTTCAACGTGTTACTGTTCCATAAGATAAAAAAATGGTTTTAATGATCATTTCAAATTAGGATGGGAAATCCTTAACTCACTTTTGTTGCCAGGCAGCATGGTACTATGGGCTGAGTGTAGGACTGCCGGTCAGGACTTGTGGCATTTCACTGATGTAACAGGTGAACTTGGTCACATCAGTTATCCCTTCTTTGCCACCATGAAGGCAGTTCACAAAGGCTTAACCTCCAGCAGAGGAGTATCACCTTCCTATAGCGGCAACAGAGATTTATTCTGAAGAGTGATTTACTGTAGCAGCGCAATGGTAGAGATTCCACTAATGATAGAAGGGTCCTGAGTGGAAAGTTGGATGGAGGTTAAAGTAATACTTTTCTATTTCTGAATACTTTTTGAAATCCTCATTGAATGTGCTTGAATTCCTCCATGTATGTTTATACTACACAGTCTGCTGTTTGTTTAGATGGTTTGTTTTGCTGAGTAGGTCACATTCTGTTCTTGCTGAGACTGGCACGGGGCAGTCTTGGTGCTTGTTTGGACAGTGCTTGCAGAAATGAAGGCTTGATTGTGCCTCAGGCTCCCATCTGAGCATTGCTATTATAGACTCATAGACTAATTTAGGTTGGAAAGGCCACTGAATGTCATCTGGTCCAACCCACCACTCAAAGAAGGATCAGCTTCGAAGTTAGATGAGACAGAGATTGTACAATACCACAAATTTAGAGAAATGTTTTTCCTAACAGTAGAGTTATTCCAAATTCACACTGACACAACAAAAAAAAAATTGGCCCATCTCTAGTATTAATTTGTTGACCATTCTTTCAGTATGATTATAGGGACCATATCCACTAGATTTGGGAAAGCAATCCAAAATTTTCAATAAATACTAGCTTTGATATTCTAGCAGATACCCTTCGGCTGTGCTACATCACTTCTCCAGTTCACCTCACATGAACTGTCAAATAGTTACATTTCCTGGCAGGAAAGCCCATAAGAAGCACATTTAAGAGTTTCAAACACACAAATACTAAAACCTTTGTGAAGTTAAGGCAATGGATAAATTAAAGGAACCTGTAGTTTATTTGTGGAAGAGGTTCCCAGAACAGTAGGTGAATGATTCTGTGTTATATGTGCAGCCTGTTTTTGACTTGTTACTAAGTCCAATGGGAAACAAGAAACCCACATTGTAACTTCATAGCTTTTTTGTCTTGTTTTGTTTTAATCAAACAGCATGGGAATGAGCCATGATGATGATCATCAACCCTGCGCAGGGAGATCTCATATTATGTCTGGAGAATGGGTGAAGGGCAGGAACCCAAGTGACCTTTCCTGGTCTTCATGCAGCCGCGATGACCTTGAAAACTTCCTAAAGTAAGGATTGTACTGATTATCAAAAATCCTATCAGGCAAGAATCCAATGTGTTATTTGAAAGTGAAAGTCTAAACAATTTTCCTCAAAAAAACCCTAGTGTGTGCATGTGTCATTAGAGTGTGCAAGTTGGAATCTGTCTCCATTACAGTAGCTCCCTTGAAACTGGGGTTTGCAGAGAGGTAGAAGAATTATGTGCAGTTGTCAGTGTACTTATATCTTCTTAAAAACTATCCCAGATCACCTTCATTTTACAAAAAATACCCTTCATGTTTGCAATAACAAAAATTTGTGTGTAGGTGGCCTGAAAAAGTCTCCACTGCCAGTTTTGTGCTGTGGCTTTTACTGTCATTTTTGTTATTAAATAGCTTTTATTTTATGGAAACTTTACTTTGCCTGGAGGTAATTCTGATGTGTTTTCTCACTCCTCAGTTAGTGTTGGTCTTAAACAGTTCACTATAAACTTCTTTCCCACTGCATCCATATTTCAGTCCATCATATTCAACAGTTCAGGAAGGACTTCTGCCCTCCTGCTTGTTAACTCTCGTGTACTATAGGAAGCACTCAAATTGTCTGAACTCTGTAATTGTGGTCTTAAACCTACAGTGCAGCTCTATGACAAAGAGCGTCTGGCACAGTGGCCAGTGCTTTTGTTTCTAGAAATGCGTTCAGCATGGAAAATTCCCCACTATGGAGATTAGAGGTGGGAGAGAAAGGAAAATAATAAATGAAATTGAGATATCTACTGTTACATTAAAGGCATGAAGCTGAAAAGGAAGTTGCATCTGAACTCACTCTGGACTCTGATAAAGGGGAGATAACAAAGTGATATTCCACTTTGTAAAAGATTGTTGTGAAGGCAAAGGGCAAAATCTTTCCTTTATGACTGTGATGGATAAGAAAAGAAGTCAAGGGCTTAAAACTCAGCTAGGGGGATTCAGGTGAGAAATGATAGAAGACTTTCTAGCTGTCATTGTAAGGCTCATGAAGCTTTGGACTAGATATCCTCAGGGCAGAATTGAGTCTCCATCAGATTTTTAGGAACAGCTTAGACAAATGTTTAACCCAGAATGGTGTGAATATAGCCCGTTCTGCCTTGAGGCCTGGGGTCAGGGATGAGTTCCCAAGGACCTTTCTATCCATAGTTTTCAATGATTTAGAAGGCTTCCAGATATACACTGGGAAAAGTCACCACTGTTTCACGTGAGGTCATCAGATTCCCTGTTAAGGAGAGGACAACAGCTTCTCTACAGCAGTGATCTAACACTCCAGTTCAAAGGTGCTTTCCCTTAAAGGCATATTTAATTCTTACACTCCACAGGTCCAAGGTCAGCACCTGTTTGCTGGTAACAGACCCCCGAAGCCAATATGCGGTGCGGCTCCCTCACAAGCTGCCTGGAATGCACTACAGTGCCGATGAACAGTGCCAGATACTTTTTGGGACCAATGCTACATTCTGTAAGAATATGGAGGTAAGAGCTCATGGGGTGTACCTGGAAATAAGGTGGGAAGTGGAAATAAAGCTGTCAAGCACTGGGGAAGAACAGGATTCTGTATTTTCCTCAGAACTACTTAATGGGATTTTCAGCGTGTTCAGCACTGCTGATATAAAATCGGTAGTCAAACTCCCATTGACCATCAAGTCAACAGCACTTCTTATGCAGTCCTTCTCCTTTTCCTGCACTTGTCTTGTTAATCTCCTAGAGCAGACCCAGAAAAACTTTTGTTTGTACTTGGTCTTAATTTAGAAGCAGTTCACTTTTGACACTGTTTTGCTGAAGTATTCAGTAGAGATTTGTTTGACGGCAGTTCAGCTGAGGTGAAAGTCTCTTCTCACAAGAGTGCTTGCCTACTTCCACAGAGAAAATTAGATAACTGTCTGGATCTTTCAGTAGACCTCACCTTCAGACTGCTACAATGTTCTTAGGAGCTGACTTCTAACTCTGTGCCAAGGAGATATTAATGACTACTTGTTTGACAAGGCCGTTTAGAGATTTGTGCAGAATGAGGCCCCTTCCTGTGTGTTTTCTAAGCAACATGATGTTTAGTCAGGTTTTGGGTGCAACGTGACTTAGATCACATGGTTGGTTGGCAAAATGGAAACACTGATTTTTGATGGCTCTAGAAGTAGGTCGTATTTGAGAAGAGGCTGTCTGACTTGTCCTCTGGAATTTAGACAACTAAACTTTTCCTAAGGTCTTGCACATAATTAGATGTCTTCGTTCTGACCAGAGGTCGTCTGCGTCCCACTTCAGATAGGGAAATACTTCCAGTGTGGCCTCAGAGATATTCAGAAGAAAGTCATGAAGCACTGTGTCCTGTCACCGGCACCAGCTGGCAGCACTCTGTCCTGTATAGACAAGCATGAAGCAGGCAGGTTTCTTGCTGTCATTAACTAGCCATTTGTATTTTTAGATGTCTCATATTCCCATTCTGAACAATCTTGGGATCTTAAATCAGTGTTAACAAAGAAAATAATAATCAGTGATAACTGAGGTTTCTAAGTGCCAAATTACTAAAACTGTCGAACACATGCAAGTCCTGGGAACGTGTTCTTAGTTTCACATTTGCTGTTTTATTTATTTTGGATTTGGAAACTAGTTAATATAAAACAATAAGAAAAGAATCTGGGTAGGTTGTATTTTCCAGCTCCATCAAGAAAATGCAGACCACCAGGACTACTGTACTGGAAGCAACGTGTTAGAAAGTGTTAGTTAGGTCTGTAAAGAAAACCCCAGATCTACCCAGGATGATTCAAGTTCTTCCACTTGTGTGGGTGTCACCCAGCTTGACTGGTGTTGGAATAGATATTTGCTATTTCCCCTGTTGTGATAAAAAAACATTCTGTTTCTGGATAGTCCAGTGCCTAATGAGAATGTCAGCCTATTGGTAGGTGGTCAGCATTTCTCATGCAGAAATTGCATGTCCAGTTTGGAATTGCTTCAGGGACAGGTTGCTTGCCAGAATAACAAGCCAAGAAGCACTGTTGTTCTCTGTAAGATACAGACAGCAGGTGTTTGTGTCTCCCAAGATTTTTCACCAGTCTTATTATTTGACATCTTTACAACACAGTGAAAACTCTGCTCTTTCCCTTCATCACTCCTTTAGTATATCTTAAAGAAAAGCATATTTTGTAAGGACTTTAGTACTTTCTCATGAAAAGCCTTGTAGAACTTCAGCAGATTAAAAACAATTTGCAATCACTTATTTAGAAATACTTTCCTGTTACAGACATGCGTTAAGAGTTAGTATTCACACTGTGAAGCTTTGGATCAGTTATGTCACATCCCATTAATTTCAGTAAATATTTGCATGCTGTTATGCTACTCTGAATTGCCATTTGAAGGCTATGGAAGGAAATTCTTTAGAGGAAATGATCAGCTGCAATTTTTAAACCTTCAAAGTTTTTGTTCCTTTCACCTTTGTGTTTCTCATGCTTCATCTGCAGAATACTTGTATCATAAGTCTCAAAGCTGTCTACAAAAATATGAACCAAAAAAAATT
Organism: Pluvialis apricaria; assembly: GCA_017639485.1. Classification (NCBI taxonomy): domain Eukaryota; kingdom Metazoa; phylum Chordata; class Aves; order Charadriiformes; family Charadriidae; genus Pluvialis; species Pluvialis apricaria. The sequence continues at coordinate 4,503,068 of CM030015.1, forward strand.
GGCACTAGTCATTGGCATTAGCTGTAGAAATTATTGGCAAATATAGCTGTCTCCTCTTTTAGCCAATGGTAATGTGGTATTTTTAATTCAATAAAGTATTAAAAAAATCCAAATGTAAAAGTAATAAACATTTGACAGTAAATATTTGTTACAAAAAGGAAATAAACTTCAGGAAATGAGCCTGCTCAATCTTTTTATGATTACATATGTCCACTGTCTATTTTCTTATTTAATAAAAGAGTTACATTATAACATTTCATTGGAGTTAGTTGAGCTACATAATTATATCAGGCAAACTAGAGGACCTATATTCAAAAATGCCATATAATCTGATTGTAGAGTGAATTTCAGAGATCAGATGAATCCAAAATTTCGACATTTTTGAGAAACTGCAGAAACTTTCTGTGCAGTAAGCTCTTTCCCTTAAAGGCATCAAGTCTCAAATTCTTAAAGGAATGTAATCTCCTTTGCCTTCAGAGGGAGTCAGGTGCCTAAATAGTTGGCAGTGTTTTGGCCTCAGACAATGGTCTAACTAGGGAGTTAATCCATGAATATTCAACCTTATCTGGATATTTCAGATTGAATCTCCAAAATTATCCTTCTGTGTTTGTTTTAATGATAACTCAGATGCGCTGGTACAAAATAATAGCCCTCAGAATTATAAGTTTGCCAAACCAGCTATCCTGCAGCTATCTGCTCCAAATTTGCAGAACAAAAATGAAAACATATGAGGTAGGCTCAGCTTTCCATAGACTATACCTCTTGACGTTCCTTTTAAATTTGTATGGACACAGCTTCTATGTGTTAATATACTAAAATTTTAAAAAATGAACTAATTAGCATGAGTATATGATAATCAGCTTAATCATTGTTGTAATCTATGACCTCCAAGATGCATAATTCAGGGTCTGGTTCTCTAACATCAATGTTAGGTAAGATTTACTACTGTGTGTCACCTGTTTAAGGAGCTGTGGAATCAGGCTTTTAGACTGGATGCTTGTTAGGCAGGGAACAATCAATTTCTATTTATTTGGAAAGCACCATTTCTATTATGATACTGTATGAATAATAAATGGCAAGATCACCTGCCAGCCCCTTGAGGGAATACAGGTCCATTTTGGTGTGTGGTCTGCTCATAGTTTTATTGGTTTGAGATACATCCAGGTGACTGCGTTTGGATTAACTTTAACCTGAGTTAGATGGGTGAGTCCTTGCTCATCATCAGGGAAGTAAATGTTTTCATGGCTTTGTGGAAGAATTAGTTTTGATCTGAGGAACTGAATAAGAAAATAGAAGCTGGGCAGTTCTCAAGTGAGATGATTTCATACGTGATAATGAATATCGCAAGACCCTTCAGTAGTTCCCCCTTCGGGCCTAAGTTACATAGTTTTCTCCACTAATATGTAAAGGGATCAAAAGTGCTTTCACATGGTGCTTTCTGTTAATCTTTTCCATTGCAAATGTTAGGCATTGTCTGATCAATGAGAATGCTTATCTAGCAGGACATACAAATGTGCTTCTACAATACCAGACACGCTGCCTGTTTGCACGTGAGAGGCTGTACAGTCATACCCCTTGCAGTGCTAAAAGAGCTTTTGGCCCACCTAAGAGTTTGCACAGTGGTCTTTATTTTGAGGGAGATTAGTTGCTTTTAGCAGAAATTAAATGGCTGACAGTGTCATGCTCAAGCTCTGAGCAGTATCATGGTATGAGTTGCGGAAAAAACTAAACAACAATGCACCTTTGACACTGCATAGTGCATTATCAGTGTACCCCAGACACAGAGATCTTTTGGGATTCTGGTTGCCAAGTGTTGACATGAGTCCAGGGCTAACATGCTAGGTTGTGCAAATTACTGGAAATTGAACCTGTTTGACCTCTGTTCTTCAGCTCCACACTGCTCTATGAATCAAATATTGTGAATTTGTTGGACCCCTACGCAAGAGGAAGCAAAAAGCTTCAACCCCACTCAAGCAATGAAGGCTTCTGCAGAAAGCAGACTTTAACTCTTTGCTGTCCCCTTTATTTAGCAGTGTTGTCAGTGAGAGGAAAAGGCACAGATGGTTTGTGCTGAATCTCTCATAGAGCAGAGGTGGTATTTCTCCACCAGAAATGCGTAAAAACTCATTGTTCATAACTTCACATGAAAATATGCTGTGTGTTTAATCAGAACACTGGGTTTATTTTTCAGACTGGCATGCCTACTAACAGAGGCTTTTGCACTGAAATTATATTTATGGAAAAAATGTGATTTCTATGTCTTGTATCCAGTGTTTGGCTTTTTGTTTTATATGCCTTTTGGCTTATTTATTATTAACACATTTTTGCGGGTTTTTACATAACCATTATCTTTCAGTATTGTTTTGAGTCAAAACTGTGCTTAGGGTAAAATGGCATGTGGAAGGAGATTAGCATTGCTACAAAGACATTTTTTTCTGAAAAAGGGACACTGTCAACTCAGATGCAACTGGGCATGTTTACTTTGACATTACACTGGTTTTAGAAAAATTAAACCAGATAGAATTGGATCTACTGTTCTGGCTTAAGTTCAAGTTGTTTTTTAACACATATAGTTATCTCCCAGTATCTACAAGCCACAGAGCAGCAGCACAGAACAAGAGAGAAGAGTTGATTGTAAGCCAAAGGAGACTGACTATATTTCTGGGCTAAAATAGAAAAGGAGAGGAACCAAAAAACAGAGTAAAGGAAGAGCAACAATTGCAGTAATCAAATGGATTTTACATATCCCTTCAGTTTTCATGTTTGATGGCATGGTGGTGAATATAATTAAGCAATTGTGGGTCTCTCTGTGGTCTTGATCTTGCAAAAAGACTGGCAGAGTGGACTCTTGGACTCAGTGCATGGGAATCAATGGGCCTCTGTCTGTTTTTTCTTTGCAGAGTCATTTGCAAGATCCAGACAATGATAGTAAGCCCTATTATTTAGTAATGTGTAGAATATTTACAAGAACATGGTAGTTAGGTTGAGAGCTGATTTATCCTGAAAATAATATGTTGCATTGTCATTTTCTGTACAACCAGGGACTTGGTCTAAGTAATTTTCCATTACACACTTTAGCTTCTGTGTAAATATTATAATAATAATAATGATGATATAATAATAACCATCATCATCTCATCTACGGAAGGATGGGTTTGGTTTTCTTGACTTTTGCAGGATAGAAGCCTGGCAATTCTAAAATAAAATGAGAAGATTTTGTTTTTTACAAGTAAAGGCAACAATTTACTTAATTGCCATACTGTATTTTATAGTTTTCCTAATGTAGGTTGTTAAAATTCAGACTATTTTCACGCTGCCTGTTTCATATGAAACTGAAGTGTCCTATTTCACTGCTGCTGTATGTTGCAAAAGGACCTTTTTCTCTTTATTTTCAGTGGAAATACTTTTTGTTTAAGAGAGAAAAAGAAAGAGAGAGAAGCAGAGTTCCTGCCTGGGCAGCACAGCCCAGTTTACAATTATTGGAATGCTTCAGAAATTTTTGTACGTGTTTCAGTTTGGAAGATGGTCAAAACACATTCTGGTGCAGTGGTTTAAAGAAAAATAAAAGGAGAGAGGGGAACCAAAATAAAATTATAAAAATACAATGTGGAAATTTAAGAATATAAAAATAATAAACTCTTAAAAATAATACAGAGTGCCTCTTAAGAATCAAGCACTTGAACTTGGAAATCCTACGTTTCTTATTAAGACACAAGGGGAGGGAGAAAGAATTAGTGTAGCCTTGTGATGTGGCATCTACAGCTGAAGTTTGAACTTAACAAAATTAGCCAAATACGATTGAGTATCAGCCTGAAAATAGTGTATAACAAGCTTGAAGGGCATTCAGACCTCTCCCATTGGCCTTCTGGGAACTTCCCATCTGCAAAACACTTCAAGAGAAAACTCCCATTATCTTAACAACCACATCTGAACAGTGTGTGTACATATCTATATTTATTTTACTGCCCCTTTCTTCTCTTTTCCCATGGCCAAGAAACACAATCTGTGATTTCATTCTTTTAATTTCCCTTTTTTTTTTTTGTTTTTTCTTTGTTTTTTTTAATGGACAACGGTGCCCGTTGTTTAAAATTTCAATACTTTTCTTATCCTGCAATCAGGTGTTAAGGCTTGAGGAGTTCACTGGCAGTTACTGAGTGAACATTACTCTCACTGAAGACAGTAAGACATGGATGTTGCAAAGTGCAAGGCCAGAATGTCAGGCTCTAAGTTGCAAACACAATATTAGATGGAAGTGATCAGGTTGATTATGAAACTCCCCTGAAGGTCTTGCCCTTCCTTCATCATGGGCAGATCTCTTCTCCTGAGCTAGACGATAGCATAATACTGTGAACTCATAAGCCTTTTCTTGGTGGAGTACGTGTAGTGTGAACCTTAGAGCAGCACTTAACACGTGACATGTACGATACCATGCTGATATAGCCGCTGTGGTTGTGACATCATTGATTAGCTAAAGCTCTTTTAAGCATACTGAGGTAGAAATTGGTAATAAGTCAAAGTACAAAATTTCTAACATTTAATTTAAAGGAATGATTCTGTTCCAGTGCCTTGTACCACATCTCTACTTCTTCCAGGTTTAACCATGTAAAGATACTTCCCCGATTTCTTCAGGTGATAGAACATGTATGGTTGAATTCTCTCATTTAAGATGCTGAAAATTGGGCTCAGCAAAGCTGAAGACCACATACAGCAAGGAAGAATTCTATGTTGGTAGGAAGGTGGATAAAACTTATCTTTTTCTACTTGAATTTCTATGTCTCTGTGAATCAGACCCACAGGAGCTAGTTTCGTGAATGCCCTAAAGGCACCGAAAAGATTAGTACTTAGCATAGGCTGCTTTGCTATAAAATTAGTTTGTGGTCTCATTAATACTATCTTTCCAATCTCTTTCTTTTGACTCCTACTTTAATTCCGAGTATATGAAAAAAACAAAATAGAACTGGTGCTTTGCAAAGAAATACTTTAGACAGTGAAGAAGGCATTTTGCCTCGAGAACACCAGAAATTGCTAAAGCTAGAGACAGTGATTTTCTGTTTCATTGTTTGCGTCCCAGCGTACAATTAAAAAAAGTATTTCTACTCACTTGTGCCTTTTCTGGCAGTATAGGGGTCTTCCACTGCTCTTCTGGCAGGATCCATTCTAGTTTATTGAGCTCCTTGCTCCCAGCTTCATTACTAGCCTTTCATATTTGCATTTCTGCGCAGTGTCCCTGCCATTGCTGCTTTTGTCAGTTTTTCTTTCCTCCTGATGCATGTTCAGGAGGTTCAATCATGGCCTAAATTTTCAAATGAAGGTAATAGGTTTGAATATGTCCATTTTTTAGCATCTATTTTTGAGTCTCAGGGAACCTACATAGTTTTCCAGAAGCCCTGAGCTTCTACCAGCTTTGAAAGGTTGCCCTCCTTGAAGTATTTCCAGTCAGGCATCCCAAACCATTCTTCACTTCTCAAAATACTGGTTTCTTGTATCTCCCCCGGATTGGAACAACGTCCAGATACTGCATTGCACATTTCCAGTATAAAAGTAATTAATTCCAGTTTAACTTCCTCACAGGAAAAGGTGAAAAGCTTGCAGTAGGCCAAACCCTTCTCAAAAGAAGTATTATTATGTTTCTCTGTCTCTTACCATACGTCCCCCAGAGCCATTCATAGTGCCCTAGGAGCAGTTTTACTATGAGAGATGATGGCACACTTGGCAAAAGATCCCTGCTGCATCCGCTCTAGAGAGGTCAGGGCTCATCTTGCTGTCTGTAAGCGTGTTTTGAGCAGCTCTTGAATAGCCTGGGTTTTCTTTTGCTAACATTGTCAAAACATGAGAGCTCTGGATTTTTCAAATCCTTCGGCTTTCACCTGCTGTTAGAAAGGCTATTTGACTGAAGAGTATAACCAGTTAATTTCTTTCAGACCTTAGACATCCAAATCCGTCTGTGGTGTGTCATGGTAAATTATTGTTTTGGAAGTTTTTGTCTTTCTCCCTGAAAGACAAAGGGGAAACATTCTTATATTTTAATTGTAGGTCACAAAAGCTCTTGGTACCACTCCAGATATATATATAAGGGTACATTTCCTATGGGATCCATGTGTTGGTAGTTGGAGTGATGCATATCAAGCCATCTAGCTCAGACAACCAAACCCAGCGTGACACACTTCATGTTTGCTGGGTTCAGTTTGTTTTGTTTTCACTGATACAGAACATTAACAAATCTCGGAAATCACTGTGTTGAATTTTTGTACTGTTCTACACAGGAAAGAGCAACACCAGAAAGCAGTTAACTCTCAAGGACCTTTTCCTTAAGAGTTATTCAACTGTCAAGGGCCATTTCCTTAAGAGTTAAACCAATCTTCTTGATTTTATATGGTGTCTGATGTCGGTGACTTTCACCCACACAAGTTTTGATGAAGAGGCCATTCGTTGAGTTAACGGAGTCACATTGATGAAAAAACTAATATAAAGGGGAGTCAGCTCTACATTTGTTTGTTGGATCCAAGCAGGCAGGTTAGGGGTCCATCCAGAAAGCATAATGTGCACGTTTGTTTCTGTATGTTCTGAAGAAACAAGGTGATCACCAGGTAGTGAAAATAGGGAAATGTTTTTTAAGAAACTTTTCTAGTTGCATCTAAGAAGATTATGTGATTGGTTTTTATAATACAATCTGAGGTATTTTCTGTCTAGCAGTAAAGAGATCCATTCTACTTTGTCATTAATGTATAGAATTGCACATTATGAATTTGTGAGATTGTTGCCCAGTTTTGGCAACAATGAGAAGTTAGTGTATATTGACCATTGCCTGAATATTCTAGGATAGACCTTGTGATTCTTTATCAAACCTTCCCTTGACTTTTGGATCAGGTCTGTCACTTGGACAGATAGATGGATACTTCCACTACTGGACCTACCACTTGTTCCTTGGAGGATCAGCTCTAGAGAAAGGTCAGCAGCTTGCCACCGATGCATGTATCCAAGCTTCACGGTTACCTTGTCTGGGGCAGCACATGGCTCCTTTTCAAAAGTGCCTTCCAATTTTACAGGATTCTGATTTTGAGCACTTTTCATCTAGTTTTCAACAGCAAGAAGCTCCATCTAATGGCGGTGGCAAACACTATTGCTCACCTCCCTTGTAGAAATCGGGGACATTGTTTTTCTCACCTTGTTGTGTAAAGAACTCCTCCTCAGAAGCATGCTATGAGGCTTCAAGAACATACACATAGTGTTTTGAACAGGAAAGCATGTGTAAATTTTGTGTTTATTGTACTTAATAGGTGTTAATAAGGATTCTGTTTATAAGCACGTTTTCTCTTACGGTTAGCTGTATGCCAAGCCAAAACCTTGGCAAAAGAAAAGAGATCTGATACTTCATTGAGAGCCAGCCTATTTATAAGCATACCTGTGTGGTATGTGGTGTCTTGCTCCTCTTCCTTAAGGATATTTACTCTTTCTAAGTCCTTCTTCATAATCCCCTCATTTTGACAGAAAACTGGTTTCACGGTGGTTTAAATCTGCCGCTAGAAATAAGAGGTTGCTCTTTCTAGTGGGCAATAGGCAGCAGGAACAAATTCATTCTCAGGAGAAATATGTGTTTATTTTTTCAGATGAATCTAAGGTGAGTGAGTGAATGTGTAGGGAAAGAACTAGCTTCTGTAGAGTTGTTCCTTGATGGGAAGGGCATCTTTATTCACTGCACTCTCTTTATGCTTTGGAGATTTGGAAGCTCTACCCTGTAGGTAATAATCTGAGGCTTTGAGACGGAGCAGTATTGTGAGCCCTTTCTTCTCACTGAGACCATATGAGGTCATTGGACAGAATCATGCTGATTTTAGTGATGGTGGTGATGCAACAGCTAACCCAGAAACTAGCAGACGTTAGACTTATTGCCTGTGGGCAAAGAGCTGGCTGAATTACTTCTGGCTTCTTCTCATTTCCAGCTGCAGCACTGAGTTAAAGAACCTAAAATAGATTACTTCCCTAGAGCTGCATGTGAGTGGTCGTAGCGCTTCACACGCTGCGAGTCTGTGCTGGCACACGTGTGGGATGGAGTTCCATGTAAGGTAAACACTGTCTTCAGAAACGGTATGTGCTGTGACAAAGTATGAAAAGCTGTGAAAGGTGGGAAGGCCCACAGCCAGACATGTTCCTGGGAGTATCCCAGGAGTTGTTTCTGGTTTTACCCTGAAGTTTAGCCAGAGCAGGCAGTGTGAGCCTGTGGCTGTGACACTGAGCAGAGGACTGCAGAGCTCTGAGCAGCATTTCTTCTTGTTTCCCAGCAGACTTTCAGCAACACGTTTAATCCCTTTCTGTTCCTCATCTCCCCACCTGTAACAGAGGGATAAAGCTTCCTTTATCTGCAGGCTCCCAGGAGTCTGTTTAGATTGTAAGTTCTTTGAGGAAGAGAAAACACCTGGCACAGTAAGGCCCCTTTCTCAAATAGATGCCATTGTAATACCTGTAATCGGAAGCATCGTTCACCTGCCGAGCAGATATCTCCTAGATTGAGAGTTTCCGGACTGTGACCTCTCTCAGGACTGGTTTCTAACAGATGTGCAGACAAATTTTCCTATCTTCCAGGAGTTTTTGAGAGTCTAAAATTTACACCTTTATAAAAATTCAATTTTTAGTTCCGTTTTTAAATTTTATTTTCTGTCTGTATAAATTCCGTAAAGTTTCAGTTGAACAAGCATTTCAATTAAAAAAAAAAAAATCATTTAAATTTTTATTTAAATACTACTTTTCAAAAAACATCTCACTTTTTTTTATTTTATTTTGCTCTTGGAAATATTTCAAGCTGGGAGCTGATCCAAAGATGACCTTTCCCCACAGACAGTTCGAACAAATCAGTATTTCTCCTGTGAAAAATATCTATCATGGGAAAATCCTAACTGGCACTTCTTGACTGCTGTAGGGAAGACTTTGCAGGCAGAGACCTGCCTTCTAAAAGCTGGTTGCTGAATTTACAATTAGCAGTAATACAGACCTTTTGATGGCTTCTTCTATATCAGCATAAGCTCTGAACTGCCACTCATATACAAGCAACTTCCTTTCAAGTCCTGCCATTTCTCACTTTGATATTTCCCCACAAAGCTGGCTATTTAACTATTAAAAAGTCAGTCACTGTGACTGGTTAGCTATAGGATTGTTTAATAGGGATTTTTGTTTGGGTTTCTATTGTAGCTGAGGAGGATATATGATCTCTTTTGAAATGAGCTATTAACATGATAAAACATCTTGGGAACATACAATACTGAAGCTGATGGTTTAATCTTTGCTGGGGTATCTGAATGCTGTATTAAATACAGGGGACTGCACTAACGAGTATTTGAGCTTTGTAGTGGTATGGCACTAGAACACAGAGCTGAAGCGCAGTTACCAGATTTTTCTGTAACTGTTTCCTGAAATATGCTTTGCATTTAGTGTTCGGAATCAAACACAGGGATACTATAAAAATCCTATGTTTTCCATACCTCAGAGATGGGAAATTTCAGAAAGGTTGGTGTTGCTAAGACAGATTTTTTTCCTTTATTTATCTCCCTATAAATATATATGTGTGTGCATGTGTGTATAGATGTATATATACTCACAAACATATGCTTACACACACATATGTGAGTATTTGCACCCTCTGTATCCATAGGGTGGTCTCAGTTCTGTAGTTCTGCTCGTACAGGCGTCGCTGTTTGAGATTGTCTGTGCCCGTTGCTTCCCCCAGGCCGTGACTCTTACCTGGGCATGCTAGCTGGGTTTATCACCTTCCATGTTCTTGTGGGATATGGAGGAATTTTGGCTGGCAACCAAAATTTTACAAAAAGCTGCTTCATTTTTATGATTTTCTGTTTCCACCACCCCCCTTCTTCCTCTCAGTTTTAAATCAAAGAGAATTTAACCCTGACTAATTTACATGCAGCTTTCAGTCCAGGGACTTGAAGCTGAAGCTTAACAAATACTGGCCTTGCAAAAGGCACAGATATTTAGCAAAGGTGCTCATATGTGTCTAAACCAACTTCTTTAGGGCTGTAGCGAATTCCATTACATCTTCAGCCAGGTTGTCTTTCTGACAGAAAGCAGAAGCAGAGAGTTTCCTTCTGGAACCACGGGGCAAAATTTCTGTCTGGGTCATTCAAGAGATCTGGCTGGAGGGTTTCTCATCACGTTCTGCTCTGAAGTTTTGTGGTTATGTGTAAGAGAGGGGCTTAAGCCCAGAAAAGTGAAAATACATGCTATCTCTGCCTTTTATCTCTGAAGCTTCCCTTCCTTTTACATATCGGTATTCCCCAACCACAGTTTGAAAGGAGGCATTGCTGATAGTGCTTTCACAAGATCGCTGTCCACAATCATCAAGGGAGAAGAGACAGTCCAGATTGTCAATTAATTCCTGACCTTGGATTAACAATAGCAACTTTTATCAGTCATCAACACAATTATTTATAATGGCAAAGAAACCATTAGAGTTTAGCAAGTCTATCGTGTTCGTAGACTGCATTTAAGTGTGTCCTGTAGCTACATGTACTATGTCCTCCCACAGTACCTAGAACCTCCTATGATACCTTCCACTTAGGTCTGTGACATATTTGTAGCATATCTTAACTGGTTTTGAGTCCTTTTTAATCATTCATATGTGTAGTCTTAACACAAAGAATCATCACCTTTAGATCACAGTGAGTTAAACCAGATGACAGGGTGCTGTAGCTTTACAACTAGGAAAACAAGCATCCTCTCAGAGCTGTAAGTTTGGCATTTTGGAGAAAAGCTTTTTCAATTTAAATGGTTTATTGCCTAGATTAGTGTTCTTTCTGTAACACTTGTGGACAGTTAATTGATTTGCTTTGTGATTTTAGTCCTCTCCAGGGAAGGCGGGGTTTTGAGAATCTGAGAGTTGCAGCGTGGAACAATTCATTTCTCAGTAAACTCTGAAATCTCTGGCTTCTCAATTCTCCTGCCTCAGTATACCTATCTGTAAAACAGTATGTGATGTCCTTATGGCTAATGGTGCTTAAGTGCTTTCAGAGCTGTGGGTAAACCACTAATTAGTCACAGTCATTTAGTCAAAATTACTGAAGTCTGATATTTTCCCATATGCTCTACTAGTTCGGGGAAAATGTTGTGAAAATTCATTGATTTAGGCTTCCCTGGTGTATTTGCTGTTGTTTGTTTGTGTGACGATGACTTTCTGTGTTGTGGTTGATACAGATGTTGGGGAATTGTGCCGTCTGCTTCTAGTTTTTGTGAATGTTCTTTTGGTTTAAATAGTGCAAAATCCTCTTTCCAGAAAGAAATGTAGAAATAAAACAGCATAACTATTTTGTTTCAGTATGTTCTACATCATCACTCTTGATATGGGGATTTATCTCGTCTGCACCCTCTGCTGTACAGATCTAATTTATATAGACATACCAACATGCATGTACACAAAACACACATGCACCCACAGTCTCTTACATTACATTGTGAAAGAACCATAAGGTTGAAGTGTGTTGACTCAACTATTTAATGAGGTGCAATAAATCTTGACAAGACCAGCTGGCACTAGAGTCAGGCTTCTCATCTTTTTACCATTACATTGAAATGTGAACAATAGTGGAAAGAAATGTAGCTCTTCTTTTTCTTTTTCTTTTTTTTTTTTTTTTTTGGTACTCAGATCTGTAGCACTATATTAAAATCATCCACTTTCATGGAATGTGAAGCATGGTGGATGCTGTGGAAAATGTTAACGATGTAAAGGCCCCTTTTCCTGATTCTTTTTCTCAAATTCTGAAAACGTTATTGATCTGACAGATCACGCAAGTGTGGTCAGCATTAATAACCCTGCAATACACGTTGGCTGAGCAGAGCAGCAATGTTGAGTAATGATACCCAGAATGTGTTTCAAGTCTGGTAGCGAGATGTGCTGTACCTCTTGCTGCTCTTGCCCTCATATCTCACTTTTCACCTTCTCTAGCACATTGGTCTCTAGCAGTTACTTCTCACCACCAAACCTTTATTAACTTTAACTTTACCCCTGCCTGTCACCAGGCTCCTCCTCTGCTGCATGGACAACATGAAATCCTTTCCTCTTTCTCATTCCGCCTTAAGATCTTCTTCTCCCAAGGGCCATTGCTGGCTGATTATAGCTACCACCAAGTCCAGTAGGGCTGACTGCTAACTATATTACTTGAGTATCTTATTAAAAAGTACAAGTAATTAAGCAGCTTGGACATCTAAGCATGTGGCATGGTTCCAAAGCATCTTGGCCTCCCATATAGGATTCTTTTTTAATGAACCCGATTTATTGTTGTGAAAAGAAATCTGTTTAAATAGTGCATTTCTTGTTTGGGGTGGGTTTTGTTTCTGACAATGGCATCCATCACTCTCTTTTATGTCTCTAGCCCCACCACTTAATGCCAATCTGTCCTTAAAAAATAATTGCTTCCAAACCAACTAGATGCCTCTGGATTCACTTGAGAAAGACTGCCTCAGCTTTGCAGTGTATCCCATAATGATAGCTGACATCTCCAAAAGTAATAACCGCACCTCGTTGCTTTGTGATTACAGCATTTGATGTGTGCTGGGCTCTGGTGCCTGGTGGAAGGAGATACATCCTGTAAAACAAAGTTGGACCCCCCTCTGGATGGCACTGAATGTGGCGCAGACAAGGTAATCAAAATGCTCAGTAGCAGTCACTTTGTTTTTTCCAGCATTGTCTGTGGAATAATGTTTCCAAGATGTTCAGTATTTAGCATAAACCCATATTTTATACTGATTCTCTTACAGAAACTGCTCAATTAACAGCTGGATTGGGTTAAGTCTTTCTGATTTTATGTTACGTGTATTTCAGTAGCCTCTGGAGACGTCAGTAGTCAAGTTCTTGTGGTCTAGCCATTCTACAAACACTGCAGGGAAAACCCCATGGTTCACTCCGCTAAGTGCACAGACTGAGTACCCTGCGAGTCACGTTAGGTAGTCGCTCACTCTGTCACTTCTGTTCATTGCTGCCGGTGGTGTTTCATAAGTGAGATGTTTTTTTACTGTGAGCTAAGGTAGTAGTTGTCTTTGCTGTATTTGAAGTAGAAAGTGTGGAGAGCATTTAGACTGACATTTGGGGAGTGGGGAAAGATGAGGAAAGAAAAAGAGGCTACTTAAAAACTTCATAGTTTCTAAAAGTAGCTCCAAACGTGTTGAGCTCAAATTCAGTGATGTTCAGTTATTTTTGAAGTGTTTGCTGTACTGTGTGCATATACTCAGATGACTAAGGCATATATGGACTTTCCAGAATCCAGATCAATGTAGAAAATCGTTACAAGAAACACAAAATAAACTCTCAGATTAATAGATCTCCCTCCAGTGAAAATCACCATTCCAGTAACGGGCTTCAATGCCAGTGGGATTTCCTGTGGGTGGGAGTTACTGAGGCTCAGCTGCTGCCTCCCAGCTGACCTACTGTGCTAACAGAAGTTGACTTTAGTGAACACATTTAACCTCTGAGATGGGCTGTGGTAGGTGGTATGTGGTTCATAAATGTAGGCGGTTGATTCTCCCAGTGTGGCTGATAACTTGCTAGGCTACAAAGGAACTTGACTGGTTTGGTAACTGCCAGCCCCCTACTTACTGGTTTTGGATTCTAATATTTTTTGTTTGTTGTATGGTTGGGGAGGTAAGAAAGGGTAAAATTAAAACGTTTGTTGCTAAAATCAAAGATTAGAGACCTTTTCTTTGCTTGCAAATAAACATAAACAATGACAAGAAAAGCTGGGTCCTGGAAAGCATGACAAGGAAAGTGAGACAAAAGATTTCTAGATATATGTTTTTCTAACTACAGGAGTCCTGGTGATTCTTTTGTAAGACTGCTTAGCAGTGCTTACTGTATCGTATACTGCACAGAGCAGGAGAATAGGCCAAATTTCCTGCTTGGTCAGGAGCCAGTGCAACCTAATAGAATCAAAGGTTGTTTGGGGCTTTAGCCAAGTTAGGTCCGAAATACCTCAATTATTTTGTACATACTGGGAATACTGCTGATGAAGACATTGCTTTGGGGTATAATTTCTTGGACTCAGTTTCTGTGAAGAGTGTGGCTTTAAGTCTTAGCACTTAGATAATTATCTGCTTTATAAAGCAAGGGGCTCAATCCTGTGATTATTTTTTTTAATGACAGAACTCCCTTCAGGGGTTCATTGAGGGTGACACTTAATTTTCTGTTTCACCTTCCCCCTTTCTCTTCCTCCCACCTCCATCTCACTGAAGCCTTGAATCTCTAGAAACTTAAACACGGGCTTGTTGTAATCTCTCAGACATCCTTTTAAGTCCACCTGTGCAGGAACGTTTGCAAGATCAGGGCTTCTTTCCAGCCTGTACTAACACAATTCCATTTCAGTGGTGCCGAGCTGGGGAGTGCGTCAGTAAAACTCCCATCCCTGAGCATGTTGATGGAGATTGGAGCATGTGGAGTCAGTGGAGCATGTGCAGCCGGACATGTGGCACAGGAGTGCGATTCAGACAGCGGAAATGCGACAATCCCCCGTAAGTCTTCACATCATGCTGATTTCTTTTTGCATGTAACACTTAAACGATCCTTGTTGCAAGAGTGCAGGGAAGAAATGTGCAGCAGAGCTGTGCAGAGGACATGAGAGATTTCTTGTTCACAAGCAGCAAGGACCAGGTCAAACTCCTGGAGTGAACCAGTAGGTTCTGTGGAAGTGGCTTGAAGTGTTACTGTTGGAAGTGGCCCATTGCAATTATTCAAACATAGATACAAAGACGTGTAGTTTGGCAGAAAAAATGATGCTGTGTTTCCTCTCCAGCACTGCAGTGAATGAGGAGGGGTTGATCTGGATCTACAGACCAATACGTTTTGGCGATCGGTTTTGCAGGGAGTGCTGTCTCTGAGCTTGGGAAGCAATCGAGTGGCTGACAGTAGTCATAGTGTCATATAGCTGTGTTGGTAAAGCACCTTGAGATATTTTGTACATCAGGGTATGCTGCATATGAAAAGGAAAGTTTTGCCACACACAGTGCAGTGGGTGCTGTTTAGCTCCTGCACGGTGACTACAAATAAGCCTGTGCTCTCTGCTTGGGCTTGGATTTCTTTCTGATTCAGGAAGAAATGTAAGTGATGTTATCTCCCATGTGCCATCCTTCATCCCTTAGGTCCATTGAGGCGCATCTGGAAGTCTTTTCTTCTTATGGGAGGCCTGAACAGGTTACTATGGTGGCCATTTAACTGACCACCCTGTTTGAGGGCATTATAACTTCTGAGATGAATGAAGGTGCTCACAATCTTGAGAGCATCCCTCTAAGTTGTGTATCTCTAACTTTATTCGTATTTTAAGGTTTTCTCCACAGACAAAGCACGGGAAACTTTTCTTTTGCAGTAGGGGCTGAAATTCTGGCTAGCAACATAGTCACTTTCAAGACATACCTAGGTGATGGATAGGTACACACTGGCTGCTGCTGAGCTGTATTCATGTGAAAGGGATATTTTTGTTTATGCCTTTCCTTAAATAACACTGAACTGCAATTGCATGTCTATAATGTCCAGGCTTGATTTTTATCAGCTCATTTTCTTGAACAAGGGACTGAACTGGTTTCTTTGCTGTCAGCTACAAAAAGTCTCTTTAACCACAGTGCTGACCAAACCTAAATCCATTCATCATTGTTCCTTAAATTACAGGAAATGCTCCCTCCAAGATTGCACACTGATTTTAAAATTCTCTTGCTTATATACATTCTTGGCTGGGGATACACACGTGATCTTCTTTTGCTTCAAATTCCTGGCATCAGCCCACTTCTTCTGCAGCTGGTTTGTTCACTGTCCAAAAATATTGGCTAAGGGATTTATCTTTTATTTTATATATATTTGGTCTTGGGATTTTTATTTTAACTGGAATCTCTACTACTGCCAGCTGACTTTTGAGCCTGTGGGACTATCAGTATTTTTAAACCAGTTGCTTCACTGTTTGATTTGGTTTTTCCTCTCTGTAATTTCTCTGAGTGTTTGCATGCATTGCCTCCAAATGGTTGTAAGGCAGTGTGTCATGAGCCAGTTTGCACGTGCAGACTTTTGAGTTGTACCGCCTTGTGTTCTTGTCTAGGCTTTGGACTATTGTCATACAGTGGGATTGAAGAGAAAACCACTGGCTTAAATAGAACATCAAAATGAGATCTCCACCCCTTCTGCAGTCCCCTCTTGTCACGTAATAGGGTCACGGTAGTACAAATGGGCTTTGATTTGTTCAGTTCCACTAGTGGGTGGATTCTCTTGGCACAAATACAGTGGAAGGTGGCCGTGAAGTTGTCTACCAGGAGATCTTGCACAGTCACAGTTTCAGGCATGTGTCAGGGTGGGCTTTAATGATAACTGTTCATTGGAAATCACAGGCAGTGCTAGAGCCCATATTATACAGGACTTGGGACCTGGGATTACAGGGATCTTTCCCTTCAGATTCTTTTGCAGAATCTGATGGAAATGAAGCCCAGACTCTTGGCCTCAGCGTTTGGAGAGGTGGAAGGGACACAAGGGTGAAGCCACAAACACAAAGTGAAGCAAATAAACAAGTGTTAAGTAACTGTGGGAGACCAGAGAGAGCGACTGTCATTGTTTTTCTTCATCTTACATGATGAAAACCCTCAGTATCCTGTTTAGACATGCCAAGAGGCCTATAATACTGAAATACTATTACAGACATCAGTTAAATCAAAGATTACTGTCAGTAATTCTGCATTCCCTACCCAAACAGTAAGAGCAGATCATAATCAGCATGACAGAGCTATGTCTTGTCCATTTCTCTGACTGCCTGTCCATGTCTGTTTATCTGCTTGTTCCTGAACCCCTTGAACAGACACTCGGTATTCTATTAGTGTTTTACTAGAGTTACTCTAATAGAAAGCAGCAACATATTACCAAATAAAGTATAGGGCTGTTGGACAGAAGGGATCTGAGGTGGGAAGATCTTGTTGGGTATATTGTTTTATGTTGAATTACTGGGACTAGAAACAACCCCCAGATCTGTAGAATGCTCTGTTGTTTTGTGGCTGATGAAATGAGTGCATCCAAGTCTTTAATTTTGGGAGGCACTACATCAGGAGGACGCAGTTCATTTTGCTCCTTAATTAGAAAGGGAAGACAGGTCAGGCTGCTGAAGAGCCAAGCAGAGGAGTGCAGGTCAAAAGGCACTATGTCCCTGTAACTCCCACCGACTGGGAGTGGTGGGTGCTCAGGAAGTCTGTCTCCTAATGGATTTGGCTATTACTTTATTATTGCTAGTGACTGTTATTACCAATAGTGAGAGCTGCTTGCTTCCAGTCTGCATTGGCAAACTCGCAGAAAGTCCCTCACAAGTTAATGACATCTTAAGATTAAAGGCAAGCCAAGTGCAAATGAACATAGCAAACAGTAGTCCCGCTGTGTCTCCTGTTTCATGGCCATCATCTTGACACCCTGCTCTCAAGAGAGCACTCTGTTACTCTTTGGGCATTCCGACTGCTTTCTTTTTTGTTTGTTTTTTTCCTGTGCATGTACACACAAACATGTACAGTCACGTACGTTCAATGGCTACATCTCTTTGCTGTAGGCAAAGAGATAGTGCTGAAACCAAAGTTTGTGTATTTGAGTGCAGGGTTTGTGTGGGAAGAAGCCTGCATCATGCTTCTAGTCATCTGGACTGAGTGTCTGTCTCATCCAGTCTACGGCAGCAGACACAATCCTCCCAGAAGATTTCTGCATCAGTCTCAGCACATCTGCTGCTTTGCACGTGTCCGTGGCAGAAAAGAGGCATTAGCAGTGCAAGCAGACATTTGTTCAGGCTGTTCTTCTGGTGACTCTCTGTGACATTACAGTGTCACTGGAGACCAGCATTTCCATTTAAGAAAAAAACAAAACACTTTTTCTGGGATTTATGGAGCTACTGTAAAAATTTGATCTAGGCTGAAATTTGGCATAAAGCTTTTCTATGCAGAATCAAATGTTTCTGCTGCACCGAATGCTGAATTCATCAAGTCCAGCACAGCTATGAAATCAAAGATCCAGTCCTATCACCAGCGTGTAAATGAACAGGGCAACTCTTGCTGGGACCACTGACACAACTAAATGATATACAACGAGGACCTTGGTTTCTAATTAGCTGCGTGATATAACCTGATGTTCATTGCTCTTCTGGGAGGGAGGGGGGAAAAAAGCTTTTGGAATTAAATGCTCTACGGCTAAAAACTGGAATTTGGCTGGAGTTGCTTTTTATAGCCATCTGTTAAAGAAAAGTAAGAACATGACTTTATCCGTCTTTGCTGATTACAGCTGGAGAGATAGGTATTTGACAAATTCAGAAGAGTATTAGCAAGTAGCTAAAGAAATGATCTGTTAGGATGGCTAAGTCTTTTGCTTACTCGTTTTTTTTTGTTTGTGTTTTGTTTTGCAAAGAAAATATAGGCTATTGTTCAGAATTTGAGTTTTCCTTCTTCTCTGGGGAATCATAAATAAGAATAAATAGATTTTGCAGGTGCTTAATCCTGATGTTGGATTAGTGGCCTTCCTGCATGTTTAAAAACCAAATGTGTAAAATGGCATGGTTTTCGTGGATGGAGATTTTCTGCTGCACTGGTTTGTTTCTGGACACCCTACTTACAGTACAAGTTATAGCTGATTCTATGTTATTTTAGTTTCAGACTGCTGAAACCAGAAGCTTAGAGGGCGTGTGCTGAAGAGACGTTTGCTGTGTCCCCATTGTTAAGAGTGAGGCAAGGGGCAAAGTAAATGGTGGGAAGAGAAAGGTGAAACATTTTGGGTTGCCTGCCTCTGTTTTGGATATTTTGCGTGATCCTGGGCACAGTAATGTCACCATGGTGCCTCTAGCTTCCCCATTAAGAATATACTTAGCTTTGGTATTTGTGATGGAACTACAAGTTATCTTCTGAACTGCCTGATTGTGCAAATATAAATAATACTTAGACTTTAGGTGTCATGCTCAGTGCACCTTCCAAAGCCCAACCCTCACAAGTCACCATCAGTTAAAAAACTTGTCTCAAGTCACAGGAAAAGTTAGTCAGAGCTCACGCCTGATGTCATGGCAGAACCCAAAATTTGGGAGTGCCTTAATTCAAGTCCTGTTCTGAAACTGTTGGTACACACACACTCAAACACACTCTCCACTCTTTCCTCAGTCATTTGCCGACTCCATCTGAAAATAGGTTAGCACAGGAATTAATTGCTGTTGAAGTCAATGAAGAAATTTAGGTCAGCAGTGTAAAATTGGTCACATCCCTTGGTTTGTGACCAGAATACAAACAGTTAAACACTCTGTATCTTCTAAGAAAGTTGCTTATTGCCCGCAGGTGAATAGCATTACCTCTTACTTAAGGTGTGCAGTGTGTAGGCAGCCCCTATTTATTGTCTGTGTATGGGATACTACAAAAGAACATGCTTCTGAAGTACTCCAGAGCATCTGTTATGATAAGCCAATTATGGATCTGGAATGGAGCTTGAATAATTTTCTGTCAGAGCCACTGACATCAGGATTGGACCTCCAGCAAGTAACATCTGAGAAGAGGGATCCTTCCTGTTATTTCAAGATATTTCAAGTCCCTGCCTTGGACAGGGAAAGTTAGGTGAAGATGTGCCTGTGAGTTGCTGTGCTGTTCCTGCTGACCCTGGTTTGTCTTTCCTGTCATAGCCCGGGACCAGGCGGGAAGAACTGCCGGGGAGCCAGCGTGGAGCACACTGTGTGTGAGAACTTACCCTGCCCTAAAGGTGTGCCGAGCTTCAGGGACCAACAGTGCCAGGCCCACGACAGATACACCAACAAGAAAAAAAGCCTCCTGACAGCTGTCGTCATTGATGGTAAGTTTTTTCATCTTCCTCTGTACAACCTTGCTGTTCTTTCACTGCAGCTTCTCAACCCGTCTTGATTTCATCTGCAAGACTCCCATTTGTTGGTGAGAAGGCTGCAGTATGTTCCCCTTAGCTACACCTTAAAAACTAATTATAATTACTTGTTCTTGGTGCTGCCCTGTTCTTTTACCCCTCTTAACAGAAGATAGAGAGTTCTTTACTCATCTTTTTGTAATACTGCGGGAGAGGTGTCTAAACTTGATTCCCGGTCTGAACAGGCAGGTATTTGGGAATGGGATTTTAAACATCAGATAGTTAAAATTAATTTGGAACTGAAAATAGAAGGATTCCCTGGGACATTTTTGATGTGTGTCAATTCTGGGCATTTCAGCATGATTGCCTACCCTACTTACATTCCTTTAATGCTTCCCTTACTGAATCTTGCTGCTCAGCTACTATTCAAGCAGGTGTTGGGGGGATATGAAAAAGGATCGTAATAATGTCCTTTCTTGTCCTGGTTTGAAAAAAATTTCTTTTCAGTAATTTTACTGAATTTCTGCAGGAACAAACATCTTTCACTGCATTCTGCTGAAAACCAGACAAGGCTGGTTTCATTTGGTGATCTTAAAGACATGCTTGAACAGCGGAGGGTGGTATTGGAACTGATACCAGAAGACCAGACATTGGATAAGCCCTTTCGTGTGCTAGCAGTAACGAGTTAGGTCTGACACGAGGACAAGCGTGCAGACAGCATTCCTGTTCTCATAGCAGACCCTCCAAGAGCACAATTCCTTCAGATACCCCAGAAGACAGACTGGGTTTGCTTGTTCCTCTCTGCCCCCCTCCCCAAATAGTTTTGCTGAGTGAATGCACAATGCAGAGCTACTTTCCTGACTAGTTGCAGTCACAGAAGACTCTCCCAATTTTTTTCCAGGGGTGAGCTGTTTCACTCCTTTCTCCATTTCCAGTCAGGAACTACGGGTTGCTGAGGGTCCTATAAATAGGACAGGGAAACAAATGGATGATTCAGTGACCTTCTTTGACCAGTGCTGCCAGAATTAAGTAGCATATTGCAGTGGGAACGTCATTCAGCCACAGAAAGGGAATATGCCAATTTTTGACCACCTGAAGACTGAACAAGATATTGCTATAAGATAATAGCCCACATTGTTCTCTCTAGCAAAGCCTTACTCACCTGAGCCGTGTTACCCCAGTTTCCTTGAATGCAAATTAGAAACCTCTCCTACCCTGTTGCAGATCTCGCTGCTGCAGAAAGAGAGGCTGTCCAGAGGCAGTCAGACTACCGTTTTCCTGCACAAGCTGCTCTTTCAACAGCCTTCCCAGCTCCTCTGTTCACTCTGCAAGTGAAATCAAAATCCAGCCCCTGTAAATTTGCTTTGCATCAGACTCAAGGCAGGGAGTTTGAACATCCACGGGATATTCCTGTAGGTCCTCTGCCAAGCAAGACAGACGGACAGAGGGCAGCTCGGCTTCACATCTCAGTGTCACCATTTATTGAAGCATGTTAGAGCACCCATGCAATGTTCTCCAGTAGCTTTTTTCAGCATATCAAAGTGCCACACTCAGAAGCATTTAAACAGACACAGGTCCAAACCAGCCTTGAGCTTGAACTCTACGTGTATCTATTATTGAAGTGGGAGCTGATTGCAGGTTTTTGATTACATTGGAAACTTAGAAAAGGCCCATGCTACTTAGCTTAATATATTGGCAGACCTTCTTTCTTAAGTCTGAGGAGTGGAAGTGCTTGACTATGCAGAACAAAACATGTTTCCGTTTGAATGTCTATAGGTTCTTCCTTGGATGAAGTTCGTCAGTAGCGGATTCAGCTCCAAAGGAAAAACATTACATTGCCTAAATATCTGTTACTTAAACATATGGCAAATGCAGTCAGCAAACCCTGACATCTGCTGTATGCTGCCAGCTAATAATACAAATCTTTGAAAAAGCTTTTTTACTTAATTCCTTCTCTAGCTGAACACAACAGTAGCTTTTCCAAGGTGAGGTGTAAATATGTACTATAACAATTGCCATTAGCATGGATGAAAAATGCAACTTTTCTCTACTGATGTATTTCAAATGAATTTGGGGGTTCTTTCTCTAGATATTCTAGCAGCACAGTTTGCTGACAGCAATGATTGTAGGACCACAAATATCAGTTTAAAGAAATAGTAGGTAATATGTACGCAAGAATGCTTTAAATTTATGTATACAACTGTTCTGACTGGCAACCTGATGCAGGGAAGTCAGTCCATCAAGAGTAGAAACGGACTGGAGAACTTGTTCTTCTTAAATCATTGGCTGTAGCCTGAATTTTGTCTGAGACACTCACACAGTGACTTGGTCATTCATACCAGGCTGCTGAATTTTCCCTGTAACAAACATGTTCCATTCACAAACAGATACATAGAAGTGTACTGATTAAATGGTTTTCTGTGCCTTAAAAGACCAATGTCCTCAATGTAACCCTTTGAATATTGATATTTTAAAGTGGGAAAATGACACACCTATATTGAAAGGCTCACATTCCTTCAAAGATGAGAATATCAACAGATACCTTTCCAAATCCATTCATGTAGAGACTGCATCACCATTGCCTCAAAAACTCTTGTTTGTGCTGTTCCTAAAGGCAGTTGCTTTTGTTTTTTCTCTTTCCAGATAAGCCATGTGAGCTCTTCTGCTCTCCACTGGGGAAGGATTCCCCTGTGCTGGTGACAGACAGAGTCCTCGATGGTACTCCGTGTGGGCCTTACGAGACTGACCTCTGTGTGCATGGCAAGTGCCAGGTGGAGTAACTTTCTCTTGTTTTAGTTCTAGCATTATGTGTAGCCTGGGGCAGCTGTGTGTATCCTAGAAGAACAGGCATCCCTGTGGGTGGCTGGGAGGCTGTCTCTGAGGTGAGAGGGCAAACCTATTTTATAAAACCCATTGCAAGAGCTCCACAGCCCTGTGTCTTGGTCTGAGAATTACAATAAATGCCCAAGGTATAAGCTAATTACTGAACAGCTGGGAATATTCAATGATCACATTTGCTTGTGTGTAGTCATCAAACAGTTTGGGTGGGAAGGGACTTCTGTGAGGGGAGCAGATGGGAGTCAAAATCTGGCTTGCTTAACTGCTCCATTTTGGCTATTAGAGGAATCACTGAAAAATCACTGATGCTGCAAACTGGATTATAAATTGTCACTAGCCTGTTACAAGTGTTACATTGCCAGCATCACGATGCTTGTCAGGTGTACCTGATTCCTGCCTAGAAATATTGAGGAAGCTTTTTAATACCTGTTGCTACTTGGCTCCTGAGCTCATAGCTTCCCCTGTGTGATTTTTATTAATTGTGTTACTAGATAATGCCAAGGTGAGTTAGTGTAGGGGACCATCAAAATTATTTGAAAGGCCTGTTTCCCTTGCAGTAAGAAGATTCCCTTCCTCACACAAACTAGGTTTTAAAGCTCCATGCAGTAGAAAATATAGGTTTAAAGGAGCAGATCCTGCAGCCCAAAGCATGGCCCAAGGCAGTTTGCTTTTGCCTCTCATCTCCATTGTCTTGCTTGGGTCACAAAAAGAGCAAACCAGAGACAATGAAGGGTAGGCTTCCTTCTGCTGTCCCTCAAGGGGACAATCAGTGCCCCTTTGGTTGTCCCTGGATGGACTGGCCAAACCTGAAGATGCTTGTTTCTTTCTGTCTCTGGTCGGACAAGTCAAGAATGGAAAGGAAGAGGACTCTATTCAAGAATCTTTAGATTTGATTCTCTTTTCCTGGAGTAAAGGTGTGATGGCCTATAACCGTTGCAATGATGATTATTTATCTCTAGCCAAATTACATATAGAACCAAAATTAGGTGTGGGAGATCTTTGTAATACTTCTTGTATTGAAGATCTTGTAAGATCTTCATGGTTTGCTGGGCAGTGAGACAGTTCGTAATGCAGCATATTGAATGCTTCAGGAGGTCATCTGTTAGAGCTGATAATTCAGATTCCTTGCAAATTTAGTGGAGCTGTGTAGACCCATACTAACTGGAGATTTAAGGTTCGGACAAGGGAAGGGAGAGAAGAGAATGTTTGTTTAAAGATCATAAATTACAGGAAGTCATTTGGAATTGATGCTTCTAGCAATGTGTTGCAGTTGGAATCAAGTCATTTGTCATGGACACTGTGACAGGGCAAACATGTAGTGGTTTTTCTCCTAATCATGTAACATGCGTTCAAAGTTTTCTGCACACACGTTAGTGATGTGAAAGACAGTTGAGTTGACTATTGCAACTTTGCCAGTGCTGGATTCTTCCTGGCTGTTTTTCCTCTAAGTTTATCCTCATCTAGATTTGTATTCTATGCTAGGAGTCCCTCTTTTCAGTATTAACCAGTGTGTTGTATCCACCAGAACAGCTTTCTAGCATCACACTTTACTTCCACTAACTTCACTGGAGATATGCTGGTTTGCCCTGGGGGCACAAGGCACACTGTATTTGGCATTATTTCTGATTTCTGTAAGCAGTGATTAAGGACTACCAATTTTGATTGCTTTGAGCCTCCCAGGCGGGGAGATAGATGAACGTGATATTCACCTGGGTGTAAGAGAGACTTTGGGGGCATAATGCAGCTTTACTAATAGCAATGCGACGAGATAAGTGAAAAATCTTTGTCGGGATTGAATTTTGCACTGCTGCAGGAGACACTTCCCACTGTTCCCTGACAAATGGTGCTGAAGAGGTGTGTTTAATTCAGTCGTTTTAATTTATTCAAATGGAGAATCTGAAGAGCAAGTTGCTGGGGAGCGAGCACAGGTTTGATTCTTTATATGCTCTTTAATACAAAGTGCTTTGCATAGAGCCAGGTTCATGGTGCATCCCAAGTTACCTAATTTTTCCCTGGTTTCAGCTGTGTCTGAAAAAAAACCTAAAAAAAAACCATTAATAACCTTTTATAGTAAGGCCAGCTGTGCATCTCCAGATGCGTGCCATTGACCATTACTCTGGGCCAGCCAGCTTTACTACTCCAAACATTCAGATCAGCCACAAATGGTAAATCAGACATCATGGCAATGTACATTTTCTTCTTCCAGTGAGGAGTAGTAGCCAGCTCCCCTCCAAATGAAAACCTTTATGAGCACAGAGCTTTGGAGGTACATCATGAAAAGCAAGTTGCACTCAAGTCAGGGGCAACTGCCTTTAACTGTGCAGAGAGGTGATGACAGCTGCAGAACATTCAGTCCGTTTGCATCTGGCTGAGAGAAAATGCAAAATGATCAATTCAAGGCGAGCAGATTTGAAAGCCTTGTGAACTCATTTATAATACTCTTCTGCCTTATATGCAGTTTAGTGCTGAGAATTGCCATATGTGACTGTGTACCCCATTTGCCACAGATACTTGTCTAACTAGCTGCCTATTAAACCAATTTAATCAGCATATTCATTTAATTACTCTTCTACTCATTCCTTTACGCAGTGTAGACAAAGCCTGGCAACAAGCATTGCAGGGGGCCTGGAGAAAAGAATAAGTGCTGAAATCAAAGGGTGGTATTACTGTTATTTATTTTCTTGTGTAATCCTTCTAGTTAAAGGCTCTCAAAGGCAGGAATGACACATTGACAGGGTAACAGACAAATTAGCAGTAACCATTGCCTGTGAACATCTAGTCCAGGAAATGTAATAACTCTTCTCCCTTCGGCAGTAGATGCTCCTAAATGAAACATGCATCGTTATTGCATGATGAATGAATGTAGATGAACGTGGCAAAGGAAAAAATTGTTCTTGCAAAGAGAGGGGGGGTTTGGGAAGGTAAGCAGGAACAGATTCTTTGAAGCCTCAAAGTACCCTAACTGCATTTGGGCACTAAGGGAGGAGAGTTTCCTTCAGTTGTACTTCCTGAACTTATTACAGTTTCATTTTAAAGCCATGAGCTGAGCTCCAATCTAACCAGTGTGAATGAAGCCTTTTTGTGTGAGCCTCACTATCCTTGAAGGAAAATCATCATAAGCAGCAGCATCCCTGTATTTATCACTTACACCTGAAGGCAGCTGGAGTCAGTAAATTTGGCTAATACTTTGGTCATGCATAGAAGCACCAGCGAGCAAAGTCAGCCCTAAATTTAGCATAGGGGTTCCTAAGTCACCGAGACTTTTTATAATCTTACTCCTTCTCTTTGAGATAAATCATAAGGTCTTCATTCAATTTTGTCCTGCCCTTGTTTATTAGAGTTGTTTTTGAGGCTGAATGTTTCATTCCTGATAGTGATAGAAGTTTTCCAGAATGAGGACAAAATAAAAGCTATGTAAGAGCTTCAGTAGTTGGAGTCAAAAATAGAAGAGAGCGCTATAAAGAAGAAACATTGTAGAATAGCAACAAAAGCACTTATCTTTACCATCTTCTGAGCAAACTAGACACTTTGTTCAATATATGTGTCAGGCTTTGATCTTTTCTTCTTGAAATTCACATAGTCTCCTCACAAGGAGAGCTTCTTTTCTCCTGAGATTTTTCAGAGACAGAAAATGTGCAGCAGGCTGGAGAAGAAGAGCAGTCATGCATCTGAGAAAGAGGAGGGTGAGTGCTCATCTGGGCTTTGCAGCCTCACTCTCCTCCTTGCTTCCACAGTTTGCTTTCTCTAGCACGGACATTGCAGTCCTGGTGAAGATGGGGTAGGGCAATGCAACACGCAGCTCAGATTGCTTTTATCTTCTCGTATTTCTCTTCGAGTGACAGGTGGCTTTCAGAGACATGATTCCCTGAGGGTTTTGTTCTTCCTCAAGACTGTTGGGTGTACGTTTCATGATTTAACATTCATGGAAGCAGTGCACTTTCCAACCTCTTACAGTTCTTCACTCTGTTTGTACTGCTGATGTTAATAGAAAACTGCTGGCAGAAGTAGAGCTAAAAAGGTGTCAGATGTCACACAGCAGTGGTGTGGGGAGAAGGCAAACTGCTCAGCTGACTGTTGTGACGCACATGACTTTGTGCTGGCTTTTCTCAAAGGAGGATTAGTCTGAGATTCATGATAGCATGAGAACTTACCAGTGGGGACTACAGATTGTACTTCAGCATGTAATCTAAGGTGTCTGTGAAAAGAGAGACCTCCTGAATGGCAGAACCGGGCTAGAGATCAAGGGCAGTCTTTGCTGTGATTTAACAATTTAAGGGGTGAAGATGTTTTGGCTCTATCTACAGTTTTCTCATGAATGTTTTGTCATGTCATAGCTACTTTTAACTTGCTGATGAATCCATAGTACATTCAATGATGACAAGCCACACATTAGGCTGTCCTGGCAGAACAAAAATATTATGAAACGACTTTCTTCCAAAAGCAATTGTCACACAGAATGAAAGCGGAGCACAAATTTGAAAATGGACACATTTTCAAAAATAGTTTTGGCAAATTGGATAGGCAGAGTGTCAGGAGGGGGGGCCACAAGTGGCAAAGGATAAATTGCAGTTGTCTACTGGACCTATTGCTGGCAAACAGTTTTCTATGTACTCAGTACCCACTTTTTGCATTTGATTGATGCATGCAGTTCTGGCTTTGCCTCCTCACTTGAGTATTTTCCATGTATTATTCATATTCCTGCATTACAAACTGTGGTACAAGATGTTCCAGACTGGGTAGCTTGTCTCCATAGAACAACTTGGCTTAGCACTGTACTGTGATAAATTATTTAGTATATATGCACAAAATTGTTTGAACTACAAAAACCTGTTGTATAATTACCTTTTTTCAATTTCTGGGTCTGTAGCAATGTAATCTGAGGCCTGAAAAGAGTATCAGGGCTTTTGGTGAGTAAGGCATAGTGACAAAACCCAAGACATTATTGACATCTTACCACTTTTTTAGTGTACTTTACAGTGGGATATGAAAAAAGAAATCATGTTGTTTCCCACTATTTGTCGTCTATGTTAATCCACGGACAACATATAATAGACAATTCATTGCGTTACCTACCTTGGAGGCTTTAGATTTTGCTTGTGGCTTGAGCAGCCAAGAATCAACCAGAAGGGAGGCTACAGATATATCATATACTGATAAATATATATTATTTTTGCATCCAGAACTGACATGATAGATGCCACTTTTAAAGAATGGGTACTGGATATAAAATCCTCTGGTATCTGCAGCGTGTTGGCATTTGTGCAAACCAGGGCAGAGGCAGGGTGGAATCAGGTCAGAGGTATCAATTCAGATGAAGCTGGTTTCAAAGGATCAGAAAGGGGTAGCTACAGAAACCGACCAAAGAACAGAAGCAAAGGACTTCCCGGGATGGGAAAAGGCTTTGTATTATTTGCGTGTTCACTCATATAGCCCGCTCTGCTGGCAGAACACAGGGGTTTTGACACATAACCTTCAAGCTCTACATGTGAAAAAGTGGTTATCAAGAATAATTGTATCTAGCATCCCTGCGAATTGCTAAGGGATCTAAACACAAAGACAATGGGCAAGTGTAATTGCATATCTGATGCAGATAAGATAATGCCAATTTAAAATAGGCTGTGCATATCTCCTGTTCCAGCAGAGCTGCTGTGATTCATATAAAATCTGAAGGCTCGGGAAATGACAGGAGGGTATTTGCTGAACAAAATTCTACATGGACTCCAATTCATCGCACAAAAGTTGTTGTGGAAGAGAAATAGAAGTAACTTACAGATGAAATACTTGATTAGGGATCTAGGCTCACCCTCCTGTACAAATCCTGACAGACACCCATAATCCTCCACAAGGGCAGTCATGTTTAAAACAAAGAAATAAGAATTGTCTTACCCTCAGATCTGAATGTCAGTTGCTCACATATGTACATTCCTGTTTCATGTGGTCCATCCCTGGAGGTATCAATGGACACTGGATATCATGGACAAAAAATTGGCAGTGTAGATGGATCTGTCATAACCAGCATGCTCTGTACATGATTAATTTGTAAAATGGCACATGTTGCATCAATATTTATATTTGATCCATTGAGACAGCTAGTTAGTTCAGCATATGGGAAGCATTACAGTTTTGTGAGCCTACAATGTCATTTCTTACACAGGGTGGGTGTATATAACAAAAATAATTGTGTTTATGTAGCAAAACATACTCACGCAGGCTGTATCAATTGAGCTCTTGCACAGCCATTGAAAATGCAAATAAAAATATCATTAAAAAATATCCAAGCAGTACAGAAAATAGTTCACACAGAATAATCCAAATGATGTGTATTCAGAGGAGGAGTTTTCCTATGCTGGAGCCAGCAGTGACTGAAGCTGGAAATACCACCCAACAAGCAGTATTTTCAGATGTTTAATTATAAAAATGAGAAGAAGGGAGAGGGAGAGAAGGAAGGGTTGACTGAGATATCAGCTCGGAGAGAATGAATTTCAGGCCTTTGGCTCAGCAAGCCTACCATTACCTGCCAATGTAAAGGCCAATGGATAGTTCCAAACCATGGTGTCAAAGTAGGAGACTGCCTGTGTTGAAGGTCATTAAGAAACCTGTGGATATAGTTGTGACTGTCCATGCTGAGGACTTGAAGCCCCAGAAGACTGTCTTTAAGTTTCTTGCCAGCACTCCCGTGTTTTAATATGGGCAAGGGACTGGCTCTGGTTAAAATCCACTTCCTCTTTGCCCAATTGATGCTGTTAGTAGCAATGCTGCAGCACTGCAGGCTTTCAACAGCTAGTACAGGCAGGAGGTGGAACTCCTGGGTGGTGTCAACATCAGCCCCTTTGCCAAAGTTATCGATATCACTGTCCAAGTCCATGTTGGACGGTACAGGGAAGTTCCAAGAGTCCAAAACCAGGGCTGACGGTGGCAAATGCTCCCACGGACTACTAAACAGGTGGTGGTTACACTGGGCTGGCTTTCTACTTTTTATTTTTCCTTCTGAAGACAGATGAGCTCCAAGTGCCCTGCTCACTCCTTAATGGATCATCTTGGTAAGAATACAAAGCTGCTTCCCTTCTCACCAGTCCATTCAAGACTGATGGAACTGAAAGTATATAGCTAGTGCTGGATGGAATGGTCCATGGACTCATTCTGCTCACCTGCAGGATAACTTTGGACCTGCTGGAGCGTGTTGGACCTGCTGGAGCGTGTCCAGAGGAGAGCCACAAGGATGATCCGAGGGCTGGAGCACCTCTCCTATGAGGAAAGGCTGAGAGAGTTGGGGCTGTTCAGCCTGGAGAAGAGAAGGCTCCGGGGAGATCTTATTGCGGCCTTCCAGTACCTAAAGGGGGCCTACAGGAGAGCTGGGGAAGGACTTTTTACACGGGCATGTAGTGATGGGACGAGGGGGAATGGCTTTAAACTGGAAGAGGGCAGGTTTAGATTAAACATTAGGAAGAAGTTTTTCACTTTAAGGGTGGTGAGGCACTGGAACAGGTTGCCCAGAGAGGTTGTTGAAGCCCTGTCCCTGGAGGTGTTCAAGGCCAGGCTGGACGTGGCCTTGGGCAACCTGGTCTAGTGGGAGGTGTCCCTGCCTATGGCAGGGGGGTTGGAACTCGATGATCTTCAAGGTCCCTTCCAACCTAAACCATTCTATGATTCTATGAACTCTTAGGTCAGAAAACACACAGGATGTTATTTGCAAGGTTGGTCTTTCCTCAGAATTTAAGGTTTCCCCTTTCTGCTTTTCTGCTTCTTAATTAAAAAAAAAATCACCTTGCCTTGGTTGGTATGCTGGACTGTACAGGAAGCAGCGCACAACAAGTTAGAGATGGTAAAGATCAAATAACGCACTTGAACTATTTGGTTTAAAGGGATTGTTTCTGCACTATGAAAACTTGACTTTTGAGCAGTCAAACTTGGGATTCTCCTTTTGCATACAGTTAATTAAGCCCTCACTTCTTCTGAAGGCTTTCTGCAGGTTGAGGACAGCTCTGTCTATTTTAACAATTGATGGTATAATACATATAGCGTACGGCACGATGTCAGCGAGAAGCTGATGATGTACAGACTCGATGGATCTTGGCCCCGGTCTGGCAGGGCTCAGGCTTAAGCCTCTACCCCCCAGTGCTGGAATCTTAGAGGCTTTCTCACCTTGGAGAAAGCTGGATGTATTTCTCAATTAACAGTCCAAGGACTGCTGGCAGATACTTTCCGCCCAGGAAGGATGATGCTCACTGTGTTTTGCTTCCTCGTCCTTCCAGCCCTATCTCTTCCCCTTTGCCACTTGTTTTAAGAGTGGTGGTATTTTCAATGTGGGGAGTTTTCAAAGGATCCGAGTGACCGAGGTGGTCACTGTAATGTGTTTCTAAATGACTGTGCAGCTTTTGGAATCTATTGTCAATTCTTAAGAAAAGCTGTTTCATTATGTACTGTTATTAAATGCACTTTTACTTCGGAAATTATTGGAAGGCTTGGGGAGAGGGAAATGGGCTCTAATGTTTATGTAGATGAGAGCAAAGTGCTTCCAAGGTATTTTTCCCCCATAAAGAACAAGAACACACCAATTTTCATCTTGAAGCCAAGAAAGAAACTGTTTTATTCTCTTAAGGATTTTCCTCTGTAAGAAGCTCTTTCCTGGCCCAGATCTGATGGGAGCTTTAATCCTCAAGCCCTGGACTGAAGGGAAAGTCTGCCCTGTGGATGGGAGGGATAGTGCCGTTGAAGGGAAGGCTGCAAGGGCCATTCCCAGTTCCTCCGCTCACAGGGAATTAGGATGAAGATAAAAAGTAAAAAACAGCAAAGGTTTTGGGACGTATATTTGTGCATTCAGTGCGTGCTCTTTCCATGCCTTCAGAAAGGGTCATTCAAGTAAAAGTGTGTCAGTGACCTAGTAAATGGTGGATGAAATGACTTGTCTTGAACCCCAGTGTCAGAAGAGGGGGGACTTACTCTTTCAGAGGCTTTGCTGGCTTACAGTGGTTTACATTATCTGGGAAACTACGGCATAAATGTAAAGCATGTGGTTGCTAACTCCCCATTCTTTGCCTACCTCCATTATAGTCCTACAGACTCCTCATGTAGCACTGGGAATAAGTGTGGTTCAACACTCATTATATTCCCTTTATTCATTTGTGTGCTCACATAGTGCTAATAACAATGCAGTACAATAAAAGATAGCACTAGAATTTAAATTAAATGCAGCCTTTCCAGTATCTCAGCAGGGTGGCGGGCAGGCATATATTTCCAGCTGCCTTTCAGCAACCCCATTAATAAATCATATTTATTTTTCTGGAAGGAGAACTGCTGGGACATCCTTCTGTTTTGGGGGCAGAATCACATTCAATATCCCATTATTATTTCTTGGACATGGGTGTGAAATTTAGACCTGAGAATTGCAACTGCTAGAAACTCCATGGTCGTCTTCGTACCTTCTTTTAACTCCCATTTATATAGCTTTTTTCCTATAGTTCTTGTCCACCAACTTACATGCTGTTCTAGTTAATAAGCAGCATTTCCATTGTATGTGTTTAGGATGATCATCCGTTCTTAGCATGTGTCTGTCTCTAATGATTTCCCCAGACAAACACTGCATCAGAACACATCTGAATGCTGGCAATCTTTGATCCCTGTAATACATCTGGACTTAGGCAGTGGCCAGTGTCTTCTGAAACAAGGGGAACGTTTGAGTTCAGGTCCAAATTGCATTGCTTACACGCAGACAGTCTCAGATAAACAGCCCAAGTTCTCTTAATATTTCCCCGCTTACCCTGTTTTTCAAAATGTTTGTTGTTTTGATTGTTCCCTAAGATATCTCTCCAACTTTCCTCTGGCTTTATTATAAGAAGGCAAGAAACAGAGAGACCCAACAGCCTTATTCAAATAAGTATTATTAGTGACAGTCCTACTAACTCATTTGCCAATAAACTGTTTATCTGCAGAGAATAAATCTTCAACTTATTTTTAATAGTAGAATCTCTGCTAATAACTTGCTAATAACTGCTAATAACAACTCTTATTTCAGTAGAAGTTTATGTTGTTAGAGTGAATTGCTGATTATTTTGAGGGTCTTACATGGACAGAAAACAATTTATATAGCCTAATGTCAATAGGTCTTATCACCCTCAAGTTCTACAAATGTGCAATGGTCACCATTGTAACCTGGAAATGGTTTGTGAATAAGAAAGATTACCACGACAATCTCTATAGCTACAGGGAGAATAGTGTGACTGTTCTAGTAATACTTGTCTGTGGAAGCAAAGCTGCAGATTTTTATTGGAAAAAGTTTAGGAAGATACAGAAAATTATTAAAATACCATTTAAAATGAAGCTTTAGGTGAAATTGTTAGGGGTTTTTTTTTGTTTGTTTGGGTTTTTTTTTGTTTGGGTTTTGGTTTTGGTTTTTTTTTACAATTGAATGTCTACGCTTAATATAGTGTGAGCATCTGGAAAATTTCATTATTGTGTAAGCAGTTGTATGGTACAGATTGGCCAACTATGAACGTGACCTGCTTCCGTCAGAGTACTTTTGCATTGCAGGTTATCTTGAGCCATTTGATTAATGAGGTCTTTTTTCAGGTATTGCAAAAGTGTAATCAGAACTGAATATTACACTCCTCA
This sequence comes from Pluvialis apricaria, assembly GCA_017639485.1. Lineage (NCBI taxonomy): Eukaryota > Metazoa > Chordata > Aves > Charadriiformes > Charadriidae > Pluvialis > Pluvialis apricaria. The sequence goes on from CM030015.1 coordinate 4,536,345, forward strand.
TTAAGATCCCAGTCTGAAGCAGAGTGCATTCAGTGAGCAGCACACTGGAACTTGTAACAGCACTCTGAATTTTTTTGTGGTGAATGGCTATGTGGTGAAGTATTCTGGTTGCTTGGGTTAATTTTCATTTAAGTAAGTCACATTTTTCTCTTCTCTAAAGTATGACAGTAGTGTTCCATTTCTCTGGGATGTCTTTGAGCTCCTCAGATGGAAATTGCTGTACAAACATGAAACATTGTTTTAATCTGTTGTGTTTGAAGTAAGTTAGAGTTGGGTTAGTGTGAAATCTATGATGATATCTGGAGTAACTAGGGTTTGTGAAACTCTCTTCAGTTAAATCTTCTGAATCCAAGTTCATGCTTTTAGTGTTAGAGATGGGGGTTGCTGAATTACCAACTCAACACTGTGCCAAATGAATGCTCCCCCAATTCATGGTGTTCTCTTCCCGTTCAGGTTTTCAGTCAGATGCCTATCTTAGTCTTGACTTCAATGTTTAGAGATACTTTAACCTTGCAAACAAAATAATGGGGACCTCTGGTTGTTGTCATTAGAAAATTGGCTGCGATGGAATCATTGGCTCAGCTGCCAAAGAGGATCGCTGTGGAATCTGCAGTGGTGATGGCAAAACCTGTAAAGTGGTGAAAGGCGACTTCAACCACACCAAGGGGATGGGTGAGTAACCCTCAGCAGCATTTTAGTGCAGTGGAGGTTTTCTTAACTGCTTGAGGAGAGTTAAAGACTGGTAGTAATAGCTCTTCTTGGATAGCATTGGTCTCATCTGCTCTAGTAAACACATAAGAAACACAAAACAAAACCCAACTCAATTCAAATGTTATATTCTGCCTGCTTCTTATTCAGTTGCCCAAATACCAGCCATTGCCTCTGTCTGAAATTCAGAATGAGGTTGTTTTTCTTGTTTTGAATGCTACTGGTGCTGTTGATTTTAAATAAGAGAGAAAATCACAGTTATCTTTTCCAGTGGGAGGGAAGTCTGATTTCAGCACCATCTTTGAGCTCTTTGAGAGCTCAGAATGATGCATGTTGAATGTTGCAGATGATTCATGTTATAATCAGGATATCTCAGCTAAATGAAAGAGCACTCCCCTCTGAATATTTTTACTGATTCTCTGCCAGCAATAATATCCAGTATAGGATACAAGAGCTTCCGGTCAGAGTTAAGGCTTTCCTCTCTCTTCTTAAACATTAATGTATATACAGCTCAGTGTTTGAATTAGTCTTTGTTCCAGAATTTCTATATTGCACTTCTGAGAAACCTGTTATCACACATCCTAATCAGACAAAGGGAGGGAAAGCCAGATTCAGGACTTGCAAGCTGCTCCAAGCGGAAGGAATTGTCCAGAAAAAATTATTTCACATTCAGTGAATACAGAATTGCCATTTTTGTACAGAAAAATGCATTCAACATACGCTACTCCAGGACTGAGTTCAGCAAAGCACATAAAGATTCCCTTTAAGCACACACTTCAGTTCTGTTTAGTTACTAAAGCAGCACCAGTGCTTAGTAGCTTCCTTGAATCAAGATCTCAGCACTGAAGTCTGAGGCTCTGATTTTGTTCATTGACCTCTTCCTCTGCACCCTCCTCCTCCTGATCTGTGGAGCCAGCTGTGATCTGTCACATCCTCTCAGATGCAGGTAGGATCTACCACCTGCACCACATCTTTCTGGACCACATTTGTGCTGTTGCATTGCTAGGCCAACGTATTGAATGATCTCCTGCATTCTTGCCTTTGACTCTTTTATCCCAGTTATTTACCACCTACTTATGTCAAGGTGTTTGCCTTTGATGCAAATGATGGGGAAAGTTTCTCATTTCCACTGAAAAAAAACTATTCTCCATTTCTGTAGTGGATTTTATAGCTGTTCATGAACTACTTAGTTGCTCCTGAAGAGCAGCTATCTTTTATCTTTTCCAATGAGACTACAAGACATCTTGTGCAGATAAATAAGAAATTTCTGGGTTACTGCCAGGAGGTTGCACCCGTTTCCAACTAGACAGGGTGGTAACTTTACAAGGCTGTAGGAACAGAACAGTCTCAGCATTAACTGGTTGTTTGGCTGCCAGGATGCTACAGGAGGCTTTCACCCCCAGTGCCCTGTAACCTAATAAGAAGAGACGGCTGACTGAATCATAGTTAGAGTTCAAGCATTTATTGATCCTTTTTCTTTGTTGATCATCTCAGAAGCACAAACCTGTCAAAATGTTGCTTTGTCAATGCAATGTTTCCACCTTTACCCATCTCACGTAATCTATAAGATAATCTATACAATTATAGTCCCATAAACATTTATTAGGAGTTTTGATTTATTAACTTTAAAGGGAATTGAATTTTATATGGCAGAAATTTTAAACAGTGACATCCGTGATATGCCAAACAGTTGTCTTCTATGTTGGAAAACATCTTTGTTTTTTATTTTTTTAAATTATGCTCTTTTAATGAGCATCCTAGGCTACGAAAATGGAAAAAATATTTACAGTCTTTTAATTGTTCACTGGTCATGTTCTCCTGCTTTTGGATTTCTTTTATGTTAGACACTGAAAACAGACTTGTTGGTTTCACTTCTGATTCCCAGCTTGGATTCTGCAAACATTTTATGCATTGTGAGTTAATCCCATCTATTTCATATATTGCTGTTTTGCAGAATCAGGTCCTCCGGTTGACTTACTGAACCTTATGTAGTAGGCAAAGCTCCAAGATTGGGTTTGAGGTATCACAAGTGAACATGAGGTTACTCAAGAAAATAATTGGCCTTTTTTCTTTAAATTGACATTTAAGCAAATATGTACAAAGATCTGAGAAAAGTTGGGGCGAAGGAGAATACACAGTATGACTACAGTACCAGATTCAGGGTTTGGATATGTAAATGATTGCACAGGTCAGTGGCAAATCCCCCTGAACTTGCTGCAATCTAAGTCAAGGCCAACACACTGAGTCAAGTATGTTGATTTATTATTTCAGAAGATAATAGACTTCAAATATCAAGACATCGATTGTTTTGGAGTGGTATCTATTTTGGGAATTGCAGCTGCAACCTTTGGGCCAGATCCTCACCTGCTGTGCACGTGGGACTCCATTGACTGTGGGATTGGTCCCTAAATGTCCTGTGATTGCAAATTATGTTGTCGAGCCCTATTAACTGAACTAAATCCATGCCAAATCCTTTCTGTTTCTTAGTAACCAATAGTCATTGTAAGAAGGTTTCCACATGTGTGATGGCAAAGGCAAAGGCTGTTCCCAAGTGTTTCTCGTGTAAGATACTTGAATGCTGTTTGCAGTGTCAGTGGGTGTTGGTGACATCCTTTGGTGTTGGTTCTTTGTCTTCTTTTGGTTGGATTTGATGGGGAGATTGGTATCAAAAGCCATGGATAAACTTCAAGTCCTTTTACTATTTGGCTTGGTTTGTCAAAGATATCAAATACAGATCCTTTCCTTTTAGAAAATCTATCTTCATGAAAGAAAGCCAAATTTCATTAATCAAGTAAAAAGAACCAGACCTGTTTCTGTTTTTTTCCAGCCTTAATGTCACAGATGAGGTTTTGCCACCCTGGTGGGGCATGATGGTGGAGCATTCAAAGTGCCTCATAGGAGGTCCAGCAGTTCAGACCTTGCCACCTGTGATCGAGGGTGATCTACCTATAAAAGGATTCCATTTGTTTTTTGGGGAGGAGGTCAAAAGCCTTTATTTGTGGTGCGAAACATCACATACACTTGCGCGCAGCTGGCTGTCTTCAGTAGGCCAACTGAATGCAGTGTTTAGACTGAGGTTTACTTTTGACTGGCAGCATGCCCTGTACCTATTTCTACAAAATAATTTTTCAAACACAAACACAGACTTGTTCTGAAGTCCGTCTCCGTCTTCCTGCCACTGTACAGGGGGCCTAGGAATAAAGACAGCTCTTTGGCTCGTATCTGTTGGGTAGCTGTTTTATCACTGACTTCTGTGCAGACTCCAAGGCTGTGCCTGTAATGCTCAGAGACCTGCATTGAGAATGAGACCTGCACCTGTCTCTCTTGATTTTTCTCTGCCATATCAAGATTTTCATTGCTGCCCTTTCTTTGTGATCCCAAAAAAAGGACCACAGATATTTGGGTTTTTTAATGGCAGAACATAATAAGGTGAGATATGCCAGTTGTTGTAACTATCATTTTGAGAAATGAAGAGTGTAACCTTGTGAGGAGTTTTTCTTTTTAAGATGGCGAAAAAGCAGGCTTTTTATTGTGTGCATTACTTGTCCAGCACATATTTAAAAGAAAGAAAGGATGTTTGACCTGCAGTGCTGGCTAAGACTATCTTTAGCCAACACAAGAAACTCTTTTTTTATTAGTAGTATGTGCATCTAAATGATGAGAAAATAGAGCCCTAGGGCTAACTCTGGGATGTCTTATAAGGGTTTGAGCAGAACATGCAATTTAGAAATCCCGGCAACCAACTTCACAGCGATAGTAGGAGGCTTTGAAATCTATCCATGGCTCCCCAGGGAAATGATTTTCTTCCATATGAGCTATCCCATGGCTGGAAGTGGACAGGTGCTGATGGAGGAATTACTCTCAAGCTAATAGCAAGTGAGAATCATCACAACTACTCAGAAAATGGACATGTAGTTACCACTGGACATATTTCCACTCCGCTGCAACAACTAGCACTCAGCAAAAGGTGCAAGGGTCATGGAAACTGAGATGCCCAGCTGGTACTTATCCCTAAAATATTAAGGAAGCTGTGCTGGCCATGACCAGCAGGTAGGCAGGGCAGTCTGATTTCCTTGGCTTCTACCCTGAGGTCTTTGTTCAAAGCACTTTGGAAAGTTTGATAATGGGATTAGCGCTGTTGACCTTGTCACACCTAAGTTTCATGTGTATACAGGGATAAACTATGAAGGTGCAGTGTCCAGAGATCAGTACTTTCAGCCATGGGATAATTTCTCCTTTACCTCGGAGTCCATCTTTCATTGCAATGTGAACCAGCAGAACAGTTTTGTAGTAGACCAGTGACATTCTGAAGTTCACACTAAACTTTCTGTTCTTTCTGGGAATAATAACAATGGCTAACAATGGATTTTCTTGTGTGAGCTGCTTTCCTCTTGCAAATCTCTCCAGCATTTAAATGAAGATACGGTAGCCACTGTTCACATATTAATCTCCTTGATGACAAAGCCACCTCTTTGTTCTGGTGTCTCTCCTAATATGAGTTACACCATATAATTTGTATCTAGGATTTGCTTCAATCACGGTCTTACATTCCTGAGACACTGATGTAATGCAGATTATCCAGAAAGATTGCTGCGTGCCAAAGTAACTGTTCCCAAGGTGGAGTATACTACATACAGCACTATAAATTATCAAATAATGAAGTTCTCCTGTTGTACTTTCAAAGCTTCATCTTAACAGGCTGATTTATGGGTGAAATTACTAGAAATACTGCCTGATAGTTGCCAAATCTCATCAGTCTTTAACCAGTTCCTCATTTTAAGCAGAACTTTAAGCCCAACCTTGCAAACCCCTGCATTGCAGACAATTATCCTAAGATCTAACAGATTTTTGAGAGTCCTTGACTCAGGGCCAACTCTGAGACTTTTTTTGGTCTTACTAGCTGACACTTGATAATCTTTCTGGCAATCTGCAGTTACAGTTTGCTTAATAAAATGTGCCTGGGAAACAATGGAGGTGTTTTCTGGTGCAGTTATCTCAAAGATCAGGAATATTCTGTGACCAGAAGCCTCACATTAGCTCTAAGGACCAGACTGGAGCGGTGGTAGCAATCTGAGTTTGTACCTGTGGCAAATTTGCATGGATGTTATATAGTATGTTTGCAATAGGATTAGACCACTAACTCACACAATATTGCTGGAAATAATGAATGAGAGTGTCAAGATGCTCCCAGTGGGACATGCCCAAGAATTCTGCATCATCTCTGAAAGGACAGGTCAGATCCACACAACTGCAAAGTGGTTTGCAGTTCACTGACAGAAGAGTGAAGGTCAGCAGTCAGGTTTGTGCCACATGATCTCAGTGAGTTAGCATAGTATGTTCTTCTTATTCAGGAGCTGTGAATACAACCCCCCAAAGTCATCAATCAGGATTAGAAATTACATGAGGAGAAAAATCTGGTATAAGACCAAACTAAACAGTTTCCAGAACTAATACGCTATTAATAGCTTACACTCCACTATTTACTATTGTAAAAAATAACATAAAAGTCAACTTTTCCACGTGGTGTTTCTCTCATGGCACAGTGATGAAATGAGAGCATATTTATGGCACTAGCTGAACCTCAAGCATGGCTCCACAGCTCGCTCACCTCTAAAGCAGCGTGACGCACTCCCGGCTGCTGCTAGGTCGGGGGACGGATCCAAAGTTCCCTCAAGCTAGTGACTGGCTTTCCACTAAATTCAATGTAACTTTGTGTTCAACCCCTGCATGATTTAGCTCTGGGCATTTGTATCTGGCATGTGATTTAAAAAATAAATAAGTAAATAATCCCCCAGTAGGTACATTAAATTACCTGAAACTTGGGCATGTTCCAAACTGGCTTCCTAACAGGGGTGTTCAGGTGTGTCATAGGGCCCATTTCCCCATGACGGGCTGTCATTAATCACACCTTTGCTGTGTGCTCATGTCTGGTGGTAATTGTCGGTCGGGTTTATATGCAGATGCATGGGGTGCAGTGAGGATGTTTGATTTCTGAAACACTCTGTTTTGACTGTAATTTGGTATCTCAGCTGATGAAAAACCAACTCCTGGCAATGTCTAGAATAAAATCCAACATCTGTTTGCTTTGATTTCATAACAGATTTCAGTATTGCCTTAAAAAAATTGACCCTGGAAGTAATGATTTTTCCCAGTGAAACCCACTCTGTAATAACAGATGGGAGAGCCACTGCTCTGGCTTCTGTACACAGACATGGTTTGCAGCTCTGCTGTCCCTCTCTCTGTTTTTCCTGCAAGGGGCTACTGACTGTTTCTCAGATATCCTGAGTAAGGGAGAAGTAAGTAAGGAGGAGCGAGTGCAAAAAGAACTGAGCTGAAGGGTCAAACGGAAAGCGTCATTCGGATACAGGAAAGAGGGAGTGCGTCTGCCCAAATCAGCTATCCACCCAATGCATCTCATGAAATTCAAGAGCTCACATAGCACACACAGAGCACACTCATAGCACAACAAAGGGGCTGGGCATTCTGCTGGTTCAGACAGGTAGAAACAAATCCACAATCTGAGACCCCAAATCCCCATCTGTCTCACTCCTTGTCACAGTGGTAACAGAATCACTTAGTCATGAGATGCATGAGGCTGTCAGCATCCTCCTCTGAGGCCCCCTGTATCAGCGTAGCAGAAGCACCGCCATTCGGCTGCACTTTGTCCCTAAAATAGCTCTCCAAACATTGCTGAATGCTGGAGGAGTCACTGTTCCTTATGCCAGCACTTCTCCAACCCATTGCTGTAGACTGCCCACAATTTCCATAAAGGCAAGGCTGACACCAAACAGTTTCACACAGTCCTTTAAAGCAAACAAGGGGATGAGGGAACATACAGGATAAGCTACTTAACATCTAAAAGAAAGGGGAGAGCAATAACCCTGAAGAGGTGCCAAGTTATACACTGCAAAGTAAACTGGGTGGCCAATTAGAAGGAATCAAGTCATGGTTGTGATGAGATTAGTGTCATTTACAGGAGCCTGATTCAGAATCCAATGAAGCCAGTGGAAAAACTCTGCCTGGCACGCAGACCTTTGAAATGAGCCCTAATGTTCCTCAGCTTTATAGTTTAAAGGCACCACTTCCACCCCATAACTCCACGTGTCTCTGTGGTGGGGGGAAGTAGACTACATTTACTTGTAGCTCCTAATTATTCTTACTATTAATCTGTTAGTCAGAAGTATAATTGTGTTGTATTTCTGGTTGTTGAAGGAAGTGTGAAAAGGCCAAGAGAGTTTCAGAAAGATAAAAACCAAGAGAATTCTATAAAAATATGATGGGGTGCTGTAAAAACTTCCCTACCCTGTCAGATGCTCAGATGGTCTAATTTGGCACGTGCGTCTGCTAGCAGTGTTTAGAGGTGACTGATGGTCAGTCCTTGAGAAACTTTCAGCTCTGTTGTTGCATTAAATCTGAGCCATGGAATTCTGTTTAGCAGCCCAATGCAAGGAGACCATTACTGTTATATTCTCCAGAATTTTTGTATAAAGCTGAAGTGTAAGTGAAAACAAATTTTTTTCCCCCAGTTGTCCACTAATTCCCTTTGTTTGGTTTTAGCATTGTCAAAATGTTTTCTGGAAGTGAGTCCTTTCTGATACAGATCACAGCCTCGAGCAGGGTTATTTTGGAGGGGAAAGCAGGAGCATCTATTGGAAACTTCATTTCAAATCACAGATGTCTGTTCTGTGATGTGCAATGTTGCTCCTGACAGTGACACTTTGCATCAGCTTAGGAACAGTCCTTATGCATCCCTGTCAGTACCGCAGGAGAGCCAGGGTGATTTGAAGGAAGAAAATCTAATTAGGCCCAAGCACAAGCCTTAAGTCGCAATTAAGCAGCACACGTGCATTTCTCTCCCTCTTCTCAGGCTGAAACGTTAGTCATAACCATGCATGTCACAGCAGTGAAACTTGGCTGCCAATGTAAGGATCTCATTTGAAGTGTTTCCCACCCATTCCCCATCCTGGGCAGGAGTTGATTTTTTTTCATGGTGAGATACTGAATGATTGATGCCTCTGGCTGGCTGTGGCATGCTCTCATCCATCTGCTCTTTTGTTGCCATAGGTTACATCGAAGCAGCTGTGATCCCTGCAGGTGCCCGGCGGATCAGAGTGGTTGAGGATAAACCTGCTCACAGTTTTCTGGGTAAAAAGACAAAAGAAAAAAATGTTTTGATTCGAAACTCAGCTCTGTTTTCTGTTAAAATGACCTTCCTCTAAATGACCCGTAAGATGATAGGTTTGTTGTTGCCAGGAAGCAGCTGTTGATTTCATTCTTGTTGCAATCTCTCCCTGCTTTCGTGGCTTCATTTCATGATGTTTGTTTCATCTGATAGTATGTGACGCTTACAGGCCCTGTACAACCTGAAAGGACCGGAGAATACTTTTATATAGACAGAAGAGTTCCTGAACAGAACTTGGCACTGGGTTGAACATAGCTGCCAGGAGCACACAACACTTTGGGAGGGAGCGGGAAAGAGAACAGTGCATTTAGAGAAAGGAATGACAGAGATACAGATAGGAAGGCGCCCAACTCAGACTGAAGCAGAGGCAGGACAGGGCAACTGCTATCCCTCAATAACCTGACCATGAAGTTGCCTATGCCATTTCCTGCAGCAGCAGCAGGTTTTCACTTGATGCTGTACCCAAGACCTGGTCCTGCACTCTGAGATGGGGTAGCTGCAGCCTCTAGTCCATTGGCCTCTATATTCTCAGGCCAAACAATTTGTTTAATCCTCTTCTCATTTCTACTTCTGCATTCCTTTTGAGGGGAACAGGCTTCCTCTCCTCTTTTCCCTGTTGGAAACAAAGTTTTAGACATGAGTGTTGGGTCAGATTTGTATGTGAGACTGTTGTAGGGCAGGGTCTGTCAACAAATTTGTTGTCCGGTTACTAATTGCTTAGGTTAAAGATTGGAAGGACATCTGTAAAATGCAACCAGTCAGCTACTACATCTGTCAATCTGGTCTTCTGCCTCTTCTCTCCAATGTTAGGGGTGTTTCTTTTTGTGTCATTACCGTGCAATAGATGAAGGGCTTTATCTCCCATCTACTTCTAGGGAGACCAAGTCACAGAAATGCTAATGCCCCGTTGCCCTGGATTCACACAGGAAGCCTGTGGCAGAGCAGGGAGTTGAAGGAAAATTGTCCAAGGCCCAAAAGAACACCCAGCACATTACAGCATCCTTTGCACACTCAGAGCTGCCTGGCCACGTATAAATGTGGGAATTCTTCTGTCTTTCTCAAGTTCTTTATGCTGTGTGGGAAAACAAAAGGATAAAAGAAAGTCCCAAACTTCCTCCTTCGTTCAGTGAACTTTTGTAGCTTATAGGTCCCTGCATTGGCAAACCTGAACTCTTCTTGCTGTTGATGAGCTCATTAACACATGATTTTTGTCCTTTCATGTCAAACAGTGTTTCAGCCCTTCCACATACTGGTATTTTCATTGCAGTGGTTGGAATAGATGCATGTTCCAGCTGTCCCTTAGTCTGGGAGGTATTAGATACTGTTTTCACTTGTGCATGTTCAGGTTCTCTCAAAGTGAGCTTCTCAGAGCCAAGACAGACAGTACAAGGTTTTAGGATAGAAAAGCACTCTGAAAGATGGAATTGCTTCCAGAGATACATCAAGCCTGTAGTAGGAACTCTGAGAGGATTACGAAGCTTGTTGCTCTCTGTTTTGCAAAAGGGGAAACTGAGGTGTTGCAACTTGCTGATGGCTATGCAGGGAGCCAGTAGCAAAGCTCAGACTCGGACTTGTTTTCTGATTTCCATGTCTTTTGCTTCTAATCCTCCATCACCGTAGCCAAGAGGAGACGTTAATATCCAGTACTGGGATATAGGATGCTGCTGAAAAAATTTACATTGTGATCATGTCTTAGGATTTCAGGTCTGGTGCCATTGGTTTTCTGTCTTGAGATGCTAACAAAGTTGGCACTGTCACTGGGAAAGATGCTTTTGTTCTCTGTCTTTCGTTCCAGATTCAGGGGGAAAAAAGTGGGTAAATTATGTCATTCAGTTGCCCTTAGGTCAAAAGCATTGGCATTTGTGCCACTTCTTGGTAGGAAGCACGTATCACTACTGCTAGTATTTCCACTAATGCTGCAGCCAGCTTGCTGGGAGAGGATTACGCCTACATGTAAGATGTTTGACATAGCAAAGTTCTGGTAGAACAATGAGAGCCAGTGTTTCCTTGGGTCTTGCAAGTACTCTGCCTTCTGGAAGCTAGCCTTTTCTTTGTCTTGGTGGGATTTGCATAGGGTATTTTTCCAAGGCTTGGGCTTGGCAGATAGCTGCAGCACTGAGAGTCTTACGTGGAGCTAGTGACTGCCCTTCATTGTGACCACATAGCCTTGACTAAAGCAGATATTTCCCCACTGGGTGGTGAAGATTAGAACTCTGTGTATTTGAGAGCAGGACTTAGCCCTGTGTGCTTCACATAAAGGTAGATAAAAATCTGGCTATTTTAAAGCTTCTGAGTGCTTTTAGCTCTTTGTTTCATGGTCAGGAGCCAGGAGAAGCTCCCTAAGCTTTCCAGAGTTTTCTCTTTCAAGGAACACTGGACACACAGAAAAGATACTCAATGTCGTGCTAACCTAAGCTGAAGAATAGCAGTGGGAGTGTTCCAATAGGACAAAAAAGATGACCAAGAAAACAAAATCCAATCGCTCTAATAGGCCTCATAATCCAGGTCTAAGTATGGGAAGATTTTCTATTTCTATTTCACTTACACTGACAAAGGTGAGTCCAATCAGGTCCTATTTCCACTCAGAACTGGGTACAGCACTTTGGAAATGAGCCCAGCATAATTTGGAATCATTATTCCATGTGCTGGGAGCAGGGCCTGAAGAATTTCCCTCCACCTACAGGCAACCCACGCTGGCTGCCTTGGCTGGCTCTAACACTTAAAAACCACCTTTAACAGGAAATGCCTCGGCAGTTTGTGTCCACAGGCTGGGAAGCAAGCTGGAGGGACCCAAGGTGGAAATAAAGATCTGACTAGATGCCAGGTTTAGAAATAGATTGGTCAGTTCCTGTCTTCCAGCCAACAAGAAAAAAAAGAAGTTACAGGTTGTTGCTGGGGTTCCTTTGTATTTTGCTCTTCTACTGTACAACTTCGAGCCAGAAAAAGCTTAGAGATGTAACGGTGGATTCTTGCTACTGCCTAAATGCACCCACAGTGGCGCTAAGAGAAAGAGCTGTGCTTTGCTACCCTATTTGAGGCATAGGGTCCCAGGAGAACTGCAACCAGCTGTCCAAGGCAGAATTAATCCTGTGGGTGCTAGCTTAAATCAGTGAGGACTGTTTGGCAAAAAGGGCTCACAACTGCTTTCCTGTTTGGGCTTTTCCACCACAATTAGACAAGTTTTGTCAGAGAAGACTGTGTATATCCTGGTCTCCTCCGCTCCTACCACTGAGCTCTCAGGGAGGCTGGGGAAGTATTCTTTGTTGCATGCTTTGCTTATTCTCTAAAATGGCAGTAAAGATACTTGCTGTCTTGCAAAGCTCTTCTGCAATGCTTGGATGTAAAGCACAGCGTTCAGTAAGAGCAAAAGGCCCTATTCACCCCACTGAATTTAGTACTATCACCTCTGGGGATAGACAGAGCCAGGCCTGCAAGAGTTGTGTGTGACAAAAGCCACTGGAGAAAGAGCAGTACCCTGTGTCTAAGAGACATGGGGGTTTTATAGCTGCAGCATTGATCCCTGCTGATGGGGCACTTGCATGCAGTGAAGACAAATGGTGGCAAAAAGTCTTTGGCCCAAATACTCTGCTGGGTCTGCAGTGTAATTCCTGTAGTCCTCAAGGAGCATCTTTGGGAACAGAGCTTTTGTCCAAACTCTCTGTCTCCTCAGTCACTAAGGGAGCAGTGCCTGCAGCAATCAAACTCAAACCTTTCCCAGAAAAGAGGTCCACAAAGAGTAAACATTTTGTTTTTCATCAGCAAGCTATCTTCCTTTGATGATGAGCTGGAACCAAAGCATAGTTTCAGTCATTCAAGCTCTTATACACTGTTTTGAGCATGTGCCATAATATCTTTACTAGTCAGCCATACTGCATGGAGTTTTATCTCATCGACAGCTTTGATTAGCTATGTTCACGGCTCCTCAAAGCCAGTGTGATGGCTGCTTTGATCTGCCTGGAAGCCACTAGGCTTTGGCAGAGGAAAGCAATCCTGCTTCAGAATTTTGTCTGAAGTTTGCAGAAGGTACTTTGTAGATTGAGGAACAAAGCAGGAGGAGAAGTAAGCCGCAGACAGTTATATTGCTGTAGCGCGCAAATACCAGGACATCATCATACCCGTAGCCTATGTGTCCAAGAGAAATTCCCTCAGAAAAAACACTCGCCCACGTCCCACTCCTCCTGGAGAAACCATACCTGCAGTTTCCCTTCACCCTGACTTTGGAGCCTTTAATGGGACCATGAGAGCTGTCAGGAAGGTTGTGTGCAGCAGGACAGAAGGATATTCCACTTTTCTCCTGTAACTGCCCAGGATACAGATCCTCAGAAAGGCACACACAGACACAGAGGGCATTGCAACCTCCACCTTATCCAGACTTCCCCAGAGGTTAGACACTACAAATGATGCTCAGTTGGTAAATTGAATGTGCCCTGAAATATTCCTGGGCACCGAGGCCAGTGGTCATAGAGCATCTTGTGTATGGGCTCTCAGGCCCTGGTGAAGGGGGACTGCTTACATACTGCTTATTGAGAAGGGACCCTGGATACTCTTGGATCCTGACCCACGGTAGGAGTTGTTTGGGAGAATTCAAGTTCACCTGGGCCATAAGGTGGCCTAGGGACCATTTTAACACCACAGACGTTCCTAGATGCCTGCAAACGTGTCTGTGCACTGTTACATGGAATAGTCTAAAAATAGGTTTCCACTGTGAGGTGGTGGTGCCCTGTGCTGGAATCACTTTAGGTATCTCCTCTTACCTTCAGCAAACCCCTGGGGTCTGTGGAGCCAGGCACTTGTCCTGTTGAGCCAAATAGAACAGTTTTTCAGGAAAGCCGCTAAAGAGAAAACTAATGGGGATGTCCTTCCTCTTAAACCTCATTTCTTGAGGGAACCTTCATTGTAATAGCTATGTAAAAGGTGTTAGACATGGCCAACTGTAATAAAAAGAAAGTCTATGTGGAATAGCCCAGTATCACTACAAACACTCCCACAGTAAATTATACCCAACTGGTATGCCAGCTGTGTTGTGCAGTTGACAAGTCCGGTTCCTTGTATTGTATGGATATTAGGCAATTGCATATAACCTAAGCACACCTAGAAGGGTTTGCTGTCTATGGGGACTTGATCCAAAGAGATGACAATGGGAGATTTTCCTATTGACTTGAAAAGGCTTTAAATCAGCTCCTTCTTGTGACACTCAGTTAAGCGAAAGCCAAGGTTGTGTTTTTTACTGGAAGAGAATAAAATAGGCATGAAATGCTGGAGGTTAAGAAAACATCTTGTTAAAGGCTTAGCCAAAAGACACAATTAACCTTGAATTAAGGAAGCCCAGTAACACACACAGGCTATTCTGTCTGCCTGATGTCAGCGCAAATTTGATCATGGTGCATGGATCTCCACAAAGGGACCCGGGACTCTCTCTCTGTTAGAACAGGGTTTGCCGATTTTCTCTTCCCTAAATGCATCACACAGACATCTGAATGACTGTGCTTCCATTCTAATGTAGAAAATGCATACATCCCTAAATCACCTCGCACTGACGAGTGAACAGTAATGTGATATCCGTATGGCTGCAGTTGTGTTTCAGTGTTTGAAGGATATCAGTGATGCTGATGCAATAGGTTATGCTGGAAGAAAGGACCTGTTACTCCAAGTATCTTTTCTTCTCAATATTCATCTTACGGGGCTTCCTTCTGCAGTAGAGCTTTCTTCATTGTCCTTACCGATGCATAGAGGCACTTCCTGACAGGACGGATGTGATCCTACAGTATCTGACCCAATCTGTGCGTGTGTGCCCAGCTCATGGACTCAGAAAGGAGGGTGGCTGTGGCAAGCTTTTCCTTGCCTGCTGATGTTTTTTAATTTGTGGCCTGGTTTCCATCAAACCTGGGGCAGGTAGTATCTCACCTGCTTCTGCCTTTTGAAAGCAAAGGCGACATCAGGCAATATTGTGACCGTAAGCTCTGCTTATTTCTGTTGCTGGAGCTTTCTTTATAGTGCAACCTAAGGGCCACTCTAAATTATGCCTGTAGGTAGTGCTTGCAGGATGCAATATTCTGCCCTCCAGGCTTGAGTACAAGGGGGTATTAAACTGATCTGCCAGGTTGACATTCTGTCCACTGACCAGTCCCTGCTTTGTAACATGTCTTCTTTTTATAACTATGACAGCTAAATATTAACTTGTTCAATGTTTGCACACACAAACTCAGGAACAGTTTTATTTTGCACTTGCAAATCTTCATGTGTATCAAGATTTGATTGATCTTTTTCTCAAGGAAAGTTTAGGAAAATGCAGTTTCAAAAGCTGGTTCTGCTTGAAAACTAAAAAAAAAAGTGCAGAGTTGTCTTGCTACATTTGGAAGGAGAGTCCAGAGGTAAACGATCGATGAACTTTATGTTAATGCTTGAAGATCAGCATAGGTTTCCTTATATACTATCTGAATGAGAATCTTTGAACTCAACTGCTGCCGGACTTTAGTCAGCCTCAGGATGGGCAGTCTACATAAAAATGTACAGATCTTCCCTTGCAAACCAGACTTCAGTTTACAGCCGCTGGTGCTTTCATACTATTTCGCTCCAAGTACCAGTTTTAATAGCTTTAAGAGTATAACACTGCAAGTATGTAAGTGTTTTATCAGAAGTATCTTCAGGTCATACTCAAGCAGCTACTCTGTGGCATTAGATTCTTACGCCATGTCTGCTAATTTGGTATACGTGTCCAAATTTATGGTACCATCCATTTTTCTAAAATTAAAATCTAAATAGTTAGATTTGAGAATAATCCTTAACGTGTTCTAATTTTTAATTTCCAATATACCAGATATTCCAGGCGTGTTCATTTTACTTACATGCCTACGTGTTTCCTGTGTAACCTTTGACAAATAATATTTAGATTATTCCAGGAAGAATTATGGCTCTAACTGATTGTTCTCTAATTAAGCTCTCTGTTTACAATCTGCACTCTGCTCAGCTTGGATAAGGAAAATGGGCCAGTAAGTTTTGCACTCTCCTAGCCAGTCACTTCTACTCTATGGTTCTTGCTTGTAAGCACAATGCTGTAGTATTTTAGTATTACTTTTAAATCCAAATTAAATCTCTCTTCACTGAAAATCAAATAAAAACATTTCAGTTGTGCAAGCTTTTCTTTGCAAAAGCAGAGCTGTATATGTAACTGAATTCAACAATATGCCATGAGTATGTGTGGGTTTTGGACATGTTCCTGAAATAGGTGAAACTGTGGAAGAGTTCTACCATTCAGTCCTAAATTAGTAGCATTTTTCAAGGACAGTGCGTAGTTATCTTCCCTTCCTTTTATTTCTGTAGTAACTGCTTCTGCACAGTCTTTTTTTCTTCCCTTTAAATTTTCTGGCAGTGGAATGGCACAGAGAATGTCTCGAAGTTTGGAAACTGGAGAACATTGCTTATTCAGAAAGCAGAACTTAATAATTTTAGGTAGTAAAACCTTAGCAACATGACTTTATTTGACATTATTGTTACTTAATAGCAACGTTAATACGATTAGAAATGCCTTCATCAGCTGAAATACAGAATATGCCCAAGTTAGAAACATTATGACAAGTCAGCTAAAATTATACTTCTTTTTCTTTTAAATCCATGTCCATTACAAGGCTACTGCATCTTGTACTTCAGGTGGGTTGAGACAGAAGCTCAATAGTCTATATTGTAATTACAAATTCGCTTAACATTTCATTCCATGGTGTTTGATTCATTCCAGCTTTAAAAGATTCCAGTAAGAGATCCATTAACAGCGACTGGAAAATTGAGCTTCCTGGTGAGTTTCAGATCGCAGGCACTACTGTCCGGTACGTGCGAAGGGGTCTGTGGGAGAAAATCTCTGCCAAAGGACCAACTAAAATACCACTGCACTTGATGGTAACTTTATATCCTTTGTTTGTGTTTCTTAAGTGATACAACATAAAGGGTTTATATCCTAGCTGAAAGTTAAATTTTGATTGTTTGCTTCTTCATCAGAGTTTTTTTTAAACTCCTGTAGTGCCTCTCTTTGCATTCTTTTACAGCATTGCAAGCGCTGGAGAAACCCAGCTCCTTATGTAAAAATAAATGATGCTCTATTGTGGGAGATCGTGTGGTGTCCCAGTAGGCTCATGTCCAGTACAGGATACTCCTGTAATGTGTTGCAGACAATGTGACAGGTCCATTCTTAGAGGACATTGTTTTCCAGGGGTCTTCTTTATTTCATGGACATACCTGCTCATGCGCATGAAGGGATATTTGCCGAAATATCTTCTCAGCTGATGCCAGAATATATTCTGTATTTAAATACACTGTTGCTCTAACAGAAGAGATGCAGATTTGGGATGTATAGGTGATACATTTGAATTTGACCCTCTGTAGCGACTCAGTTGCACACAGAAATGTTCCATGTTTTCTTTATATTGTTTTTTTTTAATTTTATGTATTTTAAGGTGTTCTTGAAAGTTTTTCCTAATGTTCAACATAGTCCTGTCAGCCAGGCATGTCATTTTATAAACAGTCATATGGCTGCTGTATGAGAACATAAGAAGTCCACAGGGGTGAGAAGAACAGAGCTGTAGTCCCAGTCCTGTCACTCATGGGTGATGGGGTGACTCATAGGCCAGTCCCTTAATGTTGGTGGTAACCTTAATGTTTCTATCTGTGAGACAGTTGTAATAATGCCTGTCTCATATATGTGTTACTAGTGGAAAGTCTGCAGAAAGCTTTACAGTTTCTGTAGTGAGGTCTGCATACAAATGTAGAGTATTTTAATATATGCATTGTTTCCTGTAACTTTTTTATCCAATTCCATTTTTCTGTGTAGTGTTTCTTTTCCTTGTGATTTTTTGCCACATTTGTTCACTGATGAATATCTGTAAGCATTGCTAGAAATTGGAAGTCTCTCCCTTTCCTCACCTGAATTTTTGGGCTTGCTGCTGTTCATTGCGCAACATTTCATGGCCCAGTTTGAAAAGCTCAAAAGTTGCTTGAACTTTTCACACACACACACAACAAAATAATAGTAATACTCCAGTTTATCAGTACTTTCCCTGTGTCAAAATATGGTGCGTAGGAACATGAGGTGTTTTTTCTTTGCTTTCTCGGACAGATGAGTGAGTTTATCAGGTTCACATACCACTGGTATGTGGTTCCAGACCACTGTAAAGCTGGATTCAAAGAGGTTACTACTGAAGTAGTCAGTGGTGCAGGTTTGGGCACACCAGCACCTTCCTGACTCAGCCATGTATTTCAAGGTCTGCCCACACAAGGGAAGTGTATGAAGGAGCCATCTTCATCATCAGAAAAGTCAGCTTCTGCTTGACTTTGGCCTTAACGCAAGTCTTCCCTCCTGAAACCAGGACTCTGACAAAGTATCTTGTACTGCCAAGGTCTTCCTGACCTCATGTAAGAAAGAGGAGTTGCACAGGTACTGTTTGTGAAGATGCTGTGCAGGGTTCCTTTGCCAGCTTTTGGAACCTTCCAGGGTGTTAACCTCGTTGAGGTGTACTGCAGTAAAATCTGGTACCAGAGTTTGTAAACTTCAGCATTGGTAGAGCTTTGTTTTTAAAGAGTTACTCATTTCCCCTTCATTAAGGAGTAAGCAACTAACATAGGAACTTAGTGATTATGAGGTTCTCCATGAGTATCCTTTTCCCATTCAGACTGGCATTTTCAGCACTTATGAGCAGAGGAAATTTTCCTTCTTCACCTTCCCCCCAGAAATGATTAAAAAGGAGGAAAGTAAAAGTTACCAGACCATTAAAAAAACCCATGTGGCTTAAAATCACTGCCAGTCGTAAACAAAGCACACGTGAAGTCTTTTCTTCAAATCAGATATTAATCTTTTCCTTGATACAGGGTAGTGGGTTTCATTCTTTCAACGCCAGAAAGGCAGGATGGTTACCAGTTACCTCTAAATAGAAAACTGTTGTTCAAACAGTGGTGGAATACACTGGACTGACAAAGAGCCAGAAGCTTCAGTCAATCCATTGTGACCTGCATTTGAAACCAATTATACACACATACACACACACACACCAATTATATATGGCTACGAAATTGCATGAAATTGGTTTCATATGGGCCTTTAGATTCACTAGTTTTGCACCCATATTGAGATAATAAGGATTTCTTTTTAGGACCTGGTTTTTAATACTTGAGGCATTTCTCCAAGTGCATTGCTGTAAGTATATTTCTTGGAGAAATTAATGTTTGTGTAACTAGGCCTGTGCTGGACCTCCTCTCGGCAACAGAGGACAACCAAACACTCCCAGAGCATGAAGATGTTTTAGACAAGACTGATTGATCAATTCTGTAGAACAAGCTGTTCGTATCTCATGCACTTAAAGAAAGCCAGAGCAGGACTTGAGTTCTCTGCCTCTGACTGCATGGTATTTTGAATTGTGTTTAAAAAACCCCAACATTCATCTTTGAAACTGTAATGATGGCTGGCTAGTTTCAACCTTGGTATTCAGTTCTGGTGGTAAGGCTCCACCTGTAGCTGAAGCAAAATCATAGAATCATAGAATCATAGAATGGTTTAGGTTGGAAGGGACCTTGAAGATCATCGAGTTCCAACCCCCCTACCATAGGCAGGGACACCTCTCACCAGACCAGGTTGCCCAAGGCCCCGTCCAGCCTGGCCTTGAACACCCCCAGGGACGGGGCTTCAACAACTTCTCTGGGCAACCTGTTCCAGTGCCTCACCACCCTTAAAGTGAAAAACTTCTTCCTAATGTTTAATCTAAACCTGCCCTCTTCCAGCTTAAAGCCTTTCCCCCTCGTCCTATCCCTACATACCCTTGTAAAAAATCATGTCTTTGTTCCTCACATCTTCTGGAAGATGCTTTTCTGCGCAGGGTTATGCACTCTGCAGAGCAACTCATGGGTGCTGAGTTTGTGTAGCCCCACAGTGTTCACTGCACAGACCTCCAGGATGTCAGTGGCTGCAAGCTGGACCACTTGTTTCAGCACATGCGGTTATTTTTTTTGGTTAAATGAGCTTATGACAGCTTTAGTGAGATTATTGGTTAAGTAGGAGTGATTTCTGCAAATCTGAATGGGAAACAATTATTGTTTGGAGAAAATAGCATTTGCACATTTGCTTTTAGTTGGACAGCTGCTTGCTTCACTTATGATAGCCCTACTCAAAATATCTTCTTTGATAAGGTGCTGCTCCTATTTAAGTAGGTGACAAGAGCCAGCAGAATTCACCTATCTAATGCTGCTGAGGTTATGGGATAATAAGTATGTCTAAAGCCACACCATCAGGATTACAGTAGTACTTCTGTGGCGTTTGTTAATAGTGTGGTAACTCAGATTCCGTGGACCTCATACTCCATAGGGTATCTTCTAGTCACTTCTGACCCAAGCCAGTGAAAGTGAGAGCCAAATGAAGCCCGACATGTAAATCAAAACAGGACCAGAGCTGTCATCTGCCTGTGGTGAAAAAAATAAGCATTTTTCTCTGTTCCTCTGTCTTTGATAATAGTCAGTGAATTTTGGAGTAATAACACTAGAGACATCACATGTGACTCCATGGGAAATAATCAGCCTGCTGCTGGATGCAGGTTTCACCTTCCTCTAGCAATATGCAGGGTATGAAAATATATATGTTGACAGCAGCTGTATGATATGGCTCTTCCTTGTCATTCTCAGGTTTCTGAGACAATAAAGCTCCTACAATAAGCTGCTCCTACAGCTTATCAGCACGAAGAGTCACGCTCACTTTGAGTGCCACATTTCCCAGGAGGCATGTGACTTTTTTTTGCATTAGTTGTTTTTGCTTTGAGAAGGATCGCCTTGTTCCTTCAGATGTGTTAATAAACTTTTCTGCCTTCAAACTATGGACTGCTGCAGCCCAACTCAAATGCAACACTAAATGCTGCAGCTCACAGAATCACAGAACGGTTGAAGTTGAAGGGGATCTCTGGAGATTGTCTCGTCCAAACTCCCTGCTCAAGCAGGGTAGCGTAGAGCAGGCTGCCCGGGACTGTGATCCATAAACAGTACAGTGTTAACCCAGAATTTCCCCATTCTCTATAAAGGTCCCCAACCATAAGCCTGAGTCTCTGCATGAGGCTTGCGGACAACTTGCTTTCTAGAAAACAAGGGTAGGACAGGTATGATGAGTGACTTTTTAACTCTAGGTGCTCATTAAAATAGTTATTGTATGAAAACTGCTGATTTAATGCTTCCTGATGTCTTACTTTTTCTCTTTAGATAGCCAGTGGCCTGCTCATCATGTTTGAGGCTTAAACAAAGTTATGCAACAAATTCCAGGTTTAGACATCTCCATGACTGCTTTAAATATTCACAAACCATAGGCAGTTATCACTCCTGCAGATGCCCCGTTTTACCAATACCACTGTAATTTTGGGTTTCTAGATAAAGATTTGGTTGCCTTTCACAAGGTACTTATATTTTAGAAATATTGGCCTGAGACAGCACTTCCAGCATTACTGTCTCTGCAGTCTGTTGGCTTTCCCAGTACACAGCATGTTGTAACAGCCTTTCTTTTCCTGCTGAACCAGGTGCTGTTATTTCATGACCAGAATTATGGAATTCATTATGAATACACCATTCCTGTAAACTATACTGCTGAAAACAGAAGCGAGCCAGAAAAGCAACAGGATTCTTTGTACATCTGGACGCACAGCGGATGGGAAGGGTGCAGTGTGCAGTGTGGAGGAGGTAAGGCCGTTTGGAAGCTTGGTGGGACTCGCTGTACAGCGTTTGCACACACCAGCCATTAGAGGGGTGCCTGCAGAAGACAGTGTTGCCAAAGCATAAAGGAAACTGGCCATGGGAATGGATGTTGCTGTAATGAACTCAAATGAGAGCTCATTCTCACTAGCTCTCCCAGCTATCATCCACATCCCCACAGTTAATTTTCACCCAGCATTTTGGCAGGGACACTGCTTTGTCGGCTCGTTACCGTAGGCTGGAACTGCACCTGGATTAGTGCTCCACGGATGGCTCAAGGCGCTGTGTGCAGCCCCATATCTCAAGCCTCCGTCACATTCTTGGAGCAGAGTTTTCACAGGTGTTCGGGCATGTTCACTGAAAGACACTTCCTTCCCCAGGGATGAAACGGGGGCAGTGCTGCTGTGACAACTCCTGGAGATTGCATCAGGCGCTCTTAATGTGGGGTGGACTTTCTGGGAGTACGTGAGCACATTGCAAATCACACTTTTCAGATGATCCCTAGGATGTGCTGAGGCAGATGTGCTGAAACCCTAGGGGGAATTGATGCCTGTGAAACCAGAGACTGGTTTGTCAGCCACTGTCCATTGAATTTTCAGTGCTGGAAGAAGTAGGTTTTTCCCTGAGGAAAATGGACCATTTGCATGCGTTCTGGCCAGTCTTTCTTCACCAGCAGACCAAATTATTTATCGTATTATATGACACAAAGAGTGCTCATCTTCACATTGGAAGGCTCACTGCCCTCAGCGTACTGAAATCCTGGATTTATTTTTTCTGTAAATAGAACTCATTTTAAAAAGGCCACTTACTTTTACTCGTGTTTTAAAACAATGATTTCTTAGAGACATTAAACCCTCACATGAATGAGTAGGAAATTTGATTGTGACTCTTTTGATTTGTGTTGCATGCCTGCCACATATTTGGATCAAATCAGTACCTGGCAACATGGCTCCCACCAGCAGTAGCTTGGTTGGCAATTGATCTCTTATATTTTGGTTGTCAGATGCTTCTGCTACATATCCAAGCTGGGAAGGGCCTTTCCCCTTCCATACAGACTTTAACAAATTTTTTATTAACAGAATTTGAGTTATTTTTTGTTATCTGCTGCAGATCATGAATAAACTCAATTTGATGCAGAGTCGGGGTTAAGAGGATCTGAGAAACCAAAATAATCAGCAGTAAGGCAAAGTTGTATGGTGCGGGGATGGCATTTTCCTTGTCACATCCAGTCAGTGTCATGCTGCCCTGTGGCACAGCTTTCCTGATGTCACACAGTGGAAGGCTGAACCCTGAGGACCACACTGCTGCGTCTCAGTGAAACTCCTGATGCACAGACAGTTTATGTGAGAAGTCCTGACTTCTCCTGAGATGTCTCCTACCGGTAGGGTTTTTAAAGTAGTATATCTGGAGGACCAGAAAATGAGAAATAATTTCTTTTGGTGGCTTAATTTCACCTCTTTGCAAAATACAAACAAGCCCAGTGCCCACTCTCAAACCCCGCTCGCTCCTTTTCAACCTGACTCTTTCTGAATGGGGAGCAGCAAGAGGCAGCTGTCCTGTCATTATCAGTCACTGAGGGGTGGACGGTTGTGTGGCATCAGCTTACATAGCTGGAGCATCTGTCCTAGCTGATTACAGGGCACAGCTACATGTGGAGGAGGAACCAGAAATGAAAGCAAATTGTTTTCAAGATTGTTTTCACATTAAACACTAGCAAGAGAAAACCCCAGCATGTTGTTCATGTGAAGCAATCAATTTCACAATTATTGGGGAAAGATTTATAGCTTTTCTGATAAAAAAAACCCAGAACGGTACGAAGGTAAGACAGAAGTGGGAAATCAGATTGCTTGCAGAGGTGGTAGGTCTGTGTAGATTACATCTTGCAGAGATAGTAGGGAGCTCCGTGCTTTTGATTTTTGGTCAACGAGTTGACACAGTTTTGTTCTTAGCCACTGGTTTCCTTTTTCAGAGTTGTTTTTTATTTGACTTGTAGGTGAACGGAAAACCATTGTGTCCTGTACTCGAATCATTAACAAGACCATGACACTGGTGAATGATAGTGACTGCCAACGAGCGAATCGCCCTGAGCCCCAGGTCAGGAAATGTAACACACACCCCTGCCAGTCACGGTAAGGAGTTAAAAAATAATAAAACCCAATATCCTTTTTCTTCACAAATTGTCCATTTCCAAAGCCTCCGTCTGGTGAACATGGTGAAAATGTCTATAAGTATTGGAACACATTGCTAGCTGTAGTAACCAGCTGTAATATTCATTTCCTTTTGTTGAGCAGGTCAGATTTTCATTACCTCAGAGTCCATTTAATTTGTGGCCAGTAAGGCCAGATTCCGTGCAAGCTGCCTCCATGCATTGTTTGGGGATGGTGTTTTTTTCCCCTTGGCTGCCTCCTGGGTCACAGAGCAACTTGCAGTATAAAGCTAGAGAAGAGTGTGGTGACTGCATATCCTTTTTTTTTCTTTCTTTCTTCAAATCAGCATAGAGTAGGGTCTGATTAACTGTCAAACAATGCTACAAAAAAACTCACAAACAACCCACAACCTTTAAGCTACTACAGCTGATCTGCTGTGTTGCATGCCTGATCTGAATTACCTGAGTTCAGACCGGGAGTTTGTAGGCGAGAAGTGTCTCTTCTTCATGTGACGTTTGTACAATGTCTAGCAATACCTGTATAGTTTTGGAAACACACCTGAATCTTGCTGAAGTCAAGAAATTATGATGAAACACATTTTAGATGCTTTCCTCAGTAAGGGTGCTTTTCTGCATCAGTAGGAGTAATTAGAGATCTAATAGTGATAAGTTCTAAAAATAGTAAAAAGCTCTCTCTTTAATTTGGCAAGCCCTGTTAGCTGAATTAATTTTGATCTGCATTGTATAAAAAAAAGATGTTTCTGGCCAAAATAACAAAACACAGGAAGGCAAATTAATTTGTTCAGTTTGTTTGCAAACAAAAAAAGTTCACTTTTGCTCTGTAGTAATGTTTTGCATCGTGGAATAATGTAGACACTCCACTTTTGATAGTGTTAGAACATAACATCAATTTAGGATAAAGCTCAACAATATCTAAAAAAGCATACTCAAAACGACCTGCTAGCTGTTGCATCTTGTATAATCAGACAAGCCAGGGAAACCTACCTACCGAGCTAATCCTGCTGGCAGAAACAATAGGGAAAATGAGAAACAACACACTTCCTTCTAATTAGACCTGCACTCTGATTAAAGTGCCCTGAAGCAGGGAAATCGAGTGTCAGGTAATCCATCAATAAGGCCAGGCTGTTTCAGGTTTCATTTTCTGTCTGCACTGCCTGTTATTGCCGCTGTACAATCTTGTGGCCATACTGCTTTCAGTGGTACAGAAAGGTATAATGAGATACCCCATGTGCTTCTAGGTGTGCAAGGAAAGCCAAATTCCAAATGACTTCAAGGAAACAACTGTCATTTCCATGAGCAAGTTTCCTAAATTCAGTGATGCCGGGATTTCTGTCATGTCATTCTCTCAGAAAGACAGAAACAGGGAGCATCCGCTTGTGTTTCTGCCCTGGCATGAAATATTTCTTCTAGACCTATGTGAAGCCATTGGGAGGAGACTAGAGTGAGCCCAGGCAGGGATATGGAGGGGTTCCAGGTGGTAGGGATTAAGAAAAGCAATTTACAAAGCTCTGGAAGAAGTAGGCAGCTTCTGCCTCTACTAGCTGAGAGCAACAAAGGGCGGTCCTGGCCATCAGGTCTATTGGAGCCATAAGACCGACAGTGCTGTTTCTCAATGGGATCGCCACGACACTGAGCCCTTGGTGAAGTCTCCTCTTTGTTGCACACTTTCACCATGACGTTGCTGCCTGTCCAGGGCAGTGACAGTGGGTTTGATTAAATCACACGAAACCTCCTGAGAAAAGAACCTCTCTTCCTATACCCAGATTGTGTTCTTTTGTGGGTTCAAGTCCAGCCCTTAATGTTATTCCAAGGTATCTCTTCTTCTGTATGGAGTTACCAGGCAATTTATAGCCACAATTTAGCACAGTTGTCCCCAGGAGCAATTAGCACTGGCACAGTGACACCCTCATTGGTCCGCTTTTTGTCAGAACAATGACAGCAAACACCAAATGTGTACCCGGAAAGGCCACAAAATCCTTGCTGATGATCTGATAGACCACACTCTCTCACTCCCTCCGTGTAGACCACACTTTCACACTTAACATGCTTTTGACTGGAAACATTTTCAGAAGCACATTCTCTGTGCCTCTGTAGAATTTAAATTTCCACTTGCGTTTGCCCACCCAGATATTAGAAATGCATGTTTAGCATATTCTCTGACCAGAACATCTTAAAGAAACCATTCTCTTTCACCATCTCAATGCTTTTTTATGAGCCCTGAATTTGTTTTAGGGTTTCAAGTAAAATTATTGTAGCATCTTGTTACAATAAGGTCCTTTCCCGTTTCCACTCAGACCTAAGCCCTTTACCTGAGTGTAGAAGAAAGAACAATGCTTTCCTTTCTGTAGTAAACCTGCTCTGTTTTGTGCATTTTGATCTACATTTACACTTCTATTCAAAATTTAAAAGAATCACCTTACAGAGAATTTATCTCTAGGGAAGTGTCTTATGGCCAGCACAGGACTGAGTCACAGGACACTCAGTCTCTGTTTCTCTTTTGGATGTGTTGTGTGACTTTAATTCACTGTCCCACACTGTCCCTTTGCTTCCTCTCTCAATCCGTGTAGTATCTGTATTGCAAATTCTTTGGGATGGGGTGAGATCATGTTGTATAAATGGATGAAGAGGAGGAGGCTATTGCTGTTGAGATTGTAATAAAAATAAAAAAATAATAACCCACGTTATATATATATAAAGTGATCTGGAGAAAAAAAAGGGTATGATATTAATAACAGTGTCTTTCTTCCAGCACGATCCCAAAGTGCTTTGCAAATTATATATCCCTTTGAACTTCAGCCACCTCTTGGGAGAGCCAAATAACGTGGGGCAGGGGACAGTATTTTCATGAGGCCAAGGAGAAGATTAGAGTTCTGCAACTGCAACCCAGCATCTGAAAAAAAACAAAGCAGGATTGAAAAACGGATTGGATACACTGACATGTTTTAAAATTAAACGTCAGAGAAGAGAATTTTCTTAAGGGTTTTGTTGAAACTGGCAAAAATAAAAGAATCTTTCATTCTTTATTATTGTTACTCTTTCACCTTTTAAAAAATGCTTCTTTTTCTTCCTATTTTATTTTTTATGTTCCTTGACCCTCTTTTTCCATTAAATTCTTTACAGCTTCCTTTCCTGTCCCAACTGCACCCTATTAGCACCTCTTTATTCTAATCCTTTGCCTAGCTCTTTAGATATTTTTTACAAAACCCTGCTGTAACCAGATGGAATCTGGATTCTTGCATGCGGTGCGTATGGGTTGTTTCCAGCACACTGAACACCAACCCAAATATATAGGCAAACCCAGCACTCATGTTGGCACAAGACTCAGAAATCACAGATCACATCAGCTGTTATTACTGAAAACATAGGTCGGCCAGTGGCCACACACTTCAACATGCGTGGTTGGGTCTATGAATATGAAACTGCTCCCCTCTAATGCAGGAAGAGAACCAAAAACACATGACATTTCCCAACTGTTAGACTTGTAATGTCCTGTATGCAAACACTCTTAATTTTCCTCCTCTTTGCTGTAATAGATTTTAATAGAGGTTGAGTTCTTTCAAGGACCTGCTGAATATGCGGTGTTCCTACACAGATGCTTAACAGCAGCGTAAAAGCCAGAAATCCCTGCCTTCATCTACAGAAAACCACAGGAGACCTGAGCCCTTATTTTCACTGTTTAGGGCTTGAAAGTAACTCCTGAATCCAAGGGTTAGTTTTCTGCTACTACCAGCAGCATGTCATAAACTCCTTTCTGATTTTGCTTCACAGTCTCAGTCCCTCACTGGAAGGCTCCTCTGTGACCTTGCTATTCATGTGGGTCAGGATCTTTTATTTCCAGCCTTAATTATTCATTGTCATGTTTCAGCCATTTGTTCTTGCATCAGCTCTGTTCCTTTGCTTATACTGTATTTCCCTCCCTAGCTGTTTGCCTTGGGCTGAGTGCCATATGATACAGCAAACCAGCGTATCTCCTTCTATCATTTTGCTGGGCTAAATCCATTACTTTTCTTTAACGTCTTATTGGATCAGAGACAGTGCATCAATTCTTCATTTCCTTGGTCGTGTTCTCTACTGGTGCTCTAATTTACGTTATTTAAATTCATAATTTGAGTGCATAGGTGACCAGAATTGTATGTAGAAACCCAGTCTCAGTCCAATCTAGCCCTTACACAGTTGCAGTCCGTACTCTTCTGTCTTCATTGGCAGTAACTCTCCTGATACATGCTTTGTTTTTTCATGACTGCATCATATTTGTGGCTTTCAGTCACGCTAGATGTTTTCCTCCTCATTTGTTTCAACATATGAATCCTACTTGAACACAGTCATGCTTATTATTAGTCCCTAAGCACCCAACCTTGCACTGTATGCTATTAATTTTCATCCTATCTCTATTATTGCAGTACTTAAGGTTATTCAGTTCTTCCTGTAAGACATCCTAATCCTCCGTCGCATTGGCAATGCTTTTAGACTTTCTATTGTCAGAATTTTCCCCAATTTTTCAGCAGTTTTTTTCTTTTTGTGCCAAAGTCATTAATGAACATACTAAATTAGATCAAATGCAAGACAGATCTTTCAGGAAGTCTGCTAGTAACTAATCTAAATTCCTTTCATACCTGATACTCCTTTACAGCACTACACTGTGGCCAGCTCTCGCCTACCATATAATTTACGCATTGATATCCATGTTTCCCAGCATATCACCAGTTTCTCCAACTTACATACGTATTTCCAGTGCAGCGAAAGGATCTCTTTACTAATAAGTAAATAGATTAAATTTACCACATTTCCTTTGTCTGGAAAAGCAGTTATTTTAATCAAAGAAATATAGCCAATGAATTTTGCCTGGAGGAAACCTATGTTTCATCTGTTTACCACTATGTCCTTGGTTATTGTTTCCCTCCAAATCTGCTGTAAAAACTGGCACACTGTTGAGGTCAGGTCTGTGGTTACATGGATCGCTTCTTTCTGTCTTTCTTTCTTCTGTTCCCCTTTCACTTTTCCATCCATGGACTGGAATCCAACACCGTGCTCTCCAAGGGCTCACACACCACAGTAATGCCCGCTGGGGAAGAAAGTGAAGCCAGTTATAAGAGTCAGCCAAGGCCCCAGCTGGCTCAGCACCTCACAGACCTGCCCTAAAGGCTAGCGGCCACTCAAAGCATGGTGCCTCAGCGTGCGATGGTTGATGGTGCCCGTTGCTTTGATTCCTGGTCTGATTTAAGCTCATGCTGCTTATCTGTGATGGCCCTTGCTATGTGAGAGTCCACCTCTCCCTTTAGACTCCACCATATACCTGTGACAGCGCTCTGTTAACAGTCCGAGAATACAGAAACCGGTCTGTCTCCCTGATTCTGCTCTGTTTGCACCATGTTTATTTGTGTTATTATCACAGGTAGATGGGGAGCAGAACAGTTTTGCATTTATTTTGTGAGGTGAAAGTCTTGCAAATAGTAGAATTTGAGGGGAAGCAGTATGATGGAAAACTCCTTAAGAATGTTAGCAAATTACTTGCAGGGCTGTATGGAAATTATACTAAACTGGAGGGATGTATTGGGAGCGTCTGTTAACTGAAGGGACTGAGCTAGACATTTAATGGTTCCGAATGGGTATGTTCTTTCATTAATGCAGTCAGACTCTTTTGGAATCCGTACAAATGTTTATCATCCATAAGGTCCAATGGCAACGAGTTCAAAACCTTATCTGTGCCTCGTGCTAAGAAACATCTCCTTTGGTGTGTTTTGAATTTGGTTACATGAAAAAAAGAAAAGAAGGAACAGCCATGGGGAGGGTTTCAAATCATTTTAGCCTGGAAATCTGGCATAAATAGTAATGTTAGCACCCTCTGATCCAAGGAGGCACCACGTAAGAGCTCATTTTGAAGTACTTCCCAAAACTGGAGTTGGGATCTCTAGAATCAGTTTGAGCTTAATGAATTTGCCAGGACTGTGCTGGACACTGTGCAAGACACGGTGGCTGCAGGCGGCTGAGCGAGCGGGCAATGCTGCGCCCTGGTGGCTGCTCTTCAGGGAAACCATCCTGGGCTGCCGGTGGTGGGCAGCTGAAGCAGGTCTCCGGCAGGTCTTGCAGGAGTAGAAGCCAAATGCTGTAGACAAGAAAGCCTGCGACTCTTCTGGACACCTTTGTGAGTGGCTAGCTGATGTCCTGCTGTGGGCGCATCTCGTTATCACCATCCACTAGAAGGAGACAAAATCACATGCATTCCAGGTTGTAGGCAGTTCAGCAAGTACAGCAACAGGCAGTCAGTAGTTAATTCGCTACTGAAAGACAAAAAGATATTTTCAAGCAAATTCAGCAACTCAACTCAATGAAGCAATTCTGGAAGAGAAGTAAGAGAAGGCTTGGGAATAGGCAGAGAGTAGAATGAGGAGGGCTTATTGGCTAAACGCATTTACATCAAATAATTCAAGACAACTTGCTAGAGCAGAAGTTAATTTGGCTTGGTTTTCACATGGAGTCATGACACAGGTTTCTTAGCTTTGGTGTAATCCCCCAGGCCGGCTTACATCACAGTTTTCCCCATTATGTTTGACTCAGCAACCTTATGGTTGAACATTTCCTTGTTTTAAACTGTTAAATGATCTGTGCTTCTTTGGTTTGAGGTTCTTCAGGCCAAGTGCAGTCTTTACCCACAAAGAAGGATTAGCAGGATAATCTAGCAAAATATTTAATCGTGAAATTCACTCCTACTGCTGCCTGCTGTAACGCTCTTCACACTGTTTGCATCCTGGGGCATGAACTGAGGAAAAGGCACTGCCTTCCTTAAAAGGCAGGGAATGGAGCTGGACACCAGTTGCCCCATCAAAGACACACCAGCCGTGGATCAGGGTAGGGGTAACTCGCTGCAAAAGGGCTCTGAGAGTGCTGATATCCTGTGCCTTAGTGTAGTGAAGCAGCTGCCAGCAAGAAGGACACCTCCTCACACCAACACCACACTGAGTTCTCCAAAACTGAGTGATCTGCTCCATTTGGAGGAGGGAGGAGGGAGAATACAAAGTTATCCATTTAAAAAAACTTCCCGAGGTGCATGTAAATTGTAAAACGGTGTCCTATGGTTGATCTTATAATTGGTGGGAAATTAAAAAAAATAAAGCTGTCAAAATGATAATCACTAAAGAGAAAAAGAAGCCTGTGTGAGTGAAAGTTGGCAAGTCTGTTAGCAGAATGACTACTGTACTGGAAAATTACTGAGCACTGTTTATAAAGGCAATCAGACAGGAATGTTAGTCTTGGAGTCCTACGTTCGGCATCAGCAGCTGTATTATTCTACTAGATTCCTTGCACTTTTTTCCAAAAAAAACCCCACCTTCTAGTGACGGGGTGTGGCACAACCTGTTCCTAAAAGTCAAGATTCACCTGATTATTTTGACCCCAGTATGGCAGAGATATGGTGGAAAGTTTCAGAAGTGTGTAGGGAGAGAAAGATACAATAACAGAATGTGCATATTTCATGGAAAACATGAATCCATTTGTAAACAGTGCTTTCTTGCTTCTACATATTCAAGCATGAACTTAGTTTGATAGCTGTAAGCAAAAAATATCTGACTGTCAATTCCATGTGACTGATTCTCAGAAATCGTTTCCAGTTCTCCTTGCTAAAATTATCCAATGTGAAATCCTGGCTCCACTGCAAGTTGGTCTGAGTTTTGCCTAACATCAGTAGAACCACAGTTTCACCCAGGTGACTCAGAAAACTAAGAGCAACTGCGACATGATTTTGCATCACAAACTGGTGCTAAAGACAACCAGTGCTAGCTAGGCATGGAGTTATCCTCACTTGTACATTAGTGCAACAATGTGTGTTAAACCAAAAGGTATGCAATAAAATCTATTAGAACCCTCAGATTATACTGCTTTAGATTAGTTTCTGTCACAAGTGCTTTTTCAGACTAGCTATTTCTTGTTTAATAGTAAATTTCCTCTGATACTTTATTCAGCAGTAGTACAGGCTCTTAACTAGTTGTAGCTAGGAGTCAGTTCTAAAAAAACAGGTTTAATAAAACCAGAAAAATTTGTGTTATGACAAATGTGTCTTTGGTCACATCCAAGCTATTATTGTGAAAGTGGGGAAACTAATTTTACTGTAGCACTGGGGAGGGAACAAAAGTAACACATTCCCTGTAGATAGCGAGTGCATGTGCAAATATGTCGTGGATGTTTAGTTGGTGGAACGGAACCAACCTGCAGGCACCGGTCTTCTTGAGGGCTTGTGGCAGAAATAACCAGGTGAAATTTAATGGCCTGCAATATTTACCCTAGAACATGTAATGGCTTTATGTTCTAAGAGGCTACAAATCTCTGAAAAGTGACCTCATGTCTTTTGATTGCACTCCTCCACCCCATCCTTCAGCCTTGACCCATTTTATCTTCATAGCATTTTTTCCCAAATCCTTAGCTACAAGTCTTCATTTGCAGACATTCATCTCCCCTGGGTTTATGTACGTAGTGCTGTAGACAATTTTTTTCCTAGAAAATGCGGGAGTCTCAGGCAAGTAGGTAGAGTGGATAATTCAAGGTTAATGACTAATCCAGATGATAGAAAGATCAAATGATGAACTGAACCTCCAAAAGATATTTCAAGTTTGCTCCAGGGGCCTGCCAGATGAGTGTTGCCAAAGCAGATTAGAAGAACTCCCAATTCCTCAGCAGAGATACTGAGAGGTCAGAGGTTGAGCAAGACTCAGAAGACAAAGATTTAAAACAGGCCTCTCAGATTGCATGTGCTGTCCATCCCAGCTTTTTGAGGCTATAGCAAAATACACCCTTCTGGGCATATTTTAGCTAGAAAGACAGCCACTGACTGCGTTAAAAAATCTGTGCTTAAAAGCTCATCACTTTCGTCCTAAATCTAACTGCTAGCAGGGGTCATCTAGCTCTTGGATCTTCTGTAGAGGTAGTATTACAAAAAATAATACCATGGATAAAGCCATCCTTATGGTTGTGAGAAAGATGAGTGTTTGTCACATAAATCAGTACTTGTTGGAAAAACGAGAGCCTCTCCAGGGACTCCAGCTGGAGCACTCACGTGGTCCAAAAGAAGATAGGTTATAACCTGGGAGGGAAAGACCAAACTGAAAAGAACGGTGGTGTCAAGCAATCCCTAAGATCAGTTTACAGGCTTAAAACATAACTGGAAGCCAAATGCTCTATATGATATACACCGGGCTTAGTGTACAACAGTTAATTGGCTTAGTTAACAATACAGAGCTAGCTTGGGCTTTTAAGTTAGAGCACTGGATTATTTTTTACATTGTCATAAGAAAAATACTGTTTTTAAAAAAAATTAAGTAAGTCTCATTCTTAAACACATCGAGGTATGTTCAAAAGGTGTAATAGTGTAGAGAGGAAAATCTGTCTGTAGTTTAATTTAATAGTAACCATAATGTGATACTATTTGTACATCACATTTTTCTTCCCTGTGTGTGTATTACTTGCAGATAGTAATTCTGCTAATACCTTGCTGTGCATTACTTTACCAAATATGAAACTGGCAGGAATTTTCATGTTTGATCACTTTATCCATAAATCCCTTGTCTTTCCACTTGGGTTGTGAGTTATGTTGTTGAAATATAGTTGCAGATTCTGTGTCCCACAGCTACCTAGGCAGGGGGCTTCAGGAGAACTGTGGGGGAAGATCGGGGCACTGCCAGTACTGCATGTAGGACTCATATTTACTTGTTTGCCAGATCATTTTTATGAGACATTAAACCAAGCTGAGACTTCACTGAGGGAATGAAGTTTTGTGGTCAAAGTGATTATCCCCTAGACACCTTTGAAAATATCCTACTTTACTGATATAATTATTATTCGAACATTTAATCTGTCACTTGTCTCTCAGATATGAATTTAAAACCCCTTCTTCCTAATAGCCTTTAATTTCCAAGTATTTTGATTCCATGTTAGCAGCAGTTGTGAAAAGTAGGACAGAGTGGGCTGTGAGGTTTCAGAGATCCCTTACGGTATAGCCCCACCTTATTTGTAACCATCGGGCTCGGATCAGGGATGGGTGTAGTGGATCGGTAGCTCAAGCTGGTCATACAGATGCCACTCTGACAAAAAAGCTGAAGATTGCATTTTCACCACAGGCGCAGCTTTGTATTGATTCCCTGGGTTTTGGCTCACGCCCTGTGCAATCATTCTTCGCATGATGATGATAATTTATTTTTTTTTCTGCAGTTTTCCAGTTAGACTCTGTCATATCTATGCTAGAGCAGCACTAACTAGAGACCACCAAACAGGGTCGAAACGAGGTGATTTCTGCCCTCCACAAGAGCAACCAAAAAAAAAAAAAAAACAAAAAGGAATTTTCCTTCCTGAAAGGAAAGCCAACCCTTACTTCTTAAGGCATCTTGGGAATAGTTGGCATGCTGCGTGCTGCCCATCCTAAATGCAAGCTCACAGACAGCCTCTGCCAAGAATGTATTTTTATCTTTCTCCTTTGCTTTCAGTCCCTTTCCCTTTTTCTTTTGCCAGTAGCTGTATATCACAGTGAGAGTACAGTGCTGAAGTGAATATTAGTTCAGTGGAGCCTGTACAGAAACCGTTCCCGGCCCTGTGACTCAGATTCAGCTCATAAAGCAAAGTCACTCTTTCCCCCTCCATGCCCTTGTTGAGCAACTCCTTCACCCAGATAGATAAGTCGCTCCACATTTGTTCTGACAGGGCAGAACCCAGCTGATATCAAGGGAGCCTGGCTATTAATTTTCATGAACGCTGATTTCTGCACTTCAAGGCTATTTTTGTCAGCCTTTCAGTCCCAGTATTCGATTACCCAGCTGGCATTTTCCCATTCCATAAGCAAAATACCAAGCACTCAGCCACAGAGATGCGCCAAAAACTACTGTCTAGAGAAACACGTTTGGTGTCTTGCCAGCTGTTTTAGCCAACGGAAATTCACAGATGTGTCAACTGCTTTAATGCTGCACAGAAACATTTGAGCGGGGCCCTGTTCCACAAAAGACAGGTGGCCAACCTGCCCGATCCCGTCCTACTCAAACCAACTGGTTTCTGCCTTCACTGTCAATGCAGTCATCAGCGCTGTCACACCAGCTCATCAGTCATAGCATTTGGCAAACGAATTCATGACAATTGCACCAAGTGAAGATGTTTCTACAAATTGTGCTGAAGTGATTTTTCCCCGTTCAGGAATGGGAAGATGGGAAACAGTTGTTTGATTCGTTTAGGAGAAGTTACGCGGCAACTTCAGAAGAAATGTGGTTAGTACGTTGACATGTGTGGTGTTCTGCCTGGACTACGGGAGCCTTCAGCAAAATGAAATAGTATTTCTGAGTAGGCTTCCTTTTCAGAAGTCTTATTTGAGCCACTTACCATAATAGACAACCCAGGATTGGGTGACAAGTAAAAGATTCATGGTATAAGGATACTAATCTAGATGATAGTCCTAAATAACAGGCTAGAAGGTCAATTACCTGGTGAGAAAGGCATGATAGCCTTCCGGTGCACAGCGCCTACACAGTTATTGTTCCAGTCTTTCACTCCATCCAGGAATGCCTGTAATTACAGAGAACATGTTCCTCATTGACAGATTGCAGGAAGCGTAAAGATCGATGCAACTTGTCTTTAGGAAAAAAATGGTCCCTCCCTGCATACCTCCTCATTCAGATTCTTCTTAGACATTTTATTCACTGTACTGTAGCCCAGCTTTAACCACAGCGGTGCTTCCAGCACTTGCTGGAGTCAGTAGGAGCCTTTCAGTTGGCCTTACGCTGAGCTGGAAGACAGCAGGGTGAGGTTGCCTCATTTCCCTTGCATGTCCACAGCTGGAGACTGCTCACAGCAGCAGCACGTTCCTTACTTTCGAGGAACCCAAACACCTTACAACGTTGTGCCGGGTGTTTGCCAGAGACATGGTAAAAAAAGGCCACGTATTTGTTCCCGGCACACTTTGATCAAAAGGGAAGGAAATAGCAACTGAAATGTGCTTACAAAGTAAATGAATCCCAAAGGGTAAGAGAAACGATGAGTATAGGGAAATACCCCCTGACCGCATCCAGACTGGGTTGTGGCACATCCTTGTGAGCTACAGCGGCTTTGAAACAACATTGTAGGATCCTTTCGATAGGGAAAATCTTGTCTTTTTTAAATATTTGAGCGTTGGCAGTTAAATGCAATTCAGATTTTCTAAGAATGAACATAACCAGTTATTCTCCATTTTTGAGGCCCCTCGTGCCATGAACTTCAAACGGATGAGATTCCAATTAAACATCCTGGAAAATCCAGCTATGAAAAGTGAAATCTCACCACCGTCTGTGAGAGGGTGAACTAAAAGTGAGGCTGGAGATATCTTTGCATTGTAATAATCTGGAATGTAGAGGATTTGTATGCTTTGAGGTCATATAATGTAGGGCTAGAGAAGCTGACTCTGGTCCTGGATGCAGGAAAGCGATGTTGAGCTAGGTGTCTGGCCATAGCACCATCCCAGTCTGTACACAGTGAGTATAGGTTCTCTGCGCAGCTCCACCACACAGTGAAGATGTGCACGCAGATGTAGCAGTGGTTTCCCTGGGTACCTCTCAAAGGCAACAGTATCTGTCTGATAGGATGGTCTGCAGACAAGTGTGTCTTTGTCTGGGGGAAAAGTACAGCCACATTGTACAGACTGGGGGTTAAAGGGAGCTGTGCAGAGTTTGTGTTTCTCTCTGGTATGGAGACAGGACCGGATATTCACTTGTATACCGACACTTTTCTGCTTTACACTCTCTCAAAGGTGATCAGGTGATCTCAGTGTGACAGCAATACAGCGCCATCAAAGAATACGCAAATCTAGAAATAGTTTCCCATTTCTCACTGTTTTTAAGTGAAGCATAATGTTTTATCCCACCAGTTTTTTAACATTCTTTCTCTGCCTCCTTCCCAGGTGGGTGACTGGTCACTGGAGTCCCTGCTCTGCTACTTGTGAGAAAGGTGTCCAGCACCGGGAAGTGACTTGTGTTTATCAGTTGCAAAATGGCACCTACGTTAACACAAGAGACCTCTACTGCCTTGGCAACAAACCGACAACAGTACAAAGCTGTGAAGGACGGGACTGCCTTTCTATCTGGGAAGCATCAGAGTGGTCAAAGGTAGGAACTTGGTTCAAGAAAGGAGCCAGACTGCACGCAGCTCTGGGTACACTGGCCCTGACCCAGCTAAATGCTTAAAATTAAGCATGTTGTCACGGTCAGCATACTCAGTGCCACTGGGTAGGACTGTCGTTTGTGAGATGATCAGTTTGAAACTGAGGTTTGTATTCCATACCAAATGAGTTACCAAGGCGAGTTTTAGATATCATGGTATAGTAACTATATCTTTCCATCTGCAAACTCTGACCAGCAAGGAAAAACATTTCAGTGACCTGAGGCCAGAAGTGTAGTAACCCGCCAGGGCTTCTGGCTCCATTTAAATGCACTATGAAACAAACACCAGATTTATCAAGCATCTGCATGGTACAGAGAAAGTACAATCTTTGGGCCTTGTCCAGCCTTCTTTTGTGTAATTCCAGGAATATGGAAAACTTGGTTATACTTTGTATAAAAAGTGATTTCCATGTAGTTGCAGAGAGTTAAGAAATTATTCTCAGATATTAGAAATGCATTTCAGATACAAGTGATGTGTGGTCTAGAGAGTTAGCCTGTATTTTGTTTAGCAAGAGAGTGAACTGGGAGTATGCCTACAGTTCATGACCAGGACTCAGCTAATGCAGGGCAACTCTGTCTGTACCTTGTGAGTAACTGTCCTAAGAGGATGTCTGTGTTAGTTTTGATACTGTATCTGCTAGGCTTATCTGAATGATGATCCTTTCACTCTTGGTGCAGTGCTTACAGCTCTACCAGTCTCATTCCAGACTGGCTGTGTTATGGGACTGTCCAGCGACAGTCATTTCTGCAGGAAGGATCTTTCCATGTTATTCATCTCTATTTTGAAACAATGAGCTCCTGTTTAAAACATTGTCAAAGAGCTTTTGCAAAATATTGTTGTTAGCAATGTGCTTAAAAGTCAGAGAAGCTCAGGATACAAAGGATCTTGCACTGAGGCACAGTGCCTCTTAACAAACACAATGTGATTCCATTGTCCACCTTTTGAACAGGAAATCTTTGTTTGGCAAGTGAGATGATAGTTAAGTGAGAAGGGTTTCCTTTCAGTACGACACTGTATCTGTCCAGTACTGCATGAGATTCATTTTCTTTCTGAGTTCTTTCATTTCAAAAGATGTGGAGAAACACACCAAAGTTTTAACAAGTTTTCTGATAGGTCTTTTGTTATAGAAGTAACGCTTTCAGATGATGCTCTCTTTATTTCTTGTAGCTGAACCAGCTGAACTCTTTATAGCTGAGACTATTCTTATGGTGCAGTTCCTACATGTTTTACATGGGGAATTTTTACACGGGGTCTTTTGTTAGCAATCCCAGGTACTTCTCTCTCCTTTTTATGAAATGGAGTAAGTCAAGTTACAGAAGACTTTTCCCAGAATGAAAATTTTCCATATTTGTGACCACGTAACTCATTTGCAAATCCATAATATTTTTTCAATAACTGGTTTACTTTTCCTTTGATAAATTTATTTACCTTTTGTCATGTCTGTAATTGCCCACTCATGATTTTGAAGTCATTCTTTTTCTGGCACATTTCTGCTGTTATGTAGCACAGTTGACTCCAGGACACATTTGATGCTCTGCCAGTTTGAACACTTCTCATAACTAGGACTTTCTTCAGTGGTAATCACTTTAATCCTTAACATTTTAATCTGATGTTGTGGAGTAAATATCACACTAGGGGTATCATTTTATAAATCAATTTTCTCATGTATGTTTTTGAACTTTTTGGTTATACAACAAAAAACAGTTGACCACATTGATGTCTGGTCCCCAATCAAAAATGTGTGTTTTCAAAGCAAATTCCAATACGGTCTTCATTGTGGAAAAAAATAAGTTCCCTTTTAATTGCCAAACATGTGAGACTGTTTTGAACAAAGTACTGCTCAACCCATTTTTAATGACAAAAATAGAGACTGTCAGAAAAAGGTGAATGTTTCCACTGTTAGGGAACTAGAGTAGAAAAAAATATGAATTTCCTTCAAATAAAGGAGCTGTATCTTAACTGCAAAGCTGTGTTGCTCCTTTACAAAACCTTGTGGGATTTGACTAAGTAATTTGTTAATAAAATAAGACCTAATGATCTCAGCTGGACACTCAGGGACTGCGCATATTATTTAGTAGACTGCTGTGTTGTGGAATCTTTGTAAAATCTGTATGTTAAGAAATTCTTCATGAAAACAGAAGACTTGAGGAAAGAAAAAAGCTCTTAAAGAGGGTGATTTATATGTGACCACCAAAGATCTGTTGGAAAACTTTTGCAAATGCTGTTTTGTCTAGGAAAGTATATGCAGTATTAATCTGTGAATGACTTAAAAGCTTGTGGGAAGAACAAACAGTTGGTGTTTTTCCCAGACTTGCTTGTAAAACCCACCTAGAGATTTCTCCTACTGTGAAAAATACTCCCACTTCAGTTTGATTTACTTTGAGTAAATTGGACCATTTGAAAGATTTTATATAGTGTGCTTTGTTGTCTGAGATGAACAAGTGCAACCCTGAGGAGTCCACCCTGAGGACTGAGGAAAATTATATATAATTTGGGAAAGTCTATACAACTTGGGGCAAATTCATGGTTTTTAGGTACCATTTAGGGAGCTCCTGCCTGGGATCTCTGGCAAGTCTTGTGCTCTGAGGAGTCCAGCAAAGCAGTTTCTGGAATTCTGCAAAGCCTGGAAGAATTCATCCCCATATCTAGCAGAACTATACAATTGTGCTTGTTACAAAGATGTTACATCCGTAAGGAGGTCACGCCATGAGCAGCACATAGTAAATTAAGTGGAAGGTTTCCCAGATTTTCAAGAAGTCACTTTGTAGTGCTCTGAAGTATTTAAAGGCATGTCTGTTTGCTTGCCAGCTCATAAACGCTTGTCATTCATGTCCTTAACAAGGCCAGCAGGTCAGAACTGCCTGGATTGTGTTTTTAAGACAGTTAGACAGGCATGCTGAGATTTGTCCATTTGATGTAATTTATATCAAGCTGATGCTTGTTTCCAGCGTAGACCCCCTGGATGGAGAAGCTTCTTGGAATATGTTCAAAAGACCTCACAGAATATCTCATATCTTCACTATTTATTCAGTGTCAAATCAACTGTCTTTTGCACGCTGATTCCCTGAAGGGGAGAACTTGACATGCTAGAGGAGGTTAGTTTTTATCTCAGTTGGTACATATATCATTTTTCCACCCACCTGTCCCCAGTGGCTCTTCAGGAAAATTTCTCACTCTTAACCACTGCAGTGGCATGAAAACGAAGAGCAGAGAGACTCGCTATGTTGTTGTGTAGTCGCAGGCACTTAGATGGCTGTGACAGCATTAGCAGATCTGTTACTCTTTTACTGAACTGATTATTTAAAACAGAAATTCTGTTTCAGTTCAAGCCAGTGTCCTTTTCCCAACTAGTACAGTCAATGAAATCAAGACGAATTCTCCAGTAAAACCAAATTTCCAGCCAACCATTGGCAGAGAGAACAAATGGGTGACTAGATATTCCTGCTCTTTAGAAGCTACCTCCATAGTGCCCAGGCACAAAAACATTTGTGGACAATTTATGCTCACTCGCATGAACGTTTGTTAAGAGTGCCCGAATGTTTGAATCAAGTCTTCCTTCAGCAACTGGTTCTAGCAGCTCTAGTAGCCTGCTGCTTCCTCAGAGGACTTCAAACAGTTCCTGCTTATACTTTTGGTGTTGAGAAGTCTGTGTTTCATCCCTGCTGATGTCTGTGGCTGGCTTGCTGGCCATGGTTGGAAGGTGATCACAACACTGTGGCTCACCGAATAGTGCCTCTCCGGAGCTATCCCCTTTTTACATTTGAAGTTCTTCGGAACTAACATAGTGATGAGGATATGGCAAAACAAAGGGTGAGGGTTGTGTATGTGTTTCACATGACAACATGTGTAAGAACTGTGACTTTGCTGTGGTATGTACAAACTGTACTGCAGAACTGTGTTTGTAACAGTGGTCTCATGCTACTGTGATTTAAAAATGCATTTATCGCCACCATTTTCCTCCCATGATACATCAAGGGATGTGGCAGTTCTGTGTTGTAAATCTCAGTGTCCTTTTTCAGTATGAATGATGAGCTCTTAAATACAAGATTTAGTGGTTTTTTCATCTGTAACACCAATTCTAGCAAAATGGCAGCTGATATTTCTCAAAGAAGGTTGATTTTCAGAATTGCCATTTTTTGTAAGTAAAATTTTTCACAAGCAGAGATCATGCTTTTCAAACTACTCTTTTATGTTTGAAAGGGGCTTAAATTATTGGGAGACAATCTTAGGATTATCAGTTTTCCTCTGCATTCATAAAACCAGCTTTTCCTTTTAGCTACCTTACCAAGATAAAAGTTATAATTTCTAGTTATCATGTAACAGAAAACAAATACCTGTTGTTTTGCAGTGCTCAGCAGACTGTGGCAAGGGGATTCAGAAAAGAACAGTGACGTGCACAAATTCTCAAGGAAAATGTGATGCAGCCACCAGGCCAAGAGATGAGGAAGAGTGTGAGGATCACACAGGCTGTTACGAATGGAAAACAGGCGATTGGTCTAAGGTAACAGTGAACACTGCGTGGTATTTTCTTTCTAAGTGCAAACATGTTCAGAGTGCTCTGCTTCCATGTGCTGTTTGTGTTAATTTGCAGTTTAAATATTTGGAAAGGAAGGGTTTAACTGGTTTTGATTGAAGTTTTGCTGGTATTTAAACTCCCCTTATGCTGTTTATAACCCAAACATTGCAACACAGGCTTATGGCTACGACCCAGCAAGTTTTAGAGAAGTGTATTCCAAACAGGATAGAAATGAGTATTGACAGCTTAACCATCCAGAGGCAAAACCTACACAAGATTCCCACCACAGGTGGACTCTTGTTGTCAAAAAGCTACTTTATAAATGATGCTGAAACTGATTTACGTATTTCAAAAAGCAAACTCTGAACAGTTCTGGCTAGCAGATTGAATTCTACAGAAAAGAATTCATTAGCAGTGTCAACCAGGAGTGCAGAGAACTAAGGAGGTGTCCCAGCCTTGGCAAGCTAAAAAGAAAATAGAAGACAACTGGTTTCCTTGAGCATAAATATGTGTTAAAAAATTGCACTTCGAGTTAGGAACCTAGTCACTGAGAAAAAGGGAAATCTCACAAGGGGGCTGTGGTGAGAGTTTTATCTCCCTCAATGCATCAGTGTGGAGCTGATAAGTGAGCTGGACCTTAGTCTTCTTATCCCACAGGTGATAAATCTGAAGGTTTGGGAGAACTGCTGTTAAACTGAAGACCACCAGGGGGGAAGCATGGGGAAGCCCTAGCAGAGTCACACAGAAACAGAGGGTAATTGAGAGCACTCGCAGCTGAATTCCGTTCCT
Organism: Pluvialis apricaria; assembly: GCA_017639485.1. Taxonomy (NCBI): domain Eukaryota; kingdom Metazoa; phylum Chordata; class Aves; order Charadriiformes; family Charadriidae; genus Pluvialis; species Pluvialis apricaria. The sequence goes on from CM030015.1 coordinate 4,578,561, forward strand.
CTGCCTTGTGTAGGTCCTGCATGCAGAGTCCGACAGTACTGTATTTCGTTACCGCAGATGCAAGAGTAGAGCTGTGCAGCTGAATTTCATGCTAATCTGAGACCTACACAGCATAGTCCAGTCCTAGACTTATTCCAACCACCTGAAATGAAAGAAAACCATGAATTTAAAGGCAGAGCCAAAACTATCAGTCCCTTCCTCCGGGCTGGATTTTACCTTCACTTAGGGCTGTCTGAACTTCATTTCTCCAGTGACATCAGTGGAATTAATTCCCGAGTGCGGTGGATTAAACCAGAGCAGAGTCTGCTCTGTATTTGCATTCTGATCTTAAAGTAACAGGTAGTTTTGCTTGGGAAGGAGGCCTGGCAGTGTGAGAAACTCAGTCTTTGCCAGTGTTGTTCATAAAGCATCCTTTACATTGCTGACTTCATGTTTGCATAAAGAAGTAAAATTTCCCAGGAATATTATATTCCAGTTTGGTTTTATCTTATCTTTGTAACTATACTGTTCTTTAAACAGAAAGCCTACTTTGTGTTCTGGAATGTACGGCATGTACAGAAACCACTGGGATACAGTAGTTGCATTTTGCTTTCCAAAAACCCAAACTCCAGCAAGCAAAATCCAGTGAAATAGAGGCCCTTAATGGGCAAATCGTCTTATCTGTGATTTCATTTTTTTTTAACATTGTGATTAGGAATTACAAATATTTATAGATATACTCTGTCATAGATACGTGAATTTAATGGTGTCAGTGCTGGGGAATGCATTAAGAACCTGCCACATGCAAAAGGTCTGTATTTAAGCTGAGCCAGGAATTTTTATCACAGAATGTTTAGAGTATTGAACATTATTTTATTCATAACCTGGCACACAGAGTCCATGCAAGCTGGCCAAAACAAACAGTTCCCGTGTGTTAACAGGTGAAATAACATTATTTATTTATTTGTGGAATTTTAAAACACTTTGGCATGCAAATTGACCCGGATTCTCTTTATAGGGAGGTGTATGAAATAATTGTGTATTCTCTGATTACACGGATTGAAAGTTCAGTATTGTGTGAATGGTTCCAATCTGATAAAGATGTTGGCTCTCTGCTAGAAAGGCTGCAATCATACATTGGCCACAATAAATAGTGTTGTTGATGGATTTAGTGCCTGCATGTAAGCAGGACAGGATCAGTGCAAAATCACTTGTTATTTGCAATTCTTAACTCAGGATCAGGATCCTCCCTGTGCAGAGGGGCACAAAAGCTTATGTGCTGCATATGTGGCCTGCTTCTGTCTGCAGAGAGCTTGTGCCAGCTCTCTGCTTCCCAGGAATTTCACCCTGTGTGAGTCCAGCAGGATGTTCTTGGACTTAGATTTGGTTTATAATGAGCATTTAAAATTCTAGACATATTGGTTAATTCTGACTGGACACTTAGATCACACAATTAGATTCTTATTCTCTGAGTAGAGGGGTAAAAAAAAGGTACCACTGGATTGCTAGAAAAAGGTATGGGTAGATACAATTCTTTAAAGGAAGTATATTGTCCCAGAAACCCAGATAGCTGAAATGTTTGGTGTGGAATTCAATGCTTCGCAAATCCTGAGTGAGGGATTTTCATCATGAGGATCCAGAAGCTTTAATGCAGGGCTTAGGCTTAGGTGGAGAGCCTTTACAGCTATCAGCAACTCGTCTTTGGTGTTGTCCGGCTTTAAACAGTTCCTCCTTTAAGCAGAAACACAAAGTGTGCAGCAGTTAGATTACAGTGAACTCTTTAAAATTCATACTTCTATGGTAAAATTCCATTGTAAAACATTTGTTGCCGGTGCTGTAAAAATCACTATGAGAGAGCTTTATGCTGACTAAGATGGAAACTTTTTCTATTAATACAAATTGATCTCAGAACAAGCAACAACTTTTTGCAATTAATGCATTGTACATTTGTTACTTATTGTTAAGAATCATCAGGGGAGCGAGATTTAACTAACAGTAGTAATTATCGCAGATTAAAATAAGGGGCTTTGATGCTTTATGGGCAAACAGCTTGCATGGTGGCTTGGCCTCCAGTCCTTAATTTCCCAAACCAAGATTGTTTGAAGATACCAGGAAGTCAGCTAAGAAAGAGGCAAAACCTCATTTAAAAAGTCAAGTTGAGATACAACTCGTAAATAGAACAGGCTGTTTGAGTGGTAAAGGCAGACTTATGTTTATATTCCTAGTAGTAGTATTTATAGAATACATGGACTCTGGGCATGAGAAGACAGATCACACCCCTGAAGAGCTCCCAGCCCAATATAAATAACTTACCTTGCATCTGACAGCGATGGACATGGTTATCCTATATAAGATCTTGGATCCTGTTGCATTCAGAAGGTGCAAGAGTGGGCAGCAGTAAAAGCTCCAAATCTATGGCAGACAAGTTGTGGTTTTATGTTCTCAGACCCTGGATCCGCTTCTGTGTAGAAGAGGTGAGGGCTGGAGGCATGGCCGGGCTGATCTTTGACCTGCACCTACCACCCAAAACCTCATCCACTGGCCTGAGTAACCGCTCTGCAGCCATTGCCTGTCCACGCTCTGAAGAAGAGGAATTTTGTTCCATTTTCTGTTAGGTTTAATTGTAGATGCTCCTTACTGCATTTTATAGCCGTGGAAAGCATTTGGAGCTAATTGAGCAGATTTAGCAAGCAGTCTTGGCTGTCATGTTTGTGTATTCCCAATGTATTAGCAGCATATTTCAAGTGTTGCATGAGGAACTGATATATCTAGTTTGCTTTGCAAACACATAGGGCCAGGTCTGTAAAGTTCTTTTAAATGTCTTTGAAGTTACCTTAGTCCAGCGCTTGAGGTTTTGTGCTGTAATTCTAAACACAGAGTATTGTTCTGTTGCTAGTAACTGTGTGTAACTGCTGTTACCACTGGTATTAAACTTGCAACTTCTCTGCACTACTGCAACTTCTCTTTTAATCCCCTTATCTTAAAGGGATGTAATTATTATTTTTAGCATTTAAAACAAATGCAGCATTGGTGTTATGAGTTACATAACTAAGCTGTTCCTGGCCCGAGAGTCGTCGAACCTCGTAGAAAGACAGATTGCACAGCGAGAGACCCACTGAAGGTGTGTGAACCTGAAACCATATTTTATTGTTGCCTGGATTCTTCAGGATTGCAATTCATTATATCATCCTTTTTTATAGATGATGCAATATACAAATGGGAATCCAAGCCATCTCCCATTCAGTCATTTCTTCCAAAAGGAAATTCCACATCCAGTTTGCATTCAGTTAAAGAAACAAACATCTCATACACTCTTTGTACTTTGAAATAGTTCCTCCTTGTTTGAAATCTGAGCTGTTAAATGTTCTAGCACTGGAAACACTTTTATATTTTTGTTGTAGCTGTGCTAGTCAAAAGAACAAACATAGGTTGCTCAGTTTCCCAACACTTGCCTCAGACTGCTAGGCTGCTGAAAATACGCCTCTTGATGCTTTAGCAGGACAGTAGCTCATTCTTTCGTGATGAACTGTATTTTGCTGACAAACTTTATGTCAAGGATTACATTCCTGTGAAGAATGCAGGCAGCTAGTGAGCAGAATGTGTCTTTATGGATGTGGCTGTCCGGGAGGGTTAGCAGGACACGCAGCCTGAGTCTGTACCGATCGCCTGCTCCAGGCTGCGCTTGAGGGGATCAGCTGCGGGACTCCGGCGTTGCGTTGAGGTCTGCCCCGACTCGCACAGTTGAAAACATATGTCCCAAATGACGTGGGGGTGCTCTGCGGGCCTGCTGCAGGGAGATGCAGGCTTGATGTATTGCCTACCTATGGTGGTGACAAAGATCAGTTGTGCTTGACGGTGAACAGCACTGGGGACTGCTCTTCAGCTACACAAGGTTCCCCCCATGTCCTCAGCTCTCTCCCCTTCTGCTCTAGTAATAATGGAGTGGGGAAAGCACTCAGGTGCAAATGTACAGGCCAAGGCCGTATTTTTTGAGTTCCTTTTCTCCAGTTGGCTTTTGGACTCTTCTAGGGTATAACTGAAGAAGCAAGATTATATAGCAGCAGCAATTCTCCACAGGATTTTTATGGATCCTTCTTAATTTCCAGTTTTACTTAATTGTTTCACTATTTCATATGCCTCGACATGCTCTATTTCTGTCCTGTGACTGAAGTACTGTATTTCAAGCCAATAGCACAGTTTAGGGTTCCCAGTTTCATTTTTTTGACTATTCTCCTTTTAACTGGTATTATATCAAGGAAGGCAGAATTACAAGCAAGATACACTAACTCCATCGCTAGCGCTGATTTTCACAAGGCTGCATTTTCAGCTTTGTGGGTAGAAGTTTAAACATGCAACTTCTGTCCCTCAGGCAACAATTTAGCTCATTAGCCTATTATATTACATAGCCCAATGAAAAGATTTTTAGAAGAAAGATACATAGAAGCCTTGTAATATATTGGCTTTGCCATATTTTTTCTTTGCAGTTACAGTAGATGCTCTGTAAATACTAAGGCCTATATTAATCTCGGATAACCCAGTGTAAAGCCAGGGTAACTGTCTTTCATTCTTCCCTACAACCCATTGGCCACAAGCCAAGGATCTCATTCAGCACAGTGGGTCAGATATCAGTCTCTCTTACATTAGCGAAAATCCAGATTAATTCAGCCACTTAAGTTAATGCAGGCTTATGCCAATGCCATGCACATCAGAATCTGACCTGCCAGACTGTGCAAGATCTTTGGGTCTTGTGTAGGCACCATCACAGATTCATGGTCTCAGGTGAAAACAGAAATATATGACATGTCAAGATGGGCTTCAACTAGGAGAGAAAGTAGAGGAGAAATTTTTTCTGTCACTTTGCATCTCGTATAACCACCTGGCACAACTTTCCCTGGATTCAGAAAGATTGTATGCTTCAGAAACTGGAAAGTACTAGTGAGGATCAGCTTGGCAAAATGTGATGTTAAACTATTCTTGTTGCCAAATAGTGTCAGTAGTGATAAAGCACATCTGAAAAATTACCTATAGCCACCTGCCCTCCCTGGACATCAATAGTTGCCAGTTTTTTTACAGTCTTTTGCTGAGCCTATGAAAGGCTGGCTATGGGTTCTCATCCCAGGGGAATATTAACAATAGGGAGGAAAAAAATCTAATTTCCTACAAGAAAAATACTGGTTTCGTGCCAGACATTGAGGTGTTTCATACTGGAGATCAGCAGTCATTCATCACAATGGGTGGTAACAAGGATTTTGTAATTGCAAATTAATTGTTTTGGCAGGATTACAGTAGGTTGTGGGGTTGGTTTTTAGGTGTTTTTTTGTTTTGACTTTTTTTTTTTTTTCAAAAAATACTCTGTAATCTTCCAGTGCCAGGAAGGCATGTTTTCCGAGTTCCAAATGTTTGGGAACATCAACAAAATCCTCTATATGCCTCACTTTTAATGATTAATTCATATTACATGATAAGAAAAGTAAATCAAGGACAGCTGTGGTTTGAGAGGTATATTCAAAGCTGTTATAAATATAGAAGCAAACTGTCCTTTGTTCTAACATTCATTACAAATTCGTGGCTTGACCCACCATCTGTTTATGATAAAATATGGACAACTTGTTAATTCTTCATAAAGGTCATAACTAAGTTCATCTTCTTCTACCTTGGAGAAAATAACTTTTCTTGTTGAATTGAGAGAAAACTCTGCAGGAGGGATGGCTGCTTAAAACTGCAGTCTCACATCACAGCTGACAGACCCTTTCCTGCCTCTTACTCACTTTGGCTCAGCAAACAACTTCATGATTTATGGCTGCTTGTGTGCATTCAGCACCATAGCTTGAAACTGATGTTGGAATATTGTCTACAGGCCTCACTGATGCAAATCAGTTGTTCTGCAGAAGTTGATAGAGCTGGATGTGACAGCAGAGGACCCAACAAGCTTTAGTATTCAAACCCTCTGCTTTTCTGGTCCTAGACACGACCAGGAGCCAGAGCATCAGTGTCCTAAACCTAACTACTGCCCCTGTGAACTGCTCTAAGTTGTACTGCTCGTTGTGGTTGCCCGTGGTTTGTTCCTCTGGCCTGTGATCACTGGTGTGCAAACCACGGCCTTTCTTGCCAGCAGCTAATCTCAAAATACCCGTGGCTACAGAGAATGAGAACAAATGGCCCAAAATTGGTTATATCAGCTGGGGACACTCTTCAATTTGGCAAAGTTGTTGCCAGTATCCTAGTAAAAATTTCATGCAGCCCTTTAGAAAGGAAGATGAAAAGTCATAGCTCTCAATTTCTGAAGCAGAATGGTACCCTCTTGAGTTATGATGAGCTAAAACCATCACCTTTAGTTTAACCTCCATTGAGGAAATGCATGGAATAAAATAGATATCCATGTGAGAGAAAGCTAGTGTTCGTTTTACAAAGCAGAAACCACCCCTCTCTTCTGCTGCAGTGAAATCAGTTCTGTTTATACTACTATGGGCCAAATCACTGATCCACCAAAGTTAATGGCCAACTCCCAATGACTTCAGTGAGTTAAGGATTTCAGCATAAAATGAAGATTCTGGCACATGGTTTGCAGTTTACATATGACAGAGCTCCAGGGCTATTGGTTATTTTTTTGTCATCTTCACTGCCAGTGCAAGACATGCTGGAGTTTTCTCTGTTCCCTTTGTGATTTTATTCCACAAATTTAAGTGGGAGAGAAATGAACCATCCTGAATCCAGAATAAGGGTTCTGAGAAAAAGACATGGATCACTGAAGTAAAAGTCTCAGAAGGGGAAACATGAGGGGAGACATCTTCATGTTCCTGCTGCCAAGAATGTCACCGTGGGCTACCTGAAGCCCAGCCCAAGGCCCTTCTACCACTTTGCTGATGAAATAGCATGTCAAAAAGAGGTTGGATGCTTCTAGGAATGTTTGTTGTACTCAGTGCATCGCTTTTAGATAATCCCTTACTCTTAACTTGTATGCTTTAAGAACAACTTTTACCTAGGAATTTTCTAGGAATGTGGTCTCTTAATTAACTGAAATGCTAACCATTTCCTGAGCTGAGAACTGCATTATTTTTTTTTTATGGAATCTCCATGTCTTTAAGGTAATTACAGCTTTAAGAAAGAAAATCTCACAGGGTAATGAGTCCTTCAGGAGTTACAATCAAAGAGTCCCCTGGGCTAAGTCAGTCATGGATGGTCTCGCCACTGCCAAGTAGAACTGATCACTCCGTTGTGGACAAACTTAGAAATACAGTTTTCATGCCTCCACTGGAAATATGCATTTTAGGAAAGAAAGGAAAGTTCGTATGAGTTCAGCTCATATTATCTACAGGCTTCTGTATGGTCATGGGTCCATCACTGAATTGAATTCACATCACTGAGTCCTAGCCATCTGACAGGTAGGTGCCGTGTTTGAGATAGACGTTAGGCTCCATTTACAGTCACTGTAACGCAGGCAGCTCCAGGTAGTAGTTTTATCTCCTCTCCTTAGTAAAGGCTGAATTGCCCTTTGAAGCGTTGCTCTCTCCCTGCTGACTGCAAAGAGAACCTGAACAGAGCTAGTTCAGTAAGATGAATCCCATCCCTTTTGTTCTTTGATTCTCTGTCCCCACATCTGTGAAATGTCTTTAGCTATGGTCAGAGATGTAAGTATTGTATAATGGCACTAAAACAAGGTTGAGCCTCTATCTAGACTTGTGCTAACTGCCAGCCCCAGTCGATGCAGCTGTAGTTGGAAACCTAGGCATGGAAAGTGAAGAGATGCCGACTACAATGCTGGCTGGCCTTGTCATTCCCCTGGGGACTATAAGCTACAGAAACCAAGTCCTGCTCATGCCTTTGAGGCAATGACTGCTCCTTATTTGCACAATTTACACAGCTCATCTCTGCTGGAGTTTCTGGGAACTTCCATCGTACAAGTTATTTTGATGGTTCCTTAGTAAAGGAGAATGTGCTGCAAAAAGACCATATTCATCAGTGTTTTGTTTGAAGTGGAGCACGTTCTGTCACAGTGTTATTCTCTCATGTTCCAATACAGCCTCCAGTGATCCTATTAATTGGAAGAATAACTTTTCCTTTTTGATATTTTTTATTTAAAAGCCTAGTTCATTAAGTGCGGGGGTTTTTTTGATGCAGAAGTAAAGCCTCCCACCAAGATCAGTGGATTGGAAATGGAATTCCATCTTGACTATTTTACTCTTTTTCTTAATGTGAAAAAGAAGAAAGCATGAAAGGCAAGCCTGTTCAAATATTGGCATTCATTTTCTCTGAGTTACTCTGAGATGTTACAGTGTCTAGGATCATGTTTTTAAAAATATTAACAGTAGCTAATTCACCGTTTAAAGTTTATACTACTCATCTGAAGAGGTTTTTGCCCCTTGAATCCTTATGACACGCAATATGTGTCAGTAGCAGGGACTGCTATATTTTGCAGCCTTTCCAGTAGCCTTTTCAGATTTATAATGACTGCTGAGGCATTAAGGTGACAATTTTCCAGAACATCTTTAAAGCGCAATTAGTATCAGCCTGCTGGTGATCCCTTGTTTGGCTGTGCAGAGAGATGAAATGCAGTGTTAGTTCAGCATCATACATTTCAAAGCTGAGCAGCTCCCTGGCTAGAGAATGCTCAGGCAGGACTGAAATAACAGAGATGAGCAGCCTCTTGCTGAAGTTAAGTAATCCTAATGGAGTCCTTAGTTTAATTACTTTTTTTTAATAAATTGCATTTAGGTAGTATTGATCATTAACTGATGAATAACTAAAATACGTGTTCAGTGGAGCTTCAGTTCCCAAGATACTCTTTCAGGCTAACATCTGCGACAGGAGTCAGTATCATTTCCTTGCAGCTTTTCAGGTGGAATAAGCTATGGAGTATTTCCACTTTGTACCTTCCCCAGATCAAAACATTGCACACGCGCTATAGGTGGCATGCTAGAATATGGTACCCTATAGGCAATGCCGTATCATTTCACATCTCTGCTTGATCCTGTTCTTGAAATCCAGTTTGAAAGCTTGTGAGAAGTAAATTCTGCCTGGTTGGTATAATGAATTAAATGACATTTCCTCATTAGCATCCACCTGGGCTGCATTGCACAAGTACTTAGGGGCACTGTCACTACCCAGAATATTCATGTATTCAGCTCTTAATCTCTGAACTCTCTGCACACAATGGAACTTTTCAGAATAGCAAAGTCAAGCCTAATTATGCAGTGAGACATGCTGGATGTACTGGTCAGGTCTTGTTCCTTAGGGTCATGCCGTTTGAAAGCACAGCTGTAGGCAGTTTGCAAGGATTGCTTTTCTCTTTTTCTTGCAAGATACTGTCACATCAGCCATGAGCATTTTCTGCTATAATTTATTGTTTCTTCCCATACTGAGTCAGAAGGGTATGCATTTTTTCTTGGCCAAATTAAACAAATCAGTCATTTCACAAAAGTTTCCAAATGAAAGATTGTTGTAAGCAAGACCAGATACGTTCTCTTTACAGATCTGGGGTTCAATAAGAAGAAAAAAAAAAAAAAGAAGAAAAAAAAAAAAAGAAAAAAAAAAGAGAAAGAAAGAAAAGAAAAAGAACAAGGAAGCTTGAAAAACAGCCTACAATTTGCTTTGGGCTAATTAGATCTTATCAGTGAAAAGACAGAAATTTCTTTCTTTAGCATGATGCCATGGTGAAAATTGACCTGGTGTTTATGAAAGCATATTGCATGCTGCTTTTCAGCTAGAACTATAGAGTTTAAATTAGTGATACTCATAAAAAGCCTGATGTTAAGGTGTGTGGAGCACTGGCTTTCAGAGCACACACATGTATACTATTAAGGTCTCAGGAATGGAGCAATTACAGGACCTTTGTCATTCATCTCAAATGCCGTGTTAGAATGTTATTAATAGGAACTTATCTTGCTTTCTTTCTGACTTTCATAGAGGCAAGAAATAAGACCCCCGGGGGGAAAAACACTCTACCCTCTCCTAACGCCTTGAAATACTTGAACTCTGAAGTCAGTAAAGCATGACTCTATCTCTGAATATTGGAGCTTTAGCCATAGTGTTATGCTTGGCTTCAGCAACTTTCAGCAAATTGGGGACAAAAAAGTATCTTTAAACATCAGATGACTGCAAACTGATGAATCAAGAAAAAAACATCTTGCCTTCAGCTTAGTTATGACAGTCATCTTGAACTATATCTCCCTCCAACAGATCAGCCTTCTAAATATTGGAGTACATTCAGGACTGGCTGAAGGGATGCTATGATCCTCTGCTGGAAAAAGCAAGTTTTTTACAAAAAAAGACTTAACATCTATGTCTTAGAGGTTAGGGAAGTGACGTCTTTAAAGGTGACGTGTGGTCTGAATGCCACCAGCCCTCAGCTAAAGCATAAGCAATGCTTCATTATCCCATTCAGTCCTGAACAGATCACAGCCTGTCGTCTGTAGTGGTAAATCTGTACCTTTTTCTGTCCTCATTAAGCCTCAACACAGGGATTCTTTGGACTGGTCTCTCTTATGTGTTCCTCCAGCTGCCCAATGGCAGCTCTGCCCTTCATTCATTCTTATTCCTTGCTCTTTCTGTGCCTATCTTTTGTAGATCAGGAGTTGATGAAGTCCCTGACAGATCTCAGCACTTACTGTAAATTCATTCTATTTTAATACCTAATATTCTCCTGAGGCATTTGCTTTCAAAGCAATTAGACATCTGTCAGCACCTTTGGTAGATTTCAAGCGTTCATATCAGTATCCTAAGGTGGAAATAGCATTCCAGTTGAAAAATCATAGCTTGGTCTAAAGGTTGAAGTTTTTCAGTAAGTAAATCTTCTTTAAGCTGATGAATGCAGCTGCTGCCTTGACAATTTGTGAGTTTATTTCCTTTTGGATATCCCCACTGGCTTGCATGTTACTGCCAAAGAATGTGAATGGAGGCATTTTTGTATTCCTTTTGCCTTCTCAAGCAGTGTTTGAACTGGGAGTTACAAAGGCTCTCATTAGGTTCATTTTTTGTAACTGTTCATTAACCCCCTCTTTTTTACAGTGCTGAACAATACTTTGATCTTTGCGCGTGGGTGGATTTCCAATTTACAATGGCTATATTGTCAGTTTAGTGCATTATGGTTAAACTACATGAATTCTGCATATGCATTTTTCTGATAGTGATATCACTGGCAATGTCTGATGGAAGGAAAAAACCACTTCTTTGTTTGACACCGGCGTCTCTATTCAACCACTTGTCCGAGTCCCCAGCTTCCCAGAGTAGGCAAGTTGCTTGGGGGTTTTCTCTCAGTACATGTGTAGCAGCTCAGGTGGCAGGCAGAGATCCAGGCAGCTCTGAACCAGATACCAAAAACAGTCCTCCACATTCACAGATCACTTTACCCTATCGTGGCATCAAAACATGTGCGTATCTTGAGAGTTACTTCAGTGCTTGTAAAGGCTTTTCCGATTTTCACAGTGGTTTTGTTATTAGCAGTGCAACAACTGAATATTTGCCAAAAAAAGTCCATTGTCCATCAACAGCATTTTAAATACAATCATCAGTGCAGTTTCACCATGCAGCACTGGAGCCTCACAGTGTTCTGCACAGTGGAACTGTACCAGCTATACAGAAGCTGGATCAGGTGCTGGGCTGTAACAGTACTTTTGTCCCTGCAGCCCAGGCCACACTCTGCCACGATCGTTACACTCTCTCTGGCAGCTGTTGGCTGCCTGGAAGTTCCTCTGTTTGCAGGAAGGGCACAGCACCTTTCCTTACTCAAACTACTCATAACCTGGGTTGAAGCCTGAGGGTCCTGTATCAGAGGGCACAGAGTGAATCTAGCCCTGAAAATTGTTCCATGGATATACTTACTTGCTCCATAAATATTTGGGAACAGAGAGACCGTAGCAATGCATTTAGCTGTCCAGAGTAGGAGGGAAGGTATTTATGGGAATTTGCTGTTCAGTTGGAGTTTGATTTTTATGCCTCTTTTAATGATGTCCTCTCTTCGTAGTGCAGCATAAGTAACAATTCCCCCTTTGTATGTATTTTGTATCTATTCCTATTTCCTATTGAAATTCCTAGGAAAGAGGCTATCCAAGTACAGAGTTGAAAATTTCGTCTTAAAATAAGCCAGATGTCCAACCTTCCTTTAGCTGCCAAGCCCAAAAGAGTTCAAGAAAGATGTTAAAATCTGTCTTCCTGGCTGTGAAAAACTAATTGCATAGCATAGGTGATGATCCCAGTCTCCCAGGAGAAGGAATAAAACTGCTTCGGGCAAAAACTCTGCTGTTATTTGTCTAAGGATTGGAGTTGGCAGTGTCTGTGGAAAAAGTTTCATTGCTTGCCCTCCTTGCTGGTTAACAAATACAGAGACAGGAACACAGACGAAGGTAGGTGAGTATTTGTATATTGGTATCTGAAAACCTTATTCACCTTATGAAAAAAAATGCTTTTTTCTTTCTTTCCTTCTTTTCATTTTATTTTTTCCTCTCTCTTAATAGCATTCATAAGCACAGGGAGTGCCTAAAAGCCAGAGACGGAGGTTTCAGACTCACTATATTACAATCATGTGAAGGAACGCCGCGGCCTGAATGGGTTATTTTATGCCTATGTGATAATAGCTATTGTGTTTGTAAAATGGATGTGCAATTCACTCCCCTTGCAAAGAGTTTTGTGAGGATTAAGATTAGTAAAGCACTCCAAACACTAAAAGTGCCATTGAAATCCTGAGGATTAGAGTTTGCATATGACTAGTGAAGTGGAAGTGCCTAATAGTTGTATTTATCAGGATAAAAATTGTTGACTTTCAATCCAAATGTAATGTCCATGCCTGACTGGCTTCCAGACCGGGTAGAAGTGACTGAGGGCACACAGTGCTGGGGAAGAGCAGAGGGATACCCAAGACTAATGAAATGCCCACATCTCACTGCAGAAGCTTAAATTATGAAGGGGGTTTGAATAAGGGACTTTGACGATTACGTTTTGGAATAGCTCGCTGTAGGGCATACAAGGGAAGGGCTCGTTCAGCATAGTCCTAAATACCATAACCATTGTTGAGGCATTAATAGACAGTGACCAAATTTTGATGTGAAGTCAACATCTGAAAATCTAAGTGCAAAAATATCTGTCGTAAACTAGTGTGTTGACCCTAAATTGAAATAAGAGGGATGTAAAGGAAAAAAAACCACTTATTTATATAAAAAAAGAAGTTTCAAAATAGATGTAAAATTTTAATATAGCATGACTGCTACCTTCAGAATACAATAATCAGGTCCTGGAGGAGGCTGCTTAGCTGGAAACACAGAGGTAAACTGCACACCAGGATGGCTTAGTGGCAAAGTCCAGAAGGAATCTGAGCCAGAGATTGTTCTGAATTGGCAAAGTTCAGTCCTAGAGAAAGGCACTGGGAGAAAGAATAGGAATACAGACCAGGTGGAATATAAGGGGAAAATTAGGAGAAAAGCAAATACAAATTTGGTGAGTTCACCAAATGCAAGAAATCCAGTCATTAATGTGAGTGACTAAAGAAGAAAATTAGATAAAGAGTCATTATTGTTGACCACAGGCTTCACTGATCCTACAGCTCCTGCTACCCAGAAATAGAGTTCACATTGAGCAAACCTATTTCTGTACTGGGTTGTCTGAAGTAGGACTCCATCAGCTCTATTTTACGTGATCCTGTTAATCTGAGGCGATTTTTTATCAGGCCTTTCAGTGGTTCACACAGGAAGATCCCTGCGCTCCCTGTGCTTCAGCCCAGAACAAAGCTATACTTCTTGTATCAGATGATCTTGGAGAAGCAGCAGGATTTTTTTGTGATACTTCCAGAACAACATGACCACAGCTTTGCTGTGCTCTCACCCGTAGATGGGAGAGGTAGAGGCCCATGTGCATCCATGAGTTCTTTTGCCCCTGGGTCCTAGTCTTACAAGCATCCACACTACATACACATCCTTTGAACTTGGACTTCTGTCCAACCTCAATGGTGCTCATCTTTTGAGCCTCTTCAATGTTTGACGTGCAGTTTTTAAGAAGTACCACTCTGAGGTGATAGTGTTTTTCAGGGAGAGAGCTCCACTGCCCTGACTTTGTTCAGAAACAGCAGAGGACAGAAAACATGATCTCTTTGACATCATCCTAATTATACCTCCTGAGTTTCCCCCCACCTCCTCCTCTCCCCGCACACACTTTGTGTGTGGCTTTAGCAGAAATAGGAACCTTACCAAAGTCCTGCAACCCATTGTTTCTTTATTTTAAATACAAGGTTCTTTTATTAACTCCAGCTGGTGCACCTCACTGTGCTCACTGTGTTTGCTTTATTAAAATTGAACAGCGTGCAAGTAGGACATTGTAAATCACAAGTGACTGGGCCAGAGGAAGAGGGAGGGAGAGGTAGGGACTCCAATTGTATGACAACAAAGAGCATATAAACAGGCTGGGCCTCATGGCTAATAGAAGCCAAAACTTGTGGAGTACAATTTGCAATTGCTCCCAGGAGGACAGACAAGGGCCAGACAGTTAGCAGGCAGAGATGCGAGTGAATACTTGAATACCTGATGTGTTCTTCCGTATATTGGAACAGAGCTTCTCTAGAGGTCTGGGCATACAGTAGGAACTGCCTGCCTCTGCTGTAATCCTTGGTTTTATCTTATATCAGTGCCTGGCAGTGGTCATCTTGTCTGTGGAGGAAGCCTTGTTAGACCATCCAAGTCTTGGAATGAGCTTTTAAACCAAGGCAACCAGTGGGTCCCTCATGGAGAGGGAGGTGGAAGCTGCTCATCCATAATTAAGCTGTATACGTTTTCCAGCTTTGCCTCTTTGTGGAGCGGATTGCATTTCTTCTGGA